>BSBM01000009.1:2645000-4035000 GCA_027924585.1 Larix kaempferi
ATACTCTGCAATACACAGGATCATATTACAGGATGATCAATCCCACTCTCTTTAGGACATAGGTCCATGGACGATACAATCCAGATCAAGTTCTAGGATGATCAGTCCTTGTCACTTTAAGACAAGTCTCATGTCTAGGGACGATGTAATCCCATCACGTACATTTTGAACCTAGTTCATGGATGATGTAGTCCTCTCACGTACCTTTAAGACAAGTCTCATGTCTAGGGACGATGCAATCCCATCATGTACATTTTGAACCCAGTTCATGGACAATGTAGTACTCTCACGTACCTTTAAGACAAGTCTCATGTCTAGGGATGATGCAGTCCCATCACGTACATTTTGAACCCAGTTCATGGACGATGTAGTCCTCACGTACATTTTGAACCTAGTTCATGGACGATGCAGTCCTGATGTACATTTTAAACCCAGTTCATGGACGATGTAGTCCTCATGTACATTTTGAACCCAGTTCATGGACGATGTAGTCCTCACGTACATTTTGAACCCAGTTCATGGACGATGCAGTCCTCACATACATTTTGAACCGAGGTCCAGGGACGGTACAGTCCTATCTTCAATTCTCAGAGACATCAGTCTACGACTCAATTCTAGGACCGAAGTCCAGGGAAGATGCAATCCCCTACCTATTCATTGAGGACTTCATTCTCGAAGACATCATGTCTACGGATCAATTTTGGGACCGAAGTCCAGGGAAGATGCAATCCCCTACCTATTCATTCAGGACTTCATTCTCTGAGCCATCATGTATATGGCTCTCTTTAGGACTGAAGTCCAGGGATGATTCAATCCTCACATGTCCACCAAGGACTTCATTCTCGAAGACATACATCTACGGCTCTCTTTAGAACATGTGTTCAAGGATGATGCAATCCCTCTTCTTTCTCGGAGACATCTGTCTACGGCTCACTTTAGGACTAAAATCCAAGGATTATCCAATCCTCACATGTCCACCAAGGGCTTCATTCTCGAAGACATACATCTACGGCTCTCTTTAGAACATGTGTTCAAGGATGATGCAATCCTCACATGTATCCTCGTCAAGACAGGTACAAGTATCCTCATCCATACAAGTACATTAATCAATACATGTATTCTCATCAATACATCAATACAAGTACTCTCATCAATACATCAGTATGTAATAGTACAAGTATTCTCATCAATACATATATCATCAAAAGCATGTATCCTCACCAATACATATATCATCAAAAGCATGTATCCTCACCAATACATATATCATCAAAAGCATGTATCCTCACCAATACATATATCATCAAAAGCATGTATTCTCACCAGTACATATATCATCAAAAGTAAAAACAAGTAAAATAAGTATTCTAAGTATAAGAGTCCTAAATCTAAATAATCTAAGTATCCAAGTGTAGTAAACAGGTATCCACATCATCAACCTTGTTGTCGATGAGACAATCTCATCATCAATGACTATACTACTTCCCCTTTCGAGGAGGGTCCTTTTGAACTACACCAAGCTTGTCTCAGAAGTATTCTAATTTCACTTGAGACAGAGGTTTGGTCAATATATCAGCAATTTGATCCTCATTGCTCACATACTCGAGCTTGATAGCTCCTCTCTGCACCATATCTCGTATATAAAAGTATCGGATCTCTATGTGTTTTGACTTATCGTGGAATACAGGATTTTCTATCATCTTAATACAGCTTTGATTGTCACTCATGATCACAGTGGGATCCATTTCTAAGTCAAATACTCCAGATAATAGTTTTCGAAGCCACACTGCTTCACAACTGGTAGAGCAGGCATCTATATATTCTGCTTCAGCAGTACTGAGAGCCACACTAGATTGTTTCTTGCTGAACCATGAGATCATGGCAGATCCAAGACCATAACATCCACCTAATGTACGCTTTCTGTTTGAGACACTTCCTGCTTAATCGGAATCTGAGTAACCATGTAATCTGAGTTCATGATCTCCAAGATAATATAGACCAAAATCTAATGTACCCTTTAGGTACCTCATTACATGCTTTGCAGCTATTAAGTGAACCTTTCTAGGTTCTACTAGATACTGACTTAGGGTATTTACAGCAAAGCATATATCTGGCCTAGTATTTGTTAAATACATCAATGACCCAATGATTTGTCTATATAGAGTTAATTCCACTAATTCCAATGAGTCATTAACTAATAATTTCAAGTTGGAGTCCATGGGAGTGGCCATGGCTTTACACTCCAACATATCAAATCTTTTTAGTATCTCCATAGCATACTTACCTTGATTTAGAAAGATTCCTTTTGGTTCTTTCCATACTTCTAGACCTAAGAAGTAGTGCATTTATCCGAGATCTTTCATCTCGAATTCTGAAGAAAGCTTCTTCTTGCATTCAATAATTTGTTTCTCATTTCCTGTTAGAAATAGATCATCTACATATAACAACAGTATAACTAGTTCATCATCCATCACTTTGAGATAAAGATTGGGGTCAGCTTTACTCTTGGTAAAGCCCATGCTTGTTAAGAAATTGTCAATCCTTCAATACCACGCTCTAGGAGCCTGCTTCAATCCATATAATGCCTTTTTCAGTTTGCATATATGAGTTCTCCCATCTTTAACCTCAAACCCTTATGGTTTCTCTATGTACACTTCTTCTTCAATTACACCATTCAGAAAAGTTGTCTTAACATCCATTTGGTGTAATTTCCACTTCATCATAGATGCAAGTGCCATGATAGTTCTAATTGAAGTATACCTAGCAACTGGTGCAAATGTTTCTTCATAGTCAATTCCCTCTTTCTGAGAGAATCCTCTGGCTACAAAGCTTGCCTTGTATTTTTCAATGCTACCATCTGCAACATGTTTTATCTTGAAAATCCATTTGGAAGAAACCACACGTTTATCTTTTGGTTTGGGAACTATATCCCAAACATCATTTTTCATTATTGACTGATATTCTTCTGTCATTGCTTCTACCCATTCTTTCTTCTGAGCTGCCTCTTCATAGCTAGTAGGTTGTTGATCCACAAGATCACACATCAAGGCCATATAGTTGGACACTAGCTTTGGTTTCTTTCTTTCTCTAGTGGAGCCTTCAGGAGCTCCATATCTTTCGGCTCCTTGAATAATGTCTCTAGCCCATGCTGGCATTCTTTTCCTAGATAAGTCTGTAATAGGGGGTTCTTGTGGTTCCAACATGTCATGATCCTCTGGTGAATCATCTTCAGGGATGGGCATAGCCTCTGTGATTCTAGAAGGTGTATCTTCTTCATATATTTCTTCAAGTTGGCACTTCCTGGATTTATTGAGAGCTGCTTCTTCATCAAATGTTACATCTCTACTTGTTTCCAGATGATCAAAACCTGGTATGTAAATTCTGAAGGCTTTGGATGATTCACAATATCCAACAAATATTCCCTTCATACTAGAAGGATCCAACTTGGTTCTCTTTTCTTTTGGAATGTGAATGTACATAGGACACCCAAATATTTTGAGATGACTTACCTCAGGCTTCTTTCCTGTGAACACTTCTTCTGGAGTTTTGAATTCAAGAGCACTATGGGATAGTCTATTTTGCACATAGAATGCTGTCTTAGTTGCTTCAACCCATAGATACATGGGTAGATCTTGGTCATGTATCATAGTCTTTACAGCTTCCATGATGGTTCTATTCTTCCTTTCAATAACCCCATTTTGTTGGGGATTGTAGGGAGTGGTTAGTTCCCGCTTGATTCCAGCTTCTTTACAAAAGTCTTCAAAGTCCTTTGAAATATATTCTCCTCCATTATCTGTTATGAGAATCTTGATTTTCTCTTCTGAGAGATTTTCTATTAGGGCCTTGAACTCTTTGAATTTTTCAAAGACTTCATTCTTACCGTTTAGAAAGTATATACAAGTCTTCCTTGAATAGTCATCAATGAATGAGAGATAGTATTCAAACCCACTTAGGGAAGTGGTGGGCATTGGTCCACATACATCTGAGTGTATTAGCTCCAAAATGTTCTTAGTCTTTGTTTCACTCTTTGGAAAAGGATTCTTGACATTCTTCCCTTTCTCACATCCTTTACCTGAGCCATTATGATCAACCTTCAAATCTGGTAATCCTATGACCACCTTGCTTACATAGGGTAAGGCTTTGTAGTTAATGTGAGCTAATCTTCTATGCCATAGCTCACTAGGGCTAGAGGTTTCATGAGCAAGGGCAACTTCTAGATGACCCTTGAGCTTATAGAGACCTCCTTCTTCTTCACCAATGACAACTGCATCTTCAATTGATTTTCCTTTGGGCCACATGAGTACTTGTCCATCTATAAAAGCCACTCTAAAACCTTTCTTATCTAGTGCTGATATAGAGAGTAGGTTCTTCTTCAAACTCGGTACATATAAAATTTCTTTCATTTTTAAGGGTGTTCCAGAATCAAGCTTGTAGCTTGCTTCACCAATTCCCTTGATGGGATATTTATAATCATCTCCTAGAGATACCTTTTGTGGTGAAGTCTTTTCTTCAAGTCTTGAGAGAGTTTTCTTTTGACCTGTCATGTGCTTTGAAGCACCACTATCAATGAGCCATGTATCTTCTCCAGGAGACACAGATCCAGAGAGTGCAAAAAATAGGACATATTCTTCTGGATCTTCTTTCTTTACTTTAGATCTTTTCCTTTGAGGCCTTTCCTCTTCTTCTTCTTCTTCTTCTACTTCTTCTTCACTATCATCTTCTTCCATATGTGCATGATGTCTTTTGTGAACAAACTTATTCTTCTTCTTTTCTGGTAAAGTACATTCTCTAGCATAGTGTCCTAGTTTAAGACAATTATAACATTGGACTATGGAGAGGTCTCTTGCTGAGTTTTTTCCTCCTTTCCTTTTGAATCTATGAGAGGGTTGAGACTTTTTGTGGTTCACTTTCTTGAAGTGACCCCTTCTTCCTCTTTTGGTGTGGGTGGCCAAGGCTTGGTCATCCTCTTTGAGAAGGGCTTCTCTGTTGGATACCCTAGCCTCTTCTTGAACACAATCCTCCCATACTACATCAAACTTCATACTTTCTTTTCTGGCACACATAGTTTGTATGAATGACTCCCAAGGTCTAGTGAGACCATTTAGAGCAGTCATCACAGGTTCATCTTCATCAAGAGTATCACCAATGGCATCTAGTTGCTCCTTGATTTGGGAGACCCTTGAGAAGTAGTCTTGAATGGATTCTACTTTTTGCATCTTGGTACTCTTCAACTGAGTCCTTAGGTTCATCTTCCTATTGATGTTCTTTCCTTCATACATTCTTCATAGGGCATCATACATTTCCTTTGGAGTTCTCTTGGAAGCCACTTGGGGAATCAAGTGGTCTTTAATAGAATCAGCTATGATTCTCTTTTCCCTAATCAAATCCTTCCTATGCTTCTCTTTGGCTTCATCTCCTTCAGGTTCTGCAACTTCATCCTTGATATAATGAGCAAGATCATTCTCTTCAAGAATGAGACCAATTCTGTATTTCCATGCTCGAAAATTCTCTATACCTTCTAGCTTGTCTTCAAGCTTAGTGCTTGGAGCCATCTTCTCTTAGGGGAGTCCAAGAGATAAGAGATAGAGTAGTACTTACCCGAAAATTTTAACTTTTCACTTTTTCGGATCTGCAACAGAATTTCTGGTTTATCGCACTTTTGGTAAAACTAGGGTTTGACTTTCTCGGAGTTCAACCCAACCAAAAACCTCGATCCAAGGCTCAAAAGATAGATCTTTAGAAGGGCTATTTAGCCATGTAACTAGAATCCAAAAATACTAACTTTTATAGAAACCCTAATTTTGGGAGAGAGAGATAAATATAATTTCACCTTGTGAAAGATGTTCTATTTAGGCTAGCTCTAATACCATGTTAAGTTTAAACCAAATAGACTAGCAAGATCACTGAAAGAAACATAATCACAAGATAGAAACAGAATTTACCTTGGGAAACCCTCATGGGGTAGAAAACCCGGCAAAGCTTTCCTCAATAAGATGATCAACCAAAATACAAGATGTGCTCCAAGACTTGACCTCCTTCTCTACCTCCTATGCAGACCTCCCAGACACAAGTGCACTACTTTTTGAGTTGTGGAAGTGTATCAAATGAGGAGCTCTCCTCCTCTATTTATACTAGTTCCCGACTGACCAAAAACCCTAATGGGGCCGACCTCTCCTAGAGAAGTCTAATAACCCCTAAAATATAAACTCAGGGCCGACCCCCACATGGTGGGTCTAATAACCCTAGTTACCACAAACCATCGGAGGAATAAACATCTCCGGATACATAATAGAATCACCTCGAAGGGATGAAACATCTCCGAAATAATAATATACAAATATAATATTTTTAGAAGTTACAATATTCAACAATCTTCACCATCATCATCGTCATCATCTTCATCATCATCATCATAATCATCATCATCATCTTCATCATCATCTTCGTCATCATCTTCATCATCTTCATCATCATCATCGTCATCATCTTCATCATCATCATCATCATGAAGTTGATGATGATGATGATGAAGATGAGTTGATGATGATGATGATGAAGATGATGACGATGATGATGATGAAGATGATGAAGATGATGACGAAGATGATGACGATGATGATGATGATGAAGGTGATGATGATGATGATAATGATGATGATGATTAAGATGACAATGATGATGATGATGAAGATGAAGACCATGAAGATGGTCATGACGATGATGACGATGATAAGGATGATGATGATGATGAAGCTGATGATGATGATGATGATGATGAAGATCATGATGAAGATGTTGATGATCATGATCATGAGGAAGAGGGTGATGACGATGAAGATGATGATGATGATGATGACGATGAGGATGATGATGATGATGATGATGATGGCGATGACGACGATAATGATGGATATCATGATGAAGATCATGATAAAGATGTTGTTGATGATGACCATGATGCTACTGCTGCTGATGATGATGATAACGAAGACGATGAAGATGATGATGATGATGATGATGATGATGATGATGATGATGAAGAAGATGATGATGAAGATGTTGATTAGGAAGAGGGAGAAAGAAAAATTTGTAGTAGTATATATGGATGACATCATAGTTTATTCAAAATTTGAAGCAAATAATTCAAAACACCTCGAAAACATATTTTTGAAGTGCAAAAAATTTGGTATATCTTTAAATCCCAAAACGTCTAATTTTTCCATGCAAGAAGGTAAATTATTAGGCCATATAATATCCAAGGATGGTATCAAAATTGATCCTGATAGGGTGACAACTATTCTGAAAATTGGGATACCAAGGTAAAAAGGAAATTCAGTGTTTTAATGGGAGGGTGAATTTTTTAAGAAGATTTGTTCCAAGTTTTGCAGATATTTTGAGGAATATTACAAATATGTTGAATAAAGATAATGAAACTAAATGGACTATAGAAGCTAATAAATCCTTTAGTGATATCAAGAAAGCATTGACAGAAGAACTTGTTTTGATCAGGCCAGACTTTTCAAAAGAATTTATTATATTTTATTTTGCTTCAGAACATACTATAGCTAGTGTACCATTACAGAGAAATCAATAAAATGCAGAACAACCCATTTCTTTTTTCAGTGATATTTTAAGAGATGCATAGCTAAAATATGATATCATGGAAAAGCAAGCATATGCATTAATTAAGTCATTAAAGGATTTAATGGTTTATATTTTACATTCACATATAGTTGCTTATGTCCCAACTACTGTTGTTAAAGACATTCTTACCCAACTAGATAATGAAGGAAAAAGAGCTAAGTGGATTGCCACGCTATTGGAAATTAAACCTACAAAGTGGATTAAAGGACATGGTTTAGCTAAGTTGATGACATAATCAAATTATGATTCTTTGAACATAAATTTAATTTCTGATTTTTCAATTGGGCCAACTCGAGGTTTGCAGGTACTCAAATATTTTTCTTTTTCTCCTTGGTACAATGATATTGTCTATGTTTTACAAAATTTGCAAACGCCTCCAGAATTAAGCAAAATTAGAGCAAGATCTGTGAAACTAAAGGAAACAAAATTTTGTATTTTAAATGATTATTTATATTGGAAAGACCTAGGAGGTATTCTGTTAAATTGATTACTTGAAAATGAAGCACAAAAAATTATGAAGGAATTTCATCAGACAGTGTGTGGAGGCCATCATTCATGGAAAGAAACAATCAATAAAATTCTAAGAGCATGCTTTTATTGGCCTACTATATTTTCTGATGTTTATAAATAAATTGCAGTTTTTCATGAATCCCAAATTTTTGATGTGATCAAAAGGAAATTTTTTCCTTTTCCCTTAAAATCAATTTCGGTAGAGGCACATTTTCAACAATGGGGATTAGATTTTTTTAGAGAAACCAATCCAAATTATTTTGGTAAACATAAATGGATCCTAACTACCACAGATTATTTCACAAAGTGGATTGAAGCTATACCCACCAGGAAAGCCACATATACAGTTATTATTAATTTTCTGAAAGATAATATTCTCTCTACATTTCGATGTCCTATTAGAATAGTGACAGATAATGCACATGATTTCAAATAAAAAACATTCATAAGTTTCTCTCATAAGTATCATATTCATTTGAATCATTCAGCTGCATATTATCCTCAAGGAAATGGGCTAGCTGAATCCTCAAATAAAATTTTGGTAAGAATTATTAAAAAATTGTTGGAATAAAATAAAACAGCATGGAATACCAAACTTAAATTCACATTATGGGAAGACATAATAAGCACAAAAAGAGTTATTGGAACATCATCATTCCAGTTGGTTTATGGAACATAAGTTATTTTTCCAATTTCTTTAGGTTTACCAATTATGAAGTTGTTGCAGGAAGAGGCAAAGGAACCTAATCACATACATAGAAGGATCAATCATATGATAGAAATCCACCAAATAAGAGAAAAGGCATATGACAAAGTTCAGGTACATAAACAAAAAAATGAAGAAAACATTTGATAGGAAGAACAAAGAAAGGGATTTTCAGATAGATGACTTGGTTTTGAATTGGGATGCTAGGAATGAAGATAAACATGGGAAATTTGAACACTTATGGAAAGGCCCGTATGTTATTAATGCATATCAAGGAGATAATACTTTCATCTTGCAATATCAAAATGGAGAATTCATTGGAGGAGGTCTTGTAAATGGAAGGTTCCTCAAAAACTACATTTCTTAAAAAGAAAATAAAAGGAAATTTGTACATAAGTTGTATATATGTTGTTGTTTTTCCAGAGTTTGTATATACAAGGAGAAAGAAAACAAGAAGTGGTAGGTGACACTGGTCTGCGAGGTTCTTTTATACCTCACTAGGAGGATAGCATCCTCAGTTGGAGCCAGTTGTTGACACAGTTATTTTTGGTGCGGTTAAAATATTTTCAATGATATAAGTGAGTTAACTAGGCCATATCTCTATGACTTGTTTCCACATGACCAAGAGGTAATAATAAAATTCAAAAGCAGCTAGGCACCAAGTCCCAAAGGGAGACATCCCATATGATAGTGATGCTAAGAGAGAAATCAGATTAAAATTGGAGAAAAGGTGGGTTCTGCAAGGGTTTTATAAATCGATGGCCGAGATTTAATCGAAGATGAGATCTGCAATTGATAGGAAATTCACTCAGTGAAGATGCATATTATATAACGGTGAAAGCGATTGGCGAAATGACCGTTGGTGTGTGGTAAAGTGAATAAAGGATCAATTGTTGACGTTGATTTCATGTCATGAACAAGCACTGACAAAGGGACCAGTCAGTGGTAGCGAAATTTATGCCGCCTGCCACGCTTCGAGACAACATCATTTCGTTGGATGAAAAGAGGTAGGGAAAATCCACCTCTCACATCTCCAAAACCCCCTTTGTTGAGGGTTATAAAAGGAACGGCATGTGAAGGACAAGACATTTGTAATTTCGGACCAGTCGACAGAGACATTTCTTTCGCATCTTGAAGCCAAATTGGAAAGCTTCACGCCAAGTCACGAAACACCAGGTAGGCTTCAATTTCCTGGAAAAGACCAAATATTCTCTACAAATGGAAGAGATAAGTGAAATAGAGTTTTAAAATATTGAATTTACCAATTTAGAAGAAATTTTCAAAGATAGAGATGGAGATGCTTTTGATACAATTCTTCCCATGGGTTCAGTTAGTGAAATTAAGAACAATTTGAAGGATTTACAGAGGTGGGGGATAGATGTACATAATGTTCACAACTCCTGTTTTTCTTATTTTTGTCCAAAACAAACCCTAACTTTCCCAGATTTCATTTCCTGGTATGCAATGAATTATTCCCAAGCTGAAAGGGTCATTATGGACTCAAGAAGATAAACAATCCTTTGTCTAGTCAATTCCTCCGTAATTAGAAAGTCTGAGAAGTCCCACAGTCATTTTATCATAGCACTAAATATTTTGTAGAAGAAAAGCTAATTGACCTCTATAGACACTCTATAGTTAAAATTAGACAGACATTCTGATCAAAATCCCTTAAACCCGATACCTCAATTGACGACTTACCTTTTCCTTTAGACATTACCCTGTTTAACGAAAACTCCGAGTTTGTTCTTTCATTACTCAGTCAATTTTTAGGGTTAGATGATAACAAGGTTGTCCCAGAAGCCATGTTAAGTTTATTGTTTAGAATGAGTTCACGTCCATTTCAAACTAAGTCCAGTCAGTATTCTTGCCATAAATTTGATGAATTCTTAGCTAAAAATATCCATACTCAGCTAATGAATTTCCACATAACGAGACATTTCAGATTCCATTCCTACTTGATGAATATGTTTCTATATTCCAATGAAGAAAGTTTACAGATTCTAGAAGTAGTCTTTACCTCTGAGATTAAAAACAATGTATTTAATTATATATGAATCTCATAATGTCAAAAGTATACATAACTGTTTTTCTCGAAAAGTTACCTAGAGTCTTTCCTGAAATGAAATATATGTTGTAGTTCAGTTTAGAGAAGAAAGTCGGTGATTGGTTCCTATTGAAAGAACACAATGTTATCATAATATATGGTTTTGTCCATGAACCTTATATCGTACCTTCTTTATTGACCCCAAGGGTCTTTGCTTTGGAATTTATTATACAAAAGCTTGTTGTGGAAAATGAACATTTCTTAAGTTTTAAAAAGCTTCTGATATAAAATTTTGTTTGAAAGTTAGTCCATTCATTGTTAAAAACAAAGATGCTCTCCCAGTGGTAGAAGGAATTTTGCAAGAAATGAATTTTAAGAAAGCTTTAAGTATTAACTATGATCCACATCATATAATATCACAAAGAAGGAAGCAGAATAAAAGCAAATCTTTTGACCATCAAGAGGTGGAAGGATTGGCTGAGAAAGCTAATATTTTAGAGTATGAGTCAGATGCAGAATTTTCTGACAATTTACAGTCAAATCCTTCTGCATTAACGAACGTTTCAGCTATGTTAGTTCCCACTCCCAGCAAAATTGATATTACCAGTAAAACGACCCTTTCTGAAGCCACATATATGGAGGTAGAAGAACAAGTTACATTAAAAATAGTTAAACTAGATCAGGGAAAAGAAATAGTTGCAATGGAAAGTAAGAAGGAAAAGAAAAAAGAAGAAATTAAAAGTCCAAATATCCAGGTACAAGAGTACAGTTTTGTTGAAGAAAAAGAATTTGGTTCCAGTGACAAATACCAATCAAGAACTGATCTATATATGAAATATGGTCTAGATTAAAATTATTCTTCTAAAAAGACCAATAAATGTTTTCCTAAAGTTACGGATATATCAGGTAAAGAGGTTTCATTGACAACTGTTAGAGATCATGCAAAGAATACTTTAAATTTGGCAGTGATTTCTAATGAAAAGGTCACTGAAATGAAAATTAATTTGCAAAAAATACCAGTCCAGATAAGATTCATGTACACAGGAAAGATGGAGAAGTGATTTACACATATTTGATAAAGGCTACTTTGAAAATTTCAAAGTTGCAATCTATGGTGAGTAGATTGGAAACCCAATGAAAACAAGAAAAAACTGAAAATAAGGCCAACCAACAACAAATAAAGAAGTTACAGGTTGATCTGGTGGAAATGGATATGAAACCTAATAAAGGACAGGCCACTAAAAATATTTTGGATGAGAAGGAGAATACATTTCAATTGCTCAAAAAGAAACTAAAAATCCCAGCCACACAGCTAATTCAAGCATCTGAATTAACAGTCTTGGAACAAGAAAGAGAAACTCTCTCTTAGGAGTTGGATAATAGTAAAGAAAAATTGCTTAAATTCACAAAGCAACAAATAAATTGGAAGAAAGAAAGATCTAATTTTACAACTCAAATTGATAGTTTGAAAGAGAAACAAGCAAGTGCAACAAAATAAAGGAAAGAAACATGGAAAGAGAATGTAGAAACGAGCACAAAGAGCTTAATTCAAGCTATGTGCCAGTTTAGTCTTAAAGAAGATGAAATTAAGGGATTGAAAGTGGAAAATAAAAAATTAAATGAAGAGATTGAGAGAAAGGAAGAAGAAAAGAAAGAATTTGAAAACAAAAATAAAGAATTCTTAGAAAAAAATGAGAAACTAATTTCCCAAGTGACAGGACAGCTCCCATTGCAAGGTGCGATACATTTAATTTGGGATTTAATAATAGTTGAAGCTGCAAAATTCAGGCCATATCTGAATTTTATGAGAAGTAAAGAAACAGTGGTGAATGAAACCATACAAAGTTGTACAGTCGTGAAAGAGACATTGGAAAAGAAACACCCTAGAATCTTATTTAGATTTCCTCAATACTTTATCAGAAGAAGAATTGAATACATTAATGATTAAAAATAGAATTGCAGTTATTACTTGGGGCTAGGATGATTATTGGGAAACATCATCATGTTGAAAGTGTCCAAGGAAAGGAAAACTAGATGATGCAATGTGCTAACTCTTTCAAAGGCTTGTTTATAGATTTATTTCAGAAAGGAATCCCTTCCTTTTGGGATGGAGAGAATAAATTAATTTGTCAAAATGACTAGAAAGCTTCACTGTTCCAAATTCGAATGGATCATAAAAAATTTGAAGTCATGAAACAAGTTTTAACAGGGAAGGTAATAATGGATAATATTACAGTGGACTTTGAGATATTAAAACAATTAATAATGATAGGAGCAAAATTACCTCCTATATCTTATGTGGATCACATGGAAATGAAATTCCTGGTTAAAGAAATGACAAGTTATGAAATTCCTTCCACAAAGCAATGAAAGACAGTCAAGAAATTTGTAAAAATGAAGTATAGTTTGAATCAATGAAGAACCTGTCCAAATGGAGATTTATGCGAAAGATGGATCTGAAAAAGAAAGAAGAAAAGTGTTCCAGTATTTTCAAGATTATAAAGTCTCAATTTTTGACAAATATAGTCTGAATATGTAATAAGTAGTTATAGATTTCTATTTATGGAAAACAAGAAATTAGGTTTTGCTCAATGAGCTTTTTTGTATAAATACATGCTTTGCAATGTAATCATGGTTGAAACCTATGAGAATGAGACTTATTTTGTACTGAACATCTTCAAAGTTAATAGAAATTTTGTAGAGTAAAGTAGAACTTTCAAAAAAAAGATTCTCGTGTTATTATTTTGTAGTCTGTATTTCCTTTTTCTCATGTGAATGTTATCCCTGTTACCTATTTTCATTGTGTTATCTTTCATACTTGAATGAGATTGTATTGGGTTGGAATTCATATTATTATGCTCTAGTTCATGGGATTTAAGTATCCATAAATTTTTCCGCTAAAGTTGATATTGGATTCATCTTTATTTGGTGCACAATGTTAATGGATTGTTCACTTTTCTTTTATTACCACCTGAAAGCAAGAACTTGACTGTAAAAGCATAACTATCTCGCATTTGTGAAAAAATTTATTTCCTAGACTCGGTTTACCTTTAAAGATTATTGATTTTGACTCCATGCCCAATGGTATCCTAGTGTTTCATCCATTTGCACTATTAAATTATCTTTTTAAACTATTTCTGACCATTGCATTTATCCATTGAGAGATCCCTCTCTGGTAGGAAAGAATCCAACTTCCCTGCTAAAGATTGGTTTCAAAAGGTTACCTTGGAACTATCCTTCCACAACCAAGGGAGAAATTCTGAGTGCTAACATTTTGGCGTCGTCGCTGGGAAACATAAGTTTAAATATTCCTTGGGTGGAATGATAGATTATAAGAGATCATATTTCTGTGGGAAAACATGAATTTTGATATTTTACATTGGTTGTATTTTTCCCTGGCAACTTCAGTTTTGAAATTGAAGTAAAATGTGATTCCAAAGAAGAAATTGTGGATTCCAGAAGGATTTACACAAGAGGTAATTCTAATCCTCAACCATTACAAGTGGTGAAAAGTCGAGAAAAGATTCTCAAGAAGAAAAAAGGAAAATATCAAAAACGTACATCTCAGTTAGAAAAGCCTTTTCCTTTAGTTCAAGAAAAATTACTGAATATTGAAGATTTTGATTTTAACATAAAATTTGAATAATCCATATTTAGGTCAAAACTAGAAACAGACTTAAAGGAAATTGTTATTGATCAAAACAAATTTTAGTCATATATTTTGGATTCTCTTTGGGAATATTTACAAAATCTGTGAAAACAAAAATAAAAATAAAAGAAACAATTTGAAATCCTATATTTGCTAAAGGACCACAAGGTCAGAATATCATCCAAAATCCCCCTAGAATTATGGCTTCTAGGTTTTCTCCACTTGCCTTACTAGCTATTCTACATGACCTCCCCAAGAATTATGCTCAAAGAATTACACTACATGATGGAGAGGGAAATTATACAGCTCATCAACATATTGATAGGTTTAATGATTTCATTGATCTCGAAGAAGTAGACCATGATGATGCCAAAATGAGATTGTTAGCCCAAATTTTATCTGGAGAAGTTAAGAAATGGTTTAAATATCTTCCTGTGAGATATGTTCCTTCTTATGATGATTTCAAAGTTGTTCTCTTGAGAGGTGGGAAGATAAAAAGAATCCTTTGCAAATTTTGACAAAATATAACAACTTGAAAACGGAAATTTTGAGTCTGTTCAAGAGTTTTCTGGTAGGTTTATGAGGGTTTATAATTCAATTCCTATTGATATTAAACGTCATGTAGGAGCTTCCAAATTACATTATGATGATGCATTTGAGAGTGATTTTTCCTTAATCTTAAGAGAAAGGAAATTAACTTCCTTACTAGAAATGTTGAAAGATGCAGTAGAAGTAGAAGCAAACTTGATGACATCTGGAAAGAAAAAACAAAAGACAAAAATAGATAAAAGAAGAACAAGAGAATAAAACCAAGCTTCAACTTCTTCTTCCACTGATGAAAAATTTGATGTTATGATGAGGACTATGGAAAAATTGGCCTTAGACAATAGACCTCAGAACGGGGATCAACAAGAACCACAAATTAGAAATCTCAATTTTAGGAGACCTGCTCCTCCAAAGATAAGACAGAGGGATCCAAGAGATCAAAGGAATCATAGAAATATAGAAGATCAACAAGTTAGGCCCCCTTTCCTTGATTTTTTTTTTGATGAAGTAGAAGAAAAAGAGCCATTAGAAAATCAAATATATCATTTTGACATTGCTCAATATGAATTCTATTTAACAAAAGAAGAGCATGACATGTTTTCACAGAAAGGAGAACGTAATAATTTTGAACTAGAAACATAATAATATCAAATGGGATATCAAAATGCTGTAAATGATCTTTAGAAAGAGCTTAGCCTCAGAAATAGAGATGTGGTTCTAAATAAAGGAAAAAATCTTGTTGATCAACCTTCAACTAGTCAACAAAAAAAGTAAAAACAAATAGAGGATATTGTGAAGAAGTGTTGGATTCTATAACTATTCCTAAGGTTTTCTGTAAAGACTCAGGTTCTGCGCGGTTCAAGGAACCAAAAAAAACCCTTTTCACTGGCCCTTTCGGCAACAATCTGCGAACAGATTGAGGTCTCACCCAAGCTGATGTAATGGGGGGCCATGGAATCAAGTTTCCACAACCAGGTGATTAGCGCTTAAACAGAGCTGGAAAGAAACACACTACAGGGCTCGCACTACAGACTTCAGACTGCGCAAAGTTCAACTTCTTTGCAGCTACCACTTAGACTATCACGCATCCAAGGACTGCGCGATGTCAGATGGTTCTTCGACAATAGGACAATGCCACAAATGACTATGCTTCCTCTGAACACTTATGTGATTTCAATATATGACTGCGATCCTTGCAAACTTATACACTATAACAACAAACAATGTAATGACACACTTCCGGTGCTGCGCTCAGGGAATCACACTATATCGACTTCACGGAGTAAGTGTTAAGCCGATTGTCTTATGCATTCAAGAGACTAATAGATACTTATGCAATTAACATTCATTCACATGTGTTGATACTTAACATATTATTCCCATTCATCATCCTTATGGAAAATACATATAAAAGAAAGAACACATAAGCTCATAAACCAGATCTCAAGCATTCATCATAAGCAAATACACATATTCAAGCACAAAGAAATCACATAACGCAGAATTTAACATGGTTCACCCCTAGTCCCGGGAGATAAGTCCATGGGAACTACTGTTATATTATCTTTGGGAAGGGTACAATAGTTCCAGTCTGCACACTCAGCTGTAGACTCTCTTCTCTTCTCTGTAGGTCTCTGCGCACGCAACTGCAGAGCCTCTTACAATAGCATTCACTTCTTAACATTTAGAATATTTTACAATGAAGATTATTCAGCTACTAGAGATTAACCCTTTCCCTTACAAAATGTGCCCTTTTATAGATCGTTCCCGTAGGTCACGTCTATACAATGCATAAGCTCAAAAACCCTAAGGTTCCCGAAAACTGGTGTGGTTACCTGCCACCATTCCTATCGTTGTCGATAGCTTACTCCACTTGCTTCAAGCCGCCTTGCTGGGCCACTCGTGGCTCACATGTTCTTATGACAGCTGCAGTCATCACCAAAATGGTTACAACTGCATCATGGCCTATCACTTTCTGCCCCTTTAGCCTTCCTGTCACCGTCAGCCTCGTGGCTTAACTCCTTAAATTTTTTTCGCCACTCTCTTGATAGGTTGCTTTCATCTGTTGTTACGCCACTCCTTACCCACTGCCAAGAATCCTTGAGGCGCTTTACTCAAAATGGTCGCTTCCACAGCTCGACCTTCCCTTATACTCTTTACCTGAAATAGTTGTTGTGCTAGCACTGCACACCAGCATAACTGTGCAAAAACTGACTATTCCAAGCTACACACTCCACAAAACTATGCCATCTGACTTCATAGCCCAAACTGCGCAGTTCCCAAAACTACCCTTCTTCAAAAGTATGCCAACTTGGGCCATTCCCAACAGGCCCCTAACACTTACTTGTGGCTCATCCTCGAGCCACTTTCGCCAGCTGACTTCAACTGCATGTCTTCGGTCGTGTTTAGCTTTGCAATGAAGCTATGCAAAGTAATGGTTATCTCTACAACCATTTCCTTTGCCTTATTCTCGAATTCTTTTATGGTCTCTAGCATCTCTTGCAAGACCTCCACGTGAGCTTTTTCTTTCAATGTGCCCTCTGTTGATTGAATTTCAATGAACTTTTCATCAATTTGTTGCATCAGTGCCATGCCTTCATCCTCTATGGGCAGCAACTTTGCAGAAGCAAGAACCTCTCTTTCCCTTAGCACCGTCAATTCTTTTTGCATCTCTTTTACTTCATTGAATTTTTGCATCTTTTTCCTTGCCGACAAAGTCTTCATTTCAACATTCGCGGCATCGATTTCCTATTGCCTTTCTTGTAGATCCCCTTTCAGTTGCATAAGGTTTGGATCTTCATTCAATACAGCCAACACCGTAGGTCCCTTTTTTCTTTTAATGAGGGATCTCTACAGGTTTATCTTGTCAAATTTTAGGGACTCCTCAATAAATTCCTTGAATTCTCTTCTTGCTATTTTATACTCTTTGTCATACCAATGATCGGTCATTCTATTTCTATTTTTATACAACCCTTCAATAGAGAACTTGTTAATAGAAGAGGTGATGATTGTAGAGAAATTATGATAAAGGTATTATATATTTCCCCTACTAAATAGAGGAAACATATTATTATTTAAATCATTTTAGAAAAGATCAGCTTTATTTTTGTTGAAGATCAAGTACTTTTGACTCTGATAATTTATTTCTATGGGACTCCTACGCATAAAAAAGTTGAGAGTTAAAATTAAAGGTTTACATAGTCAACCACACTACTTCCAAACCCATGAATGCAAGCCATTCTGCTATAATTAGGCCATTTTATAAGACCACTGCAAATAATTAGATCTTGAGCACTATAGAGCTCGATTAGCTCAAAACCAAACAAATTTTCTCCTAAATCTTTAGAACTTCTTTTGTAGTTGTTGGATAAAGAAAGACATTTTTCTAACTATAGAATATTAGGGGAAATATTATCAAATTAAAAAATATTAAGAATATTTAAAAATATTAAAAGTATTAAGAATATTTAAAAATATATATAAATTGTGATTAATTGTCTTAACCTGAGCCACATGGTGGCAATGTCCTAGTGCTATTGGAAAATAGTATTTGGAAGTAGTGACAAGTGCGTAAGCTATTTCGACAATTCAATGCAATGAAGGAATTTAAAAAAAAAACTAAGAAAAAAGTATGGTTCTACAAAAAAAATGGAATGTAGAGTAGGGAAAATAAATATTCCCATACAATATCACTTGAATAAACAGGTTGAGGAAATGAAATTAATGCAAAAGATATTATTTCAATAGCATATCATTCCACATTTGATGTTTCAAATACATAGAAAACATATCTACGAATGTCATTGTCAAAAACCATTTTCTTTCAGATACATTTGTAAATGGGATTGATATCTTCTAAATTCCATAATTTAGTCCAAAATTTTAGATTACAATAGTATATAATTGAGTAATCTTCATTCAACCATCTTTATTTGCGGTAGATACTAAGGAAAATCTATATTTATTTGTAGTAGCTACATAGGAAAGTATTTATCTATTGTAGCTTAAAAAAAAGAGAAATTTGGTTTTTAAATGTTGAGCTAAAGGTTCAATAATCTTTGCAATTATGTATTAGTGTTTACCTTAGAGTTGAATGAAAACCTACAAAACCCCATTAATAACTTGAATAGTTACGAAATAGAATTCTTACTTCTTATATCACTTGAGAAAATAAGAATTAATATTTCATGTCAATGAGGAAGCAAACATGGACAGGAAACCCATTCATATTACATCATAGTAGCATTACATGAATATCAAGAAATTACCATTATATACTAATGCAAGGAAGTTGCACAAAGAACAAGAAAGTTGGAAAGAGGAAAGGAAAATAACCATATTCTAGATACATGAAACATTTTGATAAGTATTAAAAGAAAATGTGAAATAACATAGTCTGGAGCTCTCCTGTTTTGCTCTAATGCAAGACATTGAAAGTTATTGATTGCAATACAATAAGAGTGAAATCCATATTCATGTGTTCAACTTTCCTGTATGGAATGTGCAACTGCTTCTCCATATTCTATGTAATGAATTGATTGTCAACTTGGTATTTAAATGATGTATCTATGAACATGTACATATATTTCAATTGCAACGTTAGTTCATTTCCAGAATCAACATTTTGACAGATGCCATGAAGTGATAGATTAAAGTCACGCTTCATAAGTCAATTGTCATTCTTGCAATATGAAATTCATACACTTATGCCATCGACCTACAGAAGAATGGGAAGGAAAAAAGTTAGATTGTAAGAACAATTTGAAACAAAGTACTGAAATTTAAAACATTGACATAGTATCAAGAATAAAACACCTTATTACAAGTTCAAAAGTCTTGGATCAATGTGATAACAACTTTTTTATTTGCCTATATGAAATGAAATTGAACAAGAAGGTCAATGGTGATGTTTTGAGTTCTTTGTGAAATATTAAATGCATGAAATAGAAGATTAACATGAAGGGTTGGATCTTCAGCACTCAAATATTTTCCTTGCACATCTTTCTAAACAACAAAAAACTGATGGCATGTGTATAGAAGAAGCATGATACAGTTCTAAAGGAAAACAAAAGGATGGTATATCTATAGGAAACACATGAGACGTTCATATCATAGAATGAGAGAAATGAAAGAAGGACATGGGCTCACTCAAAATTCCCATAGGACTATTGAATATGCCGACAGGCCATATAATTATGCCTACAACAGACATAAAAATGCCCGCAGGCCATGGAATTATTCTCTCCAATCTAAAAGAATTCTCATAACAACGGTCAATAAACAAAAATGCATGCACTAATAAAATTTGAAGGGATATTATTGACAAACCTTTGACAAAAAAATAAAGGACATGTTAGGGATACCTATGACAACTTGAGAACAAAATTGAAATGTTTGTTTGAAGAATTCCTTGAAGATAAACTCGACAAATCCAATATGGGTTTGAAGAAGCTTTTCTTCAGTCTTGTAACCATCCTAAGACGTTGAAACATTTACATTTATAATAATGATAAAGCACCCGTGTTGGCAGATCGCGTACTTGAAATTTATATCATTATTGTTTTCCCCTATGCACAGTGCAAGAAGGGGTATGGTTAAATCCATTATGTCAGTATTTAGAAGGGAAAATACAACTCAATCAGAACTAAACAAAAGTAAGTTGCTAAAGTTTATGTATGAACAATAGTAAAACTTAGATAACCATGAATAATTAGGGTACTAAACCCTGGATGAGTCATTAGGGATTAGTGTTTATTTTGTAGTATCATTCACACAATAACAGTAGATTAAACACCACATGGAAATTCATCAATAGTCCAAAAAATTATTTTACAATATGCATCAATAAAATACTAATTCGAATAAGAAAGTGAAAATGTGATTTGACCACTGGAATCACTGTCCACAATCAATTGACAGAGTTTGGGGAACTTTTATGTATGTAAAAATGCCATTTGGGTTGATGAATGCAATAGCAACATTTCAAAGAGCAATGGATATTGCATTTGAAGAAGAAAAAGACAATTTTGTGGTAGTATGTATGGATGACATCACAATTTATTCAAAATATGATACAGATCATTTAAAACACCTTGAAAACGTATTTTTGAAGTGCAGAAAATTTGGTATATCTTTAAATCCCCAAAAGTATACCTTTTCCATGCAAGAAGGTAAATTATTAGGCCATATAATATCCAAGGATGGTATCAAAATTCGTCCTGACATGGTGACATCTATTAATAAAATTGGGATACCAAGGTGTAAAAAAGAAATTCAGTCTTTTATTGGGAGGGTAAATTTTTTAAGAAGATGTGTTCCATGTTTCGCGGAGATTTTGAGGAGTATTAAAAATATTTTGAGGAAAGATAATGACACTAAATGGACTATAGAAGATAAGAAATACTTTAGTAATATCAAGAAAGAATTGACAGAAGCACTTGTTTTGATTAGCCCAGACTTTTCAAAAGAATTTATTATATTTTCTTTTGCTTAAGAACATACTATAGCTGGTGTATTATTACAGAGAAATAAAAAAAATGCAGAACAACCCATTGCTTTTTTTAGTAATATTTTAAGAGATGCAGAGTTGAAATATGATATCATGGAAAAGCAAGCATATGCATTAATTAAGTCATTAAAGGATTTCAAGGTTTATATTTTACATTCACATATAGTTTCTTATGTCCCAACTACTATTGTTAAATATATTCTGACCCAACCAGATCCTGAAGGAGAAAGAGCTAAGTGGAGTGTTCTGCTATTGGAAATTAAACCTACATAGTTGATTAAAGGACAAGGTTTAGCTAAGTTGATGAAATAATCAAATTATGAATTTTTGAACATAAATTTCATTTCTGATTTTTCAATTGGGCCAACTCCAGGTTTGTAGGTACTCAAAGATTTTTATTGATCTCCTTGGTACAGTGATATTGTCTTTGTTTTATAGAATCTATAGGCGCCTACATAATTAAGCAAAACTAGAGCAAGATCTATGAAACTAAAGGAAACAATTTTTATTTATTTTTAAATGTTTATTTATACTGGAAAGCTCCATGAGGTATTTTGTTAAATTGCATTCTTGAAAATGAAGCCCAACAAATTATGAATTAATTTCATTAGGCAGTGTGTGGAGGACATCATTCATGGAAAGCAATAGTCAATAAAATTCTGAGAGCCGGTTTTTATTGGGCTGCAATATTTTCTGATGTTTATAAAGAAATTACAGTTTGCCATGAATGCCAAATTTTTTATGGAAAAAATAAACATTTTCTTTTTTCCCTTAAAACCAATTTCAGTAGAGGCACCTTTTCAACAATGGGGGTTAGATTTTATTGGAGAAATAAATCCAAATTATTCTGGTCAACATAAATGGATCCTAACTGCCATGGATTATTTCACAAAGTGGATTGAAGCTATACCCACTAGGAAAGCCACAAATACAATTATTATTAATTTTCTGGAAGATAATATTCTCTCTAAATTTGGATGTCCTAGAATAATTGTGAGAGATAATGCACAGGATTTCAAATAAAAAATATTGATAAGTTTATGTCATAAGTATCATATTCTTTTGAATCATTCAAGTGCATATTATCCTCAAGGAAATGGGCTGGCTCAATCCTCAAATAAAAGTTTGATAAGGATTATTAAAAAATTGTTGGAAGAAAATAAAAGAGAAAGGAATACCAAAATTAAATATGCATTATGGGCAGACGGAATAAGCACAAAAAGAGTTATTAGCACATCACCATTCTAGTTGGTTTATGGAACATAAGTTATATTTCCAGTTTCTTTATGTTTACTGGTTATGAATTTGTTGCATGAAGAGGCATAGGAACCTAATCACATATAGAGAAGGATCAATCAGATGATACAACTCCTCCATATAATAGAAAAGGCATATGACAAAGTTCAGGTACATCAAGAAAAAATGAATAAAACATTTTATAGGAAGATCAAAGAAAGGGATTTTCAGATATACGATTTGGTTTTGAAGTGGGATGCTAGGAATGAAGATAAACATGGGAAATTTAAACACTTAGGGAAAAAAACGTATGCTATTACTTCATATCAAGGAGATAATACTTTCATCTTGCAAGGCCAAAATGGAGAATTCATTGGAGGAGGTCATGTAAATGGAAGGTTCCTCAAACACTACCTTTCTTAAAAAGAAAATAAAAGGAAATTGTGTACATAAGTTGTATATATGTTGTTGTTTTTCTAGAGTTTGTATATAAAAGGAGAAAGAAAATAAGAAGTTGTAGGTGACATTGGTCTGCGAGGTTCTTTCCTATCTCACTAGGAAGATAGCATCCCCAGTTGGAACCAGTTGTTTACACAATTATTTTGGTGTGGTTAAAATATTTTCAATGATTTATAAGAGAGGTAATGAGGCTGTATCTATATGACTTGTTTCCACATGACCAAGAGGTAGTAAGAAAATGCAAAAGGATCTAGGTGTCAATTCCCAAAGAGAGACATCCCATATCATCATGATGCTAAAAGAGAAATCAGATTAAAATTGGAGAAAAGGCGAGTTCTACAAGGGTTTTTTAAATCAATGTCCCATACTTCAGAGATGAGATCTGCGATTGATAGGAAATTCACTTAGTGAAGATGCATTTTATATAATGGTGAAAGTGATTGGAGAAATGACCATTTGCGTGTGGTAAAGCGAGGAAAGGATCAGTTGTTGACATTGATTTCGCTTCATGAACAAGCACTAACAAAGGTACTAGTGAGTGGTAGCGAAATTTATACAGCCTTCCACGCGATGAGACAAAATTATTTCGCTGGATGAAAAGTGGTAGGGGAAAACCACCTCTCACATCTCTGAAACTACCTTTGTTGATGGTTATAAAAGGAAATTCATGTGAAGGACAAGACATTTTTCATTTTGCACCGGTCGATAGAGACATTTCTTTCACAGCTGGAAGCCAAAGTGGAAAGCTTCACGCCAAGTCACGAAATGGCAGGTAGGAATCAATTTCCTGGAAAAGACCAAATATTCTCTAGAAATGGAAGAAAAAAGTGAAATAGAGTTTTAAAATATGGAATTTACCAAGTTAGAAGAAATTTTCGAAGATAGAAATGGTAATTTTTTTGATACAACTATTTCCATGGGTTCGATTAGTAAAATTAAGAACAAGTTGAAGGATTTACAAAGGCAAGGGATAGATGTACATAATGTTCAGAGGTTCTGTTTTTATTATTTTTGTCCAGAATAAACCCTAACTTTCTCATTGTTCCCTAGTATGCAATGAATTATTCCCAAGTTGAAAGTGTCATTATGGACTCAAGAAGATAAAAAATCCTTTGTCCGATTAATTCCTACGTCATTAGAAACTCGTTAGAAGTCCCATAGTCATTTTCTTAGGACTCTGAAGATTTTGCAGAAGAAAAGGTAATTGAACTCTATAAACACTCTACAGTTTAAATTAGACAGACCTTCTTATCAAAATCCTTAAACACGATACCTCAATTGATGACTTACCTTTTCCTTTAGACATTACCCTGTTTAACGAAAACTATCAGTTTTTTCTTTCATTACTCAATCAATTTTTAGGGTTAGATGATAACAAGGTTGTCCCAAAAGTCATGTTAAGTTTGTGGTTTAGATTGAGTTCACCTCCATTTGAAATTGAGTCGATCCAGTATTCTTGCCTTAAATTTGATGGATTCTTAGCTAAAAATATCCATACTCAACTAATGAATTTCCACACAACGAGACATTTCAGACTCCAATACTACTTGATGAATATGTTTCTACATTCCAATGAAGAATGTTTACAGTTTCCAAAAGCATCCTTTACCTCCGAGATTAAAACAATGTATTTAATTATATGAATCTCATAATGTTAGAAGTATATAGAATTGTTTTTATGGAAAAGTTACCCAGATTTTTTCCTGAAATGAAAGATATGTTGCAGTTCAGTCTAGAGAAGAAAGTCAGTGATTGGTTCATGTTGAAAGAACACACTGTTATCAGACTATATGGTTTTGTCCATGAGCCTTATATCTTACTTGCTTTCTTGACCCCAAGAGTCTTTTCTTTCAAATTGATTAGACAGAAGATTGTTGTGGAAAATGAACCTTTCTTAAGTTTTAGAAAAGATTTTGATATAAAATTATGTTTGAAAGTTGGTCCATTCATTATTAAAGACAAAGATTCTCTCCAAGTGGTAGAAGGAATTTTGCAGGAAATGAATTTTAAGAAATCTTCAAGTATTAACTATGATCCACATCATATAATATCCCAAAGAAGGTAGTAAAATAAAAGGAAATCCTTTGACCATCAAGAGGTGGAAGGATTGGATGAGAAAGCTAATCTTTTAGAGTATGAGTCATATGCATAATTTTTTGACAATTTACAGTCAAATCCTTCTGCATTAACGAAACTTTCAGCTATGTTAGTTCCCACTCCCAACGAAGTTCATATTGCGAGTAAAAAGACCATTTCTGAAGCCACAGATATGGAGGTAGGAGAACACTGTACAACAAAAAGACTTAAACTAGATCAGGGAAAATAAATAGTTGGAATGGAAGGTAAGAAGGCAAAGAAAAAAGAAGAAATTCAAAGTCCAAATATCTAGGTAGAGGAGTACAATTAGGTTGAAGCAAAAGAAGCTGGTTCTAGTGACAAATACCAATCAAGGACCGATTTATATATCAAATATGGTCCAGATAAAAAGGCTTCTTCTAAAAAGGTCAATAATTTTTTTGCTAAATTCAGGGATACATCATATAAAGAGGTTTCATTGACAACTGTTAGAGATCATGCAAAGAATAATTTAAGTTTGGTTGTGGATTCTAATTAAAAGGACACCAAAATGAAAATTAATTTGCAAAAAATACCAGTTCCAGATAAGATTCAGCTACACAGGAAAGCTAGAGAGTGATTTACACAAATTTGCTAAATGCTACTTTGAAAATTTCAAAGTTTCAATCTGTAGTGAGTAGATTGGAAACCCAATTAAAACAAGAAAAAACTGAAAATAAGGCCCACCAAAATTAAATAAAGAAGTTACAGGTTGATCTAGTTGAAATCGATAGTGAGCCTAATAAAGGACATGCCACTAAAAATGTTTTGGCTGAGAGGAAAAATACAATTCATATGCTCAAAAAGAAGCTAAAAATACTAGCCACACAGTAAATTCAAGCATCTGAATTAACAGTCTTGTAACAAGAAAGAGAAACTCTCTCTTAGAAGTTGGATAATAGTTGAGAAAAATTGCTTAAATTCATAGAGAAACATATAAATTAGGAGAAAGAAATATCTAATTTTACAGCTCAAATTGATAGTTTGAAAGTGAATCAAGGAGGTGCAGCAAAAGAAAGGAAAAAAATAGGGCAAGAGAATGTAGAAACAAGCACAGAGAGCTTAATTCAACCTATGTCCCAGGTTATCCTTAAAGAAGAGGAAATTAAGGGATTGAAAGTGGAAAATATGAATTTAAATGAAGAGATTGAGAAAAAGGAAGAAGAAAAGAAAGAATTTGAAAACAAAAATAAAGAATTTGATTTCACAGCTGACAGGATAGCTCCCATTGCAAGGTTCCAAACATTTAATTTGGGATTTAATAATAGTTGAAGTTGCAAAATTCAGGCCATATCTGAATTTTATGAGAAGTAAAGAAACAGTGGTGAATGAAACCATACAAAGTTGTATAGTCATGAAAGAGACATTGGACAAAAACCAAAAGAAACATCCCAAAATACTATAAATTTCCTTAATAATTTATCATAGGAAGAATTGCATACATTTGATGATTAAAAATAGAATTGCAGTTATTACTTGGGCTAGGAGGATTATTGGAAAACATCACCATGTTTAAAGTGTCCAAGGAAAGGAAAACTAGATGATGCAACATGTTAACTCTTTCAAAGGCTTGTTTACAGATTTATTTGAGAAAGGACTCCCTTCCTTTTGGGATGGAGAGAATAAATTAATTTCTCAAAATCACTATAAAGCTTCATTGTTCCAAATTCAAATGGATCATCAAAAGTTTGAAGGAATGACTCAATTTTTAACAGGGAAGGTAATAATAGATAAGCTTAAAATGGACTTTGAGATATTAAATCAATTAACAATGATAGGAGAAAAATTACCTCCTATATCTTATGTGGATCATGTGGAAATGAAAGTCCTGGTTAAAGAAATGATAAGTTATGAAATTCCTTCCACAAAGCAATGGAAGACATTTGATAAATTTGGAAAAATGAAGTATAGTTTGCATCAATGAAGACACTTGTCCAAATGGAGATTTATGTCAAAGATGGATCTGACAAAGAAAGAAGAAAAGTGTTTCAGTATTTTGAAGATTATGAATATTCAAGTTTTGACAAATATAGTCTAAATATGTAATAAGTAGTTGTAGATTTCTATTTCTGGAAAACAAACAGTTATGTTTTGCTCAATGACCCTTTTTGTACAAATACATGCTTTGCAGTATAATCATGGTTGAAGCCTATGAGAATGAGACTTATTTTGTACTGAGCATCTTCAAAGTTAATAGAAATTTTGCAGAGTCAAGCAGAACTTTTAGAACAAAGATTCTTGTGTTATTATTTTGTAGTTTGTATTTCCTTTTTCGCATGTGAATGTTATCTCTATTACCTATTTTCATTGTGTTATCTTTCATACTTGAATGATATTTTATTGGGTCAAAATTCATATTCTTACGCTTTGGTTCATGGGATTCAAGTATCCATAAATGTTTCCTCTAAAGTTGATATTGGATTCCTCTTTATTTGGTGCCCAATGTGAATGGATTGTTCATTTTTCTTCTATTACCACCTGAAAGCAAGAAATTGACTATAAAAGAATAATTGTCCTGCCTTTGTGAAAAATTATATTTCCTAGACTCTGTTTACCTTTAAAGATTCCTGATTTTGACTCCATGCCCAATGGTACCCTTGTTTCATCCATTTGCACTATTAAATTACCTTTTTAAAATATGTATGGCCATTGCATTTATTCATTGAGATAGCCTTCTCTGGTAGGAAAGAATACAGCTTTCCTCCTAAAGATTGATTTGAAAAGGTTACCTTGGAACTATCCTTCCACAACCAAGGGAGAAATTATGAGTGCTAACATTTTGGCGCTGTCACCGAGGAACGCAAGTTTAAATCTTATCTGGGTGGAACGATATATTATAAAAGATAAGCTTTTGTGGGAAAATAGGAATTTTGATATTTTACATTGGTTTTATTTTTACCTAGCAACTTTAGTTTTGAAATTCAAGTAAAAGGAGACTCCAAAGAGGAAATTGTGGCTTCCAGAAGGATTTATACAAGAGGTAATCCTAATCCTCAACCATTACAAGTGGTGAAAATTCGAGAAAATATTGTCAAGAAGAACAAAGGAAAAGATCAAGAAGGTACATCTCAGTTAGAAAAGTCTTTTCCTTTATTTCAAGAAGAACTGTTAAATACTGAAGATATTGATTTGAACATAAAATTTGAACAATCCCTATTTAGGTCAAAATTAGAAACAGACTTAAAGGAAATTGTTATTGATAAAAAAAAATCCAGTCATATCTTTTAGATTCTCTTTGGGAAAATTTGCAAAAATTTGTGAAAATATAAATAAATAAAAAAGAAACAATTCGAAATCCTTTATTTGTTAAAGGACCACAGGTTTAAAATATCATCCAAAATCCCCCTAGAATTATGGCTACTAGGTGTTGGCTATAACTATATCTCTCATTAACTAACTCGGGTTCTGTGTAGTTAGAGACCCAACAAAACCCCTTTCCATTGGCCCTATCGGAAACAACCTATGAGCAGGCTGACATCTCACCCGAGGTGAATTTATGGGGGATTATAGAAGCAAGTTTCCATAATCAGGTGATGCATGGTTATGGGACTAGCTCTAGTGAATGTAACCCTACTTCGCATATACCTCCAATACTACTGCACACATATATGACTGCACAACTCGTAGTTTCCACAATACAGACTTCGTTGATTTAGTGTTACCTATGCAACTACACATTCATCATATTCCGAATTACTTGCATATTTAGATATATGTGTCCAACACTTAACCTATTATTCTCATCAACCATACATGTGACAATACATATAAAAGCATGAACATACATAGACATAAACATAATCAAGCTCACAGATGCAATCACACAACACAAGTATTTACATGGTTCACCCCCTAGATGGGAGCTACATCCATGGGAAATGTTGTTTATATTAATGGGAAGGGTCAACAATTCTAGTCTACACACATAGCTGCAGACTCTTCTCTACAATGGGTCTCTGTGCACACAACTGCAAAGCCTCTTCTCTCTTGTCTTGGCCTAGATATTACTTACAAAATATCACTACAAAAATAACCAACTAATACCAACCCTTCCCTATACAAAATTACCCCTTTTATAGATTGTTCCCAAAGGAAACATATTTGCAATAGTTATGGGCCAAAATACCATAGTACTGTTAAACCCCTCAAAACGGCGTGGTTGCCCCGCTAACCATACTTTGCCATAAATTCTCAACTACTTTGCTTGTCCTCGATTGTCCTTCACGTTGCTTCCTTGAATCTGATGCTCTTTTGAGAGCTGCTTGCTCTGACCGCATAGCGATGACTATACCATGGCGCATCCTTTGCACCATCCTGTCTCTTTACTTCTTCCTCCTGTAGCTTGACATGTTAGAAAAATAGGATTGCAGAGCAATAACAATAAACAAGATCCAAATATAAAATACACAAACACATTACAAGAGAGACACCAATATAACGTGGTTCACCCAAGATGGGCTACGTCCACACAAAAATTTCCAGTCCTTATTATTATACAATCCAGCAAAATGAAGGGATACAACCTGCAGCACATCCGCTGCAAATTCCTCTTCACACTCTCTTAGACTCTCTTACACGATCTCAGAGATCTTTACAATACACAATACCTAATCCATAAACCCTAGTTGTATTACAATCTCTTTCTTTTAAAGGGGGGATACCATGGAAAAATACCAGGGGTTACCCAAAACCATGGGCCCGTAATCTATTGGCGAAACAACCCAGCAAAATTATTTCAGGGGCTACACAATGCCCCCCCCACACCCCCCTGTTGGGGTGAGTGTACAATCCACCTACATATCATATAAAAATGGGGTACAAACACAACTAAACAACAACATCTCTGAATCTGAAAGATCGAGATCCACAACCAACACGATATCCCATTGCTTCTTCCTTAACTGCTCCAACTACTTCATTGATCGTTAGTAATTCGCATTTACTAATGGGACAGATCCTTATCTACCACTTCGTTTCGCTCCACACCCTGCTCCCGAGAATTGCAGAGTTGTTTCTCCCAAAACTGGTTGATGTTAGGCCTCACCTAACTTGTACTTCTTCCATAAAAATTTCCTTTGACTTAGACTATGTCCCCTTGGGCTACTCCCAACATGCCCCTAACAATTACTCGTGGCTTGCTCCTGAGCCAATCTAATTGGGCTCTTCTATCTGCGCACCCTCTAAGATGTTTGATTTTGCAGTGAACTCTTGAAAAGTTGTGCTCAACTTCGCAACTATATCCTTGGCCTCTTCCTCAAACTCGTTGATTGTTTTGAGCATCTCCTCTAAGATGGGTTCCAGAAGTTTATCCTTCATAGTATCTTTTGTTTCCCGGAGTTCTTTCAAATTCTTCTCAATTTCTTTCGACAGGGAAAGCACTTCTTCCTACAGTGGTTGTAACTTCGCTGATGCTTCAGCTTCCTTTTCCCTCAATGTTTCCAACTCTTTCTGAAGCTCGCTCTTCTCTGCAAAATTCTGGATTCTTTTGCTTGGTGGAAAATCCTTCGTAGTCATATTCACATAATCGAGATCCTTCTGCCTCTTTTGTACCTCATCTTGGATTTTCTGCAATTCTAGTTCTTCCTGCAGCATGGCCCATACTTTAGAAATTTCATCTAGCAGGCTTTGACATCTCGCAACTTCTGCAGAGATGTTTTCTGTGGAATCCTTCACTGCTTTGACGATTGCTTATTTATCTTGTTGCATGATGTTCTATATTGTTGTCGAGCCTCCAAATCAACAACCTTCTCTCTATGGGAAATATCCATGTCCATCATTTATGCCTTAAGACTATCCACAATGGATCCAATCTTAAGTATGGTTTCTTCTACCTCCGCCTCTTCATCACATTCAGGCATCTTCGCACAGACCGCTGAAAATGCCTCTTTTAGCTTATGTTGCTTCTCCTACGCATTCTCGAGCTCCTTAGTTTTCAGTGTGCATTCATCTTTTATCTCCTTGTAACTTTCCTCCAGCTTTAGATGCCAGTTATAAGAGATAGTGTCTCTATCACGGATTTCCTCTACAATATTCATGTGCAGACTATGTAACCCCTCTATGGTTAACATCCCAACATTGATGTTTAGATGTGTGAGCTGCTTCGCACTTTTAGCAAGGTCATTAGTTGGAAATATAACATTCATCGACTCAATTCTCACTAGACGAGGTCTCGTGTTGAAGGCAGGAGCCTTCCTCTTCCTTTGACTTGATTCTCATGACTGATCATCAGAGTCCAGTTATTTTACCAAGTCTCACTGGACTTGTTCGACTCTTGCAACCAGACTCTTCAATTCTAGGAGGCTCTCCATTATGCATGTTTCTGCTTCCTCTTCCTTTCTTTCTTTCAATGCAAGTGTTTCTTCAATATGCACTGATACTCTGGCTACGATGCACTAATAGTCATCATCATGCAGCTATGCATCTAGTGGAGGCTTGGTAGCTTTGGTCTCCTTCCTTTGTGGTCCTTCCGGAAAGGCTGTGTCAGGTTCCTTTCGCTTCTCACCTATTCCTTGGCTAGGTTCTGGGTTCTGTGCACTTGTTGTCTCATCACCTCCGGCTTGCGGATATCCCGCTTCACTTTCCTCGGAAGTGGTGATCAGTGTGGCTAGCGAATCAACCTTCCATTCTACTGGCTAGTATTCCATGATCAAATTGATTCTCTGTGCATCAGCTGATACAACCCTTCATACCATTCAGGAGGCGTGACTATCACTCGCGGTTGTATGTAATTAAAATGCAGTCCAGATTTGAACTTCATCTTCTGGATATAACGAGCTGTCACTTCCTTGGTGATATGTGGAGTCTTTTGAATGACTTCACATAACTACTCATAGTAGGTGAGAAACTGTATGTTGTTCATCCTTTGTCAATCTGGCTTCGAGTTTTCCCACATGTTAGCAAACCTCGGCCCTCGACAATCTCCAAGGAATACTGGGAGACCCTGCTAGTAGCGAGGCTCCTTCCACCCTACAAAGGAAACCATTACAAGTAACCAACTATAGTGGAATGCAGCTCCATTTTCCTATGTGTTGTGGATGTCTTGTAGAAACTCATTCAACAGGTAGCTCTCCCAATTGAAATGAAATTCATCCTTAGCCTTAGCAGCTAAGGATACTCCAGTAGTGGGTACTTCATTTGGTCTGCACTTCCTCCGAGGAGCTGAACTGTAAAACACGTGGCTTGATATTTGATTCTTATGGTTACGTAACCACGGCTTCCTTTACTTAGGCCGAATTCATTCTTCATTCGCGCAGCTAATTCTTTATCCTTTTTTCCCGACAAACTCAACGGCAGGATTGACACCCCTTTTGGATAGGTTTGTGATACTGACAATGAGTTCAATGTTAATTTCCACCTTGCGATCCAACCATAAATACCCCTAGTGCGTGCATGATAGTAGCGTGCACACCACGACATTAAGCTCATGACTTCTATCAAAGTGTGGGATGCACAGTAGATTCAACAATCCAGATGGGCTTAAAGGTGCATCCCATTCCTGTGAGAGAATTGTCGATTGCTATGTAACTTCATCATATTTCCTGTACATATACTGATCCGGATAGAATTGTGGAAACTTGTCCTACTGTAACAAATCATAATCGGCAATTTTGCAGTCGGGAGTTCTACCTAGCAAATTCTCTTTAATCCGCACATGGCTTGCTGAGGATTCTTTATGAGAAGCACGTCTAGCACGTTGCTTCTCCTTGGAGGGATATACTTTGGAATAAGCCATATTGGTCTCTCTTGGGTCTCTAGTGGTGGGATTGGCTTCTAAGAACTCACGGCCTTCAGCTTTCCTTTGTCAGTGGCTTTGTGCTTGTCTTTCTTTTGCTGTGGTTCATTCCTTAGTGAGTACCTGGATGAGCCACCACATTATGAGACAAATGGCTTCACGGGCGTCTTCATAACTCCTTGCAGACCAGAACATCTAAAATCACTCAAAACTTCTTCTAATGTCGACTGCTTAGACATATACTATCGGGCAACTATCGCTTTCAACTGTTAAAAACTTTACAAGCAGCAAAAATTGAAAATTTGCGATAAAACTGGTAAGTAAGCAGTCCTTACTATTTATAGGCATATCACCACTACAGTGCCAAAAAATGGCCATATTAGAATTAAATGCTATGTTCGTTGGCCAAATCTCTTGTAGATCTTGGTCCTTTCCCTTCATTGAATGCGTCTTCAACAGTCGAATATGCCTTAATTGCGAAAACATGCGGTTTCCAAAAATACTGTATAATGACTACTTTTTCGACTGACGACTATAACGGTTAATTTTCGTTAACATCGCTAGTGCTCATGCAAATGTGAGGTTCACTGCACATTTCTCATTGTTGACTTCTAACTTTGTAGCAGGAGCCCTCTCTGCTAGCGGATATGTGATTTGCGAGGTCCACTACGCATTTCTCTTTCCTTGATATTGACTTCATAGTGCGAACCTTCTCTTACTTCGCAACTCATCTTGATATGTGTGCATCATAGCACAACTTTAATTTGCATGAAAACTTCGCATTTTACCAAAATTGCGTGTAGACTCTTTATTCTATCATTCTTAGTGTCCAGTTTCAACTACACGTGACACTTAGAAATTTTTCCCCCTATTGATCAATTGATGCCTAGAGGAGTAGGACTATCCTTGTAGGGATTTAGTCTACTTCCATTAATGAGTCCTAGTAGGTTTTATCCTAGCAAGGTAGCTAGCTGAACTGCTCCACCATTAGTAACATGTTTGACAACATATGGTCCTAACCAGTGCATTTTAAATTTTCCACTAAATTTCATGAACTTGCTATCATAGAGGAGGACAAGGTCTCCTACCTTGAATAATTTGTACTTGATATGCCTATCATGCCATACTTTTTCTCTGTCTTTCTACACTTGTTGGTGAAAACCTGCAATGAAACGATCTTCCTCTAGTCCAACTAAGTGTAGTAGTCTTTCTTCCATTGTCTCTTCGTCATCCATATCTATGAATGCTGCAATCCTCAATCTTGGAACTATGTATTCCATTTGCATAACATCCTGTCCGTATGCTAACCTAAAAGGTGTGTAACCTGTCAAATTCTTTCAAGTTGTCCTATGTTCCCATAATACCACTGTTATTCACAGATCCCAATCATCCCTATTTGTATTGCATACCTTGGTTAGTGCATTTTCCAACACTTTGTTAAAAGCTTCAATAGTGCCAATAGCTTGTGGATGATATAGTGTCCTCTTCTGAAGGTATATCTGGAATTATTATGTTAGAGCTTCAATGATCCTATTCAAGAAATGAGTTCCTTGATCGTTCATTAGGATTCTCAGATATCCAAACCTTGTTAAGATGTTCTCAAAGATGAACTGTGCGGCAGTAAATTCGCTACAGTCCTTCACTGGTTTTTCTTCTCCCATCTAGTTAGATAATCTGTAGTTGTGATAATATATCTCGAACCAGTTTGCTATCCTAGTGGGTTAATAGGTCCCACAAAATCAATAGCCCATTTATCAAATGCTTGCAATGTCAGCTATGGCATCAATGGCATCTCATCTCTATGAGATGCCTTCCATGTCCTTTGACAAAAATCGCAACTCCGATAATGTTCCTTGGAATACTTGTGCAACATAGGCCACCATAGTCCTGCTCTTAAAATTTTCTGTGCATTAGCTCTTCCTTCGTAGTGGCCCCCAGATACCCCTGAATGTGCTTCAACAAGTATCATTGGTTTCCCATGCTCTAGTACACATCTGCACAATACTTCATCTAGTCCTAGCTTATATAGTTGGCCTACAATTATAGTGAAATCATTTTCTTTTACAACCAACTGTTTCTTCTGTAGCACAGTAAACTATGTAAGTGCTATGCCTGTAGTCAATAATTCAATGATATCCTTGTAGTATTCATCTGCTATATGGATAACAAACAATTGCACATCTAGTAGACTATCTTCCAAGTTACTAGGTTCTTCACTTGATTCGATTCTGGAGAGGTGGTCAGGTCCTGAATTCAATCTTCCTGGCTTAACAATGATTTCGAAATCATACTCCTGAAAGAATAATAGCCATTTGCATATTCTCCTCCATAACACTGGTTTATTGACCAGGTACTTCAAAGCTGAATGGTCAGTAAACATACAGAAATGCGATCCTTGTATATAGTGTCTAAACTTCTGCAATGCGTACACCATAGCTAAACGTTCTCTTTCGATCGAGGTATAGTTCTTTTACACTGAAGATAACTTTCTGCTTGAAAATGCGATGGGATGGTCGATACCCCCCTCTCCTGGTTGAGCTAGCACAATGCCCAATGCTATGGATGAAGCATCTTTATGTACATGGAATGGTTTACTCTAGTATGGAAAAACTAGAATAGGCGCAATGACCATTCTTTCTTTCAATGTATCCAATCATTTCTGATAGTCTTCATTCCAAGTGTACTTCTCTTCTTTCTTTAGTAATTTCTCCATAGGCATAGTGATCTTCGCATATCCCTTGGTGAACTTCCTATAGCACCCTATGTGTCCCAATGTAGTACGTAGTTGTTTTACTGAATTAGGTGCTGGTAGATTCACAATAACTATGATCTTCATTGGATCAACCATCAGTCCCTGTTTACATACAATGTGTCCCAATAGAATTCCATAAGGAACACAGAAGATGTTTTCTTTAGATTCACAGAGATCTAATGTTGTCTACAGTTCGCTAACATCATTCTTAAGTTCGCATAATGGTTCTTCAGTAAACCAAATACTGTCCAATCGTCAAAATACACTTCTAAGTATTTATAGATAAAATCCTTAAATGCAACAACAACGACTCTGGAAAAGATAGCAGGTGCATTCTTCAAACCAAATGGCATAACTATGTACTAAAATGATCCCCATTCAGTATCAAAGGTGGTCTTATTTCTGTCCTCTATAGCAATTGTGATCTGATGATATCCAAAAAATCCATCTGTGAATGAGTATGCTTCATTTCCTCCAACATTATCTAGTACTTCATCTGTAAATGGAGTCGGAAATGGATCATGCAGCGAAGCGTCGTTTAACTTTCTGAGGTCTATGTAGATTATGATCTCTCCTTTAGCTTTCTTATCCTGGATAACCATGGGACTTACCCATTCTGATTCTTCTACTGGCTCAATAACTCCTACATCAAGCATCTTATCAAGCTCTGTTTTTACTCTTTCTTTATATTTGGGTTTCAATTTGTAAGGTCTTTTCTTGATAGGCTTCGCATCTGGCTTGAGAGGTATTTTCATAACTCCCAAGTAACCTAAAATGCCTTTCATTTCAGAGAACTTGGTAGGAAATAGGTCTTGGTATTCATGCAGTAGGTTTTCTATCTATTCCACTATTTCTTCATCCCAGTAATCTCTTATAGAAGCGAACTTCGGTTCTTCACTGGTAGCAATATTGACTTTTCGGGTTTTTACAGGATTACTGAGATCTGGAATCTACAAATAAGGTCTTTCTACTTCGCTCTCTCCTTCATACACTAGTATTTTTACATCGCAAGGATATTCATATTACTCCATCTAATGTGATGTTGTAACATTACCATTCATGCTCTAACTATATTTCCCAATATGGTTGTTTGTACATAGGTAACAGTGCATCATTGAATACCTTATGTTTGATTATCTGCAAAGCCTCATGAATACTTGGAAAATCATCCTCAAAGATGAAAGTCTCTTGTAATTCCTTTGTTATACTGGACCATTCTATCATTCCTCTGCGAAGTTCTATCTCTGTGTACCAATTCTTCAGAATTTGCTGCAATGTGTGCACAAACAGGTGAATCAACTCTGCTTGCAGTCTATGTGTCCATACTTTCAAACAAAGCTCTATGTGATCTCTAGGATCAGTCTATCCATTATATTTTACTTCCACAATCTCAGTTTGTTCTGTAAATCTGATTTCCATCATGTGTTTAACTTCTTCCCATGTGGTGAGGTTCTGCTTATGCGCAACCCAGCATCTAGCAGGTGTACCATGCGGTGCTATATCTAAAGTTTCTAACTTCTGTTCATCTGATATTGATACAAGATATTTTTGAAGAAATGTGTGAATATTACTCAATCCATCATAAGTAGGGATTGAACTTACCTCTGTTTCAATCCAGCATGGTGAATTAGTTATCTGTGCACATCGTCTTGCTGATACTTCATTCATTTTGCTCTGCCAGTTCTCCAATCCTGTGTCTGATTCTGATATGCAAGAGTTTTCACATCTCCAACTCAATGTCCCATCATCTGTAGGGTTGATGTAGTCTGTAGGGATGATCTAGTCTTCTTGATTCACTATCGGCTTGTAGATATTATCGATATCTTGAGTTCTACATTCTTCATGTATTGGTTCAATATATCTTGGTCCTTGTGCAGGATCCAAGGGTGCGAAAACCCTGATATCTGGTGCTTCAAATATCATCTATTTTTTATTCAAATTGATAATTGCGAGGTTATCAATTGCTCAATATAACTCCAATAATGCAAGATATGGATTTCTATCATCTATGATCTCAATAAATTCAAAGTCTGCTTTACTTCGCACACCATTAATGTCAACAAGGAAATTCAATAATCTCCCAAATGGTAGAACCTTTTGTTGATTTTCTAGTCTCAACTGTATCGGTGACCATGATAACTTTGGATTTCCCATTTGTTCCCATGTCTGCTTTGTAAAGACATTCACCTTTGAGCCTAAGTCAAGAATTATCTGGTCCATTTCAAATTCCCTGATCTGCGCATTTAGTCTCGTCTCTCTTCCAGTCCTTATATGACTCTTTATATGGTGAACTACGCTATGTGCTTCATTTATGGCATTACGCTGCTCATAATGACTGAATAGGCTTTGTAACTCTGCTAAGGCATTTCCATGCTTTAACAACTTCATGCAGCTCTGTAGGAACTATGCAACAAGACTTATGGATTCTGTTACAACACGTGATCCATCATATGAAATTGGCATATCAATCACAGGTTCTAGTTCACTTCGCAATGGGATTCTTGTAGTCAAATTCTGAGTTCTGTAAATATTTTATGGTCTCCATGAAGGCTTATTTCTCTTTGTTAAGGTTGAAGGAAGGAATTTTTCCAGTCGCTTTTCTTATCCAAGCCCCTTCAGTAGGATATTGTTTTACGATGTGGTCCTCAGAAGTCGAAGCTTCAGTTTGCTTATCCCTACCTGTCGTAGCTCCGCTTCGTGTCACAACATGGATGTTGCAATCTTTGTTTTGTTTTTCAGATGCGATCATCTGAATGTTCTGATTCTACCCTTCTGGTCTTCTCTCTTTCATTTTTCCTTGCAAAACAGGACATGCCTCATTGACATGGTCAAATGATTTACATTATTCATAGGTAGTACAAGGGTTCTGACAGTCTCTGGCTAGATGCCCTGTTTGAGCGCAGTTATAAAATACAATTTGACCTCTTCCTCATCCTTGGCCAGTGTTTCGTCCTCTTCCTCCGAATCTACCACCTTCCTTGTACGTTCCTTGATCATACTGCGCATTTTCATTATTATTCTACGTCTCTCCTTGAACTCTGTAGACATCATGTTTTCTTTCTATCATGAGATCATATGCTTGAATCACAGAGAAACGAGTGTTGCTCTGGGTCTTCTAGACCAGTTCCTTTGAAAATAGGTAGCTTAATGTTGTTGTCATCCTTCTCCTCGGAGGTGTAGTATTCTGAGATGGATTAGGTATACTACTACTTGGTTGATTCTAAGTATTAAATCCTGTGGTGTTACTGCTACTGGTGTTTTGCGAACTAGTAGTATTCCTTTCATTAACTGGAGGTTTATGTGGAGTGATAGGATGATAGGTATTCAGTCTAGGCTATGTTTATCTATTAGAATCAGCTTGATATGAATGTATATCACTTATTAAGTCAGTTTCTAGGGGTATGCAAGGTTTGGCTTCAAGAGACCTCTTTCTAGTGCTAGGCTTATATCTTTTGCCACTTCGCAAAGTGTAAATATTTTCCTCAATGTCACTATCTGTATTACTGAACATTACATACTCAAATTCCTAGGATTTTTATGGCATGATTAAGACACCTTTTTATGCTAACAACATTTTGATATTCAAACTGATACTTTTCAGGTACTTACCTCTAAACCCTTTGAAGAAATCTCCCTCTATTGCATTGTAAGACTTTAGAGTGTCCATGAAAAATTCTGTAACGTAGCTCTCTAGTACGTTATCCAGCCTAAAGTCTATTGCTCTTGAAATTGGGCTATCAACCTCTTTAAGCCTTTGAATCAAATCTGGAGTCCACTCTGTAGGTTGTCCACCCCGAAAACATTTTTTTCGTTCTGCAAGTCTTGATATCCACTCATGTAGATCATTACCGAAGACTGCGAAGAAGACTTTGTGTATGTAAGAAAATAGGTATTTATGTAACCACTCTTCCGTAGATAAGCACGGATGTCTATTTTCTTTCTTTGCAAACTCCTTTTATGTCTTGATCACCCAGTTCTGTATCTATGTCCTCTCAGGATTCCAGTTATCAGAGCACATCACTGGTTCAACCGCGGTAACAGAACCATTTGTTGGCTATAACTATACCTTTCTTTAACTGACTCGGGTTCTGCCTAGTTAGAGACCCAACAAAACCCCTTTTCATCGGCCCTTTCGGCAACAACCTGTGAGTAGGCTGAGGTCTCACCCGAGGCAAAGTTATGGGGGATTAGAGAAGCAAGTTTCCATAATCAGGTGATGCGCGATTATGGGACTGGCTCTGGTGAGGTTAACCCTACTGCGCACATATACGACTGCGCACCTCGTAGTTGCCACAATACAGACTTCTTCGATTTAGGGTTACCTATGAAACTACGCATTCATCATATTCATAATTACTTGCATATTCATATATATGTGTCCAACACTTAACATATTATTCTCATCAACCATACATGTGACAATACATATAAAAGCATGAACATACATAGACATAAACATAAGCAAGCTCACAGATGCAATCACACAACACAAGTATTTATGTGGTTCACCCCCCGGATGGAAGCTATGTCCATGGGAACTGTTGTTTATATTAATGGGAAGGGTCAACAATTCCAATTAGCGCACACAGCTGCAAACTCTTCTCTACAATTGGTCTCTGCGCACACAACTGCAGAGTCTCTACAACAAGAACCGACTAAAACCAACCCTTCCCTATACAAAATTTCCCCTTTTATAGATTGTGCCTGAAGGTCACATCTTTACAATAGTTATGGGCCAAAACCCCATATTACCCTTAAACCCCCCAAAATTGTGCAGTTACCCCACTAACCATACATTTCCATAACTCCTCAGCTACTTCGCTTGTCCTCAATTGTCCTTTGTGTCGCTTCCTTGACTCTGGCGCTCTTCTGATAGTCGCTTGATCTGAATTCGTGGCACTGACTGTACCATGGTGCGTCCTTTGCACCATCCTATCTCTTTACTTCTTTCTCTTGTAGCTCGATAGTCCTCCGCTTCTTCCTAAACTGCTCCAACTACTTCGCTAATCCTTAGTACTTCACATTTACTAAGGGGACTGATCCTTATCTACCACTTCGCTTTACTCCACGCCCTACTCCCGGGAATTGCAGATTTGTTTCTCCCAAAACTGTTAGATGTTAGGCCTCACCTAACTTGTACTTTTTCCATCAAAACGTCCTTTGACTCAGACTTCATCACCAAAACTGTGTCCTCTTGGGCTACACCCAACACTAGGTTTGCTCCACTTTCCTTGCCAACTATTCTACATGAACTCCTCCAGAATTTTGTTGTTGGAATTACATTATATGATGGAGAGGGAAATTATATAGCTCAATAGAATATTGATAGGTTTAATGATTTCATTGATCTCAAACAAGTAGACCATGATGATGCCAAAATGAGATTGTTAGCCCAAAGTTTATCTGGAGAAGTTAAGAAATGGTTTAAAGCTCTTCCTGTGAGATCTGTTCCTTCTTATGATGAATTTGAAATTCGTTTTCTTGAGGGGTGGGAAGATAAAAATAATTCTTTGCAAATTTTGACACAACTTGAAAAAAGTAAATTTTGAGTCTGTTCAAGAGTTTTCTTGTAATCTTATGAGGGTTTATAATTCAATTCTTGTTGATATTAAACCTCATGTAGGAGCTTCCAAATTACATTATATTAATGCATTTGAGACTGATTTTTCCTTAATGTTAATAGAAAGGAAATAATCTTCCTTACTAGAAATGTTGAAAGATGCAGTAGAAGTAGAAGCAAACTTGATGGCATCTGGCAAGATAAAACAAAAGACAAAAACATATAAAAGAAGAACAAGAGAAGAAAACCAAGCTTCAAATTCTTATTCCACTGATGCAAAATTGGATGTTATGATGAGGACTATCAAAAAAATTATGGATAGATTGGATTTAGACAATAGACCTTGGAATGGGGATCAAAAAGCACCACAAATTAGAAATCTAAATTTTAGGAGACCTGCTCCTCCACAGATAAGACAGAGGGATCCAAGAGATCAAAGGAATGAGAGAAATACAGAAGATAAGCAAGTGAGCCCCCTTTTGCCTGAAAATTTTGTTGATGAAGTATAAGAAATAAAGCCATTAGAAAATCAAATAGATCATTTTTCCATTGCTCAATCTGAATTCTATTTAACAGAAGAAGAGCATGACATGTCTTTCCCAAAAAGGATAATGTAATACTTTTGAACTAGAAACATAACAATCTCAAATGGGATATCAAAATGCTGTAAATGATCTTTAGAAAAAGCTTAGCCTCAAAAATAGAGATGTGGTTGTAAATAAAGGAAAAAATCATGTTGATCAACCTTCAACTAGTCAACAGAAAAAAGGGAAAACAAATAGAGGATATTGTGAAGAAGATTCCAGAAAATAAGAAAATAATAGTCAAAGAAAATGATAAAAACACTCACTTCCTTCAATTTACAGAGTGAGATTTCCAAAATCAAAATTTCTATCCCTTTCAATGAGTTATTAAAGAATAATGAATAGAAAGAACAAATTGTAAGGATAGTAAAAAATGAAGAAAAATCCAACTTGATACATTAGAATTGAATGACGATGCTCCAACTATTCTTCTTGGTCCTGGAGCAGAAGATAGTAATGCAGAAGATATTCCATCTTTTTATGTCAGTTTAATTGTCCATGATATGAATCTTCACAATGCAATGCTTGACTCTGGGGCTTCACACAATTTAATGCCTAAAAGGTTGTGGTAGACAATTTGGGTTTGGAGATCACAAGAGCATATAAAGATTTGTTTTCCTTTGATTCTAGGAAAGTCAAATGTTTGGGGTTAATTAAATATTTGGTGGTTACCCTTGCTCATATTCCAGCCAAGAGTGTCATTATGGATCTAGTTGTTGCAGGTATTCCTCCAATATTTGGTATGTTATTGTCTAGATCTTGGGCTTCAAAATTAAAAGGAACTTTATAGATGGATATGTCTTTTGCTACACTCCCACTTTTTGGAGAGCAGAGAAAAGAGACTTGCATATGTGGTAAGTAGTCAAGACAAACCTGGTAATCATCCTATTTATGGAGTAGACACTGATTTGGGTTCTTCTATTTTTTATAATGATTTCCATTTCAAAGAACAAAAATCAGTTTTTGAAAAACAAAGGGAAAATAATGACCTTTCCAAAGGACAAGAAACCCTTAAACAAAAACAATGGGATGAAGGAGTATGGACAATTCATTTTGATGGGTCAATAGGTAAAGAAGGGGCTGGTGCAGGTGTGTGAATAATATCTCTAGTTTTGTTGCATGGTTGGAATTCTATGCCCCCGGTAGGTATCCAATTGGTGTCCCTAAAGGCCTTTGGGATGCAAGTTGGAATGAGCCATAGAATGATGATTGTGGCTCAGATCGACAAACTGTCGAATCCGTTGGATTCAGGACATCGAGATAGTGCTAGGGGTTCCCTTCTCCTCCGGTCCCATGGCTCAGGTGTCAACTTTTAAGTCGATTTTGTAAACTAGGGTTTTGCTCAGTACGGGACTATGCAGTTTTGCACATGGGGGTCAACTTTGCAAAATTTTATTTTGATTTTATAACTAGACAGTCAAAGAGTGGCAATCAAACCTACCACACTGCATTGGTGGATTTCTATGTCCTTAGTGTGCCACGTCATTTAACATCTCCTTAGTGTTCCACTATATTTTCATTTTGAGTAATTAATGTCATTTTTAAGAATTCAAAGTTCCAAGTAAAAAATGGAGGTGATGTTTCATCGATGATATCCCTCTAATCCTTGCTAGCTTTGTTAGATGAAAGTCACCATGAACCTTTTCCATCAAGTTATGGGGGAATACTTGCCAAATCACAATGAACAACCATTACATCATCATTTGTATCAATCAATTTCATTCAATTTTAAATACATTTTCATATGAGGATAGTCTATCCTTTTTATAAACATAGGACCATGAACATCTTATTTTCCTTCATCAAAACAACATTGTCAGGGAAGATCGTTAAAGTAGTTAGGTATTTCATTTTCCATGGATTCTGTATGATTACTTTTGCATTATGACAAGCGGAAAATGGACATATGAAAGAGGCAAAGCACAAACTAGGGTCTTACATAGTAGGGTTTAGTAAGGATAGGGTTTATATCTTCAACGATTTTATGAGAGTGAATTCATGACCAACTATTGGTTAGCATATTGGAACAAACTAGGGTATATTTGTTACATATATTTGACCATATTTACATGAAGGCCCAATGAATTTTATTACACTTTAGTTCATGCATTCCTTGCAATTGTACTTCATACTTTGCCATTTTTTTTAGCATGCTATAGTAGGCACACTTCAACCGAAATTGAGAGATGCTCATGTACGTATTGTTTGATGAAATACAGTAGCATTGATGAAATTTGTAGAATCTATTAGACATCCTCTTAGTTTGTGAAAAGATCATAGGATTACATTGATGATATGCGTAGCATGTTTGACATGACTGAGGTTATTCAAACATATTTTGACTTATTTTGTTAACTTTTGTTTTTTCCTTGCAACATATTTTCCTTGCAACCATAATCTTGATCAATGGGCATGAACCCTTGGAGTTGACAAAAAACACAATTTTAAATTAGATATCAAATTAGCATACATGTATTGAGTTCATTGAACTGTTGAAAGATATTATTAGTTTGTTCCATTAAGATAATGTTTTCATAACACAATGGTGGGATGTTACTTGATCAATGCAATAAATGTAAGAGAATAATTATTGCTTAAAATGTAATTATATAAATTTCAATAGCATAATTTATCAATTTGTGGAAGAGATAAATCATCACAAGAACAAGTGGAAACTCAAGAGAAAATATGCAATATATTGTATCATGCATTGATAGCCGAATGTTTGTAATACAAAATATGGCAAAGTAGCTGGCCATTAAATGGCATGTTAATGTACATGTATCCCTAAGTACAACAATCTACATGTATGTCAAAAAACATATATCCAGGACTATGAGACATCAAAAATAAATCTTTCGCTTGTTTTTCCCCGAGTTTCCTCTATCAACCATCTCCCTATGATCGCTCTGCATCTCAAGAGTCTGCAAAAAAAAGATCATTATTTTTATCAAATAACTGCACTAATACCCTACCATTAACAAACTTAAAAAATTAACTTATGGCCAAATTATTTATGACAAACACTCACCAAATCCTCATGGGGTATAGATTCCTATGGTATGCTCATGGAAGTCCTCTCTATAGTTGTGCTCTGCAAATAAAATATCATATCTCAATTAATTAAACAATTCAACATTGGTCAACATGTTTGCGTAAATTGAATGAAATGACTTGGTCATTAATGAACATCTCACCACAAGAGGAGACCCGGTCACAACAATGGATTGAGCGGAGGGGCAGGCACTGCTGTCACTAATGGCTACAATCACCGAATGGGGAAATATATAGACATGCATGAATAAAAAATATAGTAACATGGTTAAATACTATGCATTGTAATTGTTGAAATAGTTACCTCTATATGATTTGCCGCTATTACAGATGTGGCACTAACTGCAACATTAATGACCTGTGTTAGGTGAGGGGTAGATGCAGGATCTCCCATGTGTATTCTCTAGAGGACATCCACACAGTTTCTAGGAGTTGTGACTCTCTTATACACTAGTCCCTTTTGCACATTTGGACTATGAGGAGAGGGAACTGCTGACTGTTTCCTAAATATAGAAGTTGGTGGCTACAATCACCAATTATTGACGTAGTTAGAAATGAATTGGTCAATGAAATAGCATGTATTAACAAAATGACGATGATGAAATACATACCGATGTACTTTATACTTCAATCAATTCTAAGAAACGTTTTTCCACTTGTTGTGTCTCTATGGGCACACTAGTGCTTGTATTCCCACCAGGGGGGAGCTCACTAGATGAAATCATTTCCATATAAGGAGGGTCTATAACCTACAATTTAGAAAATTGTAAATATTAGATCGTGTAGCATTAATTAAGTAACATGTGATAACAAACTAACATGTGCTAAAATAATGTCATGTTGAAATAGTTACCTCAGTGTGAGTTGTTGTCGCTAAAGGTATGACAACATCTTGTACATCAGACGGTTCTGGTGCATGAGCCTCTGGACTATTCTCTGCATCATCAGTGGAAAATTCTTTCCCCTCATGCCCTTATTGTAGAAACTACAATTTTTAAAATCATTAAAAATATTAGCAATCTATATATGTGTACAGTAAGGAAAAATAATTTACAAATGACACTAAATTTTTAACCATTTACTTACCTGTGTAAAATACCTAGTAAGCTATCATCTGTTTGGACAGGACCAAATTAAGGATGGACGCGTACTGTGCATGGGTGGGGCTCTCGGTTGTGCTCATGATGTGTAGGTCTAGTGCCACTATTAGATGCTCCTGGACCACTGGAAGGTGGTGGATCTACCCCACCGAGAGGCAATGGATCTACCCCACCAGGAGGTGGTGGCTCTACCCCACCCATAGATAACGGCTATGATGGGAATTCCAGGTACATACTTTGAAGATACGTGATATGGCAAAAAACCTCCTGTGCCAACAATAGGAATAACTCTTCCATTTGTGGGACCAACTAATGTGCAGGAGACACATCTGGCCTGGATAGCTACCTACGAGGTGGAGCTACTGGGCGATTAGGATCTATGTGCCTCGCATTGGGACATTTTTTAGGCATCCCCATCCCAACGCCCTGGTACTCCAAGATATCAAAATAATTAACATGCTTCCTTGAAACAAATTCTGCGTACATATTTCTAAGAAAATTTAGAGGCATTTCCATGTTGTTGTGTGGTGGTATATCAAATACCATGTACCATCGGTCCATCCAATTATCTATGAATGGTTGATATGTACACCACTCGATAGAAATATTCATTTTGTTTACAATCAGGATTTCACCCATCTGTGGATCTCTAAAAAGGGAAAAGCTATGTTGTTTCGTAACCTTCAACTTCTTATCTTCTTTGTAGCTAATTCCAACAACATATTCTTGCCTCTTTCTCTCTCTGTATGTAGCAATATCTTGTAGTGCACCATTTGAACTACTAAAGGTCTCTATCATTGCATCCAAATTGGATGCAAGCATACGGTGCATATCATCAACAATTTTTATTGAGGCTCGAATCTCTCTAAGCCTCTCAATTTATCTTTGGATGTCTAAATGTGCATCCATGGTTGTCATTGAAATAAAATAAAAAATAAAAAACTCATTAGAAACATATACATGTGCTATAATGACATCTCTCAAAAATGAAAAATGTACAAACTTTGTGTAAGAACGAATACATTACAAACATAAATATCATCTCAAAATACTATAATAACAACTACATGTAAACCAAAGTGGAAGGTGAGGATCAACTACATGTAAATCGGTTAATGATCGATGGCGGAGAGCTCCTAATTCAATTAATACTGGACGATCGAGACAATGGGGGCCTTAAAAGCACTTTATGTACACCTTTCTAGAGCCGAGGTATTGGAGAAGATGTTATTCTTCATCCTCTGCCCTCATAAATTTCTCTTTTGTATCTAATTCATTTCATGTTTGTGGCCCTTCCCTTGCTCAGATTCTAGTGTATGCTGAGGAAGATTTGGTGGTGAAGTCCTCTACGTCATTAAGGAGGGGAAATATTTTGAATGTGAGGGTTGATCTACGCTTGTTCCATGAATTAAATCGCTTATCAGTTTCTAGGTATGAAGACCCAAATCCATCGATTGAGTGTTTTGGTGGTGAAGGAGGTCAAAAAAGATGTGGTAGTTCATCTTAGCAACAAAGTAAGTGGTGTGTCTACAAAGGAGGGGAACCTAGTCCCTTAGGGGGGGATGATGTAAAATCCATCATGCCATTGGTTTGGATTCACAAGCATTGGTTGGAAATTTTTACGGTAAACAAATGTGTGGGAAAAAACATAGCATTTGGTTGATTCAAGTCTAGAAAGAAAGCCTATGTTATAGTCCATAGTTCCTCCTCCTAGCCAAATGGTGGATGGATTTTCTTTTCCAATTTTCAATATATGTGGAAAAAATATTGAAGAAAAGTTGGTGTTGGGATTCAAATCCCTTATTTCTTTGGTGGATACAAAGTTCATTAAGGGGATTGATAGTATGGAGGAATTTCCATATGTTAAATAACAATTTTTAAAACTTTTAGTTTTGGAATTTCATTTACATGGATTTTTAATTTAGGGAAATATAAAAATTTATATTTTTATTGAGGAAATGAGGTGAGGATGAACGTTTGGAATCCTACCTTTCCAATCCTCCTTGCTCTTCGAATTTACCCTCCTTGCTCTTTAAATTCTCCCTCCCTCCAATTCTCCATGTCGACATTGGAACCTCTGATCGCTCGAGCATTTTGGTTAATTCAGACAATGAATAGTGGATGCGGATGTGGACTGCTTTTTGGATTTTAATATATTAACAATAACGTGTGCGCATTATCTATCACTATAACGCTCGCGCGTTATAGTGATACATAACACGTGCATGTTATTGAATCCTATCCTATGTGTTAACTGACATGGCAGGCACATGTTCTCCCATGCCTAGTTCTAAGAAATGCGTATGTGTTTTCATTTTACTAAACTTTAGCGCATTTCATGAATGCACAATTGCATCTAAAAGGTCCCTCAACTTCATGTGAGGGCTCTTCTATATTCCAATGAATAAATTTTACAGTTTCCAGAAGCAGTCTTTACCTCTGAGATTAAAAACAATGTATTTAATTATATGAATCTCATAATGTTAGAAGTATATAGGACTATTTTTATGGAAACGTTACCTAGAGTTTTTCCTGAAATGAAAGATATGTTGCATTTTAGTCCAGAGAAGAAAGTCGGTGATTGGTTTGTATTGAAAGAACACATTGTTATCAGACAATATGGTTTTTTTCATGAACCTTATATCTTACCTACTTTATTTACCCCAAGAGTCTTTGCTTTGGAATTTATTAGAGAGAAGCTTGTTGTGGAAAATGAGAATTTCTTAAGTTTTAGAAAAGCTTATGATATCAAATTCCCTTTGAAATTTGGTCCATTCATTGTTAAAAACAAAGTTGCTCTCCTAGTGGTAGAAGGAATTTTGCAGGAAATGAATTTTAAGAAATCTTCAAGTGTTAACTATGATCAACATCATATAATATCACAAAGAAGGCAACAGAATAAAAGTGAATATTTTGACCATCAAGAGGTGGAAGGATTGGATGAGAAATCTAATCTTTTAGAGTATGAGTCAGATGTAGAATTTTCTAACAATTTACAGTCAAATCCTTCTGCATTAACGCAACTTTTAGCTATATTAGTGACCACTCCCAACAAAGTTGAGATTCTGAGTAAAAGGACCCTTCTGAAGCCACAGATATGGAGGTAGAAGAACAAGGTGCACCAAAAATACTTAAACTAGAATGGAAAGTAAAAATGAAAAGAAAAAAGAAGAAATTCAAAGTCCAAATATCCAGGTACAAGAGTATAGTTTTGCTGAAGCAAAAGAAGTTGGTTCTAGTGACAAATACCAATCAAATACTGATTTATATATCAAATATGGTCTAGATAAAAAGGATTCTTCTGAAAAGGCGAATAAACTTTTTCCTAAAGTTAGGGATATATCATATAAAGAGGTTTCATTGACAACTATTAGAGATCCTGCAAAGAATAGTTTAAATTTGGCAGTGGCTTCTAATGAAAAGGTCACCGAAATGAAAATTAATTTGCAAAAATACCAGTTCCAAATAAGATTCATCTACACATAGAAGCTGGAGAAGTGATTTACATAGATTTGAGGAAGGCTACTTTGAAAATTTCAAAGTTGAAATCTATAGTGAGTAGATTGGAAACCCAATTTAAACAAGAAAAAACTGAAAATAAGGCCCACCAACAACAAATAAAGAAGTTACAGGTTGATCTAGTGGAAATGGATAGCGATCCCAATAAAAGACAAACCACTAAAAAGCTTTTGGCTAAGAAGGAGAATACAATTCAATTGCTAAAAAGAAACCAAAAAGCCCATCCACACATTTAATTCAAGCATATGAATTAACATCCTAGGAACAAGAAAGAGAAACTCTTTCTTAGGAGTTGGATAATAGTAAATCAAAATTGCTTAAATTCATAGAGCAACAAATAAATTGGGAGAAAGAAAGATCTAATTTTACAGCTCAAATTGAAAGAGAAGCAAGGAGGTGCAACAAAAGAAAGGAAAGAAACAAGGCAAGAGAATGTAGAAACAAGAACAACAAGCTTAATTCAAGCTATGTCCTAGGTTAGTCTTAAAGAAGAGGAAATTAAGGGATTGAAAGTGGAAAATATGAAATTAAATGAAGAGATTGAGAAAAACGAAGAAGAAAAGAAAGAATTTGAAAACAAAAATAAAGAATTGTTAGGAAAAAATGAAAAACTGATTACACAGGTGACATGATAGCTCCCATTGCAACGTGCCATACATTTAATTTGGGATTTAATAATAGTTGAAGCTGCAAAATTTAGGCCATATCTGAATTTAATGAGAAGTAAAGAAATAGTGGTGAATGAAAACATACAAAGCTATACAGTCATGAAAGAGACATTGGACAAAAGAATAAAAGAAACAACCTAGAATACTTAATACTTTATTAGAGGAAGAATTGAAGACATTAATGATTGAAAACAAAATTGCATTTATTATTCGGGAAAGGGGGATTATTGGGAAACATCATCATGTTGCAAGTGTCCAAGCAAAGGAAAACTAGATGATGCAACAGGTTAACTCTTTCAAAGGATTGTTTACAGATTTATTTCAGAAAGGACTCCCTTCCTTTAGGGATGGAGAGAATAAATTAATTTCTCAAAATGAATATAACGCTTCACTGTTGCAAATTTGAAAGGGTCATAAAAAATTTGAAGGAATGACTCAAGTTTTAATAGGGAAGGTAATAATGGATATGCTTACAGTGGATTTTGAAATATTAAATCAATTAACAATGATAGGAGCAAAATTACCTCCTATATATTATGTGGATCATGTGGAAATGAAATTCCTAGTTAAAGAAATGACAAGTTATGAAATTCCTTCCACAGAGCAATGGAAGACAGTCGAGAAATTTGGAAAAATGAAGTATAGTTTGCATCAATGAATACACCTGTCCAAACAGAGATTTATGCTAAGGCTTGATCCGAGAAAGAAAGCAAGAAAATGTTCCAATGTTTTGAATATTATGAAGACTACAATTTTGACAAATATAGTGTAATTATGTAATAAGTAGTTATAGATTTCTATTTCTGGAAAAGAGGAAGTTAGGTTTTGCTAAATGAGCCTTTTGTATAAATACATGCTTTGCAATGTAATCATGGTTGAAACCTATGAGAATGAGAATTATTTTGTACTGAGCATCTTCAAAGTTAATAGAAATTTTGCAAAGTCAAGCAGAACTTTGAGAACAAAGATTATCGTGTTATTATTTTGCAATCTGTACTTCCTTTTTCTCATGTGAATGTTATCTCTGTTACCTATTTTCATTTTGTTATATTCCATACTTGAATGAGATTGTCTTGGGTCAGTATTCATATTCTTATGCTCTGGTTCATGGGATTCAAGTATCCATAAATGTTTCCTCTAAAGTTGATATTTGATTCATCTTTATTTGGTGCCCAATGTTAATGGATTGTTCATTTTTCTTCTATTACCACCTAAAAGCAAGAACTTGACTGTAAAATAATAACTATTCTTCCTTTGGGAAAAATTATATTTCCTAGACTCTGTTTACCTTTAAAGATTCCTGATTTTGATTCCATGCTCAACGGTATCCTTGTGTTTTAGCCATTTGTACTATTAAGTTATCTTTTTAAAATATTTTTTGCCAGTGCATTTATTTATGGAGAGAGCCCTCTATGGTAGGAAAGAACCAAACTTACCTCCTAAAGATTGGTTTTAAATGGTTACCTTGGAACTATCCTTCCAAAACCAAAGGATAAATTAAGAGTGCTAACAGGGTCTTCAGCAGTTAAATATTTCCTTTGCACATCTTTCTAAACAACAAAAAAGTGATGGCATGTGTACAGAAGAAGCATGATACACTTGTAAAGGAAAACAACAAGATGGTATATCTATAGGAAATGCATGAGACAATCATATCATAGAATGGGAGAAATGAAAGAAGGATGTTGGCTCACTCAAAATCCCTGCAGGACTATTGAATATATCGACGGGCCATAGAATTATGCCTGCAGCAAACATAAAAATGCCCGTAGGCCATGAAATTATGCCCTCCAAGCTAAAATGATGCTTATAACAACGACCAAGAAAGAAAAATTCATGCACTAATAAAAGTTGAAGGGCTTGACAAATCTTGGACAAAAAATAAAGGATATGTTAGGGATACCTATGACAACTGTGTGACAACTTGAGAACATAATTGAAATGTTTGTTTGAAGAATTCCTTGAAGATAAACTCAGCACATCCAAGATGGGTTTGAAGAAGCTTTTCTTCAGTCTTGTAACCATCCTAAGATGTTGAAACATTTACGTTTATAATAATGATAAAGCACCTGCCTTGACAGGTCACGTACTTGAAATTTATATCGTTATTGTTTTCCCTTTTGCACAGTGCAAGAAGGGGTATGGTTAAATCCATTATGTCAGTATGAGAAGGGAAAATACAACTCAATCAAAACTAAACAAAAGTAAGTTGCTAAAGTTTATGGCCGCACAATAGTAAAAGTTAGATAATCATAAATAATTAGGGTATTAAACCCTGGACGAGTCCTTAGGGATTAGCGTTTATTTTGTAGTATCATTCATACGATAAAAGTAGATTAAATCCCACATGGAAATTTATCGATAGTCCACAAATTTATTTTACAATATGCATCAATAAAATACTAATTCGAATAAGAAAGTGAAAATGGGATTTGACCACTGAAATCACTCACTGTCCATAATCAATTGACAACGTTTGAACTAAAATAAATTAGTATATTCTATCTTGGTTTAACGTTGAGCCCCAATGGGATCAGTTAAATGTAAATGTATATATGTAAATGACATACTGCAGGTCATAGCCGAATGTTTACAAAAGCTAATTTATTTTATAATAAGTTTATAGAAAAACATTCAAAGACATAATAATTAATACTTTGTAAATATTTATATCATTCTTACTGTAATATATTTTAAAAAAATTATTAAAACAATTTTGCAAAATATAAGTAAGAATAATTTTATCAGATATTAAATATCTATATAAAAGTAACTTTAAAAAACATTTCTTAAAATGGGTAAAAGTTGATGTCATAATTTTAAATTGTAAATATCCCAATAAAGATTATGATAAAAATCATTGTAATATGGAAATGTGGAAATGATTAAAGAGTTTGTATTTAAAAATTATTTTGTCAAATAACAATGTCCAATGATAATATTTAGAATTTGACCTTTTGACTAACTCGGAAAACTTAATTTCTTTTAAATGCAAAACTGTATTATTGTGATAACAATGCTATATTTAAAAAATGACCTTTAAAAAGTAACTTTTCATCTTAATTTGGAAAGTTGAATATTTATATTTAAAAAAATATTATATTATTTTGATTAAATAGGTTTATAATATATGAAAAGAAATATTTTTTTTGGGCGAAGGCGCTATAGAGAAATTATATTAATTATATCAGGGAAACTTGCCCACATGTAAAAAAAATTGGTATTCATGCCTTTAATTACAAACACATACTATAAAAGTTGTAGAGATGGACTACTATGACCTAGAGATCGTGAAGATGAATCAAACTAGGAACCATTGTCGTCATCACAAATAGGGATCATTGGAACCTTCTTCTCACTCGATGGTTGAGGATAGGTTATTGCAAACTCTATTATGGTGGTAACCTTTAGCAATATGTTGAGCTTTATGTATAGATTCCTATTCTATTACTTAATCATCCATTTCACATCCTAGATCTCTTCCATTTTGAGTAGAAGCTCAATTTGTCAATCTTTTGTGTCCAAGAGCACCTTGCCTAGAACATATTTGATTTTCCAAAATTAAGAGTGATAGTTCTATGATATTTGGTGTTATAGGTATGGAATGTCCATAGGTTAAAGACCCAAAAATCCATGTTCATTTCAATTTCTTCATCTTATTTAAACCAATATTCTCCCTTGACAATTTCTCATTGAATATAAGTCTTGGTTGAGCGGAGATAGGTAGTATTGTCATTCCTAGCTTCTATTACCATATTCTTGGTGAATGATACTTTGTTGACAAAGTATTTCCAGGATCCTCCTCATGCTTTGAAATTTCTCTTAAATTTATAACCTACCTTCGTCAAGCTTCCTATCCTCTTCACAAGTTTGCAATCCTATCCTAGTTCTTTCACTTCCTCGATGTCGTCTTGGGGTTACCACCATTATGGAGTCCTTGAGATTGTAATAAAATGATGGCTAACTATGCACATTTCATTGTTGTTGCTTAGTGTTGTGAAGATACCATGTAGGTCATGGGTGATCGAGTGTGGTTTTGATATGATGATTTTGTTTTCTTGATATGGGTTCCGACACAATGATGGTACCCAATTCCATTGCAATAGCAACACATGAGCGCTAAACTTTTAAAAACGTGCACGTGTTCAAAAAAATGTTTGCACATTTCTTTTTTTGGAGGTTTGGAAATTGTCAAACCTCCACACAGGATGGACAACATTGAAAACAATGTGCGCTTATTAGTAAAGCGTGCACCTTTATTTGTCCATCAAAAATTAAAAAGGTTCATAGGCCTCATTTTCCCCATTCTTCATTCTCAACTATCTTCATCCATTATAGCAACACGAGCACATCTTGGTCATGACCACAACCTCCCCATCGCTATTAGACAACATCTCTGAGAGAGAGGGGGCTAGGGAGAGAGAGGAAGGGATGGTGGGGTGCTTAGTTGTAGGGGAGGAGGATTGTGAGAGACAAAGAGAGAGAGAGAGAGAGAGAGAGAGAGAGGTTAGGTGTAGAGAGAGGGAGATAATGGGGGTGTTAGGTGGTTGGGGGAGAGAGAGAGGGGGGTGGGATTTAGGGGTAGATGGAGGAGTGAGAGAGAGAGAGAGTGAGAGAGAGGCGTTAGTAAGGGTTAGGGGGAGGAATGGAGAGAGAAGGAGAGAGGGGTTAGTAAGGGTTAGGAGGAGGAAGGGAGAGAAAGAAGGGTTAGTAAGGGTTAGGGTTAGGAAGGGAGAGAGAGATGATAGGGGTTTAGGTGTATGGGGGATATTAGGGAGTGAGAGAGAGATAAAAAATTCAAAGAGGTTAGGGGTAGGGAGGAGGATGGGGGTTTGAGGAAAGAGATATATTAAGATTGAGGTATTATGAATTTTGGGAGGAGGAAATTTAAAGAGAAGGGAGGGTGTATATACATACATACATATATATAGAGAGATAGAAAGAGAGAGAGAGAGAGGTGGGAGTGGTTAGTCGTAGGGGGAGAGACATTACGAGAGCCAGAGAGGGCAGGGGTTAGGGGTAGGGGGAGAGAGAGAGAGAAAGAGAGATGGAGGGTTGGTTTGTGGTAGGGGGAGGGAGATTGGGAGAGACAAAGAGAGATGATGGGTTAGGGGGGAGAGAGAGAGAGAGAGAGAGAGAGAGAGAGAGGTGTGGTTTGTGGTAGGGGGAGGGATATTGGGAGAGACAAAGAGAGATGAGGGGTAAGGGGAGAGAGAGAGAGAGATATGGAGGGGTGGTTTGTGGTGGGGGGAGGGAGATTGGGAGAGACAATGAGAGATGAGGGGTTAGGGGAGAGAGAGAGGGAGAGAGAGAGAGAGAGAGAGATTGGGGGTTGTTGGTTTAGAGAGAGAGAAATGCCAATTTCATTAAACTTGGACATATTCTAGTCCAAGTCACTTTGAAGACGGGTAAAAAAAACCTTTCTAAACCCCAAAATCAAGCAAAATCCGGTTCCAAAAGTGCCAAATCCAGGTTCCAAAAGTTCCAAAACCAGTTCCAAAAGTGCCAAATCCGGTTCCAAAAGTGCCAAACCCGATTCCGAAAGTGCCAAATCCAAGTTGCAAAAGTTCCAAAACGGGTTCCAAAAGTGCCAAATCCGGTTCTAAAAGTGCCCAAACCAGTTCTGAAACTGCCAAATCCATTTCCAAAAGTGCCAAATCCAAGTTCCAAAAGCATACTTTTGCTTTTGATATTGCCACTTTTGAAATTGGTTTTTGCGTTGTTCCGATATGATAAATATGACGGTCATTTGAAGTTGTCAAAAATATACAAATCACTAAATGAATTGTTGTTTGTATAATATGACGGTCATTTGAAGTTGAATGTCATTAACCAATGCCCCATTTTTGAATGAGGCCTGAGATAAATGAATGAAGGGGCGAACGACCCTTCTTCTACCCACTATTGTTTTCATAATAGTTCTAGACTGCAAGAAATGTGTTTCGATCCTTCTTGTGTTCACAATTATCTTCTAAAATAAGGGGCGTCCGATCCTTCTTGTTGCAAGTCGAAATTCGGGATAAATATTGTTTACATGTTATAACTTCTCCAATGTCCTGATCCCTACCATTTACTGTGGAAGGCAGTAGTCGGGAATCGTCGTCCCAAACTTCGTATATTAAATATTTTTTCATTTCTCTTTTAAATGAAAGGTAGGCTGACCCTTCTTGTGCTTAGTATTGTTCCAGTATTTACCATTCATGATCTACATGAATTGACATCATATCCCTCGTAGGTTGAATATTTGCACAATTCCCTCATAAATGAAGGGGCGGCCCACGCTTCTTCTGCCCAATATTACTTTCATACTAGTTCTAGACTGCAAGAAGGGTCATCCGATGTTGAATATCATTGTCATTGATGTCAAAGGAGTTCAGTAATGACAAAGGAATAACCAAGGACATGATGGTAGGGAAAAATCGGTGAAAGACAAAGGAATGACAAAGGAAGTGATGACATGGCATGTGTGATGAAGCTGGAAAGACACATGATGGTGTCCTGGTTCTATCATTAAGTCAGTGTTTCAATCTGACATCATTCTGAAAAAGTATGACAAGTTTGTGAAACTTTGGAAATTGACAAAGTATGGAAAAAGTAGTCAAAACTGCTCTAAGAGAATGCCCGACATAATTCATGGTTTTAGAAAAATGCATGCACCATCATATCATGTTATAGCTTGTTTAAGTGGCTATCTAGTCATCGTCTCAGTTTTCCTTAATAATTTCCGAGGATAAAGTTATAAGTCTTCCAAAATAGGGTTTCAGGATAAACCTTGGAGAAATTCTTGGAAATGACTAAGTGTTAGAAAATTGGTTCTGGTGGCCTTGGGAAAAATGCCTGCCATAACTCATGGGAGAATGATAAAAATTATCTAGAACTATCATGCTCTATCTTGTCAAAGAGCCTATCTTTCCATGGTGTTAGATTTCACAAAAAGGTGTTTGATGACAAAGTTAATAGCCTTCCAAAATAGGGTTTCAGGTTGCTTTTACACCAAAGTAGAAAAACTACCTAAGTGGCCTCAGGGAAATGCCCACCATAGTTTGTGGGTTGAAGAAAATGCCTGCACCATATGGTCATCTTGTAGGTTGTTGTTTTCTCCACTTGAACATGTTCTCATATTGACTTGAAAGTTCCTGAGAAAGAAGTTATGGATCTGCCAAAATAGTGTTTCAGGAAGATTGGACCAATTCTAGGAAAGTGCAAAAATTGTCCAAGTGTAAAATCATTGGTAATACCTGAAGTGACCTCAGTAAAATGCCCGCCATGTCTTTTGTTTGATGTCTTAAACCATTTTGAGAGTATGGATCTCTAGAATGTTGTTTGGTGGATCCAACCATGGTCTCAGATTGTCCAAAGAGTCTCTGAGGAGGAAGATATTAATCTGCCAAAAGTGCCTCTAAGCTTGATTTACATTACTCCAGTAAATTGGCCACCAAGGAGAGAGAAAGAGGCTTCAAGAGGTGAAATTGGTTTAGATGAAGTCACCTTGTTGTCCTCTATCCATTGGGTGTCTCACACTTCAAAATTGGTGAAAAGAAAAATCTCATCATACTAACCTAGGGTTTGATAATTTTGCCTAAGTGTCAAATCAGCAGTTTGGAAGACCACTTTCAAATGCCCACCAGATCTTGTGTGTGTGTCAATAAGTTCATCAATTAACATGGTATTGTTCATTGTTGAAGTGTTTATCCATCAATGCTTTTATTTATCCTGTCTGTGCCAGGTAGGTCCTCTTCACTCGTGAAAGTAACTAGAACTGTTTACATAATGGAAGGAAGTAGTGAAACCATCCCTCAAAATGTTGAAACTATGAGGATAGAAGAAACCCTAGTGGATAGAGATTGTGACATTCGTGACCCCATAATGGTTAACATCTCAGTTTCAGAAATCAAAAGCAAGTTGGAGGGTTTATATAGACAAAATTTGGATGTGCACATTGTTTATAAGTCTCTTTTTATCCATTTATGTCTAGAACAAGCTTTAGGGTTTTTGGAATTCATTTCGTGGTGTGCAATAAATTATTCTCAGAGTGAAAGAGTCATTATGAATTCATCAAGAACAAAAATTCTTTCCCCTGTAAATGCGTCCACCGTTAGGAAAGCTCTAGCAGTACCCCTGTTTTCTCCCATGAACAGGAATATTTTGTTGAAGAAGCCCTAGTTAGCTAGTACATAATGTCATCCCCTGAGACCAAACAAACCTTCATGACCAGTTGTCCGAACCTGACCTTGCCATTGATAAAACCCCCTATCCACTTGACATTAATTTCTTTGATGAAAATTCATAGTTAGTTTTGTCACTCATTTCACAATTTTTATGGTTTGATGATGATTCCATGGTCACATAGGTCCAGTTAAGTTTTATTTTTATATTAAGTGTTGGTAAACCAAAAATGGATTACAGTCAAGTACCTTGCCTTAAATTTGATGAATTATTGGCTGGGAACATCCACTCTCAGTTAGTGAATTTCCACACTTCCAGACATTTCATATTTCAGACACATCTGATGAAAATTCTCTTATTTAGCAGTCAAAAGTATTTACATTTCCCACAGTCAGTGTTTTCAGAAACAGTGGAAGACAATATGTTTAAATTTATGAACTTTATTTTATGATAAGTATACAGATTGATGTTTGGAGAAAATCTGCCTAGAGTATTATCAGAGATGAAGACCCTGATGAAATAAGCCCAGAAAAAGCAATTGGAGACTGGTTTTTACTGAAGCAGGATACAGTAATCAGACTTTATGGATTTTTTAAGGAGCCCTATATTCTACTAGCCTTTTTGACTCAGAGAATTTTTTCTTTGGAGTTTATCAGACAAAAATTGACAGTAGAAAATGACCATTTTCTACTTTTCAAGAAAGCTACAGATAAAAAGTTCCCTTTAAAAATTGGTCCTTTTATCATCAAGAACAAGAATGCTCTCCCTTTTGTAGAAAAACATTTAGAAGCATCGAGTTTTAGGAAAGCGACAACTATTAATTATGATTGTTTTCATGTTATTTCTGACAGAAGGAAAGAGAACAGAAATAAATCCTTTGATCACCAAGAGGTTGAAGGATTGGTGAAGATGGAAAATTTACTGCAATATGAATTAGACACAGAAGTTTTGGGAAGTTCACATTCTAATCCCTCTACCTTGGATAAAGTTTCAGCTAAGTTGGTACCTACCCCAGGAAAGTTTGAAGCAACAAATAAAAGAATTTTTTATGAAAGTACTGATATGCAGATGGAGGAAGAAAGAGAAGCCAAAAGATTAAAGTCAAGCCAGCAAGATGAAGTAGTTGTATTTGACAAAGAAAAGGGAAAGAAGAAAGAAAAATACCAAGGGCCATAAATTCAAGTACATGAATATGAATTTGATGAGGCGAGAGCTGGAGGTGATTCTAGCAAATTTCATTCAAGAGATGAAATATATGTAAAATATGGGAAAGACAAACAAACAACAATAGAAGCCATGAATAAGTTTTTTCCAATAGTAATGAATGCTGCTGATTCCAAAATTACTCTGATGACTAGCATAGATCCAGAAAAAAATACTTTGAATTTGGCTGTATCATCTAATGATAAGGTCACATAAATGAAATTTAATTTGCAGAAGATAACAGTCCCTGATAAAATTCACCTACACGGACAGACTGGAGAGGTGATTTATACTGATTTGATGAAAGCTACTTTAAAAGTGGAAAAACTATAAAATACAGTTAACATGATGGAAATACAGTTGAGGCAAGAGAAAACAGAGAACAAAGCTCATCAGCTGCAAATAAAAAGATTGCATGTTAAATTTTCTGAATTTACTTCAATCTGATCTAGGATCTTAACTGAGAGAACAACATGTACAGCATATCTACAGCATATCAATCATGTAGACAATAATGCAAGCACACAAGAGACACAAAGATTTACTTGGGGAAAACCATAAAGGTGAAAAACCCCAATAACTTCCTCAGAGATAGATAGAGCAATGATACAACCAACCAAGAGAGATAGCCATAACCTAGCAGCAGATCCTCCTCCTCCATAAGTGCACCACTCCTCCTTGAGTGCATGTGTGAGAAGTGAGTGTGTAAATAGAGTGCCTCCCGCACTCTATTTATACTTGACTTGACTTGCCTTTTTACCTAACTCATGTAGGCTCGAACTTAACCACATAACATAATGCTGAGTGGGCCGACCCCCAATAGGGTGGTCTAATAACCCTTTGACCCACATGGCCGACCCCCAATCGGGTGGTCTAATAACCATTTGACCCACATGAATTATACAGGGCCGACCCCAAATAAGGTGGTCTAATAACCCATCAAGTATAAGTTACGACACTTACAATATAAATGACGACACTTCCTTATAGAGGAATAATACCATCTCTATAGGAATACAATATACATATATGTGAAATACATTCCGAAGTTACATATACATCAACACTCCCTCTTAACTAGGAAGGTATTTCTCAGCACAGTTCTTCTAGCACAAGTCATCTTCTCTGGATCATCGTCACTAGATAATCGTCATCGAGTCATCATCATCGTCACTACTGCTGCTATCTCAATCAATCTCTGAATCTACTCGTCATAGGAAGTTCTACAGAGCCAGTCCTTTTTCATACTGGATGTAGGCCCACCACCTGTAGGTCTTCATCATCACTGGCCATACTGTGGAATCCTCAGGACTTATTACGTGCGTCACAAAACCTGGCTGCAGCATCCCAGGCTATTACGAGCACACAGCTCTACCTGTAGGATCTCCCAGGAGCACATTACATGTGACCCATCACAAAACCTGGCTGAAGCATCCCAGGCTGTTACGAGCACGCGGCTCTACCTGTCGGATCTCCCAGGAGCACATTACATGTGATCTCACCACAAAACCTGGCTGAAGCATCTGAGGCCTTTTTCATCCTGTCCAGATCTCCCAGGAGCAAATTACATGTGGTCCACCACAAAACCTGGCTGAAGCATCTGAGGCCTTTTTCATCCTGTCCAGATCTCCCAGGAGCAAATTACATGCCATAGGACAAAACCTCGCAAGAGCATCTCAGGATGTTACGGGTACACAACTCCGACCTGAAATCTCCCAGGGCACAAATTACATGTCCTCTCAAGCAAAACCTCGCAAGAGCATTTGTCAGATGTCCCAGGGCACCGAATTACATGCCATAGGCAAAACCTCGAAAGACCATCTGCAAATCTCCCAGGGCACAAATTACATGCTTTCCTGCACAACCTGATCCACGGCCATAAAGTATCATCTGATACTCATCAAACATCATCCTGATGTACACATGATCATCCTGATCATCATCACTGCAACGTCCTGCTGCATGTCATCTGGAGAAGCTCGTCATCCACGATCATCCAAGTATCCACCTGATACATACATAGATACATGATCCACACAATGTATCCATCAGCATACATGATCTACCTGATCATACCAAGTTACATGATCCACACAATGTATCCATCAGCATACATGATCTACCTGATCATACAACGATACATGATCCACTCAATGTATCCATCAGTATACATGATCTACCTGATCATACAAAGATACATGATCCACACAATGTATCCATCAGCATCCAACATGATGCGTTCATACAAAATACATACACATGATCCAACCGATCATATCCAGCATCCAACATGATGCATACATACATACATATAATGATCCAACTGATCATATTCAGCATCCAACATGATGCATACATACATACATATAATGATCCAACTAATCATATCCAGCATCCAACATGATGCATACATACATACATATAATGATCCAACTGATCATATCCAAGCAGAAACCAGAACATCCTCCTGATGTTCATCATCCAGCGCTTACATCTACAGCCATGTGAAGGATCCCCCTTCCAACATGCTTGGAATGGCTTCAGCAAATGTGTCCATCACTTCTTCCTCGAAGTGTCCTCGATCTGAAGCACGCCAAGCCTCTCTCTGAAGTACTCGAACTTCACCCTGGCTAGTGGCTTTGTCAGTACATCTGCAATCTGCTCGTCTGTCGCAACATACAGGAGCTTCACAGCTCCTCTCTGCACCATGTCCCTGATATAGTGATATTTGATCTCTATGTGTTTCGACCTGTCATGAAACACTGGGTTCTCGGACAGCTTCACACAACTCTGGTTATCACAGAAGATACCAGTAGCCTCCAACGGGAGATCAAATAACTCAGACAGTAGCTTCCGTAGCCATACTGCCTCACAACTAGCTGAACAGGCTACAACATACTCTGCCTCAGCTGTACTCAGTGCTACGCAGAACTGCTTCCTGCTAAACCAAGAGATCACACCTGATCCCATACTGAAGCAACACCCAGATGTGCTCTTTCTATCTGCAGCACTGCCAGCCCAATCTGAATCAACATAACCCTGCAGGTTAAACTTTTGATTCGCCTCATACCTGAGCCCAAAATCCACTGTACCCTTCAGGTACCTCAAAACATGCTTTACAGTAACCAGGTGAACACCCCTCGGATCCGTCAGGAACTGGCTCAATGTGTTCACAGCAAAGCAAATGTCTGGTCTCGTGTTCGTCAAGTACATCAAGGACCCAATCATCTGACGATACGTAGAGACATCAACCAGCTCAGATGAAGCATCACATAGAAGCTTCATATTCGATGTCATAGGTGTGGCCATAGCCTTGTAGTCCATCATCCCGAACCTCTTCAGGATCTCTTACTGCATACTTCCCTTGTCCAAGGAAGATTCTATATGCACTCTGTCACACCTCCATGCCAAAAACAAATAGTGCATCATCCCCGAGTTCTTCATCTCAAACTTGGAAGAAAGCTTCCGCTGCGTGTCGGCAATCAATCTATCTTTACCTGTAACAAACAGGTTATCTGCATACAAAAGTAGTATCACTGGATTGCCTTCTTCAACCTTGTAGAAAAGGTTGGAATCTGCTTTACTCTTGGTAACGCCCAAACTAGATAGAAAGCTGTCTATCCTACCATACCAAGTTCTGCACACATATATGACTACACCATGTTGTCTTGAGATCCATCTGGTGCATCTTCTATTTCATCAATTTTATATTTCTCAATGCTGCCATCTGCAACATGCTTGATCTGATAGTTCCATTTGGAAGTCATAACAAACTTCCCTTCACATCTTGGGACTACATCCCAAACATCATTCTTCATGATCGACGGATCATGGCATTCCATTTCTTCATCCCAGATCCTGGGAACTTCAATATCTTCAATAAATAAATTTGTTGCTGAACAAATGTTGTAGTTCTTCTTTTGTAGGAGATGGCATACGATCTTTCCTACGCAACAAGTTAAATTGCATGATTAGAAAACATCTCATAGTTTTCAGAACAAATTCTTACACATAAAGAAATATGCCATACAGTCATGCAATTATCTTAGCCAATGCTTCAATACAACATTTATCCATATTCCGTAACTTTCTAGATGCCTTCCAATCTCTACCAGAACATTGTTAAGAGTGTGCACAACTCCCAACATGTCAGCAAAGAGGTTTCATTCTAGATAAGTAGCAATGGAATGTTGTACAGTGCCATAGGCCACTTACCCATGCATATTAGGAGTATACTGTTCATCAATGCAATTATTCTAATATGCATAATACACAACCTAATTCTAGGAACATCAGTATATACATTATTGAACAGTATTATTTAAGAAATGACAATTCAAATACTTATCTTTGTTTGTTCGTTGGGTGGACTCCCTCTGAGTCTTTGCTTCCTTGCAGGAGCTGCTGGAGTCCTAATATGAAGTAGCTTCTTCTACACCTTTCTGTTGTGGAGAGATGGTCAACTCCCTCTGAATATCTGCATCCTTTCATAAACCACTGGAGTGTACTCCCTCTTGATCTTTGCTTCCTGGATTACCTATCCTTGAACTTACATTCATCCTTGGTTCTTATGCATGCTTATTAGTATCATGATTGTGTTATCCTTGTGATCTCATATAAAATCATACATTCATTAGTATTATTAAAACACAATAATCTCAAGCATGTATAGTCATGATCATTTCAAATAGAAAATAATAAGCATTAGCATTCAAGGTTTATGTAGAATTCTTAAGGTTAGTCAAATCATAAGAAACATAACATGTCTAAACCTGTAATTACTCAAACCTATGACTCTTCAGGTTAGTTGAATCATCAATCAAGATAAGAGATATATTATGCATAAAACCTGTGATTATTCAAGTCAAGACTTCATGAATAATCATTATCAACAACAGTATAAGATCCTAACACAAGGTAGGATTCTAGCTTGATATAGGAAAAACATACCTGGATTATCATGTTAGCTAGTTATGTCTAACATACCCGTATAATGTCTTTTGGTTCTCTTCAGTGACTTGTGCTAGTAACCTGCATGTCTCATAAGTTAACCATTATAAAACCAAGTTATTCATACCTCGTGAATGGATCTTGTATGAGATCCATGACAATGGATGAATCTTTGTCCTCATGTTATCATGATCATATGTTCTTGGACCAGAACATGATCTGTCTTTCTTGGTGTACCTTTCATGTTAGTAGACAACATAAACCTCATACAACACCATAATGCATTAGTACAATCATAAGTGTCAACACCCTAACCAATGAATATCTTCTATCATGCATTCATAATTTTGTTAAGGTGATACGACAAATCTAAAATCAAAATTGTACTAACCGTAATAACATGAAAACATACCATAAACTTAATCATGGAAAATATCGAAACATACCTCGATGAGTCATACCTGTTGAGATCGCTTGTAATCTTCTTATGTAAGGCCTTAGCCTCATCTCCCTCTGAAACAGGAACTTCTTTACTCATGCAGATGATCAATCCATCTTCTTCTAGGATTAACCCAATCCACTTGATTTGCAAGAATTGGACCTGGAGCTGGATATGGGTTTGTCAGAGAAACCCCAAAAATTCAAACTTTGAATTTCAACCTTCTGACAGGATAGAAATATGTGTCTTGATGAGCTGATCAAGCTGGTATATTCAAAATTTGAAGACTGCAAAGTTTCACTCCTCAATTTTTCCTTTGAAACTTCTGGATTCACTGGACGTGACCCTGAACTGGGGTTTGATGAAGCCCACTCTTCTCCCCAATCAAAATGTTTGATCCAAAGCTCTAAGCTTCTATTTTTCTGAGGAGCTTCCAGCCATGGTCACAGATTTCAAAAATTCCCATTTTTACAGAAGCCCTAATTTTCCACTTTTCTGATCAAAGTCCCGAACTAGGGTCTAATCAAGCCCGGCCTTCTGCCCAACCAAAAATTCTGATCTTGGTCTCTAAATTTCTATTTTGATGAGTAGCATCCAGCCGTGGTCTCCGATTACAAAAATTCCAACTTTCTTCAAAGCCCTAAATTCCGGAAGCCATGAATGAAGGTACCAAAAAATAATTCTGTTTTGACAGAAATATGTACCTGATTGTTTCTGGTGTAACTCCGAAATTTTTGATCCACAGGGTCTGAAAAATTTTCCTAAGATAGCCTGACCTGTTATCTTTCCATCCTGATAGGTCTGACCTCAATTGGATTCTCTGAGAGAGAGTTATGCCAAATGTCGCAACGTGACCTGTTTTGGGATAAAACAGGAGAGCGAACTTGTACGGCGTGCCACGTGTCACTGTTTTAACTTCGGCCTCTGAAAAATTTTTCTGAGATAGCTCGGCCTGTTACCTTTCCATCCTGACAGGTCTGACCTCAATTGGACTCTCTAAGAGAGAGTTATGCCAAATGTCGCAACGTGACCTGTTTATGGGATAATACAGGAGAGCGAGCTTGTACGGCGTGCCACGTGTCAATTTTTTAACTTCGGCCTCTGAAAACGTTTTCTAAGATAGTACAGACTGTGTACTACTTGTCACTTGTTACGAAATTTCATTTGGAGCTTCCTAGCCCAAGATATGATCTTTTTCCCAAGGTCACCTGAATTTGACTCAGATCTGGAAGAGGCAGAAACCTTATATTGTACAGATCATAAATCACAAAGTACAACGAATTAGAGGTTGTCCTTTGGACACAAGATACCTGGAGATCTTAGCTTAGTCCTGTAACAATTTCAGATCCGAAAACTTCGCCAAAACGGATTTATAGCGAAAGTGCTACGATGACTGGTTTTTGCTATATCAAGCCCTAGCATCGTAAGTGCAACAAGTGTCATACATGCCATATCATGCCTTCTTTCAGGCTAGCTCTGATACCATGTTAAATTTTCTGAATTTACTTCAATCTGATCTAGGATCTTAACTGAGAGAACAACATGTACAGCATATCTACAGCATATCAATCATGGAGACAATAATGCAAGCACACAAGAGACACAAAGTTTTACTTGGGGAAAACCATAAAGGTGAAAAACCCCAATAACTTCCTCAGAGATAGATAGAGCAATGATACAACCAACCAAGAGAGATAGACATAACCTAGCAGCAGATCCTCCTCCTCCATAAGTGCACCACTCCTCCTTGAGTGCATGTGTGAGAAGTGAGTGTGTAAATAGAGTGCCTCCCGCACTCTATTTATACTTGACTTGACTTGCCTTTTTACCTAACTCATGTAGGCTCGAACTTAACCACATAACATAATGCTGAGTGGGCCGACCCCCAATAGGGTGGTGTAATAACCCTTTGACCCACATGGCCGACCCCCAATCGGGTGGTCTAATAACCCTTTGACCCACATGACTTATACAGGGCCGACCCCAAATAAGGTGGTCTAATAACCCATCAAGTATAAGTTACGACACTTACAATATAAATGACGACACTTCCTTATAGAGGAATAATACCATCTCTATAGGAATACAATATACATATATGTGAAATACATTCCGAAGTTACATATACATCAACATTGCAAGATGACCTGGTGAAGAGAAATGATGAACCAAATAGAGGGGAGGCAAGTAAAAAGCTTTTAGCTGAGAAAGAAAAGACTATCCAATTACTTAAGCAAAAGGTTAATATTCCAGCAGCTCGATTAATTCAAGCCTATGAATTAACTATGTTAGAACAAGAAAAAGAAACTTTATCTGGAGAATTGGATGACTATCTTGCTAAATTGCTCAAGTTTGAGGAAAAAGAGGTAAGTTGGGAGAAAGATACATTGAGTCTTAATATTCAAGTTGAAGATCTAAAGGCCAAATTGGCAAATACAACACCGGAGAAGCAAGGAACAGATCAAGGAAACAAAGAAGCAAGCACATATGATATAGTTCAAGCTATTTCCCAAGTTAGCTTGAAAGAAGTGGAGATCATAGAACTAAAAGAAGAAAAACAAATACTAGAAGAGGAAAATCAGAAAAAGGAAAATGAAATAAAAGAGTTGAAAAATAACAATAAAGAATTGATAGGCAGGAATCAGAGGATGATAGGTCAAGTGACAGGACAACTAGCATTGCAAGGTACAAAGCGTTTGGGATTCAATCATCATTGAGGCTGCAAAATTCGGGCCTTATTTAGATTTTATGAAGACAAAGGAATCCATAACAAATGATAGCTTACAAAGTTGTACAACAATGAGAGAATTTTTAGATAAGAATCCAAAAGATACAGCCGAGGATACCATAAGTTTCTTAAATACTCTGACAGGAGATGATCTGAAAGCAATGGCTATCAAAAAACAGGGTAACATTCATAACTTGGGCTAGGAGAGTCCTTGGAAAACATTCTTAGATTGAGAATGTTCAAGCTAGATCATAATAGATGAAGAAACAGGCTGAAGCCTTCAAAAAGGGATTTGAAAAGCTAATACAAAAGGGACTGCCTTCTTTTTGGGATGAAAATAATGATTTAATTTCCAAGAAAAACTATAATTATTTACTATTTAGCATCAGGAGGAACCATGAGAAAATTGAAGGTTTGACTCATGTTCTAACAGAGAAAATTCTATTGAAAAATTCTCAGATGATTTTGAAATTCTAAACTAGTTGGCCATGATAGGTGAAAAGATTCCTCCAACTTCCATTGCAGAGCACCTAGAGATGAATGTTCTCGTCGAAGAGATGACTAGTTATGAGGTACCTTCTACAGAAAAATACAAGATAGTGGAGAGATATGGGAAAATGAAGTACAGCTTGCACACTTGAAGACTATTATTCGATAAAGATGCCTTGTCAGCAGCTACAACCAATAGAAAGACATCAAATGTTATATTATGAGAAATTTTGGAAATTGTATAAATTTTGACCAAAATGGAACGTAATAGTTAGTTTATAATTTTCTACTTTTAGTTATGAAGCAGCTAGGGTTTTACCTCGAGAGGTACAATGTATAAAAGACAATTTTTGGCAATGTAGTAAGTGTTGGAACCCGTGAAGATATACTCATTTTTATCGAGTCCTTCAATGATAAGCTAATTAACATGTTAAATTATGATGATAATGACTGCGTTGTGATTGCAAAATGTGAAACAATATGAATCAAGTAAAGAAATTGACTTATGCATAACCTGCATATAAATCATATGAATGATAAATCAAGCACACAGATTTATATGTTTTATGATTTAACAATATAAAACAGAGTTATTAGATGTATGTATGAAAAAACAAAATGAATCAAGGAAACTTGATACACATAACAAAAGAATGTAAAAGAGAAACTAACTGAACTTCTTTAAAGATTGTAAAACATTACAAGTCTCTAAGTACAGAGTGTCTCTAGTTCTCTCCTTCGATGGTCCCCCCCATTCATGCGATTTTCCAAGGGCATATTTCCCCTTGGAAAATACATCCAAAAGATCATCAACATCTTGATACTTTGCATGCTCAGGCTGTAATTGTGCCTTTCAAGAGAAAGTGTCGATCTCCCTCTTCTTAGCAATTGACCATTCTGAATATCTGTGAAGAACCTGCAATAATTAATTAATGAAAACACTCGAAATAGCAGAAATAACATAACTCAGAATCACTTTTATATTGATCATAGGCCACTTCGAGGGGGCAACCTCCTTTGGGAAATCTCAATACAAATAACTTCACGGTACCTTCATTGGTCTCAACACAAACTTATATACTAAGTCTAGGCGCCAATACCATGGATCAATACCATGTGTCAATACAAACCATGGGCCAATACAAAATATGGATCAACAATTACTATGGGACGACTTACAAAGCATATGTGTCCAACAACAATAATACCAATAAAGTAAATAGAAGGGTTGACATGGGTTCCTAACATCCCCTCTCCCTTAGAAAAAGCTTTGTCCTCAAAGCTTTAGATGTGGAAATTGATGCAGAATTTGAAGGAGTGGTTCCCCTGTAGCATCTTCAGGTTGCATTTTGTCCCACTGACGCCTTTTGAGTTTCAGGGAGGATTGCTTGGAAGGTTGTAGACGAAGAAGGACAATATCAGCTGCGTGAAAAGTGCACTCAGAATGGTGTTGAGTGGCTTTTTGTTTCAGTCGAATTCTTGCCATGTAAAGATTGTCCTGTAGAATGAGAAGAATCTGATCGCGGTTTCAAAGAACTGAGTCAATTTCCTGAACTGGGGAGATGTTGAGCATGTATGGAAGAAGAACTGGTGGTGCCTGTCCATAAACTTCATATGGTGTCCTTTTAGATGTGGTATTGTACCACTGGAGTGCTTCTAGGAAATTCATAGAAATAGTTGTCCACATCTGTGTAGGGATGGGAAAGGGTTCAAGCAGTCCTGAAAGGAGTGTTGTTTCACCCTTGTTGACCTGGAAAGTATCACACTCAACCACAATCTGGTGAATTTTCATTTTCAGTCTCTACCAAAAGAAGTTACATTGTTCCCAGTCATAGGTTTTGAGGAACCCAGAGTGCCCTGCCGATGAAGAAGCATGGAGTTCATAGAAGAGATAGCCATGTTGAACAGATTGCAACCAATTTGGAACAAGAAGAGAAATAGTTGTAAGAGAAACTGAGTCATCAAATTGGTGAGAAGGAGCATCCGCCACCATATTATCCTTATCTTCTTGTAAGTGATCACATAGTCATAACCCATGAGTTGGATAACCCATTTTTGGTGTGCTGATGAGGAGACCCATTGTTTCAGAAAATGTTCGAGATTCTGGAGATCAGTCTTGATGTAGAAATAATTTCCTAGTAGGGATGGCTGCCACTTCTGTACTACAGGAAAAATAGCCATCATTTCCTGCTAAGATGTTGTAACATCCAGAAAAATACCAAAATACAAAAAAAAATTATAATAGCAATAATGATCAAAGTCATTAATGCGGAACATATAAATTAATTAGATTTCTTAACTAAGATAATTTCTAACGATGACACATCATACTTCTCCAATAAATATGGTATAATTGTATTTGCTATTTCAGATTTAAGTGGATGTTAATCTCCTTAACGACGGATCTTTTATGATTATGCATACAAGTACAAATTATAGATTTTCTTAAGTTCTTGAATGTGATTACATGCTGTACTATTGTGATGTTTTTTATGAAGTGGTGATAGTTTGTTTGTATGATGATAAAGGGGTCCTACGAGGTACCCTGGAGTTTACTTAGCTACGTTTAGCTAAGGCATTGAATCTTGTTTCCATGTGCAGACCACAGGTAAGAAATCCTATAAGACAACATGTGTTAAGAGTACTTGTGTCTTTCAATTCATTGTGAATGTAAAATTATAATGCTAAGGACTTCCTTGCGACACCAGTTACTGGAGGTATGGATACATGGTTCTAATCCTAGTTTTTATATTGTCTTATGAAGCTCTTCAGTGTTATCATTTCATGTTGTCCTAGTACTTGTTATAACGCTACAATTATTATCATATGACTATCGTCATTATTATCAAAACAGTAATACCAATATCTATTGATAACTGCAATTAGAAAACTTGTAGAAGAAGTGTTTATACTTTTGAGCTATCATTATGTTTTCTGTGTACAGCACTTCAACTACTCTGACTCCTGAATTTATCATTTTGAATAAGTAAGGTGAAGTGACTAGCGCTGGTATTATGAACTTAGCTCTTTGAGTTAACCTCATCAACACTTAAAGTATACTTATGATGATACAAAAGTCTTGGCCTTACATGGAAAATCACATGGGATTTTATTGTGAATATGGTATTTGTGATATGATCTATCGTTATAAAACTTCATCCTATTGCTTATGCAAAATTATAGAAATGAAAATATAATTATTCTATGGTTACTATGTATCTGCAATAACACATTGATATGAAATTCAATATTCAATGATATGAGAAACAATAACAATGATATGATTTTCCATATGCAATCCTAGCTATACTTTAGCACTTATAGGATATTATCCTATGCAAACAAATGCATACGATGCAAACAAACCTTTGTAAGGTTATGACTTAAGCAATAGATTGAACCATACTATATGACTTAACTCTTGTCCTAAATATTATTAACGTATGTTATTGCATTCACAAAAATCTCGTTAATGAAGTGATGAGTTGACGATTATTAAATTTACCGTTGACAGGTTGATAGTATACCGATCAAGTATTAAATGTTCTGACCAAACTCCATAGTGGAAATTATCGTTGTCAACCCACGTAGTCCATCCACTTGAACTTTGGTTGATGATACCACTAGGAATCCTAGCTGGTATGGTTGCCATATCACCCCTCCTCCGAGTTGTACACAGTAATGTTCCTTGGCATGCAGTGTTGGAAACTTCGTGGTTGTTGTAATTAATGAGATATCAATACACATTTTCCTAGTTTTCAACATAGCTTTGTTGGCTCTTTCTTGCCCGTTGATCTCACCAGATCTTGATCGTTGATTGTGTAACCATAAACCTCGTTGTATGTAATGGTGGCGAGTTTCTCGGTCTTCATTGTTACGTTAGAGTTGAGGCCGACAGGCTACCAAAATGTAGGGTTGGAGAGAGTTCCTCTCAGGGGTTTCGATCCTGTGACCTGCGGGAGGTAGTTTTTAATAATTGTAGGCTTAAGCTTCGTGCCATAGAGCCACGATACAGTCATACAAAGTGTGTTTTTTCTATCAGCTGTTGAGAGTGGTTTTGTATTTGGCTTTCAATTCTTCCAAAGGAAGGTATCGTCTTCTGAGTCCTTGCATTTGTGAATGCTGTAATCAATTTCAGGCTTCGTCGTCTTTGCAGGAGTGAAGCTTCTAAGCTTAGAAACTTCGTTCTAAAGGGTAAGTAAGTTGATATTGAATGTAATACAGTGAACTTGATTTTTATTTACATTTGCATGATTTTAACCCTTCAAACTTGTAATTTGGCAGGTGCGCACTTCGTTGGAAGGTTTCTATGCAAAGGGTTTGAGAAATGGAAAGCTGCCACTGCTTCCTGGTAAGCTCTGGTGGTTCTCGAAAACCTCGTAGGTGCCTTTGATGGTGTTTTTCTCTGTGCCGAGAGTTGGAAACCTTCGACTTATTTCAGTGATGGCCGAATATGATGTTTTAAGCTTGTTTTGTTTTGATACAAATTGTACAGAGGGTAACCTCTTAGTCTTTTAAGTTGCCTCATGGCTATTTGATGCCTGGCTGCATTGTTGATAGGGACTCCGAAATTTCGTTTGTTCTACTAGGTGTTTTAAGGGTAAAAACCCTGTGTAGTTTTGTTGCTTCATGACTCCATTTTAAGTTTTTGGTTGATAAGGGGAAAGTCCCGTGTAATGTAAAACCTTGACAGTTTCAAAATGAAATTTTCTGTTATATAATTTTAAATGGAAACCGAGAACTGAGGATTCTCTTGCACTTGTAAACTATGGCTCATTTCTCAATGGAAAGTTATGTTTTGGAAATAATCGTTGAGAACATTGGGTAAAATAAATGTTAAGGTTTGCTGATCCATGATGGTTTTATTTGGCCGAGGGTTATAGTTTGTATATCTGTAAACAATTGTATGCCTATATTTCATTCTCGTTGATGATAATCTTGTTTGGAAAATAGATGAAATAGTTGACTGTTATATGTTGTCGAAAAGGTTATGCCCCTATGTTCTAGTTTGTTTTTCGAAAGAAAATCCTACTTGTAGCTTCCGATTACTATCTATCTTGTACTAAGTTTTTTTATTGCATCGAAAGGTTTCGATAATGTATAAGGGTTCTTACTAGGGTTATAAGCTTATCAAAAGTCAATAATATAGAATCGTACATTTTGTTACGAGATCAATAATGTCTTACTATTAGTCTTGGCATAAATAGAAGATAGTTGAAATGTTGTCTAGGGTTTAGTTATCAAGCTACTCTAACTTCGGCAATAATTTCTAATGTTGCCAAGAATGAAGTGCTATAAACTGTGTGCTAAAAGAACATTTAGATTCTAGGGTTTTCGATGATAGGGTTTGATACTACCATGAATAGATTTGTAATTTAAATACTAAAATGAATGGATGATGAATTAATAGGTTTACATAAAATAAATTTGTGCAGAGAATAGATTTTACAGATGCTAAAATTCTAAAATATACTTTACTGGGAAACATTAGGGAAATAAATGTTGAATTACATCATATTTCTATCTGAAAAAGATGTAATTGAAATGGAATCATATAAACCTTGTGTTAAGAAATTAATTCTTGAAACTGTTATTATTTCTTGAATTACACTTGCTTGAAAAACATGAAATGTATAATATTGATGCATTTGATTGCTATCTGAAATGAATAGAGTTAAGAGAAATATATAGAACTATGCAGAAAATATACTATGTTTTTCTTTCATGTATTAATAAAAGAATTCTATACTACTGTTGATGCTATACTGTAATTTTTATTGTGTTTAATTATAGGACATAATTTTAAACCAAAACACTACTAAAATCATTATTCCAATCATTGGCATTCTTCCTATCTCTCATCTATCCTTAATTTGCTTCTCTATACTAGAGTACTATGCAGAGAACCACATGGGGAAAAATATAGAGATGGCTATCAAATCAATTATGTCACAAAGTTTTATCATTCAGAATCATACATAGATCAGAAAATAAAATAACCTCTTTTACATGACAGAGTTTAATAATTCTACTAAACAGAAACATTAAATTGTAAACAAAAGTAGGAATGGTAAAACCTGGTTAATTGTAGGGAAACAAACAGCCCAAGGAACCTGTTCCACCCAACGAATTCCTGAAGACAGCCATGTTACTTGCCTTAGGACCCCCGAGACTATTCACTGAACCACCAGGAGGAAGAAACTTAGAAGCTTGGGTCCTCAACTTGCAATAGAATGTAGATTGTCCAGTCCTTAAGACTCAATTGTCAAAAAGACCTGCACTAGAACTGTTGGTTTTCCTTCTCATTATAAATAGCAGAATTACAGTTGCACTCTCACATAGCCTCCCTATTCGAATCTCTCAGTGATCACCTAATACACTTGAGGAATATTTCTGCAAAAAATATATTGTAAGAGAGTTGCCTGCTCAATTCGAATTGCCTTATGTAGGTTGCCTAGGCCTTTTAGTGGTTAATTGGTCATTTAATGAGCTACCTGCTCACTCCCACCACTGGGTGGATAATGCGACATTTTTCGGGGTAGTTGTCCCATAACCAACAACTAGTGGTGAAGTGCAATTGCTGCCATCTGTCCCGTGCCTTCTAATAGCTTCCATTCCTCCTAGTGGGTTAGTGAACACTCATCTAACAGTTCCCTTGGGTGTTTGCTTCCTACTTTAATTTATTAAATAATAATAATCAATAATTACATTCATCCTTGACCAAACTTGGTCATAATTACAAAACTTTGTAATTAAAATTTAACATAAAGTATTTTGCCAATAAAATAATATTTTCAGAATTTGGGTAGGTGACATACACCCCCCCTTAAGTCTCAACATCGTCCTCGATGTTGGTTAATCACTCTCTGAGTGTTCCTGAAACAGAGTTGGGTATGCTACCTGCATACTACTCTCCAACTCCCAGGTTGCCTCTTTTGGGCTAAGCTGCTTCCATTGCACCTTTACCTTCCCAATGGTGTGATTCCAGAGTAGAGTTTCCCTCCTTTAGAGGATACAGTCCGGTTCCACCTAGAAATCGTCGTCTTATACCACCTCTACATCATTCTATTTTACAACATGAGTAGCATCATGTACATACTTCTTTAAAAATGATATATGAAAAACATTATGTATCTTTAAATTTGGTGGCAAAGCCAGTTGGTATGCCACTGGTCCAACCCTGGACAATATTTCGAAAGGAACACAATACCTGGGTGCCAACTTGGCACAGCTTCCCAATTTCAATGCACTATTTTTCAGTCTTACCTTGAGGAAAACATGTTCACCAACCTAGAACTCTTTATGAGTCCTTTTAAGATCTGCTTGACTCTTTTTCCTATCTTGGGTAGCTTTTAGATTTCTTTGTACTTGTTTCACAATTAGTTCTAACTCCTGCAACAATTCAGGTCCTAAAACAACTCTATTTACTAGGTCATTCCAAGAAACATGTGTATCACATTTCCTACCATAAATAATTTCACAAGGTCTAAGTCTGGATGATGCACGATAATGGTTATTATATGCAAATTCTGCTAAATGCAAGTAGTCTTCCCACTTACCAGGCTGATCCTTAACATACATTCTCAATAAGTCTTCCAATACTTGATTCACCCTTTCTGTCTGTCCATCCGTTTGTGGATTAAATGCTGTGTTGATGTTTAAGGTTGTATTCAACCCTTTAAACAAAGATCTCCAAAATTTTCTAGTAAACGTAGAGTCACGATCTGAAATTATCACTTTCGGTATACCATGTAGTTGAAAAATATGCTTCATGAAGATTTCTGCAATGTCTGGAGCCTTATGATTAGTCTTCATAGGTATAAAGTGTGCTTCCTTGCTAAGTTTATCCACTACCACCATGATAGAGTCATTTTGTTTATGATTTTTGGGTAGTCTAGTAATAAAGTCTATGCTTATCACTTCCCATTTCTAGCTAGGTATAGGAAATGGCTGCAATAGTCTAGCCAGATGTTGATGTTCAACCTTCACTTTTTTACAGTCCAAACATTTAGCTATGTACTCTCCTACTTCATCTTTCATTCTGGGCCAATAGTACTCTTTTTGTAGCATAGTGATGGTTTTCTAATAACCTGGATGACCAGAGTAGTGGCTTTTGTGCATCTCATTTAAAATCCGAATTTTTATTTTTGGTATGTTGGGTACATACAATCTGTTTTTGTATAATAACAATCCATTTTCCTTTAAAGTGAAATCTGCCATAGAATTTTCAGAACTGTCATTAGCTGTGTTTTCTTGTAATTTTCTGTATTCTTCATCCGTTTCACTTCTTTCAAGGATATGATTTTCTAAATCTGTTGAGTAAGTACTGATGGCTGAAATAAAATTCAGTTTTGTTTTACAACTTAATGCATCTGCAACCTTGTTCTCTTTCCCTTTAATATGTTGAATTTCAAAATCATACTCACTTAGGAAAGTTAACCATCTAGCTTGTCTAGCATTCAGATTTGTCTGATCTAATAAATATTTCAGACCCATGTTATTTGTCAACAAGGTAAATTTTTTGCCAATAAGGTGGTGACGCCACATTTTTAAAACATGAATTACTGCTAATACCTCTAAATCATAAGTAGAGTAGTTCTTCTCATGTATTTTCATCTTTCTAGATTCATATGTCACAACATGCCCTTCTTGTGTTAGGACTCCACTGAGTCCGTCATTACATGCATCTGTGCAAACTATAAAATCCTTATTAGAATCTGATATCCTCAAAATAGGTGTTGTAGTTAGTAACTTCTTAAAACTGTTTGAACATTTCTGATCCCACACAAATTTCTTCCCTTTCTTCTGCAAAGAGGTTCTGGGGTTTGCAATCTTTGAAAAATCCTCTATAAATTTTCTGTAATATCCAGTAATACACATAAATGATCTTACATCTGACACATCCTTAGGAGCTGGCCAATTATTAATGGCCTTTATCTTGTCGGGGTCAACCGAGCTTCCTTCCTTATAAATTATGTGTCATAAATACTGAATTTTGTCCTTGTGAAAGTCACACTTACTAAAATTAGCATATAGTTGATGATCTATCAAAACTTATAAGATAATTTGTAGATGTTCATCATGCTCTTCTTTGCTTTTAGAATACACTAAAATGTCATCTATAAACACAACAACAAACTTATCTAAGTATTTGTGCAGAATATTGTTAATCAAACACATAAATACAACCAGGGCATTATTTAAGCCAAATGGCATGACTACGAATTCATAATGTCCATATCGAGTTCTAAATGTTGTTTTGAAAATATCACCATCCTTAACCCACGCTTGATGATATCCTGACCTTAGATCAATCTTCGAAAATATCATTGCTCCACGCAGCTGATCAAATAGATCGTCTATGCAGGGCAACGGATATCGATTCTTAATTGTCATCTTATTCAACTGGCGATAATCTATGCACAGTCTTAGGGTTCTATCTTTCTTCTTAACAAATATAATAGGTGCTCCCCAAGGAGACACGCTGGGTCTTATATATTTTTATCAATCAGTTCCTTCAATTGTGATTTCAACTCATTTAATTCCATATGGAGCTTTAGAATTCGGTACTACTCCTGGTATTAACTCGATGGTAAAATCTAAATCTCTTTTAGGAGGTAATCCTGGAATCTCCTTAGGAAAAACATCTTTGAAATCCTTTAGGACAGGTATGTCTTCTAGTTTCAGTTTGTTCTCTTTACAAATAAATTCATCATTTACTACATTTACTGCAAACAACTGACATCATTTCCTAACCTCCCTCTTTACTTGCATGGATGAAATCGGTCTAAAGGTTGTCTTTCTTGGAATACCTTTTACTTCTACAGTTTCTCCTTCATCATTTAAACATGTAAAACGTTTCTCATAACAGTTCAGAATGACATGATGGGCTTCTAACCAATCCATTCTGATTATAATAGCATAGGATCCTAAAGGTAAAACATTCAACTTGATTTGTGTCTTTAACTGATTCATGTATAAAGCACAACTTTCAATAAAATATGATACTTTCCTCTTTGTTCTTGTTGCTAGTCTAACTAACCAAGATTTACTAAACTTTTATATTTTCAATTTAAAACTTTCTACAATATTTGGTGATATATGACTTAAGCTAGCACCTGGATCAATTAAAATAGTAATAGGATGATTTTGTAGGATACCTTCAATCTCTACCATAGAGATTTGATGCTCTCCTTGTCTGTTGTCGAGTGCTGCATTGATTTTGGGAATCTCCCTTGCCAAGTCTCCAACAATAGGTTTAGTCTGAATAGAATGAATGTTGTTAGATGTCTTCTTCCTCTTGGGGCATTCTGATGCATAATGAGGACCTTGACACTCAAAAAATTTGATAGGTGCCTTTTGATCATTAGTCCCAGTAGCATTGGGAGTGTTTCTAGGAGCTGTAAAATTCTATTGCTGACTGTTTCTGGGGTTGTTTCCTTGAAAATTCTGATTCTGAAAATTTTTCTTTTGGAAACCAGAATTCCCACTAAACCTGAATTTTTTCTTTTTTCTGCTCAACATTGCTGGGTTTATGACTTTTCCAGTTTGATATTCCTTCTCTTTTCCGATTAGTGTCATAACAGAAAGTTGCTTTCCCCATGGCCTCTTCTAAGGTCTTTGGATTGTCATACTCGATTCGGTCCTTGATGTTGAAAGGTAGACAGCCCAAGTATCTTTGGATCTTCGGTTTTTCTTCCACTAGGCATGGCACATATCTCAGTAAATTCAGAAATTTACTATTCATTTCCTTCATGTTCATACTTCCCAGCTTTAAGCCATAGAACTCCTTTGATTTTTCTTCATAGTATTGTTCCGATCAGAACTTCTTTTTGAAATATCATTTGAAAGTACTCCAGTTTACATCCTTGTCCTTGATGCCCTTCACTCTTTTGATGTCCTGCCACCAAATATCCGCCTTGCCGATTAAGTTGTAGATTTCCATCTTTGCCTTCAATGATTCAGAATAATCATATATTTGGAAATACGTTTTCATGCCAGACAGCTAAGCTTCTGCTATCTCTCCTTTTTCAGTTTCACCATTGAAGTTTGGGGGTTTGATTTTCTTGAACTCCCTAGAAATTTGCTCATACTGTTTGTGACTTTTACTTTTGGGTTTTTAGTCCCCTTCGTTGTTGTCACTTGAATAATTTCTTTCTTTTTCCGTTTTTCATGGGCAGCTTCTGATGATGTTGAAATGTTTTTTGCATTATCAGTTTTCATCTTTTTAATTATGTCTAGATGAGGTAAATATTCAATCTTGGAAGTATTCTCAATTTCTCTATTTTGTTCATCAGTTGGGCAATGTTCGAACAGTACTTGATTTAATTCTTCTTGTGCCTTCAGAATTTTCTCATTGTCTTGTTTTACCAATCTGATTTCTTCCTTTAACTCTTGAAATACTTGTAGCAATTCTGACGAATTGTCGTTTAATTCACCATGGAATTCTTCTCCTTCGAAATGCCTTCCCGTGCTATGACTATTGGGTTGAAATCTGTCTTCTAAATGTTAAGCTGATCCTTCCATACCTGTAACTCAAAATAATTTATGTATAACACAATAGTTTAAATTTTTGAATTAGTAAGATTTATGCTGTAATAAATTTTTTGTTCCATGTTCTTGGACCTTTTTTAGGCCTAGAGTTTGAACATGAGCTCTGATACCACATGTAACATCCTGAAAAATATAAAAAAAATAAAAATTATAATAGCAATAATTATCAAAGTCATTAATGCGGAACATATAAATTAATTAGATTTCTTAACTAAGATAATTTGTAACGATGACACATCATACTTTTCCAATAAATATGGTATAATTGTATTTGCTATTTCATATTTAAGTGGATGTTAATCTCCTTAATGACAGATCTTTTATGATTATGCATACAAGTACAAATCACAGATTTGCTTAAGTTCTTTAATGTGATTACATGATGTACTATTGTGATGTTTTTGATGAAGTGCTAACACTTTGTTTGTATGATGATAAAGGGGTCCTACAACGTACCATGGAGTTTACTTAGCTACGTTTAGCTAAGGCATTGAATCTTGTTTCCATGTGAAGACCACAGGTAAGAAATTCTATAAGACAACATGTGTTAAGAGTACTTGTGTCTTTCAATTCATCGTGAATGTAAAATTAGAATGCTAAGTACTTCCTTGCGACACCAGTTACTGGAGGTATGGATACATGGTGTTGATGTATATGTAACTTCAGAATGTATTTCATCTATGTATTTCATCTATGTATTTCATATATATTTATTGTACCCTTATTAGAGATGTGTTATTCCTCTATAAGGATGTGTCGTCATGTGGATTGACAAGTGTCGTAAGTGTGTGTACTTGCCGATGGGTTATTAGACCACCATGTGTGGGGTTGGCCCTGAAATATATATATTATAATGTGGATGTACCTAGCTAGACAAGTCGGCCCCATAAGCTCACTGGGAAAATAGGTTAGTATAAATAGAGATCAGGTGATCTCTATTTAGATCATTCAAAAATTCATCTCTCTCACTCAGAAAGTGGCGCACTAGTGAGGAGGAGGATCATCTACTACTAGGAGACTATCTTATTGTATTTTGGCTGTACTTTGGTTGAGCCATTACTCTCTCTATCTCTGAGGAAGTTGTGGGGTTTTTCACCTTAGGGTTTTCCCCATGGAAACTCTGTGTCTCTTGTCTCTCATGCTTTTGATTCTTGTGATGCTTATCATACTTATTGTGATTGTTATGCATTGATATACTATATATTTTATTCTCTCAGTGAAGAATCCTAGAGTATTGTGAATTAATGCTCAAAATTTAACATGGTATCAGAGCTAACTCGAGAAGAAGACATTTTGTAGTGACAGAAACTTGAGTTTCTTGTTTATTGAGTTTCTCTCCACAGATTTTGGAAGCGTAGTATAGTAGATTGACTCTACTCATCAAGGTGCATCTATCTGTGCAATCAAAATTCAATTCCGAGCATTTTCAGATTTGGCCCTACAAATTAGGGTTTCCACAAAAATAGGAATTTTTGAAATCTGAAGACATAGCTAGAAGCTCCTTGCAAAAATCAAAGTTTAGAGCTTTGGATCGAGATGTTTGGCTGGGTAGATCTCTGGGAAACTCAAACCCTAATTCAGGGTTCTCCCAGTGAACCCGGGAGGACAAAAAGACAAATCTGAAGGGTAAAACTTGCTGATCTCAAATTCTGAATGCACCAGGATGATCAGCTCATCAAGTTTCATCTTTCTATCCTTTCAGAAATTTGAAATTCACATTTTGAATTTTTAGGGTTTTTTCGACAAACCCTAATCCAGGACCAGATTCAGTTTTCAGCATTTTAAGTGGTAAGACCTAAATCTTTTCTATTTCCATTTGAAGTACTCTTTAAGATGTCTCACCACACCAAGCTTGAGGATAAGCTTGAAGGGGATGATAACTTCCAAGCTTGGAAGTATAGGATTGTGTTAATCCTGGAAGAGAATGAGTTGGACTCATATATAAAAGAAGACATCCCTATCCCAGAGGATGAAGAGGCCAAGGTATTGCATAAGGAGAACTTGGTTAAGGAAAAGAGAATCATTGATGATTCTATCAAAGACCATCTCATACCCCATGTGTCTTCTCTAAAGACACCCAAGGAGATGTTTGACTCTTTGACCAAGCTATTTGAAGGGAAGAACATAAATCGGAAGATGACTCTGCGGAATCAATTGAAAGGGGTCAAGATGTTGAATGGAGAAACCATTCAATCCTACTTCTCCAAGGTCTCTCAGAACAAGGAACAACTTGAAGCTGTGGATGAAGTAGTGGATAATGGTGAAGTTGTTATGACCACTCTGAATGGCCTACCTAGGTCATGGGACTCCTTTATTCAAGGAATCTGTGCAAGAAAGAAATTGATCTCTTTCAGTAAACTATGGGAGGAATGCTCTCAAGAAGAAGCTAGACTTGTATCTCGTGAGGAAAAGATGGGAGGTGAAGATCAAGCTCTCGCAACTCACACCAAAAGAAGCAAGCCCAAGAAGGAGCACTCTCGTTACAAAAGATCCTATCAAAAGAATAATACGAATCTAAGATGCTTCACATGCAATAAGAAGGGTCACTTTGCTTCAGATTGTCCCAAGAACAAAAGGGATAATAACAACAACTTCAGCAAGAAGAAGAAGGGCAGCAAAAGAAAGTTCCATGCTCATGCTGCCAAGGATGATGAACCTCCAAAGAAGAAGGCTAGGGAAGAAAGTGATGATGACTCATCAAGTGAAGAAGAGTATGTTCTAATCTCTACTCTCACAGGTACTATCTCCCATGGTTGTAATGATTGGTTGATTGACAGTGGGGCTTCCAAACACATGACTGGGTTTAAGGAATCTTTTGTGAATCTATCTGAACATGAATCACCTCATAAGGCGAAACTTGGGGATGATTATCAATACCCAATCAAAGGAAGTGGTGAAGCCTCCTACAACCTAGATTCTGGATAATCTTTGGAGATGAAAGAAGTCCTTTATGTACCTGGGCTCAAGAAGAACTTACTTTCCATCTCTGCATTGGATGCAAAAGGTATGAGGGTTGCATTTGTGGATGGCCAAGTCCTAATTTGGCCAAAGGGTAAAGCAATCGATGATGCAGTAGTGATTGGAGAACAAGAGGGAGGATTGTACAATTTGAAGGGACAACCTGAACATGCCATGGTGACATAAAGACAAAGATTCATACATATTCATGGATCACATAGAGGTATGTATAATTTGTTTTTGCAAAAGTTAACTAATGAGTTATGCAGGTCATTGAAGAGAACAAGAACACGTTGCTAGACATAACTAGCAAATATGGTGACTAGGTATGTGTTTCTTATATCATAGGATCTATTATATAAATATGCATGACATAATTGATGATGTTTATTCATGAATTCATCGGTTTGAATAATCATGGGTATATGCATATTATGTGTCTTACCTTATTTAATGTTATGATTAACCAGAAGAGTCATAGGTTTGAGTAATCACAGGTTTAGACATGTTATGACTAACCTTAAGAATCTTATATAAACCTTGAATACTAATGCTTATTATTTCTATTTGAAATGATCATACATGCTTGAGATTATTTAGTTTTTATAGTATTGAGAATATACTAATGAATGTATGATTTTGTATGAGATCACAAGGATAACACAATCATGATACTAATAAGCATGCTTAGGGACCAAGGATGAATATAAGTTCAAAGGATAGGTAATCCAGGAAGCAAAGATCAAGAGGGAGCAAACTCTAGTTGCCCCTGCAAGGAAGAAAAGATCAAGAAGAAGCACACTCCAGTAGTTCCTACAAGGATGAAGATATTCAGAGGGAGTTGACCATCTTTCTACATTTCACAATAGAAAGGTGTAGAAGAAGCTACTTCAGATTAGGACTCCAGTAGCTCCTGTAAGGAAGCAAAGACTCAGAGGGAGTCCATCCAACAAACAAACAAAGATAAGTATTTCAATTATCATTTCTTGCATATTTGTTTGTTTAAATAAAATTGTTCAATAATGTATATACTGATATTCCTAGAATTAGGTTGTGTATTATGCATATTAGAATAGTTGCATTGATGAACAGTATACTACTAATATGCATGGGTAAGTGGCCTATGGCACTGTACAACATTCCATTGCTACTTATCTAGAATGAAACCTCTTTGCTGACATGTTGGGAGTTGTGCACACTCTTAACAATTCTCTGGTAGAGACTGGAAGGCATCTAGAAAGTTATGGAACATGGATAAATGTTGTATTGAAGCACTGGCTTAAACAATTGCATGACTGTATGACATATTTCTTTATGTGAAAGAATTTGTTCTGAAAATTATGATATGTTTCTAATCATGCAATTTAACTTGTTTTGTAGGAAAGATTGTATACCTTTACCTACAAAAGAAGGACTACAACATTTGTTCTAGCAACAAAGATATCTATTGAAGATATTGAATATATTGAAGTTCCAAGGATCTGGGATGAAGAAATGGAAGAATGCCATGATCCGTCGATCATGAAGAATGATGTTTGGGATGCAGTACCAAGACCTGAAGCGGAGTCTGTAATGACTTCCATATGGATCTATCAGATCAAGCATGCTGCAGATGGCAACATAGAGAAATATAAAAGTGATGAAATAGAAGATACACCAAATGGATTTCAAGACGGCTTTCTTGAATGGTGTAGTTGAAGAGGAAGTATATGTGGAGCAGCCACTTGGTTTCGACACACATGACAGGGAATCAAATGTGTGTAGATTGAAGAAAGCCTTGTATGGCTTGAAGCAAGCTCCCAGAACTTGGTATGGTAGGATGGACAGTTTCCTATCTAGTTTTGGCTTTACCAAGAGTAAAGCCAATTCCAACCTTTACTACAAAGTTGAAGAAGGGAAACCTGTGATTCTACTCCTGTATGTGGATGACTTATTTGTAACAGAAGATGACAGATTGATTGCAGATACTAAGAGGAAGCTTGTTGCCGAGTACGATATGAAAGATTTGGGAATGATGCATTATTTCCTAGGTATGGAGGTGTGGCATAGTGCAAGTGGGATCTTCCTTGGTCAAGGGAAGTACATAGTAGATATCCTGAAAAGCTTCAAGATGATCGATTGCAAGGCCATGGCCACACATATGGCATTGAATCTAAAGCTTCTATGTGATGCTTCATCTGAGCCAGTTGATGTCTCTATGTATCGTCAGATGATTGGGTCCTTGATGTACCTGACGAACACGAGACCAGATATTTGCTTTGCGGTGAACACATTGAGTTAGTTCCTGACAGATCCGAGGAGTGTTCATCTGGTTGCTGTAAAGCATGTTCTAAGGTACCTGAAGGGTACAGTGGATTATGGGCTCAAGTATGAGGTGAATCAAAAGTTTAACTTGCAAGTTTATGTTGATTCAGATTGGGCTGGCAGTGCTACAGATAGGAAGAGCACATCTGGGTGCTGCTTCAGTATGGGATCAGGTGTGATCTCTTGGTTTAGCAGGAAGAAGTCCTATGTAGCACTGAGTACAGCTGAGGTAGAGTATGTTGTAGCCTGTTCAGCTAGTTGTGAGGCAGTATGGCTACGGAAGCTACTATCTGAGTTATTTGATCTCCTGTTGGATGCTACTGGTATCTTCTGTGATAACCAGAGTTGTGTGAAGCTGTCTGAGAACCCAATGTTTCATGACAGGTCAAAACACATAGAGATCAAATATCACTATATCAGGGATATGGTGCAGAGAGGAGCTGTGAAGCTCCTGTATGTTGCGACGGACAAGCAGATTGCAGATGTGCTGATGAAGCCACTAGCCAAGGTGAAGTTCAAGTACTTCAGAGAGAGGCTTGGCATTCTTCAGATCAAGGACACTTCGAGGAAGAAGTGATGGACACATTTGTTGAAGCCATTGCAAGCATGTTGGAAGGAGGATCCTTCACATTGTTGTGGATGTAAGCGCTGGATGATGAGCATTAGGATGATGTTCTGGTTTGTGCTTTGTATGATCAGTTGGATCATTTATATGTATATGTATGTACGCATCATGTTGGATGCTGGATATGATCAATAGGATCATTTGTATGTATTTTGTATATGCATCATGTTGGATGCTTGGACCATGTATCTGTATATGTATCAAGTGGATACATTGTATGATCAGGTGGATCATGTATGGTGATATGTATCATGTATTTGTATCAGGTGGATACACTGTATGATCAGGTGGATCATGTATGATGATATGTATCAGGTAGATACTTGGTATGCATCAGGTAGATGCATTGTATGATCAAATTGATCATGGATGATGAGCTTCAGGATGTTGCTCCAGATGACATGCAGCAGGATGTTGCAGTGATGATGATCAGGATGATCATGTGTACATCAGGATGATGTATGGTGAGTATCAGCTTGATACTCTATGGTCGTGGATCAGGTTGTGTAGATGAGCATATAATTTGGCCCTAGGAGATTTGCAGATAGTCTTTCGAGGTTTTGCCTATGGCATATAATTTGGCCCTGGGATGTCTGGCAAATGCTCTTTCGAGGTTTTTCTCTGGGAGGACATATAATTTGGCCCTGGGAGATCTGCAGATAGTCTTTCGAGGTTTTTCCTATGGCATATAATCTGGCCCCGGGATATCTGGCAGATGCTCTTTCGAGGTTTTGTCCTATGGCATATAATATGTCCCTGGGAGATCCAATAGGTTGGGCTGTGTGCCCGTAATAAGTCCTGGGATGCTCTTGCGAGGTTTTTCCATGACAACATATAATCTGTCCTTGGGAGATCCTATAGGTAGAGCTATGTGCTCATAACATCCTGGGATGCTCTTGCGAGGTTTTGTGGTGACCACATATAATCTGTCCTTGGGAGATCCTATAGGTAGATCTATGTGCTCGTAACAGCCTGGGATGCTCTTGCGAGGTTTTGTGGTGAGCTCACATATAATATGGCCCTGGGAGATCCTATATGTAGAGCCATGTGCTCGTACCAACATGGGATGCTCTTTCGAGGTTTTGTGAGGCACGTAATAAGTCCTGAGGATTCCACGATATGGCTAGTGATGACGAAGACCTGTAGGTGGTGGGCCTACATCCACTATGAAAAAGGACTGGCTCTGTAGAACTTCCTATGACGAGTAGAGTCAGAGATTGGTTGAGATAGTAGTAGCAATGACAATGACGATGATGATGCATTGATGACGATGATCCCGAGAAGAAGACTTGTCTAGCAGATCTATGTCGAGAAATACCTTCCTAGTTAAGAGGGAGTGTTGATGTATATGTAACTTCAGAATGTATTACATCTATGTATTTCATATATATTTATTGTACTCTTATTAGAGATGTGTTATTCCTCTATAAGGAAGTGTCGTCATGTGGATTGACAAGTGTCGCAAGTGTGTGTACTTGCCGATGGGTTATTAGACCACCATGTGTGGGGTCGGCCCTGAAATATATATATTATAATGTGGATGTACCTAGCTAGAAAAGTCGGCCCCATAAGGTCACTGGGAAAATAGGTTAGTATAAATAGAGATCAAGTGATCTCTATTTAGATCATTCGAAAAGTCATCTCTCTCTCACTCAGAAAGTGGCACACTAGTGAGGAGGAGGATCATCTGCTACTAGGAGACTATCTCAGTGTATTTTGGTTGTACTTTGGTTGAGCCATTGCTCTCTCTATCTCTGAGGAAGTTGTGGGGTTTTTCACCTTAGGGTTTTCCCCATGGAAACTATGTGTCTCTTATCTCTCATGCTTTTGATTCTTGTGATGCTTGTCATACTTATTCTGATTGTTATGCATTGATATACTGTATATGTTATTCTCTCAGTGAAGAATCCTAGAGTATTGTGAATTAATGTTCAAAATTTAACACATGGTTATAATCCTAGTTTTTATACTGTCTTACGAAGCTCCTCAGTGTTATCATTTTGCGTTGTCCTAGTACTTGTTATAATGCTGCAATTATTATCATATGACTATCGTCATTATTATCAAAACAGTAATACCAATATCTATTGATAACTGCAATTAGAAAACTTGTAGAAGAAGTGTTTATACTTTTGAGCTATCATTATGTTTTGCGTCTACAGCACTTCGACTACTCTAAGTCCTGAATTTATCATTTTGAATAAGTAAGGTGAAGTGAATAGCGTTGGTATTATGAACTTAGCTCTTTGAGTGTACCTCATCAACACTTAAACTATACTTATGATGATACAAAAGTCTTGGCCTTACATGGCAAATCACATGGGATTTTATTGTGAATATGGTATTTATGATATGATCTATCATTATAAAACTTCATCCTATTGCTTATGCAAAATTATAGAAATGAAAATAGAGTTATTTTATAGTTACTATGTATCTACAATAATATATTGATATGAAATTCAATATGCAATAATATGATAAACAATAACAATGATATGATTTTCCATATGCAATCCTAGCTATACTTTAGCACTTATAGGATATTATCCTATGCAAACAAACAAATACGATGCAAACAAACCTTTATAAGGTTATGACTTAAGCAATAGATTGAACCATACTATATGACTTAACTTGTGTCCTAAATATTATTAACCCAGATGTTATTGCATTCATAAAAGTCTCATTAATGAAGTGATGAGTTGACGGTTATTAAATTTACTATTGATAGGTTGACAGTGTACCAATCAGGTATTAAATGATCTGACCAAATTCCATAGTGGAAAGTATTGTTGTCAACCCATGTAGTCCATCCACATGAACTTTGGTTGATGATACCACTAGGAATCCTAGTTGGCATGGTCGCCATATCACCTCTCCTCCGAGCTGTACACGGTAATGTTCCTTGGCATGCAGTGTTGGCAACTTCGTGGTTGTTGTAATTAATGAGATATCAATACAAGTTTGCCCGGTTTTCAACGTAGCTTTATTGACTCTTTCTTTCCCATTGATCTCACCAGATCTTGATCATTGATTGTGTAACCCTAAACCTCATTGTATGTAATGGTAGCGAGTTTCCCGATCTTCATTGTTACGTTAGAGTTGAGGCCGACAGGCTTCCAAAATGTAGGGTTGGAGAGAGTTCCTCCCAGGGGTTTCGATCCTGTGACCTGTGGGAGGTAGTTTTTAATATTTGTAGGCTTCAGCTTTGTGCCATAGAGCCACAATACAGTCATACGAAGTGTTTTTTTTCTGTCATCTATTGAGAGTGGTTTTGTATTTGGCTTTCGATTCTTCCAAAGCATGGTATCGTCTTCTAAGTCCTTGCATTTGTGAATACTGCAATCAATTTCAGGCTTCGTCGTCTTTCCAAGACTGAAGCTTCTAAGCTTAGATACTTCGTTCGGGTAAGTAAGTTGATATTGAATGTAATACAATGAACTTGCTTTTTATTTACGTTTGCATGCTTTTAACCCTTCGAACTTGTAGTATGGCAGGTTCCCACTTCATTGGAAGGTTTATATCCAAAGGGTTTGAGAAATGGAAAGCTGCTACTGCTTCTTGGTAAGCTCCGATGGTTCTCGAAAACCTCGTAGGTGCCTTTGATGGTGTTTTTCTGTGTGTCGAGATTTGGAAACCTTCGACTTATTTCACTGATGGTTGAATACAAAGTTTTAATCTTGTTTTGTTTTGATACAAACTGTACAGAGGGTAACCTCTCAGTCTTCTAAGTTGCCTCATGGCTATTTGATGCTTGGCTGTGTTGTTGATAGGGACTCCGAACCTTCGTTTGTTCTGCTAGGTGTTTTAAGGGTAAAAACCCTGTGTAGTTTTGTTGCTTCATGACACCATTTTAAGTTTTTGGTTGATAAGGGGCAAGTCCCATGTATTGTGAAACCTTGATAGGTTCAAAATGAAATTTTATGTTATATAATTTTAAATGGAAACCGAGAACCGAGGGTTCTCTTGCACTTGTAAACTATTGCTCATTTCTCAATGGAAAGTTATGTTTTGGAAATAATCGTTGAGAACACTATGTAAAATAAATGTTAAGGTTTGCCGAGCCACGAAGGTTGTATTTGGCCGAGGGTTATAGTTTGTATAATTGTAAACAATTATATGCCTATATTTCATTCTCATTGATGATAATCTTGTTTGGAAAATAGATGAAATAATTGACTGTTATATGTTGTCGAAAAGATTATGCCTCTATGTTCTAGTTTGTTTTTCGAAAGAAAACCCTACCTATAGCTTCCGATTACTATCTAGCTTGTACTAGGTTTTTGTATTGCATCAAAAGGTTTCGATAATGTATAAGGGTTCTTACTAGGGTTATAAGCTTATCAAAAGTCAATAATACATAATCTTACTTTCTGATAAGAGATAAATAATGTCTTACTATTAGTCTTGGCATAAATAGAAGATTGTTGAAATGTGGTCTAGGGTTTAGTTATCAAGCCACTGTAACTTCAGCAATAATGTCTAATGTTGCCAAGAATGAAGTGTTATAAACTGTGTACTAAAAGAAAATTTAGACTATATGGTTTGCGATGATAGGGTTTGATACTACCGCTAATAGATTTGTAATTTAAATACTGAAATGAATTGATGATGGATTAATAGGTTTACATAAAATAAATTTGTGCAGAGAATAGATTTTACAGATGCTAAAATTCTAAACTATACTTTACTGGAAAACATTAGGGAAATAAATGTTGAATTACATGATATTTCTATTTGAAAAATATGTAATTGAAATGGAATCATATAAACCTTGTGTTCAAATTAATTCTTGCAACTGCTATTATTTCTTGAATTACACTTGCTTGAAAAACATGAAATGTATAATATTGATACATTTTATTGCTATCTGAAATGAATAGAGTTAAGAGAAATATATAGAACTATGCAAAAAATATACTATGTTTTTCTTTCATGTATTAATAAAAGAATTCTACACTACTGTTGATGCTATACAGTAATGTTTTCTGTGTTTAATTATAGGACAAAAGTTTAAACCAGAACACTACTGAAATCATTATTCCAATCATTGGCATTCTGCCTATCTCTCATCTATCCTTAATTTTCTTCTCTATACTAGAGTAGTATGCACATAATAGCATGGGGAAAAATATAGAGATGGTTGTCAAATCAATTATTTCACAAAGCTTTATCATTCAGAATCATACATAGATCAGAAAATAAAATAACTTCTTTTACATCACAGAGTTTAATAATTATACTAAACATAAACATTAAACTGTAAACAAAAGTAAGAATAGTAAAACCTAGTTAACTGTAGGGAAACAAACAACCCAAGGAACTTGTTCCACCCAACCAATTCTTGAAGACAGCCAAGTTACTTGCCTTAGGACCCCTGATCCTGTTCACTAAACCACCAGGAAGAAGAAACTTAGAAGCTTGGGTCCTCAACTTGCAATAGAATGTAGAATGTCTAGTCCTTGAGACTCAGCAGTCAAAAAGACCTGCACCAGCACCTCTGGTTTTCCTTCTCAGTATAAATAGTAGACTTACAGTTGCACTCTCACATAGCCTCCCTATTCGAATCTCTCAGTGATCACCTAATGCGCTTGAGGAATATTTCTGCAGAAAATATATTGTAAAAGAGCTGCCTGCTCAATTCGAATTGCCTTATGTAGGTTGCCTAGGCCTTTTAGTGGTTAACTGGTCATTTAATGAGCTACCTGCTCACTCCCACCACCTGGGGGATAATGCCACATTTTTAGGGGTAGTTGTCCCATAACCAACAACTAGTGGTGAAGTGCAATTGCTGCCATTTGTCCCATGCCTTCTAATAGCTTCCATTCCTCCTAGTGGGTTAGTGAGCACTCATTTAATAGTTCCCTTGGGTGTTTGTCTCCTACTTTAATTTATTAAATAATAATAATCAGTAATTACATTCATCCTTGACCAAACTTGGTCATAATTACAAAACTTTGTAATTAAAATTAACATAAAGTATTTTTCCAATAAAATAATATTTTCAGAATTTGGGTAGGTGACAGATGTATATGCGGCTAAATGCTTGCCGGAAAGGTCTCTTAAAGGCAGCAAGCCCACTGGTGCAACAAAGACACCTACATATCTATCCGAGGAAGCAGTGGAGACTGTTGGTGGGTGCATCCGGATAGAATGGAGTTGAGCGATGACACCATGTGAATTCCTCTTAAGGATCTTTTCGAGGTGATGTGAACTGATGATGCGAAGAAAGCATAGTTGTAAGCCCATAAATTTTTGTTGTGTCCCATTTATTGAAAACTGCATCCAAAGTTCAACAAATCCCATAAGATGGGGCCAAGTGTGCATAATCATTGAACACCCAAAACCACATCACATCCACCTAAGGACAAGGAAAACATGTCAGAGTGTAGGTTATAATCTTCCAAAGAGATATGCACATTGTGACACTTTCCCTTGCAAGGTAAGGTTCCCCCATTGGCAACCATGACTTCAAAGTTGGAGCAAGGATGGACAAAACAATCAGCATGTTTGGCGATCCGAGGGTCAATGAAGTTATGAGTGCTACCAGAATCAATGAGTATTGTAAGAGGAAGCTTCTTGAAGTAACCCCTAACCCGCATTGTTTGGGGGCTGGTGACGCCGGATAAAGGATGGAGAGATATCTCTGGGTGGTATTCCTGAGATGGGAAGTCAATAGGAGGCTCCTGAATGGTGACCTGTCCATCCGGTGTATCTGGAGCTTCTTCGCCAACTGCAGAGGTAGGCAGAGAATCCACATCCAAGAGATAGAGCTTTTGTTGAACACATCTATGTCCCCAAGTGAATTTTTCATCACAATTATAACAAAGCCCTTTTTCTCTACATGCTTGCATCTCTGTTTCGGAAAAATGCTTGATAGGAGTTGGTCGAGGAGCTGGCAGGATGGGAGGTCATTGAGAACCCATATTTCGGAAGAAAACAAAAGTGGGTTTGGAGCGTTGTTGGGCGGAAATCTTGTCTTCTACCAACTTGGCAAACCCCAGGGCTTCCATCATTGTGTTGGGACAGAACATTTTGACCTCTGGGTGGATTTCATCCTTAAGACCAATGATAAAACAACTCTTGTAGAAGTCATCAGACAATCCTTCGGTGTGGTTGACTAGTTTCTCAAATTTTGTCTAATACTCTCTCATAGTGCCAATTTGACGAAGTTTAGTGAGTGCTCCAGTGAAGTCATCAAAAGCACTAGGACCAAATAGTTTCAAAAGGAGTTGGCGAAAATTTTTCCATTTGGGCTTGTCATGATCCTTGATGTACCAACGGTACCATTGAGGGGCTTCCTGTTCCAAATGAAAGGATGCAAGTGGAATATTTTGGACATCAAAAGTATTATGCGGACAAAAATATTGTTCTACATGATAGATCCATCCAGTCGGATCAGTTCCATTGAAGTGAGGAAATTCAAGCTTCGGACCATGGAAAGTGCTGGAAGAAGAGAACCCATTGGCTGCAAAAGATTCTTGTTGTCGATTATTGTTCATGGTTGAATGCTGAAGATGGAGGCTGAGAAATTTTACATCCAAATCTTGGAGTTTGGTTTGGATGGCTATAAGTGCTTCCTCCATGGTTTTTGCTCCTGCGTAGGTGACAAGCATAACTAGGAGTTTTTTTTTTGGGGGGGGAATGGATAGAAAAACACAAACAAAAGCTTATTTAGTAAAGGAAAATTTGGATTTGGGAAAAACTTGGATGGGTAATTGGGATTTGACTAGGTTTTAGACACTTTCTGATGGACAGGGAAGCAAAAAATGGGGATTTCAGAAGCGGGGTGAAAGAATGAGAAAATTTGTCAAAGAGGGACAAAGAAGTAGAAATAGGGAATGAACACGGTGGCAAAATTTGGAGGCGGGTGGGTGAAAACTGAAGAAGTTATGGCAAACCCTAAAAATAGTCAAATGTGAGATTTTTGGCTTTGGGAAGTAGAATTTGGGATAAGGTCTTCAGGAATGAAATATGCAGAATGGGATTGCACGGGTGTTCAGTAAGTTTCAAGGGAAACAAAGTTAAAACAAGGGAGATATGGGAGGAATGGATCTGCAATGGAACGGAAGGGATCAGAAACAGATAGATCTACAATAGTACGGAAGGGATCGGAAACAGATGGATCTGAAACGATACCGAATGGATAGAAAACAACTGGATCTGAAACGACTGTGAGAATAGATCTGAAACAATTGGATCTGGAACGAATGTCAGAATAAATATGAAACGGCTCAGAACGGATTTAAAACAGCGCGGAAGTGATCGGCAATAGTTTAGTTGAAAATAGATATGGACCCCAGGTATGGGAAGCTTCCTATCGGTTCATGGGATTCACTCGACCACCAATGATGTCTGACGGCTTGCGTATTGGGGCAGTACTCCTCACTCCACGGCTCAAGTAAAACTAATAACCGCTTTTCCATAAACTACAGCTCTTGGTTTACCTCACGGGTGGGAACTAGTCAATCAGGTAGGGGTCATTTCCCTTTTCACTGGCAGGTCCTCTCAATGGGCCAGCTACTTCGGAGTTCCTGTGGTACTCCTCACAATGATTTTTAGATCTCATTCCCAAGTACTTCCCACAATTAAAAGGATAGGGATTATTCCCATATCCGAAGTTGCGACAGATGCGAAAGAAAAAAAAAATTAGCAGAAATTTCACCCAGCGAGCCCAAGAAAGTGCTCTGATACTAGATGTGAAGAACCTACAATAATTAATTAATGAAAAAACTCGAAATAGCAGAAATAACAAAACTCAAAATCACTTTTATATTGGTCACAGGGCACTTCGAGGGGGCAACCTCCTTTGAGCAAGCTCAATACAAATAACTTCACGGTACCTTCATTGGTCTCAACACAAACTTATATACTAAGTCTAGGCACCAATACCATGTATCAATACAGACCATGGGCTAGTACAAAATATGGATCAACATTTACTACGGGACGACTTACAAAGCATATGCATCCAACAACAATAATACCAACAAAGTAAATAGAAGGGTTGACATGGGTTCCTAACAATCTCCCCCCTAGCAATTGACCACGTAGCCAACTAGAAATTTTTTATTAAAATAATAAACATGCTATGTACATACTTCATATAAAAAATGTTTAGAACCTGATTTTCCCTTTTGGAATACTAGTTTTGACACTTCCAATACTTAATTTTGAAATTTTAAAACAGATTTTAGCACTTTTAAACTCTGATTTTGCATTTTCAAAAACCAAACTCAACACTTCACAAAAATTATAATCACAGTGAAATTGAACGTACTAGTACAGAAAAACATAAGTGTATTATTTAACAAAATACTTTCATTTTCATTTTATTCACAATTGGCCTCACATCACCCCCTAGCCCAGGTTAGAACTGTTATTGTAATTTGAACATTGCGGCTATGAGTATGTACATAGCATGATAATATTTTAATAAAAATACCATCTGGTTGCATGAGGAGCAATACGCTGAAGAGGGGATCTAGATATTAACCAAGGGTTTTGAGGGGGTAATATTGACTTATGTACCTTGTTCCCTAAACCCTTGTTCTATAAACCTTATGATAAACCCAAAACCCATAATCCTAAGCCATATTCGTAGTGGGGTATTAACTAATAATTATTCATTATTAATTATGATTTAATATCAAGATTAGTGGCTAATCGTGATTATGGTGGGGAGGGGTAACGTGTGCCTTTGGGGACAGCCATGGGAGCCCAAAGGGGACACGGGGTTGCCTCATTGATCTAGGGGGAAGTGGGACAGGCTGCTGCTATGCACAACCTGGGTGGTTGGACATCAGTATATGGAGGATGCATGCATAGGCACGAGGGTGTAGTGTCTGCTGAATGGAGGAGAAGTGCGAAAATCCGGGAAGGATTTTCAGACACGGATAGTGAAGAGGATCACTATGTTTTTTGAGTTCTCAGAGAGTGAATAAAACTTGGGGAAGAATCCTTGTGATGAACCTGAACCCGGATTGTTGAGTTGAACCATTTTGGCCATGATTTCCCTTGGTTGCATACACCAGTCAAGTAGCAATTAAGCATGAGACCCAAAGGGAATCTTGACATTCACAGTGAAGTGTGTCTCTGTGCATTTTGGGAAGTAACTCCGGTGGGTCAATTGCGGAATTGACAAGGAATTGGTTACCAAGCTGTTGTGTTGTTGAACCCTGTGTATATCGTTATCCCTGTTATTTCCATCTTAGATTCTCATATCCCTGTTGGTGAGATATCTCCGGTTAATGTCTGGATCTTAGCTCATGGGTAAACTTGGGAGCTGAAATAGTACAGGTTGGACAAGTTCTAAGGTTGGGTGGAGCGTGGGTCACATGCATCAAGTTGCCACATTCATGTGAATTTCATATAAGTGTATCTGTTTATGAATTATGATGTTCATGTGTTTATGATGATTGCTATGTTCAATCTGTGGAATGAATGTGTAAATAAATGTAAGCCATGAATATGCTATGTTAAGCCTATTAGAAGGTTGTATTCATGAATGAGGTTGAGGTTTCTTTCAATTGCATAAGCTATCTACTGTATTAATTTTGTATGTGAATAATGAAGGCTAAAACTTCATTTATGTAATACATATGTGCTTATGTTGTCACAACCTCATTGATGGATGGATGCCTCGTGTATGTTCTTAGAAGTATAGGCATAAGCCTAGTTATGAAGTTGTTAATTAGATGCTTAAAAAAAATCTCATTTTTATAGTCTTATACATTGTAGATATTATGTATATGTGTAACGTGGGATACGTTACACATGACATTCAAGTGAAGTAAGCAAGGACATAATCCATCTAACAAGAATGTGTCATTGACATCATGGCAAGTATAAGTTTTTGTTATAATACAGTTCCCTTCCTGGTTACAAACATGTTCTTCTTTCAACTCATCTACAATCCCTTTATTTGTAACATCCCAACCATGGATCAAATTTTCCCAAACTTTATTTAACATAATAGCCCAAAAACCATAGGTGTATTATTTAACACAAAAATTTCATTTTCATTTTATTCACAATTGGCAATGTGTCATTTACATCTTGGAAAGTATAAGTTTTTGTTATAATACAATTCCCTTCCTCGTTACAAACATGAGTTTCTTTCGAGTCATCTACAATCACTGTATTTGTATCATCCCAACCATGGATCAAAATGTCCCAAACTTTATTTAACATACTAGTACAAAAAACCATAAGTGTATTATTTAACAAAATACTTTCATTTTCATTTTATTCACAATTGGCATCACATCACTCACGGCTTTCAGGTGCAGCAAGCAAGGCCATAATTGATCTAACAAGAATGTGTCATTGAAATCTTGGCAAGTATAAGTTTTTGTTATAATACAGTTCCCTTCCTCGTTACAAACATGTTTTTCTTTCGAGTCATCTACAATCACTGTATTTGTAGCATCCCAACCGTGGACCAAAATGTCCCAAACTTTATTTAAAGGCTTGCGAAATACATGAGGATTTCCATCACCCTGATAACCCTCTATGGCTATGCAAGAAAAATATTCATGTGTTAAAATTACTCTAAATTGTTCTCTTTGCAATCCCGTTCTTTGTAATCATTTTGGCAAAAACTTGTCAACATTTTTTTTTTGGGCAGATGTCCATACCCCAACTTCAAATATACTAAAGCATTTTTCCAAAAAATCCCTTAATCCTGGACGTATAAAATAGTACTTTGTTGTTGATTCCATATCCGGTGCTCGTGGCAATCCGATTTTTTTTTATGGAATACATGTAACAAAACTCCATTGAAATAAAAAAAATCAATGGAACTTTACTAGAAACAAATCTTCTAGTACTATCTGCAAACCAAAAAAAACACACACACAACCCGGTCAATAAAATATTATGGTTCAATGTTTCTAAGTATATTGCTTTCATGTTCAACAATTTTTGAAACACATTACTAGATACATGGTACGATGTCCATAAATAATACGACAATTGTGCAATAAAACTTACATCAATTAAATGTAGAAGTTGTCAAAAATATACAAATCACTAAATGAATTTTTTTGTATAATGTGACAGTCATTTCAAATTGAATGTCTTTAACAAATGCCCGATTTTTGTTCACAAGGCCCAAGATAATTAAACAAAGAACACAACATTGTTTTTATAGTTACTTCTCTCTCTTGGGAATCATTGAATGTCCAACTAGTTGGCATTTTCAAGCAGTTTTCCTTGCTATTATCTGTTGATTGATATTGCCCTTCATCTATAAACAACATGTCCATTTTTTTATATATATCTCCATATTGGATAAGTACATCCTTGAACGACTTTTTGTATATGTTTGGTACTTCACCAACATTATAGTATGCAGACATTGGGTAATTATAAATAGTACTAAGTTTACATTGCTCTCAACCCCAAATAAATAAAAAGTTTTTACTCTTCAACCATTCAAATATACCAAGGAATTTTTTAATTTCCATGTTGTCGAGCAAGGAAAACCACAAAGCAATGTGGAAATGTTCTCTGGAAACACTGATAATATCGGGGATGAACATCTGTGCATAATAATGAGAGAAATTATGCACAAAATGAGGTTGTTTGGAAGAATCTACAATGTTGGATAACATCCGAACTCCAAAGAGCAATCCCTCTACTCCCAGTACCAATAGTTTCTTTTGTGGTGATATCCAGACTGCATACAAGAACCATTACTATATATATAACAACAACAACAACATTTTGTTCATGAGGTTAATGATCACAAACATGCAATTGTAAATGAAGATCTTGATTTCCAAAGATTAATACAAAAATCACCCAAAATTTCACAGATTAAAATGATTTATTAAAAGCATCACACCGAACTAATAATATGTTCGATTAAGATGAAAATAGCAACGTCACCTAAAAAATAGAAAACACATTGAATTATTTAAAATAAGCAATGATAGGTTACATCTAAAAATAGGCAATGGCAAGTTACATTTAATGGTTGTCACCACAACCAGGAGAAGGCATTGAAGGTTCTAACATCAACTGATTCAAGCATTTTACTAAAACCCTACCAAAGTCGATGTACCAACTCAGTATCTATCCTAGCGAACGATGCAATAAAGGGCTAACTCAAAATACAGTTTTTTAGATGGATGTGCTTTCACACCATCACCCTCCAAAACAATGATTGATGTATTACTTTGTGAAGATTGCATTGGGAACTCCTCCCACACACTCTCCAAATGTTTATGTGTAATTCCTTCTTCATCATTGGTACATTTCTCTCGAAACAATAAAAATGAAAATTTGACCTGATATGATTTTTCTTTACTGCCTTCCCTCAAAAAGTTTGTAAACAGTGATTTCCCCTCATTGAACCCACATTTAGATGACCAAATCCCAACATTGAATTTGGAAAAACATAATGCCAAAAATTGCATGGCATTTGTTCATGACTCATATGTAGTTTCTTAGTGCTTAAATTCAAAATCACCAAATTTAGTACTTTCTTCCCCCTTGTTTATTTTTTTCCGCCCAACAGTATTTTTTTATTTCCCTTTTTTTCTCTTTTGGAGTCATTTTCTGTGACTTTTTTGTGAAATAGAAAACCTTCCATTTCTAATATCAATAACATTTTTGTATGGGGATATGCACAGAAATATTGCTTCTCATTATATATTTCAAAATAAATTTGTTTTAGCAATTTATGTAGAAACAATTCTGTCTTTTACCTGTCAATGTCGGGCCAACATTTGAGCCCTCTCCTGGGTCATTATCTTCCAAGCTCTCACATGGTTCATTATTATACAATGTCATTTGTTGGCAAATATCCACGGACATCGTCGATGCCAGCTCTAGTTGTGGATGATCCAAATGTTGAGTAGCAAAAGAATCATCTTGACCTGGAAATTTGTAGGTATACATTTTATATGATTTTTTGCAAGTATTCAAGGTCACTATCCCCTTTCATAATTTAGTTAATTTAACCACGATCTTTGAAAAATAAATATTTACCTTCTTGTCCATCTTGTTCTCCAGTTTGGTAGTTCTTTGTGGATTCTCTATCACATTGAATGTTGTCAACGGATACTATAATTTGATTGGACGATACCTGAGTGTGCTTATTATTTGAAGTTGCAGTAGAATAGGAAATTGAAGAACTTTATTAAACATAACCGACCGAGAAAAGTAAAATACAATGAAAGAAGACATATGAAAATGTTAATACAAATACATTGTTTTATACATAATTCATGATATATACTATCCATAAACAACTCTTGTTGTAGAGTCTCTACAATAGAAATAACTATTCTATCTGGCAACTTGATCAACGAACGAAGAACTCTACCTCCTGTGTACAACAGAGGGAAGTTGCACCCATATTGGATTCAATAGGGGAGGACATAGCAATGCGAACAGATGCACACACTATGGACGAAACATAGGATTCTATAGTATGGGGGATGGGTGAATCCAATGAAAAATGTGTTGGGTGTGGGAGGTGATAAACCCCCATGGGTTTTACGATGGAAGGAATACCCCTACAAGGGGATATCGAAACACTAGTGGCTAGTGCAAGATGGCTAGGGAATGGATTAATGGAAGGTGTTCATAGTGAGTGCATGTAGAATATGGTTTCCTGCATATAAATTTATAATATCATCATTAGTACCAAAAGACAAAAATCAACCAAAATAAGAACAAATTTCACATTATCACCCACTAGTGGTAAAGGTCAAAAGTCCAACAAAATGTTTCAACAGTTTGCGAAATTTCCTCGTTTCACATACTGTCGGAATTGTGATGAAAAGCCCAATTTTCATCATAATTTCCATGTTAGTATTTTGAATTTCCTAACATTCATTGGAATTGCGATGAAAAATTGTGATTTTTGTCACAATTCCGACGGTATGTGGAATGACAAAATTCATTAAAAACATCGAAAAATTTCATCGAACTTCTAAATTTTTCCACTAGTGACCAAATATAACTTGACTCATCATACTTAGGAATATGGCACTATATCTACCCTAGGTGGAAATGTATACTCACTATCCTTGGTTGCAACATGTAGAAATGTAACAATGCATACTCAACAACATTTAAAATTTCCTCCTTTTACAAGTAATTATATGGAAATTGTTTTTTCCATTGTTTATTTCTTATATTCTTTTTGAAATACTGACATTAGATAGTAAGTCATCCTCCTAATTACCTAGAGTGAATGGATTTACCAATGAAAAATAATGAATTTTTTTGTTTAAACATCATGTCAAAAAAATGATCGATCATTTGAATATATGACTTTTTTACCTAAAGATACCTTGATGGTGATAATGATGTGATGATCTATCTTGTTTCGTTGAAAAATTGGTTTGCAACCAACCATTTCCTTGCTTAATGGAAATAACAACATGAAAATCAATGTCTACAATGATTGAATAGGAGAACTATAACATGTGATGTTTATTGTTTTTTATAGTTTATAGGTAATTATTACTTTCAATGCTACCCTTGACATATACATGAAATGTAATACGTTTCATTTATATGTCATGAATTATATAAAATGCGTGATTCAATATATAAATGGAATGTAAGACTTTTCATTTATATGTTATGAATTATATAAAATTTGTATTTTAGTAGGTAACCTTACGTCTTATCTATATGGAGGATTTGTCAATTTGGAAGTGGGCTATTGTAGCTATGTTTTAGGTGCATTCTCACTTATTAGGATACTAATTTTATTACCTATTTTATTATAATTTTTTTGGATTGTCTTTAGTTTGTGAATGTTATATGTGTAATGTTAGAAACTATTTTACTATAGTCACATATCACTGTATTAGGATTTTGTTCTACATTAATACTTCTCTTCTAAAATATTTGTTAAATTTTATAGAATCATAATCAGGATCACTAAAAGAATGGAAAATCATAGAAACAGAATGAGTGTGGAGCTCATTTTAATCACAATGATAAGAACAATCATCTCCCAACCATAGACAAATCTATTTGTCTCCCCTGAGCTCACACCTTCCAATAGAGAATGATGTACATCCAGATAGTAGTAACACAAACTCAAGAAAACAAGAGAGAAACCTCTCCAAATTGGAGAACCCCTAAAATCAGTCTCCTAGATGCAGTAGCAAACCTTCTTTGGCTAGAGTGAAATTTTCTTGAGTGAATGTCCAAATGAGAGGTTCAACCTCTCTATTTATACACATAAAAAGTGACTTTTTCCCTTACTAGGCTAACCTGACTTGCCCTAATTAGGCCAACCTAACTGGGGTAGTTTTTCCCGTTATCTGGGGCATACTACCCACTATTTTGGGTCATTTTACCCACCGGGATGACCTGTCTAACTTAGAAGGCTGAATTTTCTTGGGGAAAGATAAAATAACATTTAAAGATACTTTTATTTGTGTGTTTTCACCCCAAGGTTTGCATTGATTCTTTCAAGGGTTTACACGATCAAATACATCAATATCTTCTCTCGTAGGAGGTACAACAATAATATATAATAAGAATAGATTCTGAAGTTGCACTAATTCCAACACTCCCTCTCAAAAATCAAGGTATTCTAATTTTTTTATTTCTTGGTTCAACCTATGAGGTGATGCCTCACGTAGCTACTACTCCAACACTCCCTCTTATCCATGGAGGCATCATCAATATTTGTATATCATATGTACATCACAGTTATGTCTAACCTCTATATATGATAAGGAAGGTCTTCCAACACAACCTCAATCCATCAATAAGTGTCAACAAATCAATATTCGTGCATCAGATCAATTCATTCCATCGGATAACATGCACTAGATCCACGACTCTGCCCTATCCATAGGGGAGTCACTCGTCCCTCAGCTCAACAAATCTGCACATTCCATCATGCATCAGCTTAACAACTATACAGAATCCATTGGAGAGTCCATCATGCATCCACTTAAAAACTCTGCATAGTCCATCAGAGAGCCCATCATGCATCAACTTAACAACTCTATACATTCCATTGGAGAGTCTATCATGCATCATATCAACCTAGTCTATCGGGAATCATGCATCAATACAATGTTCCTTATCTCGACCCAGTCCATTGGGGAACATCTACTAACTCAACCAGTCCTTCGGTGAGTCGATACAAGAGTACCAATATGCATCATCTCAACCCATTCCATTGAGGTGTTGATGTATTTGTAACTTTGGAATATATTCTTCTATGTATTACATTTGTACTTTATTATATTCCTGATGGAGATGTATTATTCCTCCAATCAGAAGTGTCGTCATTTGTATTTGTAAGTGTCACAACTTATATTTGATGAGTTATTAAACCACCTTGGTGGGGTAGGCCCCGCATGAGTCATGTGGATGGGTTATTAGGCTTCCTTAAGAAGTCGTCCCAGTTAGGGTTAAAGGAAGGTTAAGTTGTTGTATAAATAGAGAGTGTGTCTCTCTCTATTTGCTCATTCACTCACTCATCCAACTTGCATAGTTGAGAGAGAGGATTGCGCACAAGTGGAGGAGGAGTAGCTGCTAGAGACATCTATCTTTTGGGGTTTGTTCTTTGTGATCTTTGTATTGGTGCTCATTCTATCTCTCAGGAAGTTGCGGGATTTTTCACCTTCTTGGTTTTCCTTGGTGAAATGCTTTGTGTCCATTGTCTCTTGTGATTGTTATGCTATTCTTGTTATTCTCTTAGTGATCCTAGATAATATTGAACGAAATTATCGAAAAAATAACATGGTATCAGGGTGGGACTAAGAAGAAGACACCGTGTAGCTGCAGAAGCTAGGGCTTCTTAATCTTTGGGTTTCTCTCCATAGATCATCAAAGGTAGGAGGCTACGTTAACTCTCCTTGAAAAAGCACATCTTTCTGTCGAGACAGAATTTAATTCTGAGCATTTTCAGTTTTTGGCCTGTCATTGTTGATGGAAATTAGGGTTTCGAAGAAAGTTGGAATTTTTGGAATCTGATACCATGGATGGATGCTCCTTAGAAAAATCGAAGTTTAAAGACCCAAATTGAACATTTTAGTGGGGCAGAACCCCGGGATTTATCAAACCCTAGTTAGAGATTTTGACCAGAAAACCAGAAACTACATATCCGAAAGTTTCAAAGTCAATTTTGAGGGGTTAAATTTTGTAGATTTAAAAATTGAAGTATACTAGCTTGATCAACTCAGTAAGGCGCACCTTTTCATCCAATCAAAAGTTTGAAATTCAAAGTTTGAATTTTTAAGGTTTCTCTAACAAACCCTAATCCAACTCCAAATCCAATTTCAGCAAATCAAGTGGTAAGACCTAAATCTTTTATTTCCATTTGAGTTTCTCATTAAGATGTCTCACCATACCAAGCTTGAGGATAAGCTTGAAGGGGCTGATAACTTTCGAGCATGGAATTATAGGATTGGGTTAATCCTAGAAGAGAATGAATTGGACACCTACATAAGTGAAGAGGTTCTGGTTCTAGAGGGAGATGAGGCTAAGGCCTTACATAAGAATAACTTGTTCAAGGCCAAGAAAATCATTGCATATTCTATCAAAGACCATATCATACCCCATGTGTCTTCTCTAAAGACACCTAAGGAGATGTTTGACTCCTTGACCAAGTTGTTTGAGGGAAAGAATATAAATCGGAAGATGACACTTCAGAACCAATTGAAAGGTGTAAAGATCTAGAATAGAGAGACAATCCAATCTTACTTTACTAAGGTCTCTCAAATCAAAGAACAACTTGAAGTTGTGGATGAAGTAGTGGAGAATAGATAAATTGTGGTGACTACATTGAATGGCCTACCTACATCATGGGACTCCTTCATCCAAGGTATTTTTGCAAAAAAGAAATTGATCTGTTTTAGTAGGCTATGGGAGGAATGTTCACAAGAAGAAGCTAGACTTGTGGCCCAAGAAGAAAAGATGGGAAGTGAAGACCAAGACCTCACTTCTCACACCAAGAGAAGTTCAAGAGGGAGAAATCTCATAACAAGAGATCTTCTCACCATCATCAAAGGGATAACATTAAGAAATATATCTCTCATGGTAGATGCTTCACATGTAATGAGAAGGGACAATTTTCCCAAGATTGTCCTAGGAATAGAAGAGAATTGAAGAAGAATAAGAAGAAGAACAACAAGAAAATACATCATAGTCACACTGCAGAGGATGATGAACCTCCCAAGAAAAAGGCTAGAGAAGAAAGTGAAGACTCTTCAAGTGATGAAAAATATGTTCTAATTTCTTCTCTCACGGGTACTGTTACACATGGGTGTAATGATTATCTTATTGATAGTGGGGCTTCCAAACACATGACAAGATTTAAAGAATATTTCATGGATTTATTTGAACATGAGTCACCTCATAAGGTAAAACTTGGGGATTACTATCAATACCCTATAAAAGGTAGTGGTGAAGCCTCCTACAAGCTAGACTTTGGGAAGTCTTTAAACATGCAAGATGTTCTATATGTACCTGGACTCAAGAAGAATCTTCTCTCCATATCAACTTTGGATGCAAAAGGGATGAGAGTTGCATTTGTGGATGGCCAAGTACTTATGTGGCCAAAAGGTAAGACCATAGATGATGCACTAGTCATTGGAGAGCAAGAGGGAGGGTTGTACAAATTGAAGGGACAACCTGAACATGCCATGGTACATGAATCCATGGAGCCAAGTGAACTTTGGCATAGAAGGCTTGCACATGTGCACTATAGAGGACTACCATTGCAAGCAAAGTAGTAGAAGGTCTTCATAAAATCCATTCAAAGCATGAAAGCATTTGCAAAGGATGTGCAAAAGGAAAGAACAAAAGGAAGGCATTTCCAAGCAGTGAAAGCAAGGAAAAATGAATCTTGGAAATTATCCACTTTGATGTATGTGGTCCGATGTCATCCATTTCTCGGAGTGGGTATGTATATTGTGTTTCTTTCATTGATGATTTCTCTAGGAATACTTGGGTTTATTTCTTGAATAACAAGGATGAAGTGTTTGATAAGTTCAAGGAATTCAAAGCCTTGCTAGAAAACCATACTGATAAGAATATCAAGATATTTAGGTCCAACAATGGTAGAGAATTCACTTCAGGAGATTTCAAGAATTTATGCAGTGATTTAGGGATTAAGAGGGAGTTGACCACTCCTTACAATCCACAATAGAATGGGGTTGTAGAAAGGAAGAATAGAACAATCATGGAAGTAGCACAAGCAATGCTACATAACCAAGATCTACCCATGCACCTATGGGCATAAGCAACGAGGACAGTTGTTTATGTGCAAAATGGAACACCTCACAAGATGCTTAAAAACAAGACACCAGAAGAAGTTTTCTCTGGTAAGAAACCAGAAGTTAGCCATCTCAAGATATTTGGCAATCCAGTATATACACATGTTCCAAAAGAAAAGAGGACAAAGTTAGATCCTTTAGGAAAGAAGGGTATATTTGTAGGTTACAGTGAAAGCTTGAAGGCATATAGAATATACTTTCCAAGGTTCAAAAATATTGACATCACAGGGATGTGACTTTTGATGAAGACTCAACATACATCAACTCAAGGAAAGACACCTGTTGAATACAATGAAGAACCAAGGGTACCCAGAATACAAGACACCACCCTAAATGAATTAATTCCATAAGAGGATCATGAAATAGAAGATCCACAAGAACCTGTAGATCCACCCCATGAGAAGAACTCTCACAAGAGGAAACCAACATGGGCTACAGAGCTCATCCAAGATGTCGAAAGGTATGGTATTCCAGAGGAGGAAAACAGAGAAAAAAAAGGACAAGGTCACACACCAGCTATGTTGCCTTACTCTATGACATAATGAACAAAGAACCTTCCAGTTATGAAGACGCAGTAGAAAAGAAAGAATGGAAGGATGCCATGGTCGAGGAATACTAGTCGATCATGAAGAATGATGTTTGGGATGTGGTCCCAAGACTATAATGGAAGTCTGTTGTAACTTCCAAGTGGATCTACAACATCAAGCATGCTGCAGATGGTAGCATAGAGGAATACAAGGCAAGGTTTGTGGCTCGTGGCTTCTCCCAAAAAGAAGAAATAGAGTATGAAGATACTTTTGCACCTGTATCCAGATACACTTCCATCAGAACAGTACTTTCTTTGGCTGCAATGATGAATTGGAAGATACACCAGATGCATGTCAAGATAGCTTTATTGAATGGAGTAGTCGAAGAGGAAGTGTATGTGGAGCAGCCACTCGGTTTTGAGACACATGACAGGGATTCATATGTGTGCATATTGAAGAAATCCTTGGATGGCTTGAAGCAAGCACCCAGGACATGGTACGGAAGGATAGACAGCTTCCTATCTAGTTTAGTCTTTACCAAGAGTAAAGTGGATTCTGACCGTTACTACAAGGTTGAGGAAGGAAATCCAATGATACTCCTGCATTATGTGGATGACCTGTTTATGACAGGTGAGGATAGGTTGATTGCTGACACGAAGAGGAAGCTTGCTGTTGAGTTCGAGATGAAGGACTTGGGTATGATGCATTGCTTTCTAGGTATGGAGGTGTGGCAGAGTGCATATGGAATATTCCTTGGACAAGGGAAGTATGCAGTAGAGATCCTGAAGCGGTTCAGGATGATGGACTGTAAGGCCATAACCACACCTATGGCATCGAACCTGAAGCTATTGAGTGATGCTTCATCAAAGTCGGTTGATGCCATGATGTATCGTCAGAGGATTGGGTCCTTGATGTACCTAACGAACACGAGACTAGATATTTTCTTTGCGGTGAACACTTTAAGCCAGTTCCTGATGGATCCCATACATGTTCGCCTAATTGCTGTAAATCATATTCTGCGGTACCTGAAGGGTACAGTTGACTATGGGATCAAGTATGATGTGAATCAAAAGTTTAACCTGGAGAGTTATGTTGATTCAGATTGGGTAGGCAGTACTGCAGATAGGAAGAGAACTTCGAGGTGTTGCTTTAGTATGGGATTAGGTGTGATCTCTTCATTTAGAAGGGAGCAATCCTGCGTAGTATTGAGTACAACCAAAGCAGAGTATGTCACAACTTGTTCAGCTAGTTGTGAGGCAATATGGCTAAGGAAGCTACTATCATATTTATTTGATATCCAGTTGGATGCTACTTGTATCTTCTATGACAACCAGAGTTGTGTGAAGTAGTCTGAGAACCCATTGTTCCATGACAGGTTGAAGCACATCGAGATCAAATATCACTATATCAGGGATATGGTGTAGAGAGGAGCAATGAAGCTCCAATATGTTGCGACAGATGAGCAGATTACAGATGTGTTGACCAAACCACTAGCCAGAGTAAAGTTTGAGTACTTCGGAGAGAGGCTTGGTGTTCTTCAGATAGAAGATACTTCAAGGGGGAAGTGATAGGACACATTTGCAGGATCCATTCCAAGCATGGTGGTAGGAGGATCCTTCCCATGGCTGTGGATGTAAGTGTTGTGTGATGAGCATCAAGATGTTGCTCCAGATGATGATGATCAGGATGATCATGTGTGATGAGCATTGAGACGGTGCTCCAGATGATGATGATTAGGATGATCATGCGATGATGATATGCATCAGGTTGATGCTATATATGATGATGATCAATATGATCATGTGATGAGGATGTGGATCAGGATGATGCATTGTATGATGATGATCAGTATGATCATGAGCATCAGGATAATGCTCTGTGCGAAGATGATCAGGTTGATCATGAGTATCAGGATGATACTCTGTGGCCGTGGATAGGTTGTGCAGTAGCATATAATTTCACCCTGGGAGATCTTGCAGGTTGTGTTGGGCATGTAATCAATCCTGGGATGCTCTTGCTAGGTTTTGCTTGGTTGCATGTAATTTTACCCTGGGAGATCTTGCAGGTTGTGTTGGGCATGTAATCATTCTTGAGATGCTCTTGCTAGGTTTTGCTTGGTAGCATGTAATTTCACCCTAAGAAATCTTGCAGGTTGTGCTGGGCATATAATCAGTCCTAAGATTCTCTTGCTAGGTTTTGCTTGGTAGCATGTAATTTCACCCTGGGAGATCTTGCAGGTTGTGCTGGGCATGTAATCAGTCCTAAGATGCTCTTGCTAGGTTTTGTTTGGCAGCATATAATAGCTCCTTGGGAGATCTTGCAGGTTGTGCTAGGCATGTAATCAGTCCTACGATTCTCTTACTAGGTTTTTCTTATGTGGTAGCATATAATAGCTCCCTGGGATATCTTGCAGGTTGTGTTGGGCATGTAATCAGTCCTAGGATGCTCTTGCTAAGTTTTGTGAGGTCACATGTAATATCTCCCTAGGAGATCCTATAGGTTGAGCAGTAAGCTTGTAATCAGTCCTGGTATTCTCTTTTTAGGTTTTCTTGACGCATGTAATCAATCCTGAGATTCCATCGGATGGCACGCTTGCAAAGATGATGAAGACCTACAGTAGGCTAGGCGTACATCCAGCATGAAAAAGGGTTGGCTCTGTAGAACTTCCTATGATGAGAATATTTGAGAGATAGCACCAATTATTGGGTATAGTAGCAGTGACGATGATGCTTCGTGATCCAATGACGATGATCCAGCTCCAGAATTGAAGACTTGTGCCTATATGCATTGATGCCTATGTCAAGAGAATACCTTCCTAGTTAAGAGGGAGTGTTGATGTATTTGTAACTTTGGAAGATATTTGTCTATGTATTACATTTGTACTTTATTATATTCTTGATGAAGATGCATTATTCCTACAACCAAAAGTGTCGTCATTTGTATTTGTAAGTGTCGCAAGTATTATTGTAAGTGTCGCAACTTATATTTGATGGGTTATTAGACCACCTTGGTGGGGTTGGCCCTGCATGAGTCATGTGTATGGGTTATTAGGCTTCCTTAGGAAGTCATCCCAGTTAGGGTTAAAGGCAGGTTAAGTTGTTGTATAAATAGAGAGTGTATCTCTCTCTATTTGCTCATTCACTCACTCATCCAAATCACATAGTTGAGAGAGAGCAGTGCGGCACAAGTGGAAGAGGAGTAGCTGCTGGAGACATCTATCTTTCGGGGTTTGATCTTTGTGATCTTTGTATTGGTTCTCATTCTATCTCTGAGGAAGTTGTGGGGTTTTTCACCTTCTTGGTTTTCCCCAGTGAAATGCTTTGTGTCCATTGTCTCTTGTGAATGTTATGCTACACTTGTTATTCTCTTAGTGATACTAGATAATATTGAATGAAAATATCAAAAAATTAACACGGGGAACATGCACCAATACAATGTGCCTCAACTCAACCCAGTCAATCAGGGAACATGTACAAGGACATTGTGCCTCAGCTCATCCCAATCCTTCGAGGAACATGCACTAACTCAACCAGTCCTTCAGTGAGTCCATACAAGACTACTAGTGTGCACTAGTGTGCATTGGCCTCTCCATCCCATATCAGGATTTCTGAGAGATCTCCTCACTCTTTTCAGAGTGATCTGGAGAATGCACTAAATCTCTCCATCAAGTCCCATGATGTCAGAGAGATCTCCCCACTCTATAGAGTGTCCAGGAGTGTGCATTGGCCTCTCCATCCTATAACTATGTTTGAGAGATCTCCTCACTCTATCCCATAGTGATATGGAGAATGCAGCGGCCTCTCCATCCTATCAGGATGTCCAAGAGATATCCTCACTCTATCTCAGAGTGATACAGAGAATGCTTGGTATCTGTATCATCGTCCTTACCTTTTACCGAGGGAGTATAATCATGGATCCAATCTCCCCACTCCTTAGAGTGTATGGGAGTAATTCAACCTTCCCTCTTATCGAGGGAGATAATCATGGGACCAATCTCACCATCGCTTCAGAGGATGGATGAAACAGGGCATTGCCCCATTCTGATAAGTGAGAAACTAGGGACTAATATCCCTTTCCTATCTCAGGATCACTGGGAGAAGGAACTATCCTACCTTGGGTCATTCACTTGTAGCCAAGTTACATAGGCCAATACTAAAGGAATGCTCGATGCTCAACCTATAGGAGGATAGTGTGTGCAACTAGGAACCAATCTCCCCATCCCATCTCAGGATGACTTGGAGAAGGAATGGTCCCACCCTGAGCCATCCACCACTAGCCAAATCTCATGGCTAATACTGGGGGAACACCTTCTCAATGCATCATCACTACTCATCAAGGATCGGTCTCCCCACCCCATCATAGGGTGTCTGGGAGAAAATTATGGTCCCATTCTATATCATACATGTACTAATGTGTTCTCATAGGATCTTTTGAGAAGCTATAGTCCTGCACACATATCAGCTAATAGAGGCATCAAATATATCGCGACAAACATTTCTATCCTACCCTATTCTAGACATGAAATTCCAATAGATGAAACAAATCACATAACAAAATTCATGCACCTATATGGGAGAGTATCAAGGGACTAGCCTCCCTACCCCATCACAAAGTGTCTCGGAGAATATGTGGTACTACCATCGGAACATTCACCCTTAGTCAAGACACATGGCTAATAATTGTCTAATATTGCAATCATGTTCATCACATCTCCTTCTGTGTTGGATCACTTTGCTCCCTCTACATCTGAGCATCCTACTCCCCCTTTAGTTGAGAATCTTGCTTCCTCTCTGGAGAGTAAGTATTCATCCTGGTTATGACCAGGTACATAAAATATCCTCTAACTTTCAATAGCATCATCATCAATGTAATCACAATCATCATCCTATATCTGTTCAAGATCTCAACCGTGTTCTTCCTTATCCTAGGAAGACCTCATCAAGTTTTTTCCACATCATCAGTCAGTGATGCAATAAGTCAGGATTCTCTAACTCCCTCTATATCTGGAAATAAGTCTCTCTGTCTCGGCGAGGAATAGATCACCAGTATACAATATCATGAATAGAGGATCATCATTAGTAATATGTTCTGAATTTTGAGGCGCAACTCTAACTGAATGGATATGTATCTCCTCAGAAACCGACTGAGTAACTCAGGTCCTCCTAGACTAACATACACTAAATCTCATTTCATGACTCTAACTGGAATTCAACTATTTTCCATAATCATCTAAGAAACGATCATCAATAGTAGAGAGACCGACATCTGTTGGATCCTTTTGCTCCCAATCACTGGACTCTATGAGATCCTCTGGACATCTGGGTCATGCATCCACATATGGTTGTATGTATTAGGTTGTTGTTTATCTATTATTACTGCTTAACGGTTGTGACATCCTTCTAACTACGTTGTCTAGGATTTGCCCTTCTATGCTAAGAGTCATGCTCCTAGAAGCTTCCTGCTTTTGATTAGTCTGAACATCAATGGGATTTACATGTCCATCACTTGTTCATTAGAACAAGTCTCATCATCCTTCTCTTGTAGGCCATGTCATATGGTATTTTCCCTATAAGTCAAATCTCATCAAATCATTAGTGACATTGCATAATCAAATTTAACAAATTTGTATTTCAATGTGATGGCAATAGTTTATACATGTATGTGGGCATCTTAGTCAATGCTTTAGCACAACATATATATGATAACTATCTAGATTTTCTCTATCTCCATTAGAACATGCTATCAAGAGTGTGTACTACTCTAAGCATGTTAGAAGGAGATATCATCCAACATGGGTTCATAAAATTTGTGCAACATTACTGCTATTTAAACAATCATATACATAACAATTACTATATGAGCCTAATGTTCATCAATGAAGGAACTAGATCAAAATGATCTACATCCTATAGATCGAAATACAAATTGTTATGAAAACATATTCAAAGCCAACAGATCTAATCTACAAGAGCAATAAATCAAAATACTTATCTTTTATTGTTTTGTGGGTGGGATCCCACTATATCCTTGTATGAGTCATGACAGTCCTCTAATATTTATATTCTTTCTGGAAGCCCATCACAATTTGGATCTTGATGATAGTCAGCTCATCCTAATCACAAGGAGTACTAGAAGAAGAACTCATTTTGACGGTCTTCTACTTATACCTCAGAATCATCATTCCTTGACTTCTTGTGAGGGGTGTATTCATCAACATCAGCAGTTGAGGCTTCATACTTCCTTTTGTTTGAACTTCGATAATTATTGACGTAATAGACATATGTTTTTCACTTGAAGCATTGTATATGTGAGATATCATTCTTCTTCTTCTTCTTCTTTTTCTTCTTCCAATCTGGAGACAGGCTTGATCTCCTCTCTTGGTTCTTATGGTTATAAAACTTTCTTCCTTTTCCTCTTCCTTTCTTAGCATGAGATATAAATGCTTAATTTTTTTTGAATTGAGGGCCATGAAGTTTCTGCCTTGTTACAATCCTCATCTCTTCCTGAGTGCAATCTTCCCATAACCTGTCAAATTCGGGCAACTTGGTTCTCCACTTATACTTTGAATAAATGATTCCTGAGAGGGTGGGATACCATTTAAGGGATTCTCCACTAGAACTTAGTTTTTCCCTTAGTTCTGAGATCCTCATGAAGTGCTCAACAATCGATTCTGAATTTAACATCTTCAAATTTGATAATTTATTCCTCAATGTGAGAGCAACATTGATGCTCTTGTCTTCAAACAAATTCTTAGGGTTTTGAACATCTTCCTAGTTGTCTTCTTTTGAGAGATCTAAGGAACCAAATGAAATTTTACTTAATCCACCAAGATTCTTCGTGCTCTAGCATCATTCTTCCTCCATTGAGACTTGCCATCTTTAGCTTCTGGTTCTAGCATCTTCTCATTGACAAACTTCAAGAGATATTTTTCTTCTAATATAAGAAGAACCCTAGACTTCCAGGAGATGAATTTGGAAGCCCCATCAAGTCGATCTTTAACCTTCATTCCAATCATCTTGACTGTAGATCTCGACCAGAAACCCTAGTAGAAGCTAGGTCAAAAATGAAGTTTGGAATTTTGCAAAATCGATACCACAAATATATTCACGCCCTATCAAGGTGAGTTGAGAGAAGGTAAGATCGAGCCAAAATTGTGGACTTACCAACACAAAACGTGAAACCCTAATTTATGTAGTAACTGCAGCAACTGCAGAGTTAGTTCAAAAATGAAACTTCTCATAACTGGATTTTTCCTTCACCAAAAGATGTCCCTTCCCTAGGGTGAGGTTTCTAGTTCTCTTTTGAAGCCAAACTGATGAGGGAAGGCCTTGAAATGCGAAACCCTAGTTTCCAGCAATGGCTTCTTTTAGTACTGCTCTAATACCATGTTAGATTTTATAGCGACATAACCAAGATCACTAAAAGAATGGCAAAGCATAGAAACAAAATGAATGTGGAGCTCATTTTAACCATGATGATAAGAACAATCATCTCCCAACCATGGGCAAAGCTATTTGTCTCCCTCGAGCTCACACCTTCCAATAGAGAATGATGCACATCTAGATAGTAGTAGCACAAACCCAAGAAAACAACAGAGAATATTCTCCAAAGTGGAGAGCCCCAAAAATCAGTCTCCTAGTTGCAATAGCGAACCTTCTTTGGCTAGATTGAACTTTTCTTTAGTGAAAGTCAAAATGAGAGGTTCGACCTCTCTATTTATACACATCAAAAGTGAATTTTTCCCTTACTGGGCCAATCTGACTTGCCCTAACTTGTCTGACCTAACTGGGGAAGTTCTGCCCATTTCCTAGAGTAGATTGCCCATTGTTTTGGGGCATTTTACCCACTGGGACAACATTTCTAACTGATAGGACCGACTTATCTTGGGGGAAGATAAAATAACATTTAAAGATACTTTTCTTTGTGTGTTTTCACCCCAAGTTTTCAATTGATTCTTTCAAGGCTTTACATGATCAAATGCATCAATATCTTCTCCCATAAGAGGTACAAAAATAATATAATAAGAATAGCTTCTGAAGTTTCACTATTTCCAACATCTATTAACATCCACATTGAGTGTGTGAGTTGTGAACATTAGCATATATACAAATGCTATAGTATAGAGATGGTTTATAAGGAATTCCTAAATGAAAACATTTCCCAATCCAGAAGTTGGAATTCAAGTGCAAATATCCAAGTTGGAGTAATAAGATCCTCCCTTACTCTAGTACTAACATCATTGGTTATTTCAGTGTTATTCCTTATGGTCCATATTTGGCTTATAGTTGTTATCTATGTGATATTAAAAACTATCTTTCTATAACATCTTATCCCTAAATTGGGATTTCATTCCACATTAATATTCCTCTTCTTAATTGTGAATGTGTTTTAACATCCCCACTATCTATGTGTGTGTGTTGGGAATAATCAAACATAAATAATAATTGCGAGGAAAATATTGTTTATAAAACATTTTCAATGCCAAAACCATTGCCAATCTCAAACCTAGATTTGCAATGTAATTTGATGAATTGATGTGATAGTAGACTACCTCACATTGATGCAACACAATTGGCAATTTCAATTCCATGCCTTGTTTGAGGCCATAAACCAAGATTTCAATGTTTGACAATTGCTTTTATGGATTATAGTCCATTCATATGCCTCCGAACCACAACTTAGGTCTTCTAGAAAGATTATTTTATCCTATAAGAGGAATATAGGCTTATCTTCTAGGATTGGGTATAATATGGATGGTTCTCATAACCAAACCCTTATTTGAGGGCTTATAATTATAAATTCAAGTCACATACATTACATTAGGGATTATAATACATGCATGGGGCTTTAGATCATTACATAAGACCTAAAGAAGGAATCTATGTTCTATGAGATGACGAATAAGGGAATGGTTTTGATGATTAGGCACAACAAGGATGGGTATTATTGCCTAAGACATGAATTGGGGCTAAAATGATGTACGATTTTGTGGCTTGTACCTAACATTTGTATATTGTGATTTACTTTTCATATCATTCCAATATAAAGAAGATAAATGTATAGCTTTAACTTAGAGGAAATTGCAACGTCCCAATATCTTTATTTTGTTGTTTAGAAGGATTGGAGTTTATTTAGAAAGATGCTTGTACATATATGAAATTGAGATGTCCCTCATTATAAATTAAATTTATTGTCCTTGCTACACTATCACGTATCATATTTTCTTCTAGGTTGATTAAGTAATTAGCCATGAAGTTTAGCCATGTACACATTAGCTATATTCTCTATGTTTTATGTCTAAAATCATTTTGTATATAAACTTCAATTTACTGTGAATAATGTTTTTATTCTCCACTAGAAGTAGAACCTTCTAGCTTCTCTATTTTATTCTCTTAGTGAGTCTATAGGCTACTTATTATGACTATTTTGCATGGGGCTAGTAATTATAACTAGTGATTTGCATCTACTTACCTAAAAGAACTTGATATGTCAAATTTAAGTTCCACAATATATCAATTTAAATGCCAACATTGAATACATTCTTATACATGGTTTTTAATATTCTTTAAGTTTTACATTTATGTTTATGCAATATAATTTGAGACAATTTGAATTTTTTTGGAAGAGAGAAAATTTGACATCATAACATTTATCCATGAATCAAACCTATAATTTTGTTGGTGACATAACTCCTTACACCAAGGAACAAATACAAATTAATAGGATGTATGAATGTACTATCATCACATCTACAATATTATCATTATATATATATATATATATATATATATATATATATATATATATATATATATATATATATATATCTTTAAACCTTATTTTGTACATTATGAGACAATGGCTAATATTAAAATTAATAACCAACTACGTTTTAAAAAAATAAAAAATATTTAATTAAATTTAAATTAAGTTTAACCCAAAACTTACCACTCATTAAGAAACCTGTGATCATGCACTTGATTATTTGTGAATAAAAAACATATTTAATTAAATTGAAACATGGAACCATGCACCTGATTATTTGTGAATCAAATGGAACTACAAAGTGATATATCTAATTATGAAGATGTCCTAACAATAAAATTGCTATTGCTTAGGGGTTGAGGAATTCCTATTCCCGAGGAGTTGAGGCTGAGAACCAGTGGTTTTCCTGGGATAGAGGTTGAAGGTGAGAGCCAGAGTATTTCTTTGCAGCCCTCGAATGCCTAATGCGACCACCTGACAGTTAACTGTGCTGTGGGTTAACAATGCCTAGTTGTATTGGGACTGTAGGATTACTGTGCTGCGGTGCGGTTAACAATGATTCTGATCATAATCTGGGATGTCCACTCTTTCAATCTCCGCAACCCTCTCTAGACTAGTCTTAGTGTCTGAGTCGGCGAATGAGCCAGTAATATTTCAAGGAGGCGATTTTCTCTTATGTTCCAGTTGAGTCGCCTTATCGGCCTCCTCCTAGTCAATCCTGTAAAAGATCACCATACATTTGTTGGAAAAACGTAATTAGGAGCTGACTGCATATCTAGACTCTATCAACTCTGTCAGTCATTTTGTCAATCTGCAATGTTAGACAGTTAGTCATTTTGCAATCAATTCAGCTCACATCTTCTAGTATTTATTTAACTGTATTTGTATTCCGCATGTCAAGAATTCTTAGGTAAAAATTAATTGCAATCTTTAATGTAACTCAGTAGCTTCTATGTGAAGCGATCTCAAATAGGTGGTTATGCAATTTCTATATACAAAAGAAGATAATTTAAAAAGTGTGAAGAGAGAGATGTGTGAGGGAAGAAGAGAAAAAGTGAAGAGCAAGAGTGAAAAGAGAAGAGGCTCATACCGTGAAATGTATGAAGAGCCCAAACTGATCTGTAAGAAATAAAAGATCATAGTAAAATCTCATCTCCATGTATTTATGTGGCATAGTATGCTTCATTAAACAGCGTTCTCTATGGAACATGGTCTGAGTTGTATTTTTCACTGGTTATGGTGGAGGTGGGTGGATTTGCATAATTGAGTTCTTCAATCTCAGAAGGACATGCTCTAAGAAGAATCTTATATATTTCTGTGCAAGGGGTTTCTTTGGATCGGTTTCTAACGGGTGGTTGGTCTTGTGAAGTTTCTAACGGGTGATGATTCTGGTGAAGTTTTAGCAGTTGAACGAAGTCTTTGGCCTCTGCTAGGATTTTTTATGTTCAACCCGGATATGGTTAAAAGGTAAAATTCACTTTTGGACTCACATCTAGAAATCCAAAAAGAATTGGAAAGCCTCTTTCACATGTTCGACTTAATCCATGACCTGATGAGATATCATCAAAGAAAATTTTAAATAATAGGTTGTATATTGCTGCAAAGCCATGATTATTGTTGTCATAGGTTCATTGCTTGCAGTTGGATTTCAAAATGGTATTAAAATCTAATAATAAACAATGATTGAATTTCAAAGTAATGAGATCCAAATGAAGTAATGAGATCCAAATGAGCCTGTGCAGCAAAGCACACAGATACATTGCTTGTCCTGGGATCTCAAAGCAATAAAAGATAAACCCTTGCAGCACTCATCCTTGAGGAGAGATGAAAAGGGCTTAGCGTCAGGGTACGCTTCCGCTGAACTGATCCTTGGTCGGGGGCGATCAAATCCTGAAAAACAGATTTCATAGCAAGTTTTTTCAAGAGGGAAAGTGATCTCAAATCCGATTATGCAGACTTGAGTTGCTCGGCAACAAAATAAGAGACAGCTGGCTCCTCCATTTTGGAGGAGAAAGCCCGACTACCCCACGCCCTGGCCTTGCAGGTGCTAGTGCTATCAATCCCGCGCTTCATCCTTCTTAGATTTACTTGGAAACCTACAAGACATTGCTCTTTATAACATCTCGCTTAAGAACCCTAGGTTTGGAGATTTTTTATTTTATGACAATCCAATGAATTTAGACATTTTTAGACCGCGTAGGATAAAAGACAATCAAAACGCCTGGCTTTTCCAGTGATTTTTGGAGAAAAAACGGTTTGGAAATTTCTATTTTTCAATTTTTGTAATTTCAACGATTTAGATTGTGTGTTCTAAACTAATTACTCAATTTTAAAACTATCTAGATTACCAAAATTAAAATTTTAATACTCTAAATTGCAATTTTAACAAAAATTTCTCTGCTAAATTCCTACGAGGCAAAGGCATTTTAATTAACACTTATAGAGCTCCATTTTTTAAACCATAAAAGAACCTATTCTATGCATAGGAATTTACATATACATTTAAACACTGTTTTGGAATTGGTGTAGGCTAAAATTCCGGCGATTGTTTTTGCCGGTAATCATCCGGTAAAATGGTTGAAATCGCAAAAATGACCTAGAACGTGCGATAGCTTACTCTTTTTGGAGTTTCGTTTTTATGGTTTGACTTTTAAATTCTAAGCTTGAGCTTACGTTAATTGATGCTCATAGAATGCATTGATAATTAAAAACGCTTTTTTATATATCTTATTTGGTTAAACGGAAAGGTTGTGGTTTAAACATGTTAATTTTTGGATTTTTTTTATTATTAATTTATTTTAAATTAAAAAAATTCTAAAAAATTGTTATTAATCTGGATTAAAGTGGTGGGTGAACACCAATAGGTATAGTCAACCATTTAGTTTTGTGGAGATGGTTGGTTGTTAAACAAAAGTTAAATATTAAACTAATTAATATAAATATTAAATTAACATAAATATTAATTAATTAATATAAGGGCATGTGCAAGCTAATGAGGGTCACTTTTGGCGGGTTAGATGCAATTAAAAACTGAAAAATCAGGCATCCATCAACTTACTTGGTTTTCTTAGATACTTACACAAGATATCTTGCATCCAATAAAAAATATGAAAAGTAGGAAATTGAGTCACGTTTCCGAAAATATTAAAGTTTTAAGTAATGAAAATTTACATAACTATGTCAAATTTCATTTTTTCTAATAGTCACTTTTTTTTGGCAAATGATAAGGTATATGTTTTTGTGGGTGTAGCCTTTCACTACCTAAATGACGGTTTCAAGCTACAAAATCTGGTATAAATGTATAGAACCCGTAGCACTAGTGGAGCGCTATTTTTCCAAAATTAAATGTTTAATTTTTATTTTATTTTTAATTATGTAAGTGATCAAACCTCGAGAATGGTACGTCAAATGTGGGTGCAGCCTTTGAAGGTCTTAATGTAGTTATTTTGACCTGGATTTTTTACAGAATGTAGAGGTCGATGTCCTCTAGTGTAGCATACAAGTTTTTTTAAAAATGGTTGTGAAATGAAAAAGTTACGGAATAAACACTAACAGTATGTTTTTTGACCAACGGAGTGATAGCACAAGAAAATTAGGAAATAGATAGAAAATATCAATATTTAAAATAAAAAAAATACATATTTCGAATTTGCATAAAAAATTCTATCTATGCCTAAAATTTCGTCAATAATGGTCAGGTATGTCATGATGTAGAGAGTAGTGAAAAACAGGCATACTCAGAAAAATGCTGAAAATGTCAAATTAGCTATGGTCTTAAAATTCCCTAACACATGTTTGGTAAGTCCGAACAAGCCACATAGGACAGTGGCTGACACGCAGGCGCGGGAGGAGCGGATGAGTAAACGCTCAAGAACACGCGAGCACTATGTTTAAATTCAAATAACACGTGCGCATTTTATTTAAATTCAAATTTTAGTGTTTTGGCGCTCAATGTTATAAGCAACGTGCTAGCGTTATGTGGATACATAAAGCGCTAGCATTATGTCTATGCAAAAATATTAGCAAAATGCTTTTATCCTCTCGCGTTCTGCATTTTCTCCTCCTGCCTTCCCTATTTTTATGTTTACCAAATATTTTACACAAACAAAATGATAAAGAAAACAAATTAATAGGAACATTCTTCGAAATGTCTTGATAACTCATTTCAATAGACACGTATTATCTAAATATCATAGCCATAGACAACAACTAATTCAAACAGTCAATTTGCTACAACTAAGATCAAACTTTAGACAATATAGTTTCTATAGTGGTAAGCGGCGCTATTGCAATCTAGGTAAATATCATACAAATATTTCAAACAAATTTATGGGCATAAACATTCCAGAAAAGATGGCAAAGTTTCAAAACGGTCGGCTCTACCAATAAAACTAGGGGCACCAAACTGCGGCTCAAACTTCGTTTATGGACACTTACCGATCAAAGGATGTTTGAGTGTAAATGCAAATGCAGCAGCCCCTCTGGGAAGCCTTCTTCTTCACCGACCTTCTGTTATCCCTCCAGGAGTCTTCCTAGGTTGCACTCGGAAAATCCTGGTAACTTAAACTTATCTTGAAGGATGGGGTATATTTGGATCAAGTTGGATAACTGAGATTGAAACTCACATACTCAAAACATACATGGACACATTTCAAGTAGACAAGGCTTTTAGCCACTGATGTTCAAGAAGTTTATAAAAAGAGAGATAGAAGAACTCTTATTGTGCTAACAGACTCATACATACAACATATACATATAAATGGCTAATCACAATAAGCAAAAGGCACTTGATATCCAATTCTCAATATGAATATAGGATTACAGCTATCTAGCATAGACAACTGGAAACTCATGAAATAGGCATTTCACTGCAAGTAATGAAAAGATAAAACAAGGAAAACTAAACATACATATGGCAAAAGAAGCTTATATAAATGATATGTAACGAGAAGTTTGATAATACAAGCAAAGATCAGTCTCTCCAAAATCGAACCTCTGTTCTACAGACTTCATGGGCTTTATAGCCTTTACAAACTTTTTCGGATCCTGAAAAGATAGATCGAATCAACTAAAAATAACAACTAAGAGCAGTTTTATGAAAGATATGACAGTGTATTATGATTAAAGTAATTGATATCTGGCTGATACGCCTATACTTGATAGTTGAAACGAGCCTCTCGGGGCTAGAGGACGAGTTTGAAACCGCTATCTGCAAAAACCTATAGGTGTCTTTTTCTAAAAATAGACAGGAATATTCCTCTGTTTACCTTGCTGGCATCCTCAGTCTGGAACCAATGGTGATCATGATGCCTTGAACGTTTATCAATCCATTGGAAAATGCCTTTAAGATGCTCAGACCAACAAAAAAAAAATGGTTTTGATGCCCAAAGACAGACCTCTGCGTTTTCTGTGTTTTCGGTAGCTAGCAAAACTGGGCTCTAAGGTGATCAACTACAGAAAACCCCTTATTCTGTGGTTAATGAATTAACTTTAATGTTTTGCATAAACCACCGAATCGCCCTCAGGTTTTTGAAACTTGCCTCTACTTCCGGTAGCTAGGGGAGTCCTGCCTGTATATCGTAAACTGCTGAATCTGGGTTTCGGCAGCTAATGAACAATTACTATGTTCGCCTAAGCTGCCGAAACAGTGCATGGCCCATCCTGCAAAAGTTTTCCAAAACTGCGCTTCCTGACCTTTGCTACTCCTCTCCCCACTGCTTGGTTTCCTCTTCCTCCTAGGCCAAAACTGGAGTGTCAGCAAAGCTGATTGCAGCTGCTGCTAAGGTGTCGAGGTCTGAGTGTACCTTGGGCTAGGGATTCTAAGTTTTTTTTTCCTCTCTGAGACTCAACCTTCCTCCTCAGCCTGATATTTTCTCTGATCAGCCTGATTTTTCTTCCTCTCATCTTACCATGTTTCTTGGTCAACCCCTGAAAAGAAACATACAGTTCATTATGTCTTTCAGTGAGCCTCTCATTCTTCTCCTTGATGACTCTCTGAAGTATCTCCAGTTCATACACCTACTTGAGGAGTCAGTTAATTTTCTGAGAGGCAGAACTCTTTTCCTTATGGATTAATTCTTTGGCTACCTGCTGACCTTGTTCCTCCACAAGTGTCGGGGAAGATAAGTTTGCATATTCAATTTCCTGTTCTCCCATAGGTGTAGTAGAAAGCAAGTTGACATAAGTGGTCTCCTGTTCCATCACAGGTAGAGTTGCTTCCTGGAGTTCTTGCTCTATTGACACATCCTTATTCCCTGCTCCAGCTGCCTGCAATTCATCCTCCTCGGAATCTGTGTAAGGGAGGTTTAAAAGGTTTGCATTCTTTGAAGGGGTCTCCTCTAAAACAGCTCACTCGTCCTCAGTCCTACCTTTGAATTCTAATTTCCTTTTGGCTTTCTTCACTTTGGGGGCTGAGGAAGAGGGGTCGGCTGTAATTGGGAAAATAGCCCTCCTCTTCCTTTTCCCACTTCTAGGGGTGGAAGACTTCTCTCCATCTTCCAGTTCCAATTTTGTTTTCAACTCACTCCAGAAAAGGAAGAAAGCCCAGTTCATGCCTTTTCTTTACAACAATTCAGAGACTATGAGTTTGATCAGACCATGGTGGTACAACCTACTTGCGATTTTGGTTGGCTGGGCTTTGACTTGATGTGCCATTTTAGTTAGGCTCTTGTGGAGGAAAAAGGGGAGATTTAAGGGGCTCCTGCCAGTTAAGTGATCCAATAATCTAAAATGGTAAATCAACACCCTGTTATACCTGCCTTCACAAGTTATGTAAACCAGAATTGACTTCAATAGAAGCTACCATTTATCCTCCAGATATGAAATAGGAATGTCTTTCTTCCATACCAAGTTCTTATGCTCAGGTTTTAGATAGGATTGAAATTCGAAAACTTTTGTGACAGTGGTCTTAAACCAGTTTTCTCCGGTCGTTGGAAGTTCCGTCACCTACGCTATAAGGGCCTCGTCCACCTGGAATTCCTCCTTTCCTATTACCGCCCTACTATCGTCAAATGTGAGGGAAAATGCTTCGGCCACATGTTGATGAGAACCCTGTAGTTTTTTGCAAAAATTATAGCAGCCGACATTTTTGAATAATTGACATACCTCGGGGTGCACCTCCAGGTAGCAGACGTCGTTCAATTCCTTCCTCAAGACCGCTCCTCCTCCTTTCTTCATTCGCAACCTGCTCGCTGGCGCCTGCTGCTAAGATTGGGACTGAGGGAGAGACGAAAAATCAAAGATAAAACGAGTTCAACCGATGTGGTGAGGGTAAGAGAGGAAAGGTGGTGTGTCTTTTTGGGAACTGACTCTGAGGGGTGTGAAAAAATGCATAATCATGAGGGCGTAATGATGGCAACTGCGCATAATTATACCGGAGGAATGAAATTTTAGAATGCTGGTATGCGGAGAGGAAATGAGGTCCATCTGGCTAGAGGTATGACGATGGCATCCGGCCTCACCTTGGGGCAGATCATGTTTTCACTGAAGTGACCCTTTCGGCAGCTAAGCCATGATGAATTCTCTTTAAGATACGACCAAACCCCTGATTTGACATGTCCACCAATTGATGCCGACTCAGTTTCGGTAACCGATAATCTACTTTTACCCCGTATGACACCAGAAAACAATCTTCAACAATGCTTTTTGCTTTCGGTGGCTGTAGACGATCCAGCCTTTGGATGGTAAGCTGCGAAAAAGTAGCCTCCTTTTTGGTGGCTAATGAACACCATCGTGTTCTCCCAAGCCACCGAAAATGGCCCCATAGATTATGAAAAAATGACTTTGCTTTTGGCAGCTACAGAAGCTTTCATTCTTGAACTGCGAACTGCGGAAAAAATATACTGTTTGGTGGCTAATGAACACCATCGTATTCACCCAAGCCACCGAAAACTGTCCCATGAATCACGCTGTAAGTTTGCCCTTTCGGTAGTTGGAGCATTTTGCCTTTCATACAGTAAGCTACCGAAAACAAGGTTTTCTGTACCTAATGAACCATCACCAAGCCTGCCTAAGCTACCGAAACCTAAAATTTGCTTTTGGGGAGGAGAGCCAGTTTAAAATGTTATTTCAAACTTCATTACCTTTTTCAACTTATCAAACTGAAACTCAAACGCATGCAAAAATGAAAAATTAAAAACTTCCTATCACCTAGATACCATGACTAGTCTATGTTTATTGAGGACATAACATCTGGCTCCTACTTGGGGATGGAAACCTCCCAGCGAGGTTCCAAGAACCACAGATCAAATGCCTTTCCTAAAAAAAAACTACTAAGCCCAACTTCTAGTGTTCCATTGGGCATGGAGTTATTTGCAAACAAGAAAAAACTGAAAACAAAATGATATTTACAGTGACCAGGCTATGAAGCCTCAGATGAAATAAAGTTTCAGGAAACACCCATTGACTGGGCCACCAAACATCTCTTGACCTTCCAGGCTTTGCAGTTTGAAGGTATTGTTCTGTTTTGCTTGAGTTATTACGTAATGACCTATCCAGAGAGAATCAAACTTGCCGTGCTTGCATTTGTCCTATCTGGGGGCATCCCATTTCAGTACCCAGTCTCCCACCTGAAAACTGTCCATCTTTGCCTTCTTATCAAAGGTGCTTTTTATTCTTTCCTGATGAGATTCTGACCTTTCCCCCAATTGTTCTCTAGTCTACTGCAATTCAACCAAATCGAGCATTCTTCTCACCATGTCATTTGGTTCATCTAGTTCCTCCTGAATAAATTTAGTCAGTGGTAGGATTAGCTGAACTGGGAAAATGGCATCAGTACCATAAACCAATCTGAAGGGAGAGGTCCCTATAGATTTCTTATTTCTCACCCTATCATCCCAGAGAGCAAATTTCAGCTTTGAATCCCAACTCCTTTGATTTTCCTCCAATAGTTTTTTGATGATCCTAACTAGGCTTTTATTGGAAGACTCAGCGAGGCCATTTCCTTCAGGGTAGTATGGAGTAGAGTGAACCAATTGAATACCCATGGACTCACACATGTGGACTAATGCTTTCTCTTTGAAAGCTAGTGCATTATCAGTTACCAAACTTTTTGGGCAAGCAAATCTGACAAGGATGTTTTCATAGAGGAACCTCATGATAACCTGATGATTAGTGTTCCTGGTGGGAATTGCCTCTATCCACTTGGTGAAATAATCAGTGGCTACTAGGATCCATCTATGTTGACCACTGGATGAAGGATTGATCTCTCCTATGAAGTCAAGGCCCCATTGCTGGAAGGGACCATTAACCACAATAGGTTTCAGGGGCAAGGATTTCAGCTGTTGTTTTCCTATGAATATTTGGCATTTGTCACAAGCTTTCACGAAAGTGTATACGCCCGAAAACAGAATAGGCCAATAGTACCCAACCCTCAGAATCTTGTGAGCTGTAGTCTTCTAGTAATGATGGCCCCCACACATGCTTGAATGGAAGTGATGCATGACTTGGGCTGATTCTTCCTTATCTAGACATCTTAACAGAATGCCAGCAGGGTCTTTCCAGTACAGCAGATTACCACTTATGCATAATTTTACAGATTTAAACTTGAGAGATCGTTCCTGAGTTGTACTAAGTCCAGGGGGAACTTCTAAATTCTGCAAGAAAATGAATGATACCTGAATATCACTCGCATGAGAGCAAATTTTCAGCCACCTGTTGGTTGTTACATTGTTCTATTGCAGCTACCTCTGCTAGCAAATTTGCAGAATTTATTCCTATGAAATTAATGTCTAATAGTTTGCAATTCTCTTTAGCCATCAGCTTGGCCAGACCTTGACCCTTTATTAACCTGGTGGGCTTCACCTATATGTCAAATTCAATCAGTTTGGCAATCCATTTGGCCCTCTTGCCATCAATGTCAGGCTGAGTTAAAACATCCTTTACAGAAGTTGAAGGGACATAGGCTATAACCTTTGCATGTAGTATATAAACTCGGAATGCTTTTAATGATTTAATTAGAGCATAGGCCTGTTTCTCTATGGGATCATACCTCAACTCAGCATCCCTCAATGTTTTGCTCAAGAAGGTAACTGGATGATCAAGCCCTTCGTCATCTTTCTATAGTAAGACTGCTACCACTATATCATGGGAAGCAAAAGAGAAAATAAAGAACACATTGCTGTAATCTGGACTAATCAGGGTAGGAGCTTCCATGATAGCCTGCTTGATGGCTTCGAAAGAGTGCCTCACATTTTCTGTCCATTCGGTTTCGGCTCCCTTTTTTAGCATGGAGGTTATGTTCTTTACCAACTCATAAAAGTTTGGAATAAACCTCATGACGAAATTTATCTTACCGAGGAAATATTGGATGTCCTTCTTCGACCTTGGTATAGATACCTTCTGAATTGCTTCAACCCGAACTAGATCAATCCTTACGCCCTGTGCTGAGGCTATGTGACCCAGGAGCGTCCCTCCCCGAGAGCAAACTGAGACTTCTTAGGGTTCAAAGAGATTCCAAATTGTCTGCATTTCATAAATACCTCCCTCAGGTGTTGCAAATATTCTTCATGACTGTTTGAGTATACTGTGATATCGTCGAGGTATATGAGGACAAACGTTTCCAGAATTCCCACAAACGCTATATCCATGGCCCTCTAAAAAGTGGCCCCAGTGTTCATCATCCCAAACGGCATCTTGGCGTACATGAAGGTACCCCAGGGAGTGGTGAAGGCTGTCTTCTCCTGAACATTAGGGTGTACAGAAATTTTATTATAGCTCGAGAAGCCATCTAGAAATGGCATGACCCTAGATCCTAACACTCTCTGTAGCAAATGCTCCATCTTAGGCAGCGGGTAGTTATCTTTTTGGGAGCCTTTGTTTAGGTTTCTGGAATCAACACATAACCTGACCTCACCATTCTTCTTCCTTACTATTACCAAATTCGCGACCCATTTGGAATACCTTAGCGGTATTATGATCTTAGCATCAAGGAGTTTTTTTATTTCCCTCTCTATCACAGTAACAGGAGAGGGTTGATAGGCCTTAGCTTCTGTTTAAAAGGGATGGTGCCCTTTCTTGGTGGAATTCTATGTTGAATGGTGTGTTCGTCGTAATTTTTCAGGTCACTGTATTCCCAAGCCTACACCTTAGCAAAATCCTTTACCAGGCTGCAGTAACCTGACCTTTGATTAGCTGTCAATTCAGTGGACAGATTTATGAATTTAGGTTGATCTTGGCTTCCTATATTATGTTCATGGATAGCTGGGTCTTTTTCCTTATTCTGAGGTTTAAAAGGGATGTCATTATGGTCAAACAACCTTTCAAGAGGTTTCCTGGCAATTGGACAATGTCACGTTGGCCTATTTTTCCCTTCAACTTAGATCTCTGAGATTTCTCTATATTTAGGTTTTCTTGGTCAATATGCATATAAGAAAATTCATCAACAACATGGAGAAATCTGCTAAGCTCATCATCATTCTCAAAAACATTCCAAAATTTGACATTATCTGGTAGGGACGGTCTGTACCTGACTTGGATATCATAGTTCAACTTGGGAGGCATGGGAGGAATGAACGTGCTAGCAGAGACAGCGAGGGAATCAACCAGGTGATTCATGGCTCGCGGGATATAAGAAATGTCAAATAACATGAAGGAATCTCTGAGTTTCCATACCTCATCTCTGTATGAATTCAGTCTGATGTTCTTTTCCTGATAATTTCCATTCACTTGCTGTATGATAAGCTTCACATCTCCAAATATTTTCAGGCACATGATTCCCATCTCTTTGGAAGCCTTAACTCCCAACAGCAAAGCCTCGTACTCTGCTATATTATTTGTAGTTTTGAAATCCAGTTTATAAGATAAATGCGTAACGTCCTTCAGAGGAGAGATCAAGACTACACCTGCACCTGCTAAAGCCTGGGTACTTGCACCATCGAAAAACATACTCCACACAGCAGTGGTTACTTCCTCAGATTGTTGACTAGCAGGTTTTGTGACCTGCAGAGGGGCCGGCTGATCGTCCTCTATTTGCAGAATACATGCTCCAAAGTCTATATCCAGCGCATAAATGGGATGATTTACCGAATTCTTTTCATTGCTAATGATATAGGCAAGCTGGTTTTCCCTATAGAGCCTTTTAGTTTCCCCTCCAAACATGGGAATGGTAGCATAAGTTAGATCCATCTATAGGGTACCCCCTAGACATTTACTCCATGATCAGGACAAGAGGATGCCAAACTTTAGTGGGATGTCAGAGACCACTACATCCATTACCATGCTTTTTGATGGCAGCTGAGACACGTTTATGATGAGATCCTTTATGAGGCCCAAGCATCTAACTTTTTTGGAGTCAAAAGGGAAGAGATCATGGTAGGGTTTTGTCATGCTAAGCCCAAGTTCGTCCATCACCGCTTTAGGCATGAGGTTGTGGGAGGCTCTTGAGTCAAGTAAGCAATTGTGAAGAATTTTGTCATGGATGTTTAAGGATATATAGAAAGGTGGTCAGGACCCATCCTGTTCTTCAACCATGGGGCCTAGCATTACTGAGGGGTTATTTTCTTGTAAATTCATAAAGTCAGCATCTATGGGTGCTTTTGGCTGGAGGGATTTCAGTATAGATGAATTGAAGGAATCATTTTTCATAAGCTCAATTAGTGGAAAAATAATTTTTAACTTCTGAATCTCAGTTTCGAGGTTGAAGGAGTAGGACAACTTGTCAGAAATTCTTGCCTCTTGAGATGGAGCCTTAAGCTGGACCAGATCGGGGACAGTTGGTTGTGATGGTATTTGTTGTTGTTTTGCAGGAGCAATGACCTGCTTTGTAGGAGCAAGAGACTGCTATTTTGAAAGAGTGGCAAACTATCTTATAGGTAGCAGGTTGCTTTGTGGGGGCAGGAGTCTTCTTCCCAGGAGTAAGGGTTAAAGGCTTTTTAGTAACAGTCCTGGACCTCAAGTCATAGCTCCTTTGATTGTCAGCCTGATACAGTGATTCCTCAGTGATTTGTTCATTCATGAGGGCTTCCTCATAATCAGATTGTCTTAGGAAGGAGGGGTCAACCTTATCTTCCATGCAGTTGACATTGTCTTCTTCTTCTGCTCCTCCCTGAATAAGTTCTTGCTCTTCTTGTAATACCGCATGCTGGAAAGTGGCTCTGATCCTTTGTTCTTCAGCAGGATTCCTGTCTCTCTTGAGGATTTGAGCCTGTGGGCCGTTCCTTCTGTAAGGGGGAGCATTAGTGTTCTTAGGAACAAATTCATTTGGACCTTTACTTCCTGTAGGTTGTTGCCCTTGCACTTTCAGCTTGGACATTTCGGAGGTCAAGTTGTCCAGTATTTTAGCCATTTTTTCCAGGTTGGTTTCTGACGAGGAGGAGGAATCTGGAGTCTGCCTTTTTTTATTGATTTTCCCTTTGAGGAACTTAGATGCATCCATATTAGAATCGAATTCAAGCACAACATCTTGCATGAGCAATAAAGAGGCAGATCTTCTTTCTCGGAGATGAAGACAAAAATCAGGATCAAAATCATTTGCATAGGTAATCCTGGCTGAGGTATCTGTGGGTTTGATCTCTGCAGGGATTTTGCTGAACATTTTATTAAACCTCTTGGTGAAGGCGGACATAGACTTGCCACTTCCTCTCTTCAAATTATCAAATTCTATGAGGTAATGAAGATGGTCCCTTCTTTCCCCGCAATGCTTCAAAAACAATTCGTCTAGGGCTTCGATATCATTTATTGACCCAGCAGGTAATTCTTTGAACCACTTTCTGGCCTGGCCATCTAGACTTTGCACGAACACCCTAGTCCATACATCTTCATGCTCAGTATTTATGTTCTCAGCATAACTATAGAATGCCTCCAAGTGTTCTTCAGCCGTGAAATATCCCTCTCTAGTGAACTTAGGCATGTACTTTTGGTAATCTCTGGTAGGCATAGCAGCAAGGGGAGTAGGCAAATTTAGAGGGCCGTACCTAGCAATGAGGATCTTTTCCATTTTGGTCAGAGGAACTACCATAGTGGATGTGGGTAGTAAAAGGGAGGTGGAAGATGTTTTTAGTGTGGATGGTAGTTGAGGAGGTATAAGCAACGATGAAGGTGGGGGTTCTGATTTAGTGGAGTCGCCAAGATTTGGGGTGAAACAAATTGATGGTTGTTCTAGAAAATAGGATTTCTTATCGGATTGTGCAAGTAACGAGGACAACCTTTCTTCACGCTGGTCCAAAAGGTCCTGAAAAATGTTTTCAATGGAAAGTACGTTGGTGTAAACAAAAGGGTACTTCTCTTCTGATTGAGTCGATAAGGGCTACAGGTAAGAGGAACAGCCTTCTTCTTTGATGGATTCTAGGATTTCTTTTCCTAGGTCAGCTCGGGTAGCAGATTCAGGACTAGGGTCTTGGGCAGCAGAAATGGGTGAGGACACTTGAGCCCATAAGTCTTTTGATCTACTTATAGTTTCTTGTGAACCGTCTTCTTCAGGGAATAGAAATTCAAAAGGATTTTCATTTGATGAGACAGAAGAAATACCTCTGGCAGTGCCAGATGTAGTTCCCCTTGTGGATCTTGAAATCTATCTCTGTGTAGTTCTTCCTCTCCTTATAATCTGTTCGGGATCTGAAATAGGTGTCACTGGTGGCCTTTGAGGATTTGATCTGGTACTTGGTCTTCTCGAAGCCACTTCATTCCAATGGAGTTGCCAGATAGATGATTACAACCGAAATAACGTCCAGGCTTTGTCTATCATCAAAGTTGGAACTATGTTATCTCCCAGGGAAGCTGCTGCTTCAATAATATTTCCCTGGAAACGACACCAATTTGTTATCCCTCTAGGATCCTTCCTAGGTTGCACTCGGAAAAGCCTGGTAACTTAAATTTATCTTGAAGGATGGGGTATATTTAGATAAAGTTGGATAACTGAGATTGAAACTCACATACTCAAAACATACATGGACACATTTCAAGTATACAAGGCTTTTAGCCATTGATGTTTAGGAAGTTTATAAAAAGAGAGATAGAAGAACTCTTATCATGCTAGAAGATTCATACATACAGCATATACATATAAATGGCTAATCACAATAAGCAAAAGGCACTTGATATCCAAATCTCAATGCGAAAATAGGACTACAGCTATCTGGCATAGACAAATGGAAACTCATGAAATAGGCATTTCACTACAACTAATGAAAAGATAAAAGAAGGAAAACTGAACATACATATGGAAAAACAAGCTTATATAAATGATATGTAACGATAAGTTTGATAATACAAGCAAAGATAAATCTCTCCAAAATCGAATCTCTGTTCTACAGACTTCATGGACTTTATAGCCTTTACAAATTTTTTTGGATCCTGAAAAGATGGATCAAATCTGCTAAAAATAACAACTAAGAGCAGTTTTATGAAAGATGTGATAGTGTATTATGATCAAAGTAACTGATATCTCGCTAATACACCTATACTTGACAGCTGAAATGAGCCTCTGGGGGCTGGAGGACGAGTTTGAAACCGTTGTCTGCAAAAACCTGTAGGTGTCTTTTTCTAAAAATAGATAGGAATATTCCTTTGTTTACCTTGCTGGCGTCCTCAGTCTGGAACCAATGGTGATCATCATTCCTTGAACATTTATCAATCCCCTGGAAAATTCCTTTAAGATGCTCGGACCAACAGCAAAGCCTCGTACTCTGCTATATTATTTGTAGTTTTGAAATCCAGTTTATAAGATAAATGGGGAACATCCTTCAGAGGAGAGATCAAGACTACACCTACACCTGCTGAAGCCTGGGTACTTGCACCATCGAACAACATACTCCACACAGTAGTGGTTACTTCCTCAGATTGCTGACTAGTAGGTTTTGTGAGCTATAGAGGTGTCGGTTGATCGTCATCTATTTGCAGAATACATGCTCCAAAGTCTGTGTCCAATGCATAAATGGGATGATTTACCAAATTCTTTTCAATGCTAATGATATAGGCAAGCTGGTTTTCCCTATAGAGCCTTTTAGTTTCCCCTCCAAACATGGGAATGGTGGCATAAGTCAGATCCATCTGTAGGGTACCCCCTAGACATTTACTCGATGATTGGGACAAGAGGATGCCAAACTTTGGTGGGATGTCAAAGACCACTACATCCATTACCATGCTTTTTTATGGTAGCTGAGACATGTTTATGACGAGATCCTTTATGAGGCCTAGGCATCTAACTTTTCTCGAGTCAAAAGTGAAGAGATCATGGTAGGGTTTTGTGATGCTAAGCTCAAGTTCGTCCATCACCGCTTTAGGCATGAGGTTGTGGGAGGCTCTTGAGTCAAGTAAGCAATTGTGAAGAATTTTGTCATGGATGTTTAAGGATATATAGAAAGGTGGTTAGGACCCCTCCTATTCTTTAACCATGGGGACTAGGGTTATTGAGGGCTTATCGTCTTGTAAATTCACAAAGTCAGCATCTATGGGTGCTTTTGGCTGGAGGGATTTCAGTATAGATAACTTGAAGGAATTATTTTTCATAAGCTCAATCAGTGGAAAAGGAATTTTTAACTTCTGAATATCAGGTTCGAGGTTGAAGGAGTAGGACAACTTGTCAAAAATTCTTTCCTCTTGAGCTGGAGCCTTAAGCTGGACGGGATCGGGGACAGTTGGTTGTGATGGTATTTGCTGCTGTTTTGCAGGAGCAACAACCTACTTTGCAGGAGCAGCAGACTACTATTTTGAAAGAGTGGCAAACTGTTTTGCAAGAGCAGCAGGTTGCTTCGTGGGGGTAGGAGTCTTCTTCCCAAGAGCAAGGGTTAAAGGTTTCTTAGTAACAATCCTGGACCTCAAGTCATAGCTCCTTTGATCGTCAGCCTGATACAGTGATTCCTCAGTGATTGGTTCATTCATGAGGGCTTCCTCATAATTAGATTGTGTTAGGAAGGAGGGTTCAAACTTATCCTCCATGCAGTTGACATTGTCTTCTTCTTCTGCGCCTCCCTGAATAAGTTCTTGTTCTTCTTCTAATACCGCATGCTGGAAAGGGGCTCTGATCCTTTATTCTTCAGCAGGATTCCTGTCTCTCTGGAGGATTTGAGCCTATGGGCCATTCCTTCTGTAAGGGGGAGCATTAGTGTTCCTAGGAACAAATTCATTTGGACCTTTACTTCTTGTAGGTTGCTGGCCTTGCACTTTTAGCTTGGACATTTTAGAGGTCAAGTTGTCCAGTATTTTAGCCATTTTTTCCAGGTTGGTTTCTGACGATGACGAGGAATCTAGAGTCTGCCTTTTTTATCGATTTTCCCTTTAAGGATCTAAGATGGATCCATATTAGAATCGACTTCGAGCGCGGCATCTTGCATGAGCAATAAAGAGGCAGATCTTCTTTCTCGGAGATGAAGACAAAAATCAGGATCGAAAGCATTTCCATAGGTAATCCTGGCTGAGGTATCTGTGGGTTTGATCTCTACAGGTATTTTGCTGAACATTTTATTAAACCTCTTGGTGAAGGTTGACATAGACTTGCCACTTTCTCTCTTCAAATTATCAAATTCTATGAGGTAATAAAGGTGGTCCCTTCTTTCCCCACAATGCTTCAAAAAAAATTCGTCTAGGGATTCAATATCATTTATTGACCCAGCAGGTAATTCTTTGAACCACTTTCTGGACTGGCCATCTAGACTTTACATGAACACCCTAGTCCATACATCTTCATGCTCAATATTTATGTTCTCAGCATAACTATGGAATGCCTCCAAGTGTTCTTCAGCCGTGAAATATCCCTCTCCGGTGAACTTGGGCATGTGCTTTTGGTAATTTCCGCTAGACATAGCAGCAAGGGGATTAGGAAAATTTAGAGGGGCATACCTAGCAATGAGGATCTTTTCCATTTTGGTCAGAGGAACTGCCATACTTTATGTGGGTACTAAAAGGGAGGCGGAAGATGTTTTTGGTGTGGATGGTAACCGAGGAGGTATAGGCAACGATGAAGGTGGGGGTTCTGATTCAGTGGAGTCGCCAAGATTTGGGGTGAAACAAATTGATGGTTGTTCTAGAAAATAGGATTTCTTATCGGATTGTGCAAGTAACGAGGACAAGCTCTCTTCATGTTGGTCCAAAAGGTCCTAAAAAATGTTTTCAATGGAAAGTACGTTGGTGTAAACAAAAGGGTACTTCTCTTCTGATTGAGTCAGTAAGGGCTGCAGGTAAGAAGAACAGCCTTCTTCTTTGATGGATTCTAGTATTTCTTTTCCTAGGTCACGTCGGGTATTAGATTCGGGACTAGGGTCTTGAGTAGCAGAAATGGGTGAGGACACTTGAGCCCATAATTCTTTTGATCTACCTATAGTTTCTTGTGAACCGGCTTCCTCAGGGACTAGAAATTCAAAAGGAGTTTCATTTGATGGGACAGAAGAAATACCTCTGGCAGTTCCTGATGTAGTTCCCCTTGTGGATCTTGAAATCTATCTCTGTGTAGTTCTTCCTCTCCTTATAATCTGTTCGGGATCTGAAATAGGTGTCACTGGTGGCCTTTGAGGATTTGATCTGGTACATGGTCTTCTTGAAGCCACTTCATTCCAATGGAGTCACCAGATAGATGATTACAACCGAAATAACGTCTTGGCTTTTTCTATCATCAAAGCTAGAACTATGTCATCTCCCAGGGAAGCTGCTGCTTCAATAATATTTCCCCGGTAACGGCGCCAATTTGTTATCCCTCCAGGATCCTTCCTAGGTTGCACTCGGAAAAGCCTGGTAACTTAAACTTATCTTGAAGGATGGGGTATATTTGTATTACTGAGATTGAAACTCACATACTCAAAACATACATGGACACATTTCAAGTAGACAAGGCTTTTAGCCACTGATGTTCAGGATGTTTATAAAAAGAGAGAGAGAAGAACTCTTATCGTGCTAGCAGACTCATACATACAGCATATACATATAAATGGCTAATCACAATAAGCAAAAGGCAGTTGACAACCAATTTTCAATACGAAGATAGGATTACAGCTATCTGGCATATACAAATGGAAACTCATCGGAAATAGGCATTTCACTACTAGTAATGAAGAGATAAAAGAAGGAAAACTTAACATACATATGGCAAAAGAAGCTTAAATAAATGCTATGTAATGAGAAGTTTGATAATACAAGCAAAGATCAGTCTCTCCAAAATCGAACCTCTGTTCTATAGACTTCATGGGCTTTATAGCCTTTACAAATTTTTTTGGATCCTGAAAAGATGGATCGAATCTGCTAAAAATAACAACTAAGAGCAGTTTTATGAAAGATATGACAATGTATTATGATCAAAGTAACTGATATTTGGATGATATGCCTATACTTGACAACTGAAATGAGCCTCTGGGGGCTAGAGGACGAGTTTGAAACCACTGTCCGCAAAAACCTGTAGGTGTCTTTTTCTAAAAATAGACAGGAATATTCCTCTGTTTACCTTGCTGGCTTCCTCAGTCTGGAACCAACGGTGATCATGATGCCTTGAACATTTATCAATCCCCTGGAAAATGCCTTTAAGATGCTCAGATCAACAACAAAAAAATGATTTTTATGCCCAAAGACAAACCTTTGCATTTTCTTTGTTTTGGGTAGCTAGCAAAACTGGGCTCGAAGGTGATAACTATGGAAAACCCCTCATTCAGTGGTTAATGAATTAACTTTAACATTTCTCCTAAACCATCGAATCACCCTCAAGTGTTTGAAACTTGCCTCTACTTCCGGTAGCTAGGGGAGTCCTGCCTGTATATCATAAACTGCCGAATTTGGGTTTCAGTAGCTAATGAACAATTTCTATGTTCACCTAAGCTACCGAAAATAGTGCATGGCCCATCCTGCAAAATTTTTCCAAAACTATGCTTCCTGACCTTTGCTACTCCTCTCCCCGCTGCTTAGTTTCCTCTTCCTCCTAGGCCAAAACTGGAGTGTCAGCAAAGATGATTGCAGCTGCTACTAAGGTTTCGAGGTCTGAGTGTACCTTGGGTTGGGGATTCTGAGTTTTTTCCTTTCCTCTCAGAGACTCGACCTTCCTCCTCAACCTGATATTTTCTCTAATCAGCCTGATGTTTCTTCCTCTCATCTTACCATGTTTCCTGGTCAACCCCTGAAAAGAAACATGCAATTCATTATGTCTTTCAGTGAGCCTCTCATTCTTCTCCTTGATGACTCTCAGGAGTATCTCCGGTTCATACACCTGCTTGAGGAGTCGCTTAATTTTTTGAGAGGTGGAACTCTTTTCCTTATGGATTAATTCTTCGGCTACCTGCAGGTGTAGGGAAAGGTAAGTTTGCATATTCAATTTCCTATTCTTCCACAGGTGTAGGAGAAAGCAAGTTGACATAAGTGGTCTCCTGTTCCATCACAAGTAGAGATGCTTCCTGGAGCTCTTGCTCTGTCGCCAACTCCTTATTCCCTGCTCCAGCTGCCTACAATTCGTCCTCCTCTGAATCTGTGTAAGGGAGGTTTAAAAGGTTTGCATTCTTTGAAGGGGTCTTCTCTGAAATAGATTGCTCGTCCTCAGTCCTACCTTTGAATTCTAATTTCCTTTTGGCTTTATTAACTTTGGGGGTTGAGGAAGAGGGGTCAGTTGTAATTGGGGAAATAGCCCTCCTCTTCCTTTTCCCACTTCTAGGGGTCGAACACTTCTCTCCATCTTCCGGTTGCAATTCTGTTTCGAACTCACTCCAGAAAAGGAAGAAATCCCAGTTCATGCCTTTTCTTTGCAACAATTCAGAGATTATGAGTTTGATCAGACCATGGTGGTACAACCTGCTTACGATTTTGATTGGCTGGGCTTTGACTTGATGTGCCATTTTAGTCAGGCTCTTGTGGAGGAAAAAAGGGAGATTTAAGGGGCTCCTGCCAGTCAAGTGATCCAATAATCTAAAATGGTAAATTAGCACTCTGTTATACCTTCCTTCATAGGTTATGTAAACCAGAATTGACTTCAATAGAAGCTGCAATTTATCCTCCAGATATGACATAGGAATGTCTTTCTTCCATACCAGGTTCTTATGCTCAGGTTTCAGATAGGATTGAAATTCAAAAAAAATTGTGATAGTGGTCTTAAACCAGTTTTCTCCAGTCATTGGAAGTTCTGTCACCTAGGTTATAAGGGCCTCATCCACCTGGAATTCCTCCTTTCCTATTATCTCAATACTATCATCAAGCGTGAGGGAAAATGCTTCGGCCACCTGTTGATGAGAACCCTGTAGTTTTTTGCAAAAATTATAGCAGCCAGCATTTTTGAAGAATTGACATACCTCGGGGTGCACCTCCAGGTAGCATATGTCGTTCAATTCCTTCCTCAAGGCCGCTCCTCCTCCTTTCATCATTCACAACCTGCTTTCTGGTGCCTGCTGCTAAAATCGAGACTAAGGGAGAGACGGGAAATCAGAGATAAAAACGAGTTCAACCGACATGGTGAGGGTGAGAGAGGAAAGGTGTTGTGGCTTTTTGGGAACTGACTCTAAGGGGTGTGAAAAGGTGGATAATCATGAGCACGTAATGATGGCTACTGCGGCATGATTATACCGAAGGAACGAAATTTTAGAATGCTGGTATGCAGAGAGGAAACGAGGTCCATCTGGCAATAGGTATGACGATGGCGTCCAGCCTCACCTTGGGGCAGATCGTGTTTTCACGGAAGTGACCCTTTCGGTAGCTAAGCCATGATGAATTCCCTTTAAAATATGACCATACCCTTGATTTGACGTTTCCACGAATTGACGCCAACTCAGTTTCGGTAGCCGATAATCTGCTTTTACCCCGTATGCCACCGGAAAACAATCTTCACCAATGCTTTTTGCTTTTGGTGGCTGTAGATGATCCAGCTTTTGGATGGTAAGCTGCGAAAAAGTCGCTACCCTTTCGGTGGCTAATGAACACCATCACATTCTCCCAAGCCACCGAAAACAACCCCATGGATTATGAAAAAGTGACTTTGCTTTCGGCAGCTACGGAAGGTTTCATTCTTGAACTGCGAACTGCAGAAAAAATCTACCCTTCGGTGGCTAATGAACACCATCATATTCTCCCAAGCCACCGAAAACTGTCCCACGACTCACGCTGTAAGTTTGCCCTTTCGGTAGTTGGAGCGTTTCGTCTTTCACATAGTAAGCTACCAAAAACAGGGTTTTTGGTAGCTAATGAACCATCGCCAGGCCTGCCGAAGCTACCAAAACCTAAAAGTTTCTTTTTGGGAGGAGAGCCAGTTTAAAATGTTATTTCAAACTTCATTACCTTTTTCAACTTATCAAACTGAAACTCAAACACATGCAAAAACAAAAAATTTAAAACTTCCTATCACCTAGATACCATGACTAGTCTATGTTTATTGAATAGATAACATCTAGCTCCTACTTGGGGATGGAAACCTCCCAGCGAGGTTCCAAGAACCACAGATCAAATGCCTTTCCTAAAAAATCAAAACTGCTAACCCTAACTTCTAGTGTTCCATTGGGCATGGAGTTATTTGCAAAAAAGAAAAAACTAAAAACTAAATGATATTTACAGTACCCAGGCTGTGAAGCCTCAGATGAAATAAAGTTTCAGGAAACGCCCATTGATTGGGACACCAAACATATCTTGACCTTCTAGGCTTTGCATTTTGAAGGTATTGTTCTGTTTGCTTGAGTCATTAGGTAAGGACCTGTCTAGAGAGAATCAAACTTGTCGTGGTTGCCTTTGTCCTACCTGGGGGCATCCCATTTCAATACCCAGTCTCCCACCTGAAAACTGTCCATCTTTGCCTTCTTGTGAAAGGTTCTTTTTATTCTTTCTTGATGATCTTATGACCTTTCCCCCAATTGTTCTCTAGTATGCTGCAATTCAACCAAATCGAGCATTCTTCTCACCATGTCATTTGGTTCATCTAGTTCCTCCTGAATAAATTTAGTCAGTGGTAGGATTAGCTGAACTGGGAAAATGGCATCAGTACCATAAACCAAATTGAAGGGAGAGGTCCCTATAGATTTCTTATTTGTCACCCTATCATCCCAGAGAGCAAATTTTAGCTTTGAATCCCAACTCCTTTGATTTTCCTCCAATAGTTTTTTGATGATCCTGACTAGGCTTTTATTGGAAGACTCGGCGATGCCATTGCCTTCAGGGTAGTATGGGGTAGAGTGAACCAATTGAATACCCATGGACTCACACATGTGGACTTATTCTTTCTCTTTGAAATCTAGTGCATTATCAGTTACCAACCTTTTTGGGCAAGCAAATCTGACAAGGATGTTTTCATAGAGGAACCTCATGATAACCTGATGATTAGCGTTCCTGGTGGGAATTGCCTCTATCCACTTGGTGAAATAATCAGTGGCTACTAGGATCCATCTATGTTGACCACTGGATGAAGGATTAATCTCCCCTATGAAGTCAAGGCCCCATTGCTGGAAGGGACCATTAACCACAATAGGTTTCAGGGGCAGGGATTTCAGCTGTTATTTTCCTGTGAATCTTTGGCATTTGTCACAAGCTTTCAGGAAAGAGTATATTTCCGAAAACAGAACAGGCCAATAGTACCCAACCCTCAGAATCTCGTGAGTTGTACTCTTCCAATAATGATGGCCCCCATGTACGCTTGAATGGATGTGATGCACGACTTGGGATGATTCTTCCTTATCTAGACATCTTAACAGAATGCCAGCAGGGTCTTTCAAGTACAGCAAATTACCACTTATGCAAAATTTTATAGATTTAAGCTTGAGAGATCATGCTTGTGTTGTACTAAGTCCAGGGGGAACTTCTAAATTCTGTATGAAATTAATGATACCTGAATACCACTCGCATGAGAGCAAATTTTCAGCCACCTATTGGCTGTTACATTGTTATGTTGCAGCTACCTCTATTGGAAAATTTGCAGAATTTATTCCTATGAAATTAATGTCTAATAGTTTGCAATTCTCTTCAGCCATCAGCTTGGCCAGACCTTGACCCTTTATTAACCTGGTGGGCTTCACCTCTATGTCAAATTCAATCCGCTTGATGATCCATTTGGCCCTCTTGCCTTCAATGTTAGGCTGAGTTAAAACATCCTTTACAGAAGCTGAAGGGACATAGGCTTTAATATTTGCATGTAGGATATAATTTCGGAATGCTTTTAATGATTTAATTAGAGCTTAGTCCTATTTATCTATGGGATCATACTTCAGCTCGGCATCCCTCAATGTTTTGCTCAAGAAGGCAATTGGATGATCAAGCCTTTCGTCATCTTTCTGTAGTAAGACTGCTGCCACTGTATCATGGGAAGCAAAAGAGAAAATAAATAACAACTTGGTGTAATCTGGACTAATCAAGGTAGGAGCTTCCATGAGATCCTGCTTGATGGCTTCGAAAGAGTGCCTTGCATTTTCTGTCAATTTGGTTTCGGCTCCCTTTTTTAGCATGGAGGTTATGTGCTTTACCAACTCAGAAAAGTTTGGAATAAACCTCCTGACGAAATTTATCTTACCAAGGAAAGATTGGATGTCCTTCTTCGACATTGGTATAGATACCTTCTGAATCGCTTCAACCCGAACTAGATCAATCCTTACGCCCTGTGCTGAGACTATGTGAACCAGGAGCTTTCCCTCCCCGAGAGCAAACTGAAACTTCTTAGGGTTCAAAGAGATTCCAAATTGTCTGCATTTCAGAAAGACCTCCCTCAGGTGCTGCAAATCTTCTTCGTGACTATTTGAGTATACTGTGATATCGTCGAGGTATATGAGGACAAAATTTTCCTTAATTCCCACAAACGCTATATCCATGGCCCTCTAAAAAGTGGCCCTTGCATTCATCATCCCAACGGCATCTTGGCATACATGAAGGTACCCCAGGGAGTGGTGAAGGTTGTCTTTTCCTGATCATCAGGGTGTACAGAAATTTGATTATAGCCTAAGAAGCCATCTAGAAATTACATGCCCCTAGCTCCTGACACTCTCTGCAGCAAATGCTCCATCTTAAGCAGCTGGTAGTTATCTTTTTGGGAGCCTTTGTTTAGGTTTCTGAAATCGACACATAACCTAACCTCACCATTCTTCTTCCTTACTATTACCAAATTCACGACCCATTTGGAATACCTTAGCGGGATTATGATCTTAGCATCAAGGATTTTTTTTATTTCCCTCTCGATCACAGGTAATAGGAGAGGGTTGATAGGCCTTAGGTTCTGTTTAAAAGGGATGGTTCCCTTTTCTAGTGGAATTCTATGTTGAATGGTGTCTTCATCGTAAGTTTTCAGGTTACTGTATTCCCAAGCCAACACATCCGCGAAATCCTTTAACAGGCTGCAGTAACCTTACCTTTGATCAGCTGTCAATTCAGTGGACAGATATATGAATTTAGGTTGATCTTGGCTTCCTATATTATGTTTATGGACAGCTGGGTCGTTTTCCTTATTCACAAGTTTAAAGGGGATGCCATTATGGTCAAATAGCCTTTCAAGAGGTACTAATCCCCTAGGTATATGGTTTCCTGGCAATTGGACAATGTCATGTTGGCCTATTTTTCCCTTCAACTTAGATCTCTGAGATTCCTTTATATTTAGGTTTTCTTGGTCAATATGCATATCAGAAAATTCATCAACAACCTGGACAAATCTGCCAAGCTCATCATCATCCTAAAAAGCTTTCCAAAATTTAACATTATCTGGTAGGGACGGTCTGTACCTGACATGGATATCATAGTTCAACTTGGGAGGCATGGGAGGAATGAACATGCTAGCAGAGACAACGAGGGAATTAGCCAGGTGATTCATTGCTCACAGGATATAAGAAATGTCATATAACATGAACGAATCTCTGAGTTTCCATACCTCATCTCTGTATGAATTCTGTGTGATGTTCTTTGCCTGATAATTTCCATTCACTTGCTGTATGATAAGCTCCGCATCTCCAAATATTTTCAGGCACATGATTCCCATCTCTTTGGAAGCCTTGACTCCCAACAGCAAAGCCTCGTACTCTGCTATATTATTTGTATTTTTGAAAGCCTGTTTATAAGATAAATGGGTTACGTCCTTCAGAGGAGAGATCAAGACTACACCTGCACCTGCTGAAGCCTGGGTATTGGCACCATCGAAAAGCATACTCCACATAATAGTGGTTAATTACTCAGATTGCTGACTAGTAGGTTTTGTGAGCTATAGAGGGTCCGGCTAATCATCATCTATTTGCAGAATACATGCTCCAAAATCTGTATCCAACGCATAAATGGGATGATTTACTAAATTCTTTTCATTGCTAATGATATAGACAAGCCAGTTTTCCCTATAGAGCCTTTTAGTTTCTCCTCCAAACATGGGAATGGTAGCATAAGTCAAATCCATCTGTAGTGTACCCCATAGACGTTTACTCCATGATCGGGACAAGAGGATGCCAAACTTTGGTGGGATGTCAGAGACCACTACATCCATTACCATGCTTTTTGATGGCAGCTGAGACCAGTTTATGATGAGATCCTTTATGAGGCCCAGGCATCTAACTTTTCTGGAGTCAAAAGAGAAGGGATCATGGTAGGTTTTTGTGATGCTAATCCCAAGTTCGTCCATCACCGCTTTAGGCATGAGGTTGTGGGAGGATCTTGAGTCAAGTTAGGAATTGTGAAGAGTTTTGTCATGGATATTTAAGGATATATATAAATGTGGGTAGGATTCATCCTGTTCTTCAACCATGGGGCCTAGGGGTACTGAGGGCTTATCGTCTTGTAAATTCACAAAGTTAGCATCTATGGGTGCTTTCGGCTGGAGGTATTTCAGTATATATGACTTGAAGGAATTGTTTTTCATAAGCTCAATCAGTGGAAATGGGATTTTTAACTTCTGAATCTCAGTTTCGAGGTTGAAGGAGTAGGACAACTTGTCAGAAATTCTTGCCTCTTGAGCTGGAGCCTTAAGTTGGACCGGATCAGTGACAATTGGATGTGATGGTATTTGCGGTTGTTTTGCAGGAGCAACGACCGGCTTTGCAGGAGTATCCAACTATTTTTTTGAAAGAGTGACAAACTGTTTTGCAGGAGCAGCAGGTTGCTTCGTGGGGCAGGAGTCTTCTTCCCAGGAGAAAGGGTTAAAGGTTTCTTAGTAAAAGTCCTGGACCTCAAGTCATAGCTCCTTTGATCATCATCCTAATACAGTGATTCCTTAGTGATTTGTTCATTCATGAGGGATTTCTCATAATCATATTGTGTTAGGAAGGAGGGGTCAACCTTATCCTCCATGTAGTTTAAATTGTCTTCTTCTTCTGCTCCTCCCTGAATAAGTTCCTGTTCTTCTTTTAATACCGCATGCTGGAAAGGGGCTCTGATCCTTTGTTCTTCAGCAGGATTCCTGTCTCTCTAGAGAATTTGAGCCTATGGGCCATTCCTTCTGTAAGGGGGAGCATTAGTGTTCCTGGGAACAAATTCATTTGGACCTTTACTTCTTGCAGGTTGTTGGCCTTGCACTTTCAGGTGGGACATTTTGGAGGTCAAGTTGTCCAGTATTTTAGCCATTTTTTCCAGGTTGGTTTCTGACGACGAGGAGGAATCTAGAGTCTTCCATTTTTTTATCGATTTTCCCTTTGAGGATCTTAGATGCGGCCATATTAGAATCGACTTCGAGCGCAACATCTTTCATGAGCAATAAAGAGGCAGATCTTCATTCTCGGAGATGAAGACAAAATTCAGGATCAAAAGCATTTGCATAGGTAATCTTGGCTTAGGTATCTGTGGGTTTGATCTCTACAGGGATTTTGCTGAACATTTTATTAAACCTCTTGGTGAAGTTTGACAAAGACTCGCCACTTTCTCTCTTATAATTATCAAATTCTGTGAGGTAATAAAGGTGGTCCCTTCTTTCCCCCCAATTCTTCAAAAACAATTCGTCTAGGGCTTCGATATCATTTATTGATCCAGCAGGTAATTCTTTGAACCACTTTCTATCGTGGCCATCTATACTTTGCATGAACACCCTAGTCCATACATCTTCATGCTCAATATTTATGTTCTCAACATAACTATAGAATGCCTCCAAGTGTTCTTCAGCCGTGAAATCTCCCTCTCCAGTGAACTTAGGCATGTACTTTTGGTAATCTCCAGTAGGCATAGTAGCAAGGGGATTAGGAAAATTTAGAGGGGCATACCTAGCAATGAGGATCTTTTCCATTTTTGTCAAAGTAACCGCCATAGTGGATGTGGGTACTAAAAGGTAGGCGGAAGATGTTTTTGGTGCGGACGGTAGCTGAGGAGGTATAGGCAACAATGAAGGTGGGGGTTCTGATGTAGTGGAGTTGCCAAGATTTGGGGTGAAACAAATTGATGGTTGTTCTGGAAAATAGGCTTTCTTACCGGATTGTACAAGTAACGAGGACAACCTTTCTTCACGCTGGTCCAAAAGGTCCTGAAAAATGTTTTCAATGGAAAGTACGTTGGTGTAAACAAAAGGGTACCTCTCTTCCGATTGAGTCGGTAAGGGCTGCAGGTAAGAGGAACAGCCTTCTTCTTTGATGGATTCTAGGATTTCTTTTCATAGGTCAGCTCGGGTAGCAGATTCAGGACTAGGGTCTTGGGCAGTAGAAACAGGTGAGGACACTTCAGCCCATAATTCTTCTAATCTACTTATAGTTTCTTGTGAACCGGATGCTTCAGGGAATGGAAATTCAAAAGGAGTTTCATTTGATGAGATAGAAGAAATACCTGTGGCAGTGCCTGATGTAGTTCCCCTTGTGGATCTGGAAATCTATCTCTGTGTAGTTCTTCCTCTCTTTATAATCTATTCGGGATATGAAACAGGTGTCACTGGTGGCCTTTGAGGATTTGATATGGTACTTGGTCTTCTCGAAGCCACTTCGTTCCAATGGAGTCGCCAGATAGATGATTACAACCGAAATAACATCCAGGCTTTATCTATCATCAAAGTTGGAACTATGTCGTCTCCCAGGGAAGCTGCTGCTTCAATAATATTTACCTGGCAATGGCTTTAATTTGTTATCCCTCCAGGAGTCTTCCTAGGTTGCACTCAGAAAATCCTGGTAACTTAAACTTATCTTAAAGTATGGGGTATATTTGGATCAAGTTGGATAACTGAGATTGAAACTCACATACTCAAAACATACATGGACACATTTCAAGTAGACAAGGCTTTTAGCCACTAATGTTCAGGAAGTTTATAAAACAGAGATAGAAGAACTCTTATCGTGCTAGCAGACTCATACATACAGCATATACATATAAATGGCTAATCACAATAAGCAAAAGGCATTTGATATCCAATTCTCAATACAAAGATAGGATTACAGCTTTCTGGCCTAGAAAAATGGAAACTCATGAAATAGGCATTTCACTGCAAGTAATGAAAAGATAAAAGAAGGAAAATTGAACATACATATGGCAAAAGAAGCTTATATAAATGATATGTAACGAGAAGTTTGATAATACAAGCAAAGATCAGTCTCTCCAAAATCAAACCTCTGTTCTACAAACTTCATGGGCTTTATAGCCTTTACAAACTTTTTTAGATCCTTAAACGATGGATTGAATCTGCTAAAAATAACAACTAAGAGCAGTTTTATGAAAGATATGGCAGTGTGTTATGATCAAAGTAACTGATATCTGGCTGATACGCCTATACTTGACAGCTGAAATGAGCCTCTGCGGGCTGGAGGACGAGTTTGAAACCGTTGTCTGCAAAAACCTGTAGGTGTCTTTTTCTAAATATAGATAGGAATATTCCTCTGTTTACCTTGCTAGCGTCCTCAGTCTGGAACCAACGGTGATCATGATGCCTTGAACATTTATCAATTCCCTGGAAAACGATTTTAAGATGCTCGGACCAACAAAAAAAAATGGTTTTGATGCCCAAAGATAGACCTCTGTGTTTTCTGTGTTTTCGGTAGCTAGCAAAACTAGGATCGAAGGTGATAAGCTATGAAAAACCGTTCATTCAATGGTTAATGAATTAACTTTAACCTTTCTCCTAAACCACTGAATTGCCCTCAGGTGTTTGAAACTTGCCTCTACTTCTGGTAGCTAGGGGAGTCCTGCCTGTATATCGTAAATTGCTGAATCTCAGTTTCGAAAACTAATGAATAATTTCTATGTTCACCTAAGCTGCCGAACACAGTGCATGGCCCATCCTGCAAAATTTTTCCAAAACTGCGCTTCCTGACCTTTTCTACTCCTCTCCCTGCTGCTTGGTTTCCTCTTCCTCCTAGGCCAAAACTAGAGTGTTAGCAAAGCTGATTGCAGCTGCTGCTAAGGTGTCGAGGTCTAAGTGTACCTTGGGCTAGGGATTCTGAGTTTTTTCCTTTCCTCTCAAAGACTCGACCTTCCTTCTCAACTTGATATTTTCTCTGATCAGCCTGATGTTTCTTCCTCTCATCTTACCATGTTTCTTGGTCAACCCCTGAAAATAAACATACAGTTCATTATGTCTTTCAATGAGCCTTTCATTCTTCTCCTTGATGACTCTCTGGAGTATCTCCAGTTCATACACCTGCTTGAGGAGTCGGTTAATTTTCTGAGAGGCGGAACTCTTTGCCTTATGGATTAATTCTTCGGCTAATTGCTGACCTTGTTCCTCCATAGGTGTAGGGGAAGGTAAGTTTGCATATTCAATTTCATATTCTTCCACAGGTGTAGAAGAAAGCATGTTGACATAAGGGGTCTCCTGTTCCATCACAAATAGAGTTGCCTCCTGGAGCTCTTGCTATGTCGCCATCTCCTTATTGCCTACTCCAGCTTCCTGCAATTCATCCTCCTCTGAATCTATGTAAGGGAGGTTTAAAAGGTTTGCATTCTTTGAAGGGATCTCCTCTGAAATAGCTTGCTTGTCCTTAGTCCTACCATTGAATTCTAATTTCCTTTTGGATTTCTTCACTTTGGGGCTGAGGAAGAGGGGTCGATTATAATTGGGCAAATAGCACTTATCTTCCTTTTCCCACTTCTAGGGGTGGAAGACTTCTCTCCATCTTCTGGTTGCAATTATGTTTTGAACTCACTCCAGAAAAGGAAGAAAGCCCAGTTCATGCCTTTCCTTTGCAACAATTCAGAGACTATGTGTTTGATCAGACCATGGTGGTACAACCTGCTTGCGATTTTGGTTGGTTGGGCTTTGACTTGATGTGCCATTTTAGTTAGGCTCTTGTGGAGGAAAAAAGGAAAATTTAAGGGGCTCCTGCCAGTGAAGTGATCCAATAATCTAAAATGGTAAATCAGCACCCTGTTATACCTGCCTTCAGAGGTTATATAAACCAGAATCGACTTCAATAGAAGCTGCCATTTATCCTCTAGATATGACATAGGAATGTCTTTCTTCCATACCAGGTCCTTATGCTCAGGTTTTAGATAGGATTGAAATTCAAAAAATTTTGTGACAGTGGCCCTAAACTAGTTTTCTCCAGTCGTTGGAAGTTCTATCACCTAGGCTAGAAGGGCCTCGTCCACCTGGAATTCCTCCTTGCCTATTACTGCCCTACTGCCGTCAAACATGAGGGAAAATGCTTCGACCACCTGTTGATGAGAACCCTGTGGTTTTTTTGCAAAAATTATAGGAGCCGACAGTTTTGAAGAATTGACATACCTCGGGGTGCACCTCCAGGTAGCAGATGTCTTTCAATTCCGTTATCAGGACCACTCATCCTTTCTTCATTCGCAACCTACTCGCTGGCCCATGCTACTAAAATCGGGACTGAGGCAGAGACAGGAAATCAGAGAGAAAATGAGTTCAACCGATGTGGTTAGGGTGAGAGAGGAAAGGTGGTGTGGATTTTCGGGAACTGACTTCGAGGGGTGTGAAAAGGTGGATAATCATGATGGCATAATGATGGCTACTACGGCATGATTATACCAAAGGAACGAAATTTTAGAATGTTGGTATGCAGAGTGGAAACGAGGTCCATCTGGCTAGAGGTATGATGATGGCGTTTGGCCTCACCTTGGTGTAGATTGTGTTTTCGCTAAGGTGACCCTTTCGGTGGCTAAGCCATCATGAATTCCCTTTAAAAGACGACCAAACCCCTGATTTGACATGTCCACTAATTGACGCCAACTCAGTTTTGGTAGCCAATAATCTGCTTTTACCCCGTATGCCACCGAAAAAAATCTTCACCAATGCTTTTTGCTTTAAGTGGATGTAGACGATCCAGCCTTTGGATGGTAAGTTGCGAAAAAGTAGTCTCCTTTTCGGTGGCTAATGAACACCATTTCATTCACCCAAGCCACCGAAAATGGGCCCAACGATTACGAAAAAAATGACTATGCTTTTGGCAGCTACGGAAGGTTTCATTCTTGAACTGCGAACTGCGGAAAAAATCTACCCTTCGGTGGCTAATGAACACCATCGTATTCACCCAAGCCACCAAAAACTATCCCATGACTCATGCTGTAAGTTTTCCCTTTCGATAGTTGGAGCGTTTCATATTTCACACAGTAAGCTGCCGAAAACAGGGTTTTCAGCAGCTAATGAACCATCGCCAGGCCCGCCTGAGCTACCAAAACCTGAAATTTGCTTTTTGGGAGGAGAGCCAGTTTAAAATTTTATTTCAAACTTCATTACCTTTTTCAACTTATCAAACTGAAACTCAAACGCATGCAAAAACGAAAAATTAAAAACTTCCTATCACCTAGATACCATGACTAGTCTATGTTTATTAAGGGGATAACACCTTCTCTTGGACTCAAGTGGCCTCAATGCCCAACCACTGAAAAGTTGCACGAGCTGTAGTTAAGAAACAATGGTCAAAATAGAGCAATTATAAATGATTTGATCAACAAAGCAAGTCACCCAATTCATAGAGTTGTTAATTTGAAGAAACAAGCAGGCGTAGAACAAGCATGAAGGAGTTTCTTGACTGGTAATGGTTGTTGATCGGATGAAGAAGGAGTTTCATGTATGGACAATGCATAACTCTGATTCGTGAGACACCAGGCCACTATCTTCGAGGGCCATCAGGGATCCTGCAAGATCTCATGAGCAACATGTCAATTCAGACAGCTATCGGGCCATATAAGGATGGTTATCCACATACTCCATTCAAATGAAGATGGACAGCAGCATCATCATCCTCTTCTTCATCATGACCATCATCATCATCCTCATCATACTTGTCATCATATTCATCATCATCTTCATCTTCATCATCATCATCATCATCCTCATCACCATCTTCATCTTCATCATGATTGATCATTGATCATCATCATCATCATCATCGCCATCCTCTTCTTTATCACCACCATCATCATCATTGTCGTCGTCATCATCATCATCATCATCATCGCCATCCTCTTCTTTATCACCACCATCATCATCGCCATCCTCTTCTTTATCACCACCATCATCATCATTGTCGTCGTCATCATCATCATCATCATCGTCGTCGTCATCATCATCGTCGTCATCTCTATCATCATATTCATCATCATCATCATCCTCACCACCATCTTCATCATGATAGATGATTGATCATCATCATCATCATCATCCTCTTCTTTCTGATCACCATCATCATCATCATCCTCGTCATCATATTCATCATCATCTTCATCATCATCATCATCATCATCATCATCATCCTCATCACCATCTTCATCTTCATCATGCTTGATGATTGATCATCATCATCATCGCCATCCTCTTCTTTATCATCACCATCAACATCCTCATCACCATCTTCATCATGATTGGGTATTGATCATCATCATCATCATCGTTGTCATCATCATCCTCTTCTTTATCATCACCATCATCATCATCATCATCATCATCATCATCATCATCATCACCATCATCATCATCATCATCATCATCATCCTCATCGTCATATTCATCATCCTCTTCATCATCACCATCCTCTTCTTTATCATCACCATCATCGTCATCATCATCATCATCATCATCGTCATCATTGTCGTTGTCATCTCCATCATCATCTTCATCATCATCATCATCCTCACCACCATCTTCATCATGATTGATGATTGATCATCATCATCATCGCCATCCTCTTCTTTATCATCACCATCCACATCCTCATCATTATCTTCATCATGATTGGGTATTGATCATCATCATCATCATTATCATCATCATCATCATCCTCTTCTTTATCATCACCATCATCATCATCATCATCATCATCATCATCTTCATCACCATCATTTTCATCATCCTCATCGTCATATTCATCATCATCTTCAACATCACCATCCTCTTCTTTATCATCACCATCATCATCATCGTCGTCATCATCATCATCATCATCATCATCATCATCATCGTCGTCGTCGTCATCGTCATCATCTCCATCATCATATTCATCATCATCATCATCCTCACCACCATCTTCATCATGACTGATGATTGATCATCATCATCATCATCATTGCCATCGTCTTCTTTATCATCACCATCATCATCCTGATCACCATATTCATCATGATTGGGTATTGATCATCATTATCATCATCGTCATCATCATCATCCTCTTCTTTATCATCACCATCATCATCATCACCATCATCATCATCATCATCCTCATCATCATCTTCAACATCATCATCATCATCATAATCATCATCATCATCATCATCTTCATCACCATCATCTCCATCCTCATCATCCTCGTCGTCATATTCATCATCATCTTTATCATCAACATCATCACCATCTTTGTCTTCATCTTCATCTTCATCACCATCTTCATCTTCATGTTCATCATGATATTCATTACCATCATCATCATATTCATCATCATCATTGTCATCATGATATTCATCATCATCAAGATATTCATCGTCATCATCATCATCCTCATCATCGTCTTCATCTTCATCATCGTCGTCTTCATCATCTGCTACTCCCCCTAGCCAGAACCCCCTCCTCTCCCTATCCCTTACTAACCCGAGCTCTCTCAGTCTCTCTCTCTTCCCTACACCTCCACCTACCTCTAACCACACCTTCCATCTCTCTTTCGCAGTCCCTACAACCAACACCCTCTCCTCTCTTTCTTTCTCTCTCCCTCCCCCCCCCCCCCAACATTACTAACCCCCTCTCTCAGTCTCTCTCTCTCTCTCTCTCCCCCTCGCTAACCCCCCTCCCAGCCCCTTACCCCTAACTACCCCCCCTCCTAGCCCCTTACCCCTACCTAACCACCCCCCCACCTCTAATCCCTAAACCCCTAACACCAAATCCCTATTTAACCTCATAACCCATAGAAACTATTAAATTTTAAACTATTGAATAAGGTTTTTTTATTATTTCAATAACACTAGCATGCTTATGAATACAAAACTCACGCGCGTTTTGGGCAACTAGGTACATTATTTAGCTGTGCACCAAACATATTAAATACCTAGGTTTTTTTTAATATTCAAGAAACACGCGCGCGTGTTTTGTGTGTGAATAGTGCTAGCATGTTATGTCTGTGCAAAAAATTTGCAAAATGATTTTATCCTCCCACGTTCTACGTTTTCTCCTCCCTCCTTCCCATCTCCCATACAACACGACACTTCACAATTAACAATCAAAGCATTGGAGGAAGCTCAAGATACTCCATGTTCACAATCAACAAGTTTGAAGAGGATTCTACAGTTGGCATTTCGAATTGAGGATTCCACATTCACAATTACCAAGCTTCAAGGGGATTCTACATTCACAAATTCAAGCTTCAAGAGGATTCTACATTCACAATTTCAAGCCTCAAGGCGATTCTATATTAACAATGTCAAGCAAGTTTGATGAATCTATATGAACACAATTGAAGAAGAATCTACATTCCCTATTGATCAAGCTTGAAATTTATATATTCACAAATGAATATTTTTCTATATTCACAAGTGAGGTAGAAACTTTACTTTCACATTTGAGCAAGATTGATGTTCATCTATATTCACAATTGAAGAAGTATCTATATTGACAATTGAGCAAGCTTGAAGAACCTATATTCACAGTTGAGAAATAATTTGGATATTTAAATAATTGAGCACACCTCTAGTATCTATTTTCTTAGTATTGCTCATTGCGGTCATGGGGAATCCATGCAATCGAAAAAGGAAATCGGCAAGGAAAGAGAAGCCTCAAGAAACCATGGAAGAAGTTAGAGAAAAGAAAAGATTGGACATGTGGAATCGAAGGCATTCCATGGAAACTCATCCAATTCCAGCCGTAGATGATACCACAGTCATTCCTACCCATCCACCTCAAGAAATATGAAGAAATTCACTAGAGTGGCCCTCAATTTCAATAACATTTGATGAACAAGCACCCCATGGCACTAGTGAAGAAGTAAGACGTAGGTGCTCATCGGGGGATGTTTCAATTCCCACATCAATTGAACCTCAGAATATGGTAGTGAATGACTTGTTGGGTAGTGGTTATACAAGCGACGAAGTTAGAGAGGCATTGAGTGGAGGATTGACAATGGAAGAAGCAAATGTTATGGAGACCATCCAAGAGAATGAAAGACAAGCGGCTCCTATGGAAACACCAGAGCGTCCTGGTGATGGTGTACATGCTCCAGTTCCAACTTACCTCCATTAGCAACTACATGCCGAAGAACTCCGAGACATATACAGGTTGATGAAACTCTCATTAGTTCACTTGAAGGTACGTTGTCTAAACGTTCTATTGCTTATCAAACTCAACAAATACTTGATAACTTTTTTTTATTCTAAATGTGATGGGGACAAGTGAAAATTATTTTTATCATTGTTGAAATCTAGGCATATGACTATTGTTACAAGAACATTAGGGATAAAGATGGCCAAAAAGTTAGAACCAAGTTCTCATATCATTAAAATTTTAGTAGATGCATTTAGTACAATTGGAAAGAAATCTCTCTCAAAGGATCGTAATGTGGCTCGTCGTGTGTTGTCACAATCAATCATTAACAAAAGCATTAGGGCACTTCGTTTTCTTAAACCTACATCCAAAATTGTTAATTTGAATGTGAAGACACTTCGTAGGTATTGTGTTAGAAGAGAACAACTTGAAACCAGTCAAACAGATGTTTGGGCCTTCATTGGCAGGTTGCCATGCTCTAATATGAAGCTCATCGATGGGGTAAAGGGATTAGTGAAAGCTTTTTGGCATGACAACACTAGACCTTCTTCCAACCAAAAAGATGTATTAAAATTGAGAAGGGGTTCACAGGATCGTGAACCACACATTAAACATTTTCTTGATATGACACAAACAAAATTATATGAGAGATTTAGGAATGAACATAACGAACTTGACTTGGGCCAAATATCCTTTGAAAAATGCAAACCATGGTATGTTAAAATAAACACAATTCGTAACACATGTTGTTGTCGATACCACATTGAGTATGGTTACTATTATGACACATATACATATATTTTTCGTGTATTGCATAACATTGTTGTGTGGGAATGCTAAGCTGCATTACCACCAATTCCATCTAGAGACTTTATTCATAGCATCTTGTGTAGCAGGCCAAATGATTGCACATTTTATCAAAAAACTTGCATAGATGGGACATGCCCAAGGTCTGGTGGATTCACATTATTGGAAAAATGCATACATGTGATCGATGAGCATGAACTTGGGAGGTAGGAGGTGAACTTGTAGTCATTCAAATATGTCACGTATGATATTGATGGAGGGAACGAAAGGAAAAAAATACAATTGGTCACTTCTTGGGTTGGTAATGAGTTATTGAATACTATTTTTTCTTCAAATTGCAATTTCATATGTAACAATCTATTGATATATGTATTTATTGTTGATATACCAGGTACAGGTTTGCGACTTCATGGAAGAATTCTTTGAAAAGACACAACATTATGTAAAGCATGTGCATGTGGCTCGTTGAAAAGATGAGCAGTTTAGAATGTGCAGGGATACATTTCCTATTGGGACTATCCTGTCAGTGGTCAATTTTGCAGAAAACTACACTCTTCAATCGTAAAATGAGATTTAGAGTCAATACTATCACTTAGACCAGGTCAACATAATGGTCCATATCACCTATAGACATGGGGCAGATAGTATTGAAGACAACAGGGTTATATTGAAGGAGTATCACTTCTACATAAGTGATGACAAGTGTCACGACTTGGCTTTTGTACAACACAGCTTTCAAATGTTCTACAATCACTTGAAGGATAACAATATACAGATGGAACAACATTGGATTTGGTCTGGCGGTTGTGCAGAGCAATTCAAAAATACTCGTGTCTTCCAATGGTTGTGTATGCTCCACAAAAGGCACAAGGTGCCACATATTTGGAACTATTTTGAGACCAGACATGGAAAAGGTGAACACGATGGAGTAGGTGCGTGCATAAAGACTACATTACGCAGGAAATAAATGTAATTCACATATGAACCTATCATCTGAAATGCAAAAACCATTGTTGAATGGTGTGCTTCAGTCATGGGGGGAGGGAGCAAGAAGGCAGGAAGATCACTCAACCAGGAAAGCACATGTGGTTAGATATTTTTGGGAGGTGGTGGATGTAGATCATTCACAGTTATATGAGTGCAAGACCATCCAAGGAACTCGTGCATTTCATTCAGTTAGAATGTCGGGCAATGCTATACTTGAAATGTGGACAAGGAAACCGTCATGTTTTTGTTCTCCATGCAGTAGTGGTGAATGGGACGAATGTGAATCCATGGATTGGGTTGAAAACTGGGACCGTGTATCACTCCCCATTGGTCGACAGATAGCTACAGAATTATCCCAGTTGGAGGAGGACGAATCAAGTATTTCACCAAACTATGACCACATATCAGATCTCATACAACCAGGTTCGAATAATATTTTTATATTTTTGACAACTAGTTGTGTCTAATTAGTTGACTAAAACATTGGAACTATATTTTCTCCAGGGCACATATATGCAGTTGTTGCCCCGAGATGCAATGCATGGCACACTGACTATTGGTTGGCACGTTGCTTAGAGGGGAAGCAAAACCTAAATGTCCCATTGTGGGACTCTGAGGGAGTTGATTTTACGATTTGGTCGATGGTTATAAAGGGAGAATATTTGAACCAGGTTTCCCACTCAGCAAATAGAAAAGGGTATACATATGAAGATTATAGACCAAGTGAGATTGTATACCATTATAAAAACTTAGTTATTGGCATAAACCTCCAGCTGCAAACAATGCCAAGGAAGAACTCATCAAAGGCACGATACTTATTGCCTTATTCCGAGCACGAGAGGTTAAAGGAAACCATTGGTATTCGAGGTGATCCTAATAGTCTAGTCGAATGACCATAGGTAGGTAATCTGGTATGTGGTTTACTTGTTTTATTATGTACTATGTTATAGGTATGTGGTGTACATGTATGCTATGATTTTGTTTCGTGGTCTCATTCAGTATTGAAATTAATATTTTGACTATTGCAGCCATACATTGATAGCTTGATAGATTCATAAAATTGCATAGACTTGGTGCAACTTGACAAATTGCACAAGTTTCATCATCATCATCATCATCATCATCTTCATTACCACCACCACCACCACCACCATCATCATCATCATCATCATCAACATCTTCTTCATCCTCACCACCACCACCATCATCATCATCATCCTCATCATTATCATGGTAAACCATCATCATCGTCATCATCATCATCATCCTCAACACCTTCATCCTCATCCACACCATCATCATGATCATCATCTTCATCACCACCACCAACACCACCATCATCATCCTCATCACCATCTTCATCATCATCATTAACTCTAACTCTAACCCTAATTCAATTTCCTTCAATAACTCTAACCCTAACCCTCACCCAAACCCTAGAACTAAAACGCTCCTTTGTTGAAATATGTAAGTTCTTCCAACAACATAGATTTGGCTAGTGTATCAAATGCTATCGTCCACACCAGAATTTATCTTTCGTCAAAGGAGTCGCACATATTGTGGCTGACCAAATGGTCTAGGGAGCTTGGAAGTGCTGCCAAATATTATTCCATGCCTGAATCTACCGAGAAGGCAATTATAAATTTAGATCCTTGAGAATGCCTGAATCTACCCAAAAGACACACTTGCAGGACTCCCCGGAACCCGGTTTTGTTGCACGGTTGGGATTCTATGGCCCCGGCAGGTATCCAACAGGTGTCCCTAAAGGCCTTTTGGATTCCGGACGGAACGAGCCATAGAATGAAGGTCATGGCTCGAATCGACGAACCGTCGACTCCGTTGGATTTAGGACATCAAGACAGTGCTAGGGGTGCCCCTCCCCACCGGTCCCATGGCCCATGTGTCATGTTGTAGGTCCATCTCAGAAAATAGGGTTTTGTTCAGTGAGGGAGAGTGCAATTTTTGCATACAGGGGTCAACTTTGCAAAATCGTCCACTGGGCACTTATGGCTGGCGTTCCCAGTCGGAACCTCCCTAGACACACTTGTAGGACTCCCTAGAACCTAGTTTTGCTGCACGGTTGGACTTATATGCCCCCGGCAGGTATCCGACAGGTGTCCATGAAAGCCTTTTGGATGGGAGACAGAACAAGCCATAGAATGAAGACCATGGCTCGGATCGATGAACCATCGACTATGTTGGATTCAGGACATCGAGACAGTGCTAGGGGTGCCCCTCTCTGTCGGTCCCATGGCCCATGTGTCATCTTGTAGGTGCATTCTGCAAACTAGGGTTTTGCTCAGTGAGGGAGTGTGCAATTTTTGCACACGGGGGTCAACTTTGGAAAATCATCCGTCGAGCACTTGTGGCTAGCGTTCCCAGCTGGAACCATCCTAGACACACTTGCAGGACTCCCTAGAACCAGGTTTTGCTACATAGTTGGACTTCTATGCCCCCGGCAGGCATCTGGTAGGTGTCCCTGAAGGCCTTTTGGATGCTGAACGGAACAAGCCATAGAATGAAGACCATCGCTCCAATCGATGAACTGTCGAATCCGTTGGATTCAGGACGTCGGGATAGTGCTAGGGGTACCCCTCTCCGTCGATCCCATGGCCCACGTGTCATCTTGTAGGTGCATTCTACAAACTAGGGTTTTGCTCCATGAGGGAGTGTGCAAATTTTGCACACGGGGGTCACAGGGGTCATGATGGTGGTGGTGATGATGATGAAGATGTTGGTGATGAGGGTGATGATCATGATGATCATGGGTATGAATATGTTGATGATGATGATGAAGATAATGGTTTACCGTGATGATGAGGATGAGGATGAGAGTGAGGATGATGAGGATGAGGATGATGAGGATGATGAGGATGATGATGATGATGATGGTGGTGGTGGTGGTGGTGATGAAGATGATGATGATGATGATGGTGGTGGTGGTGATGAAGATGAAGATCATGATGAAGATGATGATGATTAGGGTGAGGATGATGATGATGAGGGTGAGGATGATGAGGATGAGGATGAGGATGAGGGTGATGATGATGATTACGAAACTTGTGCAATTTATCAAAACAAACATAGGACCATGAAGATGTTGATGTTGATGATGATGATGATGATAATGAATATGATTATGGTGGTGGTGATGGTGATGAAGATGATGATGATGGCGATGGTGATGATGATGATGAGGGTGAGGAGGTTGAGGATGGGGATGAGGGTGAGGGTGATGAGGATGATGATCATGATGATGGTGAGGATGTGGATGAGGGTGAGGATGATGAGGATGATGGTGGTGGTGGTGGTGGTGGTGGTGGTGGTGATGATGATGATGATGGTGGTGGTGGTGGTGGTGATGAAGATGATGATCATGATGAAGATGATGATGATTAGTGTGAGGATGATGATGATGAGGGTGAGGATGATGAGGATGAGGGTGGTGATGATGATTACGAAACTTGTGCAATTTATCAATACAAACATAGGACCATGAAGATGTTGATGTTGATGTTGATGATGATGATGATGATGAATATGATGATTATGGTGGTGGTGGTGATGAAGATGATGATCATGATGAAGATGATGATGATGGCGATGGTGATGATGATGATGAGGGTGAGGAGGATGAGGATGGGGATGAGGATGAGGGTAATGAGGATGATGATCATGATTATGGTGAGGATGTGGATGAGGGTGAGGATGATGAGTATGATGATCATGATGGTGGTGGTGCTGATGATGAAGATGTTGGTGATGAGCATGATGATCTTGATGATGAATATGTTGACGATGATGATGATGATGATGAAGATAATGGTTTACCATGATGATGATGAGAATTAGGATGAGGGTGAGGATGATGAGGATGATGATGATGATGATGGTGGTGGTGGTGGTGGTGGTGGTGTTGAAGATGATGATGATGATGATGGTGGTGGTGGTGGTGGTGGTGGTGATGAAGATTATGATCATGATGAAGATGATGATGATGGCGATGATGAAGATGATGATGAGGGTGAGGATGATGAGGATGAGGATGAGGATGAGGGTGAGGGTGATGATGATGATTACGAAAACTTGTGCAATTTATCAAAACAAACATAGGACCATGAACATATTATTTTCGTTCATCAATACAACATTATCAAGGAATATCATTAAACTAGTTAGGTATTTCATTTTCCATGGATTCTGGATGATTACTTTTGCATTATGACAGGTGGAAAATGGACATATGAAAGAAGTAAAGCACAAACTAGGGTCTTACATACTATGGTTTAGTAAGGATAGGGTTTATATCTTCAACGATATTATGAGAGTTAATTCATGACTAGCCATTGGTTAGCATATTTTAACAAACTAGGGTATATTTGTTACATATATTTGACCATATGTACATGAAGGCCCAATGAATTTTATTCCACTTTAGTTATGCATTCCTTGCCATTCAATCGAACTGCATAGATGCTCATGTATGTATAGTTTGATTAAATACAGTAGCATTGATGAAATGTGTAGCATCTATTGGACTTCCTCTTACTGTCTGAAAATGTCATAGGGTTACATTGATGGTATGCGTAACATGGTACTATTATGACAAAGGTTTTTTCCTTGCAACATATTTTTCTTGCAACCATAATCATGATCAATGGGTATGAACCCTTGGAGTTGACAAAAAACACAATTTTAAATTAGATATCAAATTAGCATGCATGTGCTAAGTTCATTGAACTGTTGAAAGATATTATTAGTTTTTTCCATTAAGATAATGTTTTCATAACACAATGGTGAGATGTTACTTGATCAATGCAATAAATGTAAGAGAATAAATATTGCTTGAAATGTAATTTTATAAATTTCAATAGCATAATTTATCAATTTGTGGAAGATATGAATCATCACAAGCACAAGTCAAAACTCAAGAGAAAATATGGAATATATTGATAGTCGAATGTTTGTAATACAAAATATGGGAAAGTAGCCGGCCCTCAAATGGCTTGTCAATGTACATGTATCCCTAAGTACAACAATGTGTAAATGTATGTCAAAGTACATCTATCCAAAACTATGCAACATCAAAAATCAATCTTTCTCTTGTTTTTCCCCGACTTTCCTCTATCGACCATTTCCGTGGGATCGCTCGGCATCTTAGAAGTCTACAAAAAAAATCATTATTTTTATCAAATAACTGCACTAATACCCTACCATCAACAAACTTAAAAAATTAACTTATGGCTAAATTATTTATGACAAACACTCACCAAGTCCTCATGGGGTATAGATGTGAGCGGTGTGCTCATGGAACGCATCTCTATAGTTGTGCTCTGCAAATAAAAGATCATATCTCAAATAATTCAACAATTCAACATTGATCAATGTGTTTGGGTAAATTGAATAAAAAAACTTGGTCATTAATGAACATCTAACCGCAAGAGGAGACCCAGTCAGAACCATGGATTGAGCAGAGGGGTCGGACACTTCTCTCGCTAATGGCTACAATCACCAAATGGAGAAATAGTAAGACATGCATGAATAAACAATATAGTAACATGGTTAAATACTATGCATTGTGATTGTCTAAACAGTTACCTCCATATGACTCGTGGCTATTGTAGATGCGGCATTGACTGCAGCATCAATGACCTTTGTTAGATCAGGGGTAGATGGATCTCTCATGTGTCTACGACAGAGGACATCCACATTCTTTCCAAGAGTGGAGCCTCTCTTGTACACTTGTCCCTTTACGTTGGGACTACGGGGTGAGTGAATTGCTGACAATATCAAACGTATATCTGCTAGTGGCTACAATCACCAATATTGACGTAGTTAGAAATGCATTGGTCAATGGAATAACATGTATTAACAAACTGAAAATGATGAAATACATACCGATGTACTATATACATCAATCAATTCTAAGAAATGGTCTGTCATCCATTGTGTCTCCGTGGGCATGTTATCGATTGTATTCTCACTGGGGGGGAGCTCACTAGATGAAATCGTTTCCATCTGATGGGGATCTACAACCTACAATTTAGAAAATTGTAAATATTAGATCGTGTAGCATTGATTAAGTAAAATGTGATAAAAAAATAACATGTGTTGAAATAATGTCATGTTGAAATAGTTACCTCAACATGAGATGTTGTCGCTGAAGGTATGACAACATCTTGTAACTCAGAAGGTTCTAATGCATGAGCCTCTTGGCCCTCATGCCCTTCTTGTGGCAACTACAAGTTTTAAAATCATTAAAAATATTAGCAATCTATATATGTGTATAGTAAAGAAAAATAATTTACAAATGACACTAAATTGTTAACTGGATCTACTCATGTATTAAAATAATGTCATGTTGAAATAGTTACCTCATTGTGAGTTGTTGTCACTAAAAGTATAGCAACATCATCATCATCATCATGCGGTGCTGGTGCATGAGCCGCTGGACTATGTTCTGCATCATCAGTGTAAAGGTATTCAACCCCATGCCCTTCTTGTAGTAACTACAAGTTTTAAAACCATTAAAAATCTTAGAAATCTATATATATGTGTATAGTAAGGAAATATAATTTAAAAAAGACACTAAATTGTTAACCACTTACTTACCTGTGTGAAATACCCAGTAAAGGTATCATCTGTTGGGATAGGACCACAGCAAGGATGGCCACATACTGTGCATGGGTGGGTTTGATGGCTCTACTCATGCTGTGTAGGTACAGTGCCACTACTAGATGCTCCTCGACCACTGGAAGGTGGTGTCTCTACCCCACCGGGAGGTGGTGGATCTACCCCACCGATAGGTGTTGGCTCTACTCCACCCATAGATGGTGGCTCTGATGGGCCTACCTGGTGTGTACCATGAAGATATGTGGTGTGGTGAACAACTGCCTGTGCCAACAATAGGAAGGAATCTTGTGTCTCTGGCACCAACTGATGTGCAGGCGGCACATCTGGCCTGGGCAGCCTCCTACGAGGTGGAGCTACTAGGCGATTGGGATCTATGTGCCTTGTATTGGGACATTGCCGAGGCATCCCCATCCCAACACCCTGGTACTCCAAGATATCAAAATAGTTAACATGCTTCCCCAGCACAAACTCTGCGTACATCTTTCTCAAAAAATACAAAGGCATTTCCCTGTTGTTGTGTGGTGGTGCATCAAAAACCATGTACCATCGGTCCATCTAGTTATCTATGAATGGTTGATATGTACACCACTTGATAGAAATGTGCCATTTGTTTGCATTAGGGACTTCACCATCCCGTGGATTTCTAAACAGGGAAAATATTTTTTTTATTTATTTTCAACTTCTTGACTTCTCTGTAGCTAAGTCCATCCGCATATTGTTTCCCCTTTCTTTCTCTAAATGTGGAAATATCTTGCAAATCACCATTAGACCTACTAAAGGTCTCTATCATTGCATCCAAATTGGATGCAAGCATAACCTGCTTGTCATCAACAATAGTAATTGAGGCTCGAATTTCTCTGAGCCTCTGAATTTCTCTTTGGATGTCGGAGTGGGCATCCATGGTCATCACTGCAAACAAAAGATAAAAATAAAAATCATTAGAAACGTATACATGTGCTATAATGAAATCTCTCAAAAATGAAAAATGTACAAACTTTGTGCAAGAACGAATACATTACGAACATAAATATCATTTCATATGACCATTGCAGGCATACATTATGGGTCATTGAGGGCATAAGGGTGGAGACCATGTGGGCATAAAGACCATGATGATGTGGCAAAGATATGTATTTTTATTCGTTAAACTGAGGAAGCCTATTGATGGACATAATGAAGACATGTTGATAGAATGATGAAGAGATGACTAATGATATGGGCATAATGTTGTGATGTGCATATGGATAGTGTAAAGTGTATGAATGGAGATATGGCAACAGATTGATATGACATGAATAATGATGAGATAATGAAGATGTGATCTAATTGGTGATATTTTTTGATGGAAAAATGAAGTTATATTGAATAATGAGTGCTTGATGAGAATGATGAAGTGCTTTGGAAACAAACAAGGGCTTTTGGTTGATGATGTATGCAATCTGCAGGCTTAAGAAAAGTTTGAAATATCATTTGTAAATCTATGGTTGTTGGGGTGTTGGTGCATCCCAGTGAGTTGCAGTTGACAGAATTATCTTGTGAATAGGATTGTCATTGATGACAACATTAATGACATAGGTGTAAATGGCATGACGACAAGAAAACAAAGTGACTTGACAAGGACTTGGAAAAGACAATACAAAAGACAAGGTGATGGGAATTGGCACACCTAATTAGCCAACTGACCCATACTGTGGTGATTTGGAGTTGGTCCTAATACCCTAGACAAGGATGACTTGGAGATAACAAGTTACATGAACAAAAAAGCTTGAAGTTGACACTTGGAAAGGAGATTGCTAGCATCCCTTATGGCATCCGCGGGCATCCAGAAATGAAGCTGATGGACATGTGGGCATGTGGACAAGGTGACATGCAGGCATCTTGAAGATGCATATGCGAGCATGTTTGTGGAAGCTGCGGGCATCCTGGAGGCATGGCAAAGACTCCCATGCGGGAAATTGAAGAAGGTCTAGCTACAGGCATGTTCAAAGGCATAAATATGGCCCTTGTGGGCATGAGTTACAAGCTAGTGCAGGCATGCTAGAAGCAAAAGAAAATGGTGATGATGTGGGTATGAAGACCATGTTTAGGTGGGAAAAAGAAAGTCTAAATAAATATATACATGTATATATTTATAATTTATGAGGTGTTTATGGAGCAACAGTAGAAATTAGAGTTTAACCTTTATCTTTGGATGCATTGGGGCTACAGGATGTTGATGTACTGCTGGTGTAAAAACTAAGATGCTGATGATATGCATGGATAGAATGAATTCATAATTATTGGGGCTACATACGATGAACAAAATGTTGATTTAGGGCAGCATGAAACAGGGACATAATGCTTGCTTGGGTTATGACAATTAATGATAATCAGACTGATGTTATAGACAGATATGTTGGGTGACAATGATGATTGGTGTGATCAGTGAGCCATTGTGTCTAATAGGGTGGATGTAAAATTCATTAAAATTTTAAAATTTTAAGTTTTGGCATTTCATTTACAAATATTTTTAGGTGATAATGATGATTGATGTGATCAGTGAGCCATTGTGTCTAACAGGGTGGATGTAAAATTCATTAAAATTTTAAGTTTTGTCATTTCATTTACAAATATTTTTAGATTAGGGCAACATAACAATTTACAAACTTAATGACGAGATGAGGCAACGATTTAAATGCTTACCTTTCCAATCGTCCTTGCAAGATGAATTTGGGATTGTTGAGCCTCCAATCTCCTCAGTTGAGCTTCTCCAATGCGTTTTGGGAAGGCAAAATCGCTCTAGCGTTCGTGTTTGGGTAAAATAGTGTCGTAGTCCGTAACACTATTTTTTTTGTTATATTAACCATAACGCTCGAGCATTATGATGATCACCATAACGCTCGAGCGTTATGGTGATCACCATAACGCTTGAGCGTTATGGTGATCACCATAACGCTCGAGCATTATGGTGATCATCATAACACTCGAGCATTTTGTAATCCTATCCTACATGTTAAATGACATGGTAGGTTCAGAGCCCACCATTCCTAGTTTTACATAACGCACGAGCGTTGTGCATTTACACAATTCTCGCATGTTTCCCATTTACCCAATTGCATCTAAAGGGTCATTCAACTTCGTGCAAGGGCCCATAAACATAAAAACAAATACTATTTAATAAACATACTATTTTTTTTAACCACCCTTAAATAATATCTAAACACCTATCGATGTAAAAATGTGTATTTTAAGGAAAAAATCCAAATCTTATAATACTTGAAATATTTGAGAAATATCACTTTTCTCTAAATTAAAAATTGTGATTATCTTATAATTTGAAATTTAGTTTTTTCAATTTTCTTGATTAAGTATATTATTATTTGTAATTTGAAAATCTCAAATTTTAAGTTATAGATTTAATTTTCAACTTTGTATTTTATATAGTTTGATGGGTTAGTTGAAGTGGTTGAAAATTTTGAGTTGTAAATAGAAGGTCATATATAAGGATCTTTGTATTTTATATTTGTTTTTTAATTAATTTTTACTTTTAAATTAAGTATAATTTACATTAGTAGAATTCATATTATTATATGAGTGAATATCACTTCTTTATTTTCTTTTTCTTTTCCTTTTTATTAAAGGGTGTCGTCTAAATATTCTTCTTTTTCAACCTTTTACGATCCGTTTAGTTTTGTTCATAATCCAGTTGGAAATCTTTAAAAAATCTTAGAATCACAAATATTAGCTATGGAAATTGCATGATTTGGGTGCCATGGGGATATTTGAGGGTGTTGAATCTATTTATCGATTCAAAAATAAAATTTAAACACATAAAAATTTGGATTTTACCAAAAAAAGAATTACCAGATTTGACCAAAACCCACCGTAAAGTTGAAAACCTAAAATAAATAGACTACTCCTTATTAAAGTATTCACATAATTAAAAGCATTTATGAAATGTACTTGAGAAGAAAAAAATTATAGCTAACATAGAAATTGAACCATAAGGCAGCTCAACTAAAAAGAAATTGCAAATTAATGCAAAAAAACACATTGTGAAGATAAGTAGTGAAAATGCATTTCGTTTAATATTTTTGAACATTGATTGTACCAAATGAAATTGATCTATAAAGCGAATGCATTATTCAAAAAGCGAGTGCAGTGCCCTTTTGGCATCACCAATGCCATAGCCAAATGAAACTAGGAGTTTCTAGCTTTGGAAGGTGCAGAACCTAATACACATAAATCTGTGAAGTGGATACATTGTAACAGTTGCACATATACATGTGTACATGGGAATGTTTTCTAGTGTGCCAAAACTAACACAGAAAATGCCCCCTTTTGTTGAATTTTGAATGTTTTACATGAATTTTGAATGTTTTAGATGATTGTTGCTTCGCCAAAGAAATCAAAGCGGGAAGAGCCCTTACAAATTGCAAAAGTTATAGTTAGACAAAAGAAAAACAAACCAGAATTGTTTTCATGTTGATGTATTCAAGATAATTAGATGATAATATTCAATCATCTAAAAAGGAAACAAGAAAAATAGGTTGCATATTTTTTATGTTGAGAATATCTTATGCAGCCACAAAAAATTGCCACAACCGTATTGATGAACTTTTCATGAATGTTTATCTAAAGAAGAAATGTAAGCGTCGAATCTAGGTGATCCTCATTGACTAAAATCATGAAAACGAGGTTGCACATAATCATGAAAATACTTTTCTTGATGATATCTTTAAATAAAAATGATTGGAGATCAATTCAATTGAAATGACGAGATAAAGACATATACTTCGATCTAATATATCACATTCAAATATATAAAACTTAAGATAGATCTGGTTTTAATAAAATGTAAGTTTTAAGATACCTCTATGAACTAGCTAGATCAACTAAGTTAAGCCGTCCATAAAAGTTGAACAATGTCATGTACATTTTTCACTTCTCTCGGTAAGGTTTTCAACATATATAACCTTTCCAATATCTTCTCTCAATTGCAAAATACAATTTACTTTGAAAATGAGAACATTAAAAAGATGTTTCATGTACTAATCACTATGAAGCATATAGTAGCCAAGAAGAAATGAACATGATTGAATGCAATGAAGAAAGATTATTTACTTGTACATTGGAATTTGGGAGAGGAAGGCTCTAATAAATCTGTAATATTCTCATTAGAAATATCAAGGAAGAAGCATTTGCAAACGTATTTCAACTGCTCGTGTCTATGGCTCTCTTCTTCCTATGCCCATAAGGGAAGACAATAAACTCCAAACAATCTCTTTTTCCTCTACCCACAATGGAAGGCAATAAACTCCAAACAAAACTTGTTGGATTTCATTTATCAAACACAAATTATTTCAATGTCTAATAGACCATAGAATAATAATAATCAATATTTCGAAAACAGGACATCAATCCCTTAGATAGCCAACTTGTAGCCAAAATCCTTGACTCAACGGCCTCTTCAAAAAATATTTCTCAAAAGATCAACCCATAAACTAAATTCTCAGAAATTAAAGCCACATGCAATTGTTTAAATTCCTTAAGCTAGAAAGAGGCCGTGAAATAAATTCCCCAACTATTTAATATAGCAGTGATAAAAAATATTTGAGACTTGTATTTAGTCAAATTTCAAGTAAGAAGGATGGTCTTGCCACTTATCTAGCCATACTTGATGTATTGTTTTTGGAAAAAACAAGAATTCAATCACTTATTTACTTAAAAGAAACATCACTTAATCCTTGATTTACAAAAGATGCAAGAAAAAACAATTCTTGGAGCCGAATGCATTATATTTAAAGTCAAGCGATATTTTTGGAATCGAATGCATCAATCACCTATTTACATAAAAGAAACATCACTTAATCCTTGATTTACAAAAGATGCAAGAAAAAGCAATTCTTGGAGCCGAAGGCGTTATATTTAAAGTCAAGCGATATTTAAAGTAAAGGATAGGGAAAGCCCTAATTGTACAATAATGGGCCCATTGTAGTCAAAAGTCATATGTCCTACTTTGGTTTCATGTGATCTAGAAGTGATAGCTATCATGTAAGGAAAAACTATTGATTGTTTGCAGAGTTGTACATGTTTTATTCACAAATGAGAATTCCCACCCTTACTCCAAAATTTTTGCATAATTTCTAGTATATAAAAAATATAATCTATGAAGTTATCCTTTTTGACACTAGTGGAAACCAGATCCATGTGCGATAAATGCTGAAAAAAAATTGGTGATGAAACAAATTAATAAACAATTTGCTAGGGATGCATACTTCAGTTACTTAGAACTCGAGTTCGAAATCAACTTTGGTCTTGCTATTTTCAATCTTCCAGTTTGCTGCTATAAATATCATACTTCAAATTATGGAAATGGAAAAAAATTAAAAACATACAAAAGTCCATATAATATGAATGTAAAGAGCAGATCATTTGGAAAATCAAAGCAATTATCTCAAAGTTCTTCAACTAATGTCAGAATTCATGTAAATTTGTCAATGCATCTATTGTTATATACACACAGTCTGGCCAATGCAGGGATCCAGCTCAATCACCTTCCCGATACCTTGATCTGGGATGGACCTGGGTTGAAGGGAATTATGTCCGTGGCAAATGTTTACCAGATGTTGGTTGAGAACGCTCAGAACCCCCTGGCTCTCCATTGGTGGCACAAACCTCTTTGCAGATGGAAAATCCCCCACAAATTGTGTTGCTTTCTTTGGCTTGTCTTTCAAGATAAGGTTCTCATATGGCCAAATATTCAGAAAAGGGGGTTTGCAGGCCCAAGCATTTGCACTTTATGTAAATCTGATGCAGAGGAGCTTCATCACGTTTTCCTGCATTGTAGCTTCGTCAACAAAGTTTGGCAGTTACTTCGGTGTTGGCTTTCCCTACTAGCGAAATGGAAAGGTAGGGACTTGGTTGAGTGCGTTCGTCATTGGTTTGCCCTCTTTGGAAATGGGAATACCCTCCCTCTCTTTTTGATAGATTCCATGTGGAGAGATCAAAATGCTAGCATCTTTGAAGACTTTGTTCCGTCGGTGTATTCCACGGCGTTAAAAACTGTCTACCACTGGAAATGTTATCCTCCAGCGACCATAAGGCCCAAGCTTCATCAGGTTCTTATCCCTGTGATGGATGACAACGCACTTCATGGATTCTTCGACGGAGCCTCTCAGAGGGATGTCTACGGAGCTGGAATTGTTCTTTCCATTCATCACAATCATCACTTTAACATTCAAGTTGGCATTGGAGTCGGCGATGGCCTCAAAGAAGAGCTTTTGGCTTTACGTTGTTTGTTGTGGTTCTCTCTCCGTAGAGGCTTCTCTTCTCTGAACATTTACAGAGATTCTCAGGTTGTGGTTAACTAGTTCAACGGAAGACACAAGATCAAAGCTCTGATTCTCGAACCATGGATGGAGGAAGTGTCTCGTCTTAGAGATTCTTTCGACTAGAACAGGTGCCTACATATTTACCGTGAAGCAAATTCGGCAGCTGACCACCTTTCCAAGCTGGCGTTGGGGCCGATGGATGGCAATTTAAGCTACAACAAAGTCATGGATGAGATCACAATCAATCAAGGAAGCATCCTGACTTTCTAAGCTAGTTTCCAATGCTTTGTCACTTAATCTTTTCCTGCCATTCTAGATCTGTGTATCTACTTTTTTAGTTCCTCTCTTGATCCAGCCGAGATGAAGCAATTCTCTGACATTGGTATTTTTTCTCTTATGATTCTTGTTTTTAGTTTATGTTTTCAGTTATCACTGTCCATTTCTTTTCGGATTGGAGCCTCTCCCGATGTAACCTTGTTATACATAATAATTAAGTTACATTTTTTTCTTCTGGAAATATATACACTCATAACAGATTGCAGTGAGACTACATGAGGGCTATATCACTCAACAAACATGTTGAAATAGAATCTGATATTTTAACTAAGAAAAACAAAGAAGAAAAAAACATTTTCAATGTTTTCATTGAAACATGCATCCTTGTCCGTCGCACATTCACTAGAAGACTCTAGTCTTTAAATGACATATCCAATTCTCAAAGATGCTTCTGTTTCTTAGTTCCTTAGTTTCCAAATAATATTGCATTAACAGAACCAGGGATTTCAATATATGATTGATAAGAACTCGCAATACCAATCCTACCTCCAAAGATAATCATTTCAATCAATCATCAAATATCTTCCAGTTCCTTAAAGCTTGCTTTAGTGTCAATGCTAAATGAGAGTTTTCACTATTCCTAGGCTCAATATAGGAAGGTCTTGATTGCTTTATCAATGGTCCTAGAACTATAACAACATCACATGTGTTAGGGTGTGCATTAAGATCTTGTTCAGTACAATGCCAAGAAACCTTATCCATAACATTAATGCTATATTCAAGTCCTCATTAGATGCTGGGAGTACTGGATCTATGAATTTCCTGATCTATTCTCGATCACTACATATGTGTCCAAACCAAGGGATCAGATGAACTTTATCTTCAAACTACCTCTCATCCAAGGTCTTCTAGCCTATGATTAGTTTCCCAGGTACAATACCAAAGCTTTAAACGTCTGATATTGTATTTTATCATATGTTGATATACACAAATGAATAATATTACTTTCAACATTAACAAGAAAAAACATTCACAATTTGCTTAAAAATGAACAAAAAATCAAAGATATTACAATTAATGTTAGAATTTTGATACTTCCAAGATGGTTATGTTAGATCTTCAAACAATTTATATATTATCACAATAACCATATGCAATAGGATAACTGAAAGATAGACAAGCATAGCATAAACAAGAGTACACAACAATTTATCCTAGGAAACCCTCTTGGGGCAGAAAACCCAACAAAACTTCTTCAGTATAGATTCGTCAGCAAGTACAATTTCAATCTCGTACAATAACCCAAGAATAAGATAAGATAGAAACCCCAGGAAAAGATGCCTTCAATGTAGCTACTCTTTCTCCCAAGTGAACTTGTCTTTCTCTCTCTACTAGTGTGAACTAGCTTGTGTGAGTGATGATACAAATGAGCAAGGATACTCCCTTATTTATACTAATCATAAAGTGAATTTTTTACCTAACTGGGCTGACTTTCCCTTCCCTAACTGGGCCGACTTGATAGGGGCATTTTTTCCCATTGTTTGGGTCATACTGCCCATTGTTTGGGGCAGTTTATCCACTGGGTCAACTTGTCTATTTTACTTGATTTATTTTAGGTCTTTTACATGATCAATTACAATATGAATATTCCTTGAAGGAAGTACAATAAAAATACAATAAGAATATCTTCTGGAGTTACATTCTTCAACACTCCCTCTTAACAAGGAAGGTATTCTTCTGGTACTATCATCATCATCACTCTGCTGCTGTGACTCTGTAGTCTGACCATTGACTTATGAAATCTCTCAAATCTATACATCACTAGAATTTTTGAATGAGAAAGCCATTTGGTGGGTTCAGCCTAGGAGCGTACATTACGTCGCAAAAATGACCACCTACGTTACCTCACCATGTGTCCAAATCATCTCGTGAGTGTAGCCTAGGACACTCAATTACATCACACAGTGAATATCCGCTACCATGTCACGTCTCATCACCGAGACAAAAAAACTCTCTGAGTGTATCCTAGGAGACTCAATTATGTCACACTTAGTGGCTACGTACTACCACATCACCTCATGTGGAGAATAGCCTAGGTCTGAAACCTGCGTCTTTGTGCGTGTGTGTTGTCCAACATAGCACAGTAGTCAGGATACTCAATTGAGTCACCAATGTGACTACCTACTGCATCCTCAAAGGTGTAGTCCAGGAGACTCAAGTACATCACCGAAGTGACTACTTGCTAAATCCTCATGAGTGTAGTCCAGGAGACTCAATTACATCCCCGAAGTGAATACCTGCTACAACATCACCTCAAGTGGAGACATGCCCAGGAGCTCAATTATGTCACTATGTGACTACATACATCTCACACATGCTATTTTACTCATCCATCCCTCTTTCGAGGAACCTCGATCTGAACCACTCCAAGCTTGTCCCTAAAGTACTTAAACTTCACTCCCAAGAGAGGTTTGGTCAACACAATGGCTATATGCTCCTCTATCGCTACATACTAGAGCCTCACTGCTCCTCTCTGCACCATATCCTGAATATAGTGATACATGATCTCGATGTGCTTCGACTTGTCATGAAACACCAGGTTCTCAGACAACTTCACAAAGCTACGGTTGTCATAGAGAATACAAGTCTCCTCTAACTCAAGATCGAACAATTCTACGAGTAAATTTTGAAGCCACACTGCCTCATAGCTTGTCGAACAAGATTCCATTGAATCTGCTTCGGCTATACTGAGTGCCACACTCGACTACTTCCTATTGAACCAGGAGATCATACCTAATCCCAAACTGAAGCAGCACCTTGATGTGCTCTTTCTATTCGTGACACTACCATCCCAATCCGCATCAACATAACCATATAGTTTAATCTTCTAATCTCACGCATATTTGAATCCATAATCAACCGTACCCCTCAAGTACCTCAACACATGATTTTACGCAATCAGGTGAACATGTATCAGTTCTACCATATACTGACTCAATGTGTTTATTGCAAAGCATATATCCAGCCTCGTGTTCGTTAAGCACATTAACGAACCAATCATCTGTCTATATACTATGGAATACACTATTTCTAAATAAGTATCACAGAGAAACTTCATATTTGATGCCATTGGTGTGTCCATGGCCTTGCAATCCATCATCCTGAATCTCTTCCGGAGCTCTATTGCATATTTTCCTTGGCTAAGGAAAACTTCTTCTGGATTTTCCAAGACCTCAAGACCTAAGAAGTAATGTGCCATACCCAAGTCTTTCATCTCAAACTCCATGGCAAGTTTCCTCTTCATTTCTGCAATGCGATTCTCATCACCTATAAGGAATAGGTCATCTACATACAAAAGTGGTATCACTGGCTTTCCATCCTCAACCTTGTAGTAAAGGTTGGTATCTGCTTTACTCTTGGTAAATTCCAAGCTTGTCAGAAAACTATCAATCCTTCCATACCATGTCCTAGGAGCATGTTTTAAACCATACAAGGCCTTCTTCAATTTACACACATGTGTCAGCATATCACGTGTCTTAAATCCTAGTGGCCACTCCACATACACTTCCTCCTCTACTACGATGTTCAAGAAGGCAGTCTTCATGTCCATCTAGTGTACCTTCCATTTCATTACTACATCTATAGCAAGTATAGATCTGATCGAAGTGTATCTTGCTACATGAGCAAAACATCTCGTCATAATCGACTCCCTCTTTTTGAGAGAAACCATGAACCTTTCCTTGTACTTCTATAGTATGTTGATTTTGTAAATCATCATTCTCTTGTAGGTCATAGCACACTATTTTATCCTACAAGTCGAATGCAGTGGTATTATTAATAACATTTTATAGTCATAAAATCATATTGACATTTTCATGACAAATTCATAATTCACAAAATTATGCAACAATGCATTTTAGCTAATTCCTTAGCACAACCCTCATCCATATCCCGTATACACACAATAACTATCTAGATTCCTTCCATCTCTACTAGAACATACTATTAAGAGCGTGCACTGCACTCAACATGTTAGCAAAGAGGTTTCATCCTAGACTATCTCCATCAAGTGCTCATGGAATGTTGTGCAACACTATAGGATTACTCATAACATGCACTACATGAGCCTACTGCTTGTCAATCTTAGTCATATATAAATGCATAAAAGAAAATTGTATCACAAATATACATGTAATTATTCTAAGCAATATTCTTCAAAATAATCAGGAATTCAAATGACAGTAAACACTTATCTTTCATGTGTTTTGTAGGATCCCTCTTGGTTTGTGCCTCCTTGCATAATTCACTGGAGTTTATGGAAGAGTACTCTTCTCCATCATCTGATTCTGAAGACCTTGATCTTCTTCTTTGACTAGTCTAGAACTTTCTGAAGCCTTCATCCTTGGTCCTCACGTACTAGATTCAAGACCTCCTTTTGCTTGGAAACAAATTCTTCACACCATCATGTTTTGTCTGGATCTCGGGTAGATGAGTCACCATTTTGCTTACGATCGGTAAATCCTTGTAGTGTATATATATGTAAGTCTTATGTGCCATAGTTCGCTTGGTTCCATATCATCATGAACCAATGCTTGATCTGGTTGGTCTTTTAATTTGAACAAGCCTCCCTCTTGCTCTCCAATTACTATTGTATCATCAAAAGTTCAAGACATATTCTTCATCACTTGATGAATGTTCCCTTGATTTCTTCTTAATTGGTTCGTGGTCTTTTGCAGCATGAGCATGATGCCTCTTCTTATTTCCTTTCTTGTTGTTGCCTTTGTTCTTGGGGCAATTTCTTGCAATGTGACCTTTTTCATCACAATTGTAACATCTAAAGTTTGAGTAATCCTTGTGAGGTCTTTGCTTCTTTTGGAATCTTCTAGACTTGTGAGAGTGTTCTTCTTTCTTGCTCTCCTTTGCATGAGCTTCCAAGGCTTGATTATCATCTTCAATCATCTTCTTTTCTTTGGCTTCAATTATGGCTTCTTCCTGAGCACAAGTTTCCCAAAGCCTACTGAATTTGATGAGCTTAGTTATAAAACATATTCCTTCAATGAATGCTTCCCATGATCTTCGGAGACCATTCAATGTAGTCATCAACAATTTTGTTTCTTCAACATGGTCTCCAATAGCTTCTAATTGTTGTCTAATTTGGGAGACCCTTATGAAATAGGATTGGATGTTTTCTGAGTTCTGCATATTCACACCCTTGAGTTGAGTTCCCAAGGTCATCTTCCTATTAATGTTCTTTCCTTCATATAGACTCTTCATTACATCAAACATCTCCTTGGGAGTCTTCAATGATGAAACATGGGGGATCAAGTGATCCTTGATGGAGTCAGCAATAATCCTCTTGAACTTAACCAAGTTCTTCTTGTGTTTAGCTTTGTCTTCATCTCCCTCTAGCTCTGCAACTTCTTCTTTGACATAGTTGACCAACTCATTCTCTTCTAAAATGAGCATCACTATATACTTCCACGAACAGAAATTATATGCTCCTTCAAGCTTATCCCCAAGATTGGTATTGTTTGTCATCTTGATAAAAAGATAATGTCAAATGGAAATAAAGATAATAGGACTTACCAATCGAGATGCTCCAATCAAGTACGTGCTTCATTGTCTTTTGAGATCTTACTTCTTGATGGCCTAGCGTTTGTAAGAGAAACTCTAATTTTTCAACTTTGGATTCTTGAAAAACTGAATGGAGAGAGAGATGTGCCTTCCTAAGGAAAGTTGAGCAAAGGTCATTTTCTTCCAAATCTGTGGACAGAACTGCCAAAAACTTGATGCCCTAATTTTCCCTTGTAGGAGTGAGAGGGAGAAGAATGAAAATTCTCCAATCTGAATTCTGCCTCCATATAAAAATGTACCCTCTTAGGGTGAGTTGCTTTGACCTCCTTTTTAGGCCAAACTATGGTGAAAAGCCTCCGGAATAGGAAACCCTAGTTTTCACTTCCAACAGTTTCTGCTGCACAATGTCTTCTTTAAGGCTAGCTCTGAAACCATTCTAGAATTTTGATACTTCCAGGATGGTTATGTTAGATCTTCAAACAATTTATATATTATCACAATGACCATATGCAATAAGATCACTGAAATATAGACAAGCACAACATAAATAAGAGTACTTAACCATTTATCCCGGGAAACCGTCTTGGGGAAAAAAACCAAGAAAAACTTCTTCAATATAGATTCATTAGCAAGTACAATGTCAATATTGCACAATAACCTCAGAATAAGATAAGATAGAAACCCCAAGAAAAGATGTCTTCAATGCAGCTACTCTTTCTCCCAAGCGAACTTGTCTTTCTCTCTCTACTAGTGCGAACTAGCTTGTGTGAGTGATGATACAAATGAGCAAGGTGACTCCCTTGTTTATACTAATCATAAAGTGACCTTTTCACCTAACTGGGCTAATGTGTCCTTCCCTAACTGGGTCGTCTTGACACGGGTATTTTTTCCCATTGTTTGGGGTAGACTTCCCATTGTTTGGGGTGGTTTACCCATTGGGATAACTTGTCCCCATACTATGAAGTAAGATATCCCAATGTACCAGGGAATGTTGTTTCCACAGATGCTTTGTCTTTGAGAGTATGCTTTGCAAGAGGTTGCAACATCAATCCTACTTCCAAAAATAGTCATTGATCAATCATCAAAGATCTATCAATTCCTTAAAGCTTGCTTCAATGTCAATTCTAAATGAGATTTGTCATTGTGCTTAGACTCGACATGAGAAGGTCTTGAATCCATTATCAATGGTCCTAGAACTACAACCACATCACCTATATGAAGATGTGCATTAGGCTCTTTCTCAGTACAATGCCAAGAAACTTGAGTCATAGAATTAATACTAAATTCAAGTCCTCATTAGATGTGTTGGGATGTGACAACCAATTGATGGTTTAGGTAGAGTTGGTTCATGGTGGCTTCACCAACGGTATAAGTAGTTATGTGTAACTGAAGAATGATTGCTTAAATATGTGGCCCATTGAAGAAGAATAATCTACTATTGTTCCTTGAATACTAAGAATACCAATGCTTTTCCTAGTGGACATAGCCCACATTTAGTGGGTGAACCACGTATATCTTGTGTCTTTCCTGTGTTTGCTATTATGTGCAGATATGTTGTGCATTCTTCTGTTTTCTGCTATTACTTTTATTTTATGATCTCTGTAGGTTTAAGGCCCATAAGTGGTATCAGATCTTGGGTGAAGAGCAGAAACTAGGTTGCAGAGAACAAGAGGAGGATGTATTTGATCACGTCGAAGTCTCAGAGCAAGTGAACAAGAGGCCATGTGTTGAAGGCTGCGAGCTGTAGAGCTGTAGTGAAGGATCCCACGATTTGTTGGTTCTTGGTAACCGCAAAGGGAACTGCTCATCTGTTGAAGCCTCCGTTGTGGAAACAGTGACAGGAAGACAACTTATTTGTGGTCAGGCAGAATCAAAGCCCTGTGAGGGAAGTACGGACAATATAGCCAAATTCAAATGGTGTTGTCATTATGGACTGGTGACTACCTTCCTTGCGATCTTGTTGTTGCAGAGCTCAAGGTTAGAGATCCACGAAGTAATGCCTTGTTGATGCATGAGGAATCAGAGATCCGTGAGGCCAAAAGGGAAACCAAAGTTTCAATTTTATGGCTCTGAGAGCTTGAAGCCGTGGAATCGTTGTTTGAAAAAGATTCTACCTGGTTTGAAGGAATAGCTGTGTGAAAGAGTTTCTGTGAGGTTTTTCAAAACTTGGAAGCAGAGATCCGCAGAGGGACTCGTTGTTGTTGCGCGTGGAAGCTAAGAATCAAGGCATGTTTATTTGTCTGAGGTGGAGCAAGCTTCCAATTAGAGGAGATCCGCCCCGTGGAAGAGCCTGCCATGGCCGTCATTTTTTGAGAAAGAATGGAAATTGGAAGAGCCGGTGGAGCTGGTGGGAACTGGAAGAACCCGTGCGCAAAGGAGAGCCTCTGTTCCCGTCGCAGTAACCAAAAAGGAAAACGCCCGCGAATGGAGACCCATGCGCAGAGGAGAGCCGTCGTTTCCCGTCGCTATCTACAAAGAAGAAGACGCCCGCGAGTGGAGAGTCGATCCACCATTTTAGCAGAAAGACGACCACGAAGGAAAAGGGAGAGTTGAGTCCAATCTGGACGTGCTCGATCTGCTAACTGTCGTTGTTGTTGATTAGAACGTTGGGCTCGAGTAGTCACCTGGAGATGGGGTCAGGTCTTCATGAGGCAGACCAAGATAGAGCTGACGGAAGTTTCTTGAGAGGAAGTTGTTGGAGATTCTGAGGCGTGAGACAGTCGTGCCTGCCATCTATGATGTAGCGATTTTGTGACTAATCAATTAAGTTGAAGATCCATGATGCAAGCTGAGGTTCTGGCTAAGATTTATTGGAACAGAGGGCCGCTGCAAAGGAGACATATACTCAGTTGGTTGGTTTGGCCAGTTTTTTTAGTTCAAGGTCTTGAATGCAAAGTTTGAGGTGGAGCACTAAAGATGTTCCAGATCGCATAGGAAGAGTTGTTTGCAAAAGCTCAAGAAACCATTGTATGGCCGAAAACATTGTATGGCGTGAAGGGCTAAGGCGATTAGTACAAGATGTGGGATTACTTCAGGGTGGGTGAGATTGATGGTAAGTTTTTTGGTTTTTGGTTATCATAGCATGATTAAATGATAATGATACTCGGGAAATTCGGTATGAATAACGTGAAATCGGTAAACATCATAAGCTTTCTTTAGGTTGATGTCCATGTAATGAAGAAAAAGAGTTATATGTCTCATGTATCATATGCTAGTTTGGTATATGCGATGATATGATGAGATGATATTTCACATGCACTTGGTGTTGTCCATGGATTCATGGCAAATCCAAGTAAAAGCAGTGCAATTGGTGCTTCAGTATTTTTTAGAAGCACAAAGGACTAGGCATTAGGTAAATTGTTGTCAAGGTGGAGATTGTTGAGATGTGACAACCAATTGACGGTTTAGGTCAAGTTGGTTCATGGTGGTTTCACCAATACTATTGATCCTTGAATACGAAGAATACGGATGCTTTGCCTAGTGGACGTAGCCCACATTTAGTGGGTGAACCACGCATATCTTGTGTCTTTCGTGTGTTTGTTGTTATGTGCAGATCTGTTATGCATTCTTTTGTTTTCTGCTATTACTTTTTTTTTATGATCTCTTACTTTTTTTATGATCTCTGTAGGTTTAAGGCCCAACAAGCCGTTGGGAGTACAAGATCTATGAATGTCCTGAGTTGTTCGTGATGTCTACATATGTGTCTAAACCAAGGGATCATATGAACCTTACCTTCAGACTGCCTCTCATCCAAATCCTTCTTGCCTATGAACGGTTTCATAGGCACAATCCCCAAGCTATAAACATTTGATTTTGTGTTTGCACATCCGGTGGTTGCAATACTCAACTTGACAAATGAATATTTTTACTTTAGACATTGATGATAAAACCATTTGCAATTTGCTTAAAAATGAAACAAAAAGTCAAAGATAGTACAATTGAAACCTGCCTGCATATTCTGGAGCAATATATCCAAATGTGCCAAGCAATCTCATTTCCATAGATGCTTTGTATTTGGCAGCAAGCTTTGCAAGACCAAAAGCATAATGTTTCTAATCATTGACTGTAGTAAATTTAATTGAAACAATATGGACTAAGATGGCATTTTTGAAAGGAAATGCGAACTTGAGTGATTACTAGTAAAATAAATAAGGAGTTCTGAGATCGATTGGTTTTGGGTACCATTTTTGATAAAGTTTGCAATACATGGAACATAAATAGCAGAAACACAAAGGGCATATTGATTGCGTGGGAATATTGATTGTCTTCTGATTATTAAGCACACATATATATAGTTTCATATAAGACCAAAACCACTGGCTAATACTATGGGCCAGTGTAAACCATGGGTCAACAAATGACCTAACTCAACTAACTTAGGACCATTGACTCAACTAACTAACCAACTTAGGACCATTGAGATTACAACTCTTAACACACCCCCTTAATCTCAAGTGGGATGGTGTGGTTAGCACTATCAATGTCTAAGTGTTGTGCCTGATGGTCTATGTCTCAGCTAGGCATACATTTCATTCAAATAAACTTAAGCTTTAGTTTCTTCCTTGATGTGTACTTGGACTGCTTCTTCTTTGTCTTCTTGAACTTGATGCTAAGTAGGTGTTCTTCAACATCTTCTTTGTCTTCTGCACAATAAACAGTTTTATTGCTTTTCATTGGTCCTGGAACATAGTGCAAGTCTTCTTCTTCTTCTTCTGTTTCTATTTCAACATATTGTATATTACTGTCCATTTTACCTACACACTTAAAATATTTGTTACAAAAAAGATACATATATTTCATCTCTTCTTGGATAGCTTCCACATCTTCTTCTTCTTCTGTTTCAATAGCAGCAACATCATAATTAACTGTTGCATCTTGTACACAATGTGCATCCTTCACTGCTTTCTCAAAAACTATGGGCTGACAGGGAAACAAAACATACTCATACTGCTCATCAATAATGGGAGTCTGCTCATATAGCTCCTTCAAACTTCTAGTTTTCTGGTTCTTTGATGAACTGGTTGCTACAACTTCTATGCTGTTATCAACTTTCTCTTTCTCTGAGAGACTATCACTGCTGCTATCAACTGTCTCTTTCTCTGAGAGACTATCACTGCTGCTATCAACTGTCTCTTTCTCTGAGAGACTATTACTGCTGCTATCAACTATCTCTTTCTCTGAGATACAATCACTCACGTCACTGGGGATAACTTCATTGATAGGGTTGATTTCACTGTCATCAACAAACAGAGCTAGATCAACAAGCTTTGCTAAACTTACTTGATCATTGGCTACATCATAAACATAGTCTTCTTGGCTGGCTTCCACTTCACTGTGGGATTCCTGGTGCTTTGCATGGCTTGCAAAGTCAACTGGTTCTTCTTCACTGAAGTCTTCTTCATCTTCTTCTATAGGTTCCTCTTCACTGAAGTCTGCTTCATCTTCTTCTATAGGTTCCTCCTCACTGAACTCTACTTCATCTTCTTCTGGTTCCTCTTCACTGAACTCTGCTTCATCTTCTTCAAGTTCCTCTTCAAAGAACTCTGCTTCATCTTCTCCAAGTTCTTCATCACTGAACTCTGCTTCATCTTCTTCTACATCAGGTTCTTCTTCACTGAACTCTGCTTTCAATATATCCCAAGCTTCTTTGGAAGTAGAAGCTTCTGAAATGTAATGAAAGATGGAATAATCTACACCATTTTGTATGATACTTAAGGCAACAACTTGCCTTCTTTTCTTTTGATACTCTGTCAAATTCTCAAATGCAACTAGATCTGTAGGATCATTATCAACTACAAAATGCCACAGATCTTGTGACCTTAACAAATCCCTAATTTTTAATGACCATAAATCATAATTATCTCCATCAAAGGTTTGCCATGAACCTATTGAAGTTAACAGATTTCTTACCTCTTCGATTTCTTCTGGTAGCTCTTCTAGCACCATCTTCGATCTTCTTGGTTCTCTTCAAGTATCACATGGGGGCTTCACTCAATAAACCGTTATCATAGCACGTTCGTTCGTGTCATATGAAACAATACCCCTAATTTCACTAAATATTGGAAAATACCTTCCAAAATTGTTTTTTTTAACCCCCTCCCAATATGCCTTCCCAATTTAAAAAAACCCCTATTTTCACTAGATATTATATGTATAAATTTTTTCATTAACATTTTTTATATCGCTTTATATTTCTACCTAGTATATTGATATGATACCCCTCTTATGACCCCACATGCATTCTACAATGCACCTTGCTTCTTTCAATGTATATTGTGGATGCACATTACTTCACCCACAATGCAATTACTCAACCACATATTATTATGATTTGCAACATCTAATGGTCTAATGAAAAGATAGGAGATCACTTCTTGTATGTCACTAGAGCCAATGCACATAGTACAACATTTAGATTGCATGTTGCAGTTCCCCAATCGTTGACTAAGCCTGTTGTGGGATGGGTATCCAAGCCCCTAGGGCTAGTAACAAGCTCTAGGAGGCTGACTAAACCTCCCAAGGCCTATAATAGGCACGAGTGGTTGGGTATTCAATCTCCCAAGGTCTATTGAGGGCCTATAACAGACCTCGGAGGCTTAGAGCCTCCCAAGGCTATTGGTAACAACTGGTTGAGTGTTATTAGTAACAATTGGTTGTCAATGACCATTGTCTCTTGACTATGATCGATTGGAAACCCACTTCACCACAAAACCCCTGGCCTCAAGCATGCCTGAAGACGTGATTTCCCTACGTATTGGTAAGCTCGAGCCTTGCCTCAACCCGATTTCTCATCCAGCCGAGATCCCACCATCTCCATTTGGCGGATATTTGTCAACCCAACGATATAAAAAAGACCCCAAAGTATTTTTGTAATGTTACATTAAATAGAAAAACCCTTTTCCCTTTAATATATAAGCAATATAATTTTTCAATTTTCATGAATATTTAATACCGCAATATGAATGAACGTGATATTATATTGCCTTCTAGTGAAGCCCTCGTGAAGTATCAGTGGTCCTTCAATCTTCAGATCTGTTCCGCCCTTTTTCGACAGAGGGTCTTCTTGGATCGATCTCTGCAGGACTCGATCTTCTGCAATCAAAGCTGGAACGTTGTCCAATATTTTGGCTCAACATCAGCAATATTTTTCTTTAAAAAACTAGATCTGCTCAGAGATCTGGCCGTTCAGCATTGGATATGAGATTGGCTTCATGTTCATGCTTGCCATGGAGTATGACAGCGGTTAAACTAATCATTGCACTTTACTAACTGACACAGTGTGTTGAGGGGTGCGACAGACAAAATCCTGTAAGTCTAAGGCTGATCATTGCACTTTTCCACTAAGCAAGCTTGCGACGGTCATCGCAAGTTTTCCTTTCCCAAGGTGTGACATCGTCGCAGTCTATCTTAAAGCAATGGGTGGGGGCTATATATATATATATATACATATATATACACACACACACACACACACAGCTTGACTAATTGAACATAACACCAATTACTAGCACTTTCTCCTCAAATTGTATCTAGAATTTCATTAAGTTATTGTCAAAGAATCGTTTCCTATTGTTTTTAATCTAAGTCGTCATTGTCTCTACATATTCAATAGTTTGATACCAATTACTTTTTTTTTCTAGATTAAAACCTCTTTGCATCTTCGGATCTAGTTCTAGAAACTATTTTACTAGGTAATCTTTTAATTGTCTCAAATCACCTGCTTCATTCATAAATAGCATACTTGTTGTTTCCAATATCCAATCCACATATTATAAGTCATTGGAATTTACATTTGCAATTTATGCCACTTGACAAGAATTGGAAAATTTCCTAATAAATCTCAAATTTCTCTTTACAAATGATAAATGGCACTATTGTTTTTTAATGTTCATTTTTCATGTTTACATGGTTGTAGAAACATTGAAAGCTGAAAATTGAAACTACATATGGAAATATACATTCATTCGTAGGAATTGTTTCTTGTTTCATGCAAAGAAACTAATAAGCATCCAACCCAACTTTTAACTTCTTGTAGGTTACTCATTTCGATTCAAATATAATGTTAGAAACTTACATTATGAGAAATTACATAATTGATTTGTTTTAAAAAAAATTCTAACTATGATATTTTTATGACAGCAACAATATTGAAAACTAGAATTTGAAATATGGATATATGCAATACATCCATTGGTGAGGCCCATGGAAAGTTTCAATAGACAACAATTGATGGCAGATCAAAATGGTGATTTCACTTTACATCATCTAGCATTTCTCCTACTATACTAATCATTTTCTTTTAGCACACCAACTAGACACTATATTTATCTTTTGACAATTTGATTCCTCATCGTCATGTTCATTTTTTTCCTTGGCATATCCAAAATGCATAGTGTACAATAATCTAATTATTAATTTTTTATTTTTTTTCCAGAGAAAAATATATCCCATTGTCGCCACCCTCGATTATCCAAATTTGCTCAATGACACATACCAATGTCTTTGAAGGAAATGTCCTTGCCATGTACGAAATAGGTCAAAACAGGTAGACCAACTCACCTCTAAAAACTCAATTGATGCTTGTTGACTTAGTTGACAAATATGGCCAACTATTAATAACAATGAACATAAACAATAATTTGATTTCCCACTTCAATCAACATTTCTCCATCAGTGTTTGAATCAAAGGGTTTTCCATTAGAAAAAAAAAAGTAATTTATGACATAGGAGATGAAAAGTAATCTATTCTATTGCAAGAAACAAGTTTAGTTGAAAACATATCACATGCCTTTAAACAACACAGATTTGCACCAAACACCACAATACAAGAGTTGCTTGCATCAACCAATGCATACTCTGTTGGATATATTGCAATGATCGTCACTTGTTGTTAACAAAACAATAGACATTTTGAATTGAACATCAAAGATGGTGACACATTAGTTGATACCACAATTATGCATTCTCTTACATCCAAAACCATTGGTTTTTTTTCACCAATCACTAGACTTCTTTTATTTAATTATTACACTTTTTTTGCCTAAGAACTACAAAAACATTGACATTTCCAATATTTACTGGCAAATGCATTTTTTGTGTACCTATATCGTTACAACTCAACCAAAACTACAGAGGTATTTACTATGAAACACAACAACACTTGGCATCAAAAGCACCTTCTATATACCTGTTCAAACATTGTTAGAAGTGGTCCCAAAAGATCCCATGCCGTGTGCTTTGCATCAACAACATTTGTTGATGTTCTCAGTGATGAATTTGCAAAATCACATTTGCTATCATTTGTCAAGTCAACAACTCAAGAAAGTACTCATCTACTTTTTTTTTTGTCCTTCCTTCAAATTTTCTCTTATTCTTTTGCCACATTGGAAATATTATTTTGTACATGAACAAATCACAGCATCACATCTAAAATTTTATGCATCACCAGTACCAAGTACCAGGAATGTTGAAAACAAAAAATGTTTACTGTCCACCATTCCAAAAAATATGTGATGAATGTAAACAATGATTGCCTTCAAACTCATCATGATGCACACTATGTGGAAAAGAAACAATATGAACATAGTCTCGAGTGTACTTTGTACACTATTAATGGAATAATAGAATGTGTTTTGCGAATGCAACTCCAGGAGTGTTTCCCAACAATTGCCCAAACCAGCTTTTACGACTACCAAAAAATCATTTCGTCATTTGTTTTCCATCTACGAAAACTATGTATCAGTATTCACGTTGGCAATTGGCAATGTCAGTGCCGACATCAAAAAACCGTAACATCATGTCTATCTATCATTACATCTACTTATATTTTTTATAAAATGTCCATAAAGACGAACCAAATCAATCAAATTTTGCCTTGCTTAAACAATTACTTGCACTGTGTTGTCACTATGGCTACCTACTTGTGGGAATTATTAGTTTATGAGAAGACTAAGAGGAAGAAAACAGTGAAGAATATGGAAAAATAATCTTTTTGTATAGTGCACTTTAATAAAATCTTTCAGGGATAGGAATAGCAAATACATGCATGAAAAAATGCATCGTGACATGATGAATTTGTCCTATATTTTATTCTCTTAAATCGAAACAAAGTTTATGTTGTGTTTTTGAAAATGCTTGAGACTATAATTTCTATATTAATTAAGAAGTAGAAAATCACGATTGGACTACTTGTCAAATCCATGTTTTCTTATTTGTCATTCTACATGCATTGAAGTTGTTTAAGTTGTCAAAGATCAATCCATTCAATGTATGGACATGTCTTTTTTATTTCTTTCTGAAACACAAGCATGAATTGAGTCTAAGGGCGTTGCTTGTGAAAGATCGGCACTTGATATTTCTTAAAAGTGTTTTTTGTCTATTAATGATTCACCAGATAGAATTAAATTCCAATCAGGGTGTTTCTATAATAGCTTCTTGCCATTTTACTTGTTCTCCATAAAATATACTACAAACGAGCTCTACTAGCACAGATATAACATATGTTTCTCTGGTTTGGATTTGATCTGTATTTATGCTTGAAATTTGAAGAGCAAATACCCAATGCTACTTCTTCAATTCATGTTGCTTAACTTGGCATAGTATTAGTAATTTCTTCACAATTGCTTGTTTCTCGTGATTCTTAGTTGTACAATGAGTTGCTATAATTTTCTTTTATATTTTGTTGATATTCTCCATGTTTTGCTTTAATATATAGTTTCTTATTCTATTTCCATTTTTAAAATTATTGTAAACTATAGATCATCACTTCTATGCGTCTTGTTTTTGTTTTAGTCTATAGCCATAACATACCTGATATCAGTTATCGCAAAAAACAACATCCTTGATATAATCTATGTCTGTATCAAATATCAATGTAAATTTCTTAGTTAGCTCTAAAAATCCCCTCTACATGTAATCTATATCAGGATATGGAGCCATGTTTACTTTTTTTTTTGGTTTGACATGTTCCAACTGAGTCATTGGTATCAAGATAGTGTGACTGTTTTAGAGATTAAGATACATATTATTTTTAAATTTAAGTAACAAAAATTATTTGTAACCATATTAGATAGATGCATATCATGACTAGCAATCAGTACTTGGGCATTTGATAGGGCGTTTTATCAAGGATGAAATGGAAAATCCTTGTGTTCTATTGGATATGCACCAAATAGCCAGAATGCAGACTCATGCACTTATGAGAATTTTATTAACAAGACTTTTAAAATGATTAGAAATGTACATTAATTTACCAGCGATTTCAGTGTCCAGAAAAACCAGTTAGAAATCAGGTAGTGGTGGCCATTTGTATAATTAGTAACTATATATCTATAAATACTTGGCAATCATTTTCCCATTAAAATATTCAAGGTGATGTGTCTTTTATATTCTATTTTAATAGTGATTCATGCACAACAAGCTCCTCGACCTCCTTCACAAATAGATTCCTACAAAGTTTTATTAAGGCATCTTGCTTTTGCATTTAACTCCAACGAAAGACAAAAGGATATGTTCTATGTCAATCTATCAGGACTGGATATAGGATTTTGGTGGAGTCCACAAAATATACCATGAGAACATGAGGTAGCTGAGCATTTTTGGTATAGTAAAGGCTCAACAACAAAAGCATCATGTAGACCAATTTAACAGCTCAATGTGTCACTTACAAGGAAATGAACCTAAGTGGGGAGGGTAGAAATAATTCTTCCCAACCACCCACGCTACATCCAATAGATCTGTGTGTGTGTGTGTGTGTGATAGACTAGTAATATAAAAATTGGATATTTAAATAAAAGAAATTATGCAATTTAGTAGTTAAATTCAACAATTTGAAATAATTAAGTGATTAACATTTGATGTTTTGCAACTAATAATATGTAGGCTTAATGTCTAGAATATGGAATCTATCAAGTGAAAGATCAAGTTGTAAACAATTGTACAATTACCTAAGGTATGTTGACTTATTGTGCATTGAAATAGAGGTAGTGTTTAGTATCATACACAAAGAAGCATATAGATCTAGAATTTACATTCTTCATGGTAACAATGACACTGGAGTTGAAGAATTCAATGCGCTTTTGAGGAGATAGTGAAAAGGATGGCAAGTGGATATTTGGCATGTTCATAGTATTCGTAAAAATTTGAAAATATTTTGAATAATTCTAAAGGAATTGAAATATAGATTGCATGAACGTCACTCCAATAAGCTTTGGAAATTGTAAATGTAATATTGCCACTAGGTATATTTGTCCAAAAGTGATAAAGCATGGAGCCTGTATCATTTGTTGCTTTTGTTGTATGCTATGCAAGACTTATATTTCCCATTAGAGACATAAATGATTGTTTCATATTGTTACTTCAAGCCATGGCAAAGTTGAAATCTCCAACAAACACAATGTATTGTTTTCCTTGTGCATTTGCTAACACACTATTGACAAAATACAAAATATTGTCTAGTGGTGCATGTGGTGCAATATAGACATTTTCAATTTTCAAGGAGAATGTGCCAATATGGAAAACAATGATTATTGATTCAATATGTTTTGTAGTGTAATTGTATGACTTTTCAAGAACGATGTTCTTTTTGTCATATGTAAAAATTTCATGGATATGAAATATTGATAAATAGTCATAGTTTTTTGTTGCCAAAGTTTCTATGGATGCTTATTTGCTTGTGTTTCTTGTATATAAAGGATATCAATTTTCATTAGGTCATATTCATTAGCAATTTGTTCAATATGCAATGTTAAACTTTGGGTTTTCAATGAGCAAGATATTAAAAAAATGATTTTGGGCATGTGCAAGCTAATGAGGGTCACTTTTGGCATGTTATATGCAATAGAAAACTGAAAAATCAGGAATCCCTCAAATTACTTGGTTTTTTTCAGATATTGACACAAGATATATTGCATCGAGTAAAAAACATGAAATGTAAGAAATTGAGTCACGTTTCCGAATATATAAGTTTTAAGTATTGAAAATTTACATAACTATGTCAAATTTCATATTTTCTGTCACTTTTTATTTTTTTGGCAAATGATAAGGTATATGTTTTGTGGGTGTGGCCTTTGAGTGCCTAAATGATGGTTTCGGGCTACAACAATTGGTAGACATGTATAGAACCCGTAGCACTAGTGCAACACTATTTTTCCAAAATTAAATGTCTAATTTAAAAAAAAAAATATGTAAGCGATCAAACCTTGAGAGCGGTACGTCAAATGTGGGTGCATCCTTTGAAGGTCTTAATGCATTTATTCGACTTGGATTTTTTATAGCATTTAGAGTTCGGTGTATACTAGTACATCATACAAAAAAAATTTGAATGGTTGTGAAATGAAAAAGTTACAGAATAAACACTAACATCATGTTTTTTGACATAAGGAGTGATGACACGGGAAACTTAGGGAACAAATAGAAAAAATCAATATATTTTTTTAGAAAATTACATATTTGGAATCTCCATAAAAAATTCTATATATGCCTAAAATTTCGTCAATAATGATCATGTATGTTATGCTGTAGAGAGTGGTGAAAAACAGTTATATTGAGAAAAATAGTGGAAATGGATAATTAGATATGGTTCAGTAAATTCCATAGCACAGGTTTGGTAAGTCCGAACTAACCACATATGACCATGGCTAACACGCGGGCGCTTGAGGAGGGGGTTACTAGGTGCTCAGGAACACTCACGCATTCTATTTAAATTCAAATATTTTGGTTTGTGCTCTTGGTGTTAGAAGAAACACATGCTTGTTTTTGTTTATACAAAACACTCGAGTGTTATTATTCACATAATGCACACACGTTATGAACTTCACAAATTTATGTTTTTAAGTGTTGAATGGAGGTAAAGGGGGTGAGAGAGAGAAGAGAGATATGAGAGGGAGGGGAAGGGACATAAATTTAAGGAGTTGGGGAGAGTAATTATAAGGGAGGAAAATTAAAGGCCTAAACCCATATGTCCTAAGTCCCAAACCCCCTAAATCCCTACACCCCTAAGCAACTAAGCCCTTAACACATAATCCCTTACCCCATTAATAGTTGATCCTAAATCCCTTAACCTATAACGGTATTACTAATTAAATCCCTAGTCACTTAATTAACCCTTTATCTCCCCTCACTATTGTACTTATCCTTTAACTCCATAATACTTTAGCACTATAACACCTTAGACCTCAATTCCTAACCTCTTCAAACCTAACCCCCTAAGCCCAGAGTCATTAATCTCTTTACCCCTAAATTCCAAACTACTAAACCCCTGAAGTCCTTTAATTTTTTACCTGTAATCCTTTAACTATTATCCCTCTAAGCTCTAGTTTACCCTATAGAGGTAACATAATTCTTTACCTCTACACTACGTTTGCATGTGCTACCTCCCATGTGTTAGCGTGCCCAGCATTTTCTTGTGTGCTCTATGTTTGCATGTGTGTTCTTCGTTTGCATGAGAGCTCTATGTTTGCTTGAGCTCTCTCCTTCTAGATTTATCGCTTCTCTCTCAGCTTTGGAATTCTTTCTTGGGCTTGTGCATTAGTCTCTTTAAGCTCTAATTTACCCCTTATAAGCCTGTAATCCTTTAACCCCTTCACCCTTAATTCCTAACCTCATAAACCCTAACACGCTGACCATAAAGCACTAAATCAATTAACCCCTAAGGCCACTAACCCTTAAACCCCCAAGCTACTTTATCTCTAATCCCACAACCCCAAACCCCTAATACCTAGTCCACGCCTAACCCTTAAACAATCTAACCCATATTACTTAAAAAGCCCAAATCCCTAAGCCATTAATCCTAGAAACAATTAAACATTTTTAACTTCTTGGGCCTTAACCCCTAACCCATTAAACCCTATCCCCCTAACCATTGAGCCCTAAATTCCTTAACCTTTAATTCCCATTACCCATAAAACCCCCTAGCCCCCTATCTACTTAACTTCCTAACCCAAAAATATTTAAACTTGTTAACAACTTTATGCGCTTACATCTAAACTCTTAACCCATAACACCTAGAAGTCCTAATTAACTCCCTAACCCTAAAACCCCTAACCAATAATCCCTAAATCCCAAACCCATAAACTCTTATAAAATCATAATTCCTCATCTCCTAGAGGTCATTAAGCCCTTAACACCCAATCCTATAATCCTTTAACCCCTTGACACTTAACCCTTAACTAACTCAACCCTATCATACTAACCCTAGAGCCCTAAAACCCTTATCATATAAATCTGCAAACCTTTGAATGCCTCACCTCTTAAATAATCACTAATACCCCAACGCTTATGTCCTTAACCAGTAAGCCCCTAAGCCCTTAATTCTTACAAACCCTTAATAGTTAAACCCTTCACCCTTAAGGATTAACCTATTGAACCCTAACCCCCTAACTTCGTGCCATCAATCTCTTAACCCCTAAACCCCTTTATCTCGAAGTACTTAACACCCAACACCTAATCCCTATTTTATCCACAAACAATTAAGCCCTTAATGTCTAACCTATAAAACCCTAACCCCCTAAACCCATATCCATTAAATGAGACATAGAATGATGACCTAACCTCTAAATATTTAAACCTCTAAATCTTTAAACCTGTAAACTACTTTATCCCTTTACCTCTAAACGCTTAACCCCTAAGTCCCAGTTAAACCCCATAACCATAAAATGGCCCTAACACATAATCCCTAAATCCCAAAACCCATAAATCCCTAGAAACCAATCCCCCATCTCCTAAAATACATTAATCCCTTAACCCCAAACCTTTAATACTTAAACCCCTTGACACTTAACCTTTAACTGACTCAAAGCTAACATCTTATCCTTAGAGCCCTAAATCCCTTAGCTTATAAATCCCTTAACCCCTAAGCCCCTTGACCCAAAACCCTTCACCCTTAATGCTTAAACTATTGAACCCTAACCCCCTAGCATTGGTCCCCTCAATCCCTTAACCCCTAAATCCCCTAACCCGTAAACCCCTTTATCTCTAAGCACTTAAAACTAAACGCCTTTAGAAGCCCTAGTTTATCCACAAACACTTAATCCCTTAATGTTTAACCTCTAAAACCCTAACCCCCTAAACATGGAGCGCTAAGCCCCTTGACCCCAAACCCCTTGACCCCTAAGCAAATGTTACGGACCATCCAAGAGAAAGTCCAATTTCCCACATCCAACTACCAACAAGAGAATGAAAGAAAAGAGGCTCCTATTGAAACGCCGAAGTGTCCTGGTGATGTTGTACATGCTCTAGTTCCAACACCCTTACCTAAATTGGCAACTACATGTCGAATAACTCCAAAACGTATACAGATTCATGAAACTCTCATTAGTTCACTTGAAGGTATGTTGTCTAAACGTGCTATTGCTTATCAAAATGAACAAATACTTTGATAACTTTTTTTATTCTAAATGTGATGGGGACAAGTGCAAATTATTTTTATCATTGTTAAAATCTAGGTCTATGGTTGTTGTTAGAAGAACGTTAAGGATAAAGATGACCAAAAAGTTAGAACCAAGTTCTCATATTGTTAAAAGTTTAGTAGATGCATTTAGTACAATTGGAAATAAATCTCGCTCAAAGGATCGCAATGCGGCTCGCCGTGTGTTGTCACAATCAATCGTGAACAAAAACACTAAGGCACTTTATTTTCTTAAACCTGCCTCCAAAATTATTAATTTGAATGTGAAGACACTTTGTAGGTGTTGTGTTAGAAGAGAACAACTTGAAACCAGTCAAACATATGTTTGGGCCTTCATTGGCAGGTTATCAAGTTCCAATATGAAGCTCATTGATGCGGTAAAGGGATTAGTGCAATCTTTTTGGCATGACAGCACTAGACCTTCTTCCAACCAAAAATATGTATTAAAATTGAGAAGGGGTTCAAAGGATCATGAACCACACATTAAACATTTTCTTGATATGACACAAACAGAATTATATGAGAGATTTAGGAATGAACATAACGAACTTAACTTGGGCCAAAGATCGTTTGAAAAATGCAAACCATGGTGTGTTAAAATAAACACAATTCGTAACACATGTTGTTGTCGATACCACATTGAGTATGGTTATTATTATGACACATATACATATATTTTTCGTGTATTGTATAACACTCTTGTGTAGGAATTCTTAGCTATGTTACCACGGATGTCATCTAGAGACTTTATTCATAGCATTTTGTGTAGCAGGCCAAACGATTGCACATTTTATCAAAAAGCTTGCATAGATGGGACATGCCCAGGGTGTGGTGGATTGGCATTTTTGGAAAATGCATACATGTGACCGATGAGCATGAACTTGGGAGGCAGGAGGTGAACTTGCAGTCATTCAAATATGTCACGTAGGATATTGATGGAGGGAACGAAAGAAAAAAAATACAATTGGTCACTTCTCAGGTTGGTAATGAGTTCTTGAATACTATTTTTTCTTCAGATTGCAATTTCATATGTAACAATCTATTGATATATGTCTATATTGTTGATCTACCAGGTATGGGTTTGCAACTTCATGGAGGAATTCTTTGAAAAGACACAACAGTATGTAAAGCATGTACATGTGGCTTGTTGGCAAGATGAACAGTTTCGAACGTGCAGGGATACATTTCCTATAGGGACTATCTTTTCAATGGTCGATGTTGTGGAAAAATACACTCTTCAACCGCAAAATGAGATTTAGAGTCAATATTATCACTTAAACCAGGTCAACATAATGGTCCATATCACCTATAGACATGGTCAAGATAGTATTGAAGACAACATGGTTATATGAAGGAGTATCACTTATACATAAGTGTTGATAGGTGTCATGACTTGGATTTTGTACAACACAACTTTCAAATGTTCTACAATCACTTGAAGGATAATAGTATACAGATGGAGCAACATTGGATTTGGTCTGACGGTTCTGCAGGGCTATTAAAAAATGCTTGTGTCTTCCAATCGTTGTGTATGCTCCACAAAAGGCACAAATTGCCACATATTTGGAACTATTTTGAGACCAGACACGGAAAAGGCGAACATGATGGAGCAGCTGCGTGCATCAAGACTACATTACGCATGTGTAACATCTCGTTATTTTCATAAAAATTTTAAATTTTTAAAACAACATTAAATGTAAGTACATTGCTAATGCAGAAATAATAAATGCTTAACAAGACAACATTGAATAATTAAGTCATTAATATAGAAAACAATTAATTACTGAGTCTCTTAACTAAAGACATTTTAATGACTGCGACATGTCACACTGCTCTTATCATGCTTATGACATTGATTTTGCTTGTGTTAACTATAATTCGATTATCATGCGATTATGTCTTCTTGACAATGTGTTAACAGTTTTGTTTTTGGATGGTGATGAAAGGGGTTCTACGAGGTCCTTGACGCTTACTTAGCTATGTTTAGCTAAAGGATTTGTTCTTGTCCCTCTTGCGCATATTTCAAGTAAGAGAATGCGACGAAACAATTATTTAAGAACAATTATGATTTTCATTTAATCGTCAATGTTTGGTGAGAACAAATCTATTTTCTTCCTTGCTTCAGGTATGGATCTTTGTTTAACTTAGATGTGTCGTTTGATCATAGTTAGATAACGTAATTAACTATTTCTATTCTACAATCCTTAGTGAAATTGTCAAAATGATTCGCTTGTACTTATAAATTTCTAGGCTAAGTAATAGGTTACACTATCTAAGTGCTAGAATGATAGTATTGTCATCTTTTATTTCAATAGAAGCATTATTACTATGTACAGGTCATGAATGCTTCGACTTTATATAGAGTCTTATTATCATCGAGTCGAGAAATATTTAGTGCATATGAATGATTTGAAAAACAACTAAAATAATTTTGCATTCCTAAATATATGAGCACACATAATAGTATCCATTAAAATCCTACTTTTATAATTATGATATTTCCAATATAGAAATTACAACTATAGTTTCTATGCATTTCTAATTGTTGTACCAAACTATTTATTGAAATAATTATCATCACAATCCTACCTTCATATTTATAATGGATTTAATATGGAATTAGTAAACTATATGGATTTCCCTTTCAATCCATTATTTATATAATGGAATGAACTATGTTATGTAAACAAATGAATACGATGTAAACAATGTAATTGTAGCTATTCCCTAACTTTAGCATACGACTTGTATTCATTTAATTGATGTAATGAAATGTATGAACCGTTCAATCTATTAGCAACATTAGAGTAGATATAACATGAAATGTTTTAACCCTAAGCTCGAATGCTGACACGTGAAAATGATGGTTATTAAAAGCTTGGAGTACGAGATTTGCTGGCATCGTTAATATGAATGACCTTGACATTCAAGTCTTCTGCCTACTGTGTTGATTGTGGCTATACGTGGATGCTCTCATGGCTGAGTAGCACATGAAGGATTTCACCAAGAGCACTTAAATCATCGAGCTGTGTCAAGCTTGATCCTAGGTCTGTGGAGTTGGCATTGTCATGGTTGTAACATTAATGAAGTATTGAATGTAGTGGTTGCCAACTTTCCAACGTGCCTGGTTGGTAGCAATCTTCACTGTTGATCTAAGTTTCTAGAGATTGTAATGGAAAACCCTAACTGCATACTACAACAGTGTTGAAACACGTTCCTCGGTAATCATTTTCCTAGGTAATGGTCTTGCGGAGAGGCCGACAAGCCAAGGGGTTCTAGGGTTTTGATAGTTGGAGGTTCTCCGAGCTCAAACCCATGACTTGTGTGCATTCAACTTGCAAGTGAAAGTCATGTTAAGAAGTCGAGCCTCTGGCATAGTTTTTACAGTAGCTAAAATGTCGAAGGGGCAATTCTTTTAGATGATATCTCTGTGTAATTCTTGAGAGAGTGTTAGTTCATGGTCTGTGTTGAATTAATTGAACCAGTTTCGACCTTTCATGCTGTGGTAGCTATCAAACTTAGAACTGGAACTCTCTCTTCCATAATCTGGATGGGTGGCTTTAACCTTGTTTACAGGAGAGTCTTCTCAACGCGAAGGTAATGCATTCTTCTAACCCATTACTGTTATTTTAAATCCTTCCATAAACATACCCAGTAACTTGGTTAACCATTCGGAGTTTTTGTCACAAGTTTGCCTTCATCGAAGGATCATTTACTTAAGAAATGATGGAGGAACTATGCTTGTCCACCGGTAAGCCTCGATGGTTTCCTTACCTTGTTGGTCATCCTGGTTCAATTGAGGTTGACAAATGATGTTTGACAAAGTTCTAGGTGTTTGGATTTTTGGCACGGTTTTTGTCCATTGAATGTAACTTGTGAGCAGTAATGCTAAGTGCCCAGTTGCTAAGATGTTGGCTAGTCTGGTTGATGCAGCATCTATTGTAAATTTTTGGTGGAAATGTATCTTGTTTTTGGAGTTGTAATCCCTAAGGGATAAACCCTCATTATTTTGATTGGAACTTATAGTTTTAAAACTTCAATGTTTACCGTGTAATGTTTGGAATCCCAAATCATCGATGAAGAATAAATAGTAATTTGTTTTGATAACAAGTTTTATGTTAATGAAACATCTCTATGCAAATAATAGATGGACTGTGCGATTTTAGGGTTTGAATGGAAAATGGAACTACGTTTTTTTACTTGAAACAAGATAACATTTTAAGGATTCGACCCTTGGTTTTATACTGTGTTTACAACAATGTTTTATGTTGAAAAGTATTAATGTTTCAATAGTTTTGGATGTTGGCGGAGAGTCAATCTAAATATTTTGCTACTGTAACAAATTCAATAATGAACCGAATCTATGGTCTTAATTACTGTTTCGAAAATAAAATATACATAGGGTTTGGTCAAGAACTATTTGGGATGTTGAATGCGTAATTCTATTTGATTAAAGTAAATCATAAGTATGTGTTTATAATCTGAGAGTTTGAAATAACTGTTAAGCATTGCAAACGTCGAACCAATTTTGATTCTGTCGTAAAAAATGAAATTGATTTGTTTCTAGGTTAAGGGTTCTAATTTTGATCCTAAAACAGAATGATAAAAGATAAAATGTTTGGATTCTAACTATGATGAAAGCTTGGAAAAAGGAAACCTTAGTTGGTAGTGAAATGGTAATATGAGATATATTCACTGAAATAAATCTTGTGATAACTATTACGAATGATAAATATCTATTTATTATTTAAATATAATAACTCTGATTACAAGAGTTTTTGCAGCTGTTAGAAATATAGAATTAATAATGCCTGAAACATCTAGTATTCATAACATCTTTACAAAAGAATACATGGCAATAGATTTCAATAATGGTTAGTGATAAAATAGAAATATAGTTATGTACAGAGATGAATTGTTTCTCTTTTATAACTAAGTACAAGAGAATGCTTGCTATAACTATTTATTATATACTATTATGTTTCTAAGTTTAGACATGTAAATGTTATAATTTAGAAGAACACTACAGTATCAATCTATCTATTCACTTGGCATTCTTCCCATCAATTATCTGATTTTAATTCTACTTCCTGTACTAGAGTACGATGCAGAAACCAGCATGGGGAAAAATGCAGAGAAATCATTTTATCAATCATTTCATTTATTATATCATTTTCATTTAGAAAACATACTTAGGTTATAAAGTAGAATAATTTCTTACTGATAAATGCATAATTTATTTGACTGAAAATAACAACAGAAAAATAGAACCTGATAATTTGTAGGAGAACAAGCCACCAAAGGAGCATGTTCCACCCAACCTACTCCTGAAGACAGCCAACTTACCTTCCTTAGGACCCCCGAGCCTGTTCACTAAACCACCAAGAGCAATATTCTGTAGAATCCTTAGTACATCAACTTGTAGTAGAATATAGATTTTCTAGTCATCAAGACTCAGCAGTCAAAGAGACCTCCACCAGCACCTCTAGATTTCCTTCTCATCATAACTAGCAAACTCACAATTTCACATTCACATAGCCTCCCTATTCGAATCTCTTAGTGATCACCTGATGCACTGGAGGAATATTTCTGTAGAAAATATTGTAGGAGCTACCTGCTCAATTCGAATTGCCTTTTTCAGGCTACCTAGGCCTTTTAGTGGTTAAATAGTCATTAATGAGATGCCTACTCTCTTCCACCCACCCGGGGAATAATGCCACAAATTTAGGGGTAGTTTTCCCATAACCAATAGCTAGTGGTGGAGTGCAAATGCTGCCATCTGTCCCATACCTTCTAACAGCTTCCTTTCCTCCTAGTGGGTCAGTGAACACTCATTTAATAGTTCCCTTGGGTGTTTGTCTCCTATTTTAATTTATTAAATAATAATAATCAGTAATTACAATCATCCTTGACCAAACTTGGTCATAATTACAAAACTTTGTAATTATAATTTAACATAAAGTATTTTACAAAATAAAATAATATTCTCAAAATTTGGGTAGGTGACATACACCCCCCCTTAAGTCTCAACATTGTCCTCGATGTTGGTTAATCACTCTCTGAGTGTTCTTGAAACAGAGTTGGGTATGCTACCCGCATACTACTCTCCAAATCCCAGGTTGCCTCTTCTGGCCTAAGGTGCTTCTATTGCACCTTTACCTGCCCAATGGTGCGATTCCGAAGTAGAGTTTCCCTCCTTTCGAGGATACTGTGCGGTTCCACCTAAAAAATCGCCTTCTTGTACCACCTATACATCATTCCAATTTACAACATGAGTAGCATCATTTACATACTTCTTTAAAAATGATATATGAAAAATATTATGTATCTTTAAATTTGGTGGCAAAGCCAGTTGGTATGCCACTGGTCCAACCCTTGACATTATTTCGAAAGGACCACAATACCTGGGTGCCAACTTGGCATAGCTTCGCAATTTCAATGAACTCTTTTTCGGTCGTACCTTAAGAAAAACATGTTCACCGTCCTGGAACTCTTTATGAGTCCTTCTAAGATATGCTTGACTCTTTTACCTATCTTGGGCAACTTTAAGATTTCTTTGTACCTGTTTCACAATTAGTTCTAATTCCTGCAACAATTCAGATCCTAAAATAACTCTATTTACTGGGTCATTCCAAGAAACAGGTGTATCACATTTCCTACCATAAAGAATTTCAAAAGGGCTAAGCCTGTATGATGCATGATAATGGTTATTATATACAAATTCTGCTAAATGCAAGTAGTCCTCCCACTTACCAGGATGATCCTTAACATACATCCTAAGCAAGTCTTCCAAAACCTGATTCACTCTTTCTGTCTGTCCATCCGTTTGTGGATGAAATGTTGTACTGAAGTTTAAGTTTGTATTCAACCCTTTAAACAAAGACCTCCAAAATTTTCCAGTAAACTTGGAATCATGTCTGAAATTATCACTTTTGGTATCCCATGTAATCGAAAAATCTGTTTCATGAAGATTTCTGGAATGTTTGGATCCTTATGAGTAGTTTTTACAGGTATAAAGTGTTTTGCCTTGCTGAGTTTATCCACTACCACCATGATAGAGTCATTTTGTTTCTGTTTTTTTGGTAGTCCGGTAATAAATTCTATGCTTATAACTTCTCATTTCCAGCTAGGTATATGCAATGGCTACAATAGTCAAGCCGGATGTTGATGTTCAACCTTCACTTTTTGACAGTCCAAACACTTAGCTATGTATTCTGCTACTTCATCTTTCATTCTGGCCCAATAGTACTCTTTCCGTAACATGGTGATGGTTTTCTGATAACATGGATGGCCACAATAATGGCTTTTGTGCATTTCATCTAATATCAGAATTTTTACTTCTGGTATGTTGGGTACATACAATCTGTTTTTATATAATAACAATCAATTTTCCTTTAAACTGTAATCTGCCATAGAATTTTCAGAATTGCTATTTGTTGTCTTTTCTTGTAATTTTATGTATTCTTCATCCGTTTCAATTCCTTCAATGATCTGATTTTCTAAATTTGTTGAGTAAGTACTGATGGCTGAAATAAAATTCAACTTTGTTTTACGACTTAATGCATCGGCAACCTTGTTCTCTTTCCCTTTAATATGCTGAATTTCAAAATCATATTCACTTAGAAAAGTTAACCACCTAGTTTGTCTAGCGTTCAAATTTGTCTGATCTAATAAATATTTCAAACCCATGTTATCTGTTAACACGATAATTTTTCTGCCAATAAGATGGTGACGCCACATTTTTAAAGTGTGAATTACTGCTAATAACTCTAAATCATAAGTAGAGTAGTTCTTCTCATGTATTTTCAGCTTTCTAGACTCGTATGCAACAACATGTCCCTCTTGTGTTAGGACTCCACCGAGTCCGTCATTACATGCATCGGTGCATACTATAAAATATTTATTAGGATCTACTATCCTTAGAATAGGCATTATAGTTAGTAATTCCTTTAGCTTCTTAAAACTGTCTGAACATTTATGATCCCACACAAATTTCTTCCCTTTCTTATGTAAAGAGGTTATGGGGTTTGCTATCTTTGAAAAACCTTCTATAAATTTTCTATAATATCCCATAATACCCATAAATGATCGTACATCCGACACATCCTTAGGAACTGGACAATCATTAATGGCTTTATCTTATCAGGGTCAACCGAGATTCCTTCCTTAGAAATTATGTGTCCTAAATACTGAATTTTGTTCTTGTGAAAGTCACACTTACTAAACTTAGCGTATAGTTGATGATCTCTCAAAACTTGTAAGATAATACGCAGATATTCATCATGCTCTTCTTTGCTTTTAGAATACACTAGAATGTCATCTATGAACACAATAGCAAACTTATCCAAGTATTTGTGTAGAATATTGTTCATTAAACACATAAATAGAGTCAGAGCATTAGTCAATCCAAATGGCATGACTACAAACTCATAATGTCCATATCGAGTTCTAAAGGTTGTTTTAAAAATATCTTCGTCCTTCACACGAACTTGATGATATCCTGACCTTAAATCAATCTTTGAAAATATTGTTGCTCCACGCAGCTGATCAAATAGATTGTCTATGCGGGGCAACGGATATCGATTCTTGATTGCCATCTTATTCAGCTGGCGATAATCTATGCGCAGTCTTAAAGTGCCATCTTTTTTTTTAACAAATATAACAGGTGCTCCCCAAGGAGACACACTGGGGGGTGAAAAGATGAAGTTGGGAAACAATTTTGGCTTGTTTTTGACAAGAAAATGGCTAATTTTTAAGTTTTTCGACTTCGACCTATTCAAACCCATATATCCCTTAGGAATTTCAACTTGAAGTAAACACAAAGGTTTTACAGAATTGAATTAGCTTTCTACTCGTATTTTTTTTAATTTTTTTTATGGACATATCGTGAGACAAATTTGTTGTCAACCAACGGCATATTCTTGAAAATTTTAGGTATGGATAATGAGTGACCCATGTTGACCACGATTTTTTTATATATGGTTATTCATTTTACGGAAAAAATTTGTAGGCTCATATGATTTTTTAAAGACTTGGGAACTATTTTTTATTATTTATCGAAACAACATATGTTCAAAAAATGGTACATTATCGACACATGTTTTTGTCTTCTTATTTTGTTTCAAATGTGACTCTTATCAAACAAACTAAAACCAACCCATTGAAGAGGATAATTCAAGTAACATCCCTGTAGTTTTTTAAATTTTTTTGGCTTCGACATTGTGATGATAATGAATTTCCATTGTGACTGATTTTTACGACACTAAATTTTTTAAAGATAAAGTTTAGTAAAAAAATAGAAAAAAATAGTAATCCTAAACGAAATTCGAAAAATTTTATATCATGAGAAAGTAGATTGAAAGAAGAATCTATTGGTATAAACTCCGACATGTAATTCTCATCTTTTGCACTGGTCCGACCTTGTTAAAGTGACACATTTCTGCATTCTGTTGGAACTGTTGACCAAAAACTCTTGGCCTAGAAAATGTCTCAGGCGAGAGCTTTAAAATGTCTCGGGCGAGAGTTGCTCCCACTCAAAAATTAACCTAGAGTTAACGAAAACTCTCGGCTGAAAGTTGATTTAAACTCTCGTCACATAGGTTATAACATTTCTCGCCTGAGAGTTTTGTTACATAATCCACCAAGAATATTTTAGGCCTCGACACATTAAATATTAATTTTCCTTGATTTGTGGGCGGGATTCCACATTATTCGGATGGGATTCTTGGCCAAGAATGGTATATATAATCTCTCGGCCGAGATACTTTTCCAAATTATTTCATCCGAGGATTTGTTTTCAGTGGATTATTTTTTCAGTCGAGGGTTTGTTTTTAGCCGACGTTTTTTCAGCTGACGGTTTGTTTCAGCAGATTTTTTCAGGTGAGCATTCTTTTCAGCCGAGAGTCTATTCATTCAATTTGAATTATGCCTAATGCTGCACTTGCTCTCTTCTTGGTTGTTGAACCTTGAACTCATCTTATATATTTACAAAATGTTAAATTTCACTTGAAAAGGGATACAAATCACCACTTCTATAAAGCAAGGTTTGGAGATTAAACTCATTGGTATTTAAAGTAAATTTTTAGTGCTTTTAATGAAGACTATTTTTAGTTTGATAGGAAAAATCTTTTAGTACATTTCCATTGAGAAAGTTTTCATCACATTATTCTTTATTTTTTAGAATTAGTACTTGTGCGAATTGTACTGGTTGTTGCATGGTGAAATATTCCCTAAAAGAGGCCTCGTTTGTTTGTATTCACTAAATTTTCACTACTTTTTCTCTTGAATCACCCATAATGAGCATTTTGATTACACTTGGAATTGTTTTAAGATTTGTAGTATCACATGTCTTTCATGAATATTTGAGACTGAAGCACATAACAAGTCTTGCACTATTTTGAAATTGTTCTTTTATATGATCATGGTATTCTTGATATAAAGGTAAGGTTCGATCAATCAATGCTTTGTATTCATTTCACTTGCATAAGAACTATTTCATGTTGAAGAGGTTTTTGGATACTATTTGGCCATAACAAGAACTATTTCATTTTGAATGAATAACACTTATTGGGTCAATGTACTATTCTTTTTTTTTTTCAGCATATAACTCTCAATTCTCATATGTTTTTATGCATTGGATTTTAGGTCTTTATTTATTTCAACATGGGAAACCGAAAGAAACGTGAAAGAAAATATGATTACACCAGAGTTGATGAAGAGGAAAGGAAAGAGAGATCTTGTGTTTCTATGAGAAATTTAAGAGAAAAAGGAGCAATGGAAATAAACGTGGAGGCACATGGCAATGACGAAGAAATGCAAAATGTGAAATGGCGGTGACGAAGAAATGCAAAATGTGAATGCACATGGCGGTGATGATGAAATGCAAAATGTGAATGCACATGGCGGTGATGAAGGAATCCAAATAGTCGAAGAGCATGTTGATGAAAGAAATGAGGAACATGGAGGTGACGAGGAAATGACAAATGTGGAGCAAACTATGGGTAACGTTGATATTGAGACCATGAGTGGTGAGTAAATATTTTTTTATATGTTTATAATTTACTTTATAATACTTGAGTATATATATATATATCTGATTTGAAAGTGAACAAAATCTTATAAATTTATATTTATTTTTATGCAGGGTTGACATCCAACATACAACATCCTACCACAGTTAGCAATTTACAGAGATTAACTGGAAGCTGCAACAATATTGTCATTGATGATATATTTTTTGGAGAATTCGGATCCAAGTAAAATTGAAGAAATGGGACCGCAGATGCTTGATTGTACAGCTCGTTATAGAGTAGATAAGATAGTCAAAAAATATTTTGAAGGTATTTCTGTCATACAACAAGCTCAAATGTTGCATAAATTATTAAAGCGAAAATGTCTAAAAGATGCAATTACATTATTTGGCATTCAAAGTGCCAAATAGGCTAAGTCAAATCAGATCGTATCACAAAATCTGACCTCGGTCCTTGCATCACTTGCAAAAAAACGATCTCACAATTTCATGGTTGCTCGTAAAGCAATTCTAATAGGGGTTGTGGCAAAAAACACTACAACTAGTCATTTGTTTTCTACGACTGCAAGAACATTAAAAACATCAAGAAAATTTTTATGGAAGCATAAAAAGCTTCGGGTTCAGTTAGATGAGGATGATGAAGTTGCATGTTGGGGTGTTAGCTATAGGCAACCTTATAAAGATAGACTTTTGGATAATGTGAGGGACATGGTGAAAGAGTTTTGGGATGTAAACTCGCGTGTCTTACCAAATGAAAAGGATGTTGTTCGATGTCGTATATCGAAAGGAAACTATGAAACTCATGCCAAACACATAACAATGATCACTCAAGCGGAAATGTTCAAAACTTTCATGGAGAGTAATGTTGATGTGAAGATTGCCCTTAGCACATTTGTGAAGCTTAAACCATGGTATGTCAGGCCCATCATTGTTTGTGACACATGTTGTTTTCAATACCATGTAGAATTCGAATTATATTATGAGACATTTCTAACTTTTGGCATGCAGTGTTGGCCAAATAACCCCCCTCCTTCAAGTGTTTGTGAATTTGTATCTAAAATATTATGTGCTCGAGAGAATCATCAAGTATTCTATAAGAAACAATGCGTCGGAGGTAAAAAATGTGAGGAATGTTCTGATTTGGCCCTTTTTAATGCTAACTACCCCATTGATGCAAACGATCCTCAATTGTCAAATCGCATTGTCAAATGCAAGAGATATGTTTATGTTGACTATACTGTAGTTACAGATTCAACGACAACATCAAGAAAGATTAATTTGGTTGAAAGTGATATCTCTTTGACAGATTTTATGAATTTGTTTAGGGATCAAATATATAAATATATCAAGCACTCTCACTCAGCATGACGGTAGGACTTACAGTTCAAGCAATCATGAGATGTATTTCCAAAAGGGACAATATTATCCATTGTTGATTTTGCAGAAAATTACACTTTCACTCCACAAAAGGAGATACAAAGTGAGTATTATCATTTAGATCTGGTATCTATACTTGTGCATATTACGTATAGACATGCAGAGCTTGATGTCGATGGTTTTGATAGCAATGAAAATAATTGCGAAGTGATTAAGGAGTATCATTTCTACATCAGTGATGATCGTACACATGATACATGTTTTGTCCAACATTGTTTTGGTATGCTTTTTCAATAATTAAAAAGAAGAAGGGTCACTTTTAAAGAACATTGGGTGTGGTCAAATGGTTGTGCTGGTCAGTTTAAATTGGCACGATCATTCTTATGGTTGTCTCGCCTTCATAGAAACACGGATGTTCGCCACACATGGAGCTTTTTTGAAACAGGACATGGAAAAGGAGAACATGATGGTGCTGGGGCCTGCGTGAAACGTGCACTTAGGAGATATCAAATGAATCGTTCTGCTGCTCGCCTTGCAAATTCAAACGATGTTGTTAATTGGTGCAAACAAAATTTGAGCCATGAATTCAATGAAAGGATGGGTAATGTGAGAGGATTTTTCTGGAATATTGCAATGGGTGATGTTGACAGATCAATGCCGCATAATTGTACTGCAATCCCGAAAACAAGGGGCTTACACTCCACTAGGAGTAAGAAAATGGAAAATATACAGGCAATCGAGAAACGGAAGTACTCTTGCTTCTATCTTGCATGTATTGATGATGTAGAGTCTTTGGATGAGTGTCAAAACCAAACTAACAAATTTGTGAAACCATGGAGACATCAAGAATTGACACCATTGCCCTCATTTGGAAATATCAGCGATGTAGAGCGCGACAATGAAGCGGTTGTGATTGACAAAGATTATGATCATGTTTCTGATTTGGTTCGAGAAGGCGATGTATTTGCAGTCATTGCACCAGTAGATAATCCATAAAATGTGCATTATTATTTATTGAGATGCACTAGGTCGAAAAGCACATTGATGCAAGAATTTAAAGACCCATCAAATTATACGTATGCAGTGGGTTCAATGGTTTTAATGGGACATTTCTTTGCAAAAGTAAGGAAATGTAAAGACCATATTCTTTTTCAAGACTACGAGTCAGATGTTATATGTGCTCAATACAGTCATTTGGTCATAGCAGCCCGATTGCAGTTGAAGGCAGTGAAGAGAAGGAAAAATTCCAAGCATCGACAATGGAAATTGTCGATAGAAGATCATAATGCCATTCTTGAAAATATGCCACTGGCACATTTCATATGATTCAAGAACACATCAAGGTTGACGAATGTTTTCTTTGATTCTAGGGTGGGTGGGTGGGTGGGTGGGGCCAAATGAGCTTCCACCTTCACGTGGTTGGCCTCGTCAGTAGAGAATATATATATAATTCTCGAAACTAAGAGAAGCTCTTTTTAACAACATATCCAATGATAACTCAAGGCTCATAGATGTTCACGGGAACAAGAGAGATGGCTTCACCCTTTGGGACACCTACCATTGAATGTCTTTGGTTATTTATAAAGTATAAGGGTTCTATATATTTTGCGTGTTCAATTTCTAGGTTAAGATTGAACTACAACTTCCTCCAAATTGTTTTCCTCCTTAACATTCATAGTCCCAACCTAGAGTGTCCCACCTTGAGTGTTAATAAGGGGAGTGGAAGCATATGGAAAGCCCTTCAGGGACATGCATGGAAAATTTGTTATTTGATCAACCCTATAAGAAAATGAGCCATTTTTCTTTATAGCTCCAATTATAGAGACTTTTGTGCTTTCATGTGGACTCTGATGCTTTTTTCATCTCCTTCAAAGCTTAGATTTATACCGCAACATATACCATATGTCTATTATGTTCCTGCACCTCTACAAAAATATTTTCCTCTTGCCTTTCATGCCATTTGTTCCATTGCAATACCTATCTTGTCACCTCTTGACATTTATCTATGATTCCCTGCTCATAATTTCTCATGTTCCACCTAATATCTACCAATTCACACATAACATGTCTCCTATTCTTGCAATGTGCCTGCCACCCACATACTACACCACCAATCTATTGTCCCATGCCACAAAGCAAAAGGTCATGATCATTTCTCAAACTTATGACTATTATGAAACATGCAACCTCCAACATAGGGATGATGAGAAGAAGGGTTGTGATGAATCCAAAGATAATGGTGAAGACAAGGGTGAATAGATCTCTTGATAAATTGAAGGATGAATTAAAAGGAAACAAAAGAAGAATAAGAAAAAATTATCTCACATTATGCCAAGAACCGTATGCAGAAATGTTCCACCTTCCATTCACATGTTTGTAAATCATTACATAATTACATAATTGGTTTCAAAAGAGAGAAAGTTCTACAAGGACTCGTACAAATAAATTCCAGCAGCAGATATTTCACTATGGAGGATACTTCATAGGTTCTAAGGGGTTGTATTTAGCTCCATGATCTTTTGACTTTAATCCATATAAGAGATAGCCACAATTTGAATGTGGGTTTAATTTCCTTCTTTGTCCCGATTCTTTTGGGATGAGGATGCTCTATGAGACCAACATGCCACAAATTTTGCAAATCAATAGAGGGGTGATGTTAGAAGTAACCCCTATATTATGATAAAATTCCTTTTAAATAAAGCCTCTTCCATACCTATGGACCCTATACAAGGAATTTTCCTAAATTGCATCATATCACTCCTCCACAATTTGTTCTAAAGGAGGCTCATAATGAGTTCCATAAAACATAATATGGGTGGCCTCCTAAACCAAAATAGTCTCTCTACATAAGGTAGTACAAAATAAAAGGTATATACAAACTTGAAGTCCTTGGTATTCTAGAGGAAAAGACGATGGGAAATAATGAAGTCTTAGTGGAGGATAAAGATGATGAAGAAAATGAGGAGGAAGATAGAGATGCATAAGAAGAAGGAGAAGACAATGAAGAAGTCACAACAAAGGGTGAGGAAGCCAAGGACAAAGATTTTGAAGAATGGGAATCAAAGAGTGGTTATAAGGATGTAGAGCACAAATCAAAGGTAGCAACACACGAGGATGAGGTGGTCCATGTTTCATAAAATAACTTGAAATCTCTTCCCTATGCCAATTTTTTTAAGAAAATAAAAATGAAGAGACATAAATGATTGGCATAGCCTTTGTTAAATTAGTAAAAAACTTTCAACAATCTTCCCACTTCTCAAAATTTCAACAATCTTTCCCACCTCTCACTTACTAAAGAAAGCTAATCAAGAAAAATATGAAAAGCAACCTCGAATGGTTTACTAATAACATAGGATAAATCTTATGTAATGCTTCTATAGCATCCTTTTAATACAATCATCCTTATTATTTTTTTTTACCACATTGCTTTTATGATTATAGTGTAAATTATCTTTTATAACAAGATTGCAACTCCAAGAGCATAATGATACACTAGCAAAGCAATATATCAATTTTGATGTTAGTGTCAGGTGGATCTTCAACAATGGATACATCTCCTTTGATAACCTAATAACACAATATAATACCATGAATGCAATTATTACATAGGATTTCACCTCCTTATATATGGTTACTCATGGAGAAAATAGTTTCCACTTATGAATGTATAATAGATTTTCTTTACACCAAAATTACAAAAACATAACTCGAAGAACGGATTTTATTATAACATTTAAACCTTATATCCTAACAGTCATAAAGTGATAAGATTTCCTTAGAGGGATAAAATGTTTTAGCATTCATCTTTAAGTTTATATCAATGAGGTTTATCACATGGATTTAGGGAATTTTGACCCAAGTATGGACAAGATTGTTGTGATAGAGGTCAACCTTGCATTATATCAACTTCACATCATTTGATAAACTAACTCTAAGAACACTAGTTTATGGAAATTTTTCCTTATTACACAATACAACATTAATGGGCTCAATAGGAAGCATTATGACTACAATACACCACCATTATGGGCACAAAAAATACACCACTATTATCATTTCTAGAGAGTTGAAGCACTAACTCACAATGCAACATTATGACTACAATACACCACCATTATGGGCACAAAAATACACCACTATTATCATTGCTAGAGAATTGATGCCAAATACTCATTTGTGGCTTCACAACCTTACCTCTTTGTCATTGTTGACTTGGGTGCATTTACCATGGTATAATAAGGAAATTCTATTGTATAGGATAAGTGAGTGTACCTCATTAACTTTTCCATCACAAACATTGAAAGAGACATCACATGCATTGAAGTCAAGGCATGGAAACATAATGCATGCCAATGCATCCTTACCATCACCACTAGTTGGTTCAACTATTCATTGATTCATCTGCCAAAAACCCTTATAAGTTGAAAATGACACACAACAATTTTCTATATTACATAATACAATTTAAATATTTGTTTGTCCACTTTAACACTTGAACCTTCATGCAAGTCATTTTAGATTTATAATTAATGATACACTCTTGGATGACTTCAAAACTTTCAGGCATTGTTGGATAATACCAAATCCTAGTTATGAAATAGGATAATTGGAGCACAAATATTTAAGTTGGAAAGACTAATGAAGACATGTGTGCATAAAAATCCATTAGATTTCCCACCTTACCCACCTAAGTGGAACAATGAAACAATGCAATGAATTGTTATTGATCCTATATTTCTACTCTTAGTACCTTCCTCTCTAATTTTACAAACTCATTTGTTAAGCAATCTCTTCTCATTGCTTATTTTGCTTTCCCATTTATTAAGTTGTCCATTGGATATCATGCATTGCAACATCATTGTGGTTTGACTATATATTATGTTTCAAATTTGGATTCTTTATAATTCGTTTCTCAACACATGACTTTGTCTGGGCCTATCCACTTCATTTATATAGAGAAAATAAGATCTGTGTGTTGTAAACTCCACACCCTTGAATTTTGTACTAGAAAAATAAAATAGTTAACTTATGTTGTCAACCTAAGAAAGTATAAATTATTTGTTGCATTTCTAATGAAATTATTGCACTTCAAATGGTACATTCACAAAGCATCAAGCTATGCATAGAGCAATACATAAAAATTTTCAGAGGATTCTAAAGCACTATCATCAATCTCTGTGAGAAAATTTGCAGCAAGATTCAAATACCATACAATTTTTATTTTAAGTTCAATAATTAATATGCACAATGAGAATAATGTTTAGTTACCTTGACATCACCAATATATTAAATCCAACCAATAGTTGCTGGTTGAAATATATCCAAACAACCTCAACTCTAACTTCTATCATGATCTGATTTACTTCTAACCATCTCGGGTATTATATTTTGTAGGTAGGATTTGAATATTTTAAAGATATAGAACCTAAAAATGAATCAGTGGTAGCTCCAATTTCTACAATAATATCCAAATTCAAAACTCATCATGGGATGTGTTAGTCCCTGAGATGTTCCAAGGTTGTTTTGGAACTATGCCAAGGCATCAATAAACTTGTGCTTGCATTTGGAATGGTCTGCCTAGTGAAAAAAAATATTATATTTCAGAATCTTGAGAACTTGCTCGAATTAATAATCAATATGACATATATGTAACAACATGGACATTGGTGGGCATCATTTTAACATAATGGACAATACATAATGGAATGAGTGAATGAAATGGAAATAAGGTACTTGGAAAACTAAATCTTAATCCCACAATACATAAAATGTTCTGAGCAAATAGAATTCAGTAGTTCAACATAGAATGTAATTACAAAGATAACAAGATCCTCATAGGGACCAGCATATTTGATTTCAAAAATATATCATGAAAATTTCATAACACATTAACAAGAAATGAAACATTCATCACAGCACATGACCTAAATGTAGATGAAAGGATGTCTCATGGGATTGCATCATATACTCAGTGTAGAAATTACATGGAGATGATAGATATGTAAAAACAGAAGAAGAGAGAAACAATCTAGAATAATCAAAACCTTTGAATCCCCAATGCCCCAATTATAAAATGTTAGATATTACTAGATCACAATCTTGATCAAACAGAGTATGAACTTACACTTAGCCCAAACAAAATGTCAACCATTTAAAAGAGGTCGCTAACTCTATTTGTAGTACTTGGCTTTACATTCTATTACAACAAATTTTTTATCTTACATAACAAATTTATTTTTATGTTACAAAATTTCTCAACTAAATCTTCAATCTAGTGCTGCTGACAACTTTGAGGTTGACCAATCCTTGGATTGGAGTGCTGAGTTTTTCTTCTGCCATGATGTTGACCTTGAGGGTGAGGTGGTCGCTCCATGTATTGTGGAGGTGGCACTTGAAAAGGATGCTATAATGGCACTTTATCCACAGCATCGAATTCATCTAAGTTGAACATCATCTAAGTGGCCCTATATTGATCTGGAGTCAGCCTTCTTCCAGAGACAGCGGTCTCTAATATTTCCATTTTGAATGTACCTTGCTTGATATCGACTGCAAAAAACAACCTTGAATTTCCCTTTGAAATGAATTCTTATTAGGGAAGCATATCTTTCTTTAGTTGTGTGCCTTTGGATCTGATGGATGAGAACATTCCAACCAATCTAGATGCATAAGGAGAATCTTGAGAAGATTCCCCTAGTCCTTGTGGCCACCTGGCTATGGGGAAATTTTCAATGATAACTAAGGACTTAGAAGAGGATGAGGCTTCCCCTCCATGATACTGATAAACTTGCATGGATGACTATTAGTGAGTGTACCTTTGATCTCATGGAGTTGTAGGTGATAGGTAGATGATGTATTTGAGGCGGGTAGTGAGTGGTTCTCAGAAATCAGACTTCTAAATGCATGCTTCAGCAGTGAATCTTCCCCAAATCGACCAACAATGATGGCAGCAGTGAATAATCCAATGATACAGCTCTCCGCAAGAGAGTCATGATCTTCCTTATGCAAACCCAGTACATAAATAACAAGTGTAGGTTGTTGTCGATAATTTGCCCTTTAGACCTATTGTGGTGCTACAGGAACCTGCTCCACCACACCACAATAATCTTAGTTTATGTAACCTGAATTACTCTTTTGAGGAGTGTGTGGTTCAAGAGCTCACAACATACATTTCACATACATATACCAAAACAAATTGATCACAACATCATACCAACATTGCATTGATCTCGAGCATTGAATATCAATAAATGATTCAGATTTGATTGAAACATTATAACAGTCCTGTAGATGACCCCTTTTAATACACAAATGCCCATAGTGGCAAGATACATGGACTATATCAACATAGGAAATTTATTAGCAAGTGTACCTTTGATCTCATGGAGTTGTAGGTGATAGTTAGATGATGTATTTGAGGCGGCAGTGAGTGGTTCTCAGAAATTAGACTTCTAAATACATGCTTCAGTAGTGAATCTTCCCCAAATCGTCCAACAGTGATGGCAACAGTGAATAATCCAATGATACAGCTCTCCACAAGAGGATCATGATCTTCCTTATGCAAACCTAGTACATAAAAACTAGTACAAAATGAGAAATTAATGACTAAAATTTGACTATAAACGACTATTTTTGAGTTGGTGACTAATAGTATCCAATTTCCACTATCTTATCTCTAGTCATATTTCACTAGTCATTAATTGGTTGAATTATTAGTCATTGATTTAGTCATTGATAGTCACTAATTAAGCCATTGATTTAGTCATTGATACTCACTGATTTAGTCACTGATGTAGTCATTGATTTAGTCATTGATACTCACTGATTTAGTCACTGATTTAGTCATTGATTTAGTCATTGATTGTCACAATTAATGACCAAATATACGACTAAATAAAATACTAGATGATAACATATTAATGACTAAGCTAAATACGACTAAACGTTAGTCATGCCATAACATACTGGAAATTAGCCACTAATAGTCGTATATATGCGAATTTAGTCGTTTTCTTAGTCACTAATTTATGATAGGGTACGGAGGAATCGAACCACCAATCTCCTGCCTATAATTAGGTAGGTGCTCTACCATTGAGCTAGCACCCTTTAAGAAGTTGTTATTGCTTGACAATGATGATATTCAAAAAAAAATTGTTGTATTAAGTGTCATATAAACCTCAACTAGAAAATATGGTTGTATTAAGTGTCATAATTGTAGGTTTCATGCCAAATAAGTGGACTTTGGAACTTGAGATTAGAATAATTATGAAAGAGGAAGTATGGATGAGCAAAACTTTTAAGACAAACAAATAACTGCACTTATAGAAAAGAAAATTCTCAAAATAAATTGGGATAACACATATTCAACTTCAGCTGGCAACAGGTTTTAGCACATACAAGGAATTTCCACCAGCATTGGAAATAATATAAAATCAATTATGCTCCAATGCCATTGCTTCAGTAGCACATGCAATGTGAACCCCAGCAAGAAGTTGATTTACCATTTTCACAGAACTAGCAAAACCAATAAACTTGTAAAAGTGAAATTAAATTGCCTTTGAATAATGAATATTTGTACAATCTGCACAACCCAAGTTAGGCATTAAGCACTCTAACATTCCTACTTGAGCAATGCATTCACAATCTCAAGGAAGCATATTGCTTACCTACAAATGTTTGCTGAAAAAGATTACTTTCTTTCACTGCCTGAAAAATACTCCAGAGAATGATACTTTTCAGTGATACATGAGAATGATACTCTAAATCTATGATTTGAGACTAGAGATTTTCCATCCTTTGAAAATTCAACACTGCAAAGATGAAGAGACAAGGTATCCATTAATATTGAATTAATGAATGCTTTAAAACACCTAGGAACTTAATATTCTTCTCAGTCTAGCATAATTGAATATAATGGATCAAGCTAGCAAAACACCTAGGAACTTGATAACTTACTATATACCATGGATCAAGCTAGCCAAAGAAAGGTGAACACTAGGAAAGGGATTAATTCATCAATTAGGTCCAATTATAGTTTGGAACTCCATTGCTTAGGATTTTTATGGTAAAACTAAAAACTATACTTTTTTCCCATAATATCAAGAAGGTATGAGAGCTGATAAGGAGATGCCACTTTCAAAGTAAGGGTGCCGAGGGACACAAGGGTACTTCACATATGAATTTATACACATAAAAAATAAAAACAGAACTGAAATTTATGTTAATCAGAAAAACTAAGAACATTAAGTAATATAATTCATCATTCATACAATAATGATATGTGGATTGGAATGAAGAAGAATAAAAATGAAGATATTAAAATAATTAAATTTGAAACTAAAAAGCTGAGAATTGGAAGATTGAAGTTGTAAAATGAGGATTCCAGGTCTTAAATATCGAATGCAGACCACTACTAAAAGCTCTGTCAAAAAATCAAACTCTTAGAATAACTTCCATGAAACATTCATGTAATATATCACAAGGCAAAGATCATATACATATCAGATATTAAATCAAATCATTGGGCATGAAGGATGCAGATCAAAACTTACAAATGGGAATAAGCATGGAATTAGACCATACAATCCTTCCCACAATTTAGCTGGGGATGCCTTCCCTCACCCAGGATGTAGGATGCATCCTGAAATATAGGCAAGCACATCCCCGGGATGGATATCTATGTGAATGTTGTGGGCCTCACTTAATTGCCCCCGGATTATGCTCCATAATCAAGGTCGATCATTTACCTTGTTTATCATCCATGAATCATGGGGACGTACTCAGAGGGTTTTCTACAAGGTTGTTCCTTGGAATATATATATATATATATCTATATATATATATATATATATATATAAAGAGAGAGAGAGAGGAACCATTAGACACCAAATATGCAAATTTTGCTCATGTATATAGCATGTAAGTGTGCAAATAGCAAAATGATATCAAGATATAAATTTTGCAAGACATATAATGAAATTTCTTGAAGAAAATACATAAACAATGAGAATCTAAATTGGCTCTAGAGTCCATAAATCATCACACTATGATCAAATGAGTATACAATTTGCTAGAATGCTTTGCACAAACTATTTTTACTTCCTTCAACTTTTATCGATTAAATAATCTTCGAAAAATACAATTGAAAACCTACTGCTAAGAGAACAAAAAACAAAAAGAAAGCAATATATATTATATAGACACAGCTTTATTTACAACCACTATTATTTGGTATTCCATGAGTCCATGCTACCTGAAGTAGTTGCAGCTCAACCTTGATATGCTCATAGTGCTCCACATCAATTGAATTATGTTTCTCCAACAACTAACAACCAAAGAATAAATAAGGTAAGATCTGGATTATAAAAAAACACATCTTAGGATAATAAATCTGAAATCAATGCCGTAGTGACCAAGAGCAAAAAATAACGAAGCCTACAATACTACATACCTTGGAGACTCTGCTTTCCCAACGCCCTGTCTCCATTTTTTGCATTTCCAACTCTTTTTTAGCAACATCCAACTCAATGTCCTCTCTCATAGACTTGCGTAGCTGCTCAATCTCTAACTGTACATTTTAAAGTCTATCACATAATTCCTACGACAAAAATCATTGTTCGTCATATGGAACAATTTGAAACACATTGTCTAAAATTCAAACTTTGTACTGAAGAAAACATCTAGCATATACACAATATTCAGGATTTACCTGGCATTTCTCAAAATTTCTCTTATTTTCATGTCTAAGCTGTGCATTACTTTCGCTTAACAAGTTTGTTTATGTTACCTGAAAAATTCACAAGCACTCAAGTTGAACATACTGCACTACCATGACACAATATTATCCAACTGAAAATGGGAATGAGGACCTTGGACTCATTATACATACCTGGCACTGCAGAGAGATAAATTCTTCATCTGTATAAATAGAAGCCTATGTATTTTCCCGTTCCTTACGCAATGCAGATTGTGCTGTCTCAGATGCCGGAAGAGCACTTTCTAGCTATAATACCCACACCGACACTTTCTGATTAGTATAGCTTTTTCCTTTAAATCATAAATACATAATATGTTCTAATATCTAAATGAGTATGTAGTACTACATAATATTTAACCAAGCAATTCACTAATACACAATGAATAGTGTAAAACAATACCTACAATAAGGAAAGCATGTCATGAGATAAAACAAGCATAACAACGAAAGTCACAACAAAGAAAAATAATAATTGTGAACTAAAACAAGGAAAATAATAAATTCAAAACAATGGATATCAAGTTGTAGACAATTGATGTTCAAAGTACAATCCGGCCAACGATGTGAGTTTGGACTGGCAATCAACCTGAGTTAATAAAAAAAAAAATGAATTGTGCACATGACCGAGAAATAAGTGAAAGGAATATGCAGAAATTATAATATAAGATCTTATTCTACTGAGACTATACGATATATACATGTGATCAACAGATATGGTATACACAATATACAATCATCAATGAAAATGCCTCCACTTCTGATGATAATTCAAAACAAAAAACAAAACAAACAAAAAAATAATTATGTCCTTCCAGTTTTTTAAAATATTTCACATTGTGCACATATAATACCTATTAGTTGACAACAAGACTAACCACAAAATGATCAGTAAGATCAAATACTTAAATTAGGACAAGAAAGACCAGGGCCTCGCTTGAGTAGTCTTTAGTATCAATAGATCACTTAACAGAACTTAGAACTAGGACATTACTTGCATTAAAAGAGATGAGGATCAAACCCTTACTTTCCTTAGCAGAACTCAATCCAAGGACCGTAAATGAAAGCTAAACTAGAAGGTAAAGTGATAATTTATTTCAGCTAACTAGAATGTTTAGTCACAAAAGGACTTATCTGATCTCAAGTAAGGTCATGAAAGGCAATAAATTCATGCCTTTCTATTACAGTACTAAAAGGTTACTATTGGTTTGTCCTCAAACGTTAATCTTATCAGTTATGTAATAGCCCAGGTAAGACGTTTCAAGACCAGCCTTACAACCCTATCTTCCAAGATCAAACACTTACTTTCCTTAATAGAACTCAATCCAAGGATCGTAAATGAAAGCTAAACTAAGACCACAACATTACCTAAGCTAGAAGGTAAAGTGATCATTTATTTGAGCTAGCTAGAATATTTAGTCACAAAAGAACCTGAACTCAAGTACAGTCATGAAAGGAAATAAAGTCATGCCTTTCTATCATAGGTGCTAAAAGGTTACTGTTGGTTTGTCCTCAAATTTTGAAACCTCTAAACCTCATTTCTCATACGGTTCTATTTCTCGTTCTGTTTCCCGTTTCTCATTTCTGGTAACATATCTTATAAGCCATGAATGCCCATGCTTTACAACCCAATGCAAAAGACCCACGATAACGTTTGATTGAATCTTTGCAAGTATAGAATTTCATCTTCAAATGATCTCGAAATTTCTTGACTTCTGCAGCTATTGATGGCAATCCACTCCTTGTTGCAATCTACTATTGTGGAGAATATAGACATGGTGTCTATCACATTCGATAGTTTCATTCCATGGTGGTGAAGAGAATGAGTGTTTCAAAGCATTGAAATATACATAAATCCGTGACGTGTAGTGGGAACAATGGATGCCCATGCGGATATCAACGACGAGAAACATTCACTGGAAGATGGGTTACACCAGCCTTTTTTGAAACAAAGACATGGGAGACCTATTGGGTCTACTGCATATCCCAGTTCTCAGACAACTCTTGTTGGATCACAGCTCTATCCCCTAGAGAGTTTGTATTATGAGTAAGAATCCATTTTATTTATTCTCTGAACTTGATCCAAAATTGCAGTTTTTTTCTTTGTCTATATTCATAATTTTCAATTGCAGTGTTTTTTTTTGTGTATGAATGTGCAGGATTATAGAAAATGACCTGTTCAAGCAAGACTGGAGATCTAGAACAAAGGTAGAAATATTTCAGTACATATTTCTCAAATGGGGATTGGCCTTCCTTATTGGCCTATGTGTTGGCCACATTGCAGCCTTTGTCAACCTTGCAATAGAGAATATTGCAGGGTTGAAGCTGCTTATTGCCTCTAAATTGATACTACAGAACAACTACAGTAGTAATTTTGTTTTACTTTTATCCAGAGGCCTGTATCCTATTCTATTTTTGCACTATCACAAACCCATCTCAATCAGGTGCGGTATGCACCTTGAGGTTATGAATATCCACCCTAGTTCGATGGGTTTGTGCTAGTGTCCATTTCAATGAACAGTCTAGATTCAGTGCATCTTTATTCAATCCCCCCTCATTTTTCCTGTAAGGATCACTTCATTTGCTTATCATTAATCTAGACAATGAAGTTGTATTAGTTTGTATTGAATTTCTGATATATTAGATTGATTAATTCAATCAATTCAAACATTTGTTGAGAGGTCTTGGTGCAAAGTGCAGTGCATAATAGGGGTGTTTAGTTCTATGATTTTATCATTTTGACAATTAGTTGAAATGTGTTAAACTGCAGGTATATATTAGCCTTTTCAATGGTCACTGGTGCTAATCTAGCACTAACTTTATTGGCAGTAGTGCTTACTGCTTATATTGCACCAACAAATGTAGGGGCTGGCGTGACAGAAATCAAGGCTTATCTGAATGGGGTTGATCTACCAGGATTTTTAGGTCTAAACACGCTTTTTTTTAGGGTATGTGCATATCAAGCACAAGTAAATTCCCATAAAGAGGCAAGTGCTTGATCGTGCTGAAGTGGAACCCTGTAATCAAGACCTGATGAAAATCCAACTGAATTCTGAGAGCTTTTAGCCAATGAGACTGGAAAATGTCAAAAAGAATGGATGCTATGCTTGCCATTGGATACATATCTGGATGTTGAAATGTAACCTTTTCTGGGTTTCATTTGTTTGTTAATGGCTGGTATATTTTGGATGTGTGTAGATATTTGGAAGTATATGTGCTGTGTCTACTGGATTGGATCTAGGGAAGGAAGGTCCCCTGATACACACTGGGTCTTCCATAGCATCTCTTCTGAGGTAGGGTGGCTCAAGGCATTATCATCTAACTTGGAGATAGCTTAGGTACTTCAAAAATGACCGAGACAGGTATGAATTCATCACCTGTGGTGCTACTGCTAGTGTGGATGCATTATTCCGTGCACCAATTGGTGGTGTGCTCTTTGCACTTTGAAATGTAAAGTAGATTGGTGAGGGATAATGGAGTGAGCACTGACTTGTTTTTATTGACAAGATATACTAGGATGGGTCCTCCCACACCATCTTTAAGAATCTCTCTAAACACTTTAGCATCAAACTCTGATATTTTGGACTTGGGGATGAAGAGATTCAGCCATGGGTGGGGGGCATCCCATATTCCACTCGATCTGGCTGCTACTTCTGCTGCATGGACCCAGTTCAGGAAATCAAAGTAGGACAAGTCAAAGATGTAATGCAGTCCCTTGATGAATCTCAGTGGGGCTAGCATGCCCTCTATTCTCTACATAGATACAACAAATATGTATATTAAATCTCATGCTGCCAGCCTACCTGCAAATTCTATCCTTTTCATGCAGGAATCAATACTCACGGAATATGGAACCTAGAGCATTAGACTCTAGACTAGTACATTAATTATTAGCCATTAAGTATAGAGTGGCACAGGGTTCTATTCTAATTAAGGGTTCTATTTATGTTCTGGGAAATGTACCTTATTAAGAGCGATGAAATCTTCAGTGTGGTCATAATGCAAGGCAACCTCGAGGCAATATAGAATTGGTCCTGCAGTGTGAGGTATGAGCTTGAATTCAAAGGAATAATTTGCTGGTGAAAGTAATACTGACGACCAACCATTGATTGGGTCATTATTGTTTGTCAACATGAATCCTTCTACATAGTCAAAAGTTTTCTCCTCTGGTAAAGATATCAGCAACTCTTGGTCGGTCCTAACTTCCTCAAATCTGAGTATACAACTCTTATCCACCTCACCTGCAAACAAAATCCACATAGTTAATAGCTGCAACCCCTAAATCAAAGCCACCAAATCAATGATTACCAAGAAAAGAAAACAAGATATGCTTATGAATCAATCTATACATACGATTTGTTCACAGCGAAATCAAATAACTGCAATAAATAAATGTGTGCACATGCATGCCAGTAAAATCAAAAGTCAAGCACACAAAAACATATTGAACTCGATGATAAAATAATATATAGTGTGTAAAGTGCATATTTCCTCGTGGGTTGAACTGTGGTTAAATTGTTTACACATGGAGTTAATTACAACTAGGCCAGACTCCACACATTTAGCACACATAATTAATTATCAGCACATTTTTAAAATGGGTTCAGCTTCATCATTTAAGAAGCAACATATCTCAGGAGTTTATTGCTTCAGCTAAAGCTAGGTTTTTGTAACTAAGTTCTACAAGAGAAGGGATTAAACCCATAATTTATTTCTTCAGTACCTCAGCTAATTTTGTATATGAGTTGTAGTCCAGCATATTCAGTAGATATTTATATCATTGGGAGAAATTCAAGTCATAAAATTGTATATGAAATTGTAATGATACACCAACCTAGGTAAGAATTAAATTCAAAACAAACATTACAGGTAAATATACTAGATCTTTAATCAAAATGCTAAACCAAAGCATTCCACAAAATACCCATAATAACATATCTTCTCAGGCATCAACTCATTCCTTATATATGAGCTATAAATCAACCAATTCCTACATGGATTCTACTTACAATGGAGTTAATCTAAACCTAGAGAGTAACTTTTAAAATCATAAAATGGCTTCCTTTGCTATCTTTTCACTAATTCAGATTCCATTTGAATTCTCAAAATAAAATGTCCCCACAATTTTGTTTCCTGGTTCAGCCAACCAAAAATTGGATAATTTATTTTCAAAAATACAAAAGAAAGTACATATATGATATTTCGTCATCATACCATGTGAGGAGCCCTCTGCAGCATTATTCTGGCTTTGTTGATGATACCGAATTGCCCTAATCCACCCAGAGCTCCATAGAAGAGATCCTGATTCTTCTCGGGATGACAAGTTATAGCTTCTCCCTTACCTGCAATTGACTAGGTCATCACAGCAATCAGCATCTCTCTCCCATTACGAGAAATATATTTCGATATTAAAAAACATAATTATTAATGTTGGGCCATCTGAGCCACAAAACCAAAAAAGTAAACCACGGCTTTGGTCATTCAACCAAACGTCATATAGAATTAAAAAATTAGAATTCATTTTATATGATTGAATTGAAAATTGTGCAGACCATGTAATATGTAGCAGCTAATCCATGATCATGCAAGAAATTACAGCATAACAACAGTCCATGCATAGCTATGCACAAATCTATGAAGGATGATATTAAATCAGCCAAGCAATCAATGTTCTCTGTATTAAACGTTAAGAATTTTGCCAAGAGATAAAACTCTTGGTTGTCTAAGCAATAAGACTCTGAATCAAAGGATCCATCTACATCTACATAGTAGCTTCAACAGGATTAAACCTATGCTTGATAATATACACTATAACAATCATTCCTAGCTAGTGTCCCAGTATATCGATTGTTGCTGCAAATCTAAGAGAAAAAAGCAAAATCAAACATATAATTTTACCATAAAAATCAATTAAACAAAAAAAAATAGCAGAAAATGAATAAATTTCTTGGCTACTACAATATTTATCTATGCCTGTAACAACGTGTAGATTCAAGTTTCAACACATTGGAGATTTGTGGCCCAAACTTAAAAGTTTGGCCACTAACTCCACTCCTTTGATATTCAGAGTGTTGTTGGATGTATGATTAAGCATCCTTATTACATTCATTTACATGGTACAACACATTAGGGTTTCACCCTCTACATATATGTCAGATAAGGATGTGACCTGCATTCAAGTAGTAGCAAATCAGGGAATATGCCTATGATGAAAACCACTATGGATCATAGCACAGAAGATAGTGCACATGTAAATTTGTAATTTGTAGTTTTATATTAGTGAAAGCATGCTTTCAAAAGAAAACAGTGACATATGGTGGTTCGGAATGCTTTTTCAGGTGCCAAAGTGCTCTTCCACGACAATGTGGCTTGGATTTCTTCATACTTTTTATTCAAAGCCTCAATATCATCTACCCTTTTATTTAACTCTTCAACCTGCTTCCCCACCTGATATTTCTTCTCCTGGAGCTTAGCAAGGGCATCATCAAGGTGTTTTTTTTTGTTTATCGGAGATTTCACTAACGGAACGGGATTCCATCTCTGGACTTTCCTTTGCGAACTTTGTTTCCCCAAACTCCCTGCGAAGCTCCTCCATTTCTTGATCTCTCTCCTCAGATTCTGCAAATTCATTAATCCAGAAACATACAAAACAATAAAAATAACATAAAACACAAATACAATCCTATGGTTTCCATTCATTTCGCCATTAATCCAATACAAAATACAAACCACATAGTCCAAAATTAAAACCCCTGATGCGATTTATTTCATTTTCTTCTTGCATTGACATAGCTCTTCTAGGGAATCAAACTTGGGCTAAACATAGTAATGAATATTGAACGGTTTTGAGCATACGCTTACCATTTCAAGTCGGACCGGAGAAGCTCTGCATTCCTCTCATGGCTGAAATGGGGTGATGTTCAGTTGATTTGAAGGGTTTAAGTCGGGTTTCAAGTTGTTTATCGAGTTTGATCACCTCTGGTCAATGTTTTGGGATTGTAAGGAGAATGGAGCATTTTTGCTGCCATGACAATGCGGATCGCCGATAGTTGAGGGAAATGGAGTGTCTGAATGCCTGGAGGAATAAAATACACGCCTTCTTTCTGTTCAAATTCTTTATAATTAGCTTTGGATATTTGAATCTCGCTAGAGAGTGTGAAACATAGTTAAAAGATTTCCATGAATTTGTTTAAATAAATAACACTAGAGAGTGTGAAACATAGTTAAAAGCTTTCCATGAATTTGTTTAAATAAATAACACTAGAGAGTGTGAATCATAGTTAAAAGATTTCCATGCATTTGTTTAAATAAATAACTAACAATTATTTTTAAGAGAATTTGAGATAATAGGTACTTTAGTGAAATTAATAAAATAACTCCTTTTAGTAGTGGTGTGCAATAATTGAATCTCTATTGTACTTTTTTTATGACTTGTTTATTGATCATATATATCGTAAGCTCAATGATGTCATGGACGCTCTGTCCAAGGAAGCACTCAATGTTGAAGAAGGTTTTTTTCATTTGGGAAGAATGGATAGATGAGAAAATGGAATTCCAAGGATCTATTACTTTTTTTACGATTAGTAACTCTTTGTTCTCGGTGATGGCACCTTGTTTATGTTCTCTTTTGGACCTTTTTATTACAGAGTTTGTCCCATGTTGATCTTGGTTGGGATGTTTTGATTTTTTTGAAGCTTTAGCTTATACTGTAATCTTGGTTGATGATCCAAATTTATTTGGTGATATGGACGTAAGGAGGAGTACTTTTTTATTTTCATTAATAACAAAAGTACATTTTTTTTTCTTCTTGAAAAAATAAAATAAAACCTAGTTGCAAGTCCTCATTGAAATGAGATAATATAAGATAATTTTATTAATGTCCAACAAATGACAACAAAAGAAAAAATATCCAAGAACATAGTTGAAGTAGTGAATCAAAGAAAGAAGGAGAAGAAAAAATAAAAGCAATATATAGGTGAAAACTTATCAATAACATGTTAGAGGGTATTGGAACTTGGACTAGAAGTTGAGGCCAAAGTAGGGGAGAAAATAAGAAGAAGAAGTCTCCTCCTTTGAATCATTGATTACCATGAAGGGTTCGATACAGGCCTTGAGAAGGTCATTTAGAGAGTACTTATTGTTGAGGGGTCTTAGTTTCATTGGGTAGTTCTAGAGGTAGCCCTAGATCAAGGAAGCCCCTCACTCCTAACAATAGAGGCCGTGTGGAAATTGAAACTTTTGAATGGATGACTAGTTGCTTACCAAACCCTAGAAGGGAGTACTATATGTTGAGGGAGTTTGTCTCTAGCTTTGGAGCCTCCTCTAATCACTCTATCTATTAGTACAAGGAAGTCTATCTTGAGGCATGGGACAAGAGATCCTCGGAGATCTTGCAAAAATATATCAACCTAATAAAGGGGGTCAAGAAGAAAAATAAGGTCTCATTGATATTATATCTAAAGAAGCCTAAACCTATCTCTGTCTCTTGCTCCCCCGATCTAGCTGGACAACAAGGAAGAAAGAGGTGATCCACTTAAAAGGCTATGAACATGGAGCACCACCACAAGGAATGCAATCTATAATCAAGAACTTCCATTGTGAAAGAGATAAGCATCTATGATTTGGATAGAAAATGCATAAAGAGGGAGCCACTCGAGTTCCAATAGAGGCAATAAAACTACCCCCTAATCTCATACTAAGTGGGACATATGAAGACAAGGTGATCATCTTACTCGGTCAATCGTATCTAGCAAAGCTTGCAAATTGTATCCAAGTAAGGAAGGTGGTGATCACCCTCAACCCAAAGCCAATGAGAGGCAACATGAAATAACCAAGTGGGATCCTAAAAGCTTGTACTCAGTGTCTACACTTATATGTAGGTTTGATAAGAAGTCACCTCTCAATTGAAATAAGTGCTTGGAATAGAAAGCCATCCAGAGCCAAGAAGCTTGAGAGGTGTGATTCAAGTGATCTAAATATATTATACTCTTCGAATATCTTATTCAAGTCTTTCTTTGACAGCAAATGGTACCTCGGAGCATATAGGGAGTACTTGAAAGGAGGTAGTATGTCTAACATTATGGACACAAACTAAAGCAACCTAAAGGCCTCTAGATACTAGCATGGAACCCACCCAAAGGAGCTTGTAGAGGCCAATTACTTGAAGGAGTGGAGGGTTGGGTAGGATATAGAGCCCTCACTTAAGCAAAGTTGTTAAGTGTTCAAACTCTTTGAAGGAATGAGACAAGTTTGAAGATGACTTCAATGTGCAAAGGATAAGCCCCATACTCTATATGGATGATAGAGTAAGGGATCATCCACTTGCAATGAATGATGTGTTGTAGTAGAAGGGTATGTTCTCACTCCATCCAAGACTAGCCATACCAAAGGAAGTTGGCCTGAGACCTTGAACCCATAAAGGACCATTGGTCTAATGATCATATTGTCCAAGGTGTGCATCTTGGATGAGATGTCTCCAAAGTGACTCTAGAAGCACTAGCTCTCAAGAAGGGAAAGGGAACCATGTGCCTAGTTGACTTGGGGTTGGAAACCATGTTGAAAGTTGAAATGGGTCCCTAAAAACCAAACAACCAAATAAGTGTAGGTCATGGTGATCTTGATCTCTTCCCCTCAAAAGTAAAAGTGCTAGGAAGAGAAACCTCACTTTGACATTGTGAAGATCATAACCTTAGTTTTACTTAGGTTAATCATCTACTATCAATGATCACAAAAAATGGGAAAGAACATCAAGTAGTCTTTGCAATTCTTTGAGAAAGGAGGCCAAGAGGATAATGTCATCATCAGATAGAAAGAAAGAGATCAAGCCCTCGTGGTGAACTCTCACTACTGGTGTAACTGATGGGATGGTTTGATGAACCCTCACTGCTGGTGTAACTGACTTGGAGTTTCTTTTAGAGGGGAAACCGTTGTGTTCAGAAATAACATACGCATATGTGTATAGTTATCAACAAAATCCCAGGATCCTAATTTAGCATGTGCCCATGGAAATTTTGCTCTAGATTGGTATGACCTGAGGATCAGATTTGTAAACCCCAATGCCTTTTAAAGGACATTGCACCTATGTTCATGGAGGGTTCCAAATATTTTATCCTTCAAATGTAAAACAATCTCTAGATGTTTTCTTCTCTGAACACCATAATTTGGATCTTGACCTGTCCCTTCTCCTCCCATCTGAATTCTTGTTGATGCTTATAGATCAACATTCCTTAGAAAGTGAATTAATATGGGTTGAACTTCACTGGTAAAATTCTTTGTTAATTGGATATTTAACAATCGTTTTGTCATTTGATTGTATGAAAGAAGTTCATGTCATTCATATCTCCACCTTTCTCCAGGCTGTTATTTAAGCTTATCCAACATGCAGGCCATCAGCGTTGTGTTTGGAATTTTTTTAGTAATTGTCCTGAGCAACATCACCGAAAGGAGACACCTTGTGTCCCTGTAGAAGGACTTACAAGCAATGGCATTTGATTCCTTGGATACAAGATTGGACAAGTGTTTAAAGCCCTTTTTGGCTCTTTACAAGGTTCAAACAGGTTGCTTTATGGCTGAGATACATGCCATTTTCATGATAGCGCTCTTAATGGTTCATTGTAGGAATGTGAATTGTGCATTTAGAAATACCATTTTCCCTGCAATTTGAATGCAGAAAAAAGGCCCATTTTATATTTAAAAAAGAAAGAAAGGACGCTATTCACCAAACTTGATCATTGACAGCAACTCTTTGTCCTCTCTTTCGATAAAATCATCATGCAATATAACCACAATGTTCAAAAACATGTTACAGTCCTCAACTCTATCAATCCCTTTTACATGAAGAATCCCTTCTGCTATTTAGACATTATATGATTAAATCACCCCACCACAATCATAACTTGTTGCACAAGCTAGTAGCCATGGATCTTTAGTGCTTATGATGGAGACTCTTTTTTTTCCAAGTAATATATGGAGTTATAGATTATAAAAAAAAACTTATATTAGAAACCATATCTAGCGTTGTAAACTTCAAAATGATCACCACATCCGACTTCCAGGACAAATATCCCCTATGGAAGGCCAATATGGTTGTTTGGGACCACACACATGGACCATGACCCCCATAGTAAGATCTCTAAATCCATCTGCATTGTTAAAATTTAGTAAAATATTGTACAAATTCATTATCAAAATTTTAATTTTCCATTGTCAGTGTGACACAACTAAAAATGACTAACATAAACGACTAATTCACATTAATTGTTGTTAGATAGTCATATTTGTATTACCGTGACTAAATTAGTCATTTATGTTAGTCATTTTTATTTTAGTCACTTGTTATCTAGTGATATATTTTATCCCGTGACTAAATTAGTCGCTTATCTTAGTAGTTTTTAGTTGGCTCATTTAAAAATGCTCAATTTTAGTCATTTATCCCTTGAAAAAACAGTGGTGACTAACATTTTTAGTCACCTAGTCACTTATCTCTCATTTTGTACTAGTGAAATAACAAGTGTAGGTTGTTGTCAATAATTTTCCCTTTAGACCTATTGTGGTGCTACAAGAACCTACTCCACCACACCACAATAATCTTAGTTTATGTAACCTGAATTACTCTTTTGAGGAGTGTGTGGTTCAAGAGCTCACAACATACATTTCACATACATATACCAAAACAAATTGATCACAGCATCATACCAACATTGCATTGATCTCGAGCATTGAATATCAATAAATGATTCGGATCTGATTGAAACTTTATAACAATCCTGTAGATGACCCCTTTTAATACACAAATTCCCACAGTGGCAAGATACATGGACTATATCAACACAGGAAATTTATTAGCAAGTGTACCTTTGATCTCATGGAGTTGTAGGTGACAGTTAGATTTTGTATTTGAGGCAGCAGTGAGTGGTTCTCAGAAATCAGACTTCTAAATGCATGCTTCAACAGTGAATCTTCCCCAAATCGACCAATAGTGATGGTAGCAGTGATTAATCCAATGATACAACTCTACACAAGAGGATCGTGATCTTCCTTATGCAAGCCCAGTACATAAATAACAAGTGTAGGTTGTTGTTGATAATTTTCCCTTTAGACCTGTTGTGGTGCTACATAACCTACTCCACCACACCACAATAATGTCTTCACACCCAAGATCAATCCACTGGAGAAGCAAAGCCCATAAAAGTAGTAAACTTGTATTCTTCTTAGCAAATGAAAGAAGATCTAAGGAAATATATAGTTGTCCATACAGCAATGTGCCCTTCTTCAGATGGCAGTCACCATTCACTCTAATGAAGTCACCCTCAATAGTACTTAGCAGTAGCAATAAGATCAATCTCTACCCCCACGATTTTGGCCAAGTTGTGACGAAATATGCATTTGCTAACTTAGCCTTGGAGGATATCTGCAGATGGTGTTCTCGTCAGCTATTTTCCACATGATTTATTTACATGGAATGGACTTTACAGATTTGATATATGTTAGTAATAGCATCTAATCCTTTAATAGAATCTAAAAAATATTTAGGTCTACTGATACTCAACCTTTTGATTACATGCACCTGAAATCCATCCTTAAAAAATTTTATCATTAATTTACTCTGGGATTTCCCCTAGTACTACTACCTTCTATTAAACTAAACCTGTTGTTTCTTGATTATCTCCAATTCAATCCCAACTTTCTTTCGTGACAAATGGTAACCAACTGGGTTGATTTTCAATAAATTGCCCCATATTCTCATTTTCCTTCATATCAATCATAAGTACACAAAACTTTAAGAAATGTGTTATCTAGTAGGCTTGATTTTATTTATTTTCAAACCATTCATAACTTTGGTCTCAGGCTCCAAACTAGGAGCTTCCAAATTTTTTCCTTGCAGATTCTGATTTTGCATGTATTATCCATACAAATCCTAAACTTTTGTAACCTAGCATGAATTAGAGACTGCTGACTTGGTATATATACATAGTTCTAGAAAACTCATTTCTAAATATTAATACACAACAATATACACCAAATGCCTCACCTGGATCCCTGCCATGTAAACTTGCACAAACTGAAATGTAGGGAGTAAATAAACCCGTATTGTACTTCCATCTCGAACCTGCTCCACAAGAGCTTCCATAGGTTTTCCTTTATTTGCAGATAAGAGGGAGATTGCATCTAAGTTGCTTGGATCTCCTATAGATGATGGAGGCAATTCCCGAATTGTCCCCGATATCTTTGGTCTTATGCAGCAAAAATGTGCCAGAAAAGATTGTAGCAAAACCACACATCTCAGTGATGATTTGAGATGGATCTTGCCTGTCCCGGTCCTGAAACAACCAAGCAAAATTCTAATCAATTGTTGTGCTTTAGCATTAATAAACAGGCAAAACATAAAATCATTATGAAATCAAAACATAAAAGCATTATGAAAGTTGATCAACCTCATCTGCTGCTGCAGTAGGATGATATTGGCACATGGAAAAGTAGATCAAAACTGACATTGATAAGCATCCAGGGTGAAAAATAGCATAACAGCTGCCACAAGACCATAAAACGACCACAAAACTTGAAATAGGACAGATGACAAGGATTCACTCGAGATGCTGCAAGAGGAAGGAATAAGATGATCAGATATGCGAGTAACCACACAGTTTCTAACCGTACTTGATAAAAACAAAAGTGATATTCCAATACCTACCATAACCAAATAATTTGATCACCAGTAGCTCAGTCACAAGGAAACTATGTTCAAGTAAACAAAAATGATCATTCAAGTAACCAAAAATGATCGTCATGCCCTTGGTCATTTCTTACTATCGCAAAAAATGGTGACAATTGATTTACAAGTAGAGCAGATCGATCTCAACCTTCGGAACGGAACACCAATGGCTCCTGGGTTTCTATGGGCTACAAAGTCAAAAGGATGAAAGAAGAATAGTTACTTCTTACTACCCTAATATGGATTTACACAATAGTTCAATGCCAAAACAATAAGATTAATATTTATCTCGTGTTTTTCTCTCAATAGTATTTTGAAATACAAAAACATTTTCTCAACTGTCTTTCAAGAAACAACTGCAGATTGCTTAGTGAAGTGCTTTTATGCTGAAAACGTGAGTCCAAAATTGTAGTAAAATTCAATAAACATGCAAGGAAAGAAGATGTTATATTTGACAAAAGCCCTACATGTAGTCTAGAACAAAACAAGATGCTTCATCCACAAAGAAATGAGGGGATTTCCTCTTCAAATTGAGAACCAAAATAAAGAATAGGACATGGAAAAAAGTGAACCAATGAAAAGAGTAATCAAAGAAAGGTACAACATGACTTGAAAGTAAACTTTCATCTTTCGCTCTCTTAAATCCATATTTTCAACACTCTATATAAAGAAATTAGGGACCATAAATTTGATCTCAATTCCTAAGAGTAAGCACATAAGACCGATAAGCATGAAATTGGGTGAGACTTATGCTAAAAGAATTAAAAAATTCTAGGAGATCTACGTCAAAAGAGTGGACTTGGTGGGATTCTAGGTTCTTGATCTAAAGGAAATCCTCCTCAAAATTGAGTGGAGATACTTCAAATACAATTAGACCAAAGGTTCTAATTTCAAGTATGGTTAAATGTCAGCAATGGCATCCTAGTTTCCAATTGATGAGATGGGATGGGTTATCATCTTCCTCTTCGTAATCATATTTCCTACCCTGCATACAATATAATACCTTAACAAGAGGAGGCATATCTTCACAATCCTAGATGTTCACATAGTCAATAGATTTGCATTTTGGAGAAGCCACCCAATGATGTATATAATATTTGGGAGCCTATAACATCAGTTTGATCCATTCACAAAGCAAATTCTGTAAAAGGAATGGAGACCAAACTGAATGAGCAGAGGGGTAGGCTAAATTTTTGGCATTTTTCAACAAGGATATTTTGTCCCAGATGATGCTCAAAATTCCACAACATTAACAAGAATTTTCATCCAAGCAGTGATGACATGCCAGAGGGAAAATTCTTTCCTGGTTATAGAGGAGTTGACCCTTGTGAAGCCATCTAATCCAAACCATCTGATAGTCACTCCTAATCCTTATGGACTAGGCTTGTATTTTTACAATAGATCAACATTTCTTTACCAATAGTTCATATCCTTGAAAACCCTTTGGCCAATAGTGGCCAACACATCTCTTCCAAAGAGTGAACATAGAATGGTATGCTTACAGTGCCTAATACCCATGAAAGAAGAACATACCAAATAGTTGGAATCCCCAAGAAGAGTTGCATGCAAATGTACCTTCCTCTGTAAAAGAACTGAATACTAAGTCTAAACGTAATTCCAACAATTCCTAGCAAATTGACAATCCAAAAACATGTGCTTCACCATTTGAGAATGGCTACAGATAGGGAAGAGACCATCAAATTGACCATTTCTCCCCAACTAGGCCTTCAGGGGGAGCCCTTAATAGAAAAAAAGCCAGACGAAAACACATAGCTTGTATGACAATTGCTTGATTTGATGCAATCTGGAGGCCATCCAACAAGCATTGATAATATGGGCTAGTTCTTGGCACTGATACAAAAGGATGTATAACTTCTGACAATCATAATACTGGAGAGTGGGGGACCAAATATCCATGCCCAATCCCTCCAAAATGGACCCAGTATGGCAATATTCGTTTTGAACACATTTTCCTAAAGGATGAGCCCTGTTAACCCCATTTTGTATGGGTGTCCACTTTCATCACAATCTCATTAGGGGGTTATGTGTGATAGAGATTGGATGGCTTGTGTTCTTGATTCTAGACATCAAATAGAAGCATATAATGCATTTCCATATCTATGTGCAGAGGAATTTGTGTTTGTAGTAGGGAATATTTACTAATGGAATTTTGGATAGAGCATAGGAGGAAGCATTCCCTATTTAATATGACCCGAAATATCATATAAAATGGAATTTATTTCATCGTTTCTGGTGGAAGAGTTGGATTGTTAAGTTAATGGAATCCCTAGCGTCATCATATTTCATAGGTTTTTGAGGATTCTTGTAGCAATGTTAGAACATGATTAATGGCAACCAATGGTAGGTACATATTATGGATAATTTTACTTTCAAACGGGAGCAAAGCTAGTCATGCATGTGAACTAAAGCAACAAAAAACAACATTTAGACCTAGAACCTAAGTTGAAGGAAGTCCCCTCTTTGCAGTGCAGCCTCTCTGGTCCTTCCCTCTCTGTGGTGTAGTTTTTCTAGGCATATTCTTTGAAGACATATATGGGTTCAATATACTAAGATCCATAGAAGAGTATGGAGTGGGGTTCGAATCGAGCATCAGGAAGATGAGATTGCTCATAGATTTTATCAGCACACCTTTCACCAAGATTGTATGATCACTCTGTCATTGCCAAGAATGTGTGTGCCTAATAAGCTTAGTGTCAAATTTGGTAGCATAAAATTAAAGAGTTGCTACATGTTGACCAACATCTAAAATGCAAAATGTGACAGTAAAACAAGTCATGTTTCTCTGAGGTAACAAAGTAATAAAGAAGGCTAGCAAGTAAACATCTACTCAAATTGATTACAACAATGCATGATTTCCTACCTTGCAATTTCTTAAATGTGCTAGTAACTTGAAATCAAATTTACATATGAAAATCTAACAAGCAATGTAAATGTAAATATGAAAATCCAACAAGTGTGAGGTGTCATTAAAGCTAATTCAAGTTGCAAGTGTAAGTTGCTAATTCAAGTTGCAAGTGTGAGTTGTGTACATTGGGAGTTATTTTGGCTAGTCTTCTAGGCATGAAAAACCCTAATCTTAGAATCTGGGCACGAACAACCATTTTTAACAGTAAAAAATGCACAAAATACCAAGAATACCATGAATATAAATTTAGTATTATGTATATAACACAGAATACCCATAAAAACAGGAGGTAAACCTTTTAAGCTAAAGCTAAGACCAATGATTAGAAGACATGAAACAGGAATATCCATACCTATGTCCCATGTGGAAATTGAGAAACTACAATTTCCTCAACATGTGTATTCGTGCCACTAGCCTCAATTTCTGACTGATCAATAAAATTTGTATCATCAAAGTTATCATCATTCATGAATCTGGTATACTGCATAAATTCCATATAATTTATAGACATTAGATTTGGATAATAAAAAAATTAGATTTCATATAATAAATTGAAAAATATTATTGCATACTTCCGTACCTTGCCTCTGTTTTTATTTTGTCCAGCGATGACTTGCTTATAATTATCTCTACAGTACGTTGCATACTGCTGAAGCTCTAATCGAGTCATGCAACTCAAGTGATCATCAGAATAATCATCAAATGGAATTTCATCCATACTAGTTGAAGATGACAAAGTATTTATGTCGATTTCCACCCCTACCAATGCAGCCCCAACATGCTCTCTTATCTCTTCCCTCACCCCTCTTTCTATTTGGGATGTCATTTCCAACTCCTCTGGCAAAGCAACGACTCTAGGATGTGGCTGTACTAACTGAGGCATCGGACGCCTATATTGAACATCTCGTCATGCATCGGTTTGTTCATATGTATGACCTTTGCCAGCACCATATAAACTAGATCCTGTATTTGTATAGTCGGGGTCCATGTGAAACCGGAACTATGAAATCAGCATCTTAACAAAATACTGAGGAACCTCGTCATTATTAGGGAACTTCCCATATGCACACAGGAACCTGGAATAAATATGGGGTGCAATCAGTGGATCATTGAATCTTGCGATCTTTAGACGTTTTTTGTCTTCAGGCCGCAAGTCAAAACATGAAAATACCATTTCTTTTGTGACAAGTTTTTTTATTTCTTCAAACTTGTGGCGACCCATCACTGAAAACCCCCTCCTACGCATCATGTCATAAAAAATATGGGTCGATGGTCCAACCCTAAGATATGTCTCGATCAAACTGTTCAGATTGTGCAAAACAATCTAGAGACACTATTGAGAACCAAAAGAGATATTTGAAGTGTCAAGTTCTACCTGCAATCTCGATGAATGCTCCTTCATCTCTTCCACAGTCAACATAGCGATGTTGTCTTCCCAAGGAGTCTCCTCGGGAACATCTTTAGGATGACTGTAAAGAGGATCATATCTTTCATTGCGAGCATACTGCTGCACCCGACGACCTCTCCTTCTCCGGGGAGGTGGATTAGGATCAGCAGTAGCAAACCCTGTAAGAAGTAAAATGCATGTGCAAGTATTAAAAACTATATATATAATTTGTCAATCAAATTATAAAGGTTTAAATCAAATGTGTTCATTTTAAATACCTGATGTAACCTCTGCATTATCATGAACATAGTGAGAAATAGAAATAAAGTCTTCTGAACCATCATTATTGTTAGAATGTCCAGAAGCCCCTGTAGGAAACCAAATATTGGCAATCACATGTAAGTTTACAGGAAAAATCATGTAATTTTTCACAAACAAAACAGTCATGTCAAACAAAAATTTTAGTTAAAATGTATGTAAACAATCTCTACCTAGCGATGGTGTATCTGAAGAATAAGACACTAAGGGTGCCATCTGTGGTTGTCCAATGGGCCCTATAGACCCACCCTCAGACAGACATCTGTCATTTTGAGAGCCACCACTTGTTCACAACAAAATCTTAGAAATATCTGTGTAAAAGAAGTTTTATGTTTATATAGACTTGAGCGTGAATTGAATGACAATTGAATTTACCTGACGATGACCTTAGGGAGTGAAGCTACATACTAGCCAAGATTGCTTCACCCTGAAGTTGTGAACCTGTGCCTGATAATAATTTTCCACAGATTAATAAACATGTCGAACAAGAATTCTAGTCAGAATGTATGTAAACAATGTCTACCTGACGATGGCGTATAAGACACTAAGGGCGTCCTCTGAGTTTGTCCACCGGCAGCTGTAGACCCCTCAGACAGCCATCTGTCATTGCGAGAGACACCACCTGTGGACAACAAGATCTTAGAAAGATGTGTAAAAAAATATTTATGTTTATATAGACTTCAGCATAAATTGAATAACAATTGAATTTACCTGACGATGATCTCACGGAGTGTTGCTCCATAGAATTCAAGATTGCTTCACCCTGAAGCTGTGAACCTGTGCCTGATAATAATTTTCCACAAATTAACAAACATGTCAAACAAGAATTCTAGTCAGAATGTATGTAAACAATCTCTACCTGGTGGTGGCGTATGAGACACTAAGGGTGTCCTCTGAGTTTTTCCACCAGCAGCTATAGACCCCTTAGATAGATGTCTGTCATTGCAAGAGACACCACCTGTGCACAACAAGATCTTAGAAATATGTGTAAAAAAATATTTATGTTTATATAGACTTCATCATAAATTGAATAACAATTGAATTTACTTGATGATGACCTCACGAAGTGTTGTTGCATAGAAGTCAAGATTGCTTCACCTTGAAGCTGTGAACCTGTGCCTGATAAGAATTTTCCACAGATTAATAAACATGTCAAACAAGAATTCTAGTCATAAGGTATGTAAACAATCTCTACCTAGCGGTGGCGTATGAGACACTAAGGGTGTCCTCTAAGTTTGTCCACTGGCACCTGTAGACCCCTCAGACAAACATCTGTCATTGTCAGAGACACCACCTGTGCACAACAAAGATCTTAGAAAGTTGAGTAAAAAAATATTTATGATTATATACACTTGAGCATAAATTGAATAACAATTGAATTTACCTGACGATGACCTCATGGAGTGTTGTTGCATAGAAGTCAAGATTGCTTCACCTTGAAGCTGTGAACCTATGCCTGATAAGAATTTTCCACAGATTAATAAACATGTCAAAACGTGTCAAACAAGAAAAATATATTTCAGATTAACAATCGAATATACCTGACTGCATCACATGTCTTCGTCTAGCATTGATGGTAGATGTCTCTGGACGATCCATGTGTCCTTGTGAAGACAAAATGAGAAATCAACCAGGTTAATCATAAACTTAGAGATGTAGGCACATGAAATGCAACATTAGAACATTAGAAACATGGTATTATCTATGTTTCTCTCCACCTCAATCCAATCTCAATCCCCATTGTAGCTACACAGTGGGACAAGCACGACAAACTAGGATTCAATGGAAGAATGAAAAATTATATGTCCAATAATACCATTTTTGTGAAGGCACAAGATGCGACAGAGTTGGCTAGATCCTCAAAAGAAAGAGCAACAAATGAAGGTAGAAACCCACTACCTCCTCAACCTTCTTGTGACATATTGAAGAAGGGAAGTAATGAGAAAGTCTTAAAGACTCATCTTCCACTAGCATGTAGAATAAGTGGCAAACTTATCAACCATAGAAATATTAAGAAGACCAAGAGGCATACATTAGGAAAGACATCCCTGATTTGTGACTGCTGCAAGAAGAAAGGCCATAGAGCTACTAATTGTTGGTATTCAAAATCATGTTCATTTTGTGGAAAGAAAGTTCATTATATGGATTCTTTTTGGGAGAAGCAAGACATCTGCAGGGATCCATATTCATTTTAGATGAAGGATGGAAAGAACACTTCTCCAAACCATCCAATTGGAAGTATACCATCAGGTGCACCTTACATGAATCCTTGTATTTGCACTCATCTATACTAAACAGGTACAAGTTATATTCAAGTTTTTTTAAGACTAAAAGTTATTCATGGCACTTAAGCTTTATCTATGTTTTCAATTTCAAGAGACAACTTAATTGGAGTAAATGAGTTCTAAATGGGTTGTTTCTAATGCACAGAGAGTTTCAATGCTACATAATTTCAAGGTCTCATCATTGACATAAAAAATTGAGAAAATAACCAACTCAATGGAACAAGTTCTATTCGTTGTTGCAATAATTTCATTGTTGATTGCAAAGATTCCATGTAGCTATTGGCATATGGGAATATTTTGCATTTCACAATATGGCAAGCAGACCTACAATACGAAATGCATGCATCTTTGGCATTGTGGTAAAAACATACTGTGATCGATGCAATATTCAAGTCATATGACGAAATTGCAAATATATTTAATATTGTGATCGATGCAATCTTCAAGTCATGACCAAATTGCAAATATATTTAATATGATTGTGCGATCCTGTAAGATTGATGCACATTTTGCAACATCTGGAGCTATATGCAACAATCAAGTTCCATGATCAAATTGCAAACATACTCAATGCTACAGTTGATGTTCTAAATCAAAAGCACATTTGCAACACAGGATACTGAATTTGATCCAAGTGCATAATAACACGAGAAGAATCAACATAGATCATTTGATAGTGTGACAGGACAAACATAAAAGCATGTTCTTGTGGCCACTTCCAATAGAATCATTGGGCTAATTTGCAATGTTCAAAATATATATCAAATTGCAAACATGCTTGATATCACAGTCGATGTTCTAAAATAAAAGGAATCCACATTTCCTAGTATCAATTAGTCGAGAAGCAGAAATTTGGTTTGCACTCTTTTCACGAAAACCATGGCTGCATTAATCATTTAACATTGTGACAATGAAACAAAGATGCATGCATTTTTGACATTGCAGTAAACACATATTCTTAAGGATGCAATGATCAATTCATATGACCAAATTGCAAAAACACTCTATATTATAGCGCATGCTCTAAAATCGATGCACATTTTGCAGCATCAACAAATGCATGCAATGAGCAAGCCCCACAATCAAATTGCAGACAAACTCGACACTCCATTTGATGCTGGAAAACAGAAGCACATTTTTCAGCACAGGCTATTGAATTTGGTCCAAGTGCATAATAACATGGGAAACACTAACATAAATCCTTTGACATCGGCACTCTAAAATTGAAGCAGCTTTTGCAACAAAGACTATTGAAATATCAAGGGAAACAATATAATCCTAAGGTGTAGAAAGGAGATAAAGAAAGTAGAGGGGAGGATCTAGTTGAACAACATCCAGTTTTGGAAATTCGACTCCAAGAAGAAAGAAACATCAATTTTGGGATATTTTAAAGTGAATTCACAACCAAAACCTGAATTTATTGACAAAGTGGGGTTATTTTGATTGAAATACTGAATAGCTGCTAGATTTTGGTGCATCTTTTCATATGATTGGAGATAGATCTATATTTGCTGATTTTTTATAGGAAAATAGATTAAAGTCCAAGAAATTACTATTGGAAATAAAGTGAAATCAAATGTTTTGAGAACTGGATATGTTCATTTGAGAACTGGATATGTTCATTTAAGAAATGGATATTTGAAAAATGTTTTGTTAGTCAAAGGATTAGGGGCCAATTTTACATCAATATATAAGTTTGTTCAAGATAGTTATGAATTTGTTGCTTCAACAGATCAAGTCATTAATAGAGAAATAAAACACCTAAACTCTATAGGAACCATTGATCATGATGTTGGCCTCTTTAAGCTAACTAGTTTTGTTGGTGATGGAAGTATACTATCAGGTGCACCTTTGATCTCTCATACATATTATATGTCCAAATTGTGGCATGATTGACTTGGACATAGATGATAGATAATAACATTGTTAAAATATCAACAAAAATACAACTCCAGAAGGTGTTTGTGAAGGCTGTGCTTTAGGGAAGTAACATCAAGATCCTTTTCCTTTGGGAAAAGCATGGAGAGCTAGAGTTCTCAACATGAAACCTATAGTTATGTTAGTGGGAGCTTATAATTATTGAATGACCATATGATGCTTTTTAGCCTTCCAAAGTATTAATGATTTTACTGTCATGACACATTGAAATTCAATGCTTATTACATGTAGAAATATTTCCTACGTGGCCTATTTAGTTCACGTTTTTGGATGGAATTCATGATAACAAATATTTAAGTTCAATTTCAAGTCACCAAAGTTCAACAAAAAAAAATGGAAATTTACAAACTAAAATAGTAGACCAGATCTCTGGCAGCCAAGCAACTCTGATGAGCCTTGAATGAGGACAACCAAAAAGTTTGATAAATAGCTTAAAAAGGCATTTTCAAACTACCCAGCATATAAAGTGGAAGAAATATCATGATATCGTCCCGGGAAAAGATGATTATCTACTCAACAACGACTTGCAATCAACTAAGAAAACAAATCCAAAAATCCTATTATATTCTTTTAATTTCCATGCAATATCTCCAGTTTGAGGAAACTTACCCAACAACACCACAATCTAAAAACCAAAGTTTTCCAAAAAGGAGACTCGAAACTCATTAATTTTGTTGTCTATAGACAACATGAATTAGCTTTTTACCATAAATAATTTACATCTTAATGGATTTAAGTTATCTACAGCTTCAACCTATTCAGAATCCATAGCCAATCAACATGTCATTCAAAAAATATTGCAGTCAATCAGTTCGTTGTGATTGTGTCCAAGTGCAAGCCCTTATGAATTTGTGCTGGAAGCACATATTTATATGAGCAAATAGAAAATAAATTCTTAAAATTGTGCTATCATTTCCAAAAATATTTTAAAGTACATTGTATTAATTTATTAATTTCAAGTTTCAATTGATCAGTTATTCCATGATTTTTCATTTTTTATTAGAAAACTAAAATAAACTTTCCTAATGAAGTTGACTTTAAATTTTGTTAGTCTCAGGTTATTTTAAATTTTAATGCATTCTTTAACTATTTCATGTCATCTAATAAGAGACTCTATAAGGGTTAGCAGATATTTGGCCAAGATTTAGATGAAATTTGTGAATGAAGTTTATGAATGTTAATCAAGATTAATTAAATTAGTGATGTACATGTTCAAGATGTGGCTATCCAAGGAGAGATATACACTCAAGAGGAATGTAAAACTAGCAATATGGACAACAAATTGGTGTCAAGGATAGCCACATTCTAATGGTTTACAAACTTTCACCTGAAGAATCCACTTTGGAAGATGGACCAAATATTGATGCATGGAGGTAAATGAATTTGGGGTTCCTTAGAACTCCATGAATATAGCAGACAAAGTGGCCATGGTTGAGTATGTTTTGTGGTTCAATGAATAGTTGATTCTATTTTGAGAGTGAATGTAGAAGCAACTATGATATGGTGGAAAATGTTGGTAAAGGATCCACTGCATCCTATTGATGGTTATCACTTGCAACCAAGCATTTGCAAGAGTTGGCACTATCTTTCATAGTAAAAGTGTTATGATTACACACCAATTAGAGGGTCTTTCAGTTGATGTTATTGGAGATATAAAGTGTTGATTAACACCTCACCAATCAATATATATTTTCTTCCAGGATGAGAATTAACTCATCCTAACAGCAGAGAGTTGCTACCATGATAAGAAACAATTGAGTCTTGCAATGAAGAGATCATTACCTGAGCATCCCAAGGAAACAAATGTCCATAAATGTGTAGTTGAATGAGAGGTCAACCTCACCAATGAAGCAAGCAACAATTCAATGGAATTAGGAAAGAGCATAAAAAGATCTCAATCATGGGCTAATGTTTTACTCATTGAAGATTGATTGAAGCATGATTAACCAACATATAATTGTTCCATGCCAGGGAGCAATTGATCCTAGCTGAAGAGGGAAGCCCACACTTCATTTTTTATGGCATATGTTACATAGTGTCCAAAAATGAGGGCCAATGGCAAAGTTTATATTACATTGTTGGGTCACAAACAAGGATAAATCACCCTCATTCACCCACTCAAGATGGTATGGATGAGGGTGGGAAGTTACCAACAAATCCGAAAAATTGAAAAGGGTCATAGAGAATAAGTGTTTATAGGTTACCATTGTCCATGATGATCTTATTGATATGATATTTAATATGATAGTTTTGAGTAAAGAGAATGGGATGGGTGGGAGGGGCTAGACATGTCACTAGAATGAGATTTGGATAAGATGTAGTAGGGTTATCCACAACAATGACAGCATTTGGAGGGGTAGGTTGGGTGTTGGCATTAAATAATAATATCTTGGTAGATCATGGATGTTATAAAACACAACATTGTTGTGCCATGAGAGGATTACTTATGGAGTGTGCAATATTGAATGGTGAGGGGAGGGGGTGTGTATACCATGGGAGAATGCCTACCCATGTGATATACCTGTTGTGAAAGGGGGAACCAAGACAAAGAACAAAAGGGCATTGGTTGTTTTTCTAGATTCTTTTCAATAGCCAGAGCATGTTGAAAATCCAATGAAAGATAACATCTATGCACCAAAGCAGCTTCATGATGGAGAGAAGGAAATAAACCATAATTAAATTTAATTATTAGCACATGGTCTAGATCTAAAATGGAGATGTACATTTGAATTTTGCAAAATATTCCAATGCATATTGAATTGTCTAAGTGGAAAGTTGACTGAGGTGAAGCCAATGTGGCTAGATAGAAACACTCTCGAACTGCAATGTAGAATTGGTCCCCAAGTATTGATGGCACTAGAGAGTCTATTAAGACTCTCATTGAGTTCTATGCAAAGGGATTATTCAGTAACACTCATATTTTTCACTTGATCCCACTATTGGGTAGCTAATACTTGTATATAGTAGGATACCAAGGTGACTTTGTCTCTTTCTAGTAGTGTGGTCTAATGATAGATATATGAATATAATGCATGTATCCAAATCCTTGAACTGGTCATCATGAAAAGCACTAGAAAGCTATGGCAATGTCAATTTAGGGTCCCAATGCAATCCATAGGTTGGCAGAGACATGGATATGGCTTGTGAATTCGGCCTCTAACCCTAACCCTAAGGGTGAATTGATCAAAATCTCATCGACATTGTAACCTTGACCTAATTGAGGTCTTCACCCGTTAGGATTGCTTCCACTAAGAAATATGAAAATGGAGTTGTATAGGAAATTATTAGTATTTTTAGTTTAAGTTTGGAGTTTTTACAAAATATCCCCTCTATAATTGGACGGCCTTTTTCCCTCTCGGAGTTCAGGCCTCAAAGCTCTGGATAGAGGCACTATAGTTAGGCTCTTACTAAACTCTTGTTGAACCAACTGCTGAACTAACTACAAAGTGGTTACATACAGATAAGGATTCGGTTGGGTTTTAGAGAGATGCCAATGGAAAGAGAGAAACATACTCATGTGCGGTTGTCTTATGGTATGGTCGTCTGGATCGAATTGGTGATGGCGGTCCTCTTCTCGTGGCCATTCACTTCGTTTCCGTGGGGGGTCTTCCCTGAAGGTGTTTCAACAAACAGGTTTCAGCACAGTGTCGGTTTGTGCGAACATAGACACCAACAGCAACAGCGTGAAAATGATAATGCATGTGGCGGGGAAATATTATTGCGTTTATACAGTTAAACATGTCTCAGCCGAGACATTAAAAGGAATCAAAACTCTTGACCGAGAAATCTATCCGAGAGTTTGACCAAAAAAAATGGTTATACTCTCGAACGAGAAATTAAAAACTCTGGAGCGAACAATTCTCTAACTATGGAAAAACTCACGGATGAGAGAAATCTAACCGGGGTTAATGTCTCACCTGAGAAGTAGTAAAACTCTCACCCGAGAAAATTTGTTGACTTTTGTCTCGAGCAAGAAAACGGAAAATAGAACAAAAAAAAAGCAAATTGTCACGGAATTGTTTCCCACCTTCGCTTTTTCACCCTGGGTCTTATATAGTTTTTATCAATCAGTTCCTTCAACTGTGATTTCAACTCATTTAATTCCAGTATATTCATCCTGTATGGAGCTTTAGAATTCAGTACCGCTCCTGGTATTAACTCGATGGTAAAATCTAGGTCTCTCTTAGGGGGCAATCCTGGAATTTCTTCAGGAAAAACATCTTTAAAATCTTTTAGGACAGATATATCTTCTAGTTTCAGTTTGTCCTCTTTAGTAATCAACTCATAATTCACTACATTCACTGCAAACATTTGACATCCTTTCATAACAGTTCTCTTTACTTGCATAGCTGAAATCTATCTAAGGGATGTCTTTCTTGGAATACCTTTTACCTCTATTGTTTCTCCTTCATCATTTAAACACGTAAAAATTTTCTCATAACAATTCAGAATGACATGATGGGATTCTAACCAGTCCATTCCAATTATGATATCATAGGATCCTAAAGGTAAAACATTCAATTTGGTTTGTGTCTTTAACTGATTCATGGATAAAGCATGACTTTCAATAAAATTAGATACTTTCCTTTTTGTTCCTGTTGCTAGTCTAACTAACCAAGATTCATTGAATTTTTCTGTTTTCAAATTAAAACTTTTTACAACATCTAGTGATATATAACTTAGGCTAGCACCTGGATCAATCAAAATAGTAACAAGGTGGCTTTGTAGCATACCTTCAATCTCTACCATAGAGACTTGATGTTTTGCTTGCCTATTATCTAGAGCTACATTAATTCTGGGCATCTCCCTTGCCAAGTCTCCAATAGTAGGTTCAGTCTGTATGGAATGAATATTGTTAGTTGTCCGCTTCCTCTTGGGGCATTCTGATGCATAATGAGGACCTTGACACTCAAAACATTTGATAGGTGCCTTTTGGTCATTAGTTCTGGTAGCGTTGGGAGTATTTCTAGGAGCTGTAAAATTTTGCTACTGATTATTTCAGGGATTGTTTCCTTGAAAATTTGGATTCTAAAAATTTTTCTTTTGGAAACTAGAATTACCATTAAACCTGAAAATTTTCTTTTTCAGCTCAAAATTGTTGGGTTTATGATTTTTCCAGTTTTATATCCCTTCTCCTTTCCGATTAGTGTCATAACAGAAAGTTTCTTTACTCATGGCCTCTTCTAAGGTCTTTAGATTTTCATACTCGATTCTGTCCTTGATGTTGAAAGCTAGACAACTCAGGTATATTTGAATCTTCGGTTTTTCTTCCACGAGGTATGGCACATACCTTAGTAAATTCAGAAATTTACTATTCATCTCTTTCATGTTCATAGTTCCTAGCTTTAAATCATAGAACTCCTTTGATTTTTCTTCATAGTATTGTTCAGATAAGAACTTCTTCTTGAAGTATCTTTTAAAAGTGCTCCAATTCACATGCTTGTCTTTAATGCCCTTCACTCTTTTGATGTCGTGCCACCAAATATCTATCTTCCCAATCAAATTCTATATTGTCATCTTTTCCTTCAATGATTCAGAATAATCATAAATTTGGAAGTACTTCTTCAAGTCGGATAGCCATGCTTCTGCTGTCTCTCCTTTCTTAGTTTCACCATTAAAGATTGGGGGTTTGATTTTCTTGAACTCCCCAGAAATCTGTTCATACTATTTGTGACTTTTTCTTTTGGGTTTGTAATCTCTCTCGCTGCTATCACTTAAATAATTACATTTATTTTTGCGCTTTTCATTGACAGCTTCTGATGATGTTGTAATGATGTTTCCATCATCAGTTTTCATTTTCTTACCCCTGTCTCGTTGAGTTAAATCTTCAATCTTAGAGGTATTTTCAATTTCTCTATCCTGTTCATCAGTTGGGCATTGTTTGAATAGTACTTGATTAAGTTCCTCTTATGCCTTCAGAATTTTCTCATTGTCTTGTTTTACAGATCTGATTTATGCTTTTAACTCTTGAAAAGCACGTAACAATTCTGACGAATTGTCATTTAATTCACCATGGGCTTTTTCTCCATAATGTTGTCACGTGCTATGACTGTTGGGTCGAAATCTGTCCTCTATATGTTTAGCTGATCCTTCCATACCTGTAACTTAAAAATAATTTATGTATAACACAAATATTTAAATTGAATTAATAATATTTCTACTATAAATAAATTTTTTGTTGCGTGTTCCTTGGACCTGTTCAGGCCTAGAGTTCGAACATGAGCTCTAATACCACATGTAGCATCTCGTTATTTTCATAAAAAAATAAAATTTTTAAAACAACATTAAATGTAAAGCACATTGCTAATGCGGAAATAATAAATGCTTAACAAGATAGCATTGAATAATTAAGTCATTAATACCAAAAACAATTAATTACTGAGTCTCTTAACTAAAGACATTTTAATGACTGCGACACGTCACACTGCTCTTATCATGATTACGACATTGATTTTGCTTGTGTTAACTATAATTCGATTATCATGTGATTATGTCTTCTTGACAATGTGCTGACAGTTTTGTTTTTGGATGGTGATGAAAGGGGTCCTACGAGGTCCCTGAGGCTTACTTAGCTATGTTTAGCTAAAGCATTTGTTCCTGCTCCTCTTGTGCAGATTTCATGTAAGAGATTGCGATGAAACAATTATTTAAGAACAATTATGATTTTCATTTAATCGTCAATGTTTGGTGAAAACAAATCTATTTTCTTCCTTGCTTCAGGTATGGATCTTTGTTTAACTTAGATGTGTCGTTTGATCATAGTTAGATAATGTAATTGACTATTTCTATTCTACAATCCTTAGTGAAATTGTCACAATGATTCGCTTGTACTTATAAATTTCTAGGCTAAGTAATAGGTTACACTATCTAAGTGATAGAATGATAGTATTGTCATCTTTTATTTCAATAGAAGTATTATTACTATGTACAGGTCATGAATGCTTCGACTTTATATAGAGTCTTATTATCATCGAGTCGAGAAACACTTAGTGCATATGGATGATTTGAAAAACAACTAAAATAATTATGCATTCCTAAATATATGAGCACACATAATAGTATCCATTAAAATCCTACTTTTATAATTATGATATTTCCAATATAAAAATTACAACTATAGTTTCTATGCATTTCTAATTGTATGTACCAAACTATTTATTGAAATAATTATCATCACAATCCTACCTTCATATTTATAATGGCTTTAATATGGAATTACTAAACTATATGGATTTCCCTTTCAATTCATTATTTATATAATGGAATGAACTATGCTATGTAAACAAATGAATACGATGTAAACAATGTAATTCTAGCTATTCCCTAACTTTAACATATGACTTGTATTCATTTAAATGATGTCATGAAATGTATGAACCGTTCAATCTATTAGCAACATTAGACATTATATAAAATGAAATGTTTTAACCCTAATCTCGAATGCTGGTAGGTGAAAATGATGGTTATTAAAAGCTTGGAGTACAAGATTTGCTGGCATCATTAATATGAATGACCTTGACATTCAAGTCTTCTGCCTACTATGTTGATTGTGGCTATACGTGGATGCTCTCATGCCTGAGTAGTACATGAAGGATTTCACCAAGAGCACTTAAATCGTCGAGTTGTGTCAAGCTTGATCCTAGGTCTGCGGAGTTGGCATTGTCGTGGTTGTAACATTAATGAAGTATTGAATGTAGTGGTTTCCCACTTTCCAACGTGCATGGTTGGTAGCAATCTTCACCGTTGATCTAAGTTTCTAGAGATTGTAATGGAAAACCCTCACTGCATACTACAACAGCGTTGACACACGTTCCTCGACATTCATTTTGCTAGGTAACGGTCTTGGGAAGAGGCCGACAGGCTGAGGGGTTCTAGGGTTTTGATAGTTGGAGGTTCTCTAAGCTCGAACCCGTGTGTGTGTGCGTTTAACCTGCAAGTGAAAGTCATGTTAAGAAGCCGAGCCTCTGGCAGAGTTTTTACAGTAGCTAAAGTGTCGAAGGGGCAATTCTTTTAGATGATATCTCTGTGTAATTCTTGAGAGAGTGTTAGTTCATGGTATGTGTTGAAGTAATTGAACCAGTTTCGACCTTTCATGCCGTGGTAGCTATCGAACTCAGAACTGGAACTCTCTCTTCCATAAGCTGGATGGGTGGCTTTAACCTTGTTTGCAGGAGAGTCTTCTCAATGCGAAGGTAATGCATTCTTCTAACCCATTACTGTTATTTTAAATGCTTCCATAAACATACCCAGTAACTTGTTTAACCATTCACAGTTTTTGTGACAGGTTTGCCTTCGTCGGAGGACCATTTACTTGAGAAATGATGGAGGAACTCTGCTTGTCCACCGGTAAGCCTCAGTGGTTTCCTTACCTCGTTGGTCATACTGGTTCAGTTGAGGTCGACGAATGATGTTTGACAAAGTTCTAGGTGTTTGGATTTCTGGCACAGTTTTTGTCCATTGAATGTAACTTATGAGCAGTAATGCTAAGTGCCCAGCTGCTAAGATGTTGGCTAGTCTGGTTAATGCAGCGTCTACTGTAAATTTTTGGTGGAAATATATCTTGTTTCTGGAGTTGTAATCCCTAAGGGGTAAAGCCTCATTGTTTTGATTGGAACTTACAGTTTTAAAACTTCAATGTTTACTGTGTAATGTTTGGAATCCAAAATCGTCGATGAAGAATAAATAGTAATTTGTTTTGATAACAAGTTTTATGTTAATGAAATGTCTCTGTGAAAAGAATAGATGGACTATGAGATTTTAGGGTTTGAATGGAAAATGGAACTACGTTTTTTTACCTGAAACAGGATAACATTTGAAGGATTCAACCCTTGGTTTTATACTGTGTTTACAACAATGTTTTATGTTGAAAAGTATTAATGTTTCAACAGTTTTGGATGTTTTCCGAGAGTCAATCTAAGTATTTTTCTACTGTAACAAATTCGATAATGAACCAAATCTATGGTCTCAGTTACTATTTCGAAAATAAAATATACGTAGGGTTTGGTCAAGAACTATTTAGGATGTTGAATGCGTAATTCTATTTGATTAAAGGGGAATCGTAAGTATGTGTTTATAATCTGAGAATTTGAAATAATTGTTAAGCATTGCAAACGTCGGACCAATTTTGATTCTGTCGTAAAAAATGAAATTGATTTGTTTCTAGGTTAAGGGTTCTGATTTTGATCCTAAAACAGAATGATAAAAAGATAGAATGTTTGGGTTCTAACTATGATGAAAGCTTGGAAAAATGAAACCTTAGTTGGTAGTTAAATGGTAATATGATATATATTCACTGAAATAAATTTTGTGATAAGAACTATTACGAATGATAAATATCTATTTATTACTTAAATATAATAACTCTGATTACAAGAGTTTTTGCAGCTGTTAGAAATCTAGAATTAATAATGCCTGAAACATCTAGTATTCATAACATCTTTTCAAAAGAATACATGGTAATAGATTTCAATAATGGTTAGTGATAAAATAGAAATATAGTTCTGTACAACGATGAATTGTTTCTCTTTTATAACTAAGTACAGGAGAATGCTTGCTATAACTATTTATTTTATACTATTATGTTTCTAAGTTTAAACATGTAAACATTAGAATCTAGAATAACACTATAGTATCAATCTATCTATTCACTTGGCATTCTTCCCATCAGTTATCTGATTTTTATTTTACTTCTTGTACTAGAGTACGATGCAGAAACCAGCATGGGGAAAAATGCAGAGAAGTCATTTTATCAATCATTTCATCTATTATATCATTTTCATTTAGAAAACATACTTAGGTTAGAAAGTAGAATAATTTCTTACTAATAAATGCAGAATTTATTTGACCGAAAATAACAACAGAAAAATAGAATCTGATAATTTGTAGGAGAACAAACCACCCAAGGAGTATGTTCCACCCAACCTACTCCTGAAGACAACCAACTTACTTGCCTTAGGACCCCCTAGCCTGTTCACTGAACCACCAGGAGGAAGATTCTGTAGAAGCCTTAGTACATCAACTTGCAGTAGAATATAGATTTTCCAGTCATCAAGACTCAGCAGTCAAAGAGACCTCAACAACACCTCTGGATTTCCTTCTCAGTACAACTAGCAGACTCACAATTTCACTCTCACATAGCCTCCCTATTCGAATCTCTCAGTGATCACCTGATACACTTTAGGAATATTTCTACAGAAAATATTGTACGAGCTGCCTGCTCAATTCGAATTGCCTTTTTCAGGATGCCTAGGAATTTTAGTGGTTAACTGGTCATTAATGAGATGCCTTCTCTCGTCCACCCACCTGGGGGCTAATGCCACAAATTTAGGGATAATTGTTCCATAACCAACAGCTAGTGGTGGAGTGCAAATGCTTCCATCTGTCCCATACCTTCTAATAGCTTCCATTCCTCCCAGTGGGTCAGTGAACACTCATTTAACAGTTCCCTTGGGTGTTTGTCTCCTATTTTAATTTATTAAATAATAATAATCAGTAATTACAATCATCATTGACCAAACTTGGTCATAATTACAAAACTTTGTAATTATAATTTAACATAAAGTATTTTGCAAAATAAAATAATATTCTCAAAATTTGGGTAGGTGACAGCATGAAATAAATGACGTTTACAAATGTATCACTCATCTGATATGCAAAAACCATTGTTGAATGGTGTGCTTCAGTCATGGGGGAGGGAGCAAGAAGGGAGGAAGACCACTCAACCAGGAAAGCACATGTACATAGATATTTTTGGGAGGTGATGGATATAGATCGATCATAGTTATACGAGTGCAAGACCATCCAAGGAAATCATGCATTTCATTCAGTTAGAACGTTAGACAATGCTATACTTGAAATGTGGACAAGGAAACTCTCATTATTTTGTTCTCCATGCAGTAGCGGTGAATGGGACAAATGTGAATCCACTGATTGGGTTGATAATTGGGACCATATATCACTCCACATTGGTCGACGAATAGATACAAAATTAAATCCCAGTTGGAAGAGGACCAATCAAGTATTTCACCAGACTATGACCAAATATCAGATCTCTTACAACGAGGCTCGATTAATATTTTATATTTTTTATATTTTTGACAACTAGTTGTGTCTGATTAGTTGACTGAAACGTTGGCACTATATGTTCTCTAGGGAACATATACATAGTGGTTTCCCCGAGACGCAATGCATGGCGCACCGACTATTGGCTGGCATGTTTCTTAAAGGGGAATCAAACCATTAATGTCCCATTACAGGATTCTGGATTGAAGTCAACCGTTGATTAAAGTTACCATGGATTGAAGTCGACCTTGGATTGAAGTCACCCTTGGATTGAATTCAACCTTTCTTAAAAGTCAACTATGTATTGAAGTCAACTTTGGATTGGAGTGAGCTATTGATTGAATTCAAACATGGAATGAAGTCAACCATTGATTGAAGTCAAATTTTTACTGAAGTCAACTTAATTAAAAGTCAACCATAGTCAACCATGGTCAATTTAGCAATAGTCAACCATGGAATGAAGTCAACCATTGATTGAGCCATAGCCAACCTTTGGTTGTAGTTAACCATGCTTAAATGTGAACCATAGTCAACTATGGTCAATTCATCCATAACTAACCAAGGATTGAATTAAACCTTTAATTGAAGTCAACCTTGCCTAAAATTCAACCATAAACAACCATGGTCAACCATGGTCATAATCAATGTAATATTAATATAATTAAACTTAATGTCAACAATGCATAAACAATGGTCACTCATGGTTCAACGTTAACCTAGTTTTAAGTCGGCTATGTATTGAAGTCAACCATGCCCAAACAATGATAAACCATAATTTAACAAAGATTAACGATTAAGATTAATATTATTATTATTATTATTATTATTAAGATTAACATTAACATTAAAATATTAACATTAACATTAATATAGGTTAACTATTAATATTAATATTAGGCATAACTATTAATATTAATATTAATCATAGCTATTAATAATCATAATTATTAATATTAACATAAACATATTTTATTTACTATTTTTTATTTAATTATAATTTATTCACTTATTTAGTTATTTATCTATTTTATTAACTAATATATGTTAATAAAATAATATATATTAATAAATAATAAAAAATAATAGTATTAAATAAAAGTAATAACTATTAATAATAATATATTATTATTATTAGATAAAAAATAATGTTACCTTTTAATAAAAATATTATTAAATAAATATTTATATCTAATAAATAAATTTTAATATTTGTAATACAAATAAATAAATGCTATATAAAAAATATTTTTTTTAAATTAATATTAACATGTCTTATTTACTAATATTAATTAATATCATTATTTCATAATAATCATTATTATAAAAACAATCATTATCATAAAATTAATAAATGAGGTTAATTAATAATATGAAAGCGGAAATACTTGCTCTTTGGATGGTCGTCAGAGTGGTCAATGTTTTTGGACTTGATGATGTTACTATTTATGGGGATTCTCGAGTTACCATCAAATGGGCCAGTAGAGACTTCAAGCTACGGGTCACTCTATTAATCCATTGGTGCAATCTAGTAAGGAGTAAACTCAATCACTGTTCAGTATTTTCACTGCAGCATATCTATAGGGAAAATAATTCTATGACTGATATATTGTCAAAAGAGGCTCTGGAGGATGAAGAAGGTCTGTTGATTTGCGAGGAATTTATGGATTCCAAATCTGAATCACATGGCTCTATATATTTTCTGGAGTAATTTCCATCACTCAGTTTTATTTGACCATTTTTGGATGAACTGATGTAATGTGGCAGACACACGGGGGCTTCACTCGATAAACTGCTATCACAGCACGTTCATTCGTGGCATATGAAACAATACCCCTAATTTCACTAAATATTGGAAAATACCTTCCAAAATCGTTTTTTTAACCCCCTCCCAATATGCCTTCCCAATTTAAAAAACCCCTATCTCACTAGATATTGTATGTATCAATTTTGTCATTAACATTTTTTATACCCCTTTATATTTCTACCTAGTATATTGATATGATACCCCTCTTATGACCCCACATGCATTCTACAATGCACCTTGCTTCTTTCGATGTATATTGTGGATGCACATTACTTCACCCACAATGCAATTACTCAACCACATATCACTATGATTTGCAACATATAATGGTCTAATGAATAGATAGGACATCACTTCTTGTATGTCACTAGAGCCAATGCACATAGTACAACATTTAGATTGCATGTTGCAGTTCCCCAATCGCTCACTAAGCCTGTTGTGGGCTAGGTATCCAAGCCCCCAAGGCATGTAACAAGCTCTAAGAGGCTGACTAAACCTCCCAAGGCTTGTAATAGGCATGAGTGGTTGGGTATTCAAGCCCCCAAGGCCCATCGAGGGCCTATAACAGGCCCTGGAGGCTTAGAGCCTCCCAAGTCTATTGGTAACAACTGGCTAAGTGCTATTGGTAACAATTGGTTATCAATGACCACTGTCTCTCGACTATGATCGACTAACAACCCACTTCACCACGAAACCCCTAGCCTCAAGCATGCCTCAAGACGTGATTTCCCTGCGTACTGGTAAGCCTAAGACTTTCCGCAACCCGATTTCTCATCCGGTCGTGATACCGCCATCTCCATTTGGCCGATATTTGTCAGCCCGCCCATATAAAAAAGACCCCAAAGTATTTTTGTATTGTTGCCTTAAATAAGAAAACCCTTTGCCCCATAATATATAAGCAATATAAATTTTATGTTTTCATGAATATTTAATACCGCAATATGAACGAATGTGATATTATATTGCATACTAGTGAAGCCCTCGTGGTGGCAGATCAAACATTTTTTGTGTTGAAAGGAATTTTGTAATTATGGAACTGTATGCAGATTTAGCAATGATAATTGTTATTCTGGTATATCATTGTACTATTTGATTTATATCTATAAATAACAATAGTACACTTTTTTTAGCTGAAAAAAAATTAAATAAGGTTAAATAATATTATTAATATTAACTACCATTCCTTATCAATGTATATCAACCACTTTTAAATGTGTGGCCATGGTTAATATAAGCCCATCTACCAATATCAACCACATTTAAAAATGTGATTGTTGCTAGTTACTAACATAACCACTTAACTTCTGGTTGGTGAACACCCATAAGCTACAAGTTAAGTCTAACAAATAAATTATAAGTTATGTGTTATTTGTTTTGTGGCAGGGAGTCTCTTATCTTTGCATCAACTACCAGTTATTTTTTTTATATATATTTTCTTTTATATTTATTTATTTCAAATTTTGAACTAATGTCATAAAATCAATCTCAAGAGTACACTTGTCTTATCCGTATACAATTTAAGAAAGACTAATTTACTACAAATTCTAAAATATAAACATCTATAGATATAATTTTTATTACTCCTTTATATTTTTGAAACATCATTTTTTAATTGTCATTATTTTTTAACTATGGAGCTTTTAGGGATATCCCAAGAATGCCTCTTTGACTTGAAGACATCATCACCGGCAAGCACCCCCACAAACAAGGTCTCGAATCCAAGCTTATGATTGCCAGTCATCTTCTTTCTTGCTTAAGCATTTAAACCCTAACTGTTTTAGCGAAACTTTAAAGATTAATGTAAAGTTATCACCTTGACTTACACATATCCATTTAGAATGTGCGCATCTAAAAATAGTATTTCTAACAATCATAATAATTAAATTTAATAAACAATTTTAAAAAAAATACTTTTTAACAAAAATTTCAAAATATTCCAGAACACAAAATTACCCATTCTAATGTTAATTATTTTAAAATATTACCTATCACAAAATGATCAATTCTAATGGTTTAGGGCAAACCATAAGAAAGTAAGTGGTTTCTATATGGACTTGTAAAGTGTTTCTAACGATAAATCGAATTAAATTCAGTCCGTGAGTCACTTTTAGAAAGCTACTATTTACCTATCCTATCCTATTCTATCCTAAGTAATAACTAGTATGGATCCCTTACAGCATTGTTAGTATTCTTCGGATAATAGTGCGGAGAGCCTCGACATCTGCCGCTGCTCTTGATCTTCGGTGGGCATCAGTTGCACCAGTTGCCCAGTATTGTCTTCGAACTGAATACTTGGATAAGTTATGCTACCTTCCGGTTTATAACTGCAGGATGCATTAATTGCGCTACAATCCGGCGGTATCCCCCAATCATTATGGGTACTCCCTTGCTGAACAGTATGCTTGCAGGATGAACCAAATAAGTTGTCACCACCCAAATTAGTTATCTCCGAAGGAGGCACATCGTCTTCAGCATCTGACCAGGTGATCAATAACCTCTCTTCAGTTGCTTCCTCTTTCGATACAGCCGGCCCAACGAGCTGAGTAGCTTCAGTACCTCCTGTATACGCGATCTTCTGAGTAGCTTCCATACCTCCTGTTAATTCTTCTTTAGAAGCTGTATGGCCTTTCGCGCATTTTCTGACGTGATCCGACATTTTATCCACGAATGAGTCCGAAAGTTTCTTTACACGACAGTAGCCAATGTTGTCGTGAGGCAAAAGCAGTCTACATTTCTCGTAAAACTCCGAAAGTCTGTTGGACTGTTGGTAGAATCCTCTATAAATATTGGTTAGCGTACCAACATTATCTTTGGACAAGACTAAGAAGGTGTCCAACAGCTTGCATATGAAATGGTTAATTATCCCATAGATTTTTGGGGCTTCCTTCGCTAGCAACTCCAGTGCGTAGCAAGATTTCTGCCACGTGGCTTTCCTCAGGAGTGCAAGCTAAGAGGCTATTCAAGAGATCTTGGATATGTGGCAAACCAGGCAAGACTTGTTGAACCTTCAAATCCTTTATTGTCTGATTGTTCCTTTCAGAGAGAATGTCACAATTGAAAATCTGGTTGCACAACTTCCTGGAATACAGATAAGAAGAGTACGTACGGATCCATTGAGAGCAATGGGAGGCAAGGTGGCTGGAGCGATCGTTGAAACATAACGACGTAGAAGCTAGGGAGCGCTTTATCTCTATGTCGACTGAAATGCTGGGAGATGCATGAGTCATCAATCGATGAATGAGGGCCAATGTTTTGACAGTGACCATCCAATCTTTTGTGGAGCTTAAACGCCTTTCGACCACAAATGTCAGACGTTCTCGTGACTGAGAGGATTCCGCTGCAGCCATGGCGGCAAGGACATGCTTTTCCTTGGGAGGGATGTCGTTGTGCTCAGTAGCTGTCACAACTGCTATGCCAATGGAACCCATCGCGCTGTTCAGCTTTGCAAACCCTATCGAAGCAACATCCTTGAGTGCCCCTATTCCTTTCCACCTGTGCGCTTATTGCAGTTGAATCAAGCGGAATAACACTGAATTCACAATCTCGCTATTGCTATTTTACAAGTAGATTACAGAAAAATAATTATAGATTCAACGCACATTCCTACTTTAAAATTATTAACGTGGAGATTTTAATTTACGAAGCTATGAGTTATACCGAATAGGTTGGGTGATTGGGCTCTTGAGTCGGTTGACGGTCTTTGGATTTGGGCTTCAATCAAGTCAGCTACCTCTTAGGGCTGGGAGGTTTGTGATTTATGGTGTCAAAAATATCAATTTGGTCTTTTGCCTTACAAATAAGGGCTCTCTGACTACGAAGCCTAAACATTTGAGGACTTCGTCCTTTCTTGACATAATTTTTCACCATTATTTCAAACTAGTAAAAATTTTGATGGAGTTTTTAAACTATCAAATAACAATGCTTAAATTTGCATAATCTTGGTGCCCTAAGGTATTTCAAAGTGCTAAATCCATGTATGCATTTAAAAGCATAATTTAAATAACAGAACATCTTGAAACAACATGGTTAGGGAAACAACATGGTAAACACCCTTGGAGTGATGTTCAAGGGGAGGAAGGGGATGGAATCATAGGTTTCATTTAGAGCCCTTGGATAGATATGATACAATAGGTTGATCAACGAGATTAAGAACATAAATCAAATGAACGGGAGGTTAGATTAGCTTGACGAAATACAAGTACACTTTCAAAATGAAAATGTTAGTCCATTAATGAATCTAAATGAGACATATCTAACCATTGATGCATTAATTTTTCAAGTATAATGATTAGCTAACTAACAACTAAGAAATTAACGAAAAAATATTTACATAATCAACATATAAGGTAAATTTAGAAAAATAATTTAACATTAGTTGTAGACAAAAAAAAATACATGAACAATTAATAACTCTTTGACAAGTATGTAAAATTAAGTGGTTGCATATTAATGAACTAATTAATGCATAAATCAGTCAAGAACTTGTCGTGTTAAGCATTGGTATAAAATTGAAATGGTGTGGATGGTCATTAGTGCAATAGGCCGCGACCTGTTAAACCTTGAGAAATGGAGGTTTCAGAGACCCTACGCAATTCTCACCAACTTAGGTTCATATGGGTGAAACTGAGATAATGGGGGTGATCCCCCTCATATTGTCATGCAGTAACCTCCAACACAAGAACACTCTGTCTTCAACCTAATGGATAGACCTGGACTATAGCATTACCTCGAGCCTGAGATGTGGTTTTGATAGCTTTATCGATATTTTAAAGGAATGAGCAAGTAGGTGAAGTGCTTCGGTCGTTGCATACTTTGGCATTCTTTCTTGTCATGTTCATCCAAATGAGGGTGAGCCCAGTAACCGATGCTCACCCTCTCATGCTAAATAAAATGCTAGTGACTTTATCTTTTAAATGTTCATTTTTTGTAATGAAGGGAAATGAATAGTCCTTTGAGTATCGATATTGGAGGACTGCAGTTGTTTTTTGGATGACATTAGATTCCTTGTGATAGCATAGTCACTGGAGCTTCCAAATGACACAACTAACACAAGCACAATTCATACAATGGTAAATTTGATCATTGTCTCCATGCATTCGCTTAATACCAAATCTTCATATACCAAATCTTCAAAAGCGTGCAAAAATTGAGACTTCGAATATAAGTCTTGGCTTCGATAATTTGTTAATGATACAACTATGAAAACTTACAACTTGAAGGTCAAGAAAACCAGCGGAGTGCATTGAGCACCTAAAATTCTTGTCAAGGTTTTTATGCTCTCTGCACACATCGTGAGATAATTTTAGAGTCATTATACTTAGATTTTTCATATTTTGTGTGAGTCTTCGAACATCTTCTTGATTGTAGTCAAGAATCAAGAGTACATAGTGAAACTATTTACAGTACAAGCTTTTGGCTTGGCGTGTAAATAGATAAAAAAAAACAAGCATTTCCTTCGACATCAATTCTTCCAAACCATAATTGTCTTTGTATGGTTACTTTGTTGGCGTGACAGGTACGATGGAAGGAAAAGTTTGCATTCTTCTCCAACCTCGGGCCAAATCGCCCCAGTTTGCAATCTTCTCCAACCTCGAGCCAAATCACCCCACTACAGTCGTGGATCCCAAGTTCACGATTTGGCGTGAGTGCTCTTCATCATGCCATCCTCATTTCAACTCTGCTTTCAATCCAAGGAAAATACTTGCATCTCTAGATCGATCCCCAATCCAACACTGTATATAATAATAAAAAACTAGATGTTTAGTACCAAAAAGACTTCTCGTGCTAAGGATATGATGCCAACATTTTGGCGGATGATATGCATGGAAACTATGCCATCTGTCTTCCACTAAGCACCAAGAAAGGGTTCACTTCTGTAGAAACTTCCTTTGGTGTTTTTTTTCTTCTCCAACCGGTGCAACATTTGGTGTAATCTGTCATTTCTTTTTCAATGGCTATGGTTTTGTGACATTGGCACATAGGTCTTATTGTTGCATGAGGAATCCTACGGACACTGGCCACTTAACTTGGCCCTGTCCCTTTTTCTATCAAATGTCTTGATTGTTCCCAGCTTGTCTCTATTCATAGTTTAACAGCCCAGCATGGTGACAACTCGAGTTCTAGTTATGGTTTTGGTTCTTCTTCCCTCTCTGATCCAAAACACCTTAGACATATACACCAAAATCCACGAACAGACCTTTCGCCACCTACCTTTTCGAAAGAAACTTATATCCTCATCCAAAATGTGTTGATATTAGTTTCCCTCATGATGATCATGTTCTAATGATGCACTCCATTCCTGCACTTGAAATGGACAATCCCCGTCTTAAAGAAATATTTAGCTATTGCCGCCCTCCTTGCATGCCTAAATATGGTTTGGGATATATTGAACAAGCCAACACAATCATCCCTGACTGTCACTTTAACAATCCTCTACCATCTGATCTTCAAAAGCCTTCAATCCTTGAGATGCATAAATTCTTTACTCTCATGAAAGGCTACGAAAAATGGCAAGTAGATAAAGATTGGATGAAAAGAATGATAAATTGGGATCTGTTTGCTCATCCAGAGACTATAGAATTCAATGCATCATCCTCTATCGAACAAAAACAAAACTTAGCACAAGATTGGCAAAGTTATATGACTGCCCAAGACTGTTGGATCTCTTTCTATGAATGGAAGAGAAAAGTTTCTGAAAAACAATTGGTCCAAATGATGGACTCTGAGAAAGGAAAAAAAACAGAAATCCCTAAGCACAAGTGGAAAAGCATTGATGGACAACAAATTGAGTCTACTTCTACTTTTCCTCCCTTCAAAAGCATCATGCTAGAAGAAGAAGAGAAACAATCTAAAGTTATCCTTCTAGTTCCAGCTAGAGAAGACCCCCAAATGAGCAGTACTGATAAAAGAATACAGATTGTTTCAAAGAAAATAAATTGGACAAATATTGCCTTAAGAGGAATGGCTTCACATACATTTGTCACAAATGATTATGCTCGTAGAAGACTTTTTGATCAGTTGCAAGTTACAATGAATGAATTAGTCTCCTTAAATAATTCCCTTTCTTTGCATGTCTCGGGAATTAAGACAGAAGTTACTTTGACAAACTCTGAAGTAAAAACTCAGAGTATAAAACTGGATGAGTTAAAGGATTCCTATTCTGGAGTCACAAATAAATTATTTGAGCTAGAAGAAAAGACAAATGAAATCAAGCATAGTGTTAGGAAAATATAGGAAGACCTCCCTTCCAAAGAACAGCCCGATAAAGAAATTCCCCTATCTAACCTATTGTCCCAATCTATTGGAGGAATCTCTAGCATCTACCATCCAGAAAAATCTGAAGTCAAGGACAAATTCCCTTTTCATTTTCCCAGTGAAAGCCTTGATATAGATCATGCCCTTGTTACCCAACTTGCATCAGAATAAGCTTTACCTATCAAAGAGAGACTGCCTTGGGACATGCCCAGGCCATCAGCCCCAGATCTGTATGGAAAAGGGAAATTACCAGAAGTCCCACAATTTTCTGATGAAATCTATTTAGAATGGAATATTGATAACATGTCTGTAGGGAAAATGAGACAAGTTTTAGATAGAATGTATGTTTCTTACAGAATCATGTGTATGAAAGGAAAAGGAGAAATAGAAGCATGCAAATCTATCATACAATGTTTTACTGTTACTTTGGCTAAATGGTGGGAAATAGAATCATCTCCTACACTTGTTGAAAAAATGGAAAGAGAAACACTAAAAGATGACAGTGGAAATGTCTTATTTCATGAAGATGGAAAGCCATAAAGTAATATGATTGGGGATCTTACTACTATGATCTTAGAGCATTGATGTGGAAATGAACACGATATTTCTGATAAGCATGCTCTTATTCTAATGAACTCCAAGTGTAAAAGCATGTCCTATTATGATGATTTCCACAGAGACTAGAAGCAACGCATCTATGAAGTTGCAGATAGAAAAAATCTGCTTTGGAAACAAGTGTATCTTGCTGCTCTTCCCAGTAAGTATGTTGATTATTTTAAATCCCAAGGTATCTTCCAAATGCCTTATGAAACTCATACATGGGGAGAAATTTATTCATTAATCACCAGGTTCCTTGATAGTAAATCAAAAGTCAATAAATCTATCCAAAAAATGTCCAGGTTCCCTGATAGTAAATCAATTTGTGCAAAGTATGGCCTTTCAATCGAAGACCGAGTGAGAAAAAGAAAGAAGGACAAGAAGATCTTGAAGAAAATAAACAAACTCCCAAGGCCTCAAAAGTATTCTCGGTTTGGCAAGGCTCCTAAGAAATTTTAGAATAAAGGATATTACAAAAGGAGACCAAACACTCACTACTATACTCCTGATGACATTAAGCTGAAAAATTTCAAAGCTCAAGAAAGATAAAAGCTTACATGCTGGCTGTGTCGCCAAGCAGGGCATCTTGCCAATAGATGTCCGCAAGGAGATGCGTCAAAAAGAACTAGGGGAAAATACTCCCAAGTTAAAGCCAAAAGAAATGTTGAAAGAGCAATGGGACCTAGAATCCCTATTCACTATAATCGTTGTGGCTCTGATATGCATGTTACTGATGCATGCCCCCTAAGTCCAATTATTAAACAAGAAGAAGTCCATATTGCTCAAGGAAGTTTCAGTTCTAGTCCTGAAACATCTGAATTTGAATATGATACTGAATATCTATCTAAGCTAGAACATGAAGCATTATTTATTTCTCAAAATTGTCAATGTTCAAATCCAAACAGATGCTCTTGTAGCTTAGGAAGTTCAGAAGATTTAGAAACAGAAGAAAGCTCAGAGGAAGCAGAAGAGGAATTAAGCAAAAGCATGCCTAAGCTCAAAGTATGTATGGCACATAGCAATGTCGGTGAAGATGCTCAGATGTTAGCCTAGATCCAAGCTCTGCCTGAAGGATAAATGAAATCCAGCTTCCTAGATTCCTTTCTAAAGACTATGATGAAGACATCACACAATTCTTCTCAAGAAACTACATCTTGTAAGAAGCCTATATTTGTTGATGCCTCCTTTGAAAGAAATACTAAATCATTCATAAGGCATAATAGGAATGAAAAATTGCAGCCTCTCACATTGAATGATTTAGGGAAAGAACTAAACATGTTAAAAGGACAAGTAACTGATCTCAGACAAAATGTTCAAGATCTTGAAGGATAGCTCATGGATGAATAGTGCTATAAAGTTGATCTATGGGCCAGAGAACAAATACATAGGCTAAAAGAGGAAGCAAGACCTTCTTCAGAAGAAGAAATACCAGTATCAGAGCAAGAAAATACAAACATCCGCATGTTTGATACCATAGGGTTCGAAGGTTTGAATTCTATGAAAGTTTTGACTATTCAACATCAAAAACCCTTAGTAGTAATTCATTTGAAAATTCAAGATGGGTTTTTTAAACTGAAAGCCATTATTGACTCAGGAGCAGATGTCAATATGCTACATAAGGATTTCATTCCTACCAAATACTGGAGAAACACATCCCATGTTATCACCAGGGTAGGAAATACCCAAATCTCCTTGGTTTATGAAATTCCTAAAGCCACTTTGTGTTTTGAGCAATATTGTCTCGACATGAAATTCTTGAGGCTAAAAGAGGAAGCAAGACCTTCTTCTTTAGAAGAAATACCAGTAGCAGAGCAAGAAAATACAAACATCCGCATGTTTGATACCATAGGGTTCAAAGGTTTGAATTCTATGAAATTTTTTACTATTCAACATCAGAAACCCTTAGTAGTAATTCATTTGAAAATTCAAGATAGGGTTTTTTAACTAAAATCCATTATTGACTCAGGAGCAGATGTCAATATCTACATAAGGATTTCATTCCTACCAAATACTGGAGAAAGACATCCCATGTTATCACCAGGGTAGGAAATACCCAAATCTCCTTGGGTTATGAAATTCCCAAAGCCACTTTGTGTTTTGAGCAATATTGTCTCGACATGAAATTCTTTCTCTCCGAAATTCCAGTTGCTTGCATACTTGGTACTCCTTTTCTTGCAGTTGTTGAACCGTATGGCTCAGCAAGGACCCCTGAAGGAAAAGTCAGATACTTCATCATTCTTCCAAATATTAAGATCCAACAAGGGAATGCAAAAGTTGTTCGTGGCATCAAAATTATCCTTCCATTTGTCTCTACTCCAAAAACTTAAACAATGGTACATATTGCTTTGACCTTTCAGCAAAAAGAAAAGAAAATAAAGGAGTTGAAGAATTTGAAGGCTGTTCTAAGAATTGATGACCAAATAAAGCTTCCACAAATTCAGCAAAACGTCCTTCATATCAGAACACAATTTGAGAATGAGGTATGTTCTGAAAACCCCATTGCCTTTGGAAAAAAGCTAAGCATTTTATCCAACTCCCTTATAAAGAAGGATATGAATGGAAACCTTGCAAAAGTAGACCAATCTCCATGAATGCTCAATATCAGAAGCTCTGTGAAGAAGAAATTAGAGGCTTGTTGGAAAAAGTATTAATTCGGCATTCCAAGAGTCCATGGAATTGTTATGGATGCTATGTAAATAAACATTTTGAGTTAATAATGGGAGTACCAAGGCTTGTTGTCAATTATAAACCCTTAAATAAAGTTCTCTCAGATGATGCTTATCCCATCCCTCATAAGTCTAGTCTGGTTAACAGAATTGTAGGAGCCAGAATATTTTCAAAATTTGATTTAAAGTTAGGAACTTCAACAATGGTACAGATTGCTTTGACCATTCAGCAAAAAGAAAAGAAAATGAAGGAGTTGAAGAATTTGAAGGTTGTTCTAAGAATTGATGACCAGCTAAAGCTTCCACAAATTCAACAAAACATCTTGCATATTAGAAGACAATTTGAGAATGAGGTATGTTCTGAAAACCCCACTGCCTTTTGGAAAACAGCTAAGCATTTTATCCAACTCCCTTATAAAGAAGGATATGAAGGGAAACCTTGCAAAAGTAGAGCAATCCCCATGAATGCTCAATATCATAAGCTCTATGAAGAAGAAATTAGAGGCTTGTTGGAAAAAGGATTAATTCATCATTCCAAGAATCCATGAAATTGTTATGGATTCTATGTAAATAAACATTCTGAGTTAATAAGGGGAGTACCAAGGCTTGTTGTCAATAGCTTGTTGTCAATTATAAACCCTTAAATAAAGTTCTCTCAGATGATACTTATCCCATCCCTCATAAGTCTAGTCTGGTTAACAAAATTGCAGGAGCCAGAATATTTTCAAATTTTGATTTAAAGTCAGGATTCTAGCAAGTAGCCATTAAAGAAGAAGACAAGTTTAAAACAACTTTCAATGTTCCTGCTGGACACTATGAATGGAATGTTATGCCCTTTGGACTGAAGAATGCTCCTTCAAAATTTCAGAGGGTTATGGATGACATCTTAAAGCCATACTTCGACTAGCTAATTGAATGTATTGACATCATTCTTGTGTTTTCTGACTCAGTGGAGCAACATTTCAAGCATCTACGAATTCTGCTAAAAGTTATCAAAGAAGCTAGCCTGGTTCTATCAAAGAAGAAACTTGAAATGTTTCAGACTAAGATTAAATTCTTAGGACATGTTATCTCTAATGGCACTTTGGTTTTGCAGCAACATGCAGTAGAATTTGCTGATAAGTTTCCAAACAAAATTCTAGATAAAACCCAGTTGCAGAGATTCTTGGGTAGCCTAAATTATGTTAGTCATTTTTATAAAGATTGTGCCAAAGATCGCAAAATATTAAATGAACGACTAAAGAAAGAACCAGCCCCCTAGACCCAGGAGCATACCAAAGCTGTCCAGAAAATCAAAGCTAGAGTCAAGACACTACCCATTCTCCATGTAGCAGATGATGAATTGGCCAAAATTGTTGAGACAGATGCTAGTAAAGTCGGATGAGGAGCAGTTCTGAAGCAAGTCAGGATTAAAGAAAATAAAAGAAATATTTAAGAAATTCTACAATTCGCTTCAGGGGTATGACAGGATGCAGAAAAGAACTATTCTGCATTAGACAAAGAGATTAAAGCAGCCTTAAATGCTATTAATAAGTTTGAAATATTTTTAATCAACAAAAGATTTCTCCTGCGAACAGATGCAGAAACCATGAACAAAGTCTTGAATAAAGAAGTTAAAAGGGCTAGTGATGCTAAGTTCGCAAGATGGAAAGCCTTGTTTTCTAATTTTGAATTTGAGATTGAGCATATCAAGGGATCTGATAATTGTTTTCCTGATTAAATAAGTAGAGAAAATTTAGTACATATTGCAAACGATCCTGCACAAGTCTGCATGATTTCAAGTGAGCCTGATCATTGCTTAGTCATAGTTAGTGAGTGGAAAAATAACCAAGAAGAGACTAGAGAAATTCTGGACAGTATGAGTTGGATTGAGTACAAACAACAATGGAGACTAACTTGGAAACTACGCAGCACCCAAGTTCTCGATAAAAATCTTCATCCATGTTCATTACTCCCGAGACTTCTACCTAAAATTCATAGAAGACCCACTTCATCAGTCTCTGTTTCAGAATTGAAGTATGACAGAACACTTTGAAAGGCTACAGACACGTCCCTAGCACTAACATACACTTTTAGGGATGTAGATTCTATATGGAAAAAATTCATTGTTCTCCCTGCAATAGAAAATCAATATTATTCCTTAAATCGTCCAAGGAACCTGCGCTAGTGGCCAGCAGCACAATCTGATCAGATATTTCCAGGTACTCCGTACAATTATTCCGAGTACAAGCAAATGTGGTGGGATTTCTTATGCAAATACAATGTTCATAGAACGTACACCTCACTTGTCAAATTTGGGGCCGTAAGGACTACTTTACAGTTTGATATTCCTAACTGGTTTTTTGACGGGTGGAAAACATTCGACATCAACTGAAGCGCAGTGGACCCATACATCATAGAACAAGAATACATTGCACATTGTGTTGCACTCCAAAAGATACGTGATTTGCAAGATTCCGAAGTCATGGATGAAAGATAGGTGTTCGGTTACTTTTTAGCTAGCCATCACCAGTGACTAGTATGCATGGAGATCAAAGTACAAAATCTGCAAGGACGTCCCATTGTTATCAAACAAATGTACACCAAGATGTGGGACACATTAGTCTATCCTAAATGATATGGAAGAATGCATTATGATTGAAGTCTTTTAGGCTGACCATGGCATCTAACAGTTTTCTGTGGGATTCTGTAAAATCTCCACTCTGTAGTATTTTAGTCTATTCGTAAGGTTTTCCGTGGGATTTGATTCCTAAAAATCTCCACTATGTTTCATCTTTTGTCTTGTCAGTCTAAGCTTTCCGGATGAATCTCTGTAACTCAAAGCACTTCTTCGACTTTTGGGTGTAGATTGACCCACATTACAGAGAATCTACGGAAAAACTATGAGTCTATCAGTACCGACCTCCAAAAAGGGTGAATGATTCGAAATGTGTCACTTACTCCTCGAAATTCCTATAAATAAGAGGAGGGGCGAATCATTTAGGCATTCAGGTTTTGGCAAGCTATCAATCTATATGAGTCTTCTAAGCTCCCTTCTTTGAGCTTTGATTCTTTCTGGGTGTTTGTTTAGATTCGAGTATGCTCTCAGCCTTGTATTGTGTATGATCCTAGCTGATCAGAAAGAAGTCTGAACTATTTTCATGCTTTGTAAGTTTCCATCAGGCCTTTCAGTAATATAAAAGTTTGCTTTCTCGAGTGATTAATTGTTGTATGAAATTCATCTGAAGTTCATCCGAAGTTCTCTTAGGATCTGGAGCACACGAGGTCTGCAATCCCGTAAGGCAGGAGGCCGTGAAAGGGAAATAGACATGTGTGATCCATTTGAAGGTTCATGTAGGAGTTCATGTAAGAGTTTTACAAGAAACAAAGAGACTCTAGTAGCTATCTGTCAAGCTTCATATTCATCGAAGGAAGCCACCAACAAAGGTGCAAAGTCGCATCTTCAAATTTTCTGCAATCCCGTAAGGCAAGAGGCCGTGAAAGGGAAATAGACATGTGTTGATCTGTTTGAAGGTTCATGTAAGATTTTTACAAGAAACAAAGAGACTCAAGGAGTTGTCTGTCAAGCTTCATCTTCATCGAAGGAAGCCACTGACGAAGGTGCAACGCTGCATCGCCGCATCTTCAAATTGGCATCAGAGCCTGGATTAGCGATTTACCTAGTACGACTACTATGGATCGATCTGTCTCATTTAGAGATATAAAAAATGCTAAGGATTTAGATTCTCGAAGTTCATCTGCTTTATCTGATATGTTTGAATCTTGTTCTACTACTACTTTAAATACTCCTAATCTAGAGCTTGTAGAACAAAATCCTCAATCAGCCTGGAAACTTCCCATAGTTGCAGCCAGTCAAGTCTATAGTGATTTGAATATGTTTCATCTTAAAGTTGTTAGTCGAGTAAAAGTTAAAGAATTTGTTTTTGAAGTTCAAGAAAATTGTGATACTACTCAGACTATTGCTCTTTTAGATCCCAAAGAAATCCAAGCCGGAGCCAAATGCCATGGAACTAAATATCTCCATCTAGGATGTATTCGGGTTGGAATTAATGCCTTAACTCATAAGGGTCTTAATACATATTTCCTCTGCACAGTTCGTGATCTTACACATAATAAGTTCACCGATTCTTTAATTGGTGGTATAGTTGCTCCATTATCATATGGCCCTGTATGGTTTGATTGTTATCCAAATTTTTTTGTTTATTCCTTTGATGAACATCTGGCTGATATCCTCAAGTTGCAGATCAAAACATCTGGTTTTGATATGTGTAGCCACCGAACAAATATTTCTATTCAAACTCGTGGTTGTTTCCGCCATACCAATACAATGTACCCGGTTGTTTTGCATACTCCTAGCCAAGATTCTTAGGCTAGTACCCTCGTACTTACTGATCCCCTCAATCAAAAAATTGAACATCAAACTATTAAGTGCGACCAGTTATCTTTTCCCACCCATTGGGTTGTTTATACTCCTCCTATTCCAAAATAGCGTGCCATTACTACTGCAAACATCCAAGAGGGTTCTTCCTCTGCTATCATCTCTTTTTCGCCTCTTACCACTGTTGCACCTTCTCCATCTCCTATTTCATGTATACACCCATCTTTACAGACACTAGCCACTTCACTTGGCCCTATCCCTTTTTCTGTCAAATTTCTTGATTGTTCCCAACTTGTCTCTATTCAGAGTTTAACATCCCAGCATGGTGACAATCCAAGTTCTGGTTAAGGTTTTGGTTCTCCTTCCCTCTCTGATCCAGAACACCTCAGACATACACACCACCATCCACGAACAAACCTTTCTCCACCTACCATTTTGAAAGAACCTTGTCCTCATCCAAAATGTGCTGATATTAGTTTCCCTCATGATGATCATGTTCTAATGATGCATTCCATTCCTGCACTTGAAACGGACGATCCCTGTCTTAAAGAAATATTTAGCTATTGCCGCCCTCCTGGCATGCCTAAATACGGTTTGGGATATATTGAACAAGCCAACATAGGCATCCCTGACTGTCGCTTTAACAATCCTCTACCATCTGATATTCAAAAGCCTTCAATCCCTGAGATGCATAAATTCTTTACTCTCATGAAAGGATGCAAAAAATGGCAAGTAGATAAAGATTGGATGAAAAGAATGATAAATTGGGATCTGTTTTCTCATCCAGAGACTATATAATTCAATGCATCAACCTCTATTGAACAAAAACAAAACTTAGCACAAGATTGGCAAATTTATATGATTTCCCAAGACTGATGGATCTCTTTCTATGAATGGAAGAGAAAATTTTCTGAAAAACAATTGGTCCAAATGATGGACTCTGAGAAAGGAAAAGGAACAGAAATCCCTAAGCACAACTGGAAAATCATTGATGGACAACAAATTGAGTCTACTTCTACTTTTCCTCCCTTCAAAAGCACCATGCTAGAAGAAGAAGAGAAACAATCTAAAGCTATCGCTCTAGTTCTAGCTAGAGAAGACCCCCAAATGAGAAGTATTGATAAAAGAACATAGATTGTTTCAGAGCAAATAAATTGGACAAATATTTCCTTAAGAGGACTGGCTTCACATACATTGTCACAAATGATTATGCTCGCAAAATACATTTTGATCAGTTGCAAGTTACAATAAATGAATTAGTCTCCTCCAATAATTCCCTTTCTTTGCATGTCTCGGGAATTAAGGCAGAAGTTACTTTGACAAACTCTGAAGTAAAAAATCAGAGTATAAAACTGGATGAGTTAAAGGATTCCTATTCTGGAGTCACAAATAAATTATTTGAGCTAGAAGAAAAGACAAATGAAATCAAGCATAGGGTCAGGCATACCTCCCTTCCAAATAACAGCCTAATAAAGAAATTCCCTTGTCTAAACTATTGTCCCAATCTATTGGAGGAATCTCTAGAATCTACCATCCAGAAAAATCTGAAGTCAAGGACAAATTCCCTTTTCATTTTCCCAATGAAATCCTTGATACAGATCATGCCCTTGTTACCCAACTTGCATCAGAATGGGCTTTACCTATCAAAGAGAGACTGCCTTGGAACATGTCCAGGCCATCAACCCCAGATCTATATGGAAAAGGGAAATTACCAGAAGTCCCACAATTTTCTGATGAAATCTATTTAGAATGGAATATTGATAACACGTCTGTAGGGAAAATCAGACAAGTTTTAGATAGAATGTATGTTTCTTACATAATCATGTGTATGAAAGGCAAAGGAGAAATAGAAGCATGCAAATCTATCATACAATGTTTTACTGGTACTTTGGCTAAATGGTGGGAAATAGAATCATCTCCTGCACTTGTTGAAAAAATGGAAAGAGAAACACTAAAAGATGACAGTGGAGATGTCTTATTTCATGAAGATGGAAAGCCACAAAGTAATATGATTGGGGCTCTTACTACTATGATCTTAGAGCATTGGTGTGGAACTGAACATGAGTTTTCTGATAAGCATGCTCTTATTCTAATGAACTCCAAATGTAAAAGCATGTCCTATTATGATGATTTCCATAGAGAATGGATGCAACACATCTATGAAGTTGCAGATAGCAAAAATACGCTTTGGAAACAAGTGTATCTTGCTGCTCTTCCTAGTAAGTATGATGATTATTTTAAATCCCAAGGTATCTTCCAAATTCCTTATGAAACTTATGGGGAGAGATTTATTCATTAATCGCCTCTGCATTAGTTGGCCTTTGCACTAGTACAAGAAGATCTTGAAGAAAATAAACAAACTCCCAAGACCTCAAAAGTATTCTCGGTTTGGCAAGGCTCCTAAGAAATTTTAGAATAAAGGATATTACAAAAGGAGACCAAACACTCACTACTATACTCCTGATGACATTAAGCTTAAAACTTTCAAAGCTCAAGAAAGACAAAATATTACATGCTGGCTGTGTGGCCAAGCAGGGCATCTTACCAATAGATGTCCGCAAGGAGATGCGTCAAAAAGAACTAGGGGAAAAGAATCCAAAGTTAAAGCCAGAAGAAATGTTGAAAGAGCAATGGGACCTAGAATCCCTATTCACTGTAATTGTTGTGGCTGCATATCACTGATGCATGCCCCCAAAGTCCATTTATTAAACAAGAAGAAGTCCATATTGCTTAAGGAAGTTTCAGTTCTACTCCTGAAACATCTGAATTTGAATATGATATTGAAGATCTATCTGAGCTAGAACATGAAGCATTGTTTATTTCTCCAAATTGTCAATGTTCAAATCCAAACAGATGCTCTTGTAGCTCAGGAAGTTCAGAAGATTCAGAAACAGAAGAAAGCTCAGAGGAAGCAGAAGAGGAATTAAGCAAAAGAATTCCTAAGCTCAAAGTATGTATCGCACATAGCAACGTCGATGAAGATGCTCAGATGTTAGCCCAGATCCAAGATCTGCCTGAAGGAGAAATGAAATCTAGCCTTCTAGATTCCTTTCTAAAGACTATGATGAAGACAACACATAATTCTTCTCAAGAAACTACATCTGGTAAGAAGCCTACATTTGTTGATGCCTCCATTGAAATAAATACTAAATCATTCATAAGGCATAATAGGAATGAAAAATTGCAGCCTCTCACATTGAATGACTTAGGGAAAGAACTAAACATGTTAAAAGGACAAGTAACTGATCTTAGACAAAAAGTTCAAGATCTTGAAGGACAGTTCATAGATGAAAAGGGCTATAAAGTTGACCGATGGGCCAGAGAACAAATACAGAGGATAAAAGAGGAAGCAAGACCTTCTTCTTCAGAAGAAATACCAGTAGCAGAGCAATAAAATACAAACATCCACAGGGTTCGAAGGTTTGAATTCTATGAAATTTTTGACTTTTGAACATCAGAAACCCTTAGTAGTAATTCATTTGAAAATTCAAGATAGGGTTTTTAAACTGAAAGCCATTATTGACTCAGTAGAAGATGTCAATATGCTACATAAGGATTTTATTCCTACCAAATACTGGAGAAATACATCCCATGTTATCACCGCGGTAGGAAATACCCAAATCTCTTTGGGTTATGAGATTCCCAAAGCCAATTTGAAGATGCGGTGATGCGGCATTGCACCTTCGTCACTGGCTTCCTTCGATGAAGATGAATCTTGACAGACAACTCCTCGAGTCTCTTTGTTTCTTGTAGAAATCTTACATGAACTCCTACATGAACCTTCAAACGGATCAACACATGTCTCTTTCCCTTTCACGGCCTCCTACCTTATGGGATTGTAGAAAATTTGAAGATGTGGCGATGCGACGTTGCACCTTCGTCGGTGGCTTCCTTCGATGCAGATGAAGCTTGATAGACAGCTCCTCGAGTCTCTTTGTTTCTTGTAAAACTCTTACATGAACTCTTACATGAACCTTCAAATGGATCAACACATGTCTATTTCGCTTTCATGACCTCCTGCCTTACGGGATTACAGACCTCATGTGCTCCAGATCCTAGGAGAACTTCGGATGAACTTCATATGAATTTCAGGCAACAATGAATCACTCGAGAAAGAAAACTTTTATATTACTGAAAGGCTTGATGGCAACTTACAAAGCATGAAAATAGTTCAGACTTCTTTCTGATAAGCCAGAATCATACACAATGCAAGGCTGAGAGCATACTCGAATCTGAACAAACACCCAGAAAGAATCAAAGCTCAAAGAAGGGAGCTTAGAAGACTCATACAGACTGATTAGCTTCCCAAAACCCAAATGCCTGAATGATCCGCTCCTCCTCTTATTTATATGAATTTTGAGGAGTAAGTGACACATTTCGAATCATTCACCCTTTTTGGAGGTCGGGACTAATAGACTCATAGTTTTTCCGTAGATTCTCTATAATGTGGGTCAATCCGCACCAAAAGTCGAAGAAGTGATTCGAGTTACAGAGATTCATTCGGAAAGCTTAGACTGACAAGACAAAAGATGGAACACGGTGGAGATTTTTAGGAATCAAATCCCACGGAAAACCTTATGAATAGACTCAAAGACTACAAAGTGAAGATTTTACAGAATCCCAGGGAAAACTGTCAGACGCCATGGTTGGCCTGAAAGACTTCAATCAAAATGCATTCTTCCATATCATTCAGGATAGACTAATTTGTCCCACACCTTGGTGTACATTTGTTTGATAACAATGGGACGTCCATCCAAATTCTATACTTTGATCTTCACGCATACTAGCCACTAGTGATGGCTAGCTGAAAAGTAACCGAACACCTGTCTTTCATCCATGACTTCGGAATCTTACAAATCACGTATCTTTTCAAGTGCAACACCATGTGCAATGTATTCTTGTTCTATGATGTATGGGTCCACTGTGCTTCGGTTGATTCCGAATGTTTTCCACCAGTCAAGAATATCGATTTGTAAATTAGTCCTTACGGCCCCAATTTTGACAAGAGAGGTGTACATTTTGTGAACATTGTCTTTGCATAAGAAATCCCACCACATTTGCTTGTACTCAGAATAATTGTATGGAGTACCTGGAAATATTTGATCGGATTGTGCTATTGGCCACCAACGCAGGTTCCTGGGACGATTTAACCAATAATATTGATTTTCTATTGTAGGGAGAGCAATGAATTTTTTCCATATAGAATCTACATCCCTAAAAGTGTATGTTAGTGCTAGGGATGCGTCTGCAGCCTTTCGAAGTGTTCTGTCATACATCAATTCTGAAATAGAGACTGATGAAGTGGGTCTTTTGCGAATATCAGGTACAAGTCTTGGGAGTAATGAACATGGATGAATATTTTGATCGAGAACTTGGGTGCTGCGTAGTTGCCAAGTTGGTCTCCATTGTTGTTTGTACTCAGTCCAACTGATACTGTCCGTAATTTCTCTAGTCTCTTCTTGGTTATTTTTCCACTAACTGAATATTTTGATCGAGAACTTGGGTGCTGCATAGTTGCCAAGTTGGTCTCCATTGTTGTTTGTACTCAGTCCAACTGATACTGTCCGTAATTTCTCTAGTCTCTTCTTGGTTATTTTTCCACTCACTCAATATGACTAAGCAATGATCAGGCTCTCTTTAAATCGTGCAGACTTGTGCAAGCTCGCTTGCAATCTGTACTAAATTTTCTCTGCTTAGAAAATCAGGCAAACAATTATCAGATCCTTTGATATGTTCAATCTCAAATTCAAAATTAGAAAACAAGGCTTTTCATCTTGCGAACTTAGCATCACTGGCCCTTTTAACTTCTTTATTCAGGACTTTGTTCATGGCTGCTGCATATGTTCGCAAGAGAAATCTTTTGTTGATTAAAAATATTTCAAACTTATAATAGCATTTAAGGATGCTTTAATCTCTTTGTCTAATGCAAAATAGTTCTTTTCTGCATCCTGCCATACCCCTGAAGTAATCCTTGCTGTGCCTCTCTGCCATAGGCATTTCGTTGTTATTCACCTATTGTCAATTGCTTGTGCGTTGTGGTATTGGTTGTCATTATACTCATTCCTTTGGTGAAATAGTCTTCTCAGTATAGATTCCATCCATTTCTTTGTACATTCTTCTAATTCAGTGGTTGTGTGTACGTTGATTTTCAATAACATTTTTCATTTCCTGCGATACACTTTAGGTTTTTTCATTGCCTGCGATAAAATCATTTTAGGTTTTCTTAGAACCTAGATCAGAGTTCAATTTTGATATTCTACAACTACCTATGATACCCTAATTTTATATCCATATATATCTGGTGTAATTGTTCCTATAAAATTGTAATTTATGTGATTTTTTCATCTATGTCAAACTTCCCCTATTCAAAAATTTTAGTTGTATGTTCTTTGGGATTGAATCTTACTAAGTTATTATTCAATTTTGATGTCTTGAAAATTCATTTTGTAGTACTTCTCTTGTACCCATAATTCTTTCTATTATGTTTTGTTTTTCTTGAACTTTGTTTTGGAGTTCGTGCATCTCACTATATAGTTACTTTACCTATGTTGTCCATTTCATATACATATTCCGTGTTACATCATTCATCATTATTATTCCTTTTTCTAGTTGCATAAGTTGTACTATTATTTCCCATGTCTTCTCACATTCATCCTGGGAGTGTATTTTTTTCTTGTTGTCACTTCCATTGTTAGTAGGATTGGTTTGTCCTTTATGATCCCTTCAATTCCTTCAATTTCTATATCAAGGAACACATATATCCTGATATTTGTTCTAGACTTGTTAGTCTTTGTTGGAGAGCTTGTATTTCCTTATCATTAACCTTGATCTTTATTTTCATGTCTTTGTAGATTTTGGTCATCATTTGATGACCCACTTGTTTGACCTACAAAGTCTTATAACTTAAAGTCTCAAATTGCAATACATGTCAAGTATAATTAGAGGCCCCCATTAATATTTGTGTCTTATTTAATACATTTGGGATGACCATTGTTGTGGTTAGGAATCTTGTGTATTTTTCATAAATTCGTTTCGTATGCAATCTATCTCCAATCTCTTTATTTCTACCTTCGAAAATGAGATTTTCCTTCTAATTAATACATTTCATATTCTATTCCTACCACAACTTATGTATCAACATTCTAATTCTCCATAGAATCTTCAATTGACAATTTTGTTCTAGGTCTAGTTTCCTCTATGGAAGTGTTTGTATAATTGGTTATATATCATCCCCTCAACCTACATTGATTACCTAGTCATGTACTTTGGTAGCTCATACCTCGTTTCGTTCCTTGGAGGCTATGATTACTTCTTTAACCTTCATTATCGATTATTGTGCTTCCTTATTTTCCTTAACATGATTTTCTTGTTTCTTACATTCTTCCTCTTTATTTTTTTATTCTTAGCATTTATTTTCTTTGTCTACTACCCGGGTTTGTTGTGTTTCTTTTAATTCCTTCTCTTCTTGTATTCTTATTTCTTATTGATCCTTAATCTAGGTGGATATTGGTGGAAACTGACCTATTCCATCGAGTTACAATGATTCTCCATCTTCTTGGCAATTTTGTACGTATTTTTAGGTTCCAAACTTTCAAGGTTATTTTGAGGCCCTAAATGACATGTTTTGGCCAATTGGGGGAATAGGGGTTTCCATGGCATGTTTTTGAACTACTAAAAAGTTGTAATTCTTGGTTTTTTATTTCAAATGAGATATTGAGCACCCTAAACAAAGATCATATGAAAAAAATTCCCCCCCAGGAAGTTGACGTATCGACTAGTCACCTTGAAGCTCACAAATCCTTTTGGTACTTCAGCTCCTAGGGTTAGGGTTTTGGATGTTAGGGTTCTTTCATTTTTATGGTTATTGTATAAAGGCCCTTTGCATTCTATTTATAATGATCTCTTACAAATGAGTGTAGTTGAAACGTCTCCCTTAAGAGATAAGTTACAACAATCTGAGCTAGTTTGTATTGCTTTGCAGTTTACAATGTTTTTCAATTCTAGTCATTATTAGAATTTGGGTTTTATTATACCACTGTGCTTCCTACTAAATATTTGTGTGTGTTTTTCCATTTTATATTGTTTCCTTCATTTTGATATGTAAATAATCTAGATCAGTTGTATCACAATAATATTCTCTAGATGTTTCTTAGTACATGTACCCAACAAGATCCACATATCAAGAGTTGGGTCTCAAACTAGTTGAGATTGCAGAAAACCACTCTCATAAGCCCAAGAAACATCGCATTATGGGAGAAGAAAATAGATATGATGGAGAAAGATATCCTATTAACTTATTTCTTGAGGAAGACCTCGCATGATAGTGGCAAGAGATAATGGATAAGGGCGTGTGCAAACTAATGAGGGTCACTTTTGGTGCGTTACATGCAATAGAAAACTGAAACATCAAGCATCCCTCAACTTACTTCGTTTTTTTGAGATACTTACACAAGATATCTTGCATTGAGTAGAAAAAATGAAATGTAGGAAATTGAGTCACGTTTCCAAATATATAAGTTTAAGTATTGAAAATTTACATAAATATGTCAAATTTCATATTTTCTAACAGCCACTTTTCATTTTTTTGGAAAATGATAAGGTATATGTTTTTGTGGGTGCATCCTTGGAGTGCCTAAATGATGGTTTCGGCCTACAAAAATTGGTAGACATGTATAGAACCCATAGCACTAGTGCAGCACTATTTTCCTAAAATTAAATGTTTAATTTTTTATTTTTTTTAGTTATGTAAATGATCAAACCTCGAGAATTGTACGTCAAATGTGGGTGCAGCATTTGAAGGTCTTAATGCAGTTATTTCGACTTGTATTTTTTATAGCATGTAGAGGTCGGTCTCTACTAGTGCAGCATACATTTTTTTTTTAAATGGTTTTGAAATGAAAAGGTTACGGAATAAACACTAACATGTTTTTTTACTTAAGGAGTGATGACACAAGAAAATTAGGAAACAAATAGAAAAAATCAATATTTTTTTAGAAAATTACATATTTGGAATCTGCATAAAAAATGGTATCTATGCCTAAAATTTCGTCAATAATAGTCATGTATGTCATGTTGTAGAGAGTGGTGAAAAACATGCATATTGAGAAAAATGGTTGAAATGCCTAATTAGCTATGGTCAGTAAATTCCATAGCACGGGTTTGATAACTCCGAACCAACCATATACGATTGTGGCTGACATGGGGGCGCATGAGGAGGGGGTTATTAGGTGCTCAGGAATGAGCGCATGTTCTATTTAAATTGAAATATCCAGTTGGCGTGCTTGGTGTTAGAAGAAACGCCCGCGCTTTTTTGTATATACAAAATGCTTGAGCATTATTATTCACATAATGCATGTGCGTTTTGTGAATAATAACGCCCGAGCATTATTATTCACATAACACGCACGTTTTATGAACTTCACAAATTATGTTTTTAAGTGTTGAATGGATATAAAGAGGGTGAGAGAGATATGAGAGGGGGTCCAAGGGACATAAATTTAAGGATTTGGGGAGAGTAATGATAAGGGAGGAAAATTAAAGGCCTAAACCCATAATTCCTAAGTACCAAACCCCCTAAATCCCTACACCCATAATCACCTAAGCCCTTAACAGATAATCCCTTACCCCATTAATAGTTGATCCCTAAATCCCTTAACCTATAAAGGTATTACTCCTTAAATCCCTAGTCCCTTAATTAACCCTTTATCTCCCCTCACTATTGCCCTTATCTTCTAATTCCCTAATCCTTTAACACTATAACACCTTAGACCTCAATTGCTAACCTATTAAAACCTAACCCCCTAAGCCCAAAGTCCTTAATCCCTTTACCCCTAAAGCCCAAACTGATAAACCCCTTAAGTCCTTTAATTGTTTACCTGTAATCCTTCAACCATTATCCCTCTAAGCTCTAGTTTACCCTATATAGGTAAAATAATTATTTACCTCTACTCTACATTTGCATGTGTGACCTCCCTTGTGCTAGCATGCGATGCATTTTCTTGTGTGCTCTGTGTTTTCATGTGTTCTCTTTGTTTGCATCAGAGCTCTATGTTTGCTTGATCTCTCTCCCTCTAGATTGATCGCTCCTCTCTCAGCTTTGGCATTCTTTCTTGGGCTTGTACATTAGTCTCTTTAAGCTCTAATTTACCCCTTATAAGCCTTTAATCATTTAACCCCTTCACCATTAATGCCTAACCTTATCAACCTTAACATGCTAACCCTAGAGCACTAAATCCAATAACCCCTGAGGTTTCTAACCCCTAAACCCCCTAGCCACTTTATCTCTAATGCCACAACCCCTGACCCCTAATACCTAGTCCACCCCTAACCCCTAAACAGTCTAACCCATATTACTTAAAAAGCCCAAATCCCTAAATCCATAAGCCCTTAACCCTAGAAACAATTAAACCTTTTTAACTTCTTAGGCCTTAACCCCTAACCCATTAAATCGTATCCCCCTAACCATTGAGCCCTAAATTCCTTAACCCATAGTTCTCATTACCCATAAAACCCCCTAACCCCCTATCTACTTAAATTCCTAACCTAAAAATATTTAAACTTGTTAAGCCCTTACCTCTAAACTCTTAACCCATAACACCTAGAAGTCGTAATTAACCCCTTAACCCTAAAACCCCTAACCAATAATCCCTAAATCCCAAACCCATAAACTCCTAGAAAATCATAATTCCTCATCTCCTAGAGGCCATTAAGCCCTTAACCCCCAAGCCTTTAATCATTTAACCCCTTGACACTTAACCCTTAAACAACTCAACCCTAACATCCTAACCCTAGATCCCTAAAACCCTTAGCCTGTAAATCTACTAACCTTTGAAGGCCTCACCTCTTAAATAACCACCAATACCCTAACCCTTATGTCCTTAAACAGTAAGCCCCTAAGCCCTTAATTCTTACAAACCCTTAGCAGTTAAACCCTTCACCCTTAATGCTTAACCTATTGAACCCTAAACCCCTAACTTTGTGCCATCAATCCCTTAACCCCTAAATCCCCTAACCCCTAAACCCCTTTATCTCTAAGCACTTAACACCCAACATTTAAGCCCTATTTTATCCACAAACACTTAAGCCCTTAATGTCTAGCCTCTAAAACCCTAACCTCCTAAACATGTATCCCTTAAATGAGCCATAGAATGATGACCTAACCTCTAAATCTTTAAACCTGTTAACTACTTTATCCCTTTGCCTCTAAATGATTAACCCCTAAGTCCTAGTTAACCCCCATAACCCTAAAAACCCTAACCCATTATCCCTAAATCCCAAAACCCATAAATCCCTAGAAACCACATCCCTCATATCCTAACATCCATTAAGCTCTTAAACCCCAAACCTTTAATACTTAAATCCCTTGACACTTAACCTTTTATTGACGCCACGCTAACATCCTAACCTTAGAGCCCTAAATCCATTAAACCCTAATCCCCTTGACCCCAAACCCTTCACCTTTAACGCTTAAACTCTTGAACCCTAACCCCCTAACATCGGTCCCCTCAATCCCTTAACTCCTAAATCCCCTAACCCCTAAACCTATTTATCTCTAAGCACTTAAATTCGAACGCCTTTAGAAGCCCTATTTTATCCACAAATACTTAATCCCTCAATTTCTAACCTCTAAAACCCTAACCCCATAAACATGGAGTGCTAAATCCCTTAACCCCTAAGCCCCTTGACCCCTTAGCCCTAACACCAAATCCCTATTTAACCTTCTAACCCATTGAACATGAAGCCCAAAACCTTTCAAGATAAGTAGGGATCTAGGGAAATATAGGAAATTTATTTTCTTGGGAAGAAACTATTAAATAAGGTTTTAATGAAAATGCAAATTGTGTAGATTACCATAACGCTAGCACGTTTATTGATGAAGAAACACTCGTGCATTATTTGATGAAGAAAAGCTCGCGCGTTTTTGGTCACTAGATGTTATTTAGTCGTGCACCAAACATATTAATTTCCTAGGATTTTTTTTACATTGAAGAAACGCGCACACGTTATAGTTTGAAGAAACGCTAGTGCATTTTGTATATCCATAATGCTAGCGCATTTTTTCTCTGCAAAAATTTAGCAGAATACTCTTCCTATTTCATACCTGAATTTTGTGTTTTGTCTCCCTGATAGCGCTACAAACAAACTTGATACTCTATGTTCACAATCAACAATCAGGACAATTGAGGAAGCTTGATACTCTATGTTCACAATCAACAAGCTTGAAGAGGATTCTATAGTTAGCATTGGGAATTGAGGATTCTACATTCACAATTAGCAAGCTTCAAGAGGTTTCTACATTCACAATTAGAAAGCTTCAAGAGGATTCTATATTGACAATTTTAAGCTTCAAGAGGATTCTACATTCACAATTTCAAGAAAGCTTGAGGAATCTATATGAACACAGTTGAAGAAGAATCTACATTCACTATTGCGCAAGATTGAAGACCCTATATTCACAAAAGAAGAATTTTCTATATTCACAAGTGAGGTAGAATTTACTTTCACATTTGAGCAAGCTTGAGGAATCTATATTCACAATTGAGGAAGTATCTATATTCACAATTGAAGAAGTATCTATATTCACAATTGAGAAAGCTTGAAGAACCTATATTCACAATTGAGAAATAATTTGGATATTTGAATAGTCTATGTTCACAATCAGCAAGCTTGAAGAGGATTCTACAGTTAGCATTGGGAATTGAGGATTCTACATTCACAATTAGCAAGCTTCAAGAGGTTTCTACATTCACAATTAGAAAGCTTCAAGAGGATTCTATATTCACAGTTTTAAGCTTCAAGAGGATTCTACATTCACAATTTAAAGAAAGCTGAGGAATCTATATGAACACATTTGAAGAAGAATCTACATTCACTATTGCGCAAGATTGAAGACCCTATATTCACAAAAGAATAATTTTCTATATTCACAAGTGACGTAGAATTTACTTTCACATTTGAGCAAGCTTGAGGAATCTATATTCACAATTGAGGAAGTATCTATATTCACAATTGAAGAAGTATCTATATTCACAATTGAGCAAGCTTGAAGAACCTATATTCACAATTGAAAAATAATTTGGATATTTGAATAGTTGAGCACACCTCTAGAATCTATTTTCTTAGTCTTGCTCATTGTGGTCATGGGGAATTCATGCAATCGAACAAGGAAATTAGCAAGGAAAGAGAAGCCTCAAGAAACCATGGAATATGTTAGAGAAAATAAAATATTGGACATGTGGAATCGAAGGCATTCCATGGAAACTCATCCAATTCCATCCGTAGATGATGCCACGGTCGTTCCTACCCATCCACAACAAGAAAAATGGAAAAATTCACTAGAGGGGCCCTCAATTTCAACAACATTTGATGAACAAGCACCCCATGGCACTAGTTAAGAAGTAAAACGTATAAGGTGCTCATCGGGGGATGTTTCAATTCCCACATCAAGTTAACTTCAGACTATGGCAGCGAATGACTTGTTGGGTTGTGGTTATACAAGCGACGAAGTTAGGGAGGCATTTAATGAAGTATTTACAATGAAAGAAGCAAATATTATGGAGACCGTCCAAGAGAAATTCCAATTTCCCACATCCAAATACCAACAAGAGAATGAAAGACAAGAAGTTCCTATTGAAACGCTGGAGCATCCTGGTGATGTTGTACATGCTATGGTTCCAACACCCTTACCTCCATTAGAAACTACACGCCGAAGAACTCCGAAATGTATACAGGTTGATGAAACTCTCATTAGTTCACTTGAAGGTACGTTGTCTAAATGTGCTATTGCTTATCAAACTTAACAAATACTTGATAAATGTTTTGATTCTAAATGTGATGGGGACAGGTGCAAATTATTTTTATCATTGTTAAAATCTAGGTCTATGGTTGTTGTTAGAAGAACGTTAGGATAAACTTATGAACAAAAAGTTAGAACAAAGTTCTCATATTGTTAAAATTTTAGTAGATGCATTTAGTACAATTGGAATGAAATCTCGCTCAAAGAATCGCAATGCAGCTCACCGTTTGTTGTCACAATCAATCATGAACAAAAACACTAAGGCATTTCATTTTCTTAAACCTACCTCCAAAATTATTAATTTGAATGTGAAGACACTTCGTAGGTATTGTGTTAGAAGAGAACAACTTGAAACCAGTCAAACAGATGTTTGGGCCTTCATTGGCAGGTTACGGCGCTCTGATATGAAGCTCATTGATATAGTAAAGGGATTAGTGCAAGTTTCTTGGCATGACAGCACTAGACGTTCTTCCAACCAAAAAGATTTATTAAAATTGAGAAGGGGTTCAAAGGATCGTGAACCACACATTAAACATTTTCTTGATATGACACAAACAAAATTATATGAGAGATTTAGTAATCAACATAACGAACTTAACTGGGCCAAAGATCCTTGGAAAAATGCAAACCATGGTATGTTAAAATAAACACAATCTGTAACACATGTTGTTGTCTATGACACATTGAGTATGGTTACTATTATGACATATATACATATATTTTTCGTGTATTGCATAACACTCTTGTGCAGGAATGCTCAGATACATTACCACGGATGTCATCTAGAGACTTTATTCATAGCATTTTGTGTAGCAGGCCAAACGATTGCACATTTTATCAAAAAACTTGCATAGATGGGACATGCCTTGGGTGTGGTGGATTGGCATTATTGGAAAAATGCATACATGTGACTGATGAACATGAACTTGGGTGGCATGAGGTGAACTTGCAGTCATTCAAATATGTCTTGTATAATATTGATAGAGGGAACGAAAGAAAAAAAATACAACTGGTCACTTCTCAGGTTGGTAATGAGTTCTTGAATATTATTTTTTCTTCAGATTGCCATTTCATATGTAACAATCTATTGATATATGTATTTATTGTTGATCTACTAGGTACGGGTTTGCGACTTCATGGAGGAATTATTTGAAAAGACACAACAGCATGTAAAGCATGTACATGTGGCTCGTTGGCAAGATCAGCAGTTTAGAGTGTGCAAGGATACATTTCCTATTGGGACTATCCCGTCAGTGGTCGATTTTGCGGAAAACTACACTCTTCAACTGCAAAATGAGATTTAGAGTCAATACTATCACTCAAACCAGGTCATAATAATGGTCCATATCACCTATAGACATGGGGCAAATAGTACCGAAGACAACAGGGTTATATTGAAGGAGTATCACTTCTACATAAGTGATGACAGGTGTCATGACTTGGATTTTGTACAACACATTTTTCAAATGTTCTACAATCACTTGAAGGATAATAGTTAATAGATGGAACAACATTAGGTTTGGTATGACGTTTGTGTAGGGAAATTAAAAAATGCTCGTGCCTTCCAATGGTTGTTTATGCTCCACAAAAGGCACAAGGTGCGACATATTTTGAACTATTTTGAGACCAGACATGTAAAAGGTGAACATGATGGAGCAGGTGCGTGCAACAAGACTGCATTACACAAGAAATAAATGAAGTTCACAAATGTATCACTCATCCAAGATGCAAAAGCCATCATTGAATGGTGTGCTTCAGTCATGGGGAAGGGAGCAAGAAGGCAGGAAGATCACTCAACCGAGAAAGCACATGTACATAGATATTTTTGGGAGGTGGTGGATGTAGATCGATCACAGTTATATGAATGCAAGACCATCCAAAGAACTTGTGCATTTCATTCAGTTAGAATTTCGGGCAATGCCATACTTGAAATGTGGACAAGGAAACTCTCATGTTTTTGTTCTCCATGCACTAGTGGTGAATGGGATGGATGTGAATCCACGGATTGGGTTGATAGTTGGGACCGTATATCACTCCCCATTGGCAGACGGATAGCTACAAAATTATCCCAATTGGAGGAGGACCAATCAAGTTTTTCACCAGACTATGAACACATATCAGATCTCGTACAACTAGGTTCGATTAATATTTTTATATTTTTGATATTTTTGACAACTAGTTGTGTATAATTAGTTGACTGAAACGTTGGCACTATATTTTCTCCAGGGCACATATACGCAATGGTTTCCCCAAGACGCAATGCATGGCACACCGACTATTGGATGGCACAATTCTTAGAGGGGAAGCAAACCCTAAATGTCCCATTACGGAACTCTGAGGCCAATGATTTTCTTATTGGGTTGATGGTTATAAAAGGAGAATATTTGAACCAGGTTTCCCACTCAGCAAATAGAAAAGGGTATACGTATGAAGATTATAGACCAGGTGAGATTGTATACCATTATACAAACTTAGTTATTGGCACAAACCTTCAGGTTCAAACAATGCCAAGGAAGAACTCATCAAAGGCACAATACTTATTGCCTTACTCTGACCACGAGAGCTTAAAGGAAACCATTGGTATTCGAGGTGATCATGATGGTCTAGTCGAATGACCATAGGTAATTAATATGGTATGTGGTTTGCATGTTTTATTGTGTACTATGTTATAGGTATGTGGTGTACATGTATGCTATGATTTTGTTTCGTGGTCTCATTGAGTATTGACATTAATATTTTGACTATTGCATCCATACATTGATAGCTTGATAGATTGAAAAATTGCATAGACTTGTTACAACTTGATAAATTGCACAAGTTTCGTCATGGATTTGTTTTCTTTGTTTTTTATCCCATCTAAGTAAACTATAATATCTGCATCCTCATGCCCATTTTCATACTCACTATCAGCATCACCATCTCCATGCTCATTATCACTATCCCCATGGTCGTTGTTTCCATCACCATGCCACCATGAACATCACCACCGTGCTCTTCCTACCCATGTTGTCACCATCACCATCCCCTTTTTCACCATAAGATTCTCATCCATCATACACACAAATATAATTGTTATATACCTAATTTAGAAACCTAGAAACCCAAACCACAAACATAGAAACCTAATCTAGCTTTGGAAATCTAGTCTACCCTAGAAACACAAATATAACCTTAGCAACCTAATCCATAACAATAGAAACCTAGAAACCATGCCAAAAAACTGAGTCATAATCCTAATATATATGCATGCCAAAAAAACTTCATATATTCATGTGCATCCACTTGTATCTAAACCATTGTGATACAAATATGCACAAGATTCCAAGAAACCATAATTTGTATTCTAAACCCCTTAATGCATCTTTAACAGAGATTGTATTGATTCTAGGTGTATTTCATAGATATTGAATTTGAGAAGTAGCATTTAGGAAACAAAACCCTTGTTGTCCTCCCTTAACCTTCGTAGACATAGAGACCCACACTTGGTTCACAAGTAATGTAGTCATGGTACCCATATCACCCTTGAAAGTGATAATTAACATACACGTGTGGTTCAAGGGCTCGTACATGGTGCTTGTTCCTAAGAAGCAAGTTTTAGCATGAGAGGATATTGTTTCCATATCAACTATTGTAAAGGGCTCAAGACCCATCGATGCTACTGAATACCTAATACCCATTAAAGAATCCCCAAAAATGAGAATGTTTTGTGGATTCTAGCTATTTTTCATGGGGATTGAGCCTAAGAAGTGTCACTTAGGTAATTTGCCCCTTGTTTTCCTTACTTACACTTGGTACACCTCAAGACCCATTCTTGGCTCACAAATAAACTAGTCATGGTGTAAATAACATCCTTGGAGGTGATTATTAACCTATATAGGTTTAATGTGGTGCTTTGGGGACTCATAAATGGTTCTTTCAAATGCAAAGGAAGGTTTAATACTTGGTACTCTTGTTTCCCTCCCCCAAGTAGAGTTAAGGACTTGAGACTTATCCAAGACGCCCAAGACTTGATCATGGTGTCCATATTCAACTTGAATTCCAAATACTCCTTGGAGAGGGATTGTGTCATGCTATTTGAGCTCAAGGATGTTAAGTTTGGAATTAAATCCATTGTCCCCACAACCATGTTTATTCCTCAACACTTATTTATAGTGCACAAAACCTACTAATGGCACGTGTATCCCAGTTAGATGTTAAATACCCCCTACAAAGTTCTCATTTTCTAGTTAAAGGACTTTTCCAATGCCCTTAAGCTTTAGAAAATTTATTATGATCATAAATAACTTGTTTCATTACTTGATGATGGATAAGGCCCGACAATGCATTCATTGTCCTATGTGGAGGTCCAATGACGCATTTATGAAGGTTGATCTTAAGAAGTTATCTTTAGGGCCTAAGGTTTGTTAGAAAAACAAGATCACAGAGCAATGACAATAAACAAGATGCAAATACAAATCACACAAACATATTACAAGAGAGACACCAATATATCGTGGTTCACCCAAGATGGGCTATGTCCACACTGAAATTGCCAGTCCTTATTATTATACCATCCAGCAAATGAAGGGATACAACCTACAGCACTTCCGTTGCACTTTCTCTTCACTGTCTCACAGTCTCTCTTTTTCGATATCAGAGATATTTACAATGCATAATACCTAATACATCAACCCTATCTATATTACAACGTCTTTTTTATAAAGGGGAATACCATGGTAAAATACCACGGGTTACCCAAAACCATGGGCCCATAAAACAACCCCAAAAATTTTCTTTAGGGGCAAGGCTCCCGAACCCCCTTTCTCGGGGATGCTACCCCTGAACCCCTACCAAGGGCCCGCTAGCCCCCGGACCCTCCATCCACGGGGGATAATCCCCACACCCCACCGCTAGGGTAAGTGTATAGTCCACCTGCATATCATATAAAGCTGGGGTACAAACACGGTTGAATAATAATATCTCTGAATCTGGTAGATCAGGCTCCAAAACCAACAATCTCCCACTTGGAGACTGATCACAACAACCCCACCACTACTGCAATTGCTGGACCTTGGACTTGGAAAATTTCTCATATTCACCTTCACACTAGAAGGCCTACTGAAACTGAGCCAAAACTCAGTTTCTCTCTGGTCACTACCTTTGTGAACATGTCTGCAGGATTCTGGCTAGTATGTATCTTTTCCAGCTTCAACAATTCATCTCCCAAAATAGATCATATGAAATGGTACTTGAGTTGTATATGTTTAGTCCTGGAATGGAATGTTGAGTTCTTTGCAAGATGAATGGCACTCTGGTTGTCACTATACAACCTGCCATCCTTCTACTTCTTACCCAATTCCTCCATAAACCTCTGCAACCAAATCATCTCTTTACTAGCCTCTTTAACAACAACATACTTTCCTTCCATTGTTGAAAGTGCAACAACCATTTGTAGTTTCAAAATCTAACTTGCTGTTGTTCCACCTACAGTAAACACATACCTTGTGGTGCTCCTCCTGATATCCTTATCACTTGCCATATCTGCATCAACATATCTCTGTAGAACAGTGTCTGAACCTCCAAAACATAATGCATGAATGGTAGTACCTCTCAAATACCTGAGAATCCACTATACTTCCTTCCAATGTTCTTTACCTAGATTGTTCATATATCTGCTAACAACTTCCACTGCATGTGCAATATTTGGCCTTGTGCACACCATGGCATACATGAAGCTGCCAATTGCTGATGAATAGGGAATCGTGGACATGTAATCTATCTCTTCCTGTGTCTTGGGACACATTTCCTTACTTAGTTTGAAATGGATGGCCAAAGGTGTACTAACTGGTTTTGCATTCTACATTATGAACCCCTCCAACACCTTTTGTATGTACTCACCTTGAGACAATGTCAATTTGTGATTTTTCCTGTTTCTTGTTATTCTCATACCAAGGATTTGCTTTGCAACACCCAAATCCTTCATCGCAAATGAATTTGCGAACTCCCTTTTGAGCACATTTATTTCATGCATGTTAGACCCTGCAACAAGCATGTCATCCACATACAATAACAAGATAATATATGTTCCATTATCTAGTCTCTCGAAATAAACATAGTGGTCAAAATGACATCTACTATAACCTTGTTCTGTCATAAACCTAACAAATTTTAAATACCACTGCCTTGGAGCTTGCTTCAATCCATACAAGCTCTTTTTGAACCTGCATACCAAATTATCCGTCCCTTTGACCTCATACCCTTGTGGATGCTGCATGTATATCTCTTCCTCCAAATACCCATGGAGAAAGATTGTTTTTACATCTAACTATTCAAGATGCAAATCTTCTACCGCCAATAGACTTAAAATAGTCCTAATTGAAGTCATCTTAACAACAGGAGAAAATATTTCATCACAATCTATACCTTTCTCCTGTGCAAACCCCTTTACAACAAGTATGGCCTTGTATCGCTTCTTACCTCCTTCTTCTTCCTTCAACCTATAAATCCATTTGTTCTACAATTCTCTTTTACCAGCAGGAAACTAAACCAAATCCCAAGTTCGGTTTCCTACCAATGAGTCCATCTCCTCAATCATGCCCTGCTCCCACTTCTTTCTAGTTTCCACCTACATTGCTTCTTCATAACATTCTGGTTCACCAGAATCAGTCATCAATAAATAATACATTGAAGGAGAGTATCGTTCAGGGAGTCTACTTAACCTGGTAGATCTTCTTGCAGTTGCAGGAGTTTCAAGTACTTGCTATTGTTCTTGATTTTCTGGCACCTTTGAAACTTCATTTTCTTTAGTTTCATCAAGTACTGTGTACTCTGTGTTTTCCTTTTCCCGTTTCTTTCCCTGCAGTTGATCTTTATACATGACCTTTTCATTGAATATCATATATCTACTCCTAATGATTTTTTTATTTTCATAATCCCATAAGTGATAACCAAAATCATCAACCCCATATCAAATAAAGGTACATTTCTTGGATTTAGCTTTAAGCTTTCTTCTATTATCTTTATCAATATGGACAAATGCTTCACAACCAAAAGTTCTTAGAAATGAGTAATTTACCTTTTTATCTGTCCATTCCTCCTATGGAATACCACCATCCGAAGCACTTGAAGGCCCTCTATTTATTAAGTAAATAGCAGTATTTACAGCATCTGCCCAAAAATGTAAGGGCAATCCTGCATGCTCCATGATCGTTCTATTCATTCTTTCTGACATACCATTTTCTTGTGGTGTTCCTGGGACTGTCTTCTCTCTACGAATCCCATGGTATGAACAATAATTATCAAACTCCTTGCCAAAGTACTCACCTCCATTATCAGATCTGAGACACTTCAACCTTTTTCTTATCTCATTCTCAACCAAAGCTTTCCACTTCTTAAAAGTAGCAAATACATCAAATTTATGTCTAATGCAATAAACCCAAGTTTTTCTAGTTGCATCATCAACAAATGTAACATAATAATGAGAGCCACCAAGAGATTGTACCTGAGTTGGTCCCCATACATCTATATGCACAAGCTCTAAGTTTTCATTCTTCTTATATTTTCCAACCCTGAGTAACTTGACTCTCTTCTGTTTTCCATAAACAAAGTTCTCACATAATTCCAAACTTGCCTTCTTCAAATCTGGAAGCAACTTCCTTGAGTGGAGAATCTGCATCCCCTTCTCACTCATCTGGCCAAGCTTATGATGCCACAATGTTGTATCTGTTCCTATGGAAGCTAAAGAAATAAAATGGTCAGTATTATGAGGATATAAATACAACGTACCTACCCTGTATCCTTTTGATATCACTATTGATCCTTTAGTGATTTTCCACCACGTTTCACCAAACGTAGATAAACAGCCGCCATCTCCCAACTGCCCTGTTGAGATCAGATTTCTTTTCATAGCAGGAATATGCCTTACATCTTTTAGTAGCCATTCAGTTCCATTCTTAAATTTTATCCATATCTTACCCATTCCAACAATTTTACATGGCTCATCATCACCCAATAAAACATGTCCAAAATCGCCTGGAACATAATCATGAAAATATTTCCTATGGGGTGTAGCATGACATGAAGCCCCTGAATCTACTACCCAATAATCACTAGCATTATCTAATGCAAGAATCAAAGCATCTTGTAACACATCACTTGCTACATTTGCTTCCTGGGTAGTTTCCTGCTGTCCATCTCCTTTCTTTTTTAAATATCTGCAGTCTTTCTTCAGATGTCCTTTCTTTCCACAGTTCCAGCACTCTATATTTCCCAGTCTGGATTTGGATCTACCCATTTTAGACTTGTTGCGATAACCTTGGCTCTTTTTGTTGATATATTTGTAACTTCAGAAGATATTCACTTATATATTGTATTTGTACTTTATTGTATCCCCAATAGAGATGTATTATTCCTACAATTGGAAGTGTCGTCAGTTGTACTTGCAAGTGTCGCAAGTTATATTGTAAGTGTCATAGCTTATACTTGATGGGTTAATAGACCACCTTGATGGGGTCAACCCTGTATGAGTCATGTGGGTTAAATGGTTATTAGACCACCCTAGTGGAGGTCGTCCCATTCAACATTATGTTAAGTGGTTAAGTTGGGGCTGACCTAGTTAGAGTTAAAAGACAAGTGAAATAGTGTATAAATAGAGAGTGTGTCTCTCTCATTTTACACATTCTCTCATTCACTCACTTCGCATTAGTGAGAGAGAGGAGAAGTGCACACTAGTGGAGGAGGAGGAGTTGCTGTAGTCATCTATCTCTTGGGTTTGATCTTTGTGATCTTTGTATTGGTGCTTATTCTATCTCTGAGGAAGTTACGGCGTTTTACACCTTCTTGGTTTTCCCCGGTGAAATGTTTTGTGTCTCTTGTCTCTTATCTCTTATGCTTGATATGCTGTACATGTTGTTCTTTCAGTTAAGATCCTAGATATATTGAATTAAATGATGAAAAAATAACATTGTATCAAAGCTATCATGAAGGAAGGCATGGTATGGCATTTATGACACTTGTTGCACTTGCGACAAATTGGAAGTTAGGGCTTGGTATAGTAAAAACCAGTCATCATGGAACTTTCACTATAAATCCATTTTGGTGAAGGTTCAGGATCTGAAACGTCTACAGGTCGAATATGAAATTTCCATGTACCTTGTATCCGAAGGACAACCTCAGATTCGTTGTACTTTCTAAGATATGATCCGTAAAAGTTAGGGTTTCTGACTCTTCCAGAATGCAGTCCTAAATAGGTGACCTAGGAAAAAAGGTCATATCTCGGGATAGGAAGCTCCAAATGGAATTCTGTAAAAATTGACAGTTAGGGAATGGATTGTACTTTCACAGGTCTAGGTTTTCGAGGCCGAAGTTGAAACAATGACACGTGTAACGTCGTACACGTTCGCTATACTGTTTCATCCCATAAACAGGTCACATTGCGACACTTGGCATATCTCTGTCTCAGAGAATCCATTTGAGATCATATCTATGGAGTTGGAAAGATGACACGTCAATATAGCACAGGATGAAGTTTCAAACCCTGAGGATCATAAATTTCAGAGATACATCAGAAACAATATGGCATATATTTCTGTCCAAATAGAATTGGATTCTGAGCACTTTAATTTTTGGTTTGTCACTGCTAGGGGAAATTAGGGCTTCAGAGAAAGTTGGAATTTCTTGAATCTGAGACCATGGATGGATGCTCCTCAAAAAAATTGAAATTTAGAGACCAATATCGATGTTTTTTGTTGGACAGAACCCCGGGCTCTATCAAACACTAGTTCGGGATTTTGACCAGAAAACCAGAATTTGACAGAAGCTGCAGATCCAAAACTTTCAAAGTCAATCTTGAGGGGTCAATTTTTGGAGATTTAAAAATTGAAGTATGCCAGCTTGATCATCTTAGCAAGTCGCATCTTTTCATCCAATCAGAAGTTTGAAATTCAAAGTTTCGATTTTTAGGGTTTCTCTGTCAAACCTTATCCAGCTCCAGATCCAATTTCATCAAATCAAAGTGGATTGGGTTAATACTAGAAGAGGATGAATTGGACACCTACATAAGTGAAGAGATTCCAGTTCCAGAGGGAGATGACGCTAAGGCCTTACATAAGAATTCTACAAGCAATCCCGACAGGTTGCTAGTACAAGGTCTCTAAGAGAACAAAGAAGACATTGTTTGGGTATATTAGACAAGCATGATAATCCAGGAAGCAAAGATCAAGAGGGAGCTCACTCCAGTAGTTCCTACAAGGAAGCAAAGATCGATAGGGAGCTCACTCCAGTTATTCCTACAAGGAATCAAATATTAAGAGGGATTCCACCCAACAAGCAAACAAAGATAAGTATTTGAATTGTCATTTCTTATTACTTAAATGATGTTGTTCAATCATATACATTTAGGATGTATATTATGCATTTTAGAAAAGTTGCATTAATAAACAAGATACTACTAAAGTAATGGGTAAGTGGCCTATGGTACTGTACAACATTCCATTACTACTTATCTAGAATGAAACCTCTTTGCTGACATGTTGCGAGCTGTGCACAATCTTAACAATGTTCTGGTAGAGATGGAAGGCATCTAGAAAGTTATGGGACATGGATAAATGTTGTATTGAAGCATTGGCTAAAATGATTGCATGACTATATGACATATATTCTTATGTGTAAGATTTTTTTTTTGAAAATTATGAGAAGTTTCTAATCATGCAATTGAATTTGAATTGTAGGAAAGATCATGTATAATCACCTACAAAAGAAGGACAACGACATTCATTCCAGCAACGAAGTTCAAGAAAACTACCTAATGAAGATATTGAAGAATCTGAATTTCTCAGGATCAGGGATGAAGTAATGGAAGGATGCCATGGTCCAGGAATACCAGTGGATCATGAAGAATGATGTTTGGGATGTAGTCCCAAGACTAGATGGGAAGTTGGTTGTGATTTCTAAGTGGATACATAAGATCAAGCATGCTGCAGATGGTAGCATAGAGAAATACAAGGCAAGATTTGTTGCTCGTGGCTTCTCCCAAAAAGAGGGGATATATTATGAAGAGACTTTTGATCCTGTAGCCAGATACACTTCCATCAGAACAGTACTTGCCCTGGATGTAGTGATGAAGTGGAAGATACACCAGATGGATGTCAAGATAGCTTTCTTGAATGGTGTAATCGAAGAGGAAGTGTATGTGGAGAAGCCACTTGGTTTTGAGACACATGATAGGGAGTCATATGTGTGCCGATTGAAGAAAGCCTTGTATGGCTTGAAGCAAACTCCTAGAACATGGTACGACAGGATTGACAGCTTCCTGACTAGTTTGGGTTTTACCATGAGTAAGCGGATTCCAACCTTTACTACAAGGTTGAGGAAGGCAATCCAGTGATACTCCTACTGTGTGTATATGACCTGTTTGTGACAAGTGAGATTGGATTGATTGTTAATACAAAGAGGAAGCTTGCTTCCGAGTTCGAGATGAAGGACTTGGGGATGATGCATTACCTTCTAAGTATGGAGGTGTGGTAGAGTGCAGATGGAATATTCCTTGGACAAGGGAAGTATGCAGTAGAGATCCTGAAGCGGTTTGGTATGATGGACTACAAGGCCATGGCCACACCTATGGCATCGAACCTGAAGCTATTGAGTGATGCTTCATCAGAGTCGGTTGATGCCACGATGTATAGTCAAATGATTGGGTCCTTGATGTACCTGACAAAAACGAGACCAGATATTTTCTTTGTGGTGAACACCTTGAGCCAGTTGCTGACGGATGCTAGACATGTTCACCTGATTGTTGTAAAGCATATTCTTGAGGTACCTGAAGGGTATGGTTGACTATGGGCTCAAGTATGATGCGAATCAAAAGGTTAACATGGAGGGTTATGTTGATTTAGATTGGGTAGGCAGTGCTACAGATAGGAAGAGCACTTCAGGGTTCTACTTCAGTATGGGATCAGGTGTGATCTCTTGGTTTAGCAGGAAGCAGTCCTGCGTAGCACTGAGTACAGCCGAAGCAGAGTATGTCGCAGCTTGTTTGGCTAGTTGTGAGTCAGTATGGCTAAGGAAGCTACTTTCTGATTTATTTGATCTCCAGTTGGATGCTACTTGTATCTATTGTGACAACCAAAGTTGTGTGAAGTTGTCAGAGAACCTGATGTTCCATGACAAGTCAAAGCATATCGAGATCAAATATCACTATATCAGGGATATGGTGCAGAGAAGAGCAGTGAATCTCCTATATGTTGCAACGGATGAGCAAATTGCAGATGTGTTGAACAAACCACTAGCCAAAGTGAAGTTCAAGTACTTCAGAAAGAGGCTTGGTGTACTTCAGATCGAGGTTCCTTTTAAGGGGAAGTAATGAGTCCGAAAGACGCAGATGCACATGGGCTTTTCTGACATGGTTGTAGATGTGTTCTCCCATGGTCTTGATGTAATTGCTAAGCCATTCTCACATGGTGGTAGATGTGTTCTCCCATGGTGCGGATGTAAGGGCTGGAGCCATTCTCACATGTTGGTAGATGTGTTCTCCCATGGTGTAGATGTAAGGGTTGAAGCCATTTTTCACATGGTGGTAGATGTGTTCTCCCATGGTGAAAAAGAAAGGGCTAAAGCCTTCCCCGAATGGTGGTAGATGTGTTCTCCCATGTCGGTGGTGTAAGTGTCGTATGATGTGCATCTGGGCTGTGCTCCGTGGACGATGCGATGATATGAAGAGGATGATCATGTGTGATGAGCATCATAATGATGCTCTAGATGATATGCATCAGGATGATGCTCTAGATGATATGCATTAGGGCGATGCTGTGACGATGATCAGGATGATCATGCAATGATGACATGCATCAAGACGATGATGTGATGATGATAAGGATGATCATGCGATGATGATATGCATCGAGACGATGCTGTGACAATGATCAAGATGATCATGCGATGATGATATGCATCAGGATGATGTTGTGATGATGATCAAGATGATCATGCAATGATCATGAGCATCAGGATGATTCTTTGTGCGAGGATGATCAGGTTGATCTTGAGTATCAAGATGGTACTCTGTGGCCGTGGATAGGTTGTGCAAGGGTAGCATGTAATATGTCCTGGAGATCCGGACAGGTTGTGCTAGTCACGTAAAAGGCCTCAGATGCTCTTTAGAGATCTTGCTAGGCAAGACACTCTTTTAAGGTTTTTCTAGACCACATGTAATACGTCTTGGAGATCCGAACAGGTTGTTCTAGTCACGTAAAAGACCTCGGATGCTCTTTAGAGATCTTGCAAGGAAAGACACTCTTTTAAGGTTTTGTGGAGACAACATGTAATACATCCTAGAGATCTAGACAGGTTGTGCTAGACACGTAAAAGGCCTCAGATGCTCTTTAGAGATCTTGCTAGGAAAGACACTCTTTTAAGGTTTTGTGATGGGGGTCACATGTAATACATCCTGGAGATCCTGATAGGTTGTGCTAGTCATATAAAAGGCCTCGGATGCTCTTTAGAGATCTTGCTAGGCAAGACACTCTTTTAAGGTTTTGTGACAGTCACATGTAATATCTCCCTGGGATATCTTGATAGTCGTTCTTAGGCACATAAAGGATCCTGGGATACTCTTTCAAGGTTTTGTTGATGCACGTAATCAGTCCTAAGGATTCCATAGGATGGCCAGCTCGCAGAGATAATGAAGACCTACAGGAGGCTAGGCCTACATCCATCATGAAAAAGGGCTGGCTCTGTAGAACTTCCTATGACGAGAAGAATTCAGAGATATCCCAATGATCAAGATGATGGGTACAGCAGCAGTGATGATGATGATGATCTGTGATCCAGTGACGATGATCCAGCTCCAGAATTGAAGACTTGTGCCGATATGTATTGATGACTTGTGTTAAGAGAATACCTTCCTAGTTAATAGGGAGTGTTGATGTATTTGTAACTTCAGAAGATATTCACTTGCATATTGTATTTGTACTTTATTGTATCGCCAACGGAGATGTATTATTCCTTGGATTGGAAGTTTCGTCAATTGTACTTGCAAGTGTCACAAGTTATATTGTAAGTGTCGTAACTTATACTTGATGGGTTATTAGACCACTTTGATGGGGTCGGCCCTGTATGAGTCATATGGGTTAAAGGGTTATTAGACCACCCTAGTGGGGGTCATCCCAGTCAACATTATATTAAGTGGTTAAGTTGGGGCCGACCTAATTAGAGTTAAAAGACAAGTGAAATAGTGTATAAATACAGAGTGTGTCTCTCATTTTACACATTCTCTCATTCACTCACTTCGCATTAGTGAGAGAGAGGAGGAGTGCGCACTAGTGGAGGAGAAGTAGCTTCTACATTCATCTATATCTTGGTTTTGATCTTTGTGATCTTTGTATTGGTGCTTATTCTATCTCTGAGGAAATTGCAGGGTTTTTCACCTTGTTGGTTTTCCCCAGTGAAATGTTTTGTGTCTCTTGTCTATTGTCTCTTATGCTTGATATGATGTACATGTTGTTCTTTCAGTTAAGATCCTAGATCTATTGAATTAAATGATGAAAAACTAACACTTTCCTCTCTCCTTTTTTCTTTCCCTGCTCTCCATGGTCAATGCATTACCTAATGTCTCACCTGTGCTTTTTCTTTGCATTTTGCTTGCTAAGAATAACACTAACAACATCATCAAATATCAAGGTGTTTGAACCAGAGATAGAGTTACTTATAGCCATGACCAAGCCATTCCAGCTTCTAGAAATGAACACAAGATTAGAAGAACCCTAACCTCATCATCAAATTTCAAACTTACAGAACTTAGTTGATTTGTAACCGTATTAAATTCATTTAAATTATCAGCAACAAATCCACCCTCATACATCTTCATATTAAATAAACGCTTCATTAGAAATACCTTGTTCAAGGTCAAGGGTTTTTCATACAGCTTACCCAATGCGTTCATCAAACCCTCTGTTGTCTTTTCTTTTGAGATATTGAAAGCCACCGACAAAGCGGGGGACATTCGTATTGTTCCCAGTTCCTTTCTGTCAAGAACCTCCCATTCTTCATCCTTCATAGTCATCGACTACTTTGCTCTCCTCCCAACGGTAGGAATAGATTCTTCTGGTATAGATAGTCCTCCATTTGCATCTTCCATAACTGGTAGTTTTGGCCATTAAACTTCTCGACCTTAAACTTTCCTTCTTCCGCCATTGCTCCCACTCGAACCAGAAACCCTAGTTTCCTACGGGTTTATCTTCCAAACAGACCTTTGGCTCTGATACCAATTGTTAGAAAAACAGGATCACAGAGCAATGACAATAAACAAGATGCAAATACAAATCACACAAACATATTACAAGAGAGACACCAATATATCATGGTTCACACAAGATGGGCTACATCGACACTCAAATTGTCAGTCCTTATTATTATACCACCCAGCAAATGAAGGGATACCAACCATTGTCTCATAGTCTCTCTTTTTCAATCTTAGAGATATTTACAATGCATAATACCTAATACATCAACCCTATCTGTATTACAATGTCTTTCTTATAAAGGGGAATACCATGGGAAAATACCACGGGTTACCCAAAACCATGGGCCTGTAAAACAACCCCAAAAAAATTTCTTATGGGGCGAAGCCCCCGGACCCCCCAGCCATGAGGGATGATCTCCCCTGGAACCCTGTGAGGGAGCGATTCCCCCCCACACCCCCCCACTGGGGTGAGTGTACATTCCACCTGCATATCATATAAAACAGGGGTACAAACACAGTTGAATAATAATATCTCTGAATCTGGGAGATCAAGCTCCACAACCAACAAGGTTGTTGGTTCCCTCCTTTAAGCGGTAAAGGACATAAGTCTACTGTTTCGATTACATGATCATGGCCAAGTCATGAGTACCCATATGTGGAGTTAAAAACATCTTATTGGAACCTGTATCCAACTAGGTTTTTTCTCATTAAGAGGCAAAGAAGATTTTGCATTAAAAGGTCAAATTCATAAAAAGTTTGCATGAGAGTTTATGGACAACGCGCTCATGTTGGTCTCTCCCAAACACACTTTCCAAAAATTACAACATTCAATTTTGTTGCTTGGTTTGCTTATTATTCCCAAGGATGAATTTTCCATCTCTCCTTGAGACACTTGACCTCAATGCAATTGGAGGCACAAAATGAAAATTGTGCATTGAAAGGACATGTCATTAGTTGAAATACATCTATTTCAGTAGGGCCATCCTCCCCATTCAATCATAGAGGTCGAACACATTTTCTCTAGAGTTTAAATGGGCCTCAAAATCCTAGCCAGACATTGATAGCTTCATAGATTGATAAATTGCATAGACTTGGTACAGCTTGATAAATTGCGCAAGTTTCGTCATGGATTTGTTTTCTTTGTTTTTTTCTCCCATCTAAGTAAACCACAATATCTGCATCCTCATGCCCATTTTCATGCTCACTATCACCATCACCATGTCCATGCTCATTATCACTATCCCCATGGTCGTTGTCGCCATCACCATGCCACCATGAACATCGTCGTCATGCTCTTCCTACCCATGTTGTCACCATCACCATCCCCCTTTTCACCATAAGATTATCATCCATCATCTACACAAATATAATCGTTAGATACCTAATTTAGAAACCTAGAAACCCAAACCACAAACATAGAAACCTAATCTAGCCTTAGAAATCTAGTATACCCTAGAAACACAATATAACCTTAGCAACCTAATCCATAACAATAGAAACCTAAACCATGAAAAAAAACCTAGTCCAAGAAACCATAATTTGTATTCTAAACCCCTAGACTATAAATCCTAGTCTAGAAACCCTATTTTGTAGCCTAAACCCTAATTTAAATTATAAACCTTAGAAACCCTAGTTTGTATCCTAGATCCTACTTTGTATTCAAAATCCTAGAAACCCTAGTTTGTAGCCACTAATTATCGTGGACCAATCACTAATATCAATTATTCATTGTCATTTTTTCCCAAATTGGACCTTCACTATACATTAGTGAATCGATATGTGATTTGTTTGTGTGATGGATTTCTTACTTGGTGTTGAACTTGTGTGGAAATACCCCATTTTAGTGGAACACGTGAACTCTCACCAAGCTTCCTACCATGGTAATGAATCATCAATGCATGATCTTCCATAACCACTTCATCCATCTTAATGTCGCCATCAAAAAACACTTCATCCATCTTAATGTCATCATCAAAAAACATTTTCATCAACCAGTCTCATTAGTTAACACACTTCCTTCATCTATTTTTTGAAGAATCACAACAACCAACCCATGGAACCCTTCCATAAGCTAGAATTATATGTTTTCATGAAACCCATCTACCCCACTAAAAACTAGAAAAAACCCTAAGATGGAGTCTACAAGAACCATCTAGGAATGCTTCTTACAAATCCTCCCTACTTCATATTTGCACCATATGTACGCTAAATTATTTTTCTTTTTGAATCACAGTTAATCGTTAGTTTAAAAGGCATTAAGAAGGAATCACTTTCTTTTAGGTTCAAAAATAATCTAAAAATAATAATGACATCAATTTTAATATCTCTTTGAACTCAATGGGAACTCGAATGGATGGTAACAATTACCCTTTAAAATTATGAGTATAGTGATCTTTATTATTTTGTTGGATTTTCTCATATAGCCATCTGTAGGTGTCCCTGAAATCCTTTGGGGTGTGATTTTAAATGGGCCATAGAATGGTGGTCTTTGCTCGGATTGACAAACCGTCGACTCCATTGGATTCAGGACATTGGGATAGTGCTAGGGATTCCCCTCTCCTCCGGTCCCGTGGCTCATGTGTCATCTTTTAGGTCCATTTTGGAAACTAGGTTTTTCCTCAGTAAGGGACTCTGCAATTTTTGCACATAGAGGTCAAATTTGCAAAATCATCGACCGCGGACTTATGGCTAGTGTTCCTAGTTGGAACCTTCCTAGACACACTTGCAGTACTTCTCGGAACATGGTTTTGTTACACGGTTGGAATTTTATGCCCCCAGTTGGTATCCAACACGTGTCCATGAAGGCCTTTGGGATGTGAGTTGGAATGAGCCATAGATTTATGACCATGGCTCGGATCTACAAACTATCAACTCCATTGGATTCAGGACATCGGGATAGTGCTAGGGGTGCCCCTCTCCTCCGGTCCCATGGCCCAAGTGTCATCTTTTAGGTCCATTTTGGAAACTATGGTTTTCCTTAGTAAGGGACTATGCAATTTTTGCACATAGGATTTGACTTTGGAAAATCATCAACTGGGGACTTATGGCTAGATTTCATAGATGGAACCTTCCTAGACACACTTGTAGGACTTTATGAAACCTAATTTTGTTGCACGTTTGGAATTCTATGCCCTGGTAGTTATCCAATAGGTGTCCCTGAAGGCCTTTGTGATGTGAGTTGGAACGAGCCATAGAATGATGATTGTGGCTCAGATCGACAAATTGTTGACTCCATTAGATTCAGCACATCGATATAGTGTTAGGGGTGCCCCTCTCCTTTGGTCCCATGGCCTAGATGTCATTTGTTAGGTCCATTTTGGAAACTAGGGTTTTTCTTAGTAAGGGACTGTGCAATTTTTGCACATAGGGGTCAACTTTGAAAAATCATCGACCAGGGACTTATGGCTATCATTCCTAGCTGGAACCTTCCTAGACACACTTGCAGGACTTCCTAGAACCCGGTTTTGTTACATGATTGGAATTCTATGCCTTTGGTAGGTATCCAACAGGTTTCCTTGAAGGCCTTTGGGATGCGAGTTGGAACGAACCATAGAATGATGATTTTGCCTCGGATCGACAAACCATCAACTCCATTGGATTCATGACATCGAGATAGTGCTAGGGGTTCCCTTCTCCTCCAGGCCCACTTCTTAGCTGTCATATTTTAGGTCCATTTTGGAAACTACGGTTTTTCTCAGTAAGGGACTGTGCAATTTTTGCACATAGGGGTCAACTTTGCAAAATTTTGATTTTGATTCTAGAACTAGACATTCAAAGAGTGGCAATCAAACCTACCACACTGCACCCTTGGTAGATTGCTATGTCCTTAGTGTGCCACGTCATTTAACATCTCCTTAGTGTTCTACTATATTTTCATTTTGAGTCAAATTAATGTCTTTTTTAAGAATTCAAAGTTCCAAATAAAAAATGGAGGCGATGTTTCATCAATGATATCCCTCTGATCCTTGCTAGATTTGTTAGATCGAAGTCACCATGAACCTTTTCCATCAAGTTATGGGGAATACTTTCCAAATCACAATGAACAGCCATTACATCATCATTTGTATCAATCAAGTACATTCAATTTTAAATACATTTTCATATGAGGATAATCCATCCTTTTTACAAACATAGGACCATGAACATATTATTTCCCTTCATCAAAACAACATTATCAAGGAAGATCATTAAACTAGTTAGGTATTTCATTTTCCATGGATTATGTATGATTACTTTTGCATTACACATTTTTTTATACACATTCAACATATTTAGAGCCATGCTTCACCACTGAGATATTTTTTGCAATGACTCATGGTTTGAGGCATGTTCAGGACCCTTAATATCGAAAGGATGTACATCTAAACATGAGTTAGAATTATAAAAAGTGGAAAATGGACATATGAAAGAGGTAAAGCACAAACCGGGGTCTTACATACTAGGGTTTAGTAAGGATAGGGTTTATATCTTCAACGATTTTATGAGATTGAATTCATGACCAGCTATCGGTTAGCATATTGGAACAAACTACGGTATATTTGTTGTATATTTGACCATATGTACATGAATGCCCAATGAATTTTATTACGCTTTATTTCATGCATTCATTTCCATTGCACTTGATACTTTGCCATTCTTTTTAGCATGCTAGAGTAGGCACACTTCAACCAAACTTCATAGATGCTCATGTATGTATAGTTTGATGAAATACGGTAGCATTGATTAAATGTGTAGAATCTATTAGACTTCCTCTTAGTTTGTGAAAATGTCATAGGATTACATTGATGATATGCGTGGCATGTTTTACATGATAGAGGTTATTCAAACATATTTTGACTTACTTTGTTAACTTTTGTTTTTTTCTTGCAACATATTTTCCTTGCAACCATAATCCTGATCAATGGGTATGAACCCTTGGAGTTGACAAAAACCACAATTTTAAATTAGAAATCAATTTAGCATGCATGTACTGAGTTCATTGAACTGTTGAAAGATATTATTAGTTTGTTCCATTAAGATAATGTTTTTATAACACAATGGTTAGATATTACTTGATCAATTCAATAAATGTAAGAGAATAAATATTGCTTAAAATGTAATTATATAAATTTCAATAGCATAATTTATCAATTTGTGGAAGAAATAAATCATCACAAGAACAAGTGGAAACTCAAGAGAAAATATGCAATATATTGTATGATGCATTGATAGCTGAATGTTTGTAATACAAAATATGTGTGAGGAACCAGCAACAATTAATCGATAAAATGCATGATATATTAGAACACAGAATATTTGTATTGATCTGGGGCCACTTTGAGGGGTAAATATCCTTTGAGGAATCTTAATACAAATAAATTATTGGTGCCTTCATTGGCCTCAACACATGCTTATATACTAAGTCTATGCGCCAATACTACAGGATGACTTACAAAGCATATGCGTCCAACAATAATATACTAACAAAGTAAAGAGAAGGGTTTACATGGGTTCCTAACATCCTCTCTCCCTTAGAAAAAGCTTTGTCCTCAAAGATTTATATGGGGAAATTGATGCTGAATTTGAAGGAGTGGTTCCCATGTAGAATCCTCTGGTTGTAGTTCGTGCCACTGAATTAATACCTCTGTGATAGATCGAATGAGAAGCTGACACCCTTTGTGTTTCAAGGAGTTCTTGGAATACTGTAGATGAAGAAAAACCATATCACCTGCTTGAAAAGTGCGCTTAGAACCATATTGATCGGCTTGTTGCTTCATTCGAATTCTTGCCATGTGAAGATTGTCCTACAAAATGCGAAGAATCTAATCGCGGTTTTGAAGAACTGTGTCAATTGCATGAACTGGTGAACTGTTGAGGGTGTATGGAAGAAGAAATGGCGATGCCTAACCATATATTGCTTCATATGGAGTTATTTTAGATGTATTATTGTAGCACCATTCAACGAGAGGGAGCCACTTCTCCCACTAAGGTTGTTGTTCGAAGGTGAAGCAACAAAGATACGTTTCCAAACATTCATTGGTAATTTTAGTTGTACCATCTGTGTGTGGGTGAGACCCTGAACTCATCTTTAGTTTGGTGCCAGTGTGGAAAAATAGTTATGTCCAAAAATGACTTGTGAAAGTTGCATCGCGAGATGATACAATGGAAGAAGGGATTTCATGAGGACGGAAGAGTTGGTCCAAGGCACAAAATTGACTAGATTTGTAGAGGCGAGCAACCACAACCAAAATCATTGTCTTCCCTCCATATTTAGGGAGCCCTTCAATTAATTCCATAGAAATATATGTCCAAATCTGTGCAGGGATGGGAAAGGGTTCGAGCAATCCCAAAAGGAGCTGTAAAGTATCAAATTCAACCACCATCTATTGAATTGTCATTTTCATTCCCTACCAAAAGAAGTTACGATGTCCCCGCTCATACATCTTGAGGAACCCAGAATGCCCTCCCGATGGCGAAGCATGGAGTTCATAGAAGACAACCTATTGAAGATATTTTCTCTGGGAAGCACGCGATGACCCTTGTATCTTAGCGAAGTACCAGTCCAAGAGTAATTCGGTACAGTAGAAAGGTTTTTGGCCAACCATTGGATGAGTTGAGATAATGGGGAGTCATTGACATAACCCTGTTGAACAGATTGCAACCAATGTGGAACATGCATAGAAATAGCTGAAAGAGAAACTTGGTCATCAAATGTGCGAGAAAGAGCATCTTCCACTAGATTGTCCTTACCCTTCTTGTAAGTGATCTCATAAGCATAACCCATGAGTTTGCTAACCCATTTCAGTTGTGTTGTGGAGGATACCCGTTGTTCCAGGAAATATTTCATACTCTAGTGATCAATCTTGATGTAGAAATAATTCCTTAATAGGTATGGCCGCCACTTCTGTACTGCATGCAAAATAGCCATGATTTCCTTCACAGATATAGAGACGGCTAAATTCTTACCGAAAATGTCTCTTGAAGGCGGCAATCCCACTGGTTCAGCAAAGACACCTACATATCTATCCAAAATGTGTTGTAGATCCAAAGGAGTAGTGGAGACCATTGATGGGTGCATCTGAAGGGAATGGAGTTGAGCGATGACACCATGTGAATTCTTCTTAAGGATATTTTCCAGGCGATGTGAACTAATGATGCAGAGAGAACTTGGTTGTAATCCCGTAAATGTGTTCTATTTCCCATTGATTGAAAACTGCATCCAAAGTTCAGCAAAATCCCATAAGATGCGGCCAAGTGTGCATAACCATTAAGCATCCAAAACCACATCATATCCACCTAAGGCCAAGGAAAACATGTCAAAGTGAAGGTTATAATCTTCCATAGAGATAAACACAGTGAGACACTTCGCCTTGCAAGGTAAGGTTCCCCCATTGGCAATCATGACTTCAAATTTGGAGCAAGGATGGATAAAAAAATCATCTTGTTTGGCGATCTAAGGGTCAATGAACTTATGAGTGCTACCAAAATCAATGAGTATTGTAAGAGAGAGCTTCTTGAAGTAACCCCTGACCCGCATTGTTTTTGGGGTGGTGACTTTGGCTAAAGCATGGAGAGATATCTATGGGTGGTCGTCCTGAGACGGAGGGTCAACAAGCGGATGTTGAATGTCGACCATATCATCTATTATATCTAGAGCTTCTTCACCAAGTTCAAAAGAAGACGGAGAATCCACATCCAAGAGATATAGCCTTTTCTCAACACATCTATTTCCTTGAGTGAATTTCTCATCACAATTATAACAAAGCCCTTTTTCTCTACATGCTTGCATCTCTGCTTCATACAAATGCTTGATAGGAGTTGGTCGAGGAGCTGGCATGATGGGAGTTCGTTGGGTACCCATATTGATGAATGGAACAAAAGTGGATTTGGAGCACTGTTGGGCTATGATCTTATCCTCCGCCAACTTATCCAACCCTAGGACTTCCATCATTGTGTTGGGATAGAACATTTTAACCTCTGATCGAATTTCATCCTTGAGACTACTGATAAAAAAATTCCTATAGAATTCATCAGACAATCCTTCTATGTGATTGGCCAGTTTCTCAAATGTTGTCTGATACTCTCTCACAGTGTCAATTTGGAGAAGTTTAGTGAGTGTTCCTATGAAATCATCAAAAACACTAGGATCAAATCGTTGCAAAAGGAGTTGGCAAAAATCTATCCAGTTTGGCTCGTCATGAGCTTTGATGTACCAATGGTACCATTGAAGGGCTTCCTGTTCCAAATGAAAGGATGCAAGTGGAACTTTGTCGACATAAAAAGTATTATGCATACTGAAATATTTTTATGCCCAGTATATCCATCCAATCAGATCATTACCATTGAAGCAAGGAAAATCAAGCTTCGTCCCACAAAAATTGTTGGAAGAAGAGAACCCAGTGTCTACAGAAGATTATGGCTATCGTTTATTGTTCATGGCTGAATGTTGAAGATGGAGGCTGAGAAATTTTTCATCCAGATCTTGGAGTTTGGTTTTGAGAGCTGCAAGTTCTTCATCCATGATTTGTGCTCCTACACAGGTGACAGCCATAACCAGGAGTTTTTTTTGTGTGAATGGGTACAAAAACAAAAACAAAAGCTTCTTTAGTAAAGGAAAATTTGGATTTGGGAAAAAATATGATGGCTAATTGGGGCTTGACTAGGTTTTAGACACTTTTGAATGGACAGGGAAGCATAAAATGAGGATTTCAGAATCAGGGTGAAAGAATGGGAAAATTTGTCAGAGAGGGACAAAGAAGCGGAAATAGGAAAGGAACACTGTGGCAAATTTTGAAGGCGATTGGGTGAAAATTGAAGAAGTTATGAAAAACCCTAAAAATAAACAAATGTGGGATTTCTAGCTTCGAGAAGTGGAATTTGGGATAGGGTCCTCAGGAATGAAATATGCAAAATGGGATTGCAAGGGTGTCAGTGAAGTTTCAAGGGAAACAGAGTTAAAACAAAGAAGATATGGCGAAAAAAAATAATTATTTATTTTTATTTATTTATTATTATTATTTTTTTCAGAATGGATCTGCAACGGCACGGAAGTGATCGGAAATAGTTTTGGACAGATGTAATCTACGATTTAACAACTGGCAATATATATGGACCCTAGGTATGCGCGGCTTCCTAAAGGATCACGGGATTCACTCAACCAACAATGTTGTCTAACAGCTTATGTATTGAGGCAGTTCCCCTCAATCCACGGCAAGTAAGACTGATAACCACTTTTCCACAAACGACAACTCTTGATTTATCCCACGGGTGGGAACTAGTCAATCAGGAAGGGGTTATTTCCATTTTCACTAGCAGGTCCTTTCAATGGGCCGGCTACTTCGGGGTTCCTGTGGTAGTCCTCACAATGAGTTTTAGGGCTTATTCCTAAGTACTTCCCACAGTTAAGTGGATAGGGATTATTCCCGGATCCGAACCTATAATTGATAGGAACAAATATAGATGCGAAAAAAAATTTGGCAGAAATTCCACCCAACGAGCCCAAGAAAGTGCTTTGATACCAGATGTGAGGAACTTGCAACAATTAACTGATAAAATGAACGATATATTAGAACACAGAATATTTTTATTGATCGCGAGCCACTTCGAGGGGGCAACCTCCTTTGAGCAAGCTCAATACAAATAACTTCTCAGTGCCTTCATTGGCCTCAACACGTACTTATATACTGAGTCTATGCGCCAATACTATGGATCAATATCATGGAACATATAATACTACGAGACGACTTACAAAGCATATGCATCCAATCCTATGGATCAATACCATGGAACATATAATACTATGAGCTAATACAAACTATGGATCAATACCATGGAACATATAATACTACAAGACGAATTACAAAGCATATGCGTCCAACAACAATATACTAACAAAGTAAAGAGAAAGGTTGACACGGGTTCCTAACAATATGGAAAAGTAGTCGGCCATTAAATGGCCTATCAATGTACATGTATCCCTAAGTACATGTACATGTATGTCAAAATACATATATACAGGACTATGTGACATCAAATATTAATCTTTCGCTTTTTTTTCCCCGACTTTCCTCTATCAACCATCTCCCTAGGATCGCTCTACATCTCAGGAGTCTGCAAAAAAAATATAATTATATTAATCAAATAACTACACTAATACCCTACCATTAACAAACTTAAAAAAATAACCGCCAAATTATTTATGACAAACACTCACCAAATCCAGTCGGGGAATAGATGCCTACGGTGTGCTCATGAAAGGCCTCTCTATAATTGTGCTCTACAAATAAAAGATAATATCTCAATTAATTCAACAATTCAACATTGATCAACATGTTTGCGTAAATTGAAAAAAAGAGACTTGTCCATTAATGAACATCTCACCACAAGAGGAGACCTGGTCACAACAATGGATTGGGCAGAGGGTCCGAGCACTACTGCCGCTAATGGCTACAATCACAAAATGGGGAAATAGCTAGACATGCCTGAATAAACAATAAAGTAACATGGTTAAATACTATGCATTGTAATTATTGAAATAGTTACCTATGTATGGCTTGTTGCTATTACAGATGTGACACTAACTGCAACATCAATCACCCTTGTTAGGTGAGGGGTAGATGGATCTCCCGTGTGTCTTCTATAGAGGAAATCCACACCCTTTCTAGGAGTGGATCCTCTCTTATACAATTGTCCCTTCTACACATTTGGACTATGAGGAGAGGCAACTGCTGAATGTTTCCTAAATATAGAAGTTGGTGGCTACAATCACCAATTACTAGTATAGTTAGAAATGCATTGGTCAATGAAATAACATGTATTAACAAACTGACAATGATGAAATACATACCGATGTATTGTATACTTCAATCAATTCTAAGAAACATTTTGCCACCCGTTGATCCTCTATGGGAACACTAGCGCTTGTATTCCCACTAGGGGGGAGCTCACTAGATGAAATCATTTCACTCTGAGGGGGATCTACAACCTACAATTTAGAAAATTGTAAATATTAGATCATGTAGCATTAATTAAGTAACATATGATAAAAACCTAACATGTATTAAAATAATGTCATGTTGAAATAGTTACCTCAGTGTGAGTTTTTGTCACTAAAGGTATGACAACATCTTGTACATCAGACGATTCTGGTGCATGAGCCTATGGACTATCCTTTGCATCATCAATGGAAAATTCTTGCCCCTCATCCTCTTCTTGTAGAAATTACAAGTTTTAAAATCATTAAAAATATTAGCAATCTATATATGTGTATAGTAAGGAAAAATCATTTACAAATGACTCTAAATTGTTAACCATTTGCTTACCTGTGTAAAATACCCAGTAAATCTATCATCTGTCTAGACAGGACCAAAGCAAGGATGGCTGCATACTGTGCATGAGTGGGGCTCTCAGATGTACTCATGGTGTGCAGGTCTAGTGCCACTATTATATGCTCCTCAACCACTGGAAGGTGGTGGCTCTACCCCACCGAGAGGTGGTGGATCTACCCCACTAGGAGGTGGTGGCTTTACTCCACCATAGATGGTGGCTCGGATGGCCCTTCTTGATACGTACCTTGAAGATACGTGCTATGTAGAACAACCGCCAATGCCAACAGTAGGAATGACTCCTGTGTCTGTGAGACCAACTGATGTGTAGGCGACACATCTAGCCTGGGTAGCTGCCTACAAGGTGGAGCTACTAGGAGATTGGGATCTATGTGCCTCGCATTGGGACGTTTTTGAGGCATCCTCGTCCCAATGCCCTAGTACTCCAAGATATCAAATTAATTAACATGCTTCCTGAAAACAAATTTTGCGTACATCTTTCTAAGAAAATATAGAGGCATTTCCCTATTGTTATGTGGTGGTACATCAAATACGATGTACCATCGATCCATCCAATTATCTATGAATGGTTGATATGTACACCGCTCGAAAGAAATATGCCTTTGTTTATATTCAGGATTTCACCTATCTGTGGATATCTAAAAAGGGCAATGATATGTTGTTTCATTATCTTCAACTTCTTAACTTCCTTGTATCTAATTCCATCAACATATTCTTGCCTCTTTCTCTCTCTGTATGTAGCAATATCTTGTAGTGCACCATTTGACCTACGAAAGGTCTCTATCATTGCATCCAAATTAGATGCAAGCATACTGTGCCTATCATCAATAATTGTTATTGAGGCTCGAATGTCTCCTAGCCTCTCAATTTCTCTTTGGATGTTTGGATGTGCTTCCATGGTGGTCGCTGCAATCAAAAAATAAAAAAACAAATCATTAGAGAGATATACATGTGCTATAATGACATCTCTCAAAAATGAAAAAAGAAAAATGTAAAAACTTTGTACAATAACGAATACATTACGAGCATAAATATCATATCGATATACTATAATAACAACTACATGTAAACCAATGTGGAAGGTGAGGATCAACTACATGTAAATCGATTAATGATCGATGGCAGAGAGCTCCTAATTCAATTAATAATGAAGGATCGAGACAATGGGGGCCTTAAAAGCACTTTATGTACACCTTTCTAGAGCCAAGGTATTGGAGAAGATGTTATTCGTCATCCTCTACCTTAAGAAATTTCTCCTTTCTATCTAATTCATTTCATGTTCGTGGCCCTTTCCTTGCTCAGAATCTAGTGTATGACAAGGAAGATTTGGTGGTGAAGTCCTCTGCGTCATTAAGAAGGGGAAATATTTTGAATGTGAAGGTTTATCTACACTTTTTCCATGAAGTAAATATCTTATCGGTTGCTAGGTATGAAGACCCAAATCCATCGATTGAGTGTCTTAGTGGTGAAGGAGGTCAAAACAGATGTGGTAGTTCATCTTAGCAACAAAGTAAGCGGTGTGTCTACAAAGGAGGGGAACCTAGTCCCTTGGGTTTTGGGGGATGATGCAAAATCCATCATGCCATTGGGTTGGATTCACAAGCATTGGTTAAAAAATTTTAGGGTAAAATCATGCATGGAAAAAAAACATAGGGTTTGGTTGAGTCAAGTCTAGAAAGCAAGCCTAGGTTATAGTCCATAGTTCCTCCTCCTAGCCAATGGTGGATGGATTTCTTTTCCAATTTGCAATAGATGTGGAAAAAATATTGAGGAAAAGTTTGTGTTGGGATTCAAATCCCTTATTGCTTAGGTGGATTCAAAATTCATTAAGGGGATTGATAGTATGGAGGAATTTCCATAAGTTAAATAACAATTTTGAAAATGTTTAGTTTTGGAATTTTCATTTACATGGATTTTAATTTAGGGAAATATAAAAATTTATAGTTTTACTGAGGAAATGAGGCAACGATGAATGTTTGGATGCCTACCTTTCCAATCCTCCTTTATCTTCGAATTCACCCTCATTGCTCTTCGAATTCACCCTCCCTCCACTTCTCCACGCCGACGGTGGAAGCTCTAAACACTCGAGTGTTTTTGTTAATTCGGTCAATGAATAGCGGATGCGGATGTAACATGGTTTTTGGATTTTAATATATTAACCATAATGCACAAGCATCATAGTGATACATAACGCAAGTGCGTTATGTATTTCTATAATGCTCGCGCGTTATTGAATTCATAACGCTTACGCAATATGATTTCCTATCATGCATGTTAAGTGACATGGCAAGCTCATGCCCACGCATGCCCAGTTCAAAGAAACGCGTGCGTGTTTTCCTTTAGTTAAACTTTAGCATGTTTCGTGAAAGCACGATTGCATCTAAAAGGTCCCTCAACTTCGTGCGAAGGCCCTTTTTGGTTTTGAATGAAGATCATATTCAAATTGGTAATACGAATATTCTCTAATTCTATCCATTTCGTCAACTATTTTTGGGGAAACAAGAAATTTGTCTATTGCAATTTACTAATGAGATAAAGTGACTTAATATCCTTAACATGAGACATTGCAGTATATCCAATTCTATGTTATTTAAGTCCATTTGGATTGAATGCCAATTTATCCATTGCAAGCCCTTGTGACCTATGCATAGTCCATGCACATGCCAATTGGATAGGAAATTGTTCTCGAATTAAACAAGTTCCATTATTTATTTCAATGTTGTCTACACATACGTGTAATAAGTGTCCAATTGTTTGTTATTCAAGATCTCTAGAATTGGTGCATTTTTGCTCATTGCAACAAGCCAATTGTTGGATTTGTAAGTTCAATCCACACTATATTTTTCTTTCCTATTGTGTAATTCTTGAAAATGCCTTCACCATTATTAACCAATCTATCTTCAATAGCATAGTTGCCTCCAATCAATTCAACAAGCATGTCTTCTTTAAGTACTATTGTAGAAGGAAAATGCATTTTTTTGTTACCATGATTTTCTATTTCCATTGAGTCCATTTTTCTGTCAAGTGCATTTAATATAATTGGCTTTCATTTTAGAAATGATAAAATTTTATGGTTGTGTTGATGAGCATCTTTGTTGTGATGGGAAAGATATGGAAATGTTCGATAATTTCTGGGAGGTCTATAGCAATGTTTGTTCAAGTACAATATATCATCATTCGTTTGGGATCATGTTCTAATTATGTTCAAGATTGATATAAAAACTCATCATCTTGTTGCATTACTTGTTTGAGCTCGAAGCATTTGACTTATACCATTCCGAAAGCTATATCATATTGTGTCAAATTAAAATATTGGATGTTCAAATATCCAAGAATCACGTATAGACTGTGCTTGGAAAAGGTCACCACATAATATAATATCAAGTTTCCAAAAGTTGTTGTTGGTGTATGCTTGATTTCATTCAGTTGTTTTTCGATATTGTGTATCATTTGAGACCAATCAATGATTCTTCATCTATGAATAATAGTCTAAGTTGTTCATATTGCTTATTCAATGTATCCAATGTATTAGAGGTAAGTGGGAGAATGCTTGATGAAGATGGGGGGAGTCGAAAAGTTGAATGAACTGCAGTACCATCTGCATTGTATGCATCCTTTCCAGTGAATGAAACTATGATTCCCTTTTTCTTTGAGGATGTCTTTGGAGATATTTGTTATAGAGATGCAACAATTCATGATAAATTTCTTTCACTATAAATGTTTTACCTATTTGTTCATCTATAATAATAAAAAACCACCAAATACATGGTATCAAAATTCAACTATTGAAAAATAATCTAAAGCTCACGCTTGGATCCCTTCCACATTCTTCGCAACTTGCATCTAATAGGGGGGGACATCAGTGATGATAGTCAGGATTCAAGATTCAAAGTCCTACCACTCAACAAATCAATCAAACAAACATTCAACAACTAATTTACAAATCATATCAGAGAATTTTAGCATGGCACCTGAGATCCTCTTCAAATCATCGTTTGGGAACTCCAACATGTAAATTGGTCTCCTCATCAAACTAATCAACTATTCATTGAATGTTTGACACATAATGGTGTATACATTTAGAGAGTGCTCGATGATCATATTTGTTCACTTATAGAAAAAAGGTGATCCTATTTGTTCACTAAAATTAGCAGAATATGTTAACTTCTTCTAGAATAATTAGGGAATGTTCATACATGACATATATTCACTTTCAAAATTTCATCTCTCATTCAAATTTCAACCATATTAGCAGTTTTTCAAGCACATCTTCATTAAAATTCAGTTCATAAGTTTCAAATTGAAGATGATATCAATTCTTGCTACTTCATTGGTATAATTATTTAGACTTGTAATTGAAGGGGGGAATGTTAGACTATAAGTCCCAAGGCAATCACAAAGTCTTAGATCGCCTTTCAAGTGAGTTTCTATTCTTATCACTTTATGAGTTGTCATACTTAGTTATTGGTCAGTTGTCAATGAGATCTAGATTTAATTGTGACTATGATCATTGTACTAAAACATGTCATCATTGGTATGAAGATCAATGTTGAGAATGGATAAATCCCTTTCAGTCATATTGAGTCTCTTGTTTTCTTGCTCTATAGTTTAACGGTTTTCTACTTTCGTTGTGACTTACAGGACTAGGTTGTGGTCTAATAAATCATGACCTAGGGCCATCTAAGCCATCAAAATCACTCGAGGATCCCACTCAACCTGGGCCACACTAACCCTTAACATGGTTGAAATTTTAAGTGTTTCCTCTCAACTACCTTATGAGGTTCCAACTCAAGTTTCCATGCAAGACAAGGCCCTTTAAAACCAACCATGCCATATCTAACTACAACAAAATATTTATTAAAAAATAACAATGAAATTGTTAATTTTAAAAAAAAACACAAATTATTAAAAAAAATGAAAATTTGAAGGAAGGGGTGATTATAGGATTCCCATAACCACCCTTCCCCTCTAGTCTCCTAAATTTTCATATTTTTGTTTATTTTGTTTTTAATGAAAAATTGAAAGGAAAGGAAGTGTGATTGTAGGATTCCCATAACCACCTCAACCCCTAAATTTTCATATTTTTGTTTCTTTTGTTTTTAATGAAAAAATGAAGGGAGGGGTCATTGTAGGATTCCCATAACCACCTCTCCTCCCAGATTTTGATATTTTTGTTTCTTTTGTTTTTTAAACAATTCGTTATTTTAGTTTAGTTTATTTTAAATTGTAATTTTTAATATTTTCTATTTTTAATATTTTTTTATAAATAAGTTGTGTTTTTTAAATAATTTTGTTGTTACTTGTAAATAAATTGTTTTTAATTTAATTTAGGGGAGGTTGATTTGAGATATGGTTTTTTCCAATTACATTTTTTAATAATTTAATGAGTTCTAAAATTATAAAAAGATTCTTGATTTTCATTTTGTTTGAGTTTTGGATCTAAAACTTCAATACAATGAAAACCCAAAAGCATTTTTACAATATCTATGTATTGTGAAAGCATCCATAAGTGAGTTCTAAAATTCTCACCCAAAAAGGGGTGCTATTTTTAAAATTCCTTCCAAAAAGAAAGGGTGTCTTACTAGTAGCACCCACTTTCTAATTATGACTCAATTTTAAGGATTTTGGTAGGAAAAATATTGGTTGTCTAGATCATTATTTCAAATAACTTATAATTTTAAGCTCTAAAAAATTGGGTGAAAATAAGAGCACCACTTTTTTATTCGGGGATCAATTTTAAGGTTTTTGTTTACAACTTTACGAGGAATTAAGGCAAGGTAGAAAAAAAGGTTGTAATTCATTAATCTTTTTTGAGTTTCCTCTATAGCATCACGAATTTATCTACCTTCCAAGAATACAAATGTTCTTTAAAATTCATTTTAAGAATATTTTTAAATTCTAAATACTAATATTTTTGCTAATATTTTATAGATACAATTACACAATGATATTGACTTAAAAAGTTTTAAAATTATCTTTCTTACCCTGTAAGAAAAGTGACATTAAAAATGCAAACTTTCCTTGAATTCTTGACATCATCTATCTCTAATATGATTATCTTCCAATAATTAATTATAACCCAGGTATAAGGTATAACTCTACGAGAAAACAATTGGACCTTGGGAATTTATCTCATTTGAAGAATGAAAATACTAGTTTTATCACTTCCTCGGAGACCTCTTCAACAAGAATTTGATTCACCTCCTCGTCTAAATACCCTTCTAAATATGATTATCACGATGATTATATTTCCACTATCTCGTTTTGCTAAGATGAAAGAATCAATATTTAAAGTAAGGAAATAGTTTTCCTTGTTTCCATCTAATTTGTTCATTTCTTATATTGTGTTTATTCTACTATAGTGAGTAGAATACTATAGTGAGTAGAAAAGGTATGGAAAAATGACATATTTTATCTTTATTTTTTCACATAAATAATCTTATTTTTTATTTTCCATTCTACATTCCACTTCTCTTATTTTTAACATCTTCTATCTAGAATTTTCCATTTCTTTCATCCAGTCACTCTTTAATTGTATAAAAATTTCCATGAGCATATAAAGAAATAGTTTTTTTCTACCTCTTATAATTGCTCCATGCTCCAATATCATTTTTTTTCACTTTTTCATATGGACATATAAAGAAATTGTTTCGTATTCTATCTCTTATAATTTCTCCATGCTCCAACATTATTTTTTTTTCATTTTTTCATAAATTCAACAAATTGAAAGATTTTTGAATCCCTTTATGAGGGATTATATCCCACCCGCTACTATTCAATAAACCTAATCCATTTTATATTTTATCCTACTTCCTCCCAACCTAATTCATTTTATATTTTATCCACTTCTTCCCAGGATCAAATTTTATTAACATCCATTAAAAATTTCTTAGAAAATAGGAATATTCTATTATCTTGAAGAACCCTCTCCTTCTAACCTATTATTCCTTTAAGTCTAACCATCTTAATGGGATCCATAGCAATTAATACCAGCTCCTCTAACTTTGGATCTAAAATACTTTGTAAGTCTATCTTTCATTGCATTAACCCACAAGACCTTATTATTCCTCTAAGTCGGACCATCTTAATGGGATCCATAGGAATTAATACCAGCTCCTCTAACTTTGGATCTAAAATACTTTGTAAGTCTATCTTTCACTGCATTAACCCACAAGACCTTAGGATTTCTCATGGTGATTTTAAATCACCGCTTAATATGATATTATATTTCCTTTTAACCTTAGAAAGGCTTATTTTCCTCATGTTGGCCATAACAACTTATAACCGTGACATAAAAAGATGATTCTTCAAAATGAAGTTATGTACAAATGCTAGCAACAAAAAGAAAAATTCAAGAGATATATATGATATAGTAGGAGATACTTATGCGTATGGTTAACAAGAAATCATATTATGGAATGATTATTATGGTTAACTATTGTTATATAGAAAGACCTCATGTACTTTGACCTCAGGATATTTTGTGTTTTAATGTTTTGATATTTTTTTGTTCTTATGTTTTGATATTTGTGCACGAATGTTTTTGTGCTTTTTTCCCAAGAAATCGTATCAGAGCTCAGGTTGCTCATGCTAGAATGTCTAGTGCCAAACTGTCGAGATCCATGTGAAGTTTGATATGTGAACCAATGGTGATATTAACATTATTTTTTATCCCTGTGATGGATTTGGGAAGATGATAGGTTCAGATATAACAATCGTTGATGAAAGAGATCTAACAAAAGCAATCAAAATGAAAGATAATAATCCCTGACAATAATAAGAGCCTCTTGGAGTACTGAATCTATGCTTTATTTGCCTACAAAGTAGGCAAACATATCCATATTCAAGTTACATTTTTTGTGGGAGTGTTCAACCTAAGAATTTGTGAATAAGGCAGAGCCAACTCTCGTTTCGTACAATTTTGAACAGCATAGCCAGATCATGATAGAAATATATGTTGTGCAGACGAAAAGCACCAAGACACATTGATATGAGTTGCGTTGAAAGTGAAAGTGGGGGCCATGAGTAGCATCATGGTCACAAAATACTCAAGCTCATGGAGATCTGGAATCACAGTCACCATGATTCAGAATTTGTACTTGAGATCTGGAATCACAGTCGCCATGATTCAGAATTTGTACTGCACAAAGTCGAGGTGATTCCAGGAGAGGATTTGAAAGGCCATGGGATCGTGTTGCATTATCTCAAATTCCCAACATATGGTATAATACTCTTAAGAGTGACACAACTTACTTTCATTTTCTAGAGATTGCATGGCTTTCATTTGCATGTTCTATTATTTCTATTCGAAATTTTCACAAGGGTCCCATGAAGTTGCTAAGGAGTTTGATTCTGCATAGCGCTATGTTACAAAACCATGAAACACTCTCTAGAATATCGATTCATGTGCTTTTGGTGATGGAGAAAGATGGAAGGAAATTGCATCATTAAATCCACACATAAAAAATCCTTATATAATTTTAATAAATGATAAAAAGGTCGATGTTGTTAAGATGATGTCATATCATTCCTTTAAGCCTAGGCTGGGGATTCACAGTGCTGAACATGTTGATGGTTAGATGAAGAAGGATATCCAATAGAGTTTGGAACTGGTCGCTTGATTTTTATGAAACCGTGATAACTCAAAGAAAAAGAGAAGGCATATTAATATAGATATAAAGAAAATGCAAATGTCTAGATGTTCGAGAACTATGAAATATTGTATCGCCTATCGAAATTAACAGCCGGAGAGGTTGTAAAAAAGGTTGTGTAGAATGCGTTCACTGCAAAGAGAATGAGCAACTCACACTCAGGAGGAGGAGAATTAAAATTGAATTTCCTTCCTTGATTTCTTAATCAGTGGCACAGTCACCTCCTTAGCTTCAAAATAAAAGACTTATATTCTATCCATAGAGTTAAACTACTCCACAACAATCTTGCAATATTTCACTAATTAAGTTTCAAACCCAATTTCAAAGATGTCAAAATTCTCAACAAATGAAGTTTGTAATTGAAATGGCAAAATGTAGTATGGAATGTGAAAGCTAGTTCACATGCATAACGATCTCCTTCTCCCTACCCATAGATAAAAGGAAGCTTGGAAGAAGAGATTGAACGAGTCATGTGCTGCCACAGATTATATTCACTTTGGCAAAGTTCAGTGGAATATGTGTCACGACCCCAGGAGTAGTGCCCCAATTTTTCCATTTTCAACTCCAATGCATGTGTAGAACCAGCATGCTTCGTTAATAAGGGCTTGGCCTACTTACGGCTATTACACATGAATTACCGTCCTCTTCACTCAAGGCCTGCCCATAGCTATGCCTTGAGCTATGAACTATTGCGTCGTTGTAAGCCTCTACTCAAATTACTCACGCAACAGTCACTTGCACTACAGTAGTTCAACAGTTAGCCAATTCTACAATTAAACATTACACATGAACATCACAGTACAAGTATATAGCAATATACACAAGGGACATCAAGTATGGTGGTGCCCAAAGTAGGCATCTGAACTCTTTATGAAGAGTGTTACATATATTACAAGATACAACAAAGGAGTGTGCCCAACCCGACAAACATTCATACACAAATATACAATAGATTCAGGACGATGCCTATACAAACCATGTTCAAGATAGTCGAAGAAACCCCAAGACGTCTCTAACTTCCTGCACATCCAACCTCTACTATATCAACGGAACTACCTCAATGCACATCTTAACATCTTCACTGCATCAATCGCTACGTACTTTAGTACTCCTCAACACAAAGTGCACCCAACCAACTTGACTATGTAAGTCACCGAAAGCACCCAAGTGACACTAGTTGATATCAACAAATTGCTCTCGGAAGTGTGCCCAAGTCATACCTCTCTGACCAACTTAGCCTACTTACAAATTTACACCTGGAGTACACCTCTTCATTCAAGATCCGCCCATAAATATGCCTTGAGCTACAAACTATTAGGTCATTGCAAGCCCCTACTCAACTTACTCTCCCAATAGTCACTTTCACTATAGTATTTCAACACTTAACCACCAATTCTACAATTAAGGATTACAGATGAACATCATGGTACAAGTATCCAACAACATACACAAGGGACGACAAGTATTGTGGTGCCCAAACTAGGAACCCAAACTCTTTATGAAGAATGTTACATATAGTACAAGATACAACAAAGGAGTGTGCCCAATAGACAAACACTCATACACAAATATACAACATATTTAGGATGATGCCCATACAAATCCCTATCCAAGATAGTCTAGGAAACCCCAAGACGTCCCTCACTACCTAGACATCCAACCTATACTCTATCCACGTGATTGCCTCAGGGGCCCTGCATACTCTAGTACTCCTACTCAGCACCAAGTGCACCCAATCGGATTTCCTATGTAAGTGACTTGAAGCACCCAAGCCACACTACTTGGTCTCAACAAACTGCTCCCAAAAGTGTGCCTAATTCATACAACTATGACCCGACAAAGTGCGCCCAACTTGTACTATCTGTCCTGGAAAGGTGCACCCATAAGTGTGCCCAACTCTTGCTACTCCAACCTATAAGAATGCGTGCAACTTGTGCTACTTCATCCTGATAGGTTGTTCCCAAATCACGTTGATCTATCCTGGAAAAGTGCATTGAACTTGTGCTACCCATCCCGACATAAAATGACCAACTCATCCTATTTCGTCCCGGTAGAATTTTCCCAATTCGTGCTATTCTGTCATGGAATACTGCACCCAACTAATTCTATTGCATCCTGATAGATTGCACCCAATTTGTGCTATTGACATCTCAACGAACTGTACCCAAGTCATGTTGTTGCATCCTGATGAACTATGTCCAAGTCGTGTTATTTTCTACTTACTGACTTCACTTGGATTTTCCTTGGATGACTTGAATCACTTGGATGATTTTTTCTTTACACTCCACTTGTATGTATATGGTCCTCCCTTGTAAAGGTGCAACCAATCCAACTCAAGTGTTCCCATGCCAACGTGTGCCCAAATTCCACAAGTGGACAACATGCTTCACAAGTAAGTGTTGGCTTCGCAAGTTGTCCCAATAGGTGGATGCCTTGGGTCCATGCGCCCAGCTCAACGTTCCCTAAGTCTCTTACTCCCATCCATCATGGCTTTGCAAGACTACTTTCACTTATTATTTTCATGGAGTGTGGGAACCATGCTCTCTCCATGCCTCCACTCATTGTGGCAAGCCATGCCCATGTCTGCACAAGCCAAGTGTGCAACTCCACACTCAATTGAACCGGTGGTGTGCCCCTTGTCATGCTTATAAGGTGATCTGTATGTCTAGTTCATCCAACTCCACACTCAACCTCTGTCAATCCCTCTTGAGCCTTCGACACGTGTTAGGGTAAGTACGCCTGACCTTCATGCCAAGGTCGCGACAATATGCCTTTTCCTTGGTTCGTTGATCTCTTTTTCTTGTTAGGTATATACATTTTTATTTATTTGGGTATTTGTGAAATGTTATGATATGCCATTATTGGTTATGGTTTCTCATTAAAACAAAGATTGATGTGGAGACTTTGGGAGCTAGTATATTCAAATTTATTTACAAGTTTAAAAATGGTTTTGAGTGATTTACAGGTTAAAAAGATGGGCTTCATTTTAAAGTGAGACATCCATGTTGTTTGTAAAAGTGGGACAGGTTGATTTTTTTTATAAAGAGTTCAATGGGTTGTAATGGCCATAAGTAAAAGAAGGAATAGGTTGAGACTTTGTTAATGTAAATCAGCCATTTGTGGTGTGTTCAAAATTGAATCAAAGAAAAATAAAATAAAAGTTATGTATTGAAATTTTAATGCTTTGTAAAAGAATTGGGGTGCATGCTTAGTTGTACTCAATGCCTATACAATTGTTGTGCTTAATTGATCAGTGCATAGTCATTTGTACAGGACCCTAAACTTGCTTTGTTGATTCTTTGAAAAGTTAGTGCATTGGCGCAAAGATGAGACCAGTTTTCTTGCACAGGGTCCAACAAAGGGGGACACTATAGTAGATAGTGTGTTGGCATATTCAATCCCCAAAAGGAGAAGGTCTCACCCAAAGCACAACCTAGACTTGTTTATGATGAGGAGATCTAACTGGAGGGATATGCTAGGAAATGGTCTACTGATTCACCATACCACAACATACATTTATCATATATATGCAAAGATACTTATAATAGAGTTACTCAACAGGTATAAAGCAAAGAACATACATTACCATTCATCATATACACATAAATTAAAGGGACCCAATAATATATCATTTATATTCATCCATATATTTATGATACAATACATGCAAGTGACTATACAACATTAATAGATAGTCTATAGATTAACCCATCATAGATCCAGGTACATCATCAAAACCCACAATCCCACAACCCAAATACATAACCCAAAACTCAGACACAATTGGGAGGATGTGTTCAACCATAAGCTTTGTTCATCTTGATATTTGTTGATCTTCCATCTGCTCCTTGCTCACTTGCTCACTTGCTTTGTTCTCTTTATATAGTTGTGGGAGTGGTCCTGATATGGCTTCGGTCGCTAATTGTTTCTGCAACCTCTGCATTATTCTTCGAATGGTCTTCCACAACTAGGGTCCTTTCCAAAAATGAAGGAGGAGACATTCCATGACCACAAGCATTGACTCGCCCTTGATTCAACTTTGTTGTGTTCTTGAATCCTGTGCATATTTTGGTGTTGAATCTTCAAACGAAGGAGCCAACTTTAGTACTTCTAAGGTGATCTCTTGTTGTATATCTAGCACAAAATTGGTGCAGGTAAAATTATCTTTTACCCATTGAGAACTCAACTAGCGGGAACTCATTTAGATTCTCTATTAGGAAGAGTTTCCTCTGTATAGTGCATCGAATATAGCTCATATTTTTTATTTGAAAGTACTTCCAGTTCACTTTTGGTTTTTCCTTTATAGCTATCAAGGTCAGTTGAAGGCACGGGGGGTTCACTAGCAAGGCAATATCATATCACGTCCATTCATATTGGGGGTTTGAATACTCTTAAAAAACTCAAAAATATATTGCCCCGTATTAAGGGGTCAAGGGGGATTTTTAATTTGACATAGTAATATAAATATTGGGGGTTATTTTATTTGGGTGGGACAAGGAATAACCTTCAAATCATAGGATGGATTCATACCTCCAAATCATGGGCTCAATTCATACCCACCTAAAACTTAAGGACCTTCCATTTTTATTTGATATTTCTTATGATCCTAAGTTTTGCATAAATCTGATAATAGTCACTACAACAAATCCTGGAATTAGCGTCTGTTTTAGCTCCCTTTTTAGCGTCCACTATCACTTTTAGTGTATTTTTCATCATTTTTTGTACAAAGTGGACGCTTTTCCACGAGATGGCGCTTTTAATGGTGTTATTGCGTCCTTTTTTAAAGAGAATGCTAATTGGGACGTTAATTAGCAACCCAATTAACGTCCCAATTGGCATCCCAATTAACGTCCCAATTAGCATCCCAATTAGCATCCCAATTAGCATCCATAATAACATCCCATTTAATGACCAAAATAGCCTCCAAAATAATGTCCAAAATAGCGCCAGGTATAGAGTAAGTGATTGTGCCAGGAATTGCGCCAGGAATTTTGAAAGGAATTATGCCATAAATTGCGCTAGGAATTCTGAAAGGAATTACACCATGAATTGCACCCGGAAAAATGCCCGATATAGCGTTAGGTATAGAGCCAAGCATATCGCCAGGCATAGTGCCTGGAATTGCTCAAGGAAGTTTGAAAGGAATTGCGCCAGAAAAAAGTGCCAGGAAAACTCCAATGTTGTGTCAAGGATAATGTTAGGCATGTTGACAGATGTAACACCTAAATGGCCATTTTGGAAACTGAGCGACCCTAATTAATCGTAAATAAACCTAAGAAATCCTATGGTCCATAACGACATTATAGTGTGCCTAACGACATGCTGATGCATATATTGACAATTATAAATATGGCAATGATGATTTATACAATATTTAATAGGATGTTGATGACGACGATGATGTCAATGCCAATAATGATGATGCAGGTTATTATAGCATTATTTGATATTGGTTGGTATTAATGGAAACATAATTCATTGTAATGGCATCATAGTGACCATAATATCCCCTGGATGACCCTAATCGCATTTGACTATCCCTAACAACATTTGAGTGACCCTAATGAAACTTGACTCATCGTAAAAGCATGAGGATGATCATGTTGATGATGCATGATGGAAAGGATGTTGATGATGATGATTACGATGATTATGATGATAATAATGAGGTTGAGATGAATGACTGTGATCATGATGATATATGATCAGATTCCAATGATGATGATGATGATTTTTATGTACTCATGTATTGTGTTGATGATGATGGTTATGATGGTGACGATATCAATGTCAATGATTGTGACTCATGGGATAATACTTATGGATCTTTATTTATCGTAGTGGCACCTAAATTACCATAATCATGGCACTTTTGGATCTCAATTGATCCTAATGTGGGGTAAATTACCTTAATGTCACCTAAATTGCTCTAATAGCATTTGATTTTCACCAACAACATTTGATAGACCCTAATGGCATCTGATTGACCCCAACAACATGATGATGATGGTGCATTATGATAATTATGATGGAGCTTATGGATATGATTTGATAATTATAAGACCATATCATCCATTCTTGCAAGGAAGTAGGGTTCCTTGCTCATTATTATCACAATTATATTGATGATGACAATGATGTCACTAGTACAAAATGAGAGATAAATGACCAGGTGACCAAAAAATTTGGTCACCGTAGTTTTTTCAAGGGATAAATGACCAAAATTGAGCAATTTTAAGTGAGACAACTAAAAACGGCCAAGATAAATGACCAATTTGGTCACAGGACAAAATATGTGACCAAATAACAAGTAACTAAACTAAAAGTGACCACATAACAATAACATTAAAAATATGAATTGGTCGCTTATTTGGTCATTTTTAGTCATGTCACTCCGACAATGGAAAATTACAATTTTGACAATGAATTTGTACAATTCGCTAAATTTTAACAGTGCATATGGATTCTAAGGGGTCTCTGAATCCATCTGCAGTGTCAAAATTTAGTAAATTGTAACATTGTAGATGGATTCATATAATATCTAGTTCAATGTACTTATCATGTCCATATATTATTTCATCATTTTTGTTTTTGTATTATCCCTTCGATAAATCCACCAAGTTGCATCATGTGCATCATCATAGTGTGTCGGTTGAGTTGGGTCTTGGATATTTTCCATCTTTCCCTTCGGGCATTATCATGTCATGAAGTTGGTGTAATTGTGTTCGTCTCATCGTGTTGGTCGCGTTCATATTTTGTTTGAACAAAACTATTTTCATTTGACCCTCTCGCCTGTTTATTAAATTTTCAGTAAGTTAATGTATATTGTGTCATGTTAGCTAAAAATTGTCAATTTCACAACCTCCATTAATTCTCCATATGCATCCATTCGTCATGGTTCTCCTCAACGCACATGTCCTGCCGTGAATTTGATGTCATCGTGTTTGGATCATTGTATTGATCATGTTCATATTCTATTTGAACAAAATTGTTGTTGTTTGACCCTCTCAGTAGTCTATTAAAGTTTTAGTAAGTTCATGTATTTTGTGTCATGTTAGCTGAAAATGGTCAATTTCACAACCTTAATTAATTCTCCATATGCATCCGTTCGTCATGGTTTTCTTCGCACCTGAGTTTAGAAATTTCTAAAGTCCCCCTCGGGTCCCACCTCCAGAGATCCATGATTGCTAGAACGTTTCCCTCTTGGGATGAAGATTGGTGATTATAGGTTGATGTGACCCACATGTGTGGGAGTTATGTTTTTCGTGGGACATACATATTATGACATGATCTAGTACGGAATTCACACTCATTAATGATGGATGATAACCATTGGCATGATGAAAACCTCCTCCAGTTGTCTCCCCCTAGTGGCACCTCCATATTCCAGTGATCCAACATGACATGCACCATGTACCCCACACGTGTGGCTCTCCTACGCATTTTGATGCATGTTTGGGTTACATGAGTTACTTTTACATATTTGGGTTACATGAGGTACTTTTACATATTTGGAGGAAAAATAGAAGAGACTTTTTGGCACAAGATGAGCATTTGGGAACCCTAGACTTTCCTTGAGGAAGAAGGAGGCCCCTACATGAAAATAGCCTTTCATCTTAGCCCTCCATCTCACATGTGTGTGATTGAGAAGGAACTCAAAGGCAATGATTTTCTCTTATGAGATGATTTGTACCTTACTCTATGATATTTAGGGAGGAATGTTCCCTAATGATGTGGTATCAAACAACTTGAAAATAAATAGCTTAGGATTCAAATTATATTTTCTCATTATTCTATTGGAAGGAGAATTTTAGCACCTCATATATAGAGAAGTGCCTCCATTTGTAAATACATAATAAATTGGTGAAGAATACAAGCTCTTGGACTTTATTTATCTTATCTTCTTTTGTTTTGGGGAAGGCTTTGGCTAAGTGTAGCACTTTTATGAGGGATTGATTCACGTGGTTCTGTGGTGCTTGGTCAAGTGAGGCGCTATGGTTTCATGGATGAATGTCTTTAAATAAGTACTTTTGTTGTTCATCTTAGAGGTCTAAACATTGAATGCATGTTCATCTTGTTCATATAAGCTTGGTGAAGCGCCCTCCTTGTTTTAATTATTTGGAAACCTTAATTTTTCACCCTAGATGTGGTGATGTCCTAGTTTGGTATTAACTCTCAACTAACCCTAGTTTCTTTCAATCATATCATGTGCTATGAAGTGTTATTGCTAGACAACTCATCATTCCATGAAATAAAAATGTTGATACTCCTATATAGCCTAAGGTCCTTCTAAGGATCCCATAGAGGGTTTTAATACCTACGTATGTTTCTACAATCTCTCTATATAGTTGTTTAAGGATGCTCCCATACCCCATAAGAGTTTCAAAATAGGTCTCCTTTTAGATTAAGGATAATGCTACTTTCACCATCCTTGCATGGTTTTTTCTTTGAATCCCCCATGAAAGAATATGCAAAAAGCATTTGTAGGTTTCCTTTTGGCATATTCTCAAGGTATTTATCATAATTGAAGTCACTTTTCATCCAATTCCACCATTATCAATATTTGAGAACTTTCAATTAACTTTTATGGTCCTTTTTATATTCTTTGTCTCCTTTATAATTTTTCACTATGACTTATCTTAGCAGAGAGTTACCCTAGATTTGTGAGGGGGACTTTATCGCTCTCTATCCGTTTATAACCAAATATACCAAAACATGAATTTGGGGAGTAAGATCCAAATTACCTTTCTAAAAAATAACTTTTTATGTTTATTACCATGCTTGAGTGCCATGATCTAAAGAAAAAATCTATGCCTTTCATCTTTAAAGTACCCTCATTTTTATTTTTATAAAACTTCCTTTGAAACCATGAGGGTGTATTTGGAATTAAAAAAGAAATGTTCATTTATATATGTCTCATCTTGTTACAATCACTACTACATTAGAGGGGTAGTTGAGATGAAATTTTAAGACGAATTATTCTTTTTGTCTTAAATATATATTTTATTTTAAAATTGCTTTTTTAAGTTTTTCAAATGTCTTAAATTAAGACAAAAGCTAGTTAAAAAGCTTAGAGGCCTTTTAGTCTCCATCAGGCGAGGCATATGAAACATTTTTCACCTTTTATATCACCTACAAAACCATCAAGCATTCATTTCCCCTATCTACCAGTAGCTGTGGCATTGTTGTGTGCATTTATCAACAACGATTGCAAACTATGTATTTTCAAGGTTATGGCGGGACTGGACGAATTGTTTGTGGAGGAAAACTCTGCAGGTAGAGGGATATGGACGGAATTGAAATTACAGGGATTTTTTTGACATTCTTCAACCTATTATTTTTTATGAGTCCAACCTGCTGCACAGATTAGGTTCTAGTCCTTCTCTGATGAGCAAGGGTTCTGCGCTGCACGGAGTTTATGGTCTTGCTATGATGAGAAAGGGTATGGGTTCTGGTTCTAGTTGTTAAGACAAATAGCAAAGGTAGTAGGCCACGAGGTGATGAAGTTAATTCAACCTTCCCTTTCATCTGACAATATGCAAGGTCCTTGTGAACTTGTGTTACAGTTTGGCGTAGTGCCTATGTTTAATCAAGTAAATCATTTTGCGTTCTGGGTTGTTTATAATTAGTTCTCATGAGGGCATATTATGAATCTACTGGATCAATACTAAATCATTCTTCATATTTATGGTGTGTAGACTGCATATCCATTCGAGATGAAACCCTTGGAAGCTGCCGCATGATATTTCAAATAGCTGGTAAGTAAACTTTCGTTTCTGGCCTGTACCCAACTCTGTGTCGGCCAGTCTATTTCTGTTCTATTTGTGAGTAGAATGAAATGGATCCGCAGTTTCCTGTTTGAATATTTATTTCCCCTCTAATATGAAAAATATATAAATGGGCAATATTCTATCATATGGATTACTAGAATATAATAATCTTGAACCTAGATCCCTCAAATATCATCATGCCATTCCTGTAAGCTCTAGCTAACTAGAAATCAGTTTTCTCTAATAGTATTAGAACAACATGATTTGGCTACCATGCATATTATTTGGCATTCGAGGGAATACCTCTGGTTATCTCTGGCCATTACAAATAAAAATCCATGATGTCAAGAAAAAAGGGTTTTTTATCATCTCGTGCATCTGATGAGTAGTGATTCTCTGGTCCAGTGGCTTCGATCTCCTTTTCTGTTAATCACAAGTCAACAAAGAAGGTACATGTAAGAACCATATTTTTCAATATTTCATGTTCATATTGAACGAAACCTAAAGGAAGAGCAGGAAGTCTGTTCAATATAAACCGATGTGAGTACCTATACTTAATGATTACTTCCTTTCAACAGAAAAATGGGAAATCCAGGGCTAAGCTCGTGTTGCCTAATAGTTGAAACAGGGAGAGAAAGAGAAAAATATAAATCCAAAAGATAAATGGAATAAATTCTATACCGAATCAAGGAAAACCTAGAAATAAGTACAAGAGACCTTGATTAAAATAAATGTAAACTATATTGTTCTAATATTAACGATACAGGTGAATAAATTACTCAATCGAGGGAATTCCATTCATGTTGTAGCTGCAACATTAACTGGAACTAATTCTATTTCTGAGTGGCTGTCTTGTCGCTTCAATTTAGTGTTAGATTGAGGTATACCGTAGAGAGGTGGATAGCACAGGCTGCATGACACTTTGTCTACCATCCTCTATTTCCATGTGTTCTCTTCAACTAAATCTCTCGATGAATTAGATCTCTCAATAACAAAGAATGCTTCCTGGGAATTATTACATTGGAATCCGAAAACCATACCTTAATAACTTATTGCTCTAGATTGTTGTTGATCGAATGATACTTTGCCTTAAAATCTGGAATAGATATGTAGTTGCCAACTTTTTGTTTTAAATACTCAACCTCTGTTGATCCTCTGCCATTTCAAATGCTAAAATATCTACCTCCGATCTTGGAAGATAGCTCTCCTTTGTTGACTATATATTCAGAAATTTGGAAATGATTGCTACGAATTAGTAGCTACATCTTCTTCACTACAAACATAGCTAGTAGCTTCACATTTTAAACAATGATTGCAATAGAGAGAGTTTTGAACAATTTTTGTATATATAGTTGTCTTTGTGCTTTGATTACAGAATAAGCCCAAAACTTGGCACTATGCGATGACTCAAGCTCAGATAAACTTGTTGGACATTTGAGCCATGCCCATATGCACTATAGATTCATAATCTCCTTTGAACATTCTCGAAATATGGTGATTTCTTTGACAGTTGGTTGTTGATTTGCAACACTTGTCACTTTAAACTTATGCTACTCCCGCTCGCTTATGACATGAGAAAATAATAATCATGACTGGGCGGTTTGGGCATCTTATGACTAGTGTCCACACTATTAAAATAGGTCAAGAACGTATTCCAGGTCAAAAGCATTCTCATCATGACTTGGCGATTTGGGCATGTTACGACTGGTGTCCACCATTAAAATAGGTCAAGAACGTATTCCGGGTCAAGAATATATTCTAGGTCAAGAGCTTTCTCGTCCATTTTGTGAATGATGAATATCTAAAGCAAACAATATTATCAAAACTGGTGCAATTATCTCGGATAGAATTGGTGACCATAGGCACCATAAAACTTGACCCGTAAGCTTCATGTATAAGCTTGTCTCGACACATGAGGAGCTCCGTCGACACCTTTAAGCATTATTAATAACAAAGCTTCTATGTTTGAGCTTTTGACATTTGGACTTACATTTTTCTTATGGTGGGAAATATCCCACATGGAGCGAAGAGCATTATTAGTCATGTTTGATATTGAAGGCTCTTTCTAAATGACTCTGACGCATTGGGAACAAAGGCATGGTGAACTCTCCCTTGGTGGGCCTTGACAACTCCATACTTAGAGCAACGGTTGGTGGAGACTTAATGTTGGTTTGATTTAACGTGGAAATGGACAAAGACCAACACTTTTACAAAACCAAACTTTTCAAACTTTTATCCTTTTATGGCAACGTAACATGAAAAAGCTTATGGGTGGGTATACTTTTAAAAAACCAAACTTTATCCTTTTATGGTAACGTAACATGAAAAAGCTTATGGGTGGGTAAAAGCAATAGATATGAAAAATAATTATTTTTTTCCTTTTTTTAATAAAAACTAATATTTTAATCAAAAGTTAAAATAAATTTTTTTTTTTTAAATAATAATAATAATTAAAAATCATAATGCATATAGGATAAGGATTTGACCAAAAGGTAACTTTCTAAGTAAATAAAGATTCACAAGATCAAGGGGGAACATTCACTAACAAAAATGCAATTATTGACAAATTGATTAGTATTTACATTAATGCTATCCTTGACTGTAGGTCAAGCAAATTACTTAATTAAAAAATCAAATCAAATGCCCCATCTCCCTTTGAGCCTTGGCTGTTCTATCCTAGGATTTTAATTACAAATGGGAATATTTTGGAATGGTTGTTTTCAAAGGTTTGACCTGTGTTGGTTCTTCTTATTACATATCTATATGCTTGATTCAAAAATACTTCATAAAATCTCTATTTATCTTAATTGCAATATAGATCGCCACGTAGTTTCTTAGCATCCAAATTCCTACATCACTTGAATGGCTCTAGTTACAAGTTCTATTGCAATTCGTTTCCCTCTATAAGGTTTGCTTCCCACCAACATTGCGATATAACCTCAAAATGTGTTTTTATGCCAGCCCATTTTAGAAACAATATTCCCACTGTTATAAATTTGCACATTACTATTGTGCAAGATATGTTCATCACTGCAATCTACATAGGAATTAAGGTGAACTAGAATACTAGAAGCATTACTGCTAAAGGAGAACATTTTGGAACAACAAATAAATTATAAAAATAATAATTAAAACTCCTATTACAAATAGGGGGCGGCTAAGAGTAGAGGAAGAAGAAAAGCAACAACCAAGTCGTGCATTTCTAACTCATTGAATTTTAGCCCCTAGTATTTATAGCTTTGGGTTATTTCCAGGTGCTCTTTTTTTTTGGGGGGGGGGGGGGTTTCTTTGGATTCCTTTCAATGAAAATCTCACTGCCTTAGTATTGCATATGCTCACATTCATCCCCATCTCCATACAATTTTCTTCAAGTTCCCTTAAGTATTCCTACAAGTTGCATAATGTTCTAGGTGAAGTGTGGTGAAAGAAGACTAGTAAATAAGTTGTAGATAATTCTTAGATTACATGCATTCAAATCAAATTAGAAAAATTAAATACACTAAATGCTCTTAGATTGAAGGTAAATATGTTTTTTTTGTATTGGTAAATAGATGGGTGTGATTGTTTAAACATTTATTCCTTTATATTTTCTTTTATCATCTTCAACATCCAAGATCTATATATATTTGATTTATTTTTTTGAATAACGTAACATGTGCAGATAACTTAAGTTGTTGTACAAATCCATCTTATCCTTTTTATTTTTTGTGTTTTTTTTGTCATCAATTGTAGATTTAGTGCTCCACTATGAGAAAGTAAGATTGGGATTGGTGTGACTCGATCCACTTTAGGATAGGGATAGTCTATCTCAGTCTTACATTATCATAGGTGTTTAGTTTTATAAATCCATCATACATTTTTATTTTTGTGCTTTTCTTGTCATCAATTGTAGATTTAGTGTTGTTCCACTATGAGAACGTAAGATTGGGATTGGTGTGATTTGATCTACTTTAGGATAGGGATAGTCTATCTCACTCTTACATTATTATAGGTGTTTATGTATAAATGCACATATGCTCGCTTATAAATATTAGTTCAACTTGTAAATCATCATCAAAAACTTATAGTGGCACATTTTACTTATAGACTATACTGCTTGTTTTGAGTGGATTTGTTACTGCTTGTGCCTGGCATGCTCTTTTCATTGGGTATTTGAAATTCAATGGTTATTGACCATGAAATAAAATAAAATAATCTCAATTACAAGTCTAAAATAGCTTATAGGATTGTATCATTATCATCTCTAAAGTAGCTTATAAGATTTCTTGAGACTCTTTATCATGTTTTATGCTTATCCTATGCATATTTATTGGATCTTTTCCCTCACTACATAATGAGTAATAACATTAAAGAGGGAACAACTCCAAGGACAGTTTGCTACAAGAATCTTGGATCAGCCTCATTTCTGAAATTTGGTCCTCTCCCCTATCTCAATGCAGAAGGCATACTACATGAGTCTCTTATCCAAATGTTTGGCACAAAAAAATGTCTTTTTAGCGCTGTTGCTATACAACAACTCCATAAAGACCACTTAGGACGTGCCCAAACTTGGATTTATTGTTGTTTATGTCTGTCTCAGTGCATAGGTCGGCTTATAATCAGCACATAATGCTACTTATTGTACCTTTCTATGCCTAGAAAGTTCCCATAATTTGTAATGATGAGGTTTACTGTTGTTTCAATGTACATACTTGCCCAAAATTGATGTTAGAAGGAGGAAAAATAAGTTTGATCATTGATTAAAAACTAGGATGTTCCCATACATTCCATCAAATGTGAGGTTTTTCCATCACTTAGAATTATGGGTGCTTCTTTTGGCTTCTGTCTACTAAATCAAACCACATGAGACCCTTGTGCTGGAAATAACCTCCAAAGTACACCCTGCGGGTTTTCCAACAGTGACAAACTTTTAATAGTTAACAGAGTCATAAGCATTTGTATCCTTGGAAAAAAAACCTCAAATGTCACCACTCACTTTTAATAGTTAACAGAGTCACCGACATTTGTATCCTTGGAACAAAAACCTCAAATGTCACCATAGACAGATCTGTTATTTGGTGCTTGTGAAGATTAGATTTGGCTTAAGAATGTCAAACTCCAAAAATTTTCTCTTAACTAACTCCATGGTGTTATAGGATCATCCTTCAAGGTTTCAAGAGGAAAGACCCATCTCATCCACATGTTAGGGCATCCAAAAAACTTGCACCAAGAATATGAGCAAATCCAAGTTTCCATCTTCATGAAAACACAAGTGAACACCCATGCAATATGATATAATGGGGGTATTAAAAATGGGTTGGTAAAAATGGATACATACAATATCTGGTGAAACTAGGGGTTTTCTTAATTGGAAAGGCATATTGGGAGGGGGGTTGAAAAATAACATTTTAGGAGGAATTTTCCAATATTTAGTAAAATTAGGGATATTCTTTAATATCATGTGAACGATCGTGCTATGTAACAAGTTCACTGAGTGAACCCCCCATGGTTGAAGGAGCTTGGTCTTCAAAATCTTCAACATTTTTAAGACACTCCTTGATATCATCATGCTCGGAAACAATCAATCTCTTTTTCAACAAGACATCAAATTTCTTGAGCTATAAATGAGGATCTAATGTGCATTCATAGCATCAAGGTGACTAAGAGATTGATGTTGTGTGCCAGCACCAGGAATGTATCTCATCTTTATGTTGGATCAAGTAGTGAAAATGTATATCTCATGTTGTCTTCAATCTAAATTTTGAGTGGCCTGTGCAACTGCATCATTCACAATGTCCATGGTACCAACAAAATCTATATGGTGAACATATAAAATCCACTGGTATGGCGAGTTTGCACATGCATCCATTTTGACTATCTGATCAAAATTCTATGTAGGGATTCATGTTGAAATTTTCAAGCTTATATGAAAATTGAGTTCTATAGTGGCTTGGAATTGGGATTCCATAGGAGTACTAAATCTCTATTTAAGGATGAGATGTGGCATTTTGGGCTCATATTGGGATAGAGGTCCCCATCCAAGAAATCGCGATCAATTAGTCTAGGCGGGTCATGACTAGTGCACAATGATGTTAGGAAGACATAATTTTTGGATGGGTTGACTTCGACAGTTGAAACTCATCTAAAAATAAATGCTTCACATATTGCAACATTAGAGCTGGTGCATTTGCATCCATTCGTTCGATCAACTTCATATACCATTGTAGATATCTTCCACGCAGTGTGGTTTGAAATTAAATTGGTATTAATGCAGGGAGAGTCCCTCTAGAGTTCCAAACAAATTCACGAAGAAATCAATGCCATTCTACATCTACTCCATTTCCTCTTCCCCAAAATTCTAGGTATTTCATAGTCAATCTTACTTGTACCCCATCCATTTTGGTGACCAGAGGTCCTACCAAAAAAAATCCTTCAGGTCCGAGATGAACCACAATGTTACTGTTATTATGCTAAAAACTACTACTACATCTACTTATTATTGTATTAGTTTGTAAACTGGTAGAACTACCAACTATTTGGTTATACTATGGTAATTGTAAAACAAAAATATTAAAAGGGATTACCGAATTTCGCAAGGACACCTGGGGGTTAGTTGAAGGCATGTTGTTTCCATTTCTTCTAGGATCTCCTTCTGCAATAATGGGGATTCACTTTCTAGGGTTCCATTGTTTTCCCGTAGGTACCAGTGATTTTGATTGTTCCAAAATTTCTTCAATGGTTGGCTCAAGTAATTGATTCGGAAATCCACTACTTGGTAATTGAATTCCACAACCTCTTTCCTCATTTACACCTTCTCCCCAACTCCTTCTTGTTGGGCCATCTTGTACTTCTATTCCTCTTCCTCTCAACCATGAACCAACCAGTTCCTCCCTTCACTTAACCTTTCACAACTCACTTTTCCTCTCTTCACTACTCTCTCTACTTCGCAACTATACTTCTAGTTGCACAACTCTTTTCTTCACATTTTTCATCTATGTTTTCCACCACTTTTCACACATTGTTGATATTCATGTTGCACACTCATCCTTGGAATCATTAATAGATCCCCCCCATTACATGTAGTCCCTAATTTCTAAAATATGGCAGCATCACCTCGACCACTCCTTTAATGGCGCAAGGGCTTTAATCCTTCATTCTAATAAGTTTTAGTGGAAAAAATATATATTCAACCATCCAAGTCTTGATCCACAACGACACTTCCTTCAATAATATTCATCTTTCTCTCTTCTTGAGATCTTCTTAAACCCTACATATAGACTGTTTTGTTTTACTCCAAATTCCACAATATATCCAATAAAAGTGATTTCTACCCAAAAGTTAACATCCCTATTTAGTTGAGTATCTAGTCAATGTAGCGCTACAAGGTCTTTTCAAGTCCACTACAAAATTCTTCTATGTCAGTTACTATGTTCTAGAACTTCTGCAAGTCTTTTTAACCACTTGAATATCCTTACCAAGAGCTCTACCCACAAGACTTCATATTGATCAAGTATCAATCCTCCGTAAAGGATGCATTCCCTAAGTTTTGGAGGAGCACACCCTCATGACTAAGCTTCGTGTATTACAAAGTCTTAAAAAAAATTCCCAACAATATTGAATGTTGCTTTTCGATACCAATGCATCCATGTAGTTAACGATGTCCTGTTAGAAACCAGGTCACAATAATGGAAAGATTTTTTGGCGTAAATATGAGATCAAGGTTCTTGTGTAGGGCCCAACAAAGGAGGTCATTGTAGTCTGTTGTGTTGGCATATTCAATTCCTTGAAGGAGAAGGTCTCACCTAAAGCAAAACCTAGACCTATTTATGACAAGGAGGGTTACCTGTAAGGATATGTTGCGAAACGACCTACTCATTCACCATACCACAACATACATTTATCATATATACACTAAGATTCTTATAATAGAGTTACACAGTAGGTATACAGCAAAGAACAAACATCACTATTCATCATATACATAGAAAGTTAAAGGGCCCAATAATATTTCTCATTTATATTCATTCATGCATCTAAGATACAATACATGCAAGTAGATCTAGCCTTAATCTGTAGTATGTGGAACGGCCCATCACATATCTAGGTACATCATCAAAACCCACAATCCCTTGACCTAGATACATAACCCAAAACTCAGACTTGACTGGGAGGATGTCTTCGACTATAAGCTTTGTTCTTCTTGCTCTTTGCTAATCTTCCATTTTCTCCTCACTCACTTACTTTATACTCTTTATATAGTCATGGGAGTGGTCCCAATATGGTTATGGTCACTAATTGTTTCCGTAACCTCTTCCTTATTCTTTGCATAGTCTTTCGCGACTAGGGTCCTTTCCAAAACGAATGAGCCATCAAAGTGACTATTTGTAATTTTTAAATGGGTAGACGAAAAGGGATACAACATGCTAATAAGGAAACTAAACTACTTCAACAAGATCCTAAATATGCTCTCCAAGAAATTTATAGGTTGCATAAATAAAATATACAAAATACTACAATAATGACCAAATTCTTTGACCTTATAACACATGGTAAATAATTCTTTCAAGAATTTGTTGGTTGCACTACAAAATACATAAGTGAACTAGAAGAAAAGATGGTACCACTTAATCAATGGTCAAATGAGCTCTTAAAACTTCATGATTAGAAAAATTAAATGATAGAATAATTGCAGCGAGAATTATTAGCAAAGGAAAATGTGTTGTTGGCATTGTTGGCACTATAAAGTGAAGTGAAAAAATTAAACTAGGAAAAAATAAAGTGTGATGCAATATATGACACTAGTGATTTTATTCACAAGAATGATAGTTGTTGTGATACATGTAATTTGGTTGATTTTGATTATGTACATGTTCCTCTCTTGTGCTATGAGACTCAAAATAATGACCCCAATGATATCTCTAAAGGTGAAAATAATATTGAAGATTGTGAAATTGGTCGTTTTGAAAGACATACAAAGAGAATTGGATACAAACTCATGAATAAATGGGTTTTGATGGTAAGAGTTTAGGAAATAATAGAAAAGGCATACAAAAGACCGTAGATATATGTATAAGGACTAGAAATGAAGGCCTTGGTTATGAAGGTCACACAAGCAATGGAGGCATCAAATTTGTAAAAGAATAAACATTAATAGAAAGTGAATTATCTATAGGTAATAGTGCAACAAACCAAGAGTAGGAGGAACATATTGCGGTCATTATAGTATAATAGGGCATGTGCAAGAAAAATGTTGGGATTTGCATCATTGTCGTATTTGTGGTTTTTCCAATCATGATCATCATAGAGGTTGGAACAAATAAATATCAAAGCCTCATATACAGGTACATTGTGGTTATATGGATGTGCAAGAATGGATGAAAGTTACTTTTATGTTGAAAGGATTCTACAAGGTGAAACCTTCTAATGCAGAACAACATCTCTCACATAAAAATTCCATAACTTAGTTGTTATTCAAAGGTCAAGTTGTGATTAAGGGATAATTCCAAAGAGTTAGTTGTCTATTTCTCATGCTTAGGAAAGAGTTGTTGTTTCTTTGAGTAAATCAATTTGTGATTTATTTACTTGTAGTGGTTAATGGTAAGCCAAGGAAAACCATGAATATGTTGTAATGGTTAAGGGTAAGCCTAGGAAAACCCATTGGATATGATGTATTGGTTGAGGGAAAGCCAAAGATAACCTATGAGATGGTTGACGATAATATGAAGAAACGTTCATATGAAGATGAATCTATCTAGATGATTGATTCATGATCAAGACTTACCAAATAATGGTGTAGCTCATGTATGATACAAGAAGTCCACGGGAGTCTGAGGATGCAGATCCAAATTAAAGAAAAGTGAAGATGATGTAGACTATAGAAGATTGGAAATGAAGACAACACATACATCTATATTGAATCACATGTATTCATTAAGAGGGAGTATGCAAGATTAACTCCTTGTGATACTTAATGGTGACATTATAATATGTACTAATGTATATATTGTGCACAAATGCATATGCAACAAAATCAAGAATGTGGAAAAATGATAAGTTAGGGATGTGGATTTCATGAGATCATTTGAGATATTTAAGGAGACATATTTTCATAGATAGTTATCGATGTGATTGAATAACAAATCCTATTATGGAATGAATTTTATGGTCACCTATTTTTATGTAAAAGGGCCTCATGTTCTATATTGTTAAGAGAGAAATTTAGATCAATAAAATGTAAGATTTTCAATATATTGTGTGTTCTTATGGTTTGATATTTGTGTATAAATGTTTTTTGTTGGTTGTACTATTTTTCCCAACATAAGAGTGGTATAATTACATATCTTTGTTAAAACATTGTGTAGCTGTGTAATGTACCTGACCCCAAATCCAAGGCTGGATACACCAAATACCTAGGGGGGAAGTTGAATTGAGTCATTGCACACCGAAATAAGGACAACCAAATGATATTCCATCACGCCATCAATCCAAATCAAACAAACATTCAACCATTAAAATCAATTGTGACACTTTAAAAGCAATTATAAAACTCCCCAAAGACTCATATAGAGGCAAGATCGTGCAAGCATGATAATTAATCCAGATTTGCATACTTATTCAACTTGGAAATTAACAGTATTAAAAAATTCAAGGGTGACCATAATCATCCCAATAACACTAATTAATCATATTTATGGAATTCTTGGAAAACAATCATAAACCATAAATTTCAATAGTTAAACTATGCAAATTACGACACTTCTGTAAATCCAAACTACGACACTTCATTTAACAATTTTTCATTACTTAGCATATCATATATAAATATAACATATAAATCCATTCAATAATGAATAAAAATATGTACAAATCATCCATATACAGCCACTAACTCATACATAAAAGTAGATCTACAATTAGCCATTAAATTCATAACCAAATCACCCGGTAGGCACTCAAACCCCTGCAAAAACAACTGGAAACTTCAAATAAAAAGCATAACACCCTATAGAGGATCTATACATACACCAAGGCACACTGTCATGATCAGTTACAACCATAAACATGCATAAACCAACAAATCTTTCAAAGCAATCGAAACAATCCAATTTCCAAAAGGAAATTAGTCAATTAATAGTTGAATCCATAACTAATTCATTCAACAAGCTTAAACATAGATTCCATTGATTCCTAATGATAACTAAATCCATAAAGGGATAAATAGCATGATAATACAGACAAAAAATGCATGGAATTCATATCCACTGAAAAACAATCCATCCAATCAAGTTTCCAAGCAAAAAGCCAACAACTAGTGTTCTGTAAACACATTAGTTCAATGATGAATTCATTCACATATCAGATCAACCACATAGGGTGCATTCGCAGGTTAAACATAAAAAAGTAAACATGAATATCATATATGTAAGCTATCATCAATATCATATATAAAACAACTATGATTTCCTGTAAAATCTCAATAGAGAACCATCCATCTTGTAATCAATTGTTAACACCATCAACATAAACTTATCCAACTATCAGATCAGCCACCCATGAAAGTATAGAAGTAATAGATACATCAGTTAAACATGTAAAAATACAATAAATAATTTCCAAATAAATGCTTATCTCTTAAAGGAGCGACTAGATTCAACAGGACAACATTCCACCCAACCATAGGCACTATCAATCCAATTCCTCTTGGATAGGCCACCCCTAAGCTGAGGCTAAGGAACCCACAAGCAGAGTTGCAATCAAGAATATCTCAATAATATCATTCTAAGAAGACACAACTCAATTCCTCATCTACTTTCTCCTTCACCTCACTACTAGGTGTAATGGTAATCCCTTCACCACCTAGGTCCCTCGGAACACTGCCATTCACCATCAGGATTTATGTGTAGGTCCTAGACATAGACAAGCAGTGGAAATGGACGAACTATACCAGAGTTGTCCAGGATTACATAAAAAACCCCACAATATCAGAATTCCTTCAAGTACATAGTTCTCACACATAACATATCATACATGGCTTCCCAAGTTCACAAGATCACCATGGAATTACATGAATTAGCATGAATATTGACAGTTAGTTCCTTCTCAAGGAGATCAAACATGGATTTATAGACCAAAGAAGGAAAATCAAACCCAAGGAGGTCAATTAGAAGCAAGGTAAGCCAACTTGAGTCAATCGAAGGAGGTTAACTCAACCACAAGAGACAAATTCGAATTCTACCCAAGGTAACTCAAATTTCAAGGAGGGCAACTATAAATTACCCATCCCAACTTGAATTCATGGAAAAACAGTCCAAATCACTGGAGACCATGAGTGCCACTCGAATTCCAAGAGTGGTCCTCGAATTCATCCAAAGAGTACTATATCTATCTGCTAACAATTCGAATTGCCCCAAAATTATTGAATCTAACTGGAGACAACTCAATTGACCCAAAATTACTCAATTTAACAGGAGAATAACTCGAATTACCCAAAAATAGTCAATTTAACTGGAGAATAACTTGAATGACCCCCAAAATTACTCAATTTAATTGGAGAATAACTCAAATGACCCTAAATTACTCAATTTAACTGGAGAATAACTCGAATTACTCAAAATTACTTAATTTAACTAGAGAATAACTCGAATTACCCAAAATTACTCAATTTAACTGGAGAGTAACTCAAATTACCCAAAATTACTTAATTTAACTAGAGAATAACTCAAATTACCCAAAATTACTCAATTTAACTGGAGAATAACTCGAATTACCCAAAATTACTCAATTTAACTGGAGAATAACTCGAATTACCCCAAAATTACTCAATTTAACTTACAGACACTCTAGTTCATTGGAGTTAATAGGGACTAACTCGAATTAACAGGGAAAATCACTCCAATTAGAGTGGAAGTTACAAAATCAAGTGCATGGTGGAAAAAAATATTCAAGTAGGGTGCATAAGACATGATTAATGAGAGAGTGGGTCCCACTAATACCAAGATAGGAAAATTCTCTCATGTGAAGACACATTACTGCAAGAAAAACATTAATTAGGTGTACTAGGACCTCCATAGTCCAATAAAATCAAAACTAGGAAACATAGAGTACTGTTAGTTACCCATGTACAACCTTATATGGAAATATGGCTTGATGCTACAGTCTCGTGGGTATAAGAAACTATGTTTGAAAACTTTACTTGATGATTCTCAGACAATTTTTCCTTGTCTCATACCCATTTACAACCTTATATGGAAATATGGCTTGATGCTACAGTCTCGTGGGTATAAGAAACTATGTTTGAAAACTTTACTTGATGATTCTCAGACAATTTTTCCTTGTCTCATAGAGCCTTCCCTACTATACCATCTAGGGTTATGGTTGTCTATAAAAAAAATTGTTTCAAGATAAGACTTTGACAATAGGACATGTATCCTACACCATTCGATTCTATTATAGAAAAAGATGGAAACATCCATTTATGAAAGTTACCAATATTTTAAGGGAACCGATGCTTGTTAAGGAACTCGAGGTAAGTGTGGGGTTGGAGTGATTTTTCAATTATCTCCTTTGCAGTGCTTTATTTTAAAATATGGAGCTAGGACCAGAAAAAATGATAGAGTTGTATTATTTTATTTATGGATATTGCTAAAAGTAGTTGTAGCTAAAGGAATGAGGGACTCACAAGTGATGGGTGACTAAAAGTTTATTATGGATAAAAAAAATGGTATGCATCAACATACAAATCTATCTCTATCTCTAGGACCTATTTTGCATAGAGATAAAGGTAAAGAATCCCTTTGATGTTATCTCTTTCCTTCGTATATAAAAGGAATTCAATTCTAGAGAAACCATACTCTTAAAGGATGCTCTCTTTACAAGAAGGTTCCTTGTCTCTTCACAAATTTAGAGGAGATGAACTTGTGTCTAAGCCTCTCATTACCATTTTTTGAATATTTGTGGATGCGATATATATTGTAAAAAAAAAAAAATGGTTAATGTTGTGGTGTTCTTATAGGATTGTCATGTAGTAATGATGTATAAATTGGGCTAGTCTCTTAAAAAGACTATGAAGTATTTTTGGGAAGATTGCAATATGTAGATGCATAGCAAGTACATATAGAAATGAAAAATTTAGATTTTGAAAACAAAATCCATTAAGATAAAAAAAATGTATATTTTTATTTCTTTCTAAAAAATATAAAATATAATGTGTTTTTTCTTGAGAAAAAAAAAACCTCAATATATAATTTCAAGACTTTTTGTCTTATATGAAATAAGTTTAAATTACAAATAATTGATTTAATATGGAAAATTTAAAATATTTAGCTACGGGTAAACAAATGCCTTACATTTCAAAAAGCCTTACCCTACTATGCCATATAGGGTTATGGTTACGTATATAAAAAGAAATCGTTTCAAGACAAGACAAGTGCCACAGGGTGGCGATGTCCCTGTCGTAAGTTTTATAATACACCATACATTGTAAAGATGTGATGCGGTAAGTTTTATAATGCACCATACATTGTAAAGAGGTGAGTATATGCTTAAAATGAAATTGGCATTATAGAAGTTAGAATGTCAAAAGTGTTTTCAAAATTGCTAGTATTTGTACATATGATACAAAATTGCTAGTATATGTACAAAATTGTCGTGCTTGAAAATCTAGAATGTGTACATAGTACACAAAACTGCTAGTGATGAGAGCTCCCAAGCTCTAGTGAGAACAAGAGATCCTAATAACCATGGTTCATGTTTGATCCCTAAACTTTATCAGATCAAAATCAAATAAGAAATACATTCATCTTAAATGAAGGACTGCAAGGTGCAACAAGTTATTGCCAAACAAAGCATTGCATGCAAGACAAACTTATATGGAAAAAGAGCAAAATGATGAAGCAAAAAATTTTGAAAAAGACAGACACAAAGAAGTTGTGCACACTTTGGCGTTCCCATTTATACTTACTTACTTGTTATGCTTGAGCAACATAAACCCCTCTGTATCAAATATTACTAAAAGAGTCAACTTGCCATAACAATCTGCCAGAAACAAATATCTTGCTTAACCTCTATTGTTGATAGATGAAAGTATTGTTTATCATATTAAATTTCAACGAATTCTCTGAAAACACTTTGTAAATGCTCCTCAAAACTCTAGTTGAACACCAAAATATGGCTCAATTAGACAATGAGAAAAGAGTCCAAGGATATCATCCCTAGATTATGTAATGATCCGAGTGATTGGGTATTGAGTAATGTCATTGTTTGCAGAGAAAAACCTGACTTACATCTGATGTGTTGTGCAAAGGTTGAATTAAAAAAACTAATGATGTGTTGTGTAGAGGTTGAATTAAAAAAACTAATGTTATAGTATGCCACATCGGTACTATAACAGTTTGAATTAGACTACTAAAATGCAAGAGTCAAGGTAGAAATCAAACTCAAAAATATATGCAGGTAAAAAATCCTCACAGCAACATTACATCCCTAGCAGCATTACATCTCTAGACATATGAAGATAAACAAAATTGTGTCCTAGATAGATTTGTACCCAACATAAGAAGGAAAACACAAAACGGAATTGTCTCTGGACATATGAAGGTAAACAAAATTGTGTCCTAGATTGATTTGTACCCAACATAAGAAGGAAAACACAAAACGGAATTGTGGCCTGGATGCCACCATACCTCTTTCTTAGTAAGATTAGCACCTACCTTCTTTGATTCTATCCATTACTTTGTAAGGAGTAGCTAGGTCACCATACCACTAAACCAATCAGGTGACCACAGTCAGTCAGGAGTCAGGTGGTGGGGAAATGGTCACCACCTGCTATTCTAGAGAATCAAGGTGGCACGAATTACAATCACTACAATATGGGCTCAACAAGAGCAATATGTCACTTACAAGAATTGAACCTGGGTGGGGAAGGTAACAAACATTCCTCCCAACCACCCAGGCTACAACCAATGGACCAATAAGATCACCCTTTACCGCTAAGGTTACCGTAATAGGGTTAGTAAGATTACCCTTTATCGCTAAGGTCACTGTAATTGGGTTATTGTCCACTTGAGTAAACTATTGTAATCCATATGCGGTTGACTTTAATTAATTATCCTTTGACCTTCAAAGATTTTTTTTATCCAAACTTTTTCGTTTATAATTCTTATTTTTCTAATTATATAATTTATTTAAATTATTTAATTTAAATCCCATTGGCCACAGACTTGAAGCGTTATTGCCGGGGCAAAGGCGGAATGGTGAGAACAACATGATATTAAAGCACCCAACTGCTCCTCATTTAACTCTTTTCTGGATTTCTGCCTGCACATATTTAATGCATACGTTTACTTCTTGCAGCCGCCGCTTTCTTCACTGCCAATGCATGCATTTACTTCTGCCACCGCCTCCTTCACTGGCATGCATTTACTTCTAGTAGCCACCGCCTCTTACTGAGTGGTGCAAAACCAAAGAGTCGTGACTTCCAAAAAACTAATCAGGCATAAGAGCAAAGGCATAGGCATGGTCCTGTTCATTTATTTATTTGTTCCCATTGATGTATGGAGCAATATTGAGCAATTTCTCTTTGAGTAGCGTCTTCTTCTGGAGAAAGAGCATCTACTTTTGGAGCAGCAGCGTCTTCTTCTGGAGAAAGAGCATCTACTTCTGGAGCAGCATCATCGCAACATTTCTCTTTGAGTAGCGTCTTCTTCTGGAGCAGCAACATCTTCTTCTGGAGAAAGAGCATCTACTTCTGGAGCAGCAGCATCGCATCTTGCATCTTTCAGGTTATTCTTAACTTTATTCTGTCACACCAATCCGTAATTAGAGCTTAGAAATATAAATATAAAGCAACATACTAAAAATTATAAATTATAATATCTTAGACTGTAAGTAAACTATTTGCCTTCGATTTTCTATTGAAATAGACTATGATGAATTAGACTCTAAAGAGTGTTGTAGTGCTTCTCTAGTAACTATTTTCACCTTAGAATACATAAATCACTAGAATTTGCTGCTAATAGTTTAGTTAGTTAAGGTGAACATAATCTTAAACCTTGCCTGAAATATTATACATACAAATAGTACAGAGTGACCGGCTCTGCCCATGCATCAATTCAACTATTTACACTGTGAAATCCAAAACGATGCCTGCAAAAGTGACTATTTTGCATTGTTTGCATTGTTTACATGGAATACATGTGTAATTATTTCCACATTGTTGTATCAATAAATAGAATTCTACAAATCCCTCACCTGAGATTTTACTGGATACTTACGCTCCAGAGGGCCATTCCACTTACAAGTCTCCCAACACAAACTCTGATTGCAGTAACAGGTATCCCAGGTAGATAACCTCATCACAAATCTCCCAACAAACTTTTCAATACTCGGCATAAAATCTGAAAGCTACACAAACCACTATAATTTATTAGAAATCTATGCAAGCAAAGAAGCCTGTGATGTAGAGACTCTACCTCATCTATCAATAACCATTACATGATAGAGCACGCTTGTGTTAGATGTCTTTGACTACGCCATTAAAAAAATGCATTCCACAACCCATAAAAATCGTCGTCAAAGTTCTAACTATGAATAAATAATCCTTAATTCAGGACCTTGTGTATGCCTGTAGCTTCCATTTTCCATCATTTATAACAATGTGAAAACCCAAATGAAGAAAACATATTTAAGGAAAGAAATACTTACCAGATATCATTGCTTTGTCTCTGGCCGAAAACCTAGAATGTGAGCACGGATACTGTGTTCTTATTATACATCCCATAACAGTAGATGGGTACATACTCCGTAACCAACAGAAAAGCTTTTTGTTGCGATGCTTCTCCATTTGATCAATTACTCGAAAGCATCGCTATAAGCAGAGCGATGTCCGCAGAGGATTCATGTCCAAGGTTCGAATGGCACATTGTTAGAAACTGAATTCGATCCTCGAGACTAGCATGCTTATGATACCAATTTCCTTCAATTTTTGTCCAAACAGAAAATGACTTCTCAGTGTTCGGTCTATATAAACGCGAACGAGCTTCTCAGTATTTGACGGATCTGAGCAGGGGTGGGAATCGAACACATGGGCAGGAGGTGCCCATTCATCGGAGCCGAATACTTATTCTTCCTCTTCTTCAGAATCTAATTCATGATGTGTAAGGGATTTGATGAATACTTCTTCAAAATCTGTTTCAGATTCATCCATCTAACTTGCGAGCCTCTTCAAGGATACATGAGTAGTCATGGCTCCAGCTAAAAACGAGACAGGGCTACAACCATTTACGTGGGCTTGTAGACTGGAATTTTTATGGCACAGAATGAATGTTATAAAAACGAGACAGGGCTACAACCATTTACGTGGGCTTGTAGACTGGAATTTTTATGGCACAGAATGAATGTGATGATATAAATCATGTGTGTTTCAACCTAGCGAATGTGCATTGCAGTGATTGTTATGAGGAGGGCCTCTCTCCCCGCTGGCCAAGGTTTGGTTCAAGGATCTTTCTTATCTTAAGGAACATGATATTTTTACCAAACCCACATTCCCAAAGCACCAGGTGTGCTCTCACGCAACAACACAAAAGAGCACCATGCACACAGCTAATTGCATGGCTCAAACGTGTTATTCAATCATCGTGTTAAGGTATACATGTGGCAATATAATCATTCGAAATGTAATGTATTGACTCAGTAAATCTCGTCTTTATTATCTTAATCTAGTTTATTAGACTTTATTGTTTTCATGTCAGAGCCGGTGCTTTTTTGTTTAATATGTCCCTCCTTGGACATGAAAATGTTTCTATACTAAGTTTACTTTGTTATTCCATAGATTAATTAGTTGCAGCGCCGAGTGCCTTCTTTCTATGATCCGATGACAGACTTAAACTTAGTATAGCCATTGCACGGGTGGGCTTACTTGGGGAGGTTTGCATTTTTAGCTTTGATATGAACAACCAGCCTACTTTTATGAATTTTATGTCTGACAACAGGCAGAGTAGCAACCAAATCACAAATCTGGCTATTCACTCATCTTTATAGACCGGGGCCGGGGAAATGGCAAGCAAGGCAGGCAGCTCGGATTAGTCCATTTTTCGCTGGACAGATTTTTAGGGAACCTCTTGCTTGATCGCACAGACGGGGGAGGTTATTTCTTTTTATATTTTTGACCCAACCCGACGAATTATACTCCTAACTAGAACAAACGCCTTCTAAACATGGAATCATGGAGCCGCTCTCACTGGTCTGGCATTCCTCACCTTTTTTTATGTAAGATGCTTTATATATCATGTTATTTATTTTTACAACTTAGAGATTGATAAACGTTAGATTGGGATCTTCACTCCGTACCTCACCTTTAAGATTAGTTAGATCAGGCGAGACTATTCTCCATCACCTTACTTATGGCTATTATTTTTACCCACCCCCTCCTCAAACGAGGTGCTAGTTCAACCAACCGGATGCCAGTTTGTGATATGGGGCCATTCTCTGCTTTCGACTGCTGTGACCAATTCAAATGCTTCTGGTGGTGCCTTTACTTCTGATGGTTCCGGGTCGACCCGAAACGACAACAGGCTCCACATCTATATACGTAATAATGGCATTCAACTTGTGAAATATATTGCACTCACTACAAATTCAAGGCTGTTGGCAGAGCCTCTATAAAGCAAGCGAAGATGTAAGCGACAGCCTCTATAAAGCAAGCGAAGATGTAAGCGACAGACATAGGAACTATGGGATCGAAGCAAATTTTAAAATTGTTTGCTAACATATCTTTGCATTAAGTGAATATGGTGTCTTCATCCAAGCCATAAACTAGACCTAAGCTAGAAAGCAAATTTAATCTTCGACAATATAACAAATTTAATCATTTTACAAATTCAATATAACAAATTCAATCTTTTCATAACAAATTTTTCATTACGGCAGGGACATAGCCATCCCATGGCACTTGTTGAACTTGTTCTCTGACTACTATCACGGACTATTCCACTTGTTTTAAATATATAATCCCTTTTTGTTATAATAATAAATTTCAATATTTCAAGAAAATTAAAGAATAAACGAAGGTGGAACGGGACTACTACCACGGACTATTCCACTTGTTTTAAATATATACTTCCTTTTTGTTATAATAATAAATTTCAATATTTCAAGAAAATTAAAGAATAAACGAAAGGTGGAACGGGGATTAACCTCAACACGATGATTTCATTGGTTAAATTATAAGTTCTATGTACTCATTCATATTTACATTTATCACCATTTCACTTTGTTTGAAGGATTATAAGTTCTATGTACTTATTCATATCTACATTTATCACTTTTTCACTTTGTTTGATTTCTCCCTTCATTGGTTTTATGTACCTATTTAAAATATATTTGTCCTTTTTATGTATCTATTTAACATATATTTGTCTTATTTTAACTAGCGTTTATTGAGCCAAATTTGTAATGTATATATATGTTCTCGTTGTTGAGTCATTCATGTTTAGTAAGTATAGTGTTTTGTTGAGTCATTCATGTTTAGTAAGTATAGTGTTTTGTTGAGTTTTCCTTTGATAAAATAAAATAATATAATATTAATATTTGAAAAATATATTTATATTCATAGGTGTTAGAATAATATTTATTAATGTAATTTTTTTTTTTTTTATATTTGATATGGATGTTGATTTTTATTGATCCTAGGGGAGAGTTATCTATTGTTGAACAGGGACCAGTAGTTGACATAGTATTGGTCCCACATAACCACCATATATTGACACAAGTAAACCCATAAATTAAACATATTAAGTGCAGAAAATATTTAAATTATATCCAAAAATTGCCCATTAACTGACTGGGCCAATAGCTGTCAATAAATAGTCTTTATATGACAAACTGTACAAAACATCTTGTCCCAACAAAGTACAGATCTGCTCAAATATCCAGAAGTACATAAACAGCTAAATAACCCAACTCGTTTTTGCCACCTACTGCAAGGTACCTATCAAAGGAGGACCCACGAATATCTAATGGAGCCTAAATATCCCAGCATTCATTGAAACCTGTTCAAACATTCATTGATACCTGTTCAAGCATCATAAAAGATAGTGTCAGCCATAACTGCAAGATTGTTCAACATTCCAACCCACTATATTCAATAAATGACACCTACCCATTAAATGCACCCATTAAACAGATGGAAGCACACAGATCATGAAACAGATGAAGGCACTGGGATCCACAATGACAAGCTCCCAACCATTGGATCACTTTCAAATCAATCCACAACACACATTGAAATTTGAGAGATTGCAATCCATGTGCAACCTTCTTACCAACCCAATTCAATAGCAAACAACTATAAATGAACCACAACCCTTATGAAGATGCATTTCATAAATTCGACCTGCAGAGTGTGTGCACAGTTGTATTTCAGAAATTTGAACAACAGAGTGTGTGCACAGTGGAGGCATACCATCAGAAGTGTGTGCACAGTGGAGGCATACCAGTAGAACTGTGTGCACAGTAGATTCAGGTTACTGTTACTGTGATTTATGTTTCTGTTAATGTTATTTTCAGTTATGTTATTCATGTTATTTATGTTATTTATGTTTCTGTTATTCATATTATTTATGTTATTTATGTTTCCAGTTATGTTATTTATGTTTATGTTTCTGTTATTTACATTTCTGTTATAATCAACTTCCAGTTTCTTCTACATAACCAGCCCCCCTTCTAAATGTGCAGGTTGTTGTAGGCATGGCAAGAGTCAGCAATGCAAGGAGAACAAGTCGTCGACTGAGTAGGGATGCCCAGCTACGCTGCACATCATCGGATGAGGAGAGGCCCAATCATACAAATGCCAACAATGCTCCCAGCAATGTTGTTGAGAATGACAATGTGGTGGAAGAGGACATTGTTGTCCCACCACCAACCACACAGTCACTTCCAACCACAGTTCAAGGAACAAGTTCAGTCACCAAAATCAGTGCAATAAGAGGTTGGACAAAAGAAGACATGCTAGCTGCTATTGATGATATAGAGTTCAATGGATATTCCATTCATGCTGCTACTAAAAAACATGGAGTTGCTACCTCTTCAGTACATTATTGGATAAATGGACTCACACATACAAAGCGCAGAGGGCCCGTTACAGTTATGAGTGAAGAGGAGGAGGCCGAGGTGGTTCAGTGGTGTAAGGAGATGGCTAAAATGGGACATGGGCTAGAGCTGATGCAGCTAAAATCCACAGTAGCTCAAATCAGTCAAGGGAGGCCAAACCCCTTCAAAGATGGGTTTCCTGGTAAGTCATGGTGGTTTGGGTTTAAAAAAAGGCATCCAGACCTTGTGTTGCGTATAGCTGAGGGCCTAGATAGAGACAGGGCTCTAAATCTACGGCCTGCAATTCTGACTAAGTTCTATGCCACCCTTTCTAGTGCATATGAGAACCATCGGTATGCTCCAGACCATATATGGAACTGTGATGAAACAGGTTTACAGGCAGGAAGGAACTGTGGCATGCGTGTAATTGCCAAGAGAGGGAGTCGTAATGTGCCAAAGATTTTTCCTAGGAGCAGGGAGTGGATCACTATTCTATGTTGTGGCAATGCAATTGGTGCTTCAATCCCAGGATTTTATCTATTTAAAGGTAAAACTCAACTCAAAAACTATATACAGAATTGTGAACCAGGTGCATGCATGGATGCACATCCCCATGCTTGGATGACCAAAGAACTCTTTTTGAATTGGCTTACTCACTTTGCTGCATCTATACTAGGCGGTGTCTCACCTGTAAATAGACACCTGCTAGTTTTAGATGGTCATGGAAGCCACATTGCTGTGCAAACAATCGAGGAGGCTAACAATTTGGGCATCGACCTGTTGACACTGCCTGCTCATACCACTCACAGATTGCAACCCCTAGATGTCAGTGTGTTCGAGCCTTTCAAGAACTATTTCAGGGGTGAGCGAGCTTCGTGGATGGCACAGAATCCAGGGGTGGAGGTAAAAAGGTTTGAGCTAGCCGAGCTTGCAAGTAAAGCCTTTAAAAGGGCTCTCACACTTTCGAATATCAAGGCTGGGTTTAGGAGGACTGGAATATGGCCACTGAATTCTGAGGCTCTCATGCATGATACTAGTTGTAGCCTGGGATTTGATATGAATGGTCAGGAAGAAGGGGATGTCCAAGCACATGTTGCTGGCCAAGAAGATGTGGAGGTAGAGGAAGACATTGTTGCTGCTGATCATATGATATCTCTCTCTCAAGGAGGACCATACTGTGGTGATGAAGAAGAACAGGTAAGTGAAACACGGTATAACAATGAACCAATTGACAGTAACATGGAGGTACATACACCAACTGAGACAGCTGCAAATTCTGCTTCTAATCTTCTTAATGTCTCTATGCAAGAAACAGTTGCAACTTCTACTTCTGTTCATGTCAATGAAAACGTTGACCATGCACCAGGAAGCAACAATGGAGAATTGACTTTGCCAAGCCAGGTTACCCCACCATCATGGCTGATAGAAGCCATGATGAATTTGGACAAAAATATTGTGTCAAGGACAAATGAAGAAAGCATGAACATGCCTTCACAGCCCAGAGAATTGGAAGAAGAAATTGTTCATTATTTTGTGGACAATGGAAACCTAGAAGAAGATAGTGTCCACAACAAGGTTCCAGCTGAAGAGGACAATATGGTTCAGATAGAGCACGAGAACATTGACCCAAATATTGAGAGGCAAGTGTCAAGCAAGGAGCAGCAAGTGTCAAAGAAGAGCCAGTTGCTTGGTCGGTTTCTAAAGCTACCGGTAGAGAGAATGTCAGCAAAAAGAAGGCAATTTATAGCAGACAATCTTCGTCTATGCCGAAGTTCACAGTTACTCACCTCATAGGACTATATAAAACTATTGGTTGAGTCTGAGCATAGGAAACTTGAACTCCAGGATTTAAAGCAAAAAAAGAGGGACTTAGCTAAAGAAAAGAAGGCTGCAAGGATTGCTGCAGCAGAAATTCGAGCACAGGAGAGGCTTGACAGAGAGAAAGAAAGACAAGAAAAGGCTCATCAAAAACAAATGGCAAGGCATGAAAAAGAATTGAGAAAGGCTCAACAATTGCTTCAAAAAGAACAAGGGGTGGCAAAAAGTTCTGCCATTGATGCAAACATAGTGGAGGGGAGTAGGATGATGCCAAACACATTGGAACATCTTGCAAATAATACTCCATGTTTCCAAGACCTCCTAAACATCCAAGTCCCCCGCTATCAACAAGTACACATGCCCACTTTATTCCCTCCTACCAGTGCAGGTGTCAGACATATGTATGATTATCGGGGGGCTCAACCCAATGCAGGGGTTAGTAGCACAAGTGTGCACTGTGGCTACTCAATTCCTCCATGGCTACAAGAAGCAAATTGGATATCATATGGAGGCAACCAGCCACAACCTAATCAGCCATTGTTAGGTATGCCAACCAACCTGGCTCAAGCAGGAAACTCAACAATATTGGGAAGTGAAGATCTTGGACGACATCAAGCATAGGAGTGTCATATAGGGATGCCAAAGTTTTTGTTGTGACCACATTGCATTGTGGATTTTGTAATCACTGGGTCTAACTACTGCAACATGGCCATTTTGTATACAATCCTATACATTTTTGGGTACAATCCTAGGTCATATCGTTCCCTGATGTTTGCGGCATTGTAATCAGGGGTTTATCATAAGGTTTAATATACAATTTCATCATTTCAAGAGAAAGCTGTAATGTACTCTGATTAAACATTTCATTAACATTTTTTAGGGATTATGAATTTAGTTTGTTGTTGGTTTATGTTGCAATTTATGTTTGGGCTGAATTATTGAAGGTTCTAGGGTTTATGCACCTACAACCCAAAAAACTTATTGTCATCACTACCATTATGAAAGACCAACACATACACACCAAAATGATTAATCATCATTATTGATGGAATCAAAATATCTTCTACAACCAAACAAACATTGTTGTATTTCTATATAAGGGAGGGATGCCAGTTGTTGGACACCCCACGTGGCTCCCTCCCCCATGCCACGCTGTCGAGTCGACACGAACGCAGCTCGGGCCCAGATGGTACCGCCACCTGTCGTGGTGGGTGGTATAATTAAAGCGGCCTCTATGGCATGCTTTTTACTGCTTTTCCGACGCTTTTCCCACGACCTCTCCTTCCTCCCGTGTATTGTTACTCAGGCCCTGTCTGTGAACGCTCCGCCACCCAGAGGGTATATGGCTTATGTTGCAGTAGTATGGGCTGAATTATTGAAGGTTCTAGGGTTTATGCTGCAGCAGGGTCCATGGCTTATGTTGCAGTAGTATGGGATTACAACCATATGCCCAACCATTGCAATCATAGTTTGTTGCTGGTTTATGTTGCAATCATAGTTTGGCCTGAATTATCTATCTTCTATGGTGTATGTTGCAGCCGGGTTTGTAATTTTTTTAGGGTTTATGAATTTAGTTTGTTTTTTGTTAATGTTGCAATCATAGTTTCGGCCGAATTCTTGAAGGCTCTATGGTTAATGTTGCAGCAGTGTTTATAATTTTATTAGGGTTTCTGAATTTATGAATTCTATGAATTATTGAAGGCTCTATGGTTAATGTTTATGAATTCTAGGGTTTATGCTGCAGCAAGGTCCATGGTTTATGTTGCAGTCATTTCGGCTGAATTACAACCACATGGGATTACAACCATATGCCCAAAATTCAAAGGGAGATAGAAGAATCCCAAGACCACTATAATAGCTTCATCCTAGATGATATCGTGGGCTATGGTTTATATTGCAGCAGGGTCTAAGGTTTATTGAAGTTTCATAGTTTGGGCTGAATTATTGAAGGTTCTATGGTTTATGGTGCAGTTGGTTCTATGGTTTACAACTCTTGACCCCTATATTTTCCTTAAACTAGCAGTTAGGAATGGGGTTGAACCATTGCATGGGTGTGATACCCATCCATTTGATGCTAACTGTACTGCAACATGGTCCATATTTCTCTCCTATTATTAATAATGCTTCTATAAGGAATGTTCCATGGAGGGCTCTCATGCATGACTTATTACAACTTAATACAGTATCATACTAATCAACATAACAGGCCTAAATTAGATCCAGTGTATGTACATTCCTATAAACAAATTCAATATCCTTTTGAAGGCTAGAACAACAGACAACAATAATCAAGCACACAAACTGTTTAATAAAACTATGTCTATATAAATGCCCATAATGCAACAACTAATTTACCTTCTTCTATTTTGCCCATAATGCAACAACTAATTTAACTTCTTCTATTTTGCCCAATATTTCAAGTTAATAGGTAAAAGTAAAAACTGCATCATACAACAGCAGATAAGATGCAGCAGATCACTTCATGTTAATAGGTAAAAGTAAAAACTGCATCATACACTTATAATTTAACAATAGCATGCAACTTGTAAACTACATTAACAACAGTAGATCATAAGGTGGAGCAGATCGCTTGTAAAATGCATCAACAATAGCCAATTTGGCAAAGTTTCTGATATCAACAACTGAATTATGGGTATTCTTCCAATTAGATGAGACAATGGAGAAGTCATTGTTGTCAACTGCCATCCATCCCCTGTATGATGCAGTTTTTCCTTTTAACTATTACCATTCCACTGCGACAAAAACCAACAACATAAACAAACAACAAACTAAATTCATAAACCAAATAAAATTTAGGGACACTGCTGCAACATAAACCAGCAACAAACTAAAATCATAAACCATAGAACCTTCAATAATTCAGCCCAAACTATGATGGAAACATAAACCAGCAACAAACGAAATTCATAAACCCCAATAAAATTATAAACACTATTGCAATGTTAACCATAGAGCCTTCAATAATTCGGCCGAAACTATGATTGCAACATTAACAGACAACAAACTAAATTCATAAACACTATAAAAATTACAAACCCGACTGCAACATAAACCATAGAAGATAGATAATTCAGGCCAAACTATGATTGCAACATAAACCAGCAACAAACTAAAATCATAAACCCCCAAAAAATTACAAACCCTGCTACAACATAAGGCAGCATAGACCATAGAACCTTCAATATTTCAGCCCAAACTATGATTGCAACATAAACCAGCAACAAACGAAATTCAGAAACCCCAATAAAATTATAAACACTGCTGCAACATTAACCATAGAGCCTTCAATAATTCGGCAGAAGCTATGATAGCAACATTAACAACACAACAAACTAAATTCATAAACCCTCAAACAATTACAAACCCGGCTGCAACATAAACCATAGAAGATAGAAAATTCAGGCCAAACTATGATTGCAACATAAACCAGCAACAATCTAAAATCATAAACCCCAAAAAAATTACAAACCCTGCTACAACATAAGGCAACATAAACCAACAACAAACGAAATTCATAAACCCAAATAAAATTATAAACACTGCTGCAACATTAACCATAGAGCCTTCAATAATTTAGCCGAAACAAATACATAAACCCTAAAAAATTTGTAAACCCTGCTGCAACACAGACCATAGAACCTGCTGCAACACAAACCATAGAACCTGCAATAATTCTGCCCAAACTATGATTGCAACATAAACCCTAGAAAAAATTTAAATGCAGCTGCAACAAAACCCTAATTCATACACCCTAAAAAAAATTTAAACGCGGCTTCAACATTAACCACAGAACCTTAATTTCAAAACCCTAATTCATACATCCTAAAAAAAATTTAAACGCAGCTTCAACATTAACCACAGAACCTTAATTACAAAACCCTAATTCATACACCCTAAAAAAAATTTAAACGCAGCTTCAACATTAACCACAGAACCTTAATTACAAAACCCTAATTCATACACCCTAAAAAAAATTTAAACGTAGCTTCAACATTAACCACAGAACCTTAATTACGAGTGCAACGTAAACCATAGAACCTTCAATAATTCAGCCGAAACAAAATCACCTCCAACCTAATAAATGAATAAACACTAAAACATTCATAAACCCTACTGCATTCATAAACCCTACTACATCATAAACCATTCATAAACCCTACTGCATTATAAACCATTCCTAAACTGCTGCAGCATAAATGAAATGCATTTCACCATTGCCACAAACGCAATGCAAACCCACCATACACAATTCAAAGTGTGAGCAGGAGGGCACCAAACCAATTCACCAACAGAAATGCACAAATTCACAACCCATAAATGCACAAATTCACAACCCAGAAAACCAGAATTTAACCTTTAAAAGCAGCAGAAATGGTCCACGAAATCCCCAGAAGGTTGAGAGTGTTGACAAACACTGATGCAGGGAATGGCTGGTAGGAAACCTACCACCGAGACCGAAGAAGCGTGAAGGGACGAGCCACCGTCGTGAGCAGGAACAGCCAACGCCACCGCCGTGAGCAGGAACAGCCAACGCCACCACCGTGAGCAGGAACAGCCAACGCAGGAACAACCAACGCCACCGCCGTGAGCAGGAACAGCCAACGCCACCACCGTGAGCAGGAAAAGCCAACGCCACCGCCATGAGCAGGAATAGCCAACGCCACCGCAGTGAGCAGGAACATCCTGATGGAAGCCACCATCGCCACCAGCGAAACCAGCCGAGCGGCAACCCAACAACACTACCACTGAACCGATGAAAACCTCCAACGGGGTCCGCCGCAGACAACTTCGAGGGCCTGTGGTGTGCTATGGCCATGGAGCGAGTGTCAACGTCGGGAGAGCTAGCGGACAAAACACACAGCAGCGGCGAACGCCATCCGTCGGGGGGTAAGGAAACAAACGTCCGCCATATAACAGTAGCACAGCACGATACCGGCAGAACGAGAGCGCCCATGGTGCAGAACCAGAGCCGGGGTGGTGCAGAACCAGAGCGGGCGTGAACAGGAAGTGGGGTGGCAGAGCGTTCACAGACAGGGCCCGAGCAACAATACATGGGAGGAAGGAGAGTGTGCGGGAAAAGCACTGGAAAAGCAGGAAAAAGCGTGCCATAAAGGCCGCTTTAATTATACCACCCACCACGACAGGTGGCGGTGCCATCTGGGCCCAGGCTACGTTCGTGTCGACTCGACAGCGTGGCATGGGGGAGGGAGCCACGTGGGGTGTCCAACAACTGGCATCCCTCCCCTAGATTGTACAAGAATGAGATAAGTATACTATCCAAATTGATTTTATGGTCAAGGTTATTGAAAATAAACAATTATAAAAAATAATCAATAACTATCTAATAAAATAATCCGTACCCATGGAAAAAATAAAATAATCCGTAGATTTATCTATTTACCATAAAGTGAATCTGTTAACTATTTATCTTTTTTGTTTTTTATAATTCCATATAAAAAGATAAATTACAGTGCACCCAACCCGAAATTTTCTTGCAATCTACAAAGCAAAACACTTCGAAAACCTTGCAATTTGGGTGCAAATTGCACACAATGATAAACCCTCAAAACAATGAAATTAAATTTCTTTAGGATATTTATATATGTATGTAGTAACATGAAATATAGTTTGAAAATAGTTGAACGAAACAAAAGGTGTAAAAGAAAACAAGATGTATATGTATTTAAGTTATGATATCTACTACAAAGAAAAGAGAAATAGATGACAAATTTATAAAAGTAGTTTTTAAAAAAAATCTATGTTTATATAGAATTCTTAGAAATGATACATATATTTTACATATTTACAAAAATCATTGAAATATAAATATAATTTTAATTGTGTAACACATCGCTAAATATCTTAACATAAGTCTTTACCATATGAAAATATAGAAGCTCGCTTGCATATTTCATTTCCTCAAAGGGGAATTGGGTGAAATGAGGATAGAGATGAAGCCGGTGGCCAAGCCTCTCAAGAATAAAACTTATAGATTGAATCCATAGATCAAGGAGAAAGTCAAGGTGGGAAATTCGTTTCTTTTTTCCATTCTAGATGATCATGAAAAAATAATCATATGTCACAGGTATAGTTGGTATCGGCCCGACCTTATGCTTATAGTTAGGTATTAGGTAGAATAGAAGTTGTCCCCGGAGAGATGGTCGAGTGGTTGATGGCTCCGGTCTCATAAATAGGGGGCACAATGGTGAAATTCAAAGAGGGGTTCGATTCCCCTTGTAATTAGGGTGAGATATCATGAAGTCAAGTAAGGAAGAGCTGGAGCTGGGACAAATTCGTATTATTAACTGGGACAAATTCGTATTATTAAATCACTAACTAGTTCGATAAATAAAAATATTTTTAATGCATCAATGCTTTAAAATATTAATCTGAGTGATTTATTTTATCTTATAAAGGAAAAGAGTTGGAATCCATTGCTGCACTCCAGAAATGGAGATGAATGCTGAATGAGAATTAGTATTTGCACAATACTGTGAACAACTTTTCCTTCCCTACACAGACTGAGGTAACATAAATTAAATTATTTATATAAAAATATTTGAACAACTTCGATGACCTTGCACTCAACTAACTGCGATATGAAGGAGCCTACTGCAGGTATGGAATTATAGTGCGATCTACTGGATTATTTATATAAAAATATTTGAACGTGGCTTCGAGGGTTCCTAATTTTCTAGTATCCAGTTTCTAGATATTTGTTTCCTAGTTTCCTATGCTTTGTTGATTTGTTGAATATGTAGAAAACATTGTGTTTCTTAGTTTCCTTGGTTCTATCTTGTTCGTATCATGGTGCAGCGAGCCAAAGCAAGCATTGGTTGTCTCATACGAGCAGGGCAATCTTCTCATTGTGCAACTAGCAAAAACGAGCTATCAAACACATGCAACTAGCAGGGATCTATCTGAATTGATTATAATAGGTTTATTTACATGGAAAGTAAAGTAAACAAACCTTTCATGCCGTGTTTTGAATGCTTGTCTCTGTGGACGCATTACACTTCTCCTACATTAGTTCTGTTGCTCAAAGCTGTAGGTAGGCTCCTTTGATATAGTTGCACACAATTTTATTTTGTATGTCTGCATTAAGAAGCAAAGCAAAATGAAAAGTTTAATTTATTTTTCCTTAATCGAGAATTATATTATACGTGGATTAACAGCAAGGATCTTTTGGATTAATAGCATGGAGCAGAATCCAAGGAATTTTTGGCAAGGTTCTGTTGAACTTGTCCTACTATGAACTTGTCCCAATACCAGGATAACTTCAAGTAATATCAAAATACCAGAGTAATTGACACAGAAGGGAAATTTGTAAATATTTATAGGAGATCGGTCATCAAGCGATGCAGCGAGATCGATCTCAAGCGATGCAGCCAAATCGATTCATAGATCAAGCTATGCAGGGCGATGCATCTAGATCAATGCGGTGTAAGAAGATCACCCAATGCAAGGAGATCAATGCACTTGCATTAATGGAAGCAATAACTAACCCCTCTCTTCCCAAGAGCTATGTCGCCATCCCGACAATAACGCTTCAAAGATCAAACCAATAGTATTGCAGATAAACAATACTTATTGAAATAAGTAATGGACATATTTACCAAGTTATGTCAAAACTTTAGGAAATATGAAACAATAAGCAAAGTCAAAGATAAACTAATATAAAGTCAAAGCTAATCGAATACAGTAGTTACCTTGGCCTTCGGCAGGGACTAATAAGACTTTGATAACAGGATAGATAGCCTACACCATTGCATTATCTTATAAAGAAATATGGAAGCCTCCATTTATGAAAGCTACCAAGATTTTAAGGGAACCAATGCTTGTTAAGTAACTTGAGGTAACTATGGGCTTGGAGTGATTTTGCACTTGTCTTCTTTACAGTGATTTACTTTAAAATATGGAGCTATGCCCAGAACAAATGATAGAGTTGTATTATTTTATTTATATATACCACTAAAAGTAATTGTAGCTAAAGGTATAAGGGATTCACAACTAAATGGGTGACTAAAATTTTATTATGGATAAAGAAAATTATATGTGTTAGCTTACAAATCTAGCTCTAAGACCTATTATGCATAGAGATGGAAGTAAGAAAATCTTTGATGTCATCTCCTTCTTTCATATATATATAAGGAATTTAATTTCATAGAAAACATAATCTCAAAGGACTCCCTTTACAAGAAGGTTCAAGTAGTTGTTGCTAAAGGCATAAGGGATTCACAACTAGATGGGTGACTAAAATTTTACTATGGACAAAAAAAAATTATATGTGTTAGCTTACAAATCTAGCTCTAGGATTTACTATGTATAGGGATGGAGGTAAAGAATCCCTTTGATGTCATCTCCTTCTTTCATATATATATATATAAGCAATTTAATTCCACATAAAACATAATCTCAAAGAGCTCTTTTTACAAGAAGGTTCCTTGGCTCACGAAGAATTACCATTATAAACTTAGGTCTAAGCTTATCATTACCATTATTTTACTCTTTGTAGATGTGATATCTATTTTTTAAAAATGTAAATGGTTAATGGTATGGTGTTCTTGTAGGATTTATAATAAGTTGGGCTAGTCTCTTAAAAAGGCTATAACGTATTTTTAGAAAGATTACAATATGTAGATGCATATCAAGGATAGACAAAATGAAATTTTAGATTTTGAAAACAAAATCATTTGGCTTATAAAATGTATATTTTTATATTTTTTAGAAATATAAAATCTAATATGTTTTTTCTTAGTAAAAAAGCAAATAAACTTCAATATATAATTTTATGACTTCTTATGTTATATGAAATGATTTTAATTATAAAGAATTAGTTTAATATGGAAATTTTAAAAGGTTTATGGGATAGTAAACAAATGCCTTAAATTTCAAAAATTTCAAATCCATACATCTATGGCTCATCTCCACTTAGCTTAAATATTCCACTCAACATTCATTATCAATTAATTATAAGTTTTTTTTGTTAAGAAATGCATTTTAATTTACATGGAGTTTTATTTCTCGAATTTATATAATTGTATCAATGTATATAAGTAAATAAAAAACAATATATAACTTTGTGCATTGTTATTTTTTATGAGATTATTTCAAATACAAATAATTTATTTAAGAATGATAAATTTACAAAATGGTATGGACTGGGAAATTAAATATTTATAGTTCTATTATAGAGCTTCATTGGCCTAAATGACCCGCTCAACACTTATTATCAATTAAATATCATATTTTTGTAACAAACGCATATTTAATTACAAAGAGTTTTATTTCAAAACTTACATGTATCACAAGTTGGCACACTATACACTCATTTTTTTCCTTGTTAACACATTCTCACCCTCTAGACTATAGGAGAGGATGAGATTGTACGTACATTGCCAAACATGATCAACAATTAGCTCACAAAGAGCATCAATCAACAATCACTTCATTAAGAGTGAACATTTCACATGTGGGATTTGGACCTGGAAGGTAGGATAACAACTTCTCCTCTCTGCCACTCATATTAATCCATATAGGAAAATAGTAGTCAATAAATGACTTCAACATGTCTTGTTGAATTATATGATATGATTGCAATTAAAATAATTGATTTAAGAATTCAAATTTACAAAGTGTTCAAATGCCTTATAGTGCAAAATGTTTGAAGTCATTCATTTATGACCCATCTACCTGTTGGGTGTGTTATATCTCTTCATATGGTGGCTGCGCGTACACCATTGTATTCTATCTAATCCTGGTAAAGGGATTAGGGTTGTAACCTAATTTCGGGTAAACGAATTAGGGTTTTAGATGCTGCGAAATACCATATATTGTATTGTAAATGGTTGAGTAAACATATAATGAAAGGAGTTGTGTGGCTCTAAGTTTTGCTAGTTTTTTCCCGGTTAAGGGTTTCCAGGTGAAAATCTCTTTGTTATGTGTGTGCCATTGTGTATTTTCTGTTAATGCTTAAGAATCTGTATGAGTTTTTACTACACTGTTAAGGTTTAAAACTTACACTACCATTATCTGAAATAGTACACTTAGCACTCATTATCAAATAGTTTTAATTTTATTGTAAGAGATGCATCTTTTTCTCCTTTTCCTCTTTTTCCATGTAACCAAGCACATGCAACCCCTACAAACTTTATCGTTATTGATAAGTAGGTGTTAACTAGGGTAAATTTTTTTACTTAGGCTATATGACACCTAACTAGATAGGGAAATAAAATATTAATATATTAGATAGATAGATGACATAGAGACTTGACACCACAACCTCTTATTTAAAAATCACAATACTCACCTCTCAATCTAAATCACGAGGCTTCAAAGTTAAGGACTTGGAGGTGAGGTTTGATCAACCTATGTCTTCATGGGTCATGAGATGATTTAATATAACTTTTGTAGGTGCAACCACACATTTTATTGCTAACTCAAGATGACCCCATGGCTCTAGGAGCGATCCTCATGGGAAATTAAATGGATTTTTATTTAAAAACTATTAACTCTCACATTTATACACTGATATTAAGAGATATAGGCAAATAAACGTCAATAAATAACTTCATACCTTGAATTTTTTATGATGAGATTATTGTAGTCACAAATAATTGGCTTAAGAATACAACTTTAAAAAACATTGTGGAATAGAAAATCAAGTACTTCGTAGTGAAAAAGTTCAAAATCCAATTGCATTAAATACTAGATTCCCTAGTGTGAAATAGTGATCTCATCAACTATTATTCTTCGTGCGTGATATTAATAAAAGAATCATGAGGCTTATGTCAGTTGAGCTTTAGATACACCTGAGAGGATTTTGTTATAATAAAAGCAATGCTTTAAAAATTGGTCAACACATACTTGGAATTGATCGAATTGCATGAGTTGACCCCCTTGGGTAATGAAATGGTCCTTAAACTGGCTCAGCTAACTAGTTGGTACTAAACCAACCCAACCAAGGTCTAACTCAATCCGTTCAATAGAAAACCAATCAACTCAGTTGATTCAAACATAACTCGAACATTTTACTAAAATCCTAAGACACTAAACACTAAATCAATCCTATAAGGACCGAGCAATAGTAGTTGATGCAACTATAGATCTAGACATGCCAGAAATTAGCCACCAATGACATAGTCATGCCTCTATTACTACTCTTATAGATGTTCTTGAGAAATACAATGATGGTGAGGAATTTGAGGAGTTTGAGATAGATTTTGGTGACGGGCATGGAATTTGTAGTAGTGGTGATGAGTTTGACAACTGATCATGTTGATATTCTATCCTTGTAGGCATAACATCTTGTTTTTGGACTCTATAGACAATTTAGAGCCTCATTGATTATATATTTTGATTCAAATATGTATTGCACTTGGTTCCATTTTGAAATATTCACCCTTACATGGTATATACATGAGTAGACTTTTGGTACTCGGCCTTGTTCACACGCTCTCTTGGGAATGGGGTCTGCCTCTAACGAGGGCCTTTCCTGCCCACACGTGACAGACAACTATTCCTGGGCAAATGCGGTGGACTACTCTGAAAATCCCTATGTGGGTAAATCGATTTTTACCACACCACTTACCAGTCGACAAACTTTTACTGCAATGTATCCTTTAGTTACTGTACAGGAAGTGGTGCTTTCTGGCTCTCTGACTGTTGGCAGTCACATTCTCGACTCCCAACCCCATTTTAGATCTACTCCGGTGATTGTTGGGGAAAACCTAGCTCTTCTTACTGATGGACAAACTGACTGTTCCATTTTCCCAACCTTCGCGGGGCATCCCCTAGATCCTGCTCTCGGTGGGTCGGCTTACTCCCTTTTTGATTTACCTACTCTATCACATTTGGACACTCCTATGCTCATGGAAGCGACACGAGTTGATACTGAACACACTCAGGAGGATTGGGGGGATTCTTACTACGACTTCTGTTTGGATTTTCTGGACAAGGGTTGGTCTTCTCCTTTCTCTGCGGTTTGTGATACGGCTCCGCCTCTGGACCTTGCACCTCTCACACCACTCAACCAGGAGGGTTTCATAGCATCCCTTTTGCTTCCCTCTAATCCCGGCATCGGGAAGTCTTCAACCACTATTTCCAGCACAAAATCTCCTCCACCACCCCCTTGGACTCAACCTGCCGGCTCAAAAAGGAAAGATAAGTGTCTAAAAACCACACAGACCCCTCTCAATCTTGTATGTGGGAAAAATGTCTCGGTGTCTCATTCAGTGGAAATGGCCGAACAGACGGTTGTGGGAAAGGCTAGGGGAAAGCACCCCACTATGGCACAGTTGGATAGATGAGTTGACGTGAATTGGAACTCCATTATTGATTACAAACCCGACATCATGGTACTATCCCAAGGTTGGTTCGTCTTCAAACTTCGATGCAAGGAGGATGCGAACACCATTATGCAAAAGCCTTGGAGCTTTGGAAATAACCCATTTCTTCTCAAGAATTAGATGCCGTTGTTTGATGAGGAATGTGAGCATTTAGACATTGTTCCCATCTGGGTTCGTCTTCCTGGGCTACCATGGGAATTTTGGAACTGGAACTCTTTCAAATACATAGGGAATTCCCTAGGGGATTTCCTCGATGCTGATATGTATTTTCAATAGTCTAAGCGTTACTCGGTTGCTCGGATTCTTGTTTCTCTAAATATCCGATCTGGGCTTAGGGAAAGTCTAAATTTCATTTCGGGACAGGTCAAATGGGTTCAATTGCTAGACTATGAGGGCATACCTTTCTGCTGCCATCGTTGTCACGCATATGGTAATCTTGCTAAAAATTGAAAACTGGCAGTCACCTCTTTCTCGGCTAGGGCCCCGAAATGGATTGGTGCTCGAAGCACTTCTATGAACTCTCTGGATTCACCTAAGTAGGGATGGTGGGAGGCACTCTCTGTTGATATCTCTCCAGATGGGAAGGAGGAACCTGGCCAGACTACCTAGGTTACCGCACCACTGCCTGCTTGGGACCCTGTGTTGCATCCTATGAACACTTCCATTGGTCACTCAGATTTCGAGATCACGGATATGCATATTTCTCAGCCTCTTCTCTCCACTTTAGTTGAAAATTTATCTTCTCTCAGTTTGGATGGTTCCCCTATCTCCCCTAATCCACACCCGCCATCTTCTACTGGTACTTGTGCCTCTCCCAGCCTGGGTCCCCCCACATCTTCCTGGGTTACTTATCCTCCCCCTATCATGTCCACTGCTCCCCCCACCTCTCCCCTCCCTCCCCCTTTCCTTCCCATCCCCTCGGTAGTGGATGTCTCCTGCCCGATTCGTTTTCATTTGCACTCTAGAGATATCCCAATTGCACCCCATTCTTCTCTCCTTCACCTAGGACTAGGGAAAAACACTATACCTTTGGGTCGTAGCAAGGGTAGGGGGCGACCCTCTCTCATATCCACGGAAAAGTCACGATCTCTTTTGGAGTTGGCGGACAAAAAACAACAGTCTATTTTTGGGGCACTTAGGGCAGTGGATTCCTTGGGAGGGGTTAACCCATGAAACTACTCTCTTTCAATTGTAGGGGTTTGGCAAGTGAGCCCAAAACACTTGCACTAAAGAGGTTGATATCTCTGCATCATCCGGACATACTACTGCTACAAGAAACACTTGGCACTGAAGAGGGAATCACCAACAAACTCTCTTCTCTTTTGAATCATATGGAATTTCGGGCCCTGGATGCTTGGGGTCACTCTGGGGTTGTTGCCACTAGTTGGAACACCCAGACTATCAGACTCTTAAACTCCTGGGGCGCAAACCCTTTGCTAGAAATTGAGATTCATCATTCTCTCCTAAATATTCGTTTCAGCATCATCAACATCTACGGCCCATATGTGGATCGTGCCCTCTACTAGGATCATCTTAAATCTTCTTTTTTTCTCCACCTAGAAAACCTCATCATCGGTGGAGACTTCAATTTTACTCTTGGTAATCATGAAATTTGGGGCCCCTCTACCCATATGGATACTTTAGCGGGATACTTCACACAATTTCTACACGATCACAAGCTGGTGGATCTCACACTTGTTAAACTCAAGCCCACTTGGACCAACCGATGGATTGGTGAGAACCACGTAGCAAAACGGCTAGATCGTTTTCTTATTTCTAAACACCTATTGGAGCAGCAGCTCAACATTCTCTAGTGGGTAGATTTGGGGGGAATATCGGACCACTCACCCATTCTTTTGGCTTTTCAGGGTGGGATCACAAAACCCCCCAGCCCTTTCAAACTCTATGCGGCATGGCTCAAGGAAGAGGAGGTATCCTTGATCATCAAAGACAACTAGGTTCCTTTTTTCCCTGTTGAGGGATCACATGCTGCAACACATTTTGTAAAAAACCTCACTACGATCAAAAAGCTTTTGAAAGAGTGGGCATACAACAAGTCAGAATGATATTCCCGGGAGCTTCTGCAGGTGGAGACTGAGCTTTGGTTAGTCCAGGAATCCGAGGGGTGTGGATTTCTAACCCAGGAATCAGCTGTACTATTAGGCAATCTAGAATCCCGCAGGTGTAGACTTCTACAGACTCAGGAAGAAATTTGGAGACTAAATAGTAGGGCTATTTGGCTGGAGTACGGAGATGAAAACACAAAGTTCTTTCAAAACTTTGCAAAAGGCAGAAAGATCAAAAACACCATTTGGGAACTCCAGAACAATCAGCAAGAGAACATCTCCTCCTTCAACGGTCTAGCTGCACTAGGGTCCACACATTTCTCCTCTCTATATAGAGTTGACAACAGGGAAAACCTTGTTGATATCATTCAAATGTCCCAACTTTTTCCTGGCTTCATCACCCCGGAGGATAATGTGGATCTTATGGAGGAGGTATCGGAGGATGAACTGAAAGAAAATCTCCACAGTTTTCATAAGGACAAAAGCCTTGGCCCAGATGGTTGGACTATCGAATTCTTCCTGGCACATTTTGAGGTCATTGGAGTTGACCTTCTCCAACTGGTGGAGGAATCTAGATCCCATGGTTTTATTCATCCACCTCTCAACTCTACTTTCATTTCCTTGATACCAAAGTCTGATCTGCCGACCTCATTTAATGAATTCGGGCCTATTTCTCTCTGCAACATCATTTACAAGGTTGTGGCAAAGGTTATCACAAAAAGGCTGAAAAAGATTCTCTCAAAGGTCATCTCCCTGGAACAGTTTGGGTTTTTGGAAGGATGACAGATCCATGAAGCCATTGGAGTTGCCCAAGAATGTTTCCAATCTATAAAGCTCAAAAAACTAAAAGGAGCCATTATAAAACTGGATCTCACCAAAGATTTTGATAAAGTCAGCTGGCTATACATTAGGATGCTTATGACTCACCTTGGCTTCGACTACTCTTTCATCAAATGGGTCATGAGCTGCATAACTACAGCTTCTTTTGTAGTTCTTATAAATGGCTCATCTTCAACATTCTTTCAAGTTGGCAAGGGGCTTCGTCAAGGATGCCCACCCCCCCCTACTCTTCCTCTTAGTGGCCGAAGGATTGAGTAGGGCCATCCTAGAGGCCAAGCGCAAGGGGTCTTTCAAAGGTATTGGCATCTCGCACTCTCTTTTTATCACTCACTTACTTTTTGTGGATTATATACTACTCTTCTGTAATGGCACATTGAGGGATGTAAAGACACTTGAAAACATCCTAGACCTATTTGGCAGGGCTATTGGTATGGAAATTAATATTCAGAAATCCTCTCTCTCGCTGGGAAACTTGGCAATTCAGGAATCACGGCGCTACACTACTCACTTCCCCTTTGAGATGATTAATCTGGATGAAGGTCTCAAATATTTGGGTTCCATACTAAAACCAAACAATTACCGAAAATCAGATTGGGGTTGGTTACTCGCAAAACTTGAGAAGCGGCTCTCTTCTTAGAGTCACCGATGGCTCTCTCGGGTTGGGAGACTGGTACTCATCAAATGAGTATTGGAAGCTATCCCAGTATATTGGATGTCCCTTTCTTAGATTCCCAAAAGCACTTTGGAAAAATCTCGAAAAATCTGCTTTCATTTTCTCTGGTCCAACAAATCAGAAAGACAGGTCTCTCCCTGGGTCAAGTGGCAAACACTTGCAGAGCCAAAATCATTGGGTGGCTGGGGACTCAAGAATATTCATCTCTTCGTGAAATCACTGGAAGCCAAGGCTAGGTGGCGCCTTTTCACGACCGAAAACCTATGGACTAAGGTGGTGACACAAAAATATATTCCACCATCTTCCATCACAAATTGGGGCAGAAGTCCCACTCGAATCTCAGTGAACATCTCTATTATCTGGAAAGCGATACTCTCCACCTTCAATATCATAGACTCCAAATTAGCTTGGAAAGTGGGGGATGGTACACAGGTTCACATTGGCCTCAATCCCTTACTGGGGTGCAACAACAGACGTTATCTTCCACAACTGGTGTTAAACTCTCTTCAAGATCGGGATTTTCTTCATCTATCGCATATCGTCGACCCGGAAACAACTATTATTTTTCAATAGGGATGGAAAGATCCCGCCAGCATTGGATTACCAGTTGCTTAATGGGACTCTTGGAATGCTTATCTCCTTGCTCTCCGCTCCTCACATGTCAGAATCACAGACTCCCGAGATGCATACATTTGGACACCTTTGCCGCTTGGTATTTACACTCTGAAGATGGGATACAAATATTTGGCTGGTGAGCTGGAGGGTGGTGAACCCCTCTAGTGGTGGAAAACAATCTAGCACTCAAAATGCCCACTAAAATCCATACTCTTTATGTGGTGTTCCCTATGAAACAAAGTTCCGATCTGGGAAAAGATGAAACGCTAGTAGATTACAGGACCGGGTTGGTGTCCCCTGTGCAAACAAGCTTCTGAAACAATACAACACCTCTTTATCTCCTAGCCCTTCATAGCCCACATTTGGTCTCTATTGAGAACCACTCTAAATTTGAGAACCCTCTGGACTGGAAACCTTCTGGAACAGGCCTGGAGGAGCTAGTGTGACTCACCGGACACGTTACCCTATCGGGCTCTCCCCCTGCTTGTCATTTGGGGAACCTAGTTGGCCCGAAACAATGTTATCTCTCTAGAAAAACCCACGATCCCGGACCTAGTGGTCGCCCGGAGTTTGGATATCTTGAGTCACTTTCCACGACTAAAGAGTACCCCTGCAATCCATGTTATCATCCTCGAAACTTTTGATCCTACTGCCCCTTGGGCTTACTTTGATGGGGCTGCCAATGACCAGATTTGTGGGGGGGGGGTTGTTCTATACATGTCACACACCACGTTCTATCATATTCATATGGGCCTTGGCCCGGGCACAAACAATTATGCTGAGCTATTTGCACTCAAACTTTTGCTCTGCTTTGCCCTTGAAAAGAGATGCACCCAGCTCCACTTCTTCGGTGACTCTATGAACATGATAAACTAGGTCAACAACATATAGCGCTGCCAAAATATCTTTTTAAATAACATTCTGTCTTATGTACATCGACTACTAAGGGAATTTGAAAATTACTCTTGTCGACATGTTTTCAGGGAATGAAATTAGGACGCTGATCAACTATCAAAACTCGGTTCAGCTCTGCCATTTGGTCAATGGAATATTTCAGCATCAGAACATGGGCAGGCATATGAATTCTTCCATCGCCCTTTTATCGAGGGCTTGGAAATACAAAACAGTTGATTATCTACTTAAAATACTTCACACTACTAGTTCAATATCAGATATTACAGCCACTCTTTGGAGGCAATCAGGGATCCTCTCAACACTCTTTTTGTATATTTTTTGATGATAGCTCATATGAGTAGCCTCTTTTTTGTTACAGTTCTATACTGAACTCTTTCTCAGAAAGGAAAATTGTTGCTTTCTACACTATGTAATTTGGTTACTCTCATAATTAAATTACGCTTTTTTCCTTGGAAAAAAAAAATACATGAGTAGACTTTTCATATTTTGTCTCTAAAGGTTTGGAATCCTTAAAATAATTTTTTTCCACAAATTTCAATATTTTATGTATTTTTAAAAAAACTAAGTCATTAAATTCAAACCGGTCTAAGTAATGGCTGAATTTGAGTTTGAGTACAAGTTGATCCTTGGTCAAGCCAAGTACGAGTCTGAGTTTTACAACATTGACTAGAAGGTATGTGGATGAATCCACATGAATTATTTTTCTATAATGTAGTACTACTCAAAGGGATACCAATAGAGGTTACAAGGATGTCTGGCTAGTTGACACCACTTAACTTTGTGTGTATTCTTCTTCAACAAATATATATGTTTGTATATTATATAACACATATCAAGCCTAATTTCTTTTTTTCTTCTAACTACGAGGGCATGCCAACATACAAAATAGCTTTGACACCACTTGTAATGTAATTAAATAACAAAAATACAAAACATGAATATTGTTGAAAGAATTAAATTATAGAAAAGGAAGACAAAGAGATAATGAGGTTAAGCCTATGTAATATAACCCTTATAATGGTGATTCCAAAAGGGAGAGAAATTCCCATGCCCTTATTCAAGCGGGAAACCTCCTTTGTGTAGAGCTCAAATACAATGACAACACTTAGCACACCATTACATTGTGATATTTTGAACCAATGGATATAGAATCTAAATGGAGAAGTGATACAATTAGCAATCCATAGAAGAAAAATAATTCAAGTAAAGATCCAATCCTTGTAATATTTATTAATCAATTGAATTCTCAAGTAGAATGCATGAATTAATGTTCAATGAATGAGATGCAAGGCTTCAAATATAGGTAACCAAGATTAGGATTAATTACATGCACAAGCATAAGAGATAACAAAACCTAAGAGAAATCACCTTAAATGGTCAAATGTGTGCTCCTTGGGGGTTTTGTTTACCACACGAGTGTTGTTAGGGATTAAATAGGTGTAGAGATGATAAAGAGAGGTACATTTGTTCCAATATTATACAAGTGCACCCTCATTAGGAAGTAAACTAGGCTATGCATGTGTAGATAGGATTAAATGGGATAATAATTTCCTTGTGAGGTAGTTAACCTAGCCATGCATAAGAAACAGGTGTTTAAATGGACTTGCATGTGAAACTAGAGTGTAACTAGACCTAAATAGCCAACTAGGGTGGATTAGGCAATTAACTAGGGAAAAAACAATTAATTGAAGTGAACTAAACCCTAAAAAGTGGGACAACTCATGCAAGAGCACCCTAGTCCCTAGAAAAGGGGGATAACTAGCTATGATGGTGCCCTAACTGACTGTAAGGGAAATTTTGAGCTTAAAAACAAGGTTTTGATTTAGGATAATCACATCTGACCCTAAAAGAGGGGGACAACTTCAATAGGAGTGCTCTTTTCCCTAGAGATGCAAATCAAATGTGTTTGTACACGAACACCCCCTTTTAATCCTAACTTAGGTGAGTGGGATGGACAAATAATTGTGTCCCAACAATATGTAGCCATGTTAGGTATCCAAGTACATAAAGAATATCCCCTAAAAGTAGGAAAAGAGGAAAACCCCTATGGGAAAAAAACAAAAAAGAGGATAGTGTTGAGTGGACTTTAGTAGTCAACTTCAACCTTCAATTGAATGTGTATGTAAAGGCCACAAAGGAGGGGTCCTTTTTTCTATGTAAAGGACAAGTTTGGGATTGGTTTATGTAGAGTGTTGTTCTGGTGGGGGTCAAGACCCATGGTCTGGTCATGGTAGATTCGCTTGGTTCTCATTCCAAGAAGTGTCAAATTAGTGGAATTCTTGACTGCCCCTTGATGGTTGGAAGTCCCCTGTCATGTTGGGCTATTTGTGCAATGGGTTGGTGTTTGGTGCGTCTTGGTATGAATCCATTTGGACACATGGCTTAGGGGCTCCCATCCACACTCATGGTTATACTTTATAGGAGGTGATTGCCCAAGTAAGGGTTGTCATACCCATTTTAGCACACCTCAGTATGCCCACTTAAACATACTTTTATTATGTATTGACCCTCCTCTTGGCTCAAGCGAGTAAATCCATAATAGCTAAAGGAGAAGGGTTTGAGGGAAAAATCACAATGTTTGGATTATATGGGGCATGACACCCTCCTCGTAGCTCAACATTCCATCAAAGTTGCAGTAATTAATCATATTTTATCATTATTTTATGTTGTATGAGGTTTAGTCCTTGGCTTGTGGGTGACAAACCCTAAACAACTCATTAAAAATCATTTTAACTTATTTTAGACATTTTAGGTTGGTCAGATTATAAAGGAGGTTAAGTTCCCCTAAGTCACATATAAATAAGGCAGATCCTCATAATTTTAACTCAAGATCATGGGATCAAATAAAGTTATTTTTGTATTTATTCTTGTCTACTTGGGATAAATTGGTGCACACTCTCTTCTTGGAATTCTTAACACTTCAATGTGGCATGTTTGTTGGTGATTGAAGGTTGAAATTGAATCTTTCAAGGCTTGTTTAAGGAGAGGGATTATTAGGAGGTCACTATTTTCTCTCTTTTCTCCGTTTATGGTAAGATCTCCAGTTCTCTTTCTCTTGTAATGTAGGATATATCAAAGCAAGAGAAAATTAGGGTTTTTACGCATAAAATATTTGTATTGTAAGCGAGACATTCCTCTCTGAAGGGTCTCCCTTTTTAGGCCTTTGGAACTTCTTTTTCCCTAATTAGGTCAAGGCCAACACAACCATCAAAATAGGATTGTCAATTATTGAGAGGAATGCTAACCATGATTACTCAATGACCTTGAAGGGAAAACACTTAAGTCTTTATTTCTAAATCTTTTTAATCAAATTTTTATGTTATATATTGTTAAAAACCAAAAAATATATAGTGAAAAACCCTAAAAATTGTATAATTTTGCAAAATTCTAAAAATACTTATTTTGTGCCATAGATTAATCTAAGCATGATTTTCTAATGTATTCAATTATAGCAATAAATTTCAGATATAGACAAAATATAAAAAATCCAAAAAAATAAAAAATAAAAATTGCAAAAAGGTGAATTGTATGTGCTAAAAGTGCCCTAAAGGAGATTGAGTTAAGTGGCGATAGTACTAAGGGGTTGTTTCATATTTGGTTATTGATTTATTGCAGTTAAATATAGAAGTAAAATTCGAAACCTAGGGGTTTGAGGAAGTTTTGGGGGATTTGAGGCCAATTCCCCCCTAGAGAGGAACCTGGGGGGATTTGAGGCCAACCAATTTTTTTTATTTAATTTGACTATGGTAAGTAGCATACCTGTAGCATAAATCAGTTTCAAACCACATATTTCATCCACCAAATCAATTGTGCCCTAGGGTAGATAGGTGCACCCTTCTGTGTTGATCATCACGAGGTAAAGTTTGTGTGTTTTCGACAATTGGTTTGAGATATACATCCTATTTTCTATCACTGGTTTTTACTACAGAAAATTGTAGCAGTGATTTACATATTCACTATTTACCCTAAAATTCTAAGTGTAATGGTTCATTGTACTTATATTTCATGGACTCCATTAGGAATTAGTCTATTGATGGTAGAAAGGTTTTGTAGGGATAGAATTTCCTTTTGTCTTGTTATTACAGGACTATCCTTACCTTATTTGGGGAGCCTCCCAGGTCCCAAGGAGTAGTGTCTAAAGATAAATGGTGTTATAATCCTTCCTTGGATCGGTTCTAAGTTCCTATGCCAAGGAAGGGTGCATCAAGTGAGAGACCATTCAAGAAGGAAAGCAAACAATGCACCCTACCCACAAGGGAAAACATCAAAGAAAAGAAAAGTATGTGGGAATTGGAAAGGGAGAACGTGGAGGTGTGATCCTTACCACAATAGTCTAGGGAGGAGACATTAGCAGCAAATAACATAACCAAATTGTTGATGCAACTGTCCCTTCACAATTCGGCTCAAAGTTGGGGAGAGGTGAAACCAAAGGGTTGAAACCCCTTGGTCGCACCCTTACTTCACTTGGGATGACTATAAATAGAGGGGGGCATTGAGGAAAGAGGCATCATCATCCAAGAATCCAATTCAAGAGAAGCACACGCGTAAAAGCAAGTTGTATCCAAGGCACGAGTATAAGTGAAGATTCTCCTCAGTAAGAGGGCACACTACTCAGAAGACGCAGGTTAGACTTAGGGTGTAGCTTAGACTGGTAACAAAATTAGGAAATAGTGACAAGTCTCATAGGAAGTGGACTTGTGGATGCGACATGAGGAAGCTATGGATAGAGGAAAGACCATTGGGAGAGGTGGATATGATTCTTAGGGTTCCTTGTAACATATAAACTACTAGTTTGGGTGCTCTTCCAAGGAACCTTCCCATGGGAACTCTCCGCACATTTGTAATATTTTAGATATTCTTGTATATTTGATATTTGGGAACACTCTATTGAGGTGCCAACACACTTGTGTTATTTTTTATCTCTTGTATACTCTTGTGGCATAAAGAGTAATTGTAATAAATTGAACATAATAATGATTAAGTGTTAAGAATAACAATTAAGTGTAAAGTGGTAAGATGTAGTCTACCATGCTTTCCCCTGAGCTGGTCTTTCCACTGAGAGTGGTGTTAAGATTTAATATGCTAAGACAGAAAATAGCAGCATTACATTACATTTCATAATAATAGCAGATACAGGATCACTGAAGAAACAACAAGCATAGCATAAACACAAGAGACACAGATTTATCCTGGGAAACCCTCATGGGGTAGAAAACCCAGCAAAGCTTCCTCAATATAGATGACCAGCAATATACAAAGATGAAACCCTGAGACATGATCTCCTCCTCCACAATAGCAGACCTCTCCTCCACAAGTGCGCTATCCTCAAGTGAGTGAGTGTATCAAATGAGGAATACACCTCCTCTATTTATACACTACTCTGACTTGTCTTTTACACAAGACATGTAGGCTCGTATTTAACCACCGGGTTAAATACCCCACTACAACTAACTGGGCCGACCCCTCTAGGGTGGTCTAATAACCCTTTGACCCACATAACACATACAGGGCCGACCCCCACTAGGGAAGTCTAATAACCTGAGTTACCACATTCCGACGGAGGAATAAACATCTCCGGATATACAATAAGATCTTCATGGAGGAATGAAACATCTCCGGAATAATAAAGTACAATTATAATATTCTTTGAAGTTACAATATCTCAACACTCCCCCTTAACGAGAAGGATATTATAACAGCATCTGCACGAGCAAGGAGTCATCAACATCATACTTGATACATCTATAAATCATTGGAAGCTTTCTCAACATCATCAGTAACTCAACCAGTTACTGGAACATCTTCAATACTGGAACATCAACATCTTCATCACACGATCATCAGCATCGTCATCACACGATCAACATGATCAGCTTCGTCACATCATTTCGATCTACAGCATCTGGTTCATCACGATCTACAGCATCTGGATCAACTCAATCTACAGCATCTGGATCATCTCGATCTACAGCATCTGGTTCATCACGATCTACAGCATCTAGATCATCTCGATCTACAACATCTGGTTCATCACGATCTACAGCATCTGGATCATATCGATCTACAGCATCTGGATCATCTTGATCTACAACATCTGGATCATCTCGATCTACATGATCAACATCATCGTCATCTAGATCAACACAATCAACAACATCATCATCTAGATCAACATGATCAGCAGCATCGTCATCTAGATCAATACGATCAACAACATCATCATCTAGATCAATACGATCAGTAGCATCGTCATCTAGATCAACACGATCAGCAACATCATCATCTAGATCAATACGATCAGTAGCATCGTCATCTAGATCAATACGGTCAACAACATCATCATCTAGATCAATACGATCAGTAGCATCGTCATCTAGATCAACACGATCAGCAACATCATCATCTAGATCAATACGATCAGTAGCATCGTCATCTAGATCAATAGTATTAGTATCCACACCAATACAAGTATACACATCATCAATACAAGTATCCACACAATACAAGTATACACATCATCAATACAAGTATCTACATCATCAATACAAGTATCCACACAATACAAGTATACACATCATCAATACAAGTATCTACATCATCAATACAAGTATCCACACAATACAAGTATACACATCATCAATACAAGTATCCACACAATACAAGTATACACATCATCAATACAAGTATCCACACAATAGCAACATACCCTGCAACACACACGATCATATTACAGGATGATCAATCCTGCTCTCTTTAGGACATAGGTCCATGGATGATGCAATCCTGTCATGTACCTTTTGAATCGAGGTCCAAGGACGATCCAGTCCTACCATGTACCTTTTGAACCGAGGTCCAGGGACGATCCAGTCCTATCATGTACCTTTTGAATCGAAGTTCAGGGATGATCCAGTCCTATCATGTACCTTTTGAACTGAAGTCCAGGGACGATCCAGTCCTATCATGTACCTTTTGAACCGAAGTCCAGGGATGATCCAGTCCTATCATGTACCTTTTGAACCAAAGTCCAGGGACGATCCAGTCCTATCATTCCATTCTCGGAGACCTCATGTCTACGGCTCAATTCAAAGGACCAAAGTCTGAGGACGATCCAATCCCCTTACCTGTTCATTCAGGATTTTTATTCTCGGAGACATCTTGTCTACGGCTCAATTCACAGGACCAAAGTCCGAGGACGATCCAATCCCCTTACCTGTTCATTCAAGATTTTGTTCTCGGAGACATCTTGTCTACGGCTCAATTCACAGGACCAAAGTCTGAGGACGATACAATCCCCTTACCTGTTCATTCAGGATTTTGTTCTCGGAGACATCTTGTCTACGGCTCAATTCACAGGACCAAAGTCCGAGGACGATACAATCCCCTTACCTGTTCATTCAGGATTTTGTTCTCGGAGACATCTTGTCTACGGCTCAATTTAGGAATAAAGTCCACGGATGATACAATCCTCTTACTCTCGGAGACATCTGTCTGCGGATCACTTTAGGACTAAAGCCCGCGGATGATACAATCCTCTTATGTCCATCAAGGACTTCATTCTCGAAGACATACGTCTATGGCTCACTTTAGGACTGAATTCCAGGGATGATCCAATCCCCACATGTCCACTAAGGACTTCATTCTCGAAGACATACATCTACGGCTCACTTTAGGACTAAAGTCCAGGGATGATCCAATCCCCACATGTCCACTAAGGACTTCATTCTCGAAGACATATGTCTACGGATCCTTTTAGAACATATGTTCAAGGATGATGCAATCCCTCTTCTTTCTCAGAGACATCTGTCTACGGATCCTTTTAGAACATATGTTCAAGGATGATGCAATCCCCTTGTCAACTTAGACCCTGTCTAAGGACCATCCACCAACCTCTCTATTGGCATTACTAATATAGGTATCCTCATCATCGACCTCACTGTCGATGCAGGCAATCTCATCATGAGTGATCACATCACTCCCCCTTTCGAGGAGGGTCCTTCTGAACTATATTAAGTTTGTCTCGAAAAACTTTACTTGAGGTAGAGGTTTGGTTAGTGCATCGGATCGGTAGATGTTTGGTTAGTACATTGGTAACTTGTTACAAATTCGAACTTTAATTCCTTTCTGCACCATATCTCATATATAGAAATGTCAGGTCTCTATGTGCTTTGACTTATAACGGAACACTGGATTCTCTTCCATCTTGATACAACTCGGTTTGTCACATAGTATCACAGTTGGGTCTATCTCTAAATCAAACAATCCTGTAGTCATACTGCTTCACAACTAGCAGAGCAAGCAGCCATATATTCCACTTGTGATGAGAGCCACACTAGATTTCTTCCTTCTAAACCATGAGATCATGGTTGATCCCAGACAATAACATCTTCTCGATGTGCTCTTCCTGTCTGATACACTTTCTGCTCAATCGACATCTGTGTCGCCATCTAAAGTTATGATCTCCAAATAACATTGATCAAAGTCTATTGTATCCTTTAGGTACCTCATCACATGCTTTGCAACTAACAGGTGAACACATCTAGTTTCCACTAGATACTGACTCAAGGTGTTCACAGCAAAGCATATATCTGACCTAGTATTCGTTAGACACATCAATGACTCAATAATTTGTCTGTACAGAGTTATATCCACTAAATCTGATGAGTCATCTGCTAACAACTTCAAGTTGGAATCCATGAGAGTGGCCATTCCAACACATCAAGTCCTTCTAATATTTCTCAGCATACTTTCCCTGGTTGAGAAAGATTCCTTCTAAGCCTTTCCATACTTCCAGACCTAGGAAGTAATACATTAATCTGAGATCTTTCATTTTCTTTTATGCAGCCATCTATCTATGCCATCTCTCGTTAGATGGGTCTACTGATATGAACCTCAACATCATTCAAACTTTGAGGTGAGTTCCTTCTTGTATCCATGTCGTATATGCATAGAAGCCATATTCAACCTTGTAGCAAAGGTTGAGATCCACATCACCCATGATGATCATTAAGCTCATCAATTGATTATCGATCCTGGGTACCCATACAGAACCTGATTCACACTTCTTCTTTAATTACACCATTAAGAGAATGGTCTTATCTATCCACTTGGAGCAAACATCTTGTCATGATTCTCTTCCTCTTTCTAAGAGAATCTTCTAGCCATGAGCCTTCTATATTTTGTTTGATTTGTAAATCTTCTTGTTGAACATCCATCACTTCTGCGGTGTTCATCATTCTTCATGATCTTTCCTACAAATCAAAATTAAGTACATGATTAGTAATACTTTATAATCATGAAATCATGTTGACATGATAACCTATTATGCATACATATATCATTTACATAGTTATGCAACTATCTTGACCAATACTTTGGCACAACACTTTTCCATATCCTGTATGCATACAGTGGCTATCTAGATGCCTTCCATCTCTACCAGAACATACTATCGAGAGTGTGCACAGCTCTCAGCATGTTAGCAAAGAGGTTTCATTCTAGATAAGCAACAATGGAATGTTTGTCCAACTTGTTGGTTGTGGAGCCAGATCTTCTAGTCTCATAGATGATATTGTATCAGCCGTGTTTGTACCCTAGTTCTATATGATATGTAGGTGGACTGTACACTCACCCCAGCGGGGGGGTGTGGGGGGGCATCGCCCCCCCACGGGGTTCCAGGGGGGGCCATCCCCCCTGGCTGGGGGGTCCGGGGGCCAGTGGTCCCCTGGTGGGGGTTCGGGGGCAGCGCCCCCGAGAAATGGGGGTTCGAGGGCAACGCCCCCGAAGAAAATTTTTGGGGCTGTTTTCGTCAGCTGTTTTGCGGGCCCATGGTTTTGGGTATCCCGTGGTATTTTCCCATTGTACTTCCCTTATAAAAGAAGGACATTGTAATACGGCTAGGGATGATGTATTAGGTTTTATGCATTGTAAAGATCTTTGAGATCTGGAGAGAGACTGTACAACAGAGAAGAGGAAGTGCAGCGGTTGTGCTGCAGGTTGTATCCCTTTAACTTGCTGGACGGTAATAATAATAAGGACTGGCAAATTCAGTGTGGATGTAGCCCAAGTTGGGTGAACCACGATATATCTGTGTCTCTCTTGTAATGTGTATGTGTGATTATATTTGCATTTCTGTTTATTGTTATTGCTTTGCGATCCTGTTTTTCTAACAATTGGTATCAGAGCCAAAGGTCTATTTGACAGTTAAACCCGCAGAAAGCTAGGGTTTCTGGTTTGAGTGGGAGCAATGGCAGAAGAAGGAAAGTTTAAGGTCGAGAAGTTTAACGGCCAAAACTTCGGGTTATGGAAGATGCAAATGGAGGACTATCTGTACCAGAAGGATCTATTCTTACCATTGGGAGGAAAAGCAAAGCAGTCGACGACTATGAAGGATGAAGAATGGGTGGTTCTTAACAGAAAGGCTCTGGGAACAATATGGTTGAGCTTGGCTTCGTCGATGGCTTTCAATATCTCAAAAGAAACGACAACAGAGGGTTTGATGAAAGCATTGGGTAAGCTGTATGAAAAACCCTCGACTTCCAACAAGGTATTTCTAATGAAGCGTTTATTTAATATGAAGATGTCTGAAGGTGGATCTGTTACTGATCATTTAAATGAGTTTAATACGGTTACAAATCAGCTAAGTTCTGTAAGTGTGAACTTTGATGATGAGGTTAGGGCTCTTCTAATCTTGTGTTCATTGCCAGAAAACTGGAATAGCTTGGTCATGGCTGTAAGTAACTCTGTCTCTGGTTCAAACACCTTAAAATTTGATGATGTTATTGGTGTTATTCTTAGCGAGAAAATGCGAAGAAAAAGCACAGGTGAGACATCAGGTAATGCGTTGACCATGGAGAGCAGAGGAAGACAAAAGGAGAGAGGAAAGAGCCAAGGTAATCGTGGAAAGTCTAAAACGAGCAGATCTAAGTCCAGACTGGGAAAGATAGAGTGCTGGAACTGTGGAAAGAAAGGACATCTGAAGAAAGACTGCAAATCTCTAAAGAAGAAAGGAGATGCACAGAAGGAAACTACCCAGGAAGCAAATGTAGCAGGTGATGTGTTACAAGATGCTTTGATTCTTGCATTAGATAATACTAGTGATTATTGGGTAGTAGATTCAGGAGCTTCATGTCATGCTACACCCCATAGGAAATACTTTCATGAGTATGTTCCTGGCGATTTTGGACATGTTTTATTGGGTGATGATGAGCCATGTAAAATTGTTGGAATGGGTAAGGTATGGATAAAAGTTAAGAATGGAACTGATTGGTTGTTGAAAGATGTTAGGCATATTCCTGCTATGAAAAGAAATCTGATCTCAATAGGGCAGTTGGGAGATGGCGGCTGTCTATCTACGTTCGGAGAAAAGTGGTGGAAGATCACTAAAGGATCAATGGTGATAGCAAAAGGAGACAGAGTAGGTACATTGTATTTATGTCCTCATAATACTGACCATTCTATCTCTTTAGCTTCCACAGGAACAGATACAAAATTGTGGCATCATAGGCTTGGCCACATGAGTGAGAAGGGGATGCAGATTCTCCACTCAAGGAAGTTGCTGCCGGATTTGAAGCAGGTAAATTTGGAATTTTGTGAAAACTGTGTTTATGGAAAACAGAGGAGAGTCAGATTTCTCAGGGTTGGGAAACAGAAGAAGAATGAAAAATTAGAGCTTGTGCATACAGATGTATGGGGACCGGCTCAGGTACAATCTCTTGGTGGCTCTCATTATTATGTTACATTTATTGATGATGCAACTATAAAAACTTGGGTTTATTGCATTAGACAGAAATCTGATGTGTTTGCTACTTTTAAGAAGTGGAAAGCTTTGGTTGAGAATGAGACAGGAAAAAGGTTGAAGTGTCTCAGATCTGATAATGGAGGTGAGTACTGCGGCAAGGAGTTTGATAGTTACTGTTCATACCATGGGATTCGTAGAGAGAAGACAGTCCCAGGAACACCACAGGAAAATGGTGTGTCAGAAAGGATGAACAGAACGATCATGGAGCGTGCAAGGTGTATGCGACTGCATGCAGGGTTGCCCTTACAGTTTTGGGCGGATGCTGTAAATACTGCTGTTTATTTAATAAACAAAGGACCTTCAAGTGCTTTGGATGGTGGTATTCCAGAGGAAGCATGGACAGATAAAAAGGTAAACTACTCATTTCTGAGAACGTTTGGTTGTGAAGCATTTGTCCATATTGATAAAGAAAATAGAACAAAGCTTGAAGCTAAATCTAAGAAATGTACCTTCATTGGATATGGGGTTGATGAATTTGGTTATCGTTTATGGGATTATGAAAATAACAAAATCATCAGGAGTAGAGATGTGATATTCAATGAAAAGGTCATGTATAAAGATCAGTTGCAAGGAAAGAAACAGGAAAAGGAAAGCACAGAGTACATAGTGCTTGATGAAGTTAAAGAAAATGAAGTCCCGAAGGTGCCAGAAAATCAAGAGAAGCAGCAAGTACCTGAAACTCCTGCAACTGTAACAAGATCTACCAGGTTAAGTAGACTCCCTGAACGATACTCTCCTTCAATGTATTATTTATTGATGACTGATTCTGGTGAACCAGAATGTTATGAAGAAGCAATGCAGGTGGAAACTAGAAAGAAGTGGGAGCAAGGCATGAATGAGGAGATGGACTCATTGGTAGGAAACCAGACTTGGGATTTGGTTAAGTTGCCTGCTGGTAAAAGAGCATTGCAAAACAAATGGATTTACAGGTTGAAGGAAGAAGAAGGAGGTAAGAAGCGGTACAAGGCCAGACTTGTTGTAAAGGGGTTTGCACAGAAGAAAGGTATAGATTTTGATGAAATATTTTCTCCTGTTGTAAAGATGACTTCAATTAGGACTATCTTAAGTCTAGTGGCGGTAGAAGATTTGCATCTTGAACAATTAGATGTAAAAACAGCTTTCCTCCATGGGGATTTGGAGGAAGAAATATATATGCAGCAGCCACAAGGGTATGAGGTCAAAGGTAAGGAGGATCTAGTATGCAGGTTGAAAAAGAGCTTGTATGGCTTGAAGCAAGCTCCAAGGCAGTGGTATCTAAAGTTTGACAGGTTTATGATAGAACAAGGTTATAGTAGATGTCATTCTGATCACTGTGTTTATTTCAAGAAGCTAGACAATGGAAGATATATTATCTTGTTATTGTATGTGGATGACATGCTTGTTGCAGGGTCTGACATGCAGGATATAAATGTACTCAAAAGGAAGCTAGCTAATTCATTTGCGATGAAGGATTTGGGTGCTGCAAAGCAACTCCTTGGTATGAGAATAATGAGAGACAGGAAAAATCGCAAATTGACATTGTCTCAAAGTGAGTACATACAAAAGGTGTTGGAGAGGTTCAAAATGCAGAATGCAAAACCTGTAAGTACACCTTTGGCTAGCCACTTCAGTCTAAGTAAGGAAATGTGTCCCAAGACACAAGAAGAGACAGATTACATGTCCAAGGTTCCCTATCAATCAGCAGCTGGCAGCTTGATGTATGCCATGGTGTGCACAAGACCAGATATTGCACATGCAATGGGAGTTGTGAGCAGATATATGAACAATCCAGGTAAAGAACATTGGAAGGCAGTACAGTGGATTCTCAGGTATTTGAGAGGTACTACCACTGAGGCATTATGTTTTGGAGGTTCAGACACTGTTCTACAGGGATATGTTGATGCAGATATGGCAGGTGACAAGGATAGCAGGAGGAGTACCACAGGGTATGTGTTTACTGTAGGTGGAACAGCAGTAAGCTGGATTTCAAAACTACAAAATGTTGTTGCACTTTCAACAACAGAAGCAGAGTATGTTGCCATTACAGAGGCTAGTAAAGAGATGATTTGGTTACAGAGGTTTATGGAGGAAGTGGGTAAGAAGCAGAAGGATAGCAGACTGTATAGTGACAGCCAGAGTGCCATTCACCTTGCAAAGAACTCAGCATTCCATTCCAGTACTAAACATATACAGCTCAAGTACCATTCATACGCTCTGTTCTGGAAGATGAACTGTTAAAGTTGGAAAAGATACATACTAGCCAGGATCCTGCAGACATGTTCACAAAGGTAGTGACCAGAGAGAAACTGAGTTCGTGCTCGGTTTCAGTTGGCCTTCTAGCATGAAGGTGAAGAGGAGAAATTTGCCAAGTCCAAGTCCAGCAAGTGCAGTAGCGGTGGAGTTGTTGTGATCAGTCTCCAAGTGGGAGATTGTTGGTTGTGGAGCCAGATCTTCTAGTCTCATAGATGATATTGTATCAGCCGTGTTTGTACCCCAGTTCTATATGATATGTAGGTGGACTGTACACTCACCCCAGCGGGGGGGTGTGGGGGGGCATCGCCCCCCCATGGGGTTCTATGGGGGGCCATCCCCCCTGGTTGGGGGGTCCGGGGGCAGCGCCCCCGAGAAATGGGGGTTCGAGGGCAACGCCCCCGAAGAAAATTTTTGGGGCTGTTTTCGTCAGCTATTTTGCGGGCCCATGGTTTTGGGTATCCCGTGGTATTTTCCCATTGTATTTTCCTTATAAAAGAAGGACATTGTAATACGGCTAGGGATGATGTATTAGGTTTTATGCATTGTAAAGATCTTTGAGATCTGGAGAGAGACTGTACAATAGAGAAGAGGAAGTGCAGCGGTTGTGCTGCAGGTTGTATCCCTTCGACTTGCTGGACGGTAATAATAATAAGGACTGGCAAATTCAGTGTGGACGTAGCCCAAGTTGGGTGAACCATGATATATCTGTGTCTCTCTTGTAATGTGTATGTGTGATTATATTTGCATTTCTGTTTATTGTTATTGCTCTGCGATCCTATTTTTCTAACACAACTTACCAATCATATGCATATTAGTAGTATACAGTTCAATGCTCTATGAATGTTTACACTCAGCATGATATATTATAGGAATACAAATATGCATACAACCTATTACAGACAATATCATTTACTATTTCAAATAACAACTCAAATACTTATCTTTTATGTTTGTGTGGTTGCCTTCCGCTTGATCTTCTATATGTCTTTTGAACTTCTATTCATTCTGTACCACTGTGCATGCTCAAGTGTGCACTAGTGTCATCCTCATGATCTCTTACACAAACATACATTCATTAGTATATTATAAATATTATCAAAACATCATAATTCTAAATAATCTTGAATATGTATAGTCATGATCATTAGTATTCAAGGTTTCAAGGAAGGCTTCTTTTACTTATACATATTCTTGTTTGATCTGGTTAGTTAAATCATCAACCAAGATAAGAGACATAATATGCATAAACCCTTGATTACTAACTTTATGAATAAGCACAGCCAATCATACCAGGTATACTTATATAAGGGATCCTAACACAAGGTAAGATTCTAACATAACATAGGAAAGCATACCTGCATTAGTATACCTGCTTAGTTATGTCTAACATACCCTATCAATATCTTCTTTGTTCTCTTCAATGATTTAGAGATCTTGAGCTAGAACCTGCATGTCTCATAGGTTAAGCATAACATATGAAAGTCATACATACCTCGTAAGTAGAACAAAGATTATGGATGAGTCTTTGTCTTCATGATGTCATGGTCATAGAACTTGATTTGTCTTTTGTGATGTACCTGTATCTTGTTAGTAGACAACATCAACCTCACACAACACCATAATGCATAAGTACAATCATATAGCCCATATCAATGAATGTATTCGATCATTCACATGCATTCATACTGTTACTAGGGTGATAAGACAATTCTAACATTAATCAAGATTGTACTAATAAATAACATGAAGACAAACACATTATGAACTTAATCAAGAATCAGATTTCAAGACATACCTGAACCTCCTTAAGTCATACCTGTCGAGACTTCTTGTAGTCTTCTTATGTAAGAGCCTTAGCCTCAACTCCCCCTGAAACTTGATCTGGAGCTTGATTAGGGTTTGCTAGAGAAACCCTAAAAATTCAATCTTTGACTTTCACACTTCTGAATGGATGGAAGGATGTGTCTTGCTAGCATACTTCAATTTTGAAATCTCCAAAATTTGACCCCTCAAAATTTCCTTCGAAACTTCTGGATCTTCTGGACAGGAACCCGAACTAGGGTTTAATGAATCCCACCCTTCTGTCCATTCAAAAGGTTCGATCCAGGGTTCTAAACTCTTATTTTTCTGAGGAGCTTCCAGCCGTGGTTACAGACTTCAAAAAATTCCAACTTTTGCTGAAGCCCTAATTTTCCATCTTTTCAATCAAAATCCCGAACTAGGGTTTGATCAAGCCCGGTCTTCTACCCAACCAAAAAATTCGATCTTGGTCTCTAAATTTCGATTTTTCTGAGTAGCATTCAGCCGTGGATTCCGATTCCAAAAATTCTAACTTTCTCTGAAACCCTAAATTCCAGAAGCCATGAATAAAGGTGCTCCAAAAATAATTTTGTTTTGACAGAAATATGTACCTGATTGTTTCTGCTATAACTCCGAAATTTTTGCTCCACAGGGTCTAAAAACTTTTTTTGCTGTATCATGACCTGTCATCTTTCCATCCTAATAGGTCTAACCTCAATTGGATTTTCTGAGAGAGAGTTATGCCAAGTGTCGCAACATGACCTGTTTATGGGATAAAATAGGAGATGAACTTGTACAGCATGCCACATGTCAATGGTTAAGCTTCGGCCTCTGAAAAAGTTTCTTGAGATAGTAAAGTCTGTGTACTACCTGTCACTTTTTACGAAATTTCATTTGGAGCTTCCTATCCCAAGTTATGGACTTTTTTCCTAGGTCACCTGATTTTGACTGAGATATGGAAGAAGCAGAAACCCTAACTTGTGCTGATCATAACATACAAAGTACAATGAATCTGAGGGTTCCCTTTGGGCACAAGATACCTGGAGCTGTTATCTACGACCTGTAAAGGTTTCAGATCCTGAACCTTCGCCAAAATGGATTTATGGCGAAAGTTCCACGATGACTGGTTTTTGCTATATAAAACCCTAACCTTCAAATTATCGTAAGTAAAGCAAGTGTCGTAAGTGCCATACCTTGCCTTCCTTCAGGTTAGCTCTGATACCATGTTAATATTTAATATGCTAAGACAGAAAATAGCAGCATTACATTCCATTTCACAATAATAGCATATACAGGATCACTGAAGAAACAACAAGCACAGCATAAACACATGAGACACAGATTTATCCTGGGAAACCCTCATGGGGTAGAAAACCCAGCAAAGCTTCCTCAATATAGATGACCAACAATATACAAAGATGAAACCCTGAGACATGATCTCCTCCTCCACAATAGCAGACCTCTCCTCCACAAGTATGCTATCCTCAAGTGAGTGAGTGTATCAAATGAGGAATACACCTCCTCTATTTATACACTACTCTGACTTGTCTTTTACACAAGACATGTAGGCTCGTATTTAACCACTGGGTTAAATACCCCACTACAACTAACTGGGACGACCCCTCTAGGGTGGTCTAATAACCCTTTGACCCACATAACACATACAGGGCAGACCCCCACTAGGGAAGTCTAATAACTCGAGTTACCACATTCCGACGGAGGAATAAACATCTCCGGATATACAATAAGATCTTCACGGAGGAATGAAACATCTCCGGAATAATAAAGTACAATTATAATATTCTTTGAAGTTACAACATCTCAACAAGTGGTTCCTAGGAAGTACCACATGGTAGAGAGGAAAATTGGAAACCCTCAGTTTCCGAGTCAAGGTCTCTAAGGCCATGACAGGTGGTGTCAGAATGCTTCCTGGAACTATGTTGTCCAACATGGTCTTTTATTCTTTAGAAACTTAGTAAGTGGTGCAAAAATACGATATTAACCTTCAATGAACTGACAGTAGTAGTTCTCTAATCCAAGAAATATTCTCACCTGCTTCATGGTTCATGGATCTTACCAATCCTCGATGACTTCAAACTTCTTTTGATCCATGCAGATACATCCTTGATCGGTCCAATGGCCCAAGAATGAGATCTCTTCCTACCTAAACACACACTAGGACTTCTTCAAGTAGATATTATTCTCCCTCAATGCCTCAAAGACATCTTCCTAGTGACTCTTTTGTTCTTCTATACTTTTGCTAAATACCAAAATATCATCCAAGCAAATCACAAATGAATTGTACAAGAATAGTCTCAACATATCATTCATAAGGGTGTAGAAGGTCATTGGAGCATTGCACAACCTGAAGGGCATCACAAGTATCTCAAAGCTCCCATACCTCATCACACAAGTTGTCTTGTACTCATCACCTTCCACAATCCTTACTTGCTAATATCCCTATCTGAAGTCCAAATTTGACAACACTTTGGCCTTAGCCAACTTGTCGAAACAATCAACTTCCAATGGTAGCACATACAAGTTCTTCGTGATATGCTTGTTAAGCACCCTGTAATCCAAGCAAAGACTCAACTTTGAAATATCCTTCTTTTGCTGATAGAGCATGGGTGCGCCATATAGGGCCTTTAAATTTTTTATGAAGCCGACATCAATTAGTTGTGCCAAATGCTTCTTCAACTCCTCCAAATATGATCCAAATAATCGATAAGGATATTTTTCCATGGGATTTGACCCAGGTTCAATCTCACTTGATGATATAAGATGCATCGAGGTGTGAGCACTTTCAGCAAGTTCTCTAGCATCAAATCCACATTTTCATCCAACACGTCGGTGAGCTCGAAAGGCATGGGAGATGTGTTGATACAGATATTTGGTGGTCCCTTTGAGGTGGTTGAGAAGATAGGAAAGGTGTCCTATAAGTTGAATCTAACGAAACATGTGAGCTCATTTCATCTATTTTTCTATGTGAGCCAACTCAAGGTATGCAAGTTCAACAAAGACGAACTAAGAAGGAACTTACCATGCAAGGATCTTGCAATGATAGTCAACTAAACAAACACAAAGTAGAAGATGTGTTATCCCACTGCTTCATGAAGCACAAGATGATGATGCACCTAAAATACCTTGTCAGGTGGAAGGATTTGCTGGAAGAGGAGAACAACTACGAAGGAAGGAGTATTTGTGGAATTACAAAGACAAGCTCCAGGAGACCAAATGAATGCATGGACTGACTCCAAGAAGGAAGAAGAGAGACTAATGACGTTGTCGATATGATAACCAGTTGGGTTGGGGAGGATGTCACGGTCCTGCCTTGGATCGTGGTTGAATTCCCACACTAAGGAGGGGTGCGTTGAGCGAGAGACCATTTGAGAAGGAAGGTAGACAACATTCCCTACCTTAAAGTGAAATTGTCCAAACAAAGCATAATATGTGGGAATTGGCAAGGGAGCATGTGGAGGTGCACTCATTAGCACACTAGTCTATAGAAGAGCCTCTACTGAACAATAACATAAGCAAATCATTGATGCACCTTCCCCTTCACAAGTTGACTTAGAGTTGGGGAGAGTGGGACGAAAGGGTTGCAACCCTTGGTTGCACCCTTAGTGCACTTGGGATGACTATAAATAGAGAGAGGCATTGAGGAAAGATGCATCATCATCCAAGAATACAATTCAAGAGATGTCATAAGCGGAAAAGAGAGCCACAACCAAGGCATGGGTCTAAGGGAGACACTACTCAATAGGATGGCACACTACTCATAAGACATAGGGTAGAATTGGGGTGCAGCTCGGAATGGTGAGAAAATCAGGAAAGAGTGAACAAGTGCCATTGGAGGAAGACCTATGGATGCAATAAGAGGAAAATGTGTATAGAGGCAAGACCATCATGAGAGGTGGATCTGATTCTTGGGGTTCCTTGTAATGAAGAAGCTTTCAGTTTGGGCACTCTCCCGAAGAAGTTTCCTTCATGCACTCTCAACACATTTGTACTCTTTCATGTATAGTTATATATTTGATATTTGGGCACACTCCATTGAGGTTCCAACACACTTTTGGTCTCTTGCTTAATCCATAACATTCTATCCATAACTAGCACGTATCCTATTTCATTAGGAATAATGCCAAAAGATTATTTTCAGATTCTTTCTTTGTAAAAAGATCCTTTTTTTGATTAGTTAAAATTCTCCACGTGGTTGAGGAAATAAAAATTTTTATTGTGAAGATGGTGAGTGAGTCAACTAATCGAAAAAGTATGTGGCCAAATTTGTTTTAATGGGGACCATTTCCCGACAAATCGGGTCATTTTCCAGCAAAAAGAAGAGTTAACACAGGTTCAACATGAGTTAGGAAGCTACGAATGTGGGTGTTTCAACAGTCTTGAAACTCTAAATCGCATTCAATAACCAGTGTATTCCATGAGTGAAACCTACAAGTAAAATAGTTTTTAATTTCTACATATTTAAGAAAATGGTGGCACAATTATGTGATAGGAGTGGTGGAGCATCCATTCCCGAGCATGATCTGACTGGTAATAAATTGAGAAACTTATCCTAAATTTAAATTGGTTTAGCATTCATACTTGATCACCCATTTGGCGTGCAATGAAAAAAAAAATCAGGGAATAAATTAAACTGATAATGATTTTCGAAAATCAAAGTGTTTGAATCACTGATCTAGCGGGCAACTTAAAAAAAAATTCATGGAATAAATAATACCGAGAATGTTTTTTGAAAATCCTTTTTTTGGTGGTGATATTTGGCATGGTGATGAAAGAACGAAAACATGCCTTTGTATCTATCCTTACCTTTGGCCATCAAGACGACTCATAGCAAAGACAATTCTTGAAAACTCATTGAAGCAAAAATTCTTTTGAAATTTCATTGTGTTGAAGGTATGTCATGCAGGCTAGAAAATTCATCTGAATTCTGAATTTAACAGTGATTATATAAAATGATTGGTTGACTCTCTAAATTTCTGGAAATGATGCTTTTATGAAATGCAATGACAATGGTCAAGTGTGTAAATCATCCACATGCAAGCGGATTTTTTTAGAAATTTTTTATCCCTTAGAGGAGAGAAATATTTTATCCCAAGTCTACTTAAGCCCTGTTTTCCAATACTTAACCAATTTTTCCAATGGCGAGCATTTTTATGGGAAGGTGCAAAACATGCCAAATTTCTGTTTTGGCAGGAAAATATTTCCATTACCATAGACTCTTTTTCCAAAAGGATTCAATGGTCAAGTGAATAAATCATCCACCTACAAACTTATGCTCCCATAAATTTTTTATCCCTCAAATATGAGAAATGGAGGGCATTTTCCTAAGGCCATTTAAGCCAGTTTTAGATGCAAAACACTCTGAGTGGTTGTTTTGGAAGGACAACATTTTCTTGGCCATAGACTTGTTTTAAAACCTGAGCTAGTGGTCAAGTTCATAAATCATCCACCTGCAAGATGATACTTTCCTAAAAAGTGTATCCCTCACAGGTGAGAAATGGTGGGAACTTACCCAAGGCTACATAAGCCATTTTTTTCAACACAACAAATTTTTCCAATGGCGAGCATTTTTCTAGAAGGGTGCAAAACAAGCAGAATGACTATTTTGGGAGGAAAATATCTCCATGACCAAAGTTGTTTTTTAAAAAATGAGTCAATGGTAAAGAGAATAACTCCTCCACCTACAAATTTATTCTCTCAAAAATGTTTTATCCAGCATAGGTGAGAAAGTTTCCCTGAGGCCATTTAGGCCAGTTTTAGGTGCAAAACAGGTTGAGTGTCTGTTTTGGCAGGCCAATATATTCTTGACCATAGACTTTTTTAAAAACCTAAGCCAATGGTCAAGTGTATAAATTGTCTACCTCCAAGCTGATGCTTTCCCAAAAAATTTATCCCTCATAGGTTAGAAATAGTGGGCATTTACCCGAGCTACTTAAGCCCCCTTTTTCAACACTTAACCAATTTTTCCAATGGCGAGCATTTTTCTGGGAGGGTGCAAAACAGGCTGAATGATTGTTTTGGAAGGAAAATATATCCATGAACAAATTCTTTTTTACAAAATGAGTCAATTTTAAATTGAATAAATCATCCACCTACAAACTTATGCTCTCATAAATTTTCTATCCCTCAAATATGAGAAATGGCGGTCATTTTTCTAAGGCCATTTAGGCCAGTTTTAGGTGCAAAACAGGCTGAGTGGTTGTTTTGGCAGGCCACTATTTTCTTGACCATAGACTTTGTTTCAATTCTGATCCAGTGGTCAACTGCATAAATCATCCACCTACAGGATGATTCTTTCTTATAAAAAAATTCCCTTACAGATGAGAAATTGTGGGCATTTTCCCAATGCTACTTAAGCCCTTTTTTTCAATACTTAACCAATGTTTCCAATGGTGAGCATTTTTCTTTAAGGGTGCAAAACAAGATGAATGGTCATTTTGGCAGGAAAATATCTCCTTGACTAGAGACTTTGTTTCAAATCTCAGCCAATGGTAAAGTGAATAAATCATCCACCTACAAACTTATGCTCTCATAAAAAATTTATCCCTCAAAGGTGAAAAATGGCAGGCATTTTCCTAAGGCCATTTAGGCCAGTTTTAGGTGCAAAACATATTGAGTGGTTGTTTTGGCAGGCCAGTGTTTTATTGACCATAGACTTGTTTTCAAAACTGATCCAGTGGTAAACTGCATAAATCATCCACCTGCAAGATGATGCTTTCCCAAAAAAACATTTCCCTCACAGATGAGAAATGGTGGGAATTTTTCCAATGCTACTTAAGCCAGTTTTTTCAATACTTAACCAATTTTGCCAATGGCGAACATTTTTCTTTGAGGGTGCAAAACAAGATGAATGGTCGTTTTGGAAGGAAAATATCTCCTTGACCAGAGACTTTGTTTCAAAACTCAGCCAATCGTAAAGTGAATAAATCATCCACCTACAAACTTATGCTCTCATAAAAAATTTATCCCTCAAAGGTGAAAAATGGAGAGCATTTTCCTAAGGCCATTTAGGCCATTTTTAGGTGCGAAACAGGCTGAGTGGCTATTTTGGCAGACCACTATTTTCTTGACCATAAACTTGTTTTCAAAACTGATCCAGTGGTAAACTGCATAAATCATCCACCTGCGGGATGATGCTTTCCTAAAGAACATTTCCCTCACAGATGAGAAATGGTGGGAATTTTCCCAATGCTAATTAAGTCATTTTTTTCAATACTTAACCAATTTTTCCAATGGCGAGCATTTTTCTTTGAGGGTGCAAAACAAGATGAATGGCCATTTTGGAAGGAAAATATCTCCTTTACCAGAGACTTTGTTTCAAAACACAACCAATGGTAAAGTGAATAAATCATCCACCTAAAAACTTATGCTCTCATAAAAAATTTATCCCTCAAAGGTAGAAAATGGAGAGCATTTTCCTAAGGCCATTTAGGCCAGTTTTAGGTGCAAAAAAGGTTGAGTGGTTGCTTTGGCATGCCAATATTTTCTTGACCATAGACTTGTTTTAAAAATTGATCCAGTGGTAAACTGCATAAATCATCCAGCTGCAAGATGATGCTTTCCTAACAAAAAGTTCCCTCACAGATAAGACATGGTGGGCATTTTATCAATGCTACTTAAGCCATTTTTTGAATACTTAACCAATTTTGCCAATGGCGAGCATTTTTCTTTGAGGGTGCAAAACAATATGAATGGTCGTTTTGGCAGGAAAATATCTCTTTGACCAGAGACTTTGTTTCAAAACTAAGCCAATTGTAAAGTGAATAAATCATCCTTCTACAAACTTATGCTCTCATAAAAAAATTATCCCTCCTGGGTGAGTAATGGCGAGCATTTTCCTAAGGCCATTTAGGCCAGTTTTAGGTGCAAAATAGGCTTAGTGGCTGCTTTGGCAGACCAATATTTTCTTGACCATATTTTCTTGGTCATGTTCATAAGTCATCCACCTGAAATCCTACTCTTTCCTAAAAAATTTATCCCTCATAGATGAGAAATGGTGGGCATTTCCCCAAGGCTTCTTAAGCCCTTTGTGTCATTACTTAACCAATTTTGCCAATGGCGATCAATTTTATGGGAGGGTGCAAAACAATCTGAATGGTTGTTTTGGCAGGAACATATATCCTTTACCAGAGTCTTTGTTTCACAAGGAGTCATTTTTCAAGTGAATAAATCATCCACCTACAAACTTATGCTCTAAGAAATTTTTTATCCCTCAAATATGAGAAATAGCAGGCATTTTCATAAGGCCATTTAGGCCAATTTTAGGTGCAAAACAGGCTGAGTGGCTCTTTTGGAAGGCCAATATTTTCTTGACCATAGACTTGTTTTAAAAAATGAGCCAACTTTAAAGTGCATAAATCATCCACCTGAAAGTTGATGCTTTCCTAAAAACAATTACCCTCACATATGAGAAATGGTGGGGATTTTCCCAATGCTACTTAATACCTTTTTTTCAATACTTAACAATTTTTCCAATGGCGAGCAATGTTATTTTAGGGTGCAAAACAAGATGAATGGTTGTTTTGGCAGGGAAATATCTCCTTGACCAGAGACTTTGTTTAAAAAATAAGTCAATTTTCAAGGGAATAAATCATCCACCTACCAACTTATTCTCTCATAAATGTTTTATCCATCAAAGGTGAGAAATGGCAGTCATTTTCCTAATGCCATTTAGGCCATTTTTAGATGCAAAACAGGCTGAGTGGTTGTTTTGGCAAGCCAATGTTTTCTTTACCAGAGACCCTTTTTCAAAAATGATCTAGTGGTCATGTTCATAAGTCATCCACTTGCAAGCTGATGCTTTCCTAAAAAATTTATCCCTCATAGGTGGGAAATGGTGGGCATTTTCGAAAGCCTACTTAAGCCCTTTTTTTTCAATACTTAACCAATTTTTCCAATGGCAAGCGTTTTTCTAGGAGGTTTCAAAACAAGCTGAATGGCTGTTTTGGAAGGAAAATATCTCCTGGACCAGAGACTTTGTTTCAAAAAGTAGCCAATGGTAGAGTGAATTGATTTTCTGTCAGGGTGCAAAATGACATAAATTTGAATTTTTATTGCACAACATTACGTTACTTAGAGTGTAAAATTACAAGTAAAATTTGAGTGTAAAATTACATGTAAAATTTGATTGTAAAATTAAATTTAAGATATATTTCAGTTTTTTTTAATTAGAGAAATTATGCCTGAAATCTAATGCCAATATTGATTGCTTTTGTTTATTTTGCAGAGTATCTCATTAATGGATCATTCAAATGAGCCATCTCAACAAAATATTCCTCGAAAAAGAGGTCGACGTAAGGGTCTAGATTACTCAAAACTTCCAACTTTGGAACCATGTGACATTGTCCTTCAATTCACTCGTGGCATAGGTAAAAAGACTATGCAATGTGTTGCTCATGGACAATGTCAAGTATTTGAAGATCAAAAATCCATACCACAAAATGAGTCCACAAGTTTCCCTCAAACAACAAGCAATCATCCAGCCATTCTTCAAACTCAATGTCCTCAATGTAAGCAATCGATGACAAACAACAATGTTGTTGGACAATAGAGGAAACATTTGTCTCCATTGCAGTTGAAGGGAATGTTAATGCACAAAGTGAAAATATTTATGAAAGAATGAACTTTGTTCCAGAGAATGTGAGGGTCCCATTACATGATGCCATTACATTGAATGTTGAGTTGCAAAATAAAAATATACACCAAAGAATGAACCCAGTTTTGCAGAATGAGGCCCTACATTTCCCTCAAAGATCAATGATTGATGCTACTATTGTTACAAATCACTCTGAGCAATGTGCAGGTTGTGTTGCTCAACAACCTAGGAATCCTTTGACTGCATTTACTGATGGAGGGAATCAAAGTGTAGAGCCCAATGGGCAGTAATTGGAACATGAACCTCTTATGAACTTGGATGCAACTGGAAGACATGAAACAACTGAAATAATTGCATTTCATGAACAAATGGATAGAAATGCAACTACATAAAATCAAAATTCTACAATTGGTCAAGTTGTAGCAGAAATTCCATAAGGGTTTTTAGCAAATGAAACTATGCACGCTAAGAGAAGGTCACTAGGAAACTACTTAAGGACATCCTTATTGCATCTTAAGAAGCGGTCGGGATGGTACAACCACAGACTAAATGAGGGGAAGAAAAAATTTAAAGAAATTGGGAGATGGTTTTCTGGAAAATCACTTGAAGATGTAGATGAGAATGACATTATTGCTGGAATCGGGTACTTCATGAGAAAAAACTATAATGAAGAATCTAAAATTGAGGATGTTCTTGAACATCTAGATGGATTCCTTGATAAACTTCGATCAATTTTTGTGGCAGAGATTCATAAGGATTTTATGCCGAGGAACATGGCTTCAGTATTTATCGAATCCAGCATGACTCATAAGGCTTTGAAATGTTTTAAGAGAATTGATGCTCACGGTGTACTAAAGGGGGTTAATCTAACATCAGTTTGTAGCGAAATGAAAAAGTGGAGCAAAGAAGCTGAGGATATTGATATGGGTTGGGAGAGAACTGATAGTTTCACATATGGAGTTAGGGTCAAGAAAGTAAAGTCATATGCTTCCTTTATGGCTGAATCGTTTAAAAAGAGGTATGGAACTATAGTCAATGAAGTTCCTTTCAAACTTGGTATTGATTCTCTCATACATTATGATCGAGGTGGGAAGGTGTGTGATATATTATTCGAGTTAATAGAAGACAAGGGCTTGATGTATTGTGTAAGCCTTGGAAAATGGGATGGAAAAGAAGAATATAGACAAGTTTTAGCACATGTTGTTGATCCTGAAAATGATGAGAACTTAATGAAACAAATAAATAAGCTTTCAGAAGATGGCATCACTATGGTAGATGGGAGGGTTGTGAGAATTAATTTGTTTGAGTGTCATGATCTAGTGGCCATATGTAGTTTAGTATGCAACAATAATGTTTCTCCAATGGGAAATATTTTTTGTCCTTGGTGCACATGCCATAAAAAAGCGATACACATGGTTACAGATGAAATCAACATTGGAGAAGAAGATATTATCCATAATGTTTCTGAATGTTATGCAATGTCAACAGAATTGCTCCTTGTAAGCTATGCAAATTTATTACAAGTTTTGAAATTAATGTTTATATATTGCCAAAACATTCTTAATCTAACTATGTTCTTGAACTTTACTATAGGATTTGAATACCACTTTGGAACCAAGCAAAGGATGGGAAGAAAAGTTAGATGAGTGTATTATAAGCATTCAACCAACCTTATATGGTAGAAAGATGAATATTGTGAACTATCCCATTAGAAATGATGAAAAGGTAGACACTTCCATGATTGGATCTTAACTAGAAATTAAGCTTCTTAGTATTTCAATAATTCCTACCCTCAAAAACTGTTGGTTCCAATTACAGTTGACTCATGGCTCAATGGCCAAGCTTGTATATTGTTCTCTCCATGCTGGTATCAGAACAATTTTGAAGATGTTTCGTGATATTCAAATAATTGCACAAGATTATGACAAGGTACATCCAACTAGAGGCGTGGAGAAAAAAAAAATTGTTCAAATTTGGGAGGAGATGGAGAAAATTGGTGTTCCATGTAATCCAGGAGAATTATACCATCATAAAATCCAACAATACAATGATCTTAACTATGGGAAATTAGATGGATTAGCATCAGACAAGATCCTCATTCGACATGAGGGAATTTTAAAGGTTTAATAATTATGTTAGCATATCAATTATTTTTTATGTGGGCCTTGAATAACAATAAATGATGTTGTTATTATGTTTTGACTATTGTTGAATGGGTCTCAATGTTATTTACTTTGAAAATAAAACTTAGTATTTATTCATATGTATTGAAACTTATGTATTGTTTCTAGGTTATTGAAGGCCTACCAGCTAAAGAGAAGAATAAAAAGTTGGTGAGGATGTGGAAGTGTTATAAATAATTCCACATTTTGCAACTACAAGGGTGTAGGGGGGATTATGTATATGCATATGAGAAAAGGTACGTTGGTTTCATCATATTATCTAGTTTGAATGGTGGTATCATTTCATTCGTGACAAACAGTTTGATCCATTGTCATTGCAGGATTGGCTTCCTTGTAAGTGAGTTGTTGTCATTGTGTTCTTGTTGTTTAGGAGACGAGATGGTTCCTTAAATGCATGACCAAGGGGCCCATGCTCTTGAGATGACACATTCTATTCGTCCTTATACGTTGGGACGTTTAAGGAATGAAGTAATGGAGCATAAGCATAGAGAAATGAAAATTTTGAATATCAACCAAGGAGGAGGAAGAGGAGTCCATAAGGACAATAGAATCACATTTGAACATGATAGAATGTGTATTGTAAATGACATGAGAGCACAATTTTTCAAGCTTGTTATGATATCAGACGGTACTTTCCAAAAGTTTAGACAAACAAGATTCTTGCCTTCAAATATTAGAAGTCAACTTCGTGTTCAATATGATAAGTCAAGGAATCAATCGAATAAGGAAACTGTAGCACAATCAGCATCACATTTCCCTAATGTCACTTTCCAACAAGTGGAACAACTATTTAAATCATGGGAAAAACTGTCTAAGAAATCATTGATTGCACCACCAGCAATAAGTTTGTCCTAATTTTATATGTTTTCTCGTTCGATTTTCAATTTATAGTGTGAGGAGTCATAATGTGTGTGTTTAATTATTAATATGTCCTCCAAGTTCAATAACTATCTTCTGAGATCAAAACCAATCAACAAATATGGAGAAGAGGCTTATCGTGAATCACATTGCTTTGGAAAGCACAAGGAAAAAAATGGTGTTAAAACAAAAAAACAACAACCTGTCTTTTCCTCCAATAGTGAGTATTATATTAATTTAATTCATTACATATCAACATGTCTTTATCAATCTAGTTGATATGTGGTTGAAGTTACAACTTTTGCTCAAAATCTGACTTTGTCCAACTCGCTGATCGCGGGAAATGAGCCAGTCCAGTGTGATCAAACACAAAAAATTCAAGGGTAACTTGGTTATGATACCCTAATGATGGTTGATGACAATAACAATAAAACTTTGGGTCTTTCATCATCGACAAAAGAGTCATTAGAGACCAATCAAATACAAGAATTGAATGGAGCAACTACTGTAGATATGCCATTGATGGAATCTATGATTCACAATAGAAGGTGTCTTTCATCCTCAATAAATGGGGCAGCGCAAAGTGTTGACAAACAAGAAATTCAAGGGACATCTCTTGGCATCCAAGTGATGGAAGATAACAGTCATATTAAAACTGATCTTGATAAACCAAGTATGAAACAACCAAAAAAGAGAAAAGTCCAAAATGAACATAAATCAACATTGTATGCAAAGTGGTGAAGAACATAACATTTGTAATGAAATGGCATTCATATGGTATTAATGTATTAAGAGACCTATTTTGTTGATATTTTGGAGGTTAGAGATATCTTCAAGATTGTTGGATATAGTTCTGAAAAGGTATAATATTGTATGCACCTATAAGCATTGTATTGACATTTCTCTTTGGAAATAAAATCTTGGAGTTTTTGAGGAAAAAAATAACCATTTGCTGAGATTTCGTCATAAATTCATTCTATTGTGGCTGCATTATGTTACATGTGTATTTATAGTTTTTTTTACCCAAGAAAAGAACAATATAATTGTTATTGAATAGAAATGAAATCGAGCACAATTGTCCATTGTTACTACCGAAATTCACCAAGTCATCATAGCCAATATATTAAAAAGGATATTAAAAAATATTTGGACAGTTGCAAATGCCCTAAAAAATTCCCTGAGTGTATAAGCACTGGAATATTATTTTCTATCACCCACTAATGTACAGCGACAAAAAAATTAATTCAACTAAAAAGCATTTTTCATTATCTGTCGATAAATACAAAACTCCATCATACAAAAATTCGTTTTTAATTATCTGCTGATAAATACAAGACTCCATCACACAAAAATGCATTTTTCATTGTTTGTCGATAAATACGAAACACCATCATACAAAAATGGGTTTTCTATTATCTGTTGATAAATACATATATACATTGATTATACATGTCTAGCATGCTTCTGAGATGGTTGCAATCCCTCCTCTTGAGCAAAAGACAAATCTGAATGGTTTCTCTTGCCTTTCGTAGAAGATTCTAATTCGTCTGGAGTTGTACGAGGCACGTTTTGCAATTTGTTTTCAAGCTCTTTGAATTTCTATGTAACTTTTTTTAAATTTCCAAGCAAAACACTTTTTTCCTCCATCAGTTTGTCCAACATTTACACATTTTTCTTATACTTAGTTGATTCTTGTTTTTCCTTGACCTCCAATTGTTGTCTCGTATTTTTCAACTGATTGGTAACTTCAGTCAATTCACATTTCAGATTATGTATTTATTTCTCGTGCTCTTTTTCCCTCAACTTTGTCTCGTTGGGAATGACGGGAATTGCCATCAACGTAGGAGCTGGACCTTGTAATTCCTTCTGCAAATCAACAACTGTGGATTTAATTTTTTGAATTTCCATATCACATCCCAAATGCTGAACTTTTTGGCTGTCCAAGATTTTTGATTCCATCTCTCTTATTTTTGCATCTTTTCCAACCATCTTCTCTTTCATTTCTTTATATAACAATGATGAACCAAACACATCACCTATTGCAATGCTCGTTGAGAAGCATTCTTGTAGTATCTTCTCTCAGTTTTCTAAGTACTTCTCTCACTCTTCTAAGGACATTGTACCTGTATGTGTTTTTTTCCTTCTACCCTTACCTTGGTCTCCTTGGTACCCTTACCTTCACCCTCGCCACCTTCTTCACTGTAAAAATTGTTTCCTCTCCTTTGGTTTTTAATTTCTAGATATTCAGAGATCCTTTTGAACCTTTTGGCTCTCAGCTTATTGGCTTGCATAGAAATGGTTTTTCTCAAACCGGAAATCAATGATTCTAATTCTCCAACTTTTTTTTCATGGCTTCCCTCCCACTCTTTCATCTTCAACCGATATTCTTGTATTAAGTGTTCATTTTATTTTATTTTCTTCTCCAATGCCTGTAAAGGACCCATTTATGTCCTTATTGGTGGTACATTTAAAACATGTGGTCTTTTTTTCAACTCTTCTTTAAGTTCACTTACTTCAACATTAGCTTTTTCCAAAGCCTCTTTATACGCAACCCTCACTGACTCAATTTCATTTTCAGCTTCATCTATGATTTTGCCTACTTCTTTGGATAATAGTTCAACCATTTCTTCTTTCCCTTTTATAATTATGTTCGCTTTGAATTGATTATCCACAACTGTCTTTTGCCACACTATTATCTGTTTGAGGCATTCTATAATATTATTATCTTTTATCACGCTCTCTTCCTCCCAATTACATATATATGAAGCTTGTTCCTTGAAATGCTCTATTTTATCATATAGGGTGAACACATATATACAATAAACTTATATGATGGAATGTATAAATGCATAGTGGAAGCACTTGAATCAAATTTGAAAGAAAAATATACTCAATTGCCAATTGTTTAGGAGGAATTCTATCAAGAACCTCTTGAGGAATGGAAAAGTCAGTAGTAGTTTGTTCCATTTCATTTCCTGTCACCTTCTCCCAATGACCTCCATATACATGTCCATGTAACTCATTCTAAGTTGTGGCAGCACGAACTACATCAATTGTGACAAAATCAGGAGATTGTACTCGTAATTCGTCAAGGCGCTCAGGAGTTTGTACTGGAAATTCCTTGTTCTATTCAAGAGGTTGTACAGGTAATTCCCCATGGTGCTTAGGAGATTGTGCTAATTCCTCGTTCTGTTGAGGAGACTGTATTGGAAATTCCTCATTATGTTCCCTGCTACTATATTTCCTAATGTATGTTTTATGAACATGTGGTTTTGGCAAAGATATATTTTCATGTTGGTTGTTATCACCAATCTCAGTTTCAGTAGCATGGGGTCGACATAAATCAATAATTTTTTGAAGTGTGCCTGAGAAACTAAATTTAACCTCCTTAATTGGCTCTCTTGCAAGGTAGAGTGGATTTTCTTAGCCAATAGATAAGGAATATATACAGGTATATCTTCCACCCAATGTATCACCACCCGCATACATTCACCCATAATGTCCTGCCTGCGATGATTCAGAATCGTCCTAAGGACAATCTGAAACAATGTTTTCTATATTCCGGGAGGGACATCTTGTATTCTTAAATCATTCCTCGGAACATATATTTCTCGCCCACAAATTTTATTGGCCATCTGGTTCTTCTCCTTTTTGGGGATTTTCCAAGAGCTTAAAATCACTCCCCCTCTACATGGAATATTTGTAGCTCGAGCAACCAAATCACGGTCGAGGTTTACCCGCTTCCAAAAAATTCTGAGTTCCATATTCCCAGCATCATATTTCGAAATTGCCTCATCTATCTCCTTATCAACATAATTGAACATTCCAAAAAAAAAGTCAAAAACATATGCTTTCCTCAGGATAGTTTCCATACCTAGTGGCCAAATCTTTGCATCTCTCCATGCATCAAAATACTCCTAGAATTTTTTTACTGTTAACCTATCATCTGTGGATTCCTCTGTTTCAACTTCGGTTGCAGAGGAGGATGTGGCCGTCGTAGAGGACGCCCATGTTTCAAGTTCGTCCATGCTTGTCTAGGTTCGAAGCAAAGGTTATGCACGCAGACTGTATTCCAGGCTCACAAATTATGCCCGCAAAGAGTATTTCAACAACAAAACATGGGGCTTGAGTGTATTTCCAGGTCATAATTCATCACTTGGGCATGCACTTTTCCCTATGTTGACATTCGACTTTTAAAAAAATTTTAGGCCTTGTCATCAGAGGGAATTTTATTAATTGGTTGTACTTTGACATAAAAAAAGTGCATAAACATAAGCTTTCACTTTTTATAAATGGGTTGTACTTTGGAATTTTATAAATTGGTTGTGCTTTGACATAAAAAAGTGCATAAACATAAGCTAACACTTTTCAGTACTTGGTCATTTTTTCCAAAGGGGAGCATTTTCTGGCATGGTGCAAATTAGGTTGATTGGTTGTTTTGGAAGGCCATTATCTTCTTCGACATTGAATTTTTATCATGAATGAGTCGATTGTCAAGTGCATAAATCATCCGCCTAAAATCTTATGCTATCCGACTTTTTTTCCCTCAAAGGTGAGAAATTGCTGGCATTTTCTTGAGGCCATTTAGGCCAGTTTTAGGTGCAAAACTGGCTGAGTGGTTGTTTTGGCAGGACAATATATTATTTACCAAAGCCTATTTTCCAAGAATAAGACTATATACAAGTTCATTGGTCATCCACCTACAGGATGGTTCCCTAAGAATAATTATCTATCTCTCTCTCTCTGAGGAAATGGCGGTCATTTTCCCAAAGCCACTTTAGCCATATTTTGAGTACTTAGCCATTTTTTTCCAATGGTGAGCATTTTCTCGAATGGTGCAAAAGAGGTTGATTGGTTGTTTTGGCAGGCCATTATATTCTTGTCCATAGAAATTTTATCGAGAATGAGTCAATGGTCAAGTCTATAAATCCTCCACCTGAAAGTATTCGTTGTCAGAAAAATTTAATCCCTCACTAGTGAGAACTGGTGGGTATTTTCCTAGGGCCATTTAGGCCAGTTTTAAGTGGAAAAAAGGTCAAGTGGATGTTGGATGTTTTGGCAGACCAATATATTCTTGACTAGAGAATTTTTTCCAAGACTGAGACTATATTTAGGTGCATTAATCATCCACCTACAGGATGTTTCCCTTAAAATAATTATCTCTCTCTCGTGAGAAAATGGCGGTCATTTTCCCAAAGCCACTTGAGCCATATTTTCAGTACTTAACCATTTTTGCTAAAGGGGAGCATAATATGGCAGGGTGCAAAAAAGGTTGATTGGTTGTTTTAGTGGGACATTATCTTCTTGGCCATAGACCTTTTATCGAGAATGAGTCAATGGTCAAGTGTGTAAATCCTCCACCTGAAAGCTTATATTGTCAGAATAATTTAATCCCTCACTGGTGAGAACTGGTGGGCATTTTACTAGGGCTATTTAGGCCAGTTTTAAGTGGAAAAAAGGCTAAGTGGACGTTTGGCAGGCCAATATATTCTTGACCATAAACGTTTTTCCAAGACTGAGAGTATATTCAGGTGCATTAGCCATCCACCTACAGGATGGTGCCCTTAGAATAATTTTCTCTCTCTCTGTGAGAAAATGGCGGTCATTTTCCCATAGGTAATTGAGCCATATTTTCAGTACTTAGCCATTTTTTCCAATGGCGAGCATTTTCTGGAATGGTGCAAAAGAGGTTGATTGGCTGTTTTGGAAGGGCATTATCTTCTTGGCCATAGACCTTTTATCATGAATGAGTCAATGGTCAAGTGTGTAAATCCTCCACCTGAAAGCTTATGTTGTCAGAATAATTTAATTCCTCACTATGAGAACTGGTGGGAATTTCCCTAAGGCCATTTATGCAAGTTTTAAGTGCACAAAAGGCCGAGTGGATGTTTTGGAAGGCCAATATATTCTTTACCAGAGACTTTTTTCCAAGACTATGAGTAGATTCAAGTGCATTAGTCATCCACCTACAGGATGGTGCCCTCTGAATAATTTTCTCTCTCTATGTGAGAAAATGGTGGTCATTTTCCCATAGTCAGTTTAGCCATATTTTGAGTACTTATCCATTTTTTCCAATGGCGAGCATTTTCTGGAATGGTGCAAAAGAGGTTGATTGGTTGTTTTGGCAGGCCATAAACCTTTTATCGTGAATGAGTCGATGGTCAAGTGTGTACATCCTCCACTTGAAAGCTTATGCTGTCAGAATAATTTAATCCCTCACTAGTGAGAACTGGTGGGCATTTTCTTAGGGCCATTTAGGTCAGTTTTAAGTGGATAAAAGGCTGAGTGGATGTTTCGGTAGGCCAATATAATCTTGACTAAAGACTTTTTTCCAAGACTGGGACTATATTCAGGTGCAATAGTCATCCGCCTACAGGATGGTTCCCTCAGAATAATTATCTCTCTCTCTGTGAGGAAATGGCGGTCAATTTCCCAAAGCCACTTGAGCCATATTTTCGGTACTTAGCCATTTTTGCCAAACGGGAGCATAATATGGCCGAGTGAAAAAAAGTTGGTTGGCTGTTTTGGAAGGCCATTATCTTCTTAGCCATAGACCTTTTATTGAGAATGAGTCAATGGTAAAGTGTGTAAATAATCCACCTGAAAGCTTATGTTGTAAAAAAAATTTAATCCCTCACTAGTGAGAACTGGTGGGTATTTTCCTAGGGCCATTTAGGCCAATTTTAAGTGGAAAAAAGGTTGGGTGGATGTTTTGGCAGGCCAATATATTCTTGACCAGAGAATTTTTTCCAAGACTGAGACTATATTCATGTGCATTAGTCATCCACCTATAGGATGTTTCCCTTAAAATAATTATCTCTCTCTCTATGAGAAAATGGTGGTCATTTTCCCAAAGCCACTTGAGCCATATTTTCAGTACTTAACCATTTTTGCCAAAGGGGAGCACAATATGGCAGGGTGCAAAAAAGGTTGATTGATTGTTTTAGTAGGCCATTATCTTCTTGGCCATAGACCTTTTATCGAGAATGAGTCAATGGTCAAGTGTGTAAATCCTCCACCTGAAAGCTTATATTGTCAGAATAATTTAATCCCTCACTGGTGAGAACTGGTGGGAATTTTACTAGGGCTATTTAGGCCAGTTTTAAGTGGAAAAAAGGCTAAGTGGACGTTTTGGCAGGCCAATATATTCTTGACCATAGAATGTTTTCCAACACTGAGACTATATTCAAGTGCATTAGACATCCACCTACAAGATGGTGCCCTCCAAATAGTTATCTCTCTCTCTCTGAGGAAATGGTAGTCATTTTCCCAAAGCCACTTGAGCCATATTTTCAGTACTTAGCCATTGCTGTCAATGACAATAACTTAGCCAAATTCCCTGGTATTTGAAAATATGAAAATGTAAAAAAATAGAGAATAATAAAACTCACATTTTCCAATTTGAATCACTCAAACAGGCCAAAAATTGAACCCTATTTTCAGGGCTGATTTTCAGTATTTTTACACAATAGCAATTTTTAGGATAAAAGTGAAAATATTGAATAGTGGAGTACTGGTGACTGTTAATACACATCATGTTCAACTTGTATCATTCAATTTGACTCTGTAACGTTCTTACTAGCACATGAAGAATGTTTGTATTTCTGTGTTTGATTCAATAATCTGAATTTAGTCCTTGGATAAAAAAGGTAAAACACCACTCATTTTTTCCTCAGAAATAAACCTATTATATTTCAAGACGAAATATAGTACATTCTTCAACAATTTGTAAATTGTTCTCTCAAAAGACCCCAGGCTTCTTCAGTAGACTGAAAGTCCAAAATGACCAACACATCTAATCCTGGAGCTGCTACTATAGAACCAGAGTGCATGTACATATAAATTGCACTTCATGTAACTATCATAAATAAATATTATCTACAGAACTAAATAATAAGAAGGGAGAAAAACTATTTAGACCAATCCAGAGTTAATTTTAGATGGTTTTCCCCACAAACATGAAGAAAATTCCACTTTTGTAAGGTTTTGTTTTTGAAAAGTTCTACTCTATGTTTTATGTAAGTGCAGATCCTCACATGGCATGTTTTGATGATTACGTGAGACTGAAATAAGTAGCTTTTAGTACATAAAAAATATAGTACAGAACCATCTTCTCAATAGCCCACAGGCTACAAAATGTACATTATCTATTCAAACATTCAAATTTCATATATAAATAAAAATTTCATGGAAAATAAAAACCATTTATAACATAACAGTAAAATACCAAAAAAAATTTAATGCAAAAAATAAATAATTCATATATACTAAATAATATAATTCACCATACATATTACACCAAACAATATAAAAATATATTAATGAAAGGAAAAATGTTTACAAATCCAAATGGGGTACACCGGTCCTCATCCCTAATCCATAACACTGATGGACAGGGTCCCATTGGTGTGAATCCCATGAAAAGTGTACTTGTACACGAGGTTTTAGGCTATTATACAAATAGCGAAATCTAAATTTTGGCCCCACTCTCCATTTACCAAGAGGCCAAGTTTGATCACTTGAGCCTAAAGTTGGCTGGTATCTATTAGGAAAGGTTGGCCATGTATAGAAAACAACCTCCTTAAGATTCTCATAGCCTTCTACGATGAACTCTAGTGAATTATTCTTCTTTACAATCCCGGGAGGTACATAATGCATTGCAATTAGTTCAAAAGTAACCATGAAACTTTCATCTGAAAAAAGGAATTTCCACATAAGATTCACTGCGTATAATGTGTCGATACCATCCTTATGTGATTGAAAAATTTGTTGGAAAGAAGATGAATATTGTGATGATGTACTCGATTGGGATGCAATACTCTAATATATGATGGCAATGCATTGTGTGTTCCATATTCTGTAGATGCAGCTAATCTAGCAGTCACAACTTCATTGTCACCTTTTGTTGCAAGAAGTTGAAAACTGGTGTGCTTATCATCATTCATAGCAATAAACTAACAAAAAAAGAGTCTCATTTTCGACTTCCAGTACCCCACCTTTTAATAGAGCTCACAGTAAAGAAAACATCAACAATGCCTACAACACAACATAATATAACATTAGATACTATAAATATTTTTTTCATATATGAGATGAAGAATATATATTAAAAGATACACATGTATACTCACTATCAATTATTTCAGTTGGTATCAACAAAATTTGTTTTGTGTAAAACACCTCATGTGGATGCAAATTCACACCTTCGGGAATATAGTGGCCTCTACCAAAAACATCCGAACATGATTTTCAAATATTCTTACCCAACAAAATGTTCCACTAGTTGAAACATCTACTAGACAATCCAACACTTCTACAGGATATGGAATTTTCAATGACTCATCTTCAGACATTCCAAGCAATTTTTCATAATAAATACGGACATACATGTCTGCCTTTATGGTAAAATAAAATGGATTTGTGTTGCGCACCAATAGCCCATCCATTTGAATCAATTTCTTTCTACCAATATTCACAAAACGACCATTTTGAGTCAATAAGGGAGTCACATCTAAACAAGATCCCATATAAAACCCTCACTTGATGACTGTAGTGGAATGTTTTTTATGATTTTCAACTGGCCCACTTGAAGATAATTGTGATTTTATTTTAGAAATTAAAGGATGTTGCAGCGTAAGCTTACCACTTTCATCTGCATACACCATTTGAAAAGGCTTAACATCATCCATAGCATGTGTCCATGTGTCATTGGTACTATTAGTGTACAAAATTGGATCATCACCACAAGGATCCAACATTGTCAACTCTACATTTCTTGTATGTGACTCATCTATAACTTTGCAGATAATGATTTCTTCTAAACCATTTTCTCCTTTAAGGAAAAAAACTGTATCAAAGTTTGGATCCTTTCCCTTAACATACTGCAGAGTTGAACGACATCGAATTTGATAAGGTATATCCCTATCATTAGGTTGGTTCTCAACACCATTACCACTAGATACATCATCGTCACTCCAACAATCATTTTTTGGAAGTCTATATAATTTTTGTGACTTTTGTCGCTATATAGACAATTGTTTCTTCATTTTCCGTCTCTTTTCTCGTTCAACATCCTTTAAAGCTTCTTCCACAACCTCTGGAGGCAATGAATTTCGTTCTTTATGTGGCAACGAATAAGGGTCTGAATTGACTATGATCAAATTTATAAGAAGTAAAATTATGCAATCACGACAAGAAGACAAAATGGCCTACACAGGTTACACATGATCTCTTAACTGGAAAGCAAGAGTGAAAAAATAGAGTATTTATAAAGGCATAATATTAATACTACATAAATTCTAACCTTTGGTAAAAAAACTTCGATTTTTTTTCTCCTTCCAACCAAGATTTTAGATTTGCATCCAGATGGTCCAAACTGATATCTGCATCAAATAATAAATGGTGAATTTAATTACTCTACATATATAGTATCTAATAAATCATTTTATAGAATGCTTAAATACAAAAATTGCAGGGTAAGAATGTAAATTATTTTAAGCACCAAAAACTAAAGAAAAAAAATCTTACCAGTCGTATCACTACACCATCGATTTTTCTCAAAGTATTTCAACGCAGTCCAATTTGGTTTGATCAGAGAGATGATGGGTTTAATCAATTGGCCGATAAGCAGTCCGTCACTACACCAGTCAATCAACATAAAAGGTAAAAAAAAATTGTCAGTCGGTCACTAAACCATGAATTTTTTCATCAGATTTCAATGCAATCAATTTTGGTTTGATCACAGACCTATTGATGGGTTCGTATATTTTGTTCAAGCAGGTTAAGAATGTAAATTTTTTTAAGCAAAATAAAATTGAAAAGCGAAAATACTTACCAGTCGTATCACCACACAATCGATTTTGCTCAGAGGATATCAACGCGATATGATTTGGTTTGATCAGAGAGCTGGTGCATTGACGATTCAAGCAGGGTTAGATCTAAAACAAGGCATGAGTTTGAATACTTTGTTCAGGGTAAGATATAAAACAAAATAAGTAATTTCTGTAAGAAATAGAGGGTTCCTCTGCAATGCATATTTTGTAAGCAAATAGTATGTTCCTCTTTACTTACAATCGACTCTGAAAAGAAAAACATCTTTGAAAATATACAACCTAGGGCACATAAAACTGGAAAAAACATACTCTTACCAATCGATCATGATAGCATCACTTTTCTTGAGAGAATTTCAACACGATACGGTTTGGTTTGATCGACCGAGTGTGTTGACAGGCGCATAGATTTTGTTCAAGCAGGGTAGATTCAATACAGACATAGATTTGGTTTCAGAACATATTTTGGGTCTGGGTAGTAAACCAGATATTTTGGGGCAAATTGAAAAATATGAAATTGTAGGGATTTTTCCATTGATACCCAGTTTCGAAAATTTTGAATTAACCCCACATCGTATCGTGTGCCAAACTCCACATTGTTTCTGGTGCAACCGAAAAAAATTAAGGAGAAATAGGGGTTTGACTAAATACTTGATTAGTGATGTTAATTAATTTTTTAATCCATCTCTTATTTAGGATACATTTTGGGGGTGGTAATATATTATGGTTCATAGAACGACGATTCCATGGCATCTAATTTGTTCCAATATTCTAGAAGAATAGGTTGAGGAGATGTCTCATGAGAAGGAACATCACACTCGGTGGGGATCTCAAACTCCTTCATCACCTACCCATATTTTCACACGGTCTTGCAACTCTCTTTGGATTTTGTAGTAAAATTCCAATCACCTACCAACAAAATTGGAGACGATTCCAACTTAGAATTACTAGCTACACTATTATGCTCTGACCATTACGACTTTCTGACAAAATATTTTTCCTAGTAATAGAGACTGTGATCAATTGCTAGATGGTCACATGAATCATAATGTGAACATCGAAAAGGCAACCCCATGAAATACAAAAACTATTCATACTCAAAATCAACCTCTTCTTGTAACATACTTTTAACAAACCCTTTCTTCAAGTCCAAACCAATGAATATTCAAGCTATCATTATCGAATTTGAATCATGAAAAGAATGGTATGCCTCATAAAAATTCTCTAGAGCATTTCCAGTTTCTCAGAACAGATATATAGACCAAAAATTGATTGGAAGGTCCAAAAGTTTGACCCACAGTAGCATAATATCAACCTTCACAAATCTAGTGTCGAAAACAAAGTCCACTACTTCAGGGATAGCATATTTAAGCCCCATTTCCAACATGTATCCAAGACCGTCTCAGCATCTATCACCCACTAAAATCCACTACTTCAGGGATAGTCCACCACCCTAGACGTTAAAAAATGCTAGGAATATTAACCGTAGAGCAAAAAATACCTGTCCAAGGGGACCAGGTTCGGAAAGAGTCTTTACAAAACAGCCTAAAAAACAAACCAGTACATAATAGTGGACTATGAAACCACAAAAACCAGAAACCCTAACCGTCACAGTAGGAGCTGGGGGCTGCCAGAGCAAGCCTCACTTCTTCATTCTGGGGGCTTGGCTTGTCTTCAATGATGGGACAACTGCCAAAGCAATCCTCATCCCAACTCTGGGGCAAGAGTTTGGGTATCAGAGGTTCAGTTTTGCGTCAAGGTGAAGCGTCCACGTCAATTTTCCGAACCCTTTTGTAATGCAGAGAATCAATGTAGTTGGAATATGAAAGGAGGCTTCAGGGGGAGGGACCCCCGGAAAGGCACTCGCGGCGTGAGAGACTGTCCCAGAAGGGGTACCCATGACGTCGACAGAGTCTTCTGCAGCAGCAACATGCCTGCCATACAGAGTGGCTCCCGAAGCAGTGTTGACATCCCCAGGCTGAATACCATCCGCCCCAACAGGTCCTTCATTGATATTGCGAGGTGCTTCTTTACCAGGGTCTCTGTGAGGAATTGCTCTTCTAATGAAGGAGTACTTGCCACCAACCAAGCTGGTGTTCAGAGTTGCAAGCTTTTCGTCCAGTTGAACCAGGTAAGCCCCGGTATCCATAATGGAGGTCTTGGCAATGTTCCAATTTGCCATCATTTCCTCTACCAGGGTCCAACATATTCTTGATTAACCAATAGTAGTTAATTTGGTTACCTTGGTTGCCGGAGGCGAGTTACCTTGGTTGCCGGAGGTGAGTATATCAGATACCCTGCTGGATTCCCATTCATTAATTAACATTCAAACTGGAGCTGAGACATTGTCGTCGTAGCCACTGATGGCCTTCTTCACATGTATAGCAATAAACATAATAAATATAGAAATCACAAGAGTTTGTTATATGAATGAATTTTCTCAAGGTCAATCAACTTACTTTGGTCCTTAGATTTTGAGAAGTTGTTAGCAAATTCAATATTTTAGGTGTCCTTTTGAGTTTTAAAAAGCACCATTATGGAAATTCCGTTGAGTTGTTGAATACAAAAATAATCACAACATCATTATGGAAATTCCGTTGAGTTGTTGAATACAAAAATAATCACATGAGCATGTAACATCAAATTCTGTGAATAATTTCATTTAAATATATTTTTATTAGAGACTTATCATCATGCATATATAAATAAACAAATAACCATTGACTATAAGTCATATTAATATCATAATGTTATCTTAATTACTAAACAACTATTTTTTAATCAAAATAGTCAAACTTCATAATTAAAATAGTTGTAAGTTCAATATCACAACTCATAATAATCAAATTTGACAATACCCCATCTCAACCACCCAATCAAAATAATTGTAAGTTGAATATCATAACTAATGACATTCCATCTCAACTATTAACCATTCCACCACTATTTAATAATTGAAATAGTTGTGAATTGAATATAATAGATAATTATACTATAGGTATTGTTTATATTTACATTGTCGTGGTGTTAACTTTTGATCCAAGATGGAGGTTGATCTCTCTGAATCCTAGATTGCAGGAGGATGAAACAAGTTCACTCTCCAGATTGATTTTATAGTAGTTGCTCCAAATTCGAAATAAACAATTATAGAAAAAAGAATACCAACTAACACATCTACTTAACATGTGGACGGTGAACACCTAATGGCAACAAGTTAAGTGCTACAAATAAGTTATCTATTACTTGTTCTCCATGCTCTCGTTGTCTATGCCCCAACTACATGTTATCTATTACTTGTTCTCCATGCTCTCGCTGTTTATGCCTCAACTACATGTCTATTTAAATAGGTTGTCTTTTATAATTGTTTTTTCAAATTTTGAACGATTGCAGACAGTACACTTGTCTTATCCTCATGCAATTTAGAAAAAATATAGGTGCTAGTCCACTCCACGTCCACTCTAAATTCTAAGATATAAACACTTATCGGTGTAAAAATAACTAGTACCTTATGCATGAATAATGAGCAGTTTAGACAACCCATTTGCAGCTGAGACATAGGCAATGATGGATTACAACTAACATGGAGAACAAGTAACAAATTGTGGCACTTAACTTATGTCCTATCATATTCACCAACCACAAGTCATTGTTCAAATTGATTTTATGGTGATCATTCAAAAAATTCGAAATAAACAATTATAACAAAAAAGAATATCAAAAAATAATTTAGTAATTGATTGATGGATAACTTGTAATTGATACATAGATATACAAACAACTCATTTAAAATGTAAGTTTATCTTATCGCTGAATTAAAAAAAAAATGTAACACTTAATTTGTAACATATAACATATGATATTCATCCCCACATGTTAAGTCAATGTACTATAATAATTAATAACATGACAATATCCCATCTCAACCACCAACCGTTCCACAAGCATTGGATGTTCGAAATAGTTGTAAGGTGAACGTTGGATGGTCCAAATTGTTGTAAGTTGAATATCACGACTCGAGTGAGAGCGGTGTGAGCGGTTCACGTTTAGTTTTCTAAATGTTATGATATTCCTTTCTATTGTATGGTTGGGAATGGGCCAACTGAATGCTCTCTCATAAATATCTACTAAACCCTCGCTTAACTCAAGTTATTTGATTCATTGTCTATACTCGCTTAACTCGGGCTACTTACTTTATTCGATGTGTTACTCAGTACGGTGATATGTCACGCAACGATCATTTACTGCCGCTTTAAAGCCACGTAATCATTTTAAGTCTTACACTACGCGCTTGGGTTCGGCTACACGGGATCCCCACCAATCCATTAAAATCGTGTGGCCGTTGCGCAACCTCTCTAGAAATACTTCGATCTGCGCATGCTGTTGAAGACATTGTTAGCAGACATGGGGAAAAATCTGTTGAGCCGATCGTCTCGCAAGAAAAACAAAGGTGAAGGAAGCAGTGCCAATGGCAGCACCGCCTCCCTGACCAGAACCAGATCGGATCCTTCCTCGGTCTCAGAATCCCTGTCGAATTTGCACAATAGAGAAGAGCTGGAGGATGTATTCAGGCGATTCGACGCCAACGGCGACGGGAAGATCTCGTCCTCGGAGCTCAGCGGCATTCTTAGCTCAATGGGTTGCCATCTCGGGCAAGAGGAGCTGGGGCTCATGATGAAGGAGGCCGACTCCGACGGGGACGGCTTCATCAGCTTGGAGGAGTTCATCGATCTGAATACCAAAGGAAAGGACAGGGCCGCCTGCTTGGAAGATCTGAAAAATGCCTTTCAGGTCTTCGACCTGGACCGCAACGGTTCCATCTCCTCAGACGAGCTTTACCAGGTCCTCAAGGGCATGGGCGACGGCAGCACACGGGAGGATTGCCGGAACATGATTAACGGCGTCGACAAGAACGGAGACGGGCTCATTAATTTCGAAGAATTCAAGACCATGATGACCACTTCTTCTTCTTCTTCTAAATGAGCTTGCCGCGACTGGGCGGCTTCTTTGGGATGTAAGTTTGCTGCAAATTGCTCCACTACTGAATTAATGGAATTGACTTCTGTATTTTCATTTCTGTCGATTCTGTGTTGTCCTCAATTGCGGTGGCCTCGTTGGGATGCAAGTCTGTTGCAAATTTAGTTGTTCAAATCGATTTGCAGTTCAAATGGATTTGCAGCAGACCAAAACGCTCCATATTTGTTGGAATTCGGCATACCAAGATTATGCCATTTAGGTTTTTGTGATCGCTGAAGTTGCGGAATTGCAAAAACTGCAATTTCCATGCATTAAGTCTTTTGATAGATAGGATTCAATAAAAAAGTGACAGCAGAAAAGCGGTGCACGTTTTAGTTAGTCTTTATCGTACGAGTGATTTCTGTAGTTTCATTTCTGTCGATCCTGTGTTGGACTCATCTGCCGCCCCAATTGCCGGCGGCCTCCTGGTGATGAAAAGAAAATTGCTGCAAATTGTTCCACACTGAATGAATGGATTTGATTTCTGTAGTTTTATTTATGTTCATATATGTTGGACTCTGTGCGATCTGAATGCTATATGCTGCTACGGTGCCACCATGGGCGGTGGCGGTGGCTTTCGTGGGAAGTTGTGGGGATTCGGGAAAGTCTTCTCGGCCGTTTCTCTGACGCGTTTTTCAGGCTTTTGTTCAGACGCGGTTTCTTGAAAAAAGAACGCACAGGATTTCGTACGCGGTTTCTTGAAAAAAGAACGCACAGGATTTCGTTGGTAGTTGTGGGGAAAGTCAGAATGGCTGTTTCTTCCACGCGTTTTCTAGACTTTTGTACAGACGCGGTTTCTTGAAAAAGAACGCGTAATTGAAAATCAATGTAACGTGATGTGATGTGACAGCAATTGGAATTGTTTTTAATTTTTTTTATATTGCAGTTAATGGTAATACCATATACGGAGTTAAAGATCTTTCTTGTTTGGTTTAAAGGTCTTATCACTTTTATCTTCTTGATATGATATGGCGTGGGATAACTGGCACTCAAATCGTCCCTTTATGAGGTGGCACTCAAATCGTCCCTTTATGAGGTGGTTATAAAAATCTGTGGAATTGTAGTTTCACTCTATTTACTCTTATTTATTGAAGAACTATGTCATGGAACTGTGTTGTTAGGGATTTTGACCCATTTTAAAAATTCCAAAAGAATAACCAGAAAAAGTGGTAGAAAGAGTGATGCCTGTCCTTAAAATTTTCCGTCCCCCACAGAGCCATTTGAGGAGTGCCAGTTATCACACGCCCTTGAATATCGTCTTTGTGCACATGAAGTAACTATCATATTCAACTTTTGCCTAAGTGCGAGTAATTATCATAGTTATCACAGCCCTTGAATATCGTCTTAGTGCACTTGAAGTAATATCATATTCAACTATTGCCTGAGTGCGAGTAATTATCATATAATTGTAGGGGTGGACTTCAATGTCTGGACCATTACAACTATCATGGAATATTTTTTGTTTTTAATAGTAAAATAAAATACAAAGGAAAAATAAAAAAATATTTAAATTATATAATATAATTTGAAAATATTTTAATATATTAATAATATAATTTGATTTTTTTCTTCTTCACTTAAATTAGAATAAAATTATTTTAACTTCATGCAAAGTGTTAATGTAATTTGTATTTTAAAGTGTTCTCTTTGCAATGTTTATTAACGTTTTTTTGGATGCTTATTAAATTTAAATGCAAATGTTTTTTTAAATTTAAAGTTAAAATAGATTTGGGCTGAATTTAGGTTGAAATTATGTTTAAACTCTAACGTTTTTTGGATGCTTATTAAATTTAAATGTAAATGTTTTTTAAATTTAAATTTAAAATAGATTTGGGGCTGAATTTAAGTTGAAATGGATTTATGTTTATAGTATGTCTATTTGCTTTAATGTTGCAAACAATTAGGTTGAAATGGATTTATGTTTATAATATGCCTATTTGCTTTAATGTAGCAAACAAATAAGGTGTTAACGAAATTTAAAGTTAAAATAGATTTGGGCTGAATTTAGGTTGAAATGGATTTATGTTTATAGTGTGCTTATTTGCTTTAATGTAGCAAACAAATAAGGTGTTACGGAGCAAAACACAAAGGTTTAATCTAATGGGGGTGTTAGGGAGCAAACACAAAGGTTTAATCCAGTGGGGTGTTAGGGAGAAAACACAAAGGTTTAATTCAATCTTGCATATGTGTATGAAGCAAATGAATGGTTAATCCAATCTTGCATGTGTCTATGAAGCAAATGAAGGGCTAATCCAATCTTGCATGTGTTAGGGAGCAAATGAATAGGGTGTTAGGGAGCAAACATAAAGGTTTAATCCAATGGAGTGTGCCTACTGGGTGTTACGGAATTTACCCACTTTTAATGGGTGGTAACCTCTCGGCCCCCACATTTTGCTGCCCTAATGATGCCACAATCCCATGGGGAGACTCATGAGCTGTATGGTAATGACACTACCATATACCTATTGTTATGGATTACCAAGACTTGAAAGCCTTGTTAGGGAGTAAACAAAGTGTTAATCCAATGGTGTGCAGTGCACCTACTTGGGTGAAAAGAACGTGTGGTGGTAGGCTAGCATTATGATACACAATGAAATTACAAAAGTGTGGATGTTAGGTGGTTTATCTTTGCACCGAAGAGGCGCATTCTACAGCCCAGTAGGGGGAGATGTGTAACTTCTTCCATGCTCATCCTATATATTACATGTGTCCTTTATTAAAAATAATAAAATTTTATAAAAATAACATATATGCTCAAATTAGATTTAGAATATTTAGAATGAGATATATATAAAACTACGCATTTCCTCAACATGTCTAAAAAAGGGGTTTGCACCTTTGAGAAATTTGATCCCTCTCGGCGCTGGGTAGATCCCCTTTTAGATGGATCTATGCTGGTGTTTAGAGCTCCGGGCATCATTGAAATTGAGAATTAATCCATCAAAATGTTGAATTTGCTCCCTTGAAATGGTGATGGGCAAACTCTAATCGTGAATGGAAATTGGGGAAATGTAATAGTGCCTTGATATTGTATGAAAGGCTAGTGGTTATGAAACTTTGGCTATGTTTTGTTTTCATTATGTAATTGGAGGTTGGGTTGGGATTGCATTCATTCTAGTGGGCTAGATTGATCTCTAGGTAATTATTTGGGCATGAATTTGGGTTTAATTTGCATATCAAAGCAAAGGGATATGTCAGTGCCTGCATTATGATACACGATGAAACTACAAGTGTGGATGTGAGGTGGTTTATCTTGTTCAGAGCTCTGGGCACCATTGAAATTAAGAATTAATCTATTGCAATGATGAATTTTCATCATGGCTCCCTTGAAATGGTGATGGGGCAAACTCTAATAGAAAATGGAAATTGGGGAATTGTAATAGTGCCTTGATATTGTATGAAAGGCTAGTGGTTTTGAAACTTTGTCTATGTTTTGTTTTCATTGTGTAATTGGAGGTTCGGTTGGGATTGCTTCCATTCAAGTGAGCTAGATTGATCTCCAGGTAATTATTTGGGCACATATTTGGGTTTTAATTGGCATATCAGAGCAGAGGGATATGTCTTCCCTTGCATCAAACTTTTCAGTTGGATAGTTGTTGAGTGTTGGGCGTTGCAATGTGATTTGGGTGGGGACCTTTCTTAGTACACTATCATTTCCTTTAAGGATGAGTTCAACATCACCGTCCCTAATCTATGTCCCAAGGCCTAGAGCATCAATGGGGTAAAGATCTTAGTATATGGAAGGACATGTTTACTAGCCTAAGATGGAATTAGTTGCCATGGCATTCCTTATGTAATGACCATAAGGTTTATTAATCCTTGATCGGGCAGCATAAATTAATTTCAATTTCTTAACATTTTTAGATGTAGTTTGTACAGTAAATTATGCAACAAATCCTATTCCTATAACAATGTGTAAATATTATTTCTTTATTTGATTACCATAGCAGCATATAACAATAGATTTCATGAACAACAACATATAGCAACATATAATAGCTTATTTTCATGAGAAAAATACCTCATAAGCACATAAATTGATCTCTTATTTTTACATGTCCAAGCTCCATCCATGCTCCCTTGTCCATGCCTAGGTGGGATTACACCACCTTGCCAACTAGGAGCCGATGAGGCTCCTCCAAGAAACCTTTCGATTTCTTGTCCCTTTGTTCCCATGACTCCCAATGCAATAGTATGACTCAAGAAAAGAATTACTTCTAGTGGATCTTCTTATATTCTTCTCAAAAGATCCATTTTCTCTAAGTAAAAGAACCCTCTCCTCCAAAATAATTTCCTCCTCTTTTTTGTTTTTCCCTATCATCTCTCTATGCTTTATCAAGCTCTTGAACTCTCCCACAACCTTTCTTCCTTCAACTTTAAAATATATCAAAATTGTAGTGCCCTATCTAGGCACTGGGTCTCTATTCCATTTATCATTTAAATGCCAAATCCTTCTGATTATGTTCTCTGGAAAAATTCAATCGTCTATGTCCCTGTTTTCTAAATGTTTACATGTCTCTGCAATTTAAATAAACATAAACTTAAATCTTCATTGCAGCTCTGTTTATGCATAATTTGAAAATAAAAGAAAAATACCTTTTATTCAAGCTAGCTCAGTAAAATACCTGGACCTGTAGATTTGTAGTGAGGTAAGAAGATTCCTGAAGTGGGTTCTGTATGTTACCTTAGCAACCCAAAATGATGTGTCCACCCTGCCGATCAGCTATTATCGTGCTGACCCTAGGAAATCAACGGATTTCCTAGCCCCCAAGCCCACAGACCGATAATCCCGACAGCAACCTCCCTCCGTACCTTTCCATAGCTCAATGGTAATATTTGCTGAGTTAACCCCCTCCTCAGTCTTTTCTTTTGAGTTTCCCACCTCCTCAAAGCTTCGAGTTAACCCCCTCCTTGGCATCGAGTTAACCCCCTCCTCGGCATTCCTCCTTTTTTTTTCAAAAAAAAATCCTCACAGTTCTCCCACAAAATAACCCCCTTACTACAAGGTAAAACTCCTCTTTATAGAAAACTCCTCCTCCATAATTTCTTAGCTTCCTTATCACTCCACTGCCCTAGCTGTCGTGGTCTTTTTTTGGAAGTACAACCATTAATGCATCCCCTTTTTAAGGTAAAAAGGTGGATTATATATTATTTTATATCATCCAAATTTCTCTCTAGTAATGGAATTATTCAATAATTTATTCAAACATATCCTTTTAATTCACTTGGAATGATTCTGTCCGTTAATTAAATTAATAATTTATTATTATTCAACCCACTATGCTTTATAAAAGGGATTATTATCATTATTATTATTAATTAAATAATAATATTAATAACAATAATAATTAATAATAACAGTAATTAAATTAATAGTGAATAGTAATTAAATTATTTATTTGTTTAATTGATAAGTGTCAACATAGTACCCCTGGGTATAAATAGGGAAATATACTTAATGGTTTATTTAATCATAATCAACAATGATAGAGTACACTCTTCCAGTATTAGTGTTTAACTATCATACTTCATATTAGAGACACATTCACTTGAGGGTACTCACAATTAACAACACTTATTTTAACTGTTCATTACTATGTTTTTCATACAAGACTAATTAACTCATTTTTCACATTAGAACTTGATAATCTTTTACTGATTAAGTCATCCACTAAATACTTAATTGACTTATCCATGATAACTTATGACATTGTTAAATCTTGATAAGCAGGTTGTAAACCAATATTATTGCGCATGTGCATAATGTGCATGCGTGGCCAGCGTATGCACAAGATAGACATGCACTATAAACATATGTCATATATATATATCCTATGCATAACAGCTAACTAACACTAATAATACTTTATGCAAACTGAACAAGTATACATTCATCATAATATTGCTAAAACATCATCGGTTATTTTATCAGTTAACCTTTAAGATTTCCTTTCATTATTTTGTTATGATTACATTTGATCAATCATTCAGGTGCAAGGGAAGCTACCTACTACCACTAACTCCGGGTCAAGGAATACCCAACCCTCAATAGTACTAACTATCATATCCTCCCATCTTAACCTACATCCACATCCTCCCTATCCTTCCTCTGCTAGTACAAAAGTGGATGCCGGACTCATTGACCTGACCACATAGAACTTGAGAGCGATAACGTCGGCTGTACAGCGGACCTATCCTCCCCTAGCAGGCATCCGAACATCGTCATCACAACTACATGGGGAGCGTGTCTCAGCACGACCCTCCCACGACCTCGGGTATCATAGGAACATAAGGTGGGAAACACACCCATCCCTCTCAACATACTGGGCCTACGCCCTTATCAATTCATACTTTGCTGCTATCGAGATTATCGGTCCATGTCATCGTATCATCAGTTTCGGTTGCTAAGGTTCCCTGCACGGATAAGCTCTTATCCATATATCAGATCAAGTATCCGGCTATCCCATAGTCCTCGTGTCCTGTAGGTTAGTATTCTGCAGAATACACATTTTATAACAAGCATTTCCATTCGATCACCAATTGATCCATATCATCAACATCATTTTATTTCACGTCACAATTTTATCACATCACAAGTATGCATGGCATATAATAGTTCTATCAATTTCATCATAGGATGGCATCCACGTACAACGCCATATATTTCACATTTCATCAATGAAAACGCTAAAACATATATTTTCCATTCTTTCATTGTCTGATCCATTTTGTCAGCATCATTTATTTCATCACATAAAATCATCAAATCGATCACAGCACAATGACCACATCATATATATCATATTTCCTCCAGGACGATTATCAAACATACACTGTCATTATGAAATAAAACAACCTCATGATAATCATAACTTTAATAACTGCATGAATATAGTAACATCATTAACACAGTAGCAACATATTATCATGTCTAACATGCCGAAAATATAGGTCACTCTGTCTAGCTGAGTCAAACAAATAACAAGCAATAAAGTGAAAGGTGTCTAACTCATAAACATGCCAAGTCAAAATATGGGGCGTTACAAAAATAAAACACTTTCATGAATGTAAAGTTATATTTCATGTGACACTAGTTAAAAGAAGTTTGATTCCTCTTCCTAAGAATTCATGCAACCTTATCTTCCATATTAACTAATGAGGATGTTATATGCTTATTGCATTAACACACACACACACACACACACACACACACACACACATATTCCAATGTTTATACATAATATCTTAATAGATGTTTCCCCGGATGGGGTGACATCTAATGATGGGAATGAGACAAATGGTGATGGTGTGGGTGGGCAGGAGGCGGTTGGCGACATACAATGCACCTTTCCCGTCCGTGCAGGTTGTTAAGTGCTTCATTTAATTTGATGTGCCCTCCCATGCTTCCTTTTTCGGATCATCTACTCCTCAATCAGACTTAGACTCAGCCTCCGTCCTGTGCATTAATGGGGATATTGAAGGATGATAATGGAAAGATGGGTTGGAAGGTCAATTTCGTTCTGTGTCGGCAAGTTCCTCTCACTTGTGACATTTATGAGGTCATCAGATGAGATTTAAATGGGGAATATGTTTCTAGTAATCTATATGCGAAGGCCATTTTGATTGTCTGTTCTCTCCTCATGACTAGTCTACGTGTTCGTCGTTGCTCTCGTCGTGTTGCTGGCTCTCGCCCTATTCGGCTCAGTACCCACGCTAAAGAGGTGATTTTTTCTTCATCCTCAATGGACTCTTCATTCCTTTCTTCAGTCTCGGCCTCCGGCTCTAAGGACTTGAGGATGGATTGATTGGGCTCCAATGTGTGGAATTGCCGAGTCAAATGGTTTGATGGGCATGGCAATTCCCCAGGCTTCCAGCCCACGGCACCTCCGTCACCAGCCCATGGTAATATTGATGAACATAACAAGCGGGTTCAATAGGTAGCAAAGAATGATTCAATGCAGGTGATGCCTTTAGGTGGGGAAAATTAACATTGCATGGAGTCGAGGGATGGTATCACGAAGGCACAATGGGATGTTATTTTTGAAGCTCGTCGTGCTGTCCATAAGGATTTCAGAATGGAGCAGCTCAATTATCGTCTGGACACGATTATTTCTACCATGTCTAGTCCTGGTATGGCTACAAATTTATGCTCCACCTTTCCACAGGGCACGGTTGTGTTGGGAGCGCCTCTCCAGCTTCTCTAGGTCATGCGAAATGAGGAACTTGAAGGCAATTCTGGTCTGTAGACTAGGTAGGCCATGTTTTTTGTTTTTTGGTCATGACAATAGATTGGTAGGGTTTGTTTGTTAATTTTGTCTCGATACATTATCGGGATGGTCCCCATTATACTATGTAATATGTCCTCAGCCATGCTGGTTGTCCATACAGTGCTTAGACTTTGCAGGTTTTAGTTATGCTTAAAGTCTAGGAGATTCGATCTAGCGACCTCTTAATTGCTTATGAACTACTTTTTGATTATGTGGATATAATATAAAGTTCCTCTTACTTTAAAAAAATGTCTTAAAGAATGTTTAAATACTATGTCATATATTTTACCTATACATATGCAATATTCAACAATTCCTTCACTTTATTTAAATTTTAAAGTATCTAACATATTGACAATTATTATAAATCATGAAATCATATTGATAGATATGCATACACTAATAATTCGTTTAATCTCAACAAAGTTATTAATAAATATTGTGCTAACCACACCTACTATGTAACACTTCATTAATAAATTTGGCATATACAATAATTCAACAATCATTTAAATTTCAACACATGGTTAATAATTTAAGAATTCCTCCACTAAGTTATTACACTATCGTACTCATACTACTATATTCATCAACCAACCAATCATATTAATGTACTCACAGACTGGCGTATACGTGGCCAATGTACACGTCTTAATTGTGGGTACTAGTAATCAATATTTATTGCCCCTAAAGCATAATTCTTATATGCTTGCAAACCACATACGGAAGAACAATTTATATAATGCATCATTCAACATTCGTAAATATTCATACAAAAGCATTAAAACCAAACTAGATAAGAATAATGAAGCAGATCAAGCATATAAACATAGCGGTTTATAACAATGAATAACATTTTCCAATCCCATCGTTGCTCCCATCCATCTCGGCAAGTACTCCAAACATCTAATCACCACTACTTCCATCACCTGACCTCACCATCCCGTATTTTGCTACAATATGTCAAGGTGTCAGCTATACCGACCTACTCACAAATAGATTCCACAAGTGGAAGTGTCGACTACATTGACCAAGCTTCCCCAATATGAAACTATTAGTCATTATCATGCATCTAGGGGAGCGTGCTCACCACAACCCTCCCACGACTTTGGCTTTTTGAGGATAAATGGCGGGGACTGCCTCCACCACCCTTGATATCACTAGGATGAACACCCTTCATTAACCATATTATGCAGTTGGTGGTTCCCTGATATGCTAGCCTATTACAAGTTCATAAGTCAAGAATCCTACTTTAATTATCAACCCAGGGATCGTGCAAACTTAAGAAATGTTGGGCATTGTATGTGCAACCGCCGAGAGAGTTCGGTGTGGAAGTTTTAATCTATGATATCTGACATAATTATAACTAGAAAATGAGTCAATCTACCATATGGAATGCATATGATCTAAATATTCATCCTACAGAAAATATGAAATCTAAATAAATGAACTAAGTGCTGAAAATTGAGACTAGTTTGTAAAAGCATGAAATACCTAATGTAAGAAAACGATTAGAACAACTTGAAAAAGATTCTAACTTAGAAAGCAATAACCTATTTGATCCAATGAGACAATAAAGATATATTATATGAAAGCATAAGATTTTACTCTAGAAAGCATTCAAGGTTTAAGCTAAGCAAAACTAGATTGTACTCTAAATAGCATTAAAGATTTAATCTAAGCAAACTAGAACATTTATTCTATAACATGGAAATTATTTTGAATTGGTTTGCAGAAATGACCTACAACACTACAGACATCATATATTTAAACTACATACACAGTTATTCTTTCCTATAGACAAAAACATAACATTTTTCAGAAAACGAATCTAAACCTTTACTTGATATTCCATAATCCTTACTTGTCTAACATTTGGCATACTATTATGCATATTCCAATGCATATTCTGCATACTATTCACTTGAGTATTGCAGACGGAATAAAAACATGAGAGGAGCGAAGCTATAGTGCAATGATGAGGGAAGGGAGAGAGCAAGCACAACTTGCGGAATGATGCAAAGGACTTCAACAAGAGCGCAATGCAATACTTGAAAAAATATCAAGGCTGCAAAGAGCTATTGAAACAATTTGTACTAAGGCCCTATAGATTGAAATGTCTGAGCCAATTACACTGAAAAGTACAGTCTCAAACATCAACAATGCTATTAAGGGCTATAAGGAGAAAATTAGGGATTTGGAAGCCTAGTTGATTCCAAGTACACCTCAAGAGGTATGAAATTAGCGAGATAGTGATGCAAAGGCCTCCTTATATGAAATCAACGAATTTGAGGAATATTGCGCCAGGTTGTTCAGTGAGAGTGTGTAGTCCTGGGAAACAATTATGGACAATGAAGCTTTGCAAAAAGCAACAAATAAACTGGAAAATGGCCAGGTGAGAGATGTCAAGTTTAAAGAGCTCATAAAGACATTGCCACCCCATGAAATGATGGCTAGGGTGGTAGAAAATAAACAAGTTCAAATGGAAATCATTCAGTTATGAGAAGAGCAACAAGGCATAAGTGAGAAGGTGGAGGCCCTGCAAAATGAAGTAGTCAGGGTCTATAATATTATTAAAGCCAAGCTTGAGGAAATAAATAAAACAACTCAGTTATTTGAAGAGGAAGTGTAGGCTGGGGTAACTGCGCAAGTACTTACGGCCTTGGAAGAGCATGCTGTGACGAAGGTCAAACAGATTGCTAAGTCAGTAGCAGATACGTATGGATAGTTTGGGTTGTAGTGGAAAGAACCAACGACAAAGACTTGAAGTGGCTTAGAATGAGCCACGTGTGAGTGTTAGGGGCCTGTTGGGTGAGGTAAATTTTTGTGAGAACAGGGCCATGGCGAAGTGGTCTAACAAAGAGAAGTCAACTCCAACGTAGCGACCGAGAATCCAGGAACTTGGGAATTTTGACTATGTCAAGGGTAGAGTTGAGTAAGTTACTTAGGAATTTTTTCCATGTACATTTATGAGCGAGAGTAGTGGAGTAGTGGGAGCGGGGTAGGATATGCGCACCCTATAAATATGTAAAGGGTTGGGATATTTGAGGTTGTTAGTGAAGTGGTTATCGAGTTGTTGTTCCATCTTTTGGAGAGATCTATTTTGTATGTTGAATATATTGCTTGTTATAGGGAGAAGAGTCGCATCATCTGTAGGTTGTGTGTGTAGATCCACTATAAGAGAAGGAGAAATCTAAACTTGGTTCTTGTAGCTCCCATAGGTACTTTGGGTGAGACTTCATCTGCTTCGTAGGTGTTGCCGAAAGGGCTATGCCCTTTCGGATGAGTATCTTGGGTTTTGTTGGTGTTTAACTAAGTGAATCCTTCTCGAAGTAAATCTATGCCAACATGAGCTAAGACCACTCCTAGTGCTTTTGATGACGCATCTACATGTACATGGATTATGCACGTCCAATCAAGGAAGATGAGAATTGGTGTAGTCACTAGTTTCTCCTTTAGTGTATCCAACGCTTGTTAACATTCCGAAGTCCATTGATACATTACTTCTTTTCACAGTATCTCCTCCAATGGCGTTGTTATACTAGCATAGTTTCTTATGAACTTTCTATAGTATACCATATGTCCCAATGTTGCGCGCAAGCCTTTCGCATGTGTTGGGGCCGGGAGATTGACAATGGCTGCAATATTTGTTGGGTCTACTAACATACCTTCTTTGCACACATGACCTAAAAATATTCTAAATAGGGTGCAGAAAATGCACTTCTTTAGATTTAAAGAAATCCGCATCTGTTTGCAGTGATCTAACATAATGCAAAAGATCCATAGGTGATATTTTAACAAACTGAACACAATAAATTCATCAAGGTAAACATCTAGAAATTTGTGCATGAATTCTTTAAATGTTGCTACAACTATTCTGGAGAACACAACGGGTGAATTCTTCAATCCAAACGTCATCACTGTGTAGGAAAAGGTTCCCCATTCGGTTGCAAATGTTGTTTTGGTTTGATATTCCTCTACAATGCGCACCTGATGGTAGCTAGAAAATCCATTAGTGAATGATTAAGCTTCATGAACCCCAACATTTTCTAACACCTCATCCATGAAAGGTGTAGCAAATGGGTCATTAATGCATGCTGCATTGAGGTTGTGCAGATCGACGTAGATACAAATTTATCCTGTATTCTTGTCTTGGACCACCATTGGAATGATCCATTTCGATTCCTCCATGGGGTAGATAATCCTTGCGCACTTTTTATTTATACTTTGGGTTTAGTCGGTATGGAATTTTCTTAATTGGTTTGGCCCCTTCATTCAATTGAATCTTCATTCTCTAAGGCTTCCTACAATTCCTTTCATCTCAGAGAAGTTACGTGGAAAAATATCCTTGTATTCCTTCGATAAATACACTATCTGCGTAATTGTTTCTTGGTCCCGATGATATCCAATTATGTCTAGCTTAGGTTCATCCTCCATGCCAATATTATGTTTCTTTGTTTTAAGTGGTTCCAAAAATTATGGCCTAGTGTTGCAAGACAGTTCATCCTACACAACGCGTTCCCCCATAGTTTCTTTAATTTGTACATTGCATGAGTCTTCTTCTTCATCTGGTTCTTTAGTACTCTCCACCTTCCAACAATATATAGGTGTGTTCAGCATCGCCAAGTACTGATGGTATGCATAGACAACTCTTTGCATCAGATCTTGTTTTGGTCTTTCTCCAAAAATAACTTGCTCGATTTTGTGATGAACGATGGCCAGGTGCGGATCTCTTGTACTAAAATTGAATGTGGTGATAAATTTTTTAGACACCTTCATCCAATATTTTTCCTGGCCTCATCATTCCCACTGAACATACCAATTCCTTAGTACAATGTCCAATGTATGATAAAATCTATGTACCCACTGACTGCATGGTACATCATTCCTTTCCCATCTTTGTTGCTAGAATTTTAGGTGTTCAATGGGATTTTCATTTCCTTTGAATATGTTCAACAATTCCAGATTTGCAATAGGACGAAATCTCTCGTTGAGATAGATCTGCACCATGTCCTAGTTGTTCAACTCCTCCTTTTTCATTTTCCACTAATGCACAGGCGTTCCTTGGGTGATAGCATCCATTGCTTCCATTCGTCGATCCTCCAAAATTCGGGCTTGCATTTGTTCGAGGAAAGTATCCACTTTATCTATTCAATTGAACATGGGTGGATCATGCAACTATGATTCAATCCAATGCACTGATTTGGTGATATGTGCACATCTCCTTGTGGACACTCCATATAATTGATTTTTCCATCGATCCATTGCATCTTGGGAATCTATATCAAATGACTTGACACTAATATTCCAACTGATCTCTCCATCTGTTGTGGGGTTTATATAATTCTCCTTTCTAGTGGTCACATTGTAGATGTTTTATATCCCCCTCTCATCAATATCATCCCGAACTAGCTTGATATACATTTCTCCTTCTGTTTCATCTAATGGGGCTATAAAACAAAGTTCATCCAACTCGAATGACATAAAACGTAGTTCATAAAATGAAAGTTGAGAATTGCATTGTTATCAAAATCCAAATATATTCCCAATAACGCATGAAAATGATCAATATCTTCCAATATTTATATCACTTCAAATTCCTTTATAGTTTTCACCCCATCAATATTTACTTCCACATCGGTCAACCTACCAATGGGAAAAAAATTATACTAGTTTGCTAATCTGAGTTGAATAGGAGACCATACCAACTTCGACTTACCTATCAACTCCCAAGTATTCTTAAGAAAAATATTGACATATTCCTAAATCAATCATAACATCTATCATCTGAAATCCCCCTAATTCAGGTGACAACATGAACTCTTTTTCGGTTCTTATTCGCTTACCCACTCTGCACGCACTTCTTTCGGGAAGTAGTACAAAAATAAGTTCTTTGGCCTTATCAGATATTAAAAATTTAGCAAGCATACTAGTTACTTTATTTACAATAAGAGGATCATTTAAAATATTTATAAAACTTCGCAGGAAAGTACTTACTAGATATTCCTGGTTTCTTTTATTTCTACTTTCCATCGGCTTGTCTTTGTAGTGTACTGGGAAGCGTTGCATGGACTGATCCATCTTCTTCTTGTGCAGGTTGCACAATATTTCCTTCTCGCGCAAGCGACGTATTTCATCTTATCTCTACGTAGCTTCTTCGACAACTTTATGATCTTCACGCAGGATTTGCAACTGGTCCTTTCCTCTAAACTTTGGCCGAGGATGTTCCACTTTTCTAACCTTATGCTCCAAGGGTACCCCTATGCTACCTTCTCCAAGGAGGTCATCACTTATTCGAGCACCTCCTCTGGTTACTATGTTTACATGCACTGGATCCTTCCCCTTGTCCTCATTTCTTGGTTCCATTATAACCAGGTTACAACAACCTTTCCTCTCTTCCCATTTCTTGACCAATTATGGGCACTCTTCTGTCGCATGCTCTATGCTATGACAGTATGCACACAATGCTCATGGATTAGTACAATATCTTGCAGAGTGGTTCGATTCTCCACAGATAAAAAAAATTACTTGTATTCTGCCACCAAAACCTCTTCCTCGACCTCTTAAGCCACCTAACACTGCTCCCTGCTTCACTGTCAGGTTAGGTTGCCTTGTTTCCTCTATTCCTTGCACCCGGTAGGAATCCACTGTATTATCTTTCATCAATTGCAGAGAGCGACAATTATTCACATCATGGCCAACTAACTTAAAAAATTATGTCACATACATAAATATATAAATAATAACAATAAATAATTAAATAATAAACAATTAATAAGTTAAGTCAAGAGACACATCTTCCCATCTCTTAGAGACACATATTTTCGCCACCTATTTATATGGCTACATTTCATTGTAATATTTTTTTCCTTGGAATTTCATTGTAATAATTATCTATATCATATTCAATATTATATTCCATTCTTATTTATGGCTTATTTAATCTTCCAAGTATTTTGGTGATTATTGTGTGAGCGAACTATTGTTCGGCTCATTTGGTATCAGAGCACCTTTGTCCATATTGTGGTTTTTAACCATTATCCTAGGGCTTTCCTAAAATTGTGGTGTTTGACCAAGTAAAAGAAGAAAATAAATTCAAAAAAAGGAAGAAGTAAAAAAAGAAAAAAAAGAAAAAGGAAGAAGTAAAAAAGAGAGAAGAAGGAAGAAGATCCCATAAAAAAAGGAAAGAAGAAAAAAATAAACGAAAAAAAAATACAACATAGATTTTAGTTAACCAACCCTTGGTTTTATAAAACCACACATAGTAGAGGCTTTTATAAAACCAAGGTTTTATAAAACTAGCCCTTGGTTTTATACAAGCAACCCTTGGTTTTATACAAGCAACCCTTGGTTTTATCAAGAAACCAACTCACACCTTAATTAGGTTATTTATTTATTGAAAGGTTATTGCATATTAAATAATAAATCATACCATAATTAGGTTGAGTTTAGTCTTTATTTCTCTTTGTTAAATAACATAAAAGCTAGAAGTGCATAAGAAGTATTAAGGCTACCAAGGAGCAAGTGAGAATTGAACTTGGGTGGGGAGAGTAACAATCATTCTTCCCAACCACCTAATCTACACACAATCCACAAAGAAGTTAATCTAGAGAAAAAGGTTAACCAAAGTGGAGATCCAAGTTCCTTTTGAGAACAACTTTCTCTATGTGAGCCTGCAGTGTATGCAAAGAAAGGAAAAGACTATTGTGGCTAGTTGTGAGATGAAGGTGGCAGCGTGTACAGTCATGATTCATTGTTTTCATGAGATGGAGTCACTGGTGTAGTTAGAATTTGGCTCAGAGCAGTGGATTTTTTGCATTAGCAACACCGAGTCATAGAATAAAAGATACCATATTTAGAAATTTTTAAGTATTAAAGTATTAAAGAAGTTTCAAGAAGGCTCATCAAAGAAGTCGAAGACCATCTATAGTCAAAAGAACAAACATCTATTGTTGAAGAATTCAGAGACCATGGAAGCCAGTTGGCGACTACAAATAGAAAAGTTAGAAACAAAGTTAAAGCGCTACCGAAGAGACAATAAGGAATTACAAGACTTGAAGGAAGACCTGGAAAAGACAAGTAAATTTAAGGAAATTCATATAAAAATCGATGAACGAACAATTTCCAATCAAAAGGATTGCATAGAAAGGTTGTCCTCACAGATTGTCGAGCTTAAGGATGAAATTGATTTTAATCAAAGATTACAAAATCAAGAGATTAAAAAAGAATTTGACAAAAATAAAGCAGAAATAGTGCGATTAACGAAAAGTATAAACAATAAAAATGAGGAAATTCCAAAAGTCTAGAAACAACTAGAAGATCGAGAATAAATATATCGATTAATAAATCATAAATAGATATTAGTTACGAAGATCAATAAGTTAAAAAGTACCAGGAAGGCAGACAAATCAAATGAAGACATCAAAGGGAGAGTCCTAGAAAAGCAAGAACAAAATCAATGCCTTCAAAATCTTAATGAAGAATTTAAAGAACAAGTTAAGAAATACAAAGATGAAGAAAACGCGCAAGGATAAATGATTAAGAAGATTCAGAGTGAAAACACGCGCCTAGAAAACAAGTTAAGAGATATACAAAACAAAACATCAGAATCGTCAGGAATATAAATTATGGAAAAGGTCACACTTACCGATCGAATTCAAATCATCACTCCATATGTCTCTCCAGTAAAAGAGAAGCACACACAAAGATCAAACCAAGGAGACACCACAAACTTGATAAGGAAAAACGATGTTACAAAAATTCCCTATCGACATCCAAATCATACAAGTTGGTATCTTAAGAATCGTAAACAACTTACAGAAGTCACTGACACCTGTGTGCTCAATTCTCAGGATGTCAATTCACTTAAAGAGTGCAACGTTCAACAAAGAATCAATTTTGGATGGATTGATCTGTCCACATTTCAAAAGTTATGCTCTAACTTTAGAAGTTCATATCGACACGTTTTGTCAGCTACGACATCATAAGGAACGACGCGACAACATTATAAGCCTTTGAGGACAAAGCCTCTCTAAGAGGGAGGCAATGTTACATACATTAATATATAAATAATTAAATAATAAACAATTAATAATTTAATTCAAGAGACACATCTTCCCGCCTCTTAGAGACACATCTTTTTGACGCCTATTTATATGGTTACATTTCATTGTAATAATCATCTATCTCATATTCAATATTCTATTCCATTCTTATTTATGGCTTATTTAATATTCCAAGTATTTTGGTGATTATTGTGTGAGCGAACTATTGTTCGGCTCAAATTCACAGAATGTCGCATGCCTAGAGCTCTGGTATTTTTGCAATGTAGGAAAATTCAAAGGCATATGGCCCCAAGCTCTACAAATCTCACACCACTCAAAATTAAGCACTGCCAGAAAAGGAATACGTGCACCAGTACCCATATAATTATTCAATGTCGAGCACTTGTTCTTATGATGTCCCTCTATTCTACAGAAGCTACACGATATGTTTTATCTGACTATTTTCGCGGTAGACATGTGTTGTAGCTATTCAGTCAGCGTAGTAAGTTGTGTATGACCCTGTGCCATTCCTTTCGACACTTCTCCTCTTGGATTCACTTCCAACCTCATGGAAATATCCAAGGAATTTGACTGGGTTTTCACCTTTTGATGGGTCAAGGGAACTCTGATATAAGGTAGCAGGCCCGCAATAAACTATTCCTGGTTCTACACATCCATGAAATAGAAACTTAACCGATCCAATAAGATCTTGAATCATTGGTCGTAGTCCCATATTACAGACTCTCCAATATGATGTTTAATCTCTTTAATACCAGTGATGCACTACAACTCGGACTTTGGATTCTGGAACTCTTTCAGAAGGTCAATTTTGATTGTCATCAATGTACGAGGCTGAACTCGAGCGTTGTAGTCTTGTAATTTATGTACCACGTCAAATATCTATCTCTGAACGTCCTCTCCAACAATGCAATATTATCAACTTCAATAGTAACATTCTTTATAGCGCAAATTGCTTCACAGGTAAACCAATGTCGTTGTGCATCATCTTTTCCCATTCAATGAAACTAGGGTAGTTGCAATGTAGCGTATGATGTAGTTTCCATCCTTATGGGTATGTACTGATTTGTATGTACACTTATGCTTGGTATATTCAAAAATTTTATTACTTCTTGAACTTTGTAGATCTAGGTTAATCCCTTGTACAAGACTAATCTACACTTCTCTTGAATCAGGTTCATTCTCAGGGTTTTCTTCCTGCACAAAATAAGTAATTTAGATGGTTCTCTTGATTTGAGAAATAAAACTTCGGGGTTACACTAAAGGTCATATAACCATCTGGCATGCGTCTTCTAACAACACTGGTTCTAGGGGAGCTTGTATCTAGCTTCACGATCTCTTGTCCAATGATGCAAGAAGCTACATTCTTCCATACTCCCAGTTCTTGCAAATATTCTTGGTTCTTTTTTTCTTCCAATCTGAGGGGTTGACATCACTATTTTCATTGGAGATTTCCCTTTCTTCCATTACCTGCTTCTTGGGAGGTCTCTCATCCTTTGAGAAATATTCTTTCCCAGACTCTATGCACCCTTTTAGCATGGAGGGACCTTCTGTACATTCTTTTCGTGCTTTCCCATCTTGGGAAATCTTTTTCCTCTCTAATCTGACTCATCCTTTCCCTTCAAATAATTTTCTTACCTTTTTTTCCTCACTGCCTTTCTTATCTCAGCTTGTCGTTCATGTATTCTCTCACTCTAGAGTCTTTTCTCTTATAGATCCATAGTTCGCCAATTAGTTTTTCTTACTTCCTCGTGCCCCACCCCCAGAGCTAGAGCTTACACTGCGATACTATCGGGGTTCATCGACATCATCCCCGGACCCCATCTCTACAAACAACATCTTTATCTAGAGTGGAATTAATTTCAAGAACCTCTTTCTTGTACCTTCTTCAAATATTTTTTCGGCACAACTATATGATTCACTCGATCCTATGGAAAATTCTATAACATAGCCTTCCTTCACATGCAAGAACAAAAAATCGACGTCTCTAGTCCAAATATTATTCAAATCTTTCAATTCTTGAATCTTCTAGATGGTCCAGACTACTGGCTAAGGTGTGCTCTAAGTAGTATTTATCTCAGTTTTCCTCTGCACCCATTCAAATAGAAAAATAGGAAACTCATAAAAGAAAATATCATATAGAATACAGTAAATACACTTTTCCTTCCAATCTTGGGCCAAAATACGCAAATATTTTGTCTTTTTCTACGCAAATTTGTTCTCCTTACTCTCAAACCATTTCTCAATATCGTCTTTGGTAGATTTCCACCTCATTACTTCCTCCTAACAAAATCCTCGTCAGGTACCGACAACGAAACCATTATTGGATGTAGTTTGTCAGACCCTGGGTTCAACTTTGTGTGACCAACAAAACCCCATGTGCATCAACATCTAGCAATACCTTGTGAACAGAGTATAGTGTCACCTGAGATGCACACAAGAATTAACATGAACCTGAATCAGGGCTACACATGAGGGCTAAAGTGTTTCTATTCATTCTTTCATATATTTTAATTTAGTCATACATAAGATCTATACTTCTCATACATTCAACATTCTATTAATCATTAAACATTCATAACAAACACATTCCGTAAGGGAAAATAACCCAGAACAAAGATTTCATTATGTCTATATTACTTAACCAAAAGAGGTATCAACATGCCAATGCATAAATTCATCTCAACAACTTATACATCTCAGTGTTTCTCAGTGCCATCATTGGCACTATAGATAATACACAAAAAAATAAATTTTCCTCACAAAGCCCTCATAATTATGTCGTAGAGAAAAAACCCAGAACAACTACAACCAACCCCAACCTCTTACAAAAATGCATCTTAAATAGGTTGGAGTATCAAATCTCAAACTTTGTTATTGGTGCACAACTAGCAACTAATTTCTGTTTAGTGAAAGCAAGTCTAGTATTGGTTGGCTTGGTGCGTAGTTACTAACCAAAACTTGGGCACCAACAATCCCCCAAATTAGGGATAAAATCCACCAAAAATACAAAAAGTAAAATTAAATAGGGGAAAAACATGCAAAAAATTCAAAAGAACGGGAAACCGGTAAATTCCACACAATACCAAGGGACAATACCATGGTTCACTCAAATACCATGGGATATTACCTAGGGCCATTTTACCTATATAATAATGGTGAAGCCCCCTCATTTCACACATGATTTTTCCATTTGATACGTTACCGTCACTTTGCCGAAATTTTTACTAAAACCCTTGAAGCCCGTTTTGAGCCTTCTTGTTTCACCTCTTGTGAAAATTTCCCCTACATTGTAGATTGGGGTTGGAGAGAAACAAGCTGCTTGGAGACCAAGGACCTGCTACTTTAGACAATTGAAACGGTCCCTACCACTATTATTTCAAGGTAACTCTTGGTATGTAAAAACCCTTTTTTTTACGTAATAAAAGAAAAATCATTCTTTCTCTTTCCCTTTTTTTTGATAAAGAATGCAAAAAAATGTTAGCTTAGGTTTATCTTTATTGCACATGCATTGCAATAATTTTTATTTCCAGTACTTGCTTGGTTTAGTTTAAATCATTTTACGGTTATTTACTAGGCTTAGTTTAGTTTATTTTTATTTACATTTTGAACTGCTACTAAGATTTCCCTAAGTATTAGTAGGTTATTTTTTCACATACTGGTTTGCAAAAACCAGTAACAATTTTTTCGACTCCATTGGTTTGATCCCTATTCATATCCAATTTTGCTTTATCACCCTCTCTGGAGTCTAGAAAATTTTTATTTCAATATTTCCTCATATTTTGGGTTTTCTTTCTTATTCTAAGATTTGGTTTGCAATCATTTTTATTCTCTCTATGGATCTAGGTAGTGGTCCCTGTCAGATCTCTCGGTTTCAAGTCAAATCCACATTTTTTTTCATAGTCGTTTTCTCGATCGCATCTCCTTAGATCACACAGAGCGACCAAACCTCTTCATTTGTAGTGTTTCTGTTCAAAAGGTGCTATCGAACAACTCGGTTGCAGGTGACCCCAATTATGCACTCGATCGCACCACCTCAATACCCCACAATGTGACTGAACATATTTAGTCACACTTTTTTTGTTCAATAAGTGTGTCCTAACCTCTCAATCGTAGGCTCTTTTTTTGGTGGCAGTTATCGAAGCAACCTAGCCACTCTGATTGAAATGTCTTTTGTTCTCCTGGGGTGATCGAACCTCTTTGATTGTGCTGTCTACAGTTCTACAAGTGCGACCAATCCTCTTTTGGGTCTGGTCTATTACCAGATTGCTCACTATACCCTCTGTTCAACCTCTGTCCCTTGCAGACTGCTCTAGATTTTACCACACCTGTTTGTTTCTAGTTCCCTTTTGTTGTGCTTGTTTCCATTTGCTTGTTGAATCTCCCTCTAGTTCTCCCTTTGTGGACACCCTGTAGTGAAGAAAAGCCTAATTTTCTGAGTATTTGCTGCTTTCTTGAGTTCTTTTTAGATATTTTAGGACTGCATTTTTCTTATTTCAACAAGCTGTGTGTGAAAAATTCATTGCTTTATTTTACTGAAAATTAGCTGCTTAGTTGAAATGAAATAAAAAAAGGAAAGGTTTTTCATTCAGTTCTTTATTTCCGTTTTTACATTTAGCATTTATTTTTCAGCTACATTTCTGGGTACACGCCACATGTGCACATAGTTCACACCTTAACATTAAAATATTGCTTCATGACCCCAATATCAACCTTAAAATTAACCCTAACTAAATAAACATTAACCTCAATTGAGGAAAATAAAATAATTTGGTAGTCAGGTAGGTCATTAGGATAGGAATCCAAACAATTCCCCTTTTTTATTCACATCTGAGATATAGTTGTTGTCCAAATAGGGATCTAAAATCCTCTTGTATTTATTGGCATGGTTGAGATGGATTTGTCAGGGGGCCTATCCATGAGGAGGGCAAGTGGAAATACTGGTTCCAGAGGTCTGTGTGGGAATGCCGATCTCCAATCTATACTGAAGGACACCTACTCATTTTCTACGGACTGAAGCTACATGTAACCTTTCCAGACATGCCTTGAATGACAAAGCCTAGTTTCCATTCTTCTAGGGATATTTTACCTGGGGTCCCTCTCGGTAGGGAGATATCCCTTGGCCATACTGGTCTTCCATTTTGTATCCTTTGACTGTGGATTTCATCACCCTGTAGGGGATACAATATATGAGGGATTCCATAGTTTAGTTAGGTGACTGCTTGCTCCCATACCTCAAAGGTTAGTGGGTCATTTTTCTTGTGATAGGTAGTGCTTCGTGTTGGATTTCTATCCATTTTGTTGTAGCTCACCCACTGTGACACATGGTTGTAGTGTGTTTTTTTAGTTTGTTTTTGGCTTGAGTGCCCCTTTGTTGTGATATCTCCTCTTGCAAGCTCGATTGTATTAGGATTTTTAATCCCTTTTTTCCTGAGTTCCCCTTTTATTGAGAGCTCTCCTCTTGTACACTCGATTGCATTGATATTTTCAAGCCTATTTTCAAACCATACTTGTTTCACATTCGCACACCTGTCACTATTTCTCCCCCGAGATACTCTCATATACTTCAAGGGAAACCACCGTAGTATATGTTTTTCTACCACACTTGTCAGACCCCCATTTAGCACATTTCATAGTCTCAAGAACCTTTATCCAAGACATCTAAATCTGATTCCAACTCCCCTTAGTCATGGTCACCTGCACAGTCACCTGCACAGTCACCTACACACTTCCTCATGCCCAATATGATGTCGGGAAATATCTTGACTTCTTTTGTTGGGGGTACACTCGGTGCCAAGAACAGAAGAAACCCGACAATTACTGCTATAACCAACACAATCATTGGTTCCACATGTGCTACCATTCTTAGTTCCACTATGATTGCAATTCTAGGGGGAAGTATCCCCACAATCCCAGTCACAACCACCATAGTTGGTGGATCCTTGATCACATCCACGTCCAACACCGTTATTGGTCCCACCATGTCGCATCTTACTGCTAGTTTTCCTTTCATGGCCAGTCTTAACCTACCTCATTTGGCTAGACTGACCAATGATCCCATTAGACACGATCCGACTTGGCCCTCCATGCCTACCAAACTCCCCTCAGACATCCCCAAGTTTGAAGGGAAGGCTTGGGAGGACCCTCAAAATTACCATTCCATGTCCTTCCACTTATGGTGTTCCTCCAACTCCATAGTGGATGATTCCATTATAATATTCCTGTTATAGAGAACTTTCACTAGTGCTGCAACCAAGTGGTACATCAACCATCCCCATGGGACGCACCCCACCTTTGCATCCTTAGCTTCCACGCTCCTGCAGTTCTTTCAATTACTCATTCGATATGACACTAGAATCGAGATACTTCTTTCTTGCAAACAAACTACTACTACCCACATCATGGACCACATTCATGTGTGGTGTAGGCAATGAAGCTTATGCAATATTAAATTTGACAACCAAATATTCTTGGATTGGTTCCTAAGGTCTCTTATCCTATCCATTGCTAAGGATGTGGCACGACATCAGAACGTCCTGAAACTAAATAAGAGGCTATCCTCAAAGCCTAATAGTTTGACCTTATATACGCCCAGTTGGGGTACCTATATACCATTCTCCCTGATGCCCCTCATGGAGATTCCTCTCATAAGGATACCATGGGGGAATCACATGCCACAGATGGTGTTATTGGTTCCATAACATTCATCATTAGACCTTATGTTCATTTACCCCCCCATAATGAATCCTACTTATGGTAGAACCCCTATACTTGTGCAACCATCTATGAATTGTAGACCGGATATGTCATGCACGCCATCTCATTCTGAAGCAACACCCTCTTATGTGCCTTCAGCTCCCACCTCCCATGTCCATGTACCTTCTTATCAGGTACCTACCTTTGTCAGTACTCCTGAAGGTTATGCGCCTATTCTGGTGACCAACCCTTACTACTCTTTCCCCAACCCACCATCGATAGCTCCTACACTGGCCCCACCTCAACCTCCTCCCACTCTGCAAGGGAAATTTTATTGCCAATAGAACTGGACATAGACTCAAAAAACCCCTCAGAATCAACAAGAGAAACCTAATCAAAGATTCGGTAGGAAGTTCGCCAACAATTAACATTAGGGAGGGTGTGGACCACCTCCTAACCCTGTGGGAAATAATGGAGCCAATCCTGACAACTAGGACCCCGATCAAATTCTAAAGGAAGGAAAGAACCCATAGTTACAAACCAATCATCCATGTTCTTTCTACAATGTCTATGGACATTACACGGATCACTGCCCCCGTTTGGCCAAAGCCTATAAGCTTTGGGATGAGTCCAATTGTTGAAAGGCCACCGCTACCCCTCAGGCACAACATAATTCACCTCAACCAGTTCAACAACCAATGGTGTTACAAAACCCATTACCCACTCAAGGGATCATCACAAGACAACACCTGGTTAAGTATGCTGCAACTTCCATTCAACTTCCTGATTCAAGAGTCGACCACCTTTTAATGATGTCTTCCTAGTTCAACATTCAGGATTAGCAAAATCAATATGGTTCGGCTACTGAAACCACCCCCATGGAAAAGGTTGTTGAATCCATCTTTATGGATCAATATCTGCATCTATCTCGACCCTTGAATGACGAGGCTCCCAAAGTCCTGAAATTTTCTTTACGTTGTGTTGTAAACAATCCCAATACTCGAGTCGCTCTCAATTATGACATTGTGGATGATTTGGCACAATCTCTCACCGCCATGTCAACCTTAGAACCCCTAAGTAAATTCCCCACGCAAAGTAAATCCTTACTGTCAACATTAGGTGCAATCAATCCATCTGATTCATGTTTGATGACATTCAAATTGGGTCAATTAGAGCCCCGCATTCCTTCATCCATCACATTTCAGATCCCCGTCTCGATTAGGAACTTAGTAATCTATCGATGCATTGTCGATGAGGGCACCTCTACATGCATCAAATCCACCTTTTTTGGGCAGAAACATAGGTCCCCTAAGTTGCAACCCTCTACAACAACATTGTGTGCTTATGATGGTTGCGCAAACTAACCTCCGGGACCTCTCCCATCAAATTATCCTCTATATTGAGTAAATAAAATGTTCTCACCGAACCTTTCATAGTTTCCTCCATTTTATTAAACTTCTCCTCTAAATTATCCAAATCAAATTTTTTCACAAACCCTTTAATCATATCTTCCAATTGGGACACTCAAAAAGAGAGGTCTTCCCTTTCATCATATGTCAAGGATGGATCCTTTGGTGGTTTGGATGGAGTGTGAGTCTTTATAATTCATTTTGGTGGCATTTTTAACAATATAAATATATGTCATACCTTAGGTGTCACCACAATTAGATCCTTCTGTTGATGTATATGTAACTTCGGAATGTATTTCATATATGTATGTTGTATGTACTCCTATAGAGATGGTATTATTCCTCTATACGTAAGTGTCGTCATTTATATTGTAAGTGTCGTAACTTATACTTGATGGGTTATTAGACCACCTTGTTGGGGTCGGCCCTGTATAAGTCATGTGGGTCGAAGGGTTATTAGACCACCCTATTGGGGGTCGGCCATGTGGGTCAAAGGGTTATTAGACCACCCTATTGGGGGTCGGCCCAGTCAGCATTATATTATGTGGTTAAGTTCGAGCCTACATGAGTTAGGTAAAAAGGCAAGTCAAGTCAAGTATAAATAGAGTGCAGGAGGCACTCTATTTACTCACTCACTTCTCACACATGCTCTGAAGGAGGGGAGGCGCACTTATGGAGGAGGAGGATTGCTGCTAGGTTATGGCTATCTCTCTTGGTTGGTTGTATCATTGCTCTATCTATCTCTGAGGAAGTTATTGGGGTTTTTCACCTTTATGGTTTTCCCCAAGTAAATCTTTGTGTCTCTTGTGTGCTTGCATTATTGTCTCCATGATTGATATACTGTAGATATGCTGTACATGTTGTTCTCTCAGTTAAGATCCTAGATCATATTGAAGTAAATTAAGAAAATTTAACATGGTATCAGAGCTAGCCTGAAAGAAGGCATGATATGGCATGTATGACACTTGTTGCACTTACGATGCTAGGGCTTGATATAGCAAAAACCAGTCATCGTAGCACTTTCGCTATAAATCCGTTTTGGAAAAGTTTTCGGATCTGAAATTGTTACAGGCCGAAGCTAAGATCTCCAGGTATCTTGTGTCCAAAGGACAACCTCTAATTCGTTGTACTTTGTGATTTATGATCTGTACAATATAGGGTTTCTGCCTCTTCCAGATCTGAGTCAAAATCAGGTGACCTTGGGAAAAAGGTCATAAATTGGGATAGGAATCTCCAAATGAAATTTCGTGAAAATTTACAGGTAGTACACAGGCCGAGCTATCTCAGAAAACGTTTTCAGAGGCCGAAGGTCAAACAGTGACACGTGGCACGCCGTACAAGTTCACTCTCCTGTATTATCCCATAAACAGGTCACGTTGCGACACTTGGCATATCTCTCTCTCAGAGAATCCAATTGAGGTCAGACCTATCAGGATGGAAAGATAACAGGCCGGTTTATCTCAAAAAACTTTTTCAGAGGCCGAAGGTCAAACAGTGACACGTGGCACACCGTACAAGTTCGCTCTCCTGTATTTTCCCAAAACAGGTCACGTTGCGACATTTGGCATAACTCTCTCTCAGAACATCCAATTGAGGTCAGACCTGTCAGGATGGAAAGCTAACAGGTCAGGCTATCTCAGAAAACTTTTTCAGACCCTGTGGATCAAAAATTTCGGAGTTACACTAGAAACAATCAGGTACATATTTCTGTCAAAACAGAATTATTTTTGGTACCTTCGTTCATGGCTTCCGGAATTTAGGGCTTTGAAGAAAGTTGGAATTTTTGTAATCGGAGACCACGGCTGGATGATACTCATCAAAATAGAAATTTAGAGACCAAGATCAGAATTTTTGGCTGGGTAGAAGGCCGGGTTTGATCAGACCCTAGTTCGGGACTTTGATCAGAAAAATGGAAAATTAGGGCTTCTGTAAAAATGGGAATTTTTGAAATCTGTGACCACGGCTGGAAGCTCCTCAGAAAAATAGAAGCTTAGAGCTTTGGATCAAACATTTTGATTGGGTAGAAGAGTGGGCTTCATCAAAACCCAGTTCAGGGTCACGTCCAGTGAATCTGGAAGTTTCAAAGACAAAATTGAGGAGTGAAACTTTGCAGTCTTCAAATTCCGAATATACCAGTTTGATCAGTTCATCAAGGCGCATATTCCTATCCTTTCGGAAGTTTGAAATTCAAAGTTTGAATTTTTGGGGTCTCTCTGACAAACCCATATCCAGCTCCAGGTCCAGTTCTTGCAAATCAAGTGGATTGGGTTGATCCTAGAAGAAGATGGATTGGTCACTTACATAAGTGAAGAAGTTCCTGTTTCAGAGGGAGATGAGGCTAAGGCCTTACATAAGAAGATTACAAGTGATCTCGACAGGTATGACTCATCGAGGTATGTTTTGAGATTTGTTCATAATTAAGTTTATGGTATGTTTGTCTTCATGTTATCACGGTTAGTACAATCTTGATTTTAGACTTATCATATCACCTTAATAAAATTATGAATGCATGATAGAAGTCATTCATTTATTAGGAGTATGAAACTTATGTTTGTACTAACACATTGTGATGTTGTATGAGTTTTATGTTGTCTATTAACATGAAAGGTACACCAAGAAGACAAATCATGTTCTGGTTCAAGAACATATGATCATGATGACATCAGGACAAAGATTCATCCATTGCCATGGATCTCATAAGAGATCCATTCTCGAGGTATGTATAACTTGGTTTTATAATGGTTAACTTATGAGACATGCAGGTTACTAGCACAAGTCACTAAAAGAGAACCAGAAGACATTATGCGGGTATGTTAGACATAAATAGCTAGCATGCTAATCCAGGTATGTTTTTCCTATATCAAGCTAAAATCCTACCTTGTGTTAGGATCTTATACTGTTGTTGATAATAATTATTCATGAAGTCATAGGTTTGAATAATCATGGTTGGATGTATATTATTATAATTGATAATATGACTAACCAGAAGAATCATGAAAGTATAGGCTTGAATAATCACAGGTTTTATGCATTTTATATCTCTTATCTTGATTGATGATTCAACTAACCTGAAGAGTCATAGGTTTGAGTAATTATAGGCTTAGACATGTTATGATTCTTATGATTTGATTAACCATAAGAATACTACATAGACCTTGAATGCTAATACTTATTATTTCTGTTTGAAATGATCATGACTATACATGCTTGAGATTATTGTGTTTTAATAGTATACTAATGAATGTATGATTTTATATGAATCATGATACTAATAAGCATGCATAGGGACCAAGGATGAATATGAGTTCAAGAACAGGTAATTCAGGAAGCAAAGATCAAGAGGGAGCACACTCCAGTTGCTCCTGCCAGAAAGCAAAGGGGCACACTCCAGTTGTTCCTACAATAAAGAAAAGGAGCACACTTCAGTAGTTTCTGCAAGGATGCAGATATTCAAAGGGAGTTGACCATGTTTCTACATTCCACAACATAAAGGTGTAGAAGAAGCTACTTCAGATTAGGACTCCAGCATCTCCTACAAGGAAACGAAGACTCAGAGGGAGTCCACCCAACGAACAAACAAAGATAAGTATTTTAATTATCATTTCTTGCATATTTGTTTGTTTAAGTAAAATTGTTCAATGATGTATATGCTCATGTTCCTAGACTTAGGATATGTCTTGTGCATATTAGAATAGTTGCATTAATGAACAGTATACTACTAATACACATGGGTAAGTGGCCTATGGCACTATACAACATTCCATTGCTACTTATCTAGAATGAAACCTCTTTGCTGACATGTTGGGAGTTGTGCACACTCTTAACAATGTTCTGGTAGAGATTGGAAGGCATCTAGAAAGTTACGGGATATGGATAAATGTTGTATTGAAGCATTGGCTAAGATAATTGCATGACTGTATGGCATATTTCTTTATGTGTAAGAATTTCTTCTGAAAACTATGAGATGTTTTCTAATCATGCAATTTAACTTGTTGTGTAGGAAAGATCGTATGCCATCTCCTACAAAAGAAGAACTACAACATTTGTTCAGCAACAAATTATCTATTGAAGATATTGAAGTTCCCAGGATACGGGAAGAATGCCATGATCCGTCGATCATGAAGAACGATGTTTGGGATGCGGTCCCAAGATGTGAAGGGAAGTTTGTTATGAATTCCAAATGGAACTATCAGATCAAGCATGTTGCAGATGGCAGCATTAAGAAATATAAAAGTGATGAAATAGAAGATGCACCAGATGGATTTCAAGACAACATGGTGCAGTCTTATATGTGTGCAGAACTTGGTGAAGATAGATTGATTGCCAACACGCAGCGGAAGCTTGCTGCCAAGTTTGAGATGAAAGATTTGGGAATGATGCACTATTTCCTAGGTATGGAGGTGTGGTAGAGTGCAGGTGGGATCTTCCTTGGTCAAGGGAAGTACACAGTAGATATCCTGAAGAGATTTGGGATGATGGATTGCAAGGCCATGGCCACACCGATGGCATCGAATCTGAAGCTTCTATGTGATGCTTCATCTGAGCCGGTTGATGTCTCTCTGTATCGTCAGATGATTGGGTCCTTGATGTACCTGATGACCAGACATTTGCTTTGCTGTGAACACATTGAGCCAGTTCCTGACGGATCCGAGGAGTGTTCACCTGGTTGCTGTAAAGCATGTTCTGAGGTACTTGAAGGGTACAGTGGATTATGGGCTCAGGTATGAGGCGAATAAAAAGTTTAACCTGCAAGGTTATGTTGATTCAGACTGGGCTGGCAGTGCTGCAGACAGGAAGAGCACATCTGGGTGTTACTTCAGTATGGGATCAGGTGTGATCTCTTGGTTTAGCAGGAAGCAGTCCTGCGTAGCACTGAGTACAGCTGAGGCAGAGTATGTTGCAGCTTGTTCAGCTAGTTGTGAGGCAGTATGGCTACGGAAGCTACTGTCTGAGTTATTTGATCTCCCGTTGGAGGCTACTGGTATCTTCTGTGATAACCAGAGTTGTGTGAAGCTGTCCGAGAACCCAGTGTTTCATGACAGGTCGAAACACATAGAGATCAAATATCACTATATCAGGGATATGGTGCAGAGAGGAGCTGTGAAGCTCCTTATGTTGCGACGGATGAGCAGATTGCAGATGTGCTGACGAAGCCACTAGCCAGGGTGAAGTTCGAGTACTTCAGAAAGAGGCTTGGCGTGCTTCAGATCGAGGATACTTCGAGGAAGAAGTGATGGACACATTTGCTGAAGCCATTCCAAGCATGTTGGAAGGAGGATCCTTCACATGGCTGTGGATGTAAGCGCTGGATGATGAGCATCAGGATGATGTTCTAGTTTCTGCTTGGATATGATCAGTTGGATCATTTTATGTATGTATGTACGCATCATGTGGATGCTGGATATGATCAGTTGGATCATTTTATGTATGTATGTATGCATCATGTTGGATGCTTGGACCATGTATCTGTATATGTATCAGGTGGATACATTGTATGATCAGGAGGATCATGTATGGTGATATGCATCATGTATTTGTATTTGTATCAGGTGGATACATTGATGATCAGGAGGATCATGTATGATGATATGTATCAGGTAGATACTTGGTATGCATCAGGTAGATGCATTGATGATCAGGAGGATCATGTATGATAATATGTATCAGGTAGATACTTGGTATGCATCAGGTAGATGCATTGATGATCAGGAGGATCATGTATGATGATATGTATCAGGTAGATACTTGGTATGCATCAGGTAGATGCATTGATGATCAGGAGGATCATGTATGATGATATGTATCAGGTAGATACTTGGTATGCATCAGGTAGATGCATTGATGATCAGGAGGATCATAGATGACGAGCTTCAGGATGTTGCTCCAGATGACATGCAGCAGGATGTTGCAGTGATGATCAGGATGATCATAGATGACGAGCTTCAGGATGTTGCTCCAGATGACATGCAGCAGGATGTTGCAGTGATGATCAGGATGATCATAGATGACGAGCTTCAGGATGTTGCTCCAGATGACATGCAGCAGGATGTTGCAGTGATGATCAGGATGATCATAGATGACGAGCTTCAGGATGTTGCTCCAGATGACATGCAGCAGGATGTTGCAGTAATGATCAGGATGATCATAGATGACGAGCTTCAGGATGTTGCTCCAGATGACATGCAGCAGGACGTTGCAGTGATGATGATCAGGATGATCATGGATACATCAGGATGATGTATGGTGAGTATCAGGCTGATACTCTGTGGCCGTGGATCAGGTTGTGCAGATGAGCATGTAATTCGTTGCCCTGGGAGATTTGCAGATGGTCTTGCGAGGTTTTGCCTATGGCATGTAATTCGTTGCCCTGGGACATCTGGCAAATGCTCTTTCGAGGTTTTGCTCTGGGAGGACATGTAATTCGTTGCCCTGGGAGATCTGCAGATAGTCTTGCGAGGTTTTGCCTATGGCATGTAATTCGTTGCCCTGGGATATCTGGCAGATGCTCTTGCGAGGTTTTGTCCTATGGCATGTAATTCGTTTCCCTGGGAGATCCGATAGGTTGGGCTGTGTGCCCGTAATCAGTCTTGGGATGCTCTTGCGAGGTTTTGCCATGACCACATGTAATTCGTTGCCCTGGGAGATCCTATAGGTAGAGCTGTGTGCTCGTAACAGCCTGGGATGCTCTTGCGAGGTTTTGTGGTGAGGTCACATGTAATTCATTGCCCTGGGAGATCCTATAGGTAGAGCTGTATGCTCGTAACAGCCTGGGATGCTCTTGCGAGGTTTTGTGACGCACGTAAAAGTCCCGAGGATTCCACAGTATGGCCAGTGATGACGAAGACCTGCAGGTGGTGGGCCTACATCCAGTATGAAAAAGGACTGGCTCTGTAGAACTTCCTATGACGAGTAGAGAAAGAGATTGATTGAGATAGCAGCAGCAGTGACGATGATGATAATGACTCGATGACGATTATCCAGTGATGATGGTCCAGATAAGATGACTTGTGCTAGAAGAACTGTGCTGAGAAATACCTTCCTAGTTAAGAGGGAGTGTTGATGTATATGTAACTTCGGAATGTATTTCATATATGTATGTTGTATGTACTCCTATAGAGATGGTATTATTCCTCTATACGGAAGTGTCGTCATTTATATTGTAAGTGTCGTAACTTATACTTGATGGGTTATTAGACCACCTTGTTGGGGTCGGCCCTGTATAAGTCATGTGGGTCGAAGGGTTATTAGACCACCCTATTGGGGGTCGGCCATGTGGGTCAAAGGGTTATTAGACCACCCTATTGGGGGTCGGCCCAGTCAGCATTATATTATGTGGTTAAGTTCGAGCCTACATGAGTTAGGTAAAAAGGCAAGTCAAGTCAAGTATAAATAGAGTGCGGGAGGCACTCTATTTACTCACTCACTTCTCACACATGCTCTGAAGGAGGGGAGGCGCACTTATGGAGGAGGAGGATTGCTGCTAGGTTATGGCTATCTCTCTTGGTTGGTTGTATCATTGCTCTATCTATCTCTGAGGAAGTTATTGGGGTTTTTCACCTTTATGGTTTTCCCCAAGTAAATATTTGTGTCTCTTGTGTGCTTGCATTATTGTCTCCATGATTGATATACTGTAGATATGCTGTACATGTTGTTCTCTCAGTTAAGATCCTAGATCATATTGAAGTAAATTAAGAAAATCTAACACCTTCTACTCAAAGTTAATCAAAATAAAAAAATGGCGTACCTTTTCAAACCCTGATTGGAAGACTATTTTAAGGTCTACTTTAAACTAATATAAATTTTAAATTTCTGCTCCTCTAGGTCTAAATATTCCTTCTGTTGTATCCTTATGCCTCATATTTACAATTCCATAGGTATTACCTAATTTGGATTTACTAATAAGAAGTTATTGTGAATATCCCTCTTTCCCGAATATCAAACTTCTACGGTATGCCACATGTCCAATATTTCATATTTGAGGTTTAAAATACTACCATAGATACTTTGGTCCATCTTATTTCATATGAAATAGGTGTCACTCAATTTGGATCTTACATGCCCCTGATATGACCTTTTTTCTCAGAACATTTGTTTTAGACTAGTTTTTGGACTAGTCAGAAACCCTAGCTTCTGGAGCGAATATATCCGAACCTGTAATGTTTCAGGATCTTAAACTTGGACCACAATTATATCGGCTTTTTTTGTAGATTCTTTTTAAGTCTCTCTCTCTGAAACCTTGTATAAAAATTTTTATAGCGAAAATTCCAAGATGACTCGTTTGGAAGTAACCAGTCCCGAGGAAAGGGCTTTGATACCAAATGTTATGCAACAAATTTCCCAAAAGAATATGAAAAGAGAAGAAATAGATCAGAAAGAGTACTCCATGACTTTATTAAATAAAATAGCTTAATAACAAGCCTCTTCAAGGGGGAAACATCCTTATACAATGTACTAAGTACACAAGACAAGACAAGACAAGATACTCTAAATGAAAGGTCTCCTTCCTAGATATAGGAGACTAAGGAGTCCAATCCCAACTAATTGACCCAAGACAACATAAATAATATAACCATACTAATGAAAATTACCACTAATGGACCAAATCTGACATCAAAACTAATGTAACGAACCACAATATAGGAGTAAATGTGCCCATATGTAGGGCTTGACATGTTTCTTTAGGAAAACTGGTTCCTCAGCCACAACCTACGACTCATCCTGCATCCCAACCACAGCCCCAGTCACAACCCCAATTTCAATCCCAACTTCAGCCAACATTCATGCCCAACCATGTGGGAGATACCCCTATGTACACAAACCCATTTTTGTTTCCGCCATTAGGCGTTATCAGCATGCCAGCGATGGAAATGTTAAACCTTGCGGGATTGACATTAGGAGTTCCCGTCTGGTACTTAGTTGTGCCAAATACCACCCTCACCCCATAAGTCTTTTTGTAACCTGTACAATGAATTGATACCGCCAATCACCCATCTCCTCACTAGTACAAAATGAGAGATAAGTGACCAAAAAAACAACCAAAATCCACATATAAATGACCACTGGTAGCAAATTAGTGGCCATATATCACACGACCAAAAATGTGGTCATATTTAGCTTGGTCATTTATAGCTTATCTTGTGGTCATATATTTGGTCATTAATTTGGTAATATATTTGGTCATTAATTGTCACGTGATAAATGACCGGTAATTTGCTACTAGCGATTGCCAACTCAAAAGTGGTCATTTATATGCATGTTTTGGTCACTTATCTCTCATGTTGTAATGGTGGTCGTTTATATGCAAATTTTGGTGATTTTTTTAGTCATTTATCTCTTTTTAGTGGTTTCAGAATATAAATAGGGCACGATGGAATCGAACCACCAACCTTCTACCTATAAGGCAGGTGCTCTACCATTGAGCTAGCACCCTTAAATAGAATTCCTTATGGATTGATACGAGAATAAAATTTCCAACAGTTAACACCATCTTTCCAAATTCTGGAAAATGGTCACATACGTAGGTAAGAAACAAAGATTACCCAATAGTCACAAAAAAGGGTCATGTTAATGATAACCTTCTTTTGTCAAAATCTCTCGAAAATCAAGAATGCAGTTGTATAGTAAGTTCAGTTCAAATATGTACCTTTGAACTATGATTTTGCTCGTTAAAACTGTCAAATAAGATAAATTGTTCTTGTACATCATAGGCATAATCATTGTATTTTATATTTATTTATTTTAATTTATTTTCCAATCAATTCTATTAATAAAATTTAAATTTAAATCAATATATATTAATTTAATAATATATAAAGAATAATTGAAACCAATAATCATTATCATTACACTTTATATAGTAATATCACCTACAATGCCTTTTACACTCAACCTAATGCTAAAAGAATGGTTACAAAATAAAGGCATTGACAAATAACTCAAATCAATCATCATTATCATTACACTTTATCATTTATAATGTAGTAATATCACATACAATGCCTTTTACACTCAACCTAATGCTAAAAGAATGGTTAGGAAATAAGGGCATTAATGTATTTTACACTCAACCTAATCCTAAAAAGAATGGATAGGAATTAAAGAGATTGATAATTATGGCATGGCAGGCCTTTCTTTCTATCACCTTAAACTTTATTAACCATATTAACCAAGAATATTGCCTGCCATCAAATACAACTTAGCTTTCATATCAGCCATGAAAACCCCACGAATTAGAAATCGATTATTGAGTTCATATTTGTGCACATATTTTACTGAACTAGATATTCCACATTTAAAGAATATATGAAGTTATAGAACATGGAAAGTCCAGCTCTGGCCCCCGCCTTATTAATTATTAATTAATACATGCAAAATATTTCGTAACACTCTTCTCCGTCCTTAATAACTCAGCCTACTCTAGCTTGGGCTGAGAGGCTAGTACTCATAGCAGCGAAAGTTGTCACCTTATAATTATGTCCATAATTATAAGAAAAATGCACGATTGTGCTCACACCTCCTACCTTAAAATCTATGAGCCTGGATTAGAATGTTTTATTTTACTTAATAATAACTATAAGTCTCTCTTATTTCTTATCAAGCCTCGATCTTGAGCAGTGAAAAAAACGAATAGATAGATTCCCCTACTGAAAGAAACCAGCAATCCCTACCAAAACTCTCCATTAAGTTTGCTCGTTCCAGCTTCTCCAAGACTCTTGCTCCAGGGTTTACAAAAGCAACCTGTAAATATTTCCATTAGCTAAGTCATATGGGAATTATATATTTGATAGGTGTATTCATTGAGATGTGTATTCATGAATTCTAAAAGCAAACAAATGGTTTCACCTGAAGTCCCCATTTCGTCAATGTCTTCTTCACCTCCAAAAGACTGTTAATTCCTGTGGTGTCAATAGTCGTCACAGCTGCATCAAGATTGTGACTCATTTCCTATAAGATTTTTGTTTCTCTCATAATCTCTAATAGTAGTAAGAATTATTGTTGTCACCTTAATAGATTTGGATATTGCTCGTTATGCACAATAACAGTAAGAATCCCTATGAATGATTACCTGTGATGTCTAGTATGACATACTGTAGTGTATTTGCCTTTTCCTTCTCTACGCGGTCTTCTTCATCTTGTACCCATTTTAGTATTCTGCAACAATTAATTTATGTAAATTGAAACACATGTTTTTATGTTTTTCTATTGGCCATTAATTTAAGGAATAAGATCTAAATGAAAGTTAAGGAATAAGAACTAAATGAAAGTTGTGTTAGAATATTAACCTCTCTCTCAAATAGGTAGAATTAGCAAAGTAAATTGGTGAAGCGATCCCAAGAATTAGAAATCCTGGTACCCTTAAGGCTTCTTTGTATTGCTCCACATTTCTGTAAAATACTGTTCCTGGAATATTTCCGAGGAGGAGAGTGTGTGGCCTTGTCACATCCAACAATATTTTGAACACTGAGATACCCACCTATAGATTTCAATAGGTATGAGCAAACTTGATCTACAATAACATATTGTTTCAAGCTAATGGGAAATTTGGCTGAAGTTTGTACAGAAATGGAACTGAACATATATTGTACCGCTATTAGAAGGCCTGTTTGAACTGAGATGAAGATGACTCCCAGTAAAGCTCCCATACATGCAAAGAAATCCACTTTATCAACTTTCCATATGAAATAGGCTGCAGGGACATCGATGAGACCTATAATTGCTGCTACTATTATTGATGATAACACCACTACATGCTACAGGCGTGTAGTAGAAAAGTGGAGTTAAAATAAGAAGAGAGACCATGACTGTTAAAGCCATCACTATGTTTGATACTGCACTCTTGCATCCTGCATTGTAATTCACAGCTGACCTAGAGAAAGAACCTGCATATGAATATATATACTTGCAAGGCTATCATATGTGTGTAATGTTTTTATTAGTTAAGCATGAAAATCATTGTCCATTTGTGTCAGTGGTATATGCTTTGGCATTTAAAGATAGTGCCGCATAGCCCCTGAAGGGACCTCTACCATTGCTTTTAAAGTTGTAGAATCGATTGGATTTTTTTATTTAAATATAAAATGGAAGGGACCTATACCATTGCTTTTAAAGTTGTAGAATTGATTGGCTTTTTGTTTTGAAGTATAATCTGGAAGTAAGATGTAAAGTTGTAGAATCGGTTGGCTTTTTGTTTTGAAGTATAATCTAGAAGTAAGATGTATATACGTACCTGTTGTAACATAACATGATGTACTAGAGCCTGCCATGTTCATTAACCCAATTGCCATCATCTCTTTGTTTCCATCCACCTGGTAGCCCTTTATTGAAGCAATTTTTCTTCCCACTTCAATTCCCTCCTGTAACAACATATAGATATTTAGCATGTGAATGATATATTGATATTTTAAAAAAATATTGCAAATCTCATATCTACGATCGATATTTTCTAGACTTTTTGAAAAATTAATTCATAAATATTAAATGCTTTGTACTAATCCATTTTGTTCTTACCGTGAGTGCAATCAATCCTGTGACAAGACGAGTTTTCAGTGCCAGTGGTAAGTAAGGACCATGAAAATATAGCATGCTTATTGAAGGAGGGTTCAATCCTTTCTGCAAGTGCCCAATCTGAGGAAATTCGACAACAATTTATATAAATGCTTCAAAGAACATGGGATTCAATAGATTTATAAGAGACCGCAAGCTAGAACCAAGCCCAGTTACAGAGGAATTTAATAACATATAAGAGAACCCCAAAGTTGGTGAAGATCTCTCACAATGCTAATGCCATGGTTTTCATGCCTTGTAAAGAAGCTGAATACAGTAGCTAGAATACTTGATGTCAGAGGAGCAGCTACTGAAATCCAGAACAGTTTGGGTTTTTTCGGGCTCTACAAAATATATGTAATTAATATATGTTTGAACATATATAGAATTCGATCTTATTTGTCTATTAACATAGATTCATCCTAAACAAAAAGAAATTAAGCATCAGAAACTTTGAAACCCATATTATGTTTAGATCAAACTCATTGACTGTGTTCTTTTAACAGTAAACATATGAAGATAGAGACAAAGATCTTCCCCACCCTGTACTCTTGGTGCAATGGGATTAGAGATCCAACATTATATTTCTGGAAAAACAATTATATGGAAGAAACTGGAAGATAAAATAGGAGAAGGACACGTACATAGAAGAGTGCAATGAGTTTAGGAGGGTAATCTGCAACACACCCTATGTGTTGACCTACACCTGAAGACCACTTGAAAGATAATTGCTTCCCTAACTGATACGATTGTATTTCCTTTTTTGAGTTAATCCTTTCAAGCAGTTTTCTGGGAGGAATTTCTAGGTTATGAATTTCAATTTCTCTTGACAAACTTCTTTTGTAGTGTACTGGATCTTGATTTTCTTTCATGCCCCCAGTCTTTGTTCTTTCAGTACCCTCGGTGCTTCAAAATTGAGAAAGTAACGAAGACATGCCAGCTTTAACTTCAATTCCATTTTGTTCATTATCATGGAATGGAGTAATGTTGTTATTCTTATCCTCATCCAGATTGTTACTCTCTATGTGTGCCACAGGCAGGATATTGGCTTTATGTGTATCAGTCGGCTGGTTGTCCTCCCTCGTTGGTTTTGCATTTGTCACCCCAATGTTGCTCTTATCAATATCCATAGTGTTACTCTGTGTCTCCTGCAGAATATTCGAGTCCAGTGTCTCAGTAGCGTTCTTCCTTTTCTTTGGTTCCTTATTTGTCACACTAAGACTCTTCCAAATATGAACCCATCTATAAAATGGACACCAACTCAGCTTCATAAATCTTAAAATTGTTGTTTCACAATCAATTGTGATATTATGCAGGAACTTGTAATGTTGCATGTGAAAAAAAAGAATAGTTTAAAGTATAATACATGAAGGAAGATGGACAGTATGAAATATAAACTGAAGTAGAGAATTTCTTTACTTGAACATCATCAACGTCAATACCACTTTCCTTGAGAAAATTAAGAAGCTCGGTCAAATTTTGTTCAGTGGGATGATAGTGTCCACTATATGGCCAGATGACCTATATAAACAAAGAAAATAAATGCACCTTAAGGAACTTAATATTTAACCTTTAGGAAATAAAAAATCCACTAATATTAATTGCACATGCCTCTATGAATAGCATTGGATCTCAGTCTATAAACTCATGCATCCCAACAGGCTACTGATTTATATAAGTAAAGTTAAAAAAACCAATGCAATATTTTTGGAACAGCAAGATGTTAGTGTCTGCAACTCCTCGAAGCAGCATTGAAATGGGGAGAGGAAAAAAAATGCAGAATGTTAGTAACAACGTCCAACTGCAAAGAAGACCAAACTTGTAAATCTGATATTAGTTGGAGGCAGTCTCCTCATGAGGCAGCATAAATTTGATAAGTGGATTTGCAGTTCAATATGGCCATGGATAGAAATGGACAGTATGGTTTCAACTCGGGCATATTACCACCATATATGGTATGACATTTTTTGCCCTATGTTTTAGTTTCCAGTTTTTGAAATATTATGATGTCGGGTGTAGTTTATACAGTCCCTGAAATGCCTTATGCAGGTTGTCATATGTATTCGATACTTCCCCAAGCGATGTAAATATTGACTTTATTCCCATGTGCTATGCTGCGAATAGCGAGTTCTTGAGGATGATCGCCCCAACTATCTATAGTAGGGGAAGAAGCGAGCAATTGGACTTCGCCATTGGATGTCGTAATACATTGATGAGGATGAGTTACCAGCTAACCAGCGGAGCCTTTCCTGCCTATGAAGATTGAGAGGGCAAGGAAAAGAGCATAGAGGCACGATAGTTAGTTAGGCAGAGCAGTTAGGCTCTTTACAAATCTGGATGATAGGTCCTGTGTCCTGGGTGGACTTTCAATGGCTGAATTATACTATATGATGGGATAACTCCTTATCCAATATCTAATTCTATTTCCTAAAGCATACTATCTCTCAATGATCCTTAAAAACACTATATCTCCTAGTAGTTCTCTCAACATCTACCCTAAAGACCTACTGCATGCAAAACCCAATATTATTTATACTTGTTTCTTCATTTTAGAACCACATAAACTGGTTTTTGCCGGACCACAAGTAAAGGCTTGAATAGACCTGGACAATCCGATAGAGTTATTGACTACGCAATATAGAGGGAAAATGGTGAGTATTGAGATAAATCGATTAGATTGCCTGACCAAAGGGAGGATGGGCTTCGCACCATTTTGGCCCATTGGAAAATCTCTTTTTTTTTTAATATTTTTTATAATACCCCCAACTGAATATCCAAAGTGACGCATGCTAACGTTGAACATTACCTCTAGGAACATGTAGGAACACCACACAAGAATGTTGGGAGTCAAGACACGTAGATGTTGGATCATCAAATAACCAAGTGCAATGCCTTCTCTCCATGATAAGCAAGTATACCAATCAAAACATCATCAAGATACACCATAGCATCCAAAATGAGAAAGCACTTCCCTTATCGACGCATAACAACATCATAGCTGCATCCCAAATGTAAGGCTAACTCATGTTCTCAGTGAGCAGTTACCAAGAGCTTTCCAAAGGCATAGGATCGAGTCTAAGAAACACCCGTTTTACAAGCATCTAAGCCAAGAGGCACGCACAGACCTTATTGAATTTCGGGATACACGGTTAAACTGGTTATGCTTAAAATTTTGATACTGGTGCTTTGAATTATACTAGTAATGCTGAGATTTTCATGATATCACCATCAAACCAATCTCAGAAGAAAGCTATCAGATCGTAAAGAACGAGCATAAAATATGAGGGGCATCATAGTTTTTAGTTATACACCATATCAAAATTTTAAAACTATTTAACCAAATTAAGAGTTGGTTATACTACACGTGTTTCACCAAATTGCAAAAAGCAATCTATGACGGCCAAAATAGTTTTGAATTTGATCTTAAGTTAGAATTTTATTAAATTTTTATAAAAAAAATTTAAATCTCTCTCGATAATTTGGTTGTATTTTGATGGCACGATGAGGCGATGGAAATAAAAGACTACCAATATCAATGGACAGAAACGCCTCAAAATCTGAGGGTGGTTGGGCCTGATATTTGGAAAGAAGTCCATAGAAGTTCAAAAAGTCATTGTTTGCACCATATGCATATAGAAGAATGACGATATAGTGAAACAAGTGGAAGAAATCTCAAGAAATATCGTTGCAAGCTCAATAAGCTAAGAAGCGAGAGTCTATGTTCATCTAGAGAGAATGAAGCACTTAAGTAAAGCCATGCCCACTGGTTCTTCAACCAGCCCGCCATTTTTTTCTTTTCCCAGCCTGCCAGTAACTCTACCTACACTATTTCCTAGTCCCGTTTCATTTCATCCCTACTATGTTTTGTAGCCTTGGTATTTGTTGTGGTGACTTCCCATGGATTCCAGTAGTAGTAACAATGGTTGTATTTCTTTTAGATAGCAGGTCATGCCTGGTAATGTGTTTTATGAGATATTTATATGATAGCCCTTGCCACCTTTTGCTCAGGTGAGAGTTATGATATGATGTGCTATTTTCTCTATCTTAGTGTAATGGTAGCAAGGGTACCGGTCTATTTGGGTGCAGTTCCAAGGCTTGATCCGTATCCATGGCTTCTTAATTCTCTGGGTAGTGAACAAGACTCGATCTCAAGAACATAACATCGGCTATGCTTCCTTTCATTTTCTAAATATCAAATTTGCAACAAAAAAATCGTTTCTCTCTCTCTGTGCAAACAGAAATGTGCATGATTCTTCTTTCTTCATTTTCAGGTCAAGGTAGATTCATAGAATATGGACTAGATCTAATGTTAGGCAGATGCAACAAAGGATGTGAGGCTTGAACATTTATTATTTGGAATTTATGATACAGAGGAAGAACGCTCTAGGCAATTCATATTTTGGGAATACAAATCTTATACCACAGATCAAACAAATGCATGAGTCACTTCTACAAATTGTTGTTTCACTTCTACAAATGCATGAGTCACTTCTACAAATTGTTGTTTCACTTATACAAATGCATGAGTCACTTCTACAAATGGTTGTTTCACTTCTACAAATGCATGAGTCAATTCTAGATCTTTGGTGGAGGCTTCATGATGCTTTGACAGGTTGATGCTCCTCACTAGTGCAAAAGAAATAAACAGATCTAGAATTGATCTTCTCTATTCTGAATTCAAATTTGATTTAAAATTTAAACAAATCTTCTGATAACACTTAAGCCAAGACCCAAAAACAAAATTGGAAATTCTGGTTGCTTGGATCTACCACAATTTCAATCTCAAACTAGAGACAAAATATTCATGGACATCAATCTAAACCATGCCATGAGTAAACCGGATCTAAATCAACGCAGATCTAGATATCTGTTGAGTGAGAAGGGCTATACTAGGGTTCAAGTAGAAACTTTGACGGCTACGGCTAAGTTGTGTTACCTTGAAAGAAAACAAATATAACCCAAACTCTAGGGTTTAACCCTTTGGAATATTTCTACCCTGAATCCAAGTTGGCTTTGTTGAGGCCCAAAGACCTTTACGTTTTCTGAAGGTAGGATGAGCAAGATCCATGACATACTTGTAGGTTCGCCTTGTTGATATGCCAGAACGCAGAATTGGGTTCATACACAGCCATGTTGAAAGTAGATCAGAAAAACCGGCTAAAGGGTTAGGCGTTGGGCAGAGGAATCCATAATCAGGAAAAGTTCACCAATGTCTAATGCAAAAAAATGAAAATTTCTCTTCCAACTTACTCTTTGTCTAAATACCGGGCAAGCCTTGCATCCACAGGTTCGCGTCAAGGAAGTAATTTAAGACACGCGACAATAAAAAAACTTCGAGTCAAGAATTTGAATTTAAACGAAAGAAAAACAAAAACTTATAAGGAAAAACAAAATGGAATGAAACTAGTACACCTCTCTTAGCTATGCAGCTTCAGCACCTTGTGATTGAAAGTATAGGGTCCAGTGTTAATTTGCAGAGTTGGGGAAAATGTTCTAGACTAGGGCCAAAGCCCTTCCAAAAAAACCTAATCTTGACTTTGTGTTTCTCTTTTGGACCCCTAGCAGATCTAACCCACATCTTTCCACAATCTTTTCCTTTCTTTTTCCAATTACAAAATAAATTTATATATATATATATATATATATATATATATATATATATATATATATATATATATATATATATATATATTCATTTTGAAGGGCTTTTGCATAATCGTTTTTCCTCTTTTTTTTTCCAATTACAAAATAAACTAATATTTTATATAATATATGTAATTATATATTACATACATATTATATATAACTTATAATAAATATTATAATTTAGAATATTATAATGTTATAATTTATAGTTTGGAACAATACAATACATTAAATAACACTAGTGAATCATTTTTCCTATTCAATAGGTCCTTATTTTCATTTTTTTTTCCTATTTTTCCTAGAATTTTTTTTTCTAATTTACCCTTTTTCTTCCCACTCATTTCCCCTCTTTTTTTTTCATTTTCTTTATTATATTTATTAAATTGTGATTTACATTTTTTTTTTTAATTTATTAATATTAATATTAATACATTACATATATTAATATATTGAATATATATAATAAATATATGATATATTAATATATTAACTATCTGTAATAATAACTACATTGTATTAATATTACATATTATATAGTAAATTAATCTATTAACTATATATATACTGTTTTATCAAATGGCTTAAGTTTAATCATTTTTTTATCCTAAAAGGTTGTTGCACACCAAATGGTGTTTATATCGATTCACACTTTTAGCAGTGGTTCTTGTTGAAGTCAACATACCCAAACTAGAGGCAAAATTTGGTGGTCACTGATGACCCAACTATGTTGGTGGTTACAATGCTAGAAGATATTGAGCACCTGAGTGGGCCTAATGGTTAAGAACATGTGTTATCTCCGAGGAGGTCATAGGTTCAAAACCGACGGGGGGTAGGGTTGCTCATTGGCCCATGGAATAGAGGCTCTCCCTTGGGATAAAGGGTCTCGGGACGTCTCAACCCCTGCTGAGTCACAAGTTTATGGTATATCTGGCTTGCGGGCTGTTGGATATACCCTTGGGAGGTTGTTGTTCCCTGCGTGGTTAAAACAAAAAACAATGCTAGAAGATATTGTTGAATTGTTCACAAATGAACCTACACTTGGCGGAGGCAAAAAATTCATATTCACCAGATTAAGCATTAGCATTGATTCATAATAATATGTGCCACATTGATTTACCCTTAGCTGATCCTATCGTATCCATCATCTTATGGTCAAATATGTAACCTAATTAGGCAAAAAGAGGAGGGCATAGAAGGCATATAGTTTTATTTTACACCATTAACTTTATTTATTCAATGTCAATGTGGGGAAATATTAGAATCATTGTAACTCTTCTTTTTAAAAGAATTTTACAAAAATGGAGGGTTTATTTATTTATTTTCAAAATGGAGGATATTGGCAGTTTTTTGCAGGGGAGAGACCCGAGGGGAACTTTATAAATTTCCAAAGTCGAACGCAAGGAGAATCATGATGAATTGATGCATATGGATAATTAATGGAGGTTGTGAAATTGAAATTTTTTAGCTAACATGACGACGCAAAATACATGAATTTGTCGAAACTTTAATAGACTGTTGCGAACTCGACTCAACCAAATTATGATGATGCACATGATGCTGACTTGGCAGATTTATTGAAGGGATAAAACAAAAGAAAAAACAACAAAATAATATTATATGGACATGATAAGCACTTCAGACTGAATGTGATATTACATATGAAATGATATTGCAAAAAATTTCAGTAGGTTCTCCTATGGAATGATCATGTTTTGACACTAGCTCGTGTCTTTGAATCTATATACAATGTTACAAATTTACTAAATTTTAACACTGCAGATGGAATCAGAGACCCAGGGTCTCTGAATCTATCTGCAGTGTTAAAATTTAGTAAACTGTACAAATTCATTGTCAAAATTGTAATTTTCCATTGTCGGAGTGACACAACTAAAAATGACCAAATAAATGACCAATTGTTATGTGGTCATTTTTAGTTTAGTTCTAATCCCGAGACCAAATTGGTCATTTTTAGTTTAGTTCTTATCCCGTGAAAAAATTGGTCATTTATCTTGGTCATTTTTAGTTAGCTCACTTAAAATTTCTCAATTTTGGTCATTTATCCCTTAAAAAAACTGTGGTGACCAATTTGTTTGGTCACCTGGTCACTTATCTCTCATTTTGTACTAGTGCCTAGTGTGTCCGTAGGAGCACCCTCAAACCCCACCCCATCTATGGCTAAGAAGGTTGGGGGTAATACTACTTTGGTAGTCATCCCTAAAGTAGTGAACAAAGCCCTAAACCCTCCCTCTACTGTGTCTACTCGGGCACCTTTGCTTTGCATTTTGTGTGATGTTTTAGGTCATGCTACCCATAATTATCCACAGTTTCCCATCCTACGCACTCACATGTAGACGTTGGATGATGGAGAAGACATCCTGTTGGTCCAAGTACACGACCCTCCTCAAGGAAACAACAAGTCCTTACACATGAACCATTCGTGTGTAGTCTGTAGTCTCTATGATTAATACTCCCACCACTAGCCATACTTGCTAGAATACTGATTCATTATAGATAAATTTCCTAAGCTCTCCTTGGAGTCTCAGGTCACTAGTATCGAAGAAATACATCCCCCAACATCCTCTTTGAATGATAGGAACACCATATACATTATCTCATCACACGATCAACCTTCCATGTCAGTGGCACATGCTGAACCTGATGACCTGTCTAACCAATGCTTTCGAAGTGATGAAGAGATACTTAAAGCATTAAATGAACCTAATTTCCCTTTGTATGACATGCACAATCACACCTATTTCATCCTTGAGGATTTTACTACACCTTCATCAGATCGTTTCTTTGTCGAGTCCAAAGACATCATCCCTCATGGAAGTATCGACCGGTTCAAACATCTAATCCCATCCCCTGATTCCTTATAAGAAGGGAACATGGCCAATATCTCGCCCACTATTCAGGTGGATATTTATGTTAAAACCTATGTTAAAGAGAATATGTTAGGCACCTCCTACACCATATAAGAGGTTTCCACTTATAAAAAACTATTCCAAGAGTTCCATGACATTTTCGCTTGGTCATACACTGAAATGCTCGAACTCGATGCTACCATTGTCAAACACCGTTTTGAGACTTGGAATGATGTTGCACCTATTTGCTAGAAACAACAACCCATTCATCCATCCAAAGTGGCGGTTGTTAAGGATGAGATTAATAAGTTGTGCCAAGTCGGATTCGTGTACCCCATCACTTGGTTTTCTAACCCCGACACTGTAAATAAAATGCAGGGAACCATACATGTTTGTATTGAATTTCGTGACCTAAATTTGGAATGCCTCAAAGATAAATTTTGAACCCCGTTCATTGACCAAATTATCAAATCCTATGCGGGCCATGAAGTCCTTTCCTTCATGGGTGGATTTTTTGGATACAACCATTTTCAGATCCATAAGGAGGATTAGTACAAAACTGCTTTCACCACCCCTTGGGTAATGTTCACTTACCGATTCATGCCATTTGGTTTGAAGAACACTAGAGCCACCTTTCAGTGGGCCATGACCTTCTATTTCCATGAATTGGTCCATGTCATCCTTGTTTACTTGGACGAACTCACAGTTCGTTCCAAGAAACGTTCCCAACATTTGGAATACCTCTGACAAGTATTCCTCTGCTGTTGTAAGTACAACATTCACCTGAACACTCTCAAGTGCGTGTTTTGTGCTCCTACCAATTGATTGTCGAGATTCATTGTTTCCCAAAAAGGTATCACCATGGATCCTTTGAAGGTTCAAGCCTTTCTTGACCTTCCACCTACTCACACCATGCACAAACTACAAATCCTTCAAGGTAAGGCCAATTTCCTTTGACGGTTTATTCTGGATTATGCCACAAAGGTCTATGGATTATTTCACTTTCTATGGACCACCTTCCCTTTTGTTTGGGATGAGAAGCAACAATCCACCTTTGATGCGTTAAAAAAATCACTAACATCCACTCCCTTGATATCACCACCCAATTTCACAAAGGAATTTTTCTTGTATGTCGTCGACATATGAACATGCCATCATAAGAGTTTTAGTATAGGAATATGCTACTTCCAAGAGAATGTCATTTACTATGTGAGGTAGACCTTATCTAGCCCACCACTGTGTTATACCCATGAGGATAAAATGGCCTTGGCCATTGTATTTTCAGTTCAGAAGCTACACCATTACATCCTTATGAGATGCACCATAGTTGTGGCATATTCCAAACCTATGGTTTATCAGTTGAATCACCGCCTCGTCCAAGGCCACGTTTCGAAATGGATCATTTTCCTTCAAAATTATGACCTTGAATATATCACACCCAAAGCACCAAGGAATTGGCCTTAGCGAAACTCATAAAAGGCTTACTCTCTTTTCTTGTGTCATCTCCGTTCACTATTACTTTTCCTAATGAACATTTGTTTACTATTTCCTCGGATGATCCATGGTATAGATACATTTTAGTTTAGTTGTGTACCCAAAAAATTTGGATATCACCTCAGTCTTGATGATCGAATTCACATCTGCCATCAAGCATCTCAATACCTCCTTGTTGGAGATGCCCTTTACCGACTAGGAATTGACACTATTTTGCATTTATGCCTCACACACAACAAGGATAAATAGGTTGTAAATGACTACCATAGTAGATCTTGCAGAGGTCACCTCTCTAGTATGGCCACTTCCCAATAAGTTATTTTCGCCAACTATTTTTGGTTGAATCTCTTTATTGATTTCATTATGGAAGTCAAACACTGTCACAATTGCCAACTCTTTTTCCCAAAGGCGAGAAACCCTCCCATGCCACTTCATCCTATTATCACTGTCGACCCTTTCTACAAATGGGCCATTGATTTCATGGAGTGTAATCCCACCTCAACTAGTAACCATAAGTACATCATTGTGGACATTCACTATTTCACCAAATGGGCCAAAGCCATGCCCACCTTTATTTGCCAAGTCGAGACTGCGACACATTTTTTATTCAACCATGTAATTACATGTTTTGGGGTCCCTTTCTAACTCGTCTCTGACCATGGAAAGAATTTTTAGGATGTCGTTTGGAAGGAGTTATCCAGCCTATTGAAATTTGAGCATCAATACGCCTCTTCGTACTACCCATAGGGAAACAATCAAGTTGAGGCCATTAACAAGATCCTAAAAACCATGCTCCAATGAACGGTTGATAAACGCAAGTACAATTGGGAAGGGTTCATACATCCTAGATGATTCAGAAGTTCATCTCTTGAACCAACCACATAATGGGTTGTACCTCAAAATATTTTATTTCTGATATCCACGAACCCATTTTTTTGTATATATAGTTTTCTCTTTTTTGTTTTTCACATTTTTTATACATAAGACTTATGGTTTGTTTCCATGATTGTTATCATATGGATCCTATTCCCTCTTTTCATGTTGGTTTTGCAGAGGCGCAAGTGGGTGGTCTCCAAACTCCGCCTCATATGCATGGGTCATATACTCCCATTCATATGAGTTGCTTCATCTCAATGGAGTGTGTTTCGGTACGGTCTCCAATAACCAAGCTGAGTATGATGCAATGATCAGTCTTTTGACAACCACCCTCCATTTGGGTATCCATCACTTCACTATCTTCCTAGAATCCCAGCTGCTTGTCACCCAGTTGAATAAATCCTATTAGGTACATGATCCTTGCCTCTTTAGAAAGTTCCTATGCACTAAACAATTGGTTAGACATTTTGAGTCCATTTCATTCATACCAGGGTAATTTTTAGGGGTGAACTTTCACCAATTGCCTATTTTTCAGGATTTTTTTCAAAAAAGAAATTCGCTATTTGGTCATTTTTAGTCTCTAATATCGCCTATATTTATAGAAAATATGTTTTTTAATCATAATATTTGCCAAAATTTACAATTTTTAGTAGTAAATTGTATGTTCCATATTTCATATTAGCCTACCTATCTATATATATGTTTTTTTCAATCAAAAATAATCTCCTAGAATACTATACTTAAGTATAATATTATAATCCTTAAAAAATACCCCGGTTCATACATGTTCCAAGCTGTTTCAACCGTGTTGTAGACCAAATCGCTAATGACATTCTAGAGTGGTGCACCAATCATTGCATCTAGGAATCAAACAATTCCCATGCATTTTTCATAGCATCCGCATCTACTTGACCCCATTCCCATAGCATTGGGGTGAAGCTCCATAAGTTGCTAAATAGCCATGAGAGTCATATGGATCCTCCTCTTTAGTCTCATTATTGGTTCTCTAATCCTCTATTAGAGGTGATTCACCCTGTTCCACAAAACTTACAGGCTCGATAGCCACGACGACTAGCCGCATGATAGACCTCCACTCACATTTGTGTACTATATTCTTGATGCACGTTTACGCCTAGGTATCACTGTTTTGTACAAATACATATTATAGCTAGGTTCCTTCTCTCCGATGATGATCGCCCCTATAGGTGTAACCTCTTAACTAGCATATAGGTCATATTTTCCCTTTGGGTATCTTATGCATTGATCCAGTTTCCCATTTATTCTTGTAGGACCCCCCTTGTTTGAGTAAGTGGCCAATCCCAAGCACCATTGCATTTTCCCTTGCTCGGTAGTAGAGCGTACCTTACATGGGTTCCCATTTTAATACCCTTTTCCTTTGGCTCCCATGACATTTGAATCTCCATGAGATCGAGAGTCCTCATAGTTTGACATCCAAAATTGAAGCCGCATGCATTCTATTCACATTGTCATTCATTGACCATTCCTTGGACTCCCAGCACAAAGTTTCTTTTAAGCCATTTTATGAATCCTTAAAGAATGAAAATATTGTTGAGCAATCTTGCTTCATTTCATGCTCATTAAATTATTTGACAGGGTATCCATCGGATATAAGTTTACCCCTTTTTCGGGACAAATGGATTATTTACAAAAAATAAATACTCTAGTCCCTTTGGCTAGAAGAGTTCTCCACTATACACTTTTATTCTTTTTCAGAATTTGGGGATCAAATTATGAAAAAGAACATTTACAGAGTTTTCTTTATGTTTTCAGACTCTCTAAAATTGAAAACAATTGTGAAAATTCACAGTCTCGGTCTTGACCAAATCAACGAGCTAGTATCATATCGAGCACACTTATATCCCTTCTTTGAGCTCATTAAACAATGAAGTAGTCCTAAATGTTTCCATTCAACACCCCTATAGATCACATATGGTTCATCATTATGGAAAAATCCCTAGTATAATATTCCTTTGTTCAAAGTATTCTGTGATGAGTAACCCTTGAATTCCCCCTAATGTCAGCTATCGATCTCTCTATCTAAATATCCCACATTGCAATTCCAGTCCTTAGTATCCCATCTATGTCCCTCCCCAAGGTTAATTTCAGAAATGTTTCTAGGTCAACCATGTCGTCCTACTCCGAGCAAAGGAATTTCGAGTCCCATTACTCATCAGTTCTCGTATTTCCCCACAGTGTCTCAGTCCCATGTCTAGTTATTTCATATCTTGGTTGTATCGCTCGCACTCCTTTCAATGAATCATCATTGAATTGGAAGTTGTAGGTCTCCCTCTGTCGACACTATCCAATCTATTCTAGAATATAGACCTAGAGGTCCCTATACCTTGGCCTCATCACCATCATTGATCAGTTCTTATGGACCACTTGAGGGGAGTCATCATTGACCCTTAGAATGGTTGCTTCTCACGTATTTGACATCAACTACATCAACACACCATTTAGATTCTTACAAGGTATCGGTCGCTTCATCATTTGATCGAAAACCACATATGTTCCTTGACTCTAGCACATTGGTGAGTCTCTTTGGAACCCTTCCAGTATTATGTTCCCGAGGATATACAGGTTGCATTGGTGATAGTGTTCAAAATCCCGTCAGTTCCATGCTTCCTCGTACATCCAGTTCAGATGTAGTCCGTTATACCTCCCGGATTTAGACTCTTAGTTGTTTGAGTCCTTTGAGTTGTTGGACCCCTTCAGATCCAATAGAGCATTAGTTGTTGTGGTATTGCATTCATGATGAATTCCATTTTTTCAAGTTTCATTTCTCTATATCATCCACGGTTGGACCATGATTACATTCCATATTTGAGTTCATCTTGGACAATTATGATGTACATAGTAGGTATGCATGTGGTTGTCAGGTCCCCTTCAAGCCTAGTTCTTCTTTATACATTGATACATTGACATGAGCATGGGTATTCCCATCTCATCTATATATTTGATATTATATGTACCTCATCCATTATGAGTGTTGTATCTAGAGCTTCAGCCCTTGTAGTCTAGACAAAGAGCGTGTTCTACCCTCCAATGCAACCTCTGTTCTCTATACCACTTCCACACATATTATCCCGAAAAAGAATGAACCTATGATATCTACCATCCATACAATGAGATCCTACCCTCACACATCATTGGGAAATTTTTTTAACACCAAAAAGTTGCACACCATGCTCATTCCCTAGTCACATCATCCCCCTCTTTATTTTTCCCACATTAAACCTTCACTTGCCCAAAAAATCCTAAAGTCAAAAATCCCAAATTTTCCCACAATTATTATTTCCAAATACTTCCTTCTCCAAAAATAGGGAAATGTGGCATATTCCCCCCCAAAAGAAGGAAATCCCACAAAATAGGGATAAAATCCCCCCCAAATACAAAAAAATAAAATTAAAAAGGGAAAAAAATTCAAAAGAATGGGAAACCACTAAATGTCACACAATACCAAGGGCCAATACCATGGTTCACTCAAATACCACAGGCTATTACCTAGGGCCATTTTCCCTATATAATAATGGTGAAGGCCCCTCATTTCACACATTATTTTTCCATTTTCTACCATACCATCACTCTATAGAAATTTTTATTGAAACCCTTGAAGCCCCTTTTGAGCCTTCTCGTTTCACCTCTTGTGAAAATTCCCCCTACATTGTGGAGTGTCCTTGGAGAGCAACAAGCTGCTTGGAGACCAAGGACCTGCTACTTCAGACAACTGCAAGGGCCCCTACCACTATTATTTGAAGATAAATATTGGTCTCTAAAAACCCATTTTTTACGTAAAAAAAAAAACCATTCTTTCTCTTACCCTTTTGTTTGATAAATAATGCAAAAAATAATGTTAGCTTAGGTTTATCTTTCATGCACATGCATTGCAGTAAATTTTATACTTGCTTGGTTTAAATTAATTTTTTTACTGTTATTTACTATTATTTACTGGGTTTAGTTTGGTTTATTTTATTTCCATTTTGAACTACTACTAAGATTTTCCTACGTCTTAGTAGGTTCTTTTTGCACATACTAGTTTGCAAAAACTAGTAACAGGGCCCCTAAATTTTTTATGTGTATGCTATGTGTTATGGATGCCTTTTGTGGTTTTGTTCTTTTGTTTATACCAATTGCGTACCTATGTTATGAATAAGTAATCATGTTTGATTCCAATTCATCTCTCTCTTAACATTCATCTCCTTCTTAACGAATTTTCTAGTAAATTCATAGGCTTGTGAAACACATTCATGATCAATGTCTAGGTCTGAAGAACTTGAAGACTGAGTAGTTTCACCTTGGGGAGTTGAAGGAATTGAGATTAGGGGTTGTATAATTTCATCTAAATCAAGGTCTATCTAATCATCCACTAAATCCACTAATATATGCTCATTATCATCATACCATCTTCATAATACCTCCCCCTTTTCAATTTATTTTCATCTATCCAATTTTCTTTTTGACAGGGCCAATTGTACTTCAAAAACCAATAGTGATGCATAGTCATGCCTAAGGGATCGTGCCTCCTAATCTTTCTTCATGCAAATGATAGGTCTCTAATGTCTTTTCTTCTGCTACTATTTCTTTGGTGGTACAAATATTGTAGGATCATATGGACAATGTAATGAAGGGCATGCTGCTTTCTTATCTCTTATCAATAATGTTGCAAGTCCATGCAAAAAGGTCTAATAGGAAAACATAATAATAACAAGATAAATAGGGATGAAATTTGGTAGAAAATGTGGAGTCTTTAATGCTCCATATATTTTAATATAAGTGTATGACTCCATCATATCATCCATTGTACTGATTACTTGAACTTCCTTCTCTATCACATAGGGAGTTGGCTTGTAGAAAACCAAAGTGTATAGGGGAGTGATAAAATTAGCACATATCCCTATAAGCTCACTCATATACTTGTGTTCTCACATGACTTGGAAATAAACATGAATGGGTTTTCCTTATGGTTGTCATTGCCGACCCATACCTTGGAAGTGATTAGATACACAAACAATATACACTATGAAATATAACATATAAAAAAACACAGGACTAGCTAGAGTAGAATATATTGTCCTAGAAATAGTATCATTTAAGGTGGTAGATAAAATATTTAACCAATTAAAAAAGTTGGCCCACTTTAGCTACCTAATATATGAATGGGATCCATGCTTCTTGAACTATACAACATGTATTCACCATATGACCTGCTAACTAGTGCCACAACGTAGATATAAGAAAATATGAGATGTGAGATGGGATAAACACCTCTATGCCTTGCCCTAAATAATTTGTCCTTAGTCCACTATCTTTTCAGAATTTCATGTTAATCTATATTAGCGATGAACCTAGTTACCCATTCTTACCTATCCAATCTAGATTTCATTTGATAGTACATACAAACCATCGAATGTAAACCCTTGCATGCGATTGCTGTCATCGAATTTTTTCTAGATGTTATTTGATGCAACAAACTGAAACAAGGTTCTAGGTGCTAATTTTTTTCCAATCATTTTATTAATAAATTACTTGTAGGGGAAGTAGGTTCTATGTGCTAATTTTATTTCAATCATTTTTTTAATAAATTACTTATAGGGTAAGCAAGTGTGGGGTGGAGGGAGAAAGGGGTGTCATCCATGACATTGAAGGAAGGAAATACTTGGAGGCTTAGTAATACTATGAACAATGTGGCATGTTACCCCAAATATTGTAGGGGTAAATAAGGAAATGCTTGCCTAATAATTCAGAGTGCTTGGAAAATTTTCTTGAAGGGAAGTTTGATGATATTATGGATGATTGGTTGTTCAAGAGTCATTGTTTCAAGGCTATTTCTTCAAGAGTTGCAAACAGAGCGCAATTCTGGGCACGTGAAGTGGATTATTTTTAGTGTTTTCACTTTAATTCAATTAAGTTGTATCTTTAAACTAAAAGATAAACAAGCACAACAAAACACAAACTCTTCACAAGCACAAAAATCATCGTTTGATGATCCTACTTATAGTTGTGATAAATTTCTTTTTCTCTTAAAGAGGTCCTATGGTATGAACCCCATCCATATGGGGTCAGTGTCCAACTATCAAAGAAACAAGTTGGTTAATTACATGAAAACACCAATTAAGCAATTCCTAAGCCTTGGACCAAGCAATAAATTCTCTTAATAAATACATTTGAAATAAATTTTGAAAGCCAAGATGCGTCTTACTAGGAAATAGGACTTTTCCAATACAAATGTCCCTTGCAAGGTAGAATTCTATGGATCAGGCTTCTTTCTATGCTAGGAGCTTGTTCAATTTATGATGTGTTCCTTGGTCCATTCTTGGGTCAATTATTGTTTTGAAACTTCATTCTACTACATAAGGTGTCATAAGAATTGAGCTAGTGTGTGATTATTCAAGCTTAGACATATCCAACAATGAATGTGAAATAAAAAGGATCCATTGCATTTTGACCAAGACACCAATTGGAAAGGGAAGCAATTTGGTGATCTATAAATCTTTAAAAAATAAACTTCGTGAAAAACTTGGTCTGCTTTATAGGAACTCCTTGCATTATAGGAAATCTTACTTGTTTCCAAATTTAATGTTGCTTTCCTTATTTATACAATTCACAGTCTAAACAAATATAATGCATTATTGTTTAGAATACTGATTCATTCAAATATACATAGATAATATGCTAATTAATATCCAAATACTTTAGGATAAGTTAAAATAATTACCTTTTCTTCACGCTCTCAGCTGATGCACCTCTATTCAATCCCAACACATTATATGGATTACTTGCATCTGGAGGAATAATCCTTGTCACCTTGTTGAACACAATATTAGTCAAAATATAATAACATAAGAAGGGAATATTATGAAACAATAGGAGTACTAGTGAAAAAGGAGATTTGGTCATCAGTATGGATATAAAAACAATAAAAAAATAAAATTATTAACATTAGGAGCATATGTTTATGTTGTCCTATGGATCATGAGCTGTGTGCTTTTGAACTATTTTTCTCTCCCAATAAAGGACCATAGAAGTAATTCCATGGGATTAAAATAACGTACAATCTATTAGTACAAAGTGTGAGTGCAAATGTGATTTGATATCTAAGCTATTGTCAAAAAGGAAAGATCTAATATCTAAGAATCAAGCGATAAAAACTATAATAGCTAGGAAACTAGTCTGAAAAAATAAAAATAGTATGTGTTCTAATTTAACAATTATAGATAATACCATCACTACTATGAATTGTCCTAATATCCATAGCATTTTCAATGAAATATTCCAAAGACAATGATTACAGAAAAATATGGACAACTACAATATGTCATACCTGTAGAGCAAGGGATGTCGGTTTCAAAAGTTGTACAACATCATGTTGACCATTGAGTTTTGTAAGTTGTATAGTGACCCAGTCAAACAGGTCTTTATGACCATTTGTGCCAAGCTTGACACCCCCCAAGGATGAAGCTATATATGGGACCTACCATACACCATGTCAATATATATTATATATGTTCACATGAATATACTCATTTCCATAAGATAACATGTTACTTTAAATAGCATACCATTTTATCAATTTGTACTGATGTTTCTTATGCTTGCAAATTAGGCAGTAGAAGTTTTGTATATCCTGCACCAAATACGAGTAATCATGGGAAATCAAGATAATAACAAGAATTGGAAAATATAAAAAACTAACATCCGGTTTACAAGAATTGGCGGCATCTTGAACTTACTCTTACTTGCGCTTTTGTTAAACCTAGAGATTTATAGTTGGAATCCTCTCTAGATTCTCTATTTGGATGTAAAGACCTCATGCAGGGTCCCTCAAAACTATATCATATTACAAATATTAATAGTACCATGAAAAATGATGATAAGAGATAGAACAGATATTCCAAAACTGTAAAGACTACATTATTTTGCTAACAAACTCGTGAATTAAAAAACATCACCAATTCATTTATTTCCTTATCTTGTAGAAAAAATTAGATGAAATCTAACATATGTAATCAATTTTGTTCATCCTAGTTTCATTATAAATAAGAAATGCAAATATTACATTCTAGCATTGTAATACAACAAGTATAGTAAGGTGTTCACTCAATGAATTTTCCAGAAATGTACCAAAACTAGAACTAAAACCTAGAAATGTACCATAACTAGAACTAAATCCCTCCCAAAACCTAGAATTACACAATTTTACATTTGGCATAAATTGGGAAAGGACCCATGCCTCATGTGAAATTCCTAATCTCTTGAATACAAGTGATTTATACTATGATCACCCTAAACTCTCTTTTTATTGGTTTGCATCATCTCTCTAGCACACTTATGGATTCTCCCTCTAGTGCCCCCATAAATCATCTCTAATAAACTTCTTAGGTTGTAATGTTGTGCTACCCTAACATTGTTTTTCTCCTTGTTTATTACAAGAATTAGGGTTTGTTGGTTCGTTCATTTTCATCCTTGCGGTCTCTTATGAACCCTAACATGGTATACAAGAGAGTGTGGGAATTCCTTACTCATTTCTCTATTGGTTTATGCCCACAACTAGGGTTTATGCCCTAGCTTCAACCCTGGAGTTTATTGACCTACTATTGTGTTGATTCAATGGACATTGATAAAATTATCTTATCAATCTTATCTTTTGTCATCCATAGTTACATGCCCATGGATTATTGTTAAACATTGAATTGATTAGTGATACTCTTGTTCAAGTATGCCTATAAATAGGATTATGGAACTTGATTTCAATGAATTTTATCTTACAATATTGCTATGTAAGAATTGCTTGCTTATTTGTTTGTTGTTGATGATTAATTTCATTTGATTTTACCCTTGCTCAAACTATCATAAGTATTCCATGTATCGATTGCCTTACCTATTTGATTTTCAGCCTCATCTTTCCTTAAGCCATTTGCGAGATCATTACATCATTTGTCTTGAGTCTTTGTACTTGTATTTATGCAAGCAAAGAAGGAACTAGAGTTTTGGGGGAAAATATTAGAGGATACCTGAAGTGTTAATGTTTGATTCCTTTTGTGAGATGGACGTAGATCCTAGGGCATGTGACAAAGAAACCCTAGAGGATACTTGGAGCTCTTTGCTTAGAGAGCTTGTGTGAGGCATGCTTAGTGAAATAACAAAATTGGACTTGATGGTGTTGGTGCTAGCTTGTTGTAGAGCCTTTGGTGTGGCTAGAGAGCATGGTGGGTAGTTAGAGATGCAAACCACCAAGGAAGGTTGCAGGTTGATAGGATCTCTAGCACTGTCATGAATATACAAGGACATTCTGACCATTGTGGGGAAAGAGATAAGATGTGCAGATATCTGTAAGATCCACTATGTCTTGCAAATGAAAATGGATCTTGAACATAAATAGGTTTGTGGAACTTGATTTCAACAACTTCTATGTGACAATATCACTATGGAAGAATTGCTTGCTTATGTTTATATAGTTGGTGCTTACTTTCATTTGATTTTACTTTTTCTCAAACTGTCATACGTAAGTGAGAAATGAATAACTCCTTACCTTTTCAGAGGCTTGGAAAGTAGGATAAGATGGTTTAGTTTCATAACAAGCCCCAAGAAATTGTCAAAATTTAGATGACACGCGAGTGGGTTGTAGAAAGGCACCACCGTATCCATTCATTGAGATCCTCTTTGTTTCGAGAATAATTTAATATTATCTACTAAACAGGGCCAACCGCATGAAGGTGGAAGCTCTTATGGCCTCTCCACCCCCTCACATCACTCTCAATTCCCCATACCCAATGCATGTACTTGAAAAAAACATTACGTGCAAACATGCAGATTTCATCATAAACAAACATTTATCATTCATTCAATAAAATTTGACATTCATTAAACCATTCATTCATTCAGTCAAAAAATTCATTCAATAAAATCCAGCATTCATTAAACCATTCATTCATTCAATAGGAAAAAAATCATGCATGACATTATATTATCAAAAATAATTACACAATATTTATTCAGTCAATTTTTCTAATTTTTTTTCTCTTTACAAAATCAACAAGAAGCTCATCTTCTAGAACTTGTTGTTCAGTTATTGGTGCTTCATCAACTTGCCGTGATGTATTCCTAGTAGAGTACTCACGACGTAGATTTTGCGGAAAGGGGCCTGGATTTGCTACAATAATGTGAAAATGTTACATTGATATATTTTGTTATTATAATGACAAGTTAAAAAAACATTACAAAGGTGTTTTTTACCTGTTGTGGCCACATCATGTTCTTCATATTCCTGTCTAGGCTCAACCTGTACAGTGTGACCCTCTACAGTTGAAACATGGAGAAGTACAATTAATGTTCACCATATGCAATGATATATATAAAATTTTAGCATATGAGTAAATTCATTACCAGGATTCGAAGCATGATATTCAATTGGTTGTTATCCATCCTCGACATTAAGGGGATTATTGCTTTCCTGCTCAAAACAGAGTCAATATTTTATGTCAATTATTTATAACGAATAGACTGCACAACTAATAAATATTCATTAAACTATATATATTTTATATACCTGTGCACGAGATGGATCACCAAAAGACTGTGTTTTCCCAGACAAGCTCTTTTGGTGTTCAACAATAGCTCCAAATCCGTGCTGGAAGCCAAGCTTCAAGTATTCCTCAATGGGAACTTCTTTGAATCGGTTGGCCTGCATATTTGCATAAGGTCATTAATTTACCTTTTGCGGTGCAATAAAATGAAAATAATTTGCAATTTATTATTTGGATGCATTATTGGTTTTTTGATACATACAATTCGTGCCGCCAAATTCGAATAACCACCAGGCCCAAGCTTGGGCTGACCAATTTTTTCTTATCTTGCCTTTGTGGCCTTTGATGTGTCTGACATCCTATGCAAGTGTTGAAATACATTAGATGTTCCAAATTCAATATAAAAATGATTAATAATAAGGTTTAGAATTACATTGTGGAAAGTATACCTCCCTATGCCTGGTGGTAGCTTTCCTTGTTTTCTCAGAGCCCTCTCCTTTCCATATTCCACTAGGGATTTCCACTCTCTTGCTGGAATCATCAGAGGGAGCTCATACCTAGGGTTCCTTTCTAGGTGAACCCTATATTGGTCCCGGAAAATATTCATATGTTGTCCAAACTTCTTTAGGACCGTGAATCGATCGAAGGTCTTGTTGCCGAACATGCAAACCAAACGATTAGTGAGCTCATATTTTAAATTTTAAATTTGTTTATCCCACCTTGTGTGGATGGTGGGGCCGGATATCTCCAAGGACAAATCATTTAGATATTTATAAACAACATCATTTCCTACAAACTGATCATGCCATCATTAGTTGAAAAACAATGTTTTATCGGTATATTACAATCAAATTATAAACACTAACATTAACAATGTATAATTACCTTGGATCTTCTCTATCTTTATTGGAACGAGATCTTCGTCCACCACAAATGTTTAATGTATTGTACCCATTCTAGTGACATGGGAAGATCCAGGAAATGCCGCTTCAACAATATCAATACTAGCAGGCTATGCATCGACCCCTTGTTCTGCACGATCTAGTGTGCGTTGGTCACTAGCGGGTGCACTCACAACTGGCCTCAGGGGTGTCACGGAACGTGTTTCCGACTGTTCAGTCGACAACAATGGCACATGAGATGTACATGGATTCGTTTTCTCATGTGACGATTCTCCATGAGCATCATTGGGTCCAACACCACCTTGACCACTAGTGTGTGGTCGCAGAAAATCCTGTAAATACAAACCATATTTTATAAGTTCACTATCATATAAAAGTACAATTATAAAGTTCTAAATGAATTTATATTATGATTCAATATTCCGCAACTTAATTTCAAGGCATGAGATCTCTTCACCAAAGCATCAACCTTGGCTCTAATCTCATATGTCTGCGGCTGAATGAATAACAGACGAAGCATATCCTCATTAATTTTTATCAATGTATTCTCTATCATCTTAACTAGGTATAGAGAAGAACCAATGTCAGCATTGCACATCAACTCATCGACATGAAAATCTATTGATTGTTGTGACACTGTTTCATACACTAAATCATTAGTCTGCAACAAAAATATATATAACATTACTGACGTGAAAGCAACAGACTAAGGAAAACAATATATTAACACGACATATCGATCATGATATATTCCTAAAATTACAATTAGGCTTACCTAATTCCTCGATGATGGTGTCATCTGATCCACAACTAGGGACTTTCCCCAATCACCCCCCTGCAAAAAATAAGTAGAAAACATTATCAAAATGAAACCAATATACACAAGAAAAATAAATAACAAAAAAAAACATTATTCTCCATATTATATTTGTACAATTCTAATGAATTATACCTGCTGCATTGAGGATCGTCTACTCATTGTATCAATGGTTATAGGGGACCTACCTCGATCTACTGATAAGGAGAAGCCCTAATCAGAACCCTGCATAAAAAACATAGAAAAAATCATCTAAACGAAACCAAAATACTCACGGAAAAATATTAATAAGAAAACATGTTGATGTATTTAAATTGTACAATTAAAATCAGGTATAACCGTTTCACCAAGGCTTCTTTCGTCTGACCAACAGCTAGCAGGTTTCCCAGATAAACACTCTGCAACAAGTGTTGGATTTTGTGAAACTTAGGAAGATATTATTTATTGTAATTATATTGTATTTGATTGTACCTCCTAAGAGAGATGAACTTGATGTAATTAACTATGTAAACCCTTGAAAGAATCAATGTAAACCTTGGGGTGAAAAGAAGCAAAAGAAAATATTAAATTTAAATTATAAATTGCCCTCCAAGTGTAGTCGGCCCAATCAAATAGAGAAGTTGTCTCACCTAAGGTAAAATTCAGTTTTGCACTTGTATAAATAAGAGGTAAAGTCACCTCATTATTACACTCACTCATTCACTCAAGTTCGCATCTTTTGAGAGAGAGAGAAGTTCACATCTGCTAAAGAAGAAGATTGTTTTGGGGTTTCTAATTTTTGGAAAGCATTTCCATATTTTCTCTTTTATGATTATACTCTGATATCAGGATTATCATCTCTATACGAAGGTTGTTGGGTTTTCTCCTGTTTGGGTTTCCCAGGATAAAATCTGTTGTTATTGTTTTGTGCTTTGTCTTTCTTCTGGTGATCTTGTTTATGCAATTGAATTATTATGCTATGAATGTATGAAATTTAACATGGAATCAGAGTAGTTCTAGAAGAAGCCATTGTCAAAACTAGGGTTTCATCTTCTGAAGTATTCATCCAACATTTTAGAGAAAAAAAGCCTTGGGAATTTCTCTTTTAGGGAGGCGCATCTTTTGGTGAAGATGAAATTCAATTCTGAGAATTTCCATTTTTTGACCTAATTCAACAGCTGCAACAAAAATTGGGGTTTCAGTTTTGACCCACTTTTATCCACAAATTTGGGTCAGCCCTACCTCATCTCAACTCACCTTGCCAAGGTGCATCTACCCATGGAATCAATTTTTCAAAATTCAAACTTTCATTGTTGACCTAGCTCCTGCTAGGGTTTATGAACCAGATCTGCAATCAAGATGATTGGGACGAAGGTTGAAGATTGTTTGGAAGGAGCTTCCAACTTTATCTCTTGGAAGTCTAGGGTTATTCTACTTCTACAATAAAATGAACTATTACAATATGTAAATGAGAAAGTCCTTGAGCCAGAAACCGAAGAAGACAAATCCCGATGGAGGAAGAATGATGCCAGAGCAAGAAGGATTCTGGTGGAATCAATAAGAGATTATTTGGTTCCACAAATCTCAGGGAATAATTCTGCTAGGAAAATGTTCAAGACCATAAATAAGTTGTTTTAACACACTATCATCAATGTATCCATTACATTAAGGCATGAGCTTTCAAATATGAATATATCCAAATCAGAATCCATTGCCTCATACTTCACGAGGATCACAGAACTAAGGGTCAAGCTTAGCACCAGTGGAGATCCCATTGATGATAAGCATATTTTTATCACCACTCTGAATGTTATTCCACCATATTTGGAGTCCTTTATTCAAAGCATAAGTGGTAGATCTAAGCTACCCAAGTTTGATAAGCTATGGGTAGATTGCACTCAGGAGGAGACAAGGATTGCAGCACAACAAATACTCCATGGTACTCAACCTGAGGAGAATCAAGCATTTGTATCCCATGCCAAGAAAGATAAGGGAAAAAGAATGAAGTTCCATAAACAAAAGCACCGAGATAGGAGATCAAGTCCTTGCCCAAAACAAAAGAAGAAGAAGGACATATCTCAAGTTCAATGCTATAGGTGCAGAAAATATGGATACTACGCTAGTAGCTGTCGAAGTTCAAGTAAAAGGAAGCATGGAGAATCCACCGTTGATGTAGAAGAAGATCATCATCTCAAGAAGCACAAGAATGAAGATCATACATAATTTCTATTCATATCATCTTTATCAAGTACTATTCCCACCACTAGTGACACTTGGCTCATAGATAGTGGTGCTTCTAGACACATGATAGGTTACAAAGAAAATCTTTTAGAATTAGTTAAGAAAGATTCACATCTCCGTGTTGTACTTGGAGATGATGATAAATACACTGTGAAGGGATATGGAGCCACCTCCCTTCAACTAGAATCAAATGATACATTGCACTTGAGTGATGTGCTCTATGTACCTAGTATCAAAAGAAACCTTGTCTCCATCTCAGCCTTGGAAGACAAAGGATATAAACTAGCTTTCTCTGAAGGGAAAGTACTTTCTTGGCACAAGAACTCAAGCATGAACACATCCAAAGTTATTGGTATACGAGAAGAGAGCTTGTATCATCTAAACACTCCACCAGTCCAAGCCCTAGTACATGATGCTACAAGTATGGGAAAATTATGGGAAGAAGACTAGCTCATCTAAACTATCGAGCTCTCCCAGTGCTAAATAATATAGTGACGGGTTTACTAGGGCTCCAGGTAGACCATGATGGAACATGTAGAGGATGTGCACTTGGAAATAATGCCAATAGATCTTTTCCATATAGTGAGAGTAGATCCAAAGGGATTTTGGATCTAGTACACTTTGAATTGTGCGTACCCATGAAAGTTTCCTCATTGGGTGGATATCATTACTAGATAACATTCATTGATGATTACTCACGAAATAATTGGATATACTTCCTCAAGTCTAAGAAATTTGTGGAAGTACTCAACAAATTCAAAGAATTTAAAGCACAAGTCGAGAATCTGTCAGGAAAGAGGATCAAGATTTTGAGATCCGATAATGGTGGAGAATATACCTCTACATAATTTAATGATTTTTGTAAGGAAGCAAGAATTAAGATGGAGATCACAGTTCCCTACAACCATAAAAAATGGGGTTGCAGAAAGAAATAATAGAACAATTGTGGAGGCAACCAAAGCTATGATACATGACCAAAGTCTTCAAATGTTCTGCTAGGCAGAAGCATCCAGAACAACTGTATATGTATAGAACATATGTCCAAACAAGATATTGAAGAATATGAATCTAGAAGAAGCATTCACATGAGTAAATACAGAAGTGGGCCATCTATGGATCTTTGGATGTCTAGTCTACAGAAATGTGCCCAAGGAGAAAATATCAAAGTTAGAACCTTAAGGAAAGAAGGGAACCTTTGTGGGATACAGTGAGTCTTCAAAGGCTTACAGAATTTACATTCCAGGATCCAGACAAATTGAAGTCAGTAGGGATGTGACCTTTGAAGAAGAAATGGATTTTAGGAAAGGTAGAGGATCAGACATGGAGATCGATGATGAAGAGATGATAGAACCGAAGGAGATGAGATCATATCTCCCTCCAATTCAGAGGGATTTATATGAAAAGGATGAACCTACCATATCCATTGATCCAATTGATATCCCCAGAAATGTTGCAGATTGGAAAAGACCTAGATGGGAACAATAGACTCTGCAAGATGCAGAGGGACATGAAGCTCCACATGGCGCTTCTAGAGAAATAAAAAGACCTCAGATATTATCTATTTATGTGGCACTGATGAGTAACATCATTGATTCAGAACCTACCACTTATGAAGAAGCATCCAAACATCAAGTTTGGAAGGATGCCATGATGGAAGAACATCAATCCATCATGAAGAATGATGTGTGGGAAGTTGTTTAGAGACGTGAGGAGAATTCAGTAGTGACTTCTAAATGGTTATACAAAATCAAGCATGGAGCAGATGGAAGTGTTGAAAAATACAAGGCCAGATTTGTTGCCAGAGGATTCTCTCAGAAAGAGGGAGTCGATTATGATGAGACATTTGCTCCTGTGGCTCGATATACTTCCATCAGATCGATCATTGTTATTGCTTCAGCTATGGGATGGAAGTTGCATCAGATGGATGTGAAAAAAACCTTTCTCAATGGTGTTATTGAGGAAGAAGTTTACATCGAGCATCCATATGGGTTTATTGTCCATGGAAAGGAGTCTCATGTATGCATATTGAAAAAAGGAATTGTTTTGACTCAAGCAAGCACCCCATGCTTGGTGTGGACAGATAGATGGATTCTTGGTGAGATTGGCATTTACCAAGAGTCATATTGACCCCAACCTTTACTACAAGGTTGTAGATGACAAGCCACTGATTTTGGTACTATATGTTGATGCCCTATTTCTCACAGGAAATGAGAAACTTATCATATGGTGTAAGAAGAATCCCGCCTTTGAGTTTGAAATGAAGGATCTTGGATTGATGCACTACTTATTGGGATTAGAAGTATGGCAGAGGAAGAAAGATATTTTCCTAAGACAAGGAAAGTACACCATAGACATATTGAAGAGATTCAGAATGTTGGATTGCAAGTCCATGGCCACTCCGATGGATGCGAAATGGAAGAAGTTGAGAGATTCTACTTTAGACTCAGATTTGATTGATCCCACCATGTATCACCAGCTGATTGGATCATTAATGTATCTAAGAAACACCAGACCAGATATATGTTTTGCTATGAATGCTCTCAATGAGTTCATGTGCGAACCGAGGCATATTTACTAGATTGCTGCAAAAAATGTGCTCAGATACTTGTGTGGCAATGTGGGATATGGTTTGAAATATGCTTTAGATTGCGACCTAAGATTGCACAAGTTTACAGACTCAGATTGGGCGGATGCATTGCAGATAGGAAGAGTACTTCTGGATGTTGCTTCAGTTTGGGTTTTGTAGTTATTTCCTGGTGCAGTAGGAGGAAGAGATCGGTAACACTCAGTACTGCAGAGGCCGAGTACATGGCTACTAGTAAAACAGATCGAGAAGCAGTTTGGCTTCGTAAACTCCTGGAAGGATTGTTTGTCCATATTCCATAGCTGACTGTGATTCCCTGTGATAACCAGAGCTGTGTGCAGATGTCAATGAATCCTGTATTTCACAAGAGTTTGAAGCATATAGAGACTCTGTATCACTTCATACGTGATATGGTGTAGAAAGGTGCAGTCGAGTTACAGTACGTGCCAACAAACAACCAGACTATAGATGTTATCACCAAGGCTCTTCCTACGGTGAATTTCGAATACTTTTGCGGAAGACTTGGAGTAGAAGAGAACGTGTCCCTCCTTGAGAGGGAAAGATGACATTGAGATGCTTACCCTGCTTTCACCCAGGTACCTTCACTCGTCTAGGTGCTCATCTAGGTATGGGATAAATCCCATCGACAGATGAGTTGGAAAGGTAATGGGTGGTTAGGTTCACACAGGTGCCTCTGCTCGTTTAGGTTCTCAGCCAAGTATGGGAGAAATCCCATCGGCATATGAGACAGACAGGTAATATATGGATGTGTTATTGCACAGGTACCTCTACTTGTTCAAGTTCTCATCTAGGTTATATGGGAGGACCACATCGATAGATGAGACGAACAGGTAGTAGATAGTCATGCCCATTTTATCATCTAGGATCTCGGCTAGGTATGGGAGAAATCCCATTGAAAAATGAGACATACAGGTATCAAATGGTATAACAGAGATGGTATAGCTGATATCTCATATATCCAGGATCAAGTAATTCTCCTGGACTCACCGAAAGACTGGTGAAGTTGATGCATGAAGCCACTTCTCGAAGGACTGAGACTGTGCTGAAAACGTTCAGTATGCATAGATATGATGGAGTTAGTATAGATGTACAGATGAAACCCAGATGATCGTGATGCTGATGAAGACTGAAGAATATCTTCCTAGTTGAGAGGGAGTGTTGGATTTTGTGCAACTTTGGAAGATATTATTTATTGTATTTATATTGTATTTGATTGTATCTCCTAAGGGAGATGAACTTGATGTAATTAAATATGTAAACCATTGAAAGAATCAATGTAAACCTTGGGGTGAAAAGAAGCAAAATAAAAGATTAAATTGAGATTATAAATTGCCCCCCAAGTGTAGTCGGCCTAGTCAAATAGAGAAGTCAGCTCACCTAGGGTAAAAGTCAATTTTGCACTTGTATAAATAAGAGGTAAAGTCACCTGATTATTACACTCACTCATTCACTCAAGTTCGCATCACTTGAGAGAGATAAGTTTGCATCTGATGGAGAAGAAGACTGTTTTGGGGTTTCTACTTTTTGGAAAGCATTTCCATATTTTCTCTTTTATGATTGTACTCTGATCTCGGGATTATCATCTCTTTATGAAGGTTGCTTGGTTTTCTCCCATTTGGGTTTCCCAGGATAAACTCTGTTGTTATTGTTTTGTGCTTTGTCTTTCTTCTAGTGATATTTTTTATGCAATTTAATTATTATGCTATGAATGTATGAAATTTAACAACAAGTATATATATAACATTATCTAAATGAATCGAATATACTCATGAAAAAAAACAACAAGATTTTTTTTTGTTCAAATTATTTGTACAATTGCATCGATGTATACCTGCTGCCTCAAGGTAGGTCTGATATCATCTACTACTAGGGAGGTGCCCCTTACAACACACTGCATTAAAAAAATAGAAAAAATTATCCAAACGAAACCAAAATACTCACGGAAACAACATAATAAGAAAACATTTTGATGTATTTAAACTATACAATTACAATCAGGTATACATATTTCCCCGAGGCTGCTGTTGTCTGATCAATAGCCGGGTGGTTTCCCCGATCAACACTCTGCAACAAATATACATTAAATAACATTATATATTAAACCAAACGAATATACTCATGAAAAAACACAACAAAAAAACTCATTTTTCATATTATATTTGTACTATTACAAATATGTATACCTGCTTCCTCGAGGAAGTTGTACTCCTCTGACCAGCTATCGGGGAGATGCCCCGATCACTATCCTGCAAAATAAATATAGAAAATTTTAACGAAATTATAACAATAGACTAAGGAAAAATACATAATAGGTTAAATTGATTAATAAAAGGTTGGGTAAATTGTTAGATGTACCACTCCCATAGTAACCATGTTTGTATCTACTCGATTCAAATTGTAATTAATAAGAAACTCTTCCCTTGCAGCTATTGATTTAATGGCACATACACAAACATGGTTTCCTTCACACCCCTCAAATATGTAGTTGGGTTGCTTAATTGTAGACCCTAGTTGTGTACTAGTTATAAACCCCACAATATTCCCTGTGGTTTTTGTCCTTCCGTCAATGTACAATGTTGCTCCTTTATTTTGATCTTTGTCTTTCAACTGTAAATAATTTGTTGACAATCCATATTTGTGCATACTTCGAGTATATTAGACCAGGCGCATCCAATATTTGTAGTTTTAACAGGGTCCAACATACTCCATCAATTCTGTACATCTTCCATAGCCGACCTTTATGCCATCCATGCAAAACAACCCCAAACGATGTAATGTCGATGGTGCAATTCTATATATCCTCTCGTTCACATAAAAATATGTGTTTAGTTGAGGAAGATCCTTGGTACCCATTTTTTCACTATATGTGTGTACCTCAAGGGAACCTTGATGTCTCCTATTGTCTCATCATCATAGGAACATGACCCCCCTTCAGCGAGAAAAAAATCCATGCGTTTATGTAATTTTCTTCTCATATTTTGACATCTAGTTGATATAAATATTGTAGACATACTGGATGTCTCACTTTCATCTAGTCTTACTAAAATCCCATCACTCGAGGAAGAAATATCAGACAAATACCTGTTTGGTTCTACCTGCACCATGGGAAAAAATTTCAAATATGACCTTGTTGGGTATGCATAATTCATATTAGAAAATTACAAGGAATTAAGGCATGCATTTTCCACTAACATCATACATAGTTAGCATGCCTTAACCAAGCTTGAAAATGCATAGCTTGATTAGTAAGGGATTTTTCCTTTAACTGTCTTGCATGTTCAAAATTGGAAAAAATGGCCAAAAATAATTTTTTAATTCCTCGAGTTCGTATAAGCAGGAATCATCAAAATTTTGAGCCTATGTGTTGTTAAACTATGTGAGACATAGTTTGAAATCATCATGCAATATGCTTTGAGATTTGGATATAAAAAGGTGGTCATAACCTAATGGAATATGCTTTGATATTTGGATAAAAAAAGAATAAAGGTGATCCAAATTATAAAAGAGGATGATGATATGGTGCTCTAAGGTGAATTAATTCCCTTGCATGAGAAAATTATGTCATGGGTCATGTCATATTATTAGAAAATCCATAGAGGTAGACACCCTTGGGTGTTAAGATATGACTGGTGGTATGTAAAATCCTTTATTTTATTACATCTAATAAACAAGTACTGAAACTAAATAGTGTGTAAATAGTACAACAGAAAAAAACATAATTTTCATCTCTTTCGACTTTTCCACATTAACAGTACCAATTGGCTCATTGTGTTAAAGTAATATCCAGTAACATGTAATTATTAACAATATTTAATCAATATTAACATGAGTAAAGAATATATGTTTAGGTTACTTACACCGTAATGTGGAACCTTCTTGTTAGATAAGTTCAAAAATATTACTTTCAGTCAAAACTGTACCTCTCATAGGTCAGCCAACACTAGGAACCCACTAACCCTACTAAAGGGAAAGTACAAACCAGAGAGACAGAGAGAAATGTTGTATGCAAAAATAGTTATACAAAGTCAATTACATTCATAACAAAAGTTAAATAAAGCACAAAGAATGATTACAACAAAAGTCTTAGTGCAAGTAAAAGCTTAACAAAAAACACAGATATGATCACCGACAATTTTGTTTGACTTGACAAGTCTTAACTACTTGATACAAAAATTAAAAATTAAAAATTAAAAGTAAAATAATAAAATAAAACAGATTCATAAATAATAACATAAATCATAAGTGGGGTACTAGGGTCATTTAGGGGACAAACAACCATAGTACCCAAAGGACCAAAAACATTAAAGGGTGGTACAAACAACTCAAGATGGGAGAAATGACCCTAATAACCACACGCCAAGGACAAGGTTCCACAAGACCAATAAACAACAAGGTGTAAGGACCAAAAGTAAATCAACCAAGGTGGGGAAGGTACAACCTGTCATCTCTCTCTCAAATGTACAAATGTTCCATATAACCTGAAAGTTCATCATCACTGTGTGAAGAAGGGTCCACACAGATCATGTGGTAATGATGAGGTATATTGGCCATGGGAATGAGTTTGGCGCTAAACCAACAAATCTCATACATTAATGCCCATAATTGGTAAAGGAATTCCCATAATTGTTGGCACAAAATTTGGAAAAGAATTAAGGTTTGAGTCTGTCAACCACACCCGATATCTAGAGTATGAGCAATATAACATCTAAACTAGCATATTGGATGCCAATTTTATATAAAATCATGACAATGTGGGGTAACCATGCATCCATGCATCCATGCAATAGCTCCTTGTGACTACCTCTTATTTGACCTGCCAAAGATATAGACGGTCAAATAAGGTCAAATATATGCAATAACTCCTTGTAACTACCTCTTATTTGACATTCCAAAGAGATGGAAGGTCAAATAAGGTCAAATATATGCAATAGCTCCTTATAACTACCTCTGATTTGACCTGCCAAAGAGATGCAAGGTAAAATAAGGTAAAATATATGCAATAGCTCCTTATGGTGTCAATTATTGAAGGATAATTCCACAAATCCATCTACATGGCTAGAAAATGTATTGATTTCTCAATCATACCCTCTTAACTAAACAATATTGAAACATAGTATATAGAGTAAAATAAAGGAAAACGTTTAGATGGTATTTACATTTTCCAAGCTTTTAGCATACACCCTATTGTGGAAGTTAATAAATTGACAAAAATAGTGCAAGAAAAAATACTAAATAACACTCCCTATTGTCACCCAGTAACTACTCTTATCAGAGATTATATGGGAATTTCAATGATAAATGTCATGCCTTGTAGGAAAAAATACAAAGGCTCCTTATTGAACTGTAACAAGAAATCCAAGAACCTACCTTTGGGAACAACAATAAAAACTTGAATTCAACAATATAGGCATAAGTCAGATTTGTTTAGTATTTCTTGATAGCTTTCTGCTAGGTGTATGCTACATGTAAGTGCATATAATGAATAGTTTATTACCATGTCAGTGAATATTGCGAGGTTCATATCATAAAGTATTCCAAACTCAATTTTCTTCATTTGACACAATAGGAATAACCTATGAAAAAACAATCTTCTCTATTAACGTAATGATGGTTTCCTTCACCCTTTGTAATAGATATAGTGCTAATGTCATGATTGTGGGTTTTTGGATGAGCAAATTCATTTCATGAAATTTATGTGTTACCGTCCTTATCTCTATCCCATGGGGAAAATACTCGTGTTGTCTAGTCATAACCGTTTGTCAATATAATCTAATTAGACTTTTCTCATCCCATCTCTAATACTTATGGAAGAATGGCCAAATAACTAGTTGTGGTTGCCTCTCCTAATATACATAATAGAAAAATATTCATAAATGGGGCAAACAATTAGGTGCAAAATTAGGAGGGGATAGTTGGTGTTGCATTCATATTTGGATTTTTCAACCAACCATAGAAACAATGCTGTTATATTAAACCCCTAGTTTTTAGATTTGAAGCTTACCATAGTCCAAGAGGAACATCCTTGGTGACCTAAAGCTAAGAATCTATCCCATATGTTAATCATGTAAATTTCATTCCCTAGGTCATGTGTCATGATCTATGGATTTATGGATGAACCACAAGTCATATAATCAACATTTGGGATAGAAATTGATTATTTTTGGCCTTGAATAATGTCTTGGGTTAGGAGACTACTCTTCATGTGACAAACCTTTCAATTGGGTTTGTATCCCACTTGTGGGACAAATATTTATGCTAGAGTGCATGTCTTGTGTTATGGGACCCTATTAATAAACCATGAGCCCTAAAAGCAACATGTAGGACCTAATCCCTTGGTTATTGACTCCATACCATTTCCTCTAAGAAGAATATAGATTCTCATCCTATGGATATTGACCATGAAGTATGTATTGGGAAAGAAGACCCCTCCCTAGTGTGAACAAAATTGCAATCAAGTATGTGTCCCACTCATATGCCAAATACTCCATCCAAAGGTTTTGTCTTGTGTTCAAGGGACTCATGAATATACAATGTATCCAATAAGTAGCTCGTTCATATCCCAAGACATTATATTTTGGTGCTAAGTGATTCCATCGGTAAGAAGACCCTTTCATAGTACACCACACATCAAAATCTAGTTTAATGCATCCCATTATTGGGCCAAATATATCATTTAAAGGAACTATTTTGTGTGCTCTTATGAGAACAGAGGTGTGCTCTTACGAGAAGACTGGTTAGACATATCGAAAAATATCATAATCTCTACTTTCAATCGAATGATGCTCAAATGCAAATTGACATCAACTCCTTTATTTGTCACATGTTTAGCCACCTTGTTACATTCCTTGAAACAATGAATGAACAAAGTATTTCATAAGTGAGATTTAAGATTACATGCTTCCTCTATAATGGCATTCTGACACCATTGAGGGGTTGATCCTTTTCTAATTGCATTATTTATTACTATGGAATCACCCTCTAGGTCAATCCTAAGTGCCACTCGCAAACCTCATACTAATGCTTGAAATTGTGCTACATTGTTTGAATTGAGGCCTAGATCGATGGCATTACCTATAAATATTATTCTCCAGGATAATGCTATTGCAAAAAAAAATAAGGTTCCCCAGAATGCTCAGCTCAGAGATGACAAAACTCAAATGGTGCACGCGCGAGAGGCCATTTACAATGGTTTAGATAATTTATTTTGTTTTGTGCCTATTTGGGGAAGCAATTTCCTGTTTGGATTTTGAGAGAGTGTCCCCAATACATTCAAACCATATGGATATAACAATTACATATCACAAAATCCAAGGAAACATTTCCAAGGAGTGGAAATGAGTTAAAAACTGACGATGCTAAAATGCATCACTTACCAAATCAATAAGTTCCTACAACTAAATGGTAACTATAGATACCTCAGTCTCAAGTAATGGGCCTTGTGGAATCGAACTAGGGATGTAATCCAGGGAGGCAGGGATACTTAATGCCCATTAGAAACTAAGTGGGGGAGCCAAACAGGGGGTGATTTCCTTATTTCATCCTCGGAAACACATTCTTTCTATATTTTTGTAAGGACATATTCGACAACATAGTGACTTAGGGTATGTCAAAAGATGTCTTGTGACAACCAACAAAAACCTGCAACTATTGGCTCCCGACAATACTGATATACTATGTGAGGTGTAAATAGTTTCAAGGGTAGATAAAAAGGGTAGACCCTATTATTGGCCTTCTCTGATGAATAATTTAGATGAGTATGATGTGTCTATTATACAAGATAAATCAAGAAGCTAATTACTCAGTATGTCTCATATTGAATGGCTAATTTTGCATCAACATAGAACCATACAATATCATAGTGTAAACTGTAGTATATGGAGACAACAAAATTGGGTACTAACCAATTTGGCAGGCATTGCATCCTCTATGGCTTCTCGACCTCCTCAACGGCCTCCTTGAACTCATTTGTGACCTCCTAAACCTCCTAGACCTCCTATTCGACTTGCCCGACCTCCTTGACCTCCTTTGTGAAACCGTAAACCTCCTAGACCTCCTCCACGGCCTCCTCAACCTCCTCTACGAACTCACCGATCTCCTTTGCAACCTCTGTGGTAACCTATGCGACCTCCTCCACCTCTTCTGCTAACTCTACTACCTACGGTTGCCTCTGCGATCTCCTCGACCTCCTTTGCAACCTCCGTGGAAACCTCTGCGACCTCCTCTATGATTATGACCTCCGAGGAAACCTTTGCGTTCTCCTTTGTGATTGTAATGGATTAGGAAACCTCTGCGACCTCCTCTATGATTAGGAAACAATATTAGAGACTACCACCTTCACTAACAGATAATGAATTTTAGGGTAATCAATTTCATTGATTTGTGTGATTTTTTTTGGTCATATAAGAAGGGGTTTGTAACTACCTACATGTGTATAGTTATCGGTTCTTTGATTTTGTCTTGCAAAATGTTTTTCACGTGGAGTTATAGTATGGAACATAGGCCTCATAATCCAATTTAAAGGAAGAGGAATTAGAATCACACAATGGAATTCAATATTCAAGCCATAATTCCATATATCAAGAAATGTTTTAGTGATAGAGTAATTTCAAACTCCATTTGGTGGTTTTGATCTTAAATTTTACACAATAGTCAAAACCTTTTCTCTATGAAATAAACTTAACTATGCAAAGGATCAATCTTTGTGAATTGGGTTGGCTATAAATACCTCGTTGCTATAAATATCAAATATGTTGAATCATTCACTATGATGTAGTTGTTAGAAATTTGGAGAAAGGTATACCTAGCATGGGTAAAGAAAACTATAAAGGTAGTAAGACATACAAAAAATAAACATGAAGGTTCAATAAAATAACATGTACTTGAAAGAGAAGGTCAAGATGTTTGAATAAAGGATAAAATACATGGATAAGAAGCTTGAGAACTTGGAAATAATATTGAGTGTAAGACACTCTAATTGATATTATTACATATTTAAGCAATCAATCTCCTTTCGTTGTTACTGTGGAATTCGAAACCATGTTGAAGCGAAGCATGTATAGTTCATTTTTTTTAATACCTATGTGAATGACATTTTGTTGAATTTGAAACAATACATGTAGCATCGGTTGAAAAAAAACTTAATTCATATGGGATACGGTGTACAAGGCATCGGTAAGAGAAGTGAAGGCATGCTAGTTCCCATAGGGAGAAAAGTTTTGGAGGCTTCATCTGGAGCTTCACCCCATAAATTTCACAACCAACATAAGAGCATAGAAAATTAAGGGTAAATAGGATGAGGAGTTTCCAACATATCCATCACAAAACTATATATTTTCCACTGGCTTATGGAAACACCATAGCTTATTTTTGTTAATGAGTTGAATAGTAGAATAGTGTCCACATAAGGGGTAGCTTCTATCCAATTGTTTCCTTCAATATTCCATACAAATATTCCCTTCATGGATATGTATAAAAAATTGTTGCAATTTCAATGACCTTGGGTTTTCCTCGGATCTTTATAGTAACCAAAAAATAAAACATAAGGCAAAATAACTGATGTTTCACCAAATTGTTTAGTGAGGAAGAGGAGGGGTTTCCCTAAGTGGATAGGTGCAAGCATGAATGGGAAGGAAAAATTCAGGGAGTAGTATGGGGTGGTGTTGAAGATGCTCATGCATATAAAGACAATAAGCGAGTGAGATATAAGAGGATTCTGACATGGGATTTTGGACTTTAGGATGGAGAGAAGAGGCGGGGAAGACTATATAAGGAGTCTAACCTTGGTAAATGGACTTTATGGTAGGGATAAAAGGAGGAGACCTCACAATTATCAGAAGGATTGATAGATAATACCAAGAGGTGGGATTTAAAATTTACTAAAGGGATCAAGATAATGGAATGAGATCCCATCAAATTGAATAAGTATTTCCCTAATGGTGGAATGAGATATATCCCATGAAGGTGTAGGGAAAAACCATCATCACATCCAACTAAGGGTATCCATGGAGAATATTGTACTCCAAGTCCATTAGGAGTACTAAGAAATGGGCGTTCACTATCTTGGTGCCAATATATAAGGTAAGTTCAAAATATCCAAGGGGGTTTGGTCTCATACCTATTTGGGGGTTGACATAATTGACCTTTCACTCTATGGTAGAGAGAATGATAGAAAGGTGAAAGAAAATAGAAGGGGCCCAAGCTTGGGAAAGCTTGAGAATGAACTTGGATAGGGCCTCAATATAGTGGGTCATTTTGTCATGGGATGTTGTAATGAAATCCATAAAGGATATTTGGAAGGTGTGATAAGATAGTGTTACACAAATTGTCACACTGTGTACCATTTAGAGTATTCATGTCATATCACCATGAGAAACATGATGTTTATGCCTCCTAAGGATGTTAGGACCCTTTTCCATCATGTTGGTCCCTTCCCTAGTCAGAGTTGGAAGAAAATCCAACAACTTAGCGGTCAAAAACCACTTGACCTAACCCATTTATGGGCCTCCTAGAAATATTTTTGTGCCTTGCTAGTGGTGCAAGGCGTGAAAATTCCTTATTTTGCGTGTTTTGCATGCTTATGGGGGCACAAAAATTACAACATTTTCGCGTTTTTCTTAGTTATGGGGGTGCGAAAATCCATGAATAGCCATTATCCCTATATTTTGGATCTTGGATTTCGAGGATATTTTCATGGGATGAGGTCCCCCTTTGAATCCTCTCTCACATTCCCTCCTTGGCATGTTTGAGATCCTTGATCCACATCTTCCTCACTTAGATCCACAATATCCTCTTAGTGGTTGGCCTCCCAAATCCTATAAGCAGAAGGCCATCCATGAGCTATTGGGGGTGATATTGGAAGCACCAAACTTATGATCCCATGAGTCTTGCAAGGGTGATGTCGGAGAGATTGGAAGAAAGTGCTACTACTTTGGACATCAAGGTATAACATTGTAATCGAATTCTTTTGGATTTCTTATCATTAATATAACTTAGCCTATTCCTCTCATTTTCATGTCTTTAATGATCAATGCATGAAATTGTCTATGTTTTTATAGTTATATCTTTGTTCATACATATATTTCTTTGGAGAAGGTGTTATCTTTCCTTCGTGAACAAGTTCATAAGTCCAGAATCAAAGGCTAGAGCTGGAGAAACTTAGGAGCAGCAAGAACAACCATCAAAGTAAGGTACGCCATCTACTTGCTTTAAATTTCCATAGCTTGTTAGCTTATTTGTGAGATAGATATAGGAGGACTATAGTATCTATTTGTTTCCTCTATGTCTTGGTTAGGAAAATAGGGGCATTTTCCAATCCCCAATGGAGTCACCAATTTTCGTGGTGAGAAAATCTCCCTAAAGATAGGTAGATATCCTTTCTGTTGTGACAAATCTGTCCTACGGATAGTTAGAATTGTCCTTAGCCTAACTCTAAGATTAGCTAAGCTTAACCTAAGATAGCTATAAAACAAATTCTACCTTAAATCTCTAAATCTAATCAATGCATACGATTTTGAATGTATTTGGAGAGGAAGAGTTTGTGCAACTCACTTTTAAACCAGACGTTCTTTTAGCTTCCAACTCCTATCTTGAATTCCACAGGCATAATCTATTTGGATTGAACAAGAAACAAACAGAACCAATATCCAAATATCTCGTACACTAGGTTAGAACTAAATCAAATTAGATACATTTCATTTTCATGACTGAAACATAATACACAAAATGGAGAAATAAGACAAGTTTCATTAGATGGAAACTATGAGAGACTTACAAAAATGATACCTCGATGTCCAAGCAATCCTTTAGCTCCAAAGATTCCTTCCTTAAGCTATCTCCGCAGACCTTCTAAGATCATAGGTTTGGTGCCTCAATATGTCCTCCTTTTAGTTCATGGATGGCATCTCTCTTATAGGACTTGGGAAGCCAACCATATGGAGAGGAAGATGGATCTAGATGAGTGTTTAGTGGATCAACCAGGCTAAATGATGGAAATAGGTTAGGATCGAATCAGAGGCTCCAATCCCAAGGAAATCTCCCAGAAGGTTAGATCCAAAATCCAAGGCAAAGGGCTGTTATTGAGATTTTTGTGCCCCATGAACTGAGCATAGCACGAAAATGTTGGGATTTTTCTGCCCCAACAAGTATGCAAGATGCGAAAATAGGGAATTTTCACGCCTTGAGCTATAGGCAGGGCATGAAAATTAGGGCAAGGCAAGTTCAATCAAGGTAACACGTGGCCCATTGAGTTGTCATTCGACTAGGGTTGATTGGATTTGTCTACAAAGCTTCCAGATGAGGCCAAGGAGAGGACCAACAAGGTACAATGCATATTAGGAGGAAGCGTCGCTAGGTCGCATGTCACGAATATGCGACACGAAGGATCGAAGTGTAAATTTGAGGTATAATAGATGCCCCCTAAAGTGTGAGGTCAGAAGAAACTATTGGCCAAAAATACTTTACAAATAAGTTAGGTCATAGAGATAGCATCAAGGAAGTCAGAGTGGATCTGCAAGAAAACAAGATGTCAAATACCATCGAGGTGGGGATACCCATGCTCGGAACAACTGACTCAGAGCATGGCTACTGACCAATACAATGCAAATCCATGATAGAATTGACATGATAGAGAACAAAAATGAATCACAACTACTATGAACAAACGTAGATCCGTGATCAAATAACAATAGCCACGACCAATACAACAATGGATCTATGTGACAATACATAAACGAGGCCACCAACAAGATGTCAATGTGGATACCCACTCAATAATCACCATCCCAGCCCAGACGTAAGAGTAATATCAAGAGCGTCTGGGGTATTCTACCCGATCCCAAATTGATACGAATCTAACCATGTGATTACAAGGTGTTGAAGTCGAACATGGTAAAAACCACTTGATTATCGATCAATGATGTGAACCGTTAACAAACGCGAGGTAAATCACTAATGATGACAATGATCCCCAAGGTATATCTAGTACAGTCCATCGAATGTGAATAGATGTCTTTACATTGAACATTTGTGGAATCATTCGATCAAAGGTCAATGATGAAAACCTACTGTCGAATACGAGGAAACCTGCCATTGAGGCATGCAGGTACCAGGGTACTAAATTTGGTTTATAATTCTAATTCCTATATAGAGAGTTGAAGTCAACAAGAACAAAATCATCGAAGGTGCACCATAATGAATTCCAAATTATCGATGTGAAACTGATATAAGAGAGAGGTGTGGAACAATGGATCAAGAGGGTACATACTGACACAAAACTTGGAATGTTGACATAATGGTAAAAGGTTGACTCGAAGTAACTCTGACCCTTTGAACATATAACAACATGAAACATAGCTTGGAATCATGGATTAATTAGAGGAAATAACCACTAGGTGAGTAGACTCATGACGAAGGAGACAAATCAAGACTGTAGTTATGACTCATCAGACAGACATAATACCCAAAAGAGACAAGGTGTAAACATATGCCATGTTCAAAGGTGATGACTCGCAAGCTTCCAAAAGGTAGACTTGGATTATTTCCCCATTCCCCCCCCATCATAACTGACAAGACCTCTTTGTAGTTTAACGAGCTTGAAGAGGATAACAAATGCTCAATATAGCTCATCCCATGGATGAGTCCAATCTCACATGTTTTCAGAACTTGAGAAAGGAGAGGTTTGTCCCAACGTGGGCCCTTCGATGTTAAATTTTAACGAGTCCAAATAAGGTAAACTCGATAGTTTTTCATGTTTAGAGAGTTTGAAATAACTTAAAGAAGACTCCAAGATTGACTTTTTCATAACAAGTTAGTCCTTAGACCCGAAAAAGTGTAAAATGATATCTGGAAGAACTCTCTCAGTCAAAGGTTGACTGAGGTATACCTTTCTCATAAATAGTCTAGACGACCCAAAAAAGGGATAACCTACCACCGAATAGACGTCCTTTCAAATACTTTTACAAGTGTGAAAGAGACACTTCACTTGGTAATATTTTCATAATGAGGGAGTCCGAAAAGAGCTTAAAGAGAACTCCAAAGGTCCTTTTCGTGAGTTAATCGTCTTAGTCTAAAAAAGGAATAAAATAATACCAATACGATACTTTCCACATCGTTTTACGAGCACGAGTAAAGTCGACTAAGATCGACACTGTTTTTTTTGGTTTTAACAAGCACGTACTTGATAGTATATCGGAAGGATCCTGTTGCACGGTTGTGCATTAGACAACACCACTACGTATTGGCACTCCCACATACCTTGAGTATATCTGGAGAGCCCATTAGGATTCCTGGAACCATCTGATCAAACCTTTTGACCATCTTGTTGTCGGAATACACCGAGAACAAAGCCCGAGGAGATTACTATGCATGTAATGTTAGGTAGTCGGGTTATGCGGCCAAGGGTATGGTCCCAATCCTCCTTGGTTAGTGCTCTGAAAAATTGGGTCGATTATAACTGTTGGACCCTACAGTATATCACGAGTTGTGACAACTTGACACACCCATGAGGATCCAGCTTTTACATCCCTCCTATTCACAAGTTTTCCTGTTGCTTTTAGTTTTAGTAGTGTTTCTTGTGCACGATAATTAGAAGGACTTAGAGAGTTTAGATATGGCAACCTCTTCCGGTACTACCAATCAAGAGGCCCCTTTTCAAGGGGTACCTTTTGTATTTCCTCCAGTTGGAGATATTGGTCCATCATTTATTGCCACTTTAAATATTCCTACATTAACCATAGGATTACCGGTATGGTTATTCAATCCAGTGATTCTGTCTGTACCCAATGTTCAAATGTTAAATCTCCACCACGAGAGTGTCAATCCCAAACTGATCCTTCCCCTTCTTCGTCAGATGTATCTTCTTCCGTTCCTTCTTCCTCGCCTGATCAAAGCAATAGTGTTAGTAATCAGGAGGATAAGAAGAAGAAGAAAATGAAGGTTAAGAAGAAGAAGGATAAGAAAGAGACCAAGCATCAACTAGTTGCCTCTAATGGAACTCATTCTATGAAAACACCTTGTACACCCAAGTTCTCTTGCAATATTTTGAAGGGTGATCACTCAAGGATTTTCCTAGTCTCTCCAAAGTGTTAGGAGAGTGGTCTAAAGGCTCCAAACCACCTATATCATTAGCCTCTGGACATCATACTGATGATACCCCATCAAAGAGTGAATATATGGTTAAGGGTCGAGAAGGTAAAGTCAAGAATCCTTGTTTGTTATGCAAGGGCATGCACCTTACTTACCTTTTTCCACACAAGGATGAAGCTTCATAATTGTTGGAAGAGATTACTGTATCTTGTAAGTTGTCCCTTGATCCCCCATTAGTTGATGAAGTGGTCGATTGACCCCCATCCTTGGTCGATCCCACTCTTTCCTCAAAGAGTGAAGTTGAAGTGGTCGAGTCGATATCACCTCCACTCGATCCCACTCTTTCATTGGAGAATGCCCAGACTGAAGTAGTCACCATGATAAAATATTCATCTCATTCTACTTTTCCGGTTGAGAGGGAATTGAAAACCACTGATGTTTTCCTGGTCCGTTCAGATTGTTCTAGGCAAGGGGAAATCCTGTCCATTTCCATAGGACCTCCTCTGAGTACTGAGGTCATTTACTTTGATTGGAATAACCTAGCAGAATCCCTTCTTCTTTCAGATGTTACTTTCCATATATCTATAATAGTTTCCATAAGAAAATATTTCGCACTATAGTTGACGAGGGAGCTTCTGTTAGTATTTTATCCTCAATTGCTTGGTAAGCTATAGGTTCTCCTCATCTTGTTCTAGTCACTGACCAGATAATGGATTTAAATAGAAGGCCTACTGGACCTTTAGGGATCCTTCCACAGTTACCTATCACCTTAGGAGGGAAAACTGTTTGTATTGATGTTATGGTAGTCCAAGGTCCCTTAGATTTTAATTTTCTCCTTGGACATGATTATGTCTATGCTGTGAAAGTTGTAGTGTCCACACTCTTTCAAGTGATGTATTTTCCCTATGATGGGAGGATTGTGACCATTGATTAGATTTCCTTTGTGACACCGAATCATCGCATGAATTCCAGTCATCAAACTTCCCTGAATGTTCCACATATTTTAGTGGTTTCTTCCCTTTAAGGATAGGGGGCATGTCTCCAGCCTCTGGACATCATGTTGGAGTTACCCCCTGGCTTCTTAGGTTGGGGGGCACACTATCAACCTTTGGACATGATGTTGGATAGGAACCACTCCCAAGCATAGTTTACCTTTGGTTTCGAGCTTGTGTAAAAATGAAACCACTCACAAGCATAGTTTACCTTTGGCTTAGACATTGTGTAAAAATGAAACCATTCCCAAGCAGAGTTTACCTTTGGTTTCAAGCTTGCGTAAAAAATGAAACCAGCTTCATGAGCATAGTTCCCTTTCTGTTTCAAGCTCGTTAAAAAATGAAACGGATTCCTCTCCCATTGATTCGAGTCTCCCACCATATTTAGGACTTGAACCTTCATTTCATCTACCTATGTCACTTAATACTGATTCTTCGTATCCCTCCGGTGAACATTTTCCTAGTAGTATCCAGGAATTTAATTGGGTGAAGAAGAAGAGTAGATAGACGAAACAAAGCTTGGGGGGCATGTCTCCAACCTATGGACATCAGACTGGATGTTATCCATAAGATTCTTATGCTGAGGGAAAACTTTCCAACCTCTGGACATCATGTTGGGAAGTAACCCATCAATGGAACTCATTAAGAGCATAGTTTAGTTTCAACTTCAAGCTCCCTAAAAAATGAAATCATCATCCCAAGCATAGTTCATTTTCTGTTGCAAGCTTGTTTAAAAATGAAGCAGATACAATGAGCATTATTTTAATGTTTCTTCTAGATCGTTAAAAATAGTAAGAGGTGTTGAGTTTACTTTTCACTTTTTCATGCTCTGGTTAAAAATATGAAAACTGGTTTGAGCATACTTTTTCCTTTTTCGTGCTCTGGATCCAAACATGAAAAATATTTCGAGTGCTTTTGATACCATTGTCATGCTCGTTAAATATGGTGTAAAAATATGTGTCTAACTATTATAGGTTTATCTCTTTATCCTGCCTCGTTAGAATATTTACGGGAAAGGAACTGTGCTGAGTTTACTTTTCCTTTGTTGTACTCAGTCACCAACCATGACAAAGTTGTATAGAGTCCTCTTTAAGCTCTTTTCAGACTCCTAAAATAGGAAAAGATTGCCAAGTGCACTTGTCCGTTTCACACTTGTAAAAGTATTTGAAAGGTCTTCTATTGAGTGGCAAGTTATCCCTTTTTCATACCGTTTAGAATATTTACGAGAAAGGTATACCTCAGTCAATCTTTGACTGGGAGAGTTCCTCCAGATATTGTTTTATACTTTTTCAGGTCCAGGGACTAAATTTTACGAAAAATTCAAACCCTAGAGTCTTCTTTAGGTTATTTCAGACTCTCTAAACATGAAAAATCATCGAGTTTCCCTTCCTTGGACTCTTAAAATCAAACATCGAAGGACCCCTTTGGAATCGAACCCCTCCTTTCTCAAGTTCGTAAAACATGTGAGAATGGACTCATCTGAAGGATGAGATATACCGAGCATTTCTTCTCCTCGTCAATATCATTAAAAAAAAGAGGTACTCGTCAAGCATGATGGGGGTTGGGGAGAAATAATCTAAGTTTGTTTTAGAAATCTTTATGTCAGCTTGTGTCGCCCTTGAACATGGCACCTGTTTCTGTCTTGTCATACAGTTGGATAATCTTCTTGTCTCTGAGTCATGCCAATTCTATGAGTCATCCCACTCCTTCAAGTCACCTGAAGAATGCCTCAGTCATCATTGCATTATTTCTTGGTCTCTGCCTTCAGGAGTCAATGCTGTCGAGTCATTATTTTCGTGCCATTCAATGTTCAAGGGAAGTTTACCTTAGTCATCCTCTGCAATATTGTCATCCTTTGCATCCTTGTGTCAGTCCATACTCATCTATTTCATTACTTCACATCACTTTCCTATGTTGGTTTCATTTCGATGATGTGGGATTCTTCATGGCCCTCCTTCGACGAGTCTATTCATGTCGAATTCAACTCATCATCCAGGAATTAGACTTAGGAAACAACTTAGTACCTTGGTACCTACAAACTTCAATGGCAGGTTTCCTCGTATTTGACAATAGGTTTTCATCATTGACCTCTGATCGAATGATCTCGCAGATGTTCGATGTCAACTCATCTATTTGCATTTCATCGATATGTACTATGATACCTTGGAGTCATTGTCAACATTGGTGATTTCCCTCGCACTTGTTAACGGTTCACATCATTGAATAGTAATAAAGTGGTTTCTACCATGTTTGACTTCAACACCTTGTAATCACATGGTTAGATTCATATCGATTCGAGATCGGGTAGAAGACCCTGGATGGTTCTTAAATCTATTTAGCACGTTCAGGTTGCGATGGTGATTTTTTTGAGTAGGTTCCCACATGGATATTATGTTGGTGACCTAATTAATGTACTATCACATAGATCCACTCTTGTATTGGTCGTGGCTGTGTCATTGTCTTATCATGGATCTACCCTTGTAGTCTAGTAGCCATGATTTGTCTTCAGCCATTGTTGATTCAATACTATCATGGATATGCGATGTATTGGTTGGAAACCATGCTTTGAGTCAGTTGTTTCGAGCATGGGTATGCCCGCCTTGGGGTCGTTAGACATATTGTTGATATTCTCTTGTATATCTTCTCCAATTCTCCTTCAGATATCCTTGCAGACTTATTATTGGTAAAGTGTTTCAACCATCATATTTCTTCTGACCTCACACTTTAGGGGGCATCTGTTACACCTCAAATTGTCACACTGTGTACCATTGAGAGTCTTCATGTCATATCACCATGAGAAACATGATGTTCATGCCTCCTAAGGATGTTAGGACCCTTTTGCATCACATTGGCCCCTTCCCTAGTCACACTTGGAAGAAAATCCAACAACTCAGGGGTCGAAAACGACTTGACCTAATCCATTTATGGCCTCCTAGAGATATTTTCGTGCCCTGCTAGTGGTGCAAGGCATGGGAAATTCCTTATTTTCGCGTTTTCCATGCCTATGGGGCCGCAAAAATTACAACATTTTTCTCGTTTTGCTCAGTTATGGGGGCACAAAAATCCCTGAATAGCCATCATCCCTAGATTTTGGATCTTGGATTTTGAGGAGATTTTCATGGGATGAGGTCCCCCTTCAAATCCTCTCTCACATTCCCTCCTTGGCATGTTTGAGATCCTTGATCCACATCTTCCTCACTTAGATCCACAATATCCTCTTAGTGGTTGGCCTCCCAAATCCTATAAGTAGAAGGCCATCCATGAGCTATGGGGGGGTGATATTGGAAGCACCAAACTTATGATCCCATGAGTCTTGCAAGGGTGATGTTGGAGAGATTGGAAGGAAGTGTTGCTGCTTTGGACATCAAGGTATAACATTGTAATCAGCTTCTTTTGGATTTCTTATCATTAATATAACTTAGCCTATTCCTCTCATTTTCATGTCTTTAAAGATGAATGCATGAAATTGTCTATGTTTTTATAGTTAGATCTTTGTTCATACATATATTTCTTTGGAGAAGGTGTTTTCTTTCCTTTGTGAATAGGTTCATAATTCTAGAATTAAAGGATGGAGTTGGAGCAACTTAGGAGCAGCAAGGACAACCATCAAAGTAAGGTACGCCAACTACTTGCTTTGTATTTCCATAGCTTGTTAGCTTATGTGTGAGCTATATATAGGAGGACTATAGTGTCTATTTGTTTTCTCTCTATATTGGGTAGGAAACTAGGGGCCTTTTCTAATCCCAAGGGGATATCTACCTATATGTAGGGATATTTTTTCACCATAGATAGTTTTTGGACAAAGGAGGAAGTAGATGTGCAGGAATCCCGAGATTGATCAGTTTGAGGAGGAGAATGGAATCCTGTATGAGACAATTAGAGTATTTATCTCTCTATGAAATATGACCCATATCCAATGAAAATGCATATTACCTTTGTCATCAATAAGGATAACGGGTAGTGTTGACACAGTTTTGTTTGTAGAGACACAGGTTCAGTTGGAGACTTGGGATTTAGGTTATTTGGGTTTGATTTCATCCATAAAAAGGATTTGAAGTAATCATGCTTGATGTAGAGGATGAGGTCAATGCTATGTTTTATATATTCAATATCTTCTAGAAACACTTTTCCTTTGTTTCCTTAGTTTAAGTCTCATTTGAAAATATCATCAAGAGAATGCTCGGTGATCTCTACTATGTAGTTGTGAATATCCTTGAACCATTAGTGCATTCCTTTGTCTTTTCACAGTTCTTTTTTATCTCTTTCTCTACTCTAAATTATTTCATTTCACTATAATATTTTGATCTTAATTAAAATTGGTTTCGTTTATATTATAAATGTTTAATAGTTATAAATATTTATTTAAAAATGTCATTTCGTTTTACAATTCTCCAAACTTGTTATAATTAAAATTTTCTTATCATAATTTTTTATTTTATTTTATATATTTTTCAATCCATTTTTAATTTTTTTTATATTACTATTAAAAATCCCTTGTTTTCTTCTTTTTCAATTTATGTTTCTTCAAAAGAATTTTTAAATGTCAAATTAAAGGTTTATTTTTATTGATAATCCTGAATATGGGTGGAGTTTCCACTCGAAATGCGTCGATCATGTTCAAATCTCGACATAGTGGTCAAATTGTTAGTTTTAGTCATGTTTGAGTATGGAAACCCTCCCACATTGTCAGTGCATGCGTCTAGTCTAAGCATGCCAAATTTTAGTCCAAGCGAGCATGAATTTAAAAAATTTCAACGTTGGCCTCGTGTAGCACATTAATTAATCTATAGGTATGGTTTTTGATGCTCGAACTGTTAGTGTCAGTCATGTTTAAGTCTAGAAAACCTCCCACACCGTCAATGCATGCGTCTAGTCTAAGCATGCCAAATTTCAGTCCAAGCAAGCACGAATTTAAAAAATTTCAATGTTGGCCCTGTGTAGCACATTAATTAATCTATATGTATGGTTTTTGATGCTCGAATTGTTAGTGTCAGTCATGTTTGAGTCTGGAAACCATTCCACACCTTCAATGCATGTGTCTAGTCTAACCATGCCAAACTTCAGTCCAAGCAAGCACAAATTTAAAAAATTTCAATGTTGGCCCTGTGTAGCACATTAATTAATCTATAGGTATGGTTTTTTATGCTTTAATTGTTAGTGCCAGTCATGTTTGAGTCTATAAACCATCCCAAACTGTTAATGCATGCGTCTAGTCGAGGCATGCCAAATTTCAGTCCAAGCAAGCACAAATTTAAAAAATTTCAACGTTGGCCCCATGTAGAACATTAATTAATCTATAGGTATGGTTTTTGATGATCGAATTGTTAGTGTCATTCATGTTTAATTTTGGAAACCATCCCACACCATCAATGCATGCGTCTATTCTAACCATGCCAAATTTCAGTCCAAGCAAGCACAAATTTAAAAAATTTCAACGTTGGCCCTGTGTAGCACATCAATTAATATATATGTATGGTTTTTGATGCTTGAATTGTAAGTGCAGTCATGTTTGAGTCCAGAAACCCTCCCACATCGTCAATGCATGCGTCTAGACTAACCATGCCAATTTTCAGTCCAAGCAAGCACAAATTTAAAACATTTCAACGTTGGCCCCGTGTAGCACATTAATTAATCTATAGGTATGGTTTTTGATGCTCGAATTCTTAGTGTCATTCATGTTTGAGTTTGGAAACCATCCCACACCAAAATGCATGCGTCTATACTAACCATGCCAAATTTCATTCCAACCAAGCACAAATTTTAAAAAAATCAACTTTGGCCCCGTGCTGTACATGATCAAGCACGCCATTTGGGTTACCATGATAATTGGGCATTTCCTTATTGAGATTATCTTGATTTTGAGAATAATTTAATATTCTCTACTAAACAAATTCAACCACGTGAAGGTGGAAGCTCTTATGGCCCCTGCCCCCTCACATCACTCTCAATTCTCCATAAGCCAACAAAATATATGTACAAAAAAAGGTTTATTGTGTTTTTTGCCATACTTAAGAAGTAATGTTTCTAATTATTACATATGCCAACATACAGGAAAATGGAAAAAACACTAAGAAACAGTTAATTTATATGTACCAATAACAATCAATAATTTTGTTGCAATATTAAATCAAAATATATAGAGTATATATATTAAGGCATACCTCATACACTTCAATGGACTTCATCATCTTCTTCATCCAATTCATCATTTGTATCATCTGATCCAGAGTCAACATTGTAATGATTGGCCATATCATCATAGCCATCGATGTCGGTTACGATCATCATGTCATCGTCGATATTATATTCATGGACATTGTCTACTACATCATCTGATTCAACTAATTCTTCGACATCTTCTTCTGGAACATGATAATCTAACTCATGTTGATCATCTTCAACATCGTCTTGTTCTTCGAGACCCTCTTCATTACCTTCCTCTGTTTTATACTTTGCTGGCCTTCCCCTTGGATCGTGTATCACAACAAATGACCAACCCCCTCTACGTGGAACCTCAGAGTAAAATTCATGTTCACATTGTCTTGGAAGAACATAGAGGTCCGTTCCTGGCTAAAAAAACCTTGTATTAACCATGGTAAATCCATTATCATGTTCAATAATAGTTTTATCGGGATCACGTTGATTGAATCCTAACCTGTACCATTTGAAAATGAACAAAACTACCTTGAAGGAGTTAAAGTCACACTTAATAATATCTTCCAAATACCCATAGTATCGATTTTCTGAGAGTTTTGGATGTTTGTCGCTTCTAGAGGCAACATTGGTCACCTCAAATACTGCAGATATCCCACAATCTGATGTTTTCTTCAATTCATCCAGCTTTTTGATGCGATATTTACAACCATTGCACCACATAGCCTTATGGTGTTTTGCCTACAATAATCCATACACGTAAATATAGCATCATGATACATTTATGATTAAGTGCATGTTTATGCCCTACAGGGAAAAAATCAACTTGTACCTCAATATATTTGCAAAAACAAAAATAGTGTGGTTGATTAATATGCTTTCCTACTTATCTTTTAAACCATGTGCTAAATAGGTTTCCCTTTGTGTAAGATTGGTATCTCCATTGCGATGTGCTGCTTTAACCAATGAAGCCACACCTTCCCATGATATTCCATGATCATATTGTTCACATCGTTCAATCCATACCTTCATCGAGTCAATATTGTTTGCGATGTATAAATGAAGTGCATCCCACTCTCGACCAACTGTTTGATGAAAATAAAATTAAAATTCAATACAAATGTAAATTCACTTAACAAAGTATACACTCTTAATTGATGCATATTGAATATTAAAAATAGAATATGTATGATTTATACATAAAAATAAACATTTGAATGTATTATATTAATTAATCTCCACTAGCTAATAATTACCTTTCACCTTCCTAGATCTACCTTTCCCCTTCAGGTACTCCCATTCGAAATTGTTATTGGAGACTGGATCACAAATGCGACCTAAATTGAGCTTTGACGCTAATTTAGGAAGATATTCACTAATATACAACATGTTTTGGTATACCATATATCCCTCCATCATAGAACCCTTAGGACATGCTCGTTGTCTAACCAAACCCTTCAAAAATTTCAAGTTCCTCTCAACCATCCACATGGAACTTGAGTGTACAAGTCCAAACAATTCAATATCCTCAACTTGGTGTATGAGGTAGTGTTCTTGTGCATTGAAAAATGCCGAAGGTAGATGCTTCTTTATTTCACACATGAGACGACGAATTTCTATCCTCCAATACTTTATATCTTCTTTATGGATTTCTTTGGATGACAACCATCTATGAGTGATGCAAACCAATCACGATTAGATTTAACAAAAAAAAATTATATTACATAACATGAATTAGTGCACAAAATCAAATATAAGTTCTACGATGAATTAAACAAACACTAAGCGCATGCAAAAAATCGCTACTTACCTCATGTATTTCCCAAGATTGTATATAACTTGTTTGACATTGTTGTCGAAGTTGTCCGAGAGAGAGAGAGATAGAACATACTGTAACAATTATATACAAGTCGTTTCAGTTTTTTTACAAAAAGTAGACAAACAAAATACCAACAATATGCACTGGAATAAAAAAATATGGCAATACTTATATGCATACCATAATAATTACCTTCATGAAGATATGCTAATCATGCATTTTCACCCCCACAAAATCAACTTTCTTTATTATGATATTCTTCATGTTCGAACAAAATCCAGTGGGAAATTTAATTTTTTGCATGACTTCTTTTACAACATTACTTTGCTGCTCCGTTAACATCCATGGAAGTGAGTTTATATTAATTTGGTCTCGGTTGCTATGAAATTGAATGACATCTTTCATTGCATGGTTTCTTTCTTGAATGTATTTTCAAATTTTGACAATTTTTTCTTTCTCACTCCTTCCATCCAATATTCGCCATAATGTTTCAGCCACATTCTTTTCGATATTCATTGTATCAAACATATGAGAAATTTGTAGGTTCTCATAGTAGGGAAACCTACTAAATTGTTTAGGATAACTTTTCATTCCTCATGGAATCCCATTAATTCCTTCATGATCATGATGGCCATCATGAATCATAATTTATAAAGAAATTACAGAAATCAATTTAAATTACAGTAAACAACACACAATAAAAAAATACATAACATTTGACGATATACGATGATTCATACGTACCTTGATTTCTATTATATTGCAACTTCTATGGGTGAGGTGTCATTCTCTGCAGTTGTAATGCAGTCTCTTGCGTCCTATTGAACAATTTTTTTTCGGTAGTTCAATACCTATGATTTTTAGAGAGGAAGTGCCTATACTCATCAAACACCTCCTTTTCTAAAAATATTTAACAACGAGATTTGATCTTAGGACCACAAACTGGACATGCAAATTTTCCCTTTGTCTGAAGACCTACATAAAGAGATGGATTATCTATGTCAATTATAATTATATATAAAATGAATGGATTATTTAAAAAAACATGCATGCATAGTATATTATATTAATTAGTTCATAAAATTAAATGCAATTAAAGTGGAACTTATAATTACAAACCGCAAAAATGGGTTAACCCTGGGGCATCATGTATTGTCCATACAAGCATTGCATGGAATTGAAATTGCCTTTGTCTTATTGGTCTAGATACGTCATACATAATGATGCCATTCCATAACTTTAGTAGCTCGTCAATAAGAGGTTGGATATATACATTCATATCTTTAACTTGGTACTTACCTGATTGATTTGAACATATAAAATATATAATTATAAGAACCATTTAGATATATAAACCATGGACAAGAGAAAAATAAAACATATATATATATGACATTATGCAACAAAATACGACAAATGAGATGCCACTACATTAAAAAAAAAGGTGTAGACATAATATAATTGGATTAATCATCGACAACATTATGTGCTCCATCTTTATTGACAACCACGGAGGAATGTTATTGTTGATAACAAAAATAGGCCACACCGAGTAAACGGATCTCATCTCTGCAAATGGATTGACACCATCTGTTCCAAAGAAATCCTAATATTACGATGTTATTCTTTAAAGTGAGGCCATTTTTCCTCCATATCTCTAAATGCAAACCCACCTACAGGGCATTCAAATAATATAATCTTGACTTATGTTCTGTGCATGGTAATCCATAAATTGCGCTATGTTTATTCACCTGAATAGTCATTTCAAACATGGAATAACGGGAATATAACGAAGAACCTTGAGAGGCACCTTTTTTGTTACTTGATCTATTCGATATCTACTAATATGACTTTCTAGACATTCTGTTTCAACTTCATGCTGATTATAATATATAACATGGTCATCGGGGCATGCATGAATTGATTCATACTGCATTCCAATTTCATTCATGATGGGAGATAAATCTCGATATGTACAAGGTAAAATATTTGATGGTGGTAACAATTCATCTATCAAGCTAAAACAAATTAAAATAAAAATCTAGTTAATATAATATATAAATAATATTAATGAAACACATTTCATCTGTATTAATTTGACTTATGAATTAACAATAAAATTATTAGACGAACAGTGATAACCTTTAGTGCGATCTTATATATGTGGTGGAATATATTACATACCTTAACATCCGTGTGAGTGATGTGTTCGAAAGACCATTCATAACCTTCAAGTTCATTATCAACAATATAATAGAGAGAAGATTTGTGTTGGAGCCCTCATAAAGGAGTCTGTATGCCTTTTCAAGAAGAGGTAAATCATCAATATCATCAAAGTCATCATTTTCATGATGATGATGATCATCATCCATTCTAACATTAAATGTATCATGGATCAATGTATTTGTACCATCATCTTCAACTATGTTATTAGTATGATCATCTTCTTCAATATGATAATTAACTTGTTCTTCATTATTCATAGCTCCATGTTCCTCCAGTACTTGTTCTGAAAGCACTTCCTCGAGACGATATGCCGTAGGATGTCTTTCCTTTATAATTACATGAAACCATAAATAGATATAAGTTAATATAATAAATATTAAAATAATACATACATTTACAAAAGAAATCAATATAAAAACATATATAATGCAAAACTTACAAATGGACGATATTCATGTCCCCCCTCAGCGTGTCCATGTTCCCTACAATGTTTTTTGACTATTTTGATCTTTATTCTTCTCCTTTTAAATCCCCTGCATTGACTACATGGACAATAACATTTGCCGTCACCCTTTCTTTTTAGTCCATCCCACAATCTAGCAAGCAATTGTCAATTTTGTTCGTCTGGATTAGGAATATTGTTTTTTGACATTTTCTCATAAAGATCTTGAATGAAGATTATAGATCTTAGAAAATCAAGCTCTACACTTCATTATTTTTAATCACAAAAACAATAGAAATAATTGTGTATTAGTCTACGGAAAACAGACTGTGCGAAGAATATAATTTCTGCAAACTGTCACATGTATAGAAAACATGTCGGATTGTTTCCATAATTTATAGTTTTTTAAAATTTAAAGTTCGTCGGATATCTAATGATATGATCATAGTTATCATTATAAAATAGAGGTCAGATATCCGACGACCGAATTCGGATAATCGAATGCCGTCGAATATCCGACAATGCCATGCATCAATAAAAAATTGCTCAAAATTTGTAATTTAAAAGGTGAAATCCGACGACACAGTCAATATCGTCGGATATTCTCGTCAGATTTTGGTTGCAAATTTTGTTGTGGAAACAAACTTGGTCTCATTTTCACCAACAAATGGTTATGTTTCTAGGACCTATTTTCTAACAGGATGTTGTTAACTACATGGATACATAGGTACTGAAGAGAAGCATTCAAGATTGGGGGGAAAAGAAGAGGACTTTGTGATACAAGAATCTAAATTGCGAGGTTGGATCCACTGAAACTTAGAGAATCCACCATTTACACGGGACCAATATTTGATCAATATGAAGTGTTGTGGGTTGAGCTCCCTGTAAATTTATTCAAGTGGTTTAAAAGACTTGCAAAATCCTTAGAACATAGCAAACGACATCAAATAACTATGCAGTGGACTCGAGGGGATCTAGTAGCATTGCATCGATTAGATACTCCACTAGCTAGGGATGCCAATTTATGGATAGAAAGCACTTTGAATAGATATATTGTGGGATTTGCATCCAAAAACCAAGTACTAGTCTATATCTAGGGTTGAAGAAGAACTCAAGAAAGGAGCATGAGGAAGACTAATGAAGGAAGTTTCATTGTGGATTTAGACCTAGATGGTTGAGTACATATTTTTTCCACTGAACATGATTATAATGGAGGAGTAAAACCCTCGCGCCACTGGGGCATGATCGAAGTGATGCTACCAAGTTGAAGAAAGTAGAAATTATGTGCAATGGGGGTGGGATCTACTAGTGATTCTAGGGATGTGTGTGTAGCAAAACTATTGGAAATATGTGAAAAGTGGTGGAAAATGAATATGAGAAAAGAAAAGAAAAGAAGTGCACAACTAGAATAGGAGTTGCAATATGGAGAGAGTAGTGAAGATAGGGAAAGTGAGTTCTAAAAGGTAAAGTGATGAGAGGAACTGGTCAGTTTATTGTTGAGAGGAAGAGAGATAGAAGTGGAGGATGACCTAGAAAGGAGGATTTGAGAGAAGGTGTAAGAGACTGCAAAGTTCAGTTACCAAGTATCAGATTTCCAAATCAGTCACCTAAGCCTGCCCTTGAAGAAGTTGTAGAATAATCAGAATTGTCCAGACCTATGGAAAATGATAGAACCCCAGAAATTGAACCCCGCGTTGTTAAAGAAATAGATACTAGAATTAATGACAAAAAAATTCCCTCAACTACCCCCTACGTTCCTTTACAAACTTTTGTAGTTCCTTTTAATAACCCTATTTTATATTTACCCTAGTACAATTACATAGTTTGTAGTTCTAATAGTTTACAAGCTAGTGCGGTAGTGAGTGGAAGTAGTAGAGGTTTTTACTAGACACAATGTGGCCCAACCTAGACACCAAGGATTTGTATTGGTAGGATCCCCAATTGCCAGTATGGCTAGAGTACAAGAAGTCTCATATATGAAATTCCTAGAGTTTTAGGGAGGAGGAAATAAAGCTGATGCATAACAACATTGGTTTCTTTGTGAATCCATTTGGAACTACAGAGGGATGCCTCCTGCATCAAATATGATTGAATTTTAGACTCGATTGCACATAAGATCTATACAATGGTATATGAAGTTGATCAAATGAAGGGATACGAATGCACCATCCCTAATGCTACAAGAGTTAAAGAAGTTTTTCTTAGATGATTTTCAGCTTTCGAAGTCAGAACAAAAATGAATTGTAGGATTGAGAAAAATCCAACAAATACAAGGAGAATTATATTGGGATTATGTGCAATGATTAAGAGACATGTTGGCCAAGATTTCATTCCCTGTAAATGATTCCCACCATAAAGAATGGTTTATTGAAGTACTATTACCTTTGACTCAGATTCTCTTATCGCAATAGGTCATTGCCTCACCTCAAACCACTTTGGAGCAGGAAACAAAGACTTAATCAATGGATAATTATTCAGTTGGAACACTAACTGGAGCATCATCCTGATCTACCATCAATTGATCGCAAGTGTACAATCAAGTTCTTTCTTTAACATAGTAGATTCAAGAGTTGGTTATACCTAATCCATACTGAGTACAAGTGTTGAGCATAGGTTGTATGATAGAATGTCATCACACATCGTAATGTTCATGATTGAGGGGAGGAATACAAATTCTAGGAGGACCATTTACTAGTGGGACAGGTGCGACCACTATGCAAGTAGTTGCAACAAACCCATTCCGCATGACCAATATCCCAACATATCCATATCCTCATATTTATTCTTCAAATCAATACTTTGATATCTACAAAGTGTTTGGAATCCATCGGGACTCTTTCCTATTCTACAAAATTACTCTTTGGTACCAAATACACTATATTGTGAATTTTGTGGGTCTACACCACATAGTACATAAAAGTGCATAGTTCTAGATGCTCTAAAACATAGGTTAGATCAATCCATATACAGGGTCTTAGATCAATCATAAGAAAGAGGAGGTGTAAGAGGATGTGAAATTGGGTTTGGAGCTGGTAGATTAGGAGGGAGCACAAGCCCAATCCATTGTTACAATTGTAATGCGATAGGACATCTGGATCAAGATTGTAACCTCCAAAAACTACCATGGTCCAACTATTTATGAATGAAAACTCACAGTATTGAAGAGTTTCCAGAGCTTATTGTGAAGTGGGAAGATCGCACACAACGACTAGAAAATTTGATTAACTATGAGCCATAAGAGAACCACAATCTAGCAATATTGTTTGTCAGTCCGGGAGGTGCTAAAATGGGTGCATATATATTGGATCAATCAAGAGTATCCCAACATTTCAAAAGAAGCTCTGTGAACGATGAATTTTTATCCATCCCACAAAAAGAATTTTTTAGGTATGTCATTGAAATGTTTCAGCTGATGTCGACTTCAACAGTGAGATATGTTGTGAGACCAACGTAGAATGATAGGGTGGATGATGTGTTAAGAAATTGTAGAAGGAATATAGTTCCAAGATATTCATGAAAGGTAAGAGACCCTATCTCTCTATGGTTTACCTTATTGGGAGATATCTTGGAATATGAAGACTCAACATGCAAGTTGTGGAAAATTATTCACACAATTTCTAGTGTTGTAGAAGACAATGAATAAATACATGCCCCTCTTCTTGAACGAAAAACCTCGTTTGGGTAGAAGAGAAGGAATAAAAGGACTATACAAGAATTCATATTAGATGCTTACATCCATGGATATGATATCAATAATGTAATGTTGGATTTGGGATCTAATGTTAATATTATTCTAAAGAATTCCCGACGAAGGAATTGATTGCTTCTCCCTTGTTTACTCTCCCATTCAGTTGAGGATGGATAAACAATATCACATTTCCCTATTGGCCAGTTGGATAATATAGAAGTGGACTTAGCATGTGTAAATACCTTCACTAGTTTTTAGGTGACTAAGAACATGGCAGGGACTGATCCATATCCATATCTTCTCGGAATATAATGGGATTACAAAAGATACAATGTGATTGACCCAAAGAATGGAAAAATGACTTTTGAAGATGATGGTATAAAGGTTACACAACCTATGGACCCCCTTCAAGGACCAATTTAAAATGAACCAATACTTGAGAAATATGGAAAGGGATGTTCTAGCTAACATGTACACATTAATGGTATGTAAAAGGGAGGACTATGTGAATCCTACATGGTAATTTTTAAGGGCGAAATTTCGCCAATTGGCTATTTTTTGGGCTTTTTTTTAAAGAATAAATTCGTTATTTGGTCATTTTAGGTCTCTAATATCGCCTATATTTACATAAAATATGTTTTTAATCATAATATTCGCCAAAATTTACACATTTTAGTAGTAAATTGTATGTTTCATATTTAATATTCGCCTACCTATCTATATACATGTTTTTTTCAATCTAAAATAATCGCCTAGGATACTATACTTAAGTATAATATTAGAATCCTTAAAAAATACCCTGGAATCCTACATCATATGGCTCTGTAAGCTAGAGAAACATTTTCTCCTTTGACAATGCTTTTGAAGAAGCATTGGATGATTGGTAGAATGGACTAGATGAGTTATCCTCTTAACGTTGCATAATGATAAATTCGATCTAATGGATTGGAGTATAAGTTCCATATCCCCTAGTAATATGCCACGGTGTTAACAAATTGGATGGGTTTGTACAGCAAATGAATACATGTGTTGCAGAAGATTATCGAATGGATGTTTTAGATATGGAATTCATAGGTAATCCTTGCGGGAATTATATGGTACTAATACCATGTATGAATTCAACAAGTCAAGAATAATGAAACATAGAAGTCCTCACTAAAATATTGCTCAAAGATTTGCATAATTAAGAATAAAAACTGAAACAAAATTATGTGAGACTGAACACAATTAATGTCAATTCCATAATGATCATATTCATTAATTAGAGTACAATAAATAATACATATCAAGAGACAAAATAGAATGCCTAGAAGGAAAGTTGTAAAGCTCACAAAATGAATGCTTACTAAAAGCAACAAAAAAAACCTAGGTGGAAAAAACACTTTCCAAATCATTCTAAAGTATCACGAATTGGAAAACTCAGTATGGACAGCTCATGAGTGAAGAAAAAGGAAAGTGATCAAAAATTTTGGAGAGAAGAAAGAGATGGAGGGCGAGTTGGCCAAGTAGAGATAGTTGCCAAGTCAAACTAGCTTTACCTTATCTACTAAAAAGCAGAAAAAGCAAGATAAAGATATCTAAAGTAGGAAGGCGCACTTCTAAGCTAGGATTGGCATAAAATTAGAGAGAATCAGGAAAGATATTATCCATAATTTACCCAAGTATTCCATAGTGAATTAGGCTGGAATGTGGTCCAATATAAGTCTAAATTAGGCCAACTACCTAGTCTAAACCTAGGAAATTAATAAAAAATGACTAATGTATTTTATCCTAAGTCTAAAGTGGGTTTTTAAATGTTCCAACAACTCACCTTAATCATGAATGAGAGTGAGTAAATTATGTGTAGGGCCCAAGAAAAAAGGCTTGCGGTCACCCAATTACAATTATTATGCCTAAGTAAACTAAGGAAACAGGGAAAACCTCATGCGAATAAAACCCTCCCTCAAAAAATGCACATGTGCACACCAAAAAATGTTGTTTCTCCAAACTCAAGTAGGTGTGGACGTGATCAGATGTTTGGAGGTATCTTCATCATGGGAAGAAGTGGATCATGCTCCAAAAACATGTGGTTGAATTCTCCATCAATGGAAGAAAGCAAATTTGGAAGCTCCTTGAACTTGCTCTTGAACATAACAAATCCATGAATATGTAGACCATTCTAGAACTCAAAATTTGAACCAATCAAGGTAGTATCAACTCCAATCAGATATTATTTATGATTCCTTGAGATCTCCTTTGAACCAGCATGGGTGATATTAGGACCAAAATCACAAAGATATACCTGAGACTTGAACTGAATTGAATGGTAGTGTCCTCCATCTTTAGTGCAACTCTGAGAACATGTGCCAATGATCAAATAGAAGTACATAGGAAGCATGTGATCAAGGAGGGAGAATATATCAACTTAAAAATTTGATCTAACCTCCAAAACATTTAGTAGATCATCATTCTGCACACCAGGACACTCATGTGAAAGAGAGGATTCAAAAACCTCTTCAGATTCTAGAGCATGAACTGGATTATCTTGCTCAGAATTTAGAATAGAATATTTATGAGAGAAAACGTGACAATTGATGGACATCTCATCAGAAAAATAATCTCCATATTTTGTATCTTCTTCATCAACAACATTGGGATGTGCACTAGAAGAGGATAATTCTTCAAATTTAGGAACTAGTGTTGAATTTTTTGTGGTATAATCTTCATCAAAGGGTACTTCTTCAGAAAATATTGTGACCAAGCCATTAGTGACATCAATGAGATTATTTGAGGAGGTATATATGGTATTCTCTCTCTCTCTCTCTCTCTCTCTCTCTCTCTCTCTCTCTCTCTCGATATGTCTTGTCTCTTCCTCATCATCTTGCATTCCAAATTATCTATTCAAAATGCACTAGAGATCACTTGGAGTATCAATAATATCAATGAGGTAGCACATCTTTGAAGATATGACCAAATGCATTGATCCAAAATCTCTATCACAATCATTAAACTAATCATTCTTCTCTTTTGAGGATTCTAGTTCTTCAACAAATCCAATAGATATCTCATAGAGACATTTTCTTTTAAGATATGCCTCATCTTTGACTTCCACTCAACATAGTTGAGTGGTGTAAGAAGAGGAACTGAATTCAAATCCATGAAGTTGTACCTACAAAACAAACTTTGAAACTTATACTAGAAGACTTATATGAATCTAACATATGAGATCCCTAAACTCTAATACCATGTGATAATTCTATGGTACTGATACCATGTATAAATTCAACAAGCCAAGAATCTTGAAATAGAGAAGTCCTCACTAAATGATTGCTTAAATATTTGCATAATTGAGAAGAAAAACTGAAACATAATTATGTGAGACTAAACACAATTAATGTCAATTCCATAATGATTATATTAATTAATTAGAATAAAATAAATAATACATATATTAGGAAAGAAAATAGGATTCCTAGAAGGAAAGTTGTACAGATCACAAAATGCAGGCTTACTAAAAGAAAAGAAAAAAATGTAGGTGGAAAAAAAACTTTCCAAATCAATCTAAGGGATCACGAATTGGAAAAATCAATATTGGAAGCTCACGAGTGAAGAAAAAGGAAGGTTATCATGAATTTTGGAGAGAATAAAGAGATGGAGGGAGATTTGGCCAAGTATATATAGTTTCCAAGTCAAACTAGCTTTACCTTATTTACTGAAAAGCAGACAAAGCAGGATAATGTTGTCTAAACTAGGAAGGAACACTTCTAAGCTAAGATTGGCATAAAATCATACATAATTAGGAAATATAATATCCAGAATCTACCCAAGTTCTCCCTAGTGACTCAAGATGGCATGTGGTCCCATAAAAGACAAAATTAGGCCAATTACCTAGGAAATTAATAAAAAATGACTAATGTATTTTATCCCAAGTCTAAAGTGGGTTTTTAAATGTTCCAACACTCCTGCAATAGGGTGGAAAAAACATAAAGATGATTTACCTAATTGAATCCAAATGATATAGATCTAATGATCTATTTCAAACCTTCCCAAGTATGCCAACCGAGCTGAAAAAATATATATCGGTGAGACAAATCCTTTCGTTTACATAGATTACTACATACGAAAAATGGGATGTAGATGGATTGAATATAGAATTTTGGGTTCACTATTTATTCCATGATTTGGACCCATTCCCAAGGTTTGGAACACACATGAAGGAACATGGTAGCAAACCGGGTGTTGGAGGAAACTAAGCGCAAAATTTTGCTGATATTTTTCTTTCTTCGGAACATGTGATACTGTTAAGGATTCCCTAATGGATATCTGGGAATTTGTTTTCACTGTTAGAAGGAAAAATGTGGGAAACCCATACATCTTCCCACTCCATCAAGAATTTCCTAACACATTTGTCTCTATTTTGAACATAGGATCCTTTCTTTGTTTCACAAAGATTGATAAGGAGAATCCAAACCCTGATAATATGGAACACTTGCGATACTTAACCTTCAAAAAATATTAAGGATCCCAAGAGGTGCAATAGTGAAATCCAAAGTAAGATGAGGGTTTGTATAAATAACCTATAGATATATGGAAATTCAATATCGATACCAAAGACAAACCAAAAATGGTAGCCACGGGAGATTATTGGGATGAGTAGATGGTGTTCGAAATCATATCACTCCTGAAAGAGTATGAAGATTTATTCCCGTAAATTTTTATAGACATCAAAGGAATAAAGGGTGATATGGGAGAAATGAATATCATCTTGAAATATTATACCAAACCTGTGAAGCATTGATCATAGTGATTTAACTCCCCGAGTTAAAGATAAAGTTAACAAGGAAATTGACCACATGTTGAACAGTAGCCTAATATTTAATGTGTATGAATATGATTGGATTATCCCAAACCTAATTCAGAGTAAGAAGGACACTGAATATATCAGATTCTATGTCAATTATTGAATCCTGAATTCTTCATTTGTTCATGACCTATTTCTGACACCCTTCATCGATGAGGTGCTAGATAAAGTAGCCAAGAATGAGGATTACTCTTTTATAGATGGATTCTTAGGGTATAACCAGGTACAAATCAAATAATAATATAAGAAAAAAAACTTTAAAACAAAGTGGGGATCCTTTTCTTATAATCTCATGCCTTTCGGTCTAAAGAATGGATCTGCAATATTTTTGAGGATTGTAATAGAGGCTTTCAAAGAATTCCTTCATAAATTCTTGTAAGTGTACTTGGATGACTGGATAGTTTACAAATTACTCAAAGACCATGTGGCGCTACTCCAATTAATGTTGGAATCACTATCGACAAATATAGATTTCCTTGAATTTGTGAAACTGCATTTTCTATGTCCCTTTTGGAAACTTATTGGGTCACATTGTTTGCCATGAAGGAATCTTGGTATATCTCACAAAGATCATTTCCATCGTAAATATTCCATCCCTTACCTCCATAAGGTAGTTGCAATCCACTTTGGATCATATAGGATATTATATATAGTTTATATGCAACTACGCCTCTATCAAAACTCCTTTAGAAAGACTCTTGAGCAAGGCAGAAGCATTCAACTATACCAAAGACCGTGAAAGATATTTTTCAATATTGAAGGATAAAATGGTCAATGCTCCAATTCTTACATTTCTTGACTAGGTAAAATCATTCCACGTCCATGTTGATGCATTAGTTATTTCCCTTAGAGGTATGGTATATCAACAAGGTGAAGGAACAATTGACCATCCCATCTACTTTGTTAACATGAAACTATCTTAAGATGAGTGCAACTATACAACCACATGAAGAGAAGGGTTGGAGATGATTTATGCTTTGTAGAAGTTTCACCACTACTTGCTGGGAGGACACTTTAAGATTTTCATAGACCATTTGACTCTCAATTACCTAGTGAATATACCTATGTTAACATGATGGATTTGAAGATGGTTTCTCTTATTTCAAGAATTCTATTTCAAAGTCACTTACAATCCAGGAAAGTACAATCATGAACCTGATAACCTATCGTGACTAGAAATAGGTGAATATGAAATATCGATCAATTATCAGTTACCTCATGTATATTTGTTCATAGTTAAGTCCATTGTATACCACTTAGAAGATATTTCCTTGTTTATAAAAACAAGGAACCATAAAACTATACCGAAAATCAGAAATGTCATCTAGTAGTAAGGGTTGCGAAATATCAGTTGATCCCATGAAAACTATACAAGTTGGAAACATGTGGAATTTTATGCCATTGCATCCTAGATCATGAACAAATAAATATATTATGGGAATTCCATGTATGATACGTGTCTCCCAAGAGGTCGACAGGAGGACGCCAGAGTCAAATGACTGAGTCAGCTACTGTTATGGAAGATGCTTATAGTGATAGTTTGATCAGAGAAAAAACTATGAAGAATAGCATACACTAGACAATAAAAAACTACAAAAAATTAATAGACAATGCCAATCACAGAATAATGTGAGACAGGAATTGATAACAGAGAAACCCCAAGGGTGAAAACTCTAGTTGTATTAAGGATTTGTTGTAAGAGGTTGAGTGTAGGAACCGACGAGAACCAATCAATCCTTCTATTTAGGAATTCCTCTTAATGAAATCAAGAGAAAATTACCAAAATCTACATCTTCGAGCTTACAAGTATTTATACAATTCTGAGGGATGCTTGGGTAACTACCCACTGCATTTCAGCTGACAAAGGATATTTGCAAAGAGATCATGTGTCTTCTCCCCATTCTCTAGATAGAATAAGATGAAGAGACATTGTTTTGATGTTGATGGTGATTCAAATTCCTTTCGACTGCTCATAATGTCATTTTACATGTGCTAAAAACATTAACTATCGTCATGTGTGTATGATGATATGTTAGGTTCCATCAAGCATGTTCCATCGGTAATGTGCCATAGGGCATGTGCCATCGGTCATGTGCAATCAGTCATCAAGTTGTGGAGTCCATTGATCCATTGGGATGAGCGAGTCGACGATTTGACCAAGTAGTCGACTAGGACTAGCAATAGTTGATATATCCAGTTGATTCTTGGGATGGACCAGACCTTCCCCCCTTAAGTGGAAATGTACCCCATTTCCTACTCACAAAGATGAGGAAACTTGAGCTCCAATTTAGAGAGAGGATACAACTTTCCTTGAGATGGGATTTGTCCTACATTGGGAACTTGAAACAAGGGAACTGTTCATGTCCTTGTATGGTGTGCTTTTTATCAAACGATGGTGTCAGTGGAAAGAGGATCTTGAGTGTTTGGGTGTATATCTTCTGGTTCAATTAGTTGTAATTCGATTTGTTCCAATAATGGCATAAAATATGGTCGAAGCAAGTTCACATTGAATACTGGATGCGAACCCAAGTATGGTGGAATGCTAAGCATAAAATCATTTCCCCTAATTTTCTCAATAATGATATAAGGACCATATCGTAAAGGTTTCATCTTCTTATGTGTTAAGATTTAATATGCTAATACATAAAATAGCAGCATTACATTCCATTTCACAATAATAGCATATACAGGATCACTGAAGAAACAACAAGCATAGCATAAACACAAGAGACACAGATTTATCCTAGTAAACCCTCATGGGGTAGAAAACCCAGCAAAGCTTCCTCAATATAGATGAACAGCAATATACAAAGATGCAAACCAAAGACATGATCTCCTCCTCCACCATAGAAGACCTCTCCTCCACAAGTGCGCCTTTCTCAAGTGAGTGTGTGTCTCAAATGAGGAATACACTTCCTCTATTTATACACTACTCCGACTTGTGTTTTACACAAGAACACGTAGGATCGTATTTAACCAATGGGTTAAATACCCCACTACAACTGACTGGGCCAACCCCTCTAGGGTGGTCTAATAACCCTTTGACCCACATAACACATAGAGGGCCGACCCCCACTAGGGAAGTCTAATAACCCGAGTTACCACATTCTGACGGAGGAATAAACATCTCTGGATATACAATAAGATCTTCACAGAGGAATGAAACATCTCCGGAATAATAAAGTACAAATATAATATTCTTTGAAGTTACAATATCTCAACACTCCCCCTTAACGAGAAGGATATTATAGCAGTATCTGCATGAGCAAGGAGTCATCAACATCATACATGATACATCTATAAATCATTGGAAGCTTTCTCAACATCATCAGTAACTCAAGCAGTTACTGGAACATCTTCAATACTGGAACATCAACATCTTCAGTACTGAGGCTTTATCTTCTGCAGCACTCAAACAGCTACAACAACATCAACATCTAGATCCTCATGATCATCAGTATCGTCATCTCACGATCATCAGCATCGTTATCACACGATCATCAGCATCATCATCACACGATCATCAGCATCGTCATCACACGATCATCAGCATCATCATCACACGATCATCAGCATCGTCATCATACGATCATCAGCATCGTCATCACACGATCATCAGCATTGTCAACACACGATCATCAGCATCGTCATCACACAAGTATCCATACCGATACAAGTAACCACATCATTAATACAAGTATCCATACCGATACAAGTAACCACATCATCAATACAAGTATCCTACCGATACAAGTAACCACATCATCAATACAAGTATCCTATCGATACAAGTAACCACATCATCAATACGAGTATCCATACCGATACAAGTAACCACATCATCAATACAAGTATCCTACCGATACAAGTAACCACATCATCAATACAAGTATCCTACCGATACAAGTAACCACATCATCAATACAAGTATCCTACCGATACAAGTAACCACATCAGCAATACGAGTATCCATACCGATACAAGTAACCACATCAAGTATCCTACCGATACAAGTAATCACACAATCATATTACAGGATGATCAATCCTGCTCTCTTTAGGACATAGGTCCATGGATGATGCAATCCAGTCATGTACCTTTTGAACCGAAGTCCAGGGATGATCCAGTCCTATCATGTACCTTTTGAACCGAAGCTCGGGGACGATCCAGTCCTATCATGTACCTTTTGAACCGAAGCTCAGGGACGATCCAGTCCTATCATGTACCTTTTGAACCAAAGCTCAGGGACGATCCAGTCCTATCATGTACCTTTTGAACCGAAGCTCAAGGACGATCCAGTCCTATCATTCAATTCTCGGAGACCTCATGTCTACGGCTCAATTCAAAGGACTAAAGTCTGAGGACGATCCAATCCCCTTACCTGTTCATTCAGGATTTTGTTCTCGGTGACATCATGTCTACGGCTCAATTCAAAGGACTAAAGTCCGAGGATGATCCAATCCCCTTACCTGTTCATTCAGAATTTTGTTCTTGGAGACATCATGTCTACGGCTCAATTCAAAGGACTAAATTCCGAGGATGATCCAATCCCCTTACCTGTTCATTCAGGATTTTGTTCTCGGAGACATCATGTCTACGGCTCAATTCAAAGGACTAAAGTCCGAGGACGATCCAATCCTTACCGTACATTTAGGACCGCGTCCAAGGATGACTTAATCCTCCACCGTACATTTAGGACCACGTCCAAGGATGACTTAATCCTCCACCGTACATTTAGGACCACATCCAAGGATGACTTAATCCTCCACCGTACATTTAGGACCACGTCCAAGGATGACTTAATCCTCCACCGTACATTTAGGACCACATCCAAGGATGACTTAATCCTCACCGTACATTTAGGACCACGTCCAAGGATGACTTAATCCTCCACCGTACATTTAGGACCACGTCCAAGGATGACTTAATCCTCAACCGTACATTTAGGACTACGTCCAAGGATGACTTAATCCTCCATCGTACATTTAGGACCACGTCCAAGGATGACTTAATCCTCAACCGTACATTTATGACCACGTCCAAGGATGACTTAATCCTCCACCGTACATTTAGGACCACGTCCAAGGATGACTTAATCCTCAACCGTACATTTAGGACCACGTCCAAGGATGACTTAATCCTCCACCGTACATTTAGGACCACGTCTAAGGATGACTTAATCCTCAACCGTACATTTAGGACTACGTCCAAGGATGACTTAATCCTCCACCGTACATTTATGACCACATCCAAGGATGACTTAATCCTCCACCGTACATTTAGGACCATGTCCAAGGATGACTTAATCCTCCACCGTACATTTAGGACCACATCCAAGGATGACTTAATCCTCCACCATATATTTAGGACCACGTCCAAGGATGACTTAATCCTCAACCGTACATTTAGGATCACGTCCAAGGATGACTTAATCCTCCACCGTACATTTAGGACCATGTCCAAGGATGACTTAATCCTCAACCATACATTTAGGACTACATCCAAGGATGACTTAATCCTCCACCGTACATTTAGGACCACATCCAAGGATGACTTAATCCTCAACCGTACATTTAGGACCACGTCCAAGGATGACTTAATCCTCAACCGTCCACCAAGGACTTCATTCTCGAAGACATACATCTACGACTCTTCTTTAGGACTGAAGTCCAGGGATGATCCAATCCCCTCACATGTTCACCAAAAAATTCATTCTCGAAGACATACGTCTACGGATCTTCTTTAGGACTGAAGTCCAGGGATGATCCAATCCCCTCACATGTTCACCAAGAAATTCATTCTCGAAGACATACGTCTACGGCTCTTCTTTAGGACTGAAGTCCAGGGATGATCCAATCCCCTCACATGTTCACCAAGAACTTCATTCTCGAAGACATACGTCTACGACTCTCTTGAGGATGATGCAATCCTATCATGTCCACCAAGGACTTCATTGTCGAAGACATACATCTACGGCTCTTCTTTACGACTGAAGTCTAGGGATGATCCAATCCCCTCACATGTTTACCAAGAACTTCATTCTCGAAGACATACGTCTACGGCTCTCTTGAGGATGATGCAATCCTATCATGTCCACCAAGGACTTCATTCTCGAAGACATACGTCTACGGCTCTCTTTAGAACATATGTTCAAGGATGATGCAATCCCCTTACATGTTCACCAAGAACTTCATTCTATAATTACACCATTAAGAGAATGGTATTATCTATCCACTTGGAGCAAACATCTTGTTATGATTCTCTTCCTCTTTCTAAGAGAATCTTCTAGCCATGAGCCTTCTATATTTTGTTTGATTTGTAAATCTTCTTGTTGAACATCCATCACTTGTGCGGTGTTCATTATTCTTCATGATCATTCCTACAAAACAAAATTAAGTACATGATTAGTAATACTTCATAATCATGAAATCATGAAATCCTGTTGACATGATAACCTATTATGCATACAGATATCATTTACATAGTTATGCAACTATCTTGACCAATACTTTGGCACAACACTTTCCCATATCCTGTATGCATACAGTGGCTATCTAGATGCCTTCCATCTCTACCAGAACATACTATCGAGAGTGTGCACAGCTCTCAGCATGTCAGCAAAGAGGTTTCATTCTAGACAAGCAACAATGGAATGTTTGTCCAACTTACCAATCATATGCATATTAGTAGTATACTGTTCAATGCTCTATGAATGTTTACACTCAGCATCATATATTCTATGCATACAACCTATTGCAGGAAATATCATTTACTATTTCAAATAACAACTCAAATACTTATCTTTTATGTTTGTGTGGTTGCCTCCCGCTTGATCTTCTGTATGTCTTTTGAACATCTATTCATTCTGTACCACTCTGCATGCTCAAGTGTGCACTAGTGTCATCCTCATGATCTCATACACAAACATACATTCATTAGTATATTCTCAAAACATTCTAATTCTAAATAATGTTGAATATGTATAGTCATGATCATTAGTATTTAGGGTTTCAAGGAAGTCTTCTTTTACTCATGCATATTCTTGTTTGATCATAGTACTCTTCTGGTTAGTTAATCAAGATAAGAGATATAATGTGCATAAACCCTTGATTAACTTTATTAATAAGCATAACCAATCATACCAAGTATACTTATATAGGGGATCCTAACACAAGGTAAGATTCTAACTTGACATAGGAAAACATACCTAGATTAGTATACCTGCTTAGTTATGTACAACATAACTAAACAATCTCTTCAATGATTTAGAGATCCTGAGCTAGAACCTGCATGTCTCATAGGTTAAGCATAATATATCAAAGTCATACATACCTCGTAAGTAGAACAAAGATTATGGATGAGTCTTTGTCTTCATGTGGAACTTGATTTGTCTTTCGTGATGTACCTGAATCTTGTTAGCAGATAACATCAACCTCACACAACACCATAATGCATTAGTACAATCATATATCCCTAATAAATGAATGTCTTTGATCATTCACATGCATTCATACTGTTACTAGGGTGATAAGATAAGTCTAACATTAATCAAGATTGTACTAACAAATAATATGAAGACAAACACATTATGAATTTAATCAGGAATCAGATTTCAAGACATACCTGAACCTCCTTGAGTCATACCTGTCGAGACTTCTTGTAGTCTTCTTATGTAAGGCCTTAGCCTCAACTCCCCCTGAAACTTGATCTGGAGCTTGATTAGGGTTTGCTAGAGAAACCCTAAAAATTCAATCTTTGACTTTCACACTTCTGAATGGATGGAAGGATGTGTCTTGCTATGCTGATCAAACTAGCATAATTCAATTTTGAAATCTCCAAAATTTGACCCCTCAAAATTGCCTTTGAAACTTCTGGATCTTCTGGACAGGAACCCGAACTAGGGTTTGATGAAGCCCACCTTTCTGTCCAATCAAAAGGTTCGATCCAAGGCTCTAAAATCTTATTTTTCTGAGGAGCTTCCAGCCGTGGTTACAGACTTCAAAAATTCCAACTTTTGCTGAAGCCCTAATTTTCCATCTTTCTAATCAAAATCCCGAGCTAGGGTTTAATCAAGCCCGGTCTTCTACCCAACCAAAAAATTTGATCTTGGTCTCTAAATTTTGATTTTCCTGAGTAGCATTCAGCCGTGGATTCCGATTCCAAAAATTCTAACTTTCTCCGAAACCCTAAATTCCGGAAGCCATGAATAAAGGTGCTCCAAAAATAATTCTGTTTTGACAGAAATATGTACCTGCTTGTTTCTTCTATAAATCCAAAATTTTTACTCCACAGGGTCTAAAAACTTTTTCTGCAGTAGCTTGACCTATCATCTTTCCATCCTGATAGGTCTGACCTCAATTGGATTTTCTGAGAGAGAGTTATGCCAAATGTCGTAACGTGACCTGTTTTGGGATAATACAAGAGAGCAAACTTGTATGGCGTGCCACGTGTCACTGTTTGAACTTCGGCCTCTGAAAACGTTTCCTGAGATAGCTCGCCCTATTATATTTCCATCCTGATAGGTCTAACCTCAGTTGGACTCTCTGAGAGAGATTTATGCCACGTGTTGCAACATGACCTATTTATGGGATAAAACAGGAGAGCGAACTTGTACAGCGTGCCACATGTCACTGGTTCACCTTCGGCCTCTAAAAACATTTCCTGAGATAGTAAAGTCTGTGTACTACCTGTCACTTTTTACAAAATTTCATTTGGAGCTTCCTAGCCCAAGTTATGACCTTTTTTCCTAGGTCACCTGATTTTGACTGAGATCTGGATGAGGCAGAAACCCTAACTTGTACTGATCATAAATTACAAAGTACAACGAATCTGAGGGTGCCCTTTGGACACAAGATACCTGGAGATGTTATATATGACCTGTAAAGGTTTCAGATCCTGAACCTTCTCCAAAATGAATTTATAGTGAAAGTGCCACGATGACTTGTTTTTTCTATATAAAACCCTAACCTTCAAATTGTCGTAAGTAAAGCAAGTGTCGTAAGTGCCATACCTTGCCTTCCTTCAGTTTAGCTCTGATACCATGTTAAGATTTAATATGCTAAGATAGAAAATAGCAGCATTACATTCCATTTCACAATAATATCATATACAGGATCATTGAAGAAACAACAAGCATAGCATAAACACAAGAGACACAGATTTATCCTGGGAAACCCTCATGGGGTAGAAAACCCAGCAAAGCTTCCTCAATATAGATGACCAGCAATATACAAAGATGCAAACCAAAGACATGATCTCCTCCTCCACCATAGCAGACCTCTCCTCCACAAGTGCGCCTTTCTCAAGTGAATGTGTGTCTCAAATGAGGAATACACTTCCTCTATTTATACACTACTCCGACTTGTGTTTTACACAAGAACACGTAGGCTCGTATTTAACCAATGGGTTAAATACCCCACTACAACTGACTGGGCCGACCCCTCTAGGGTGGTCTAATAACCCTTTGACCCACATAACACATAGAGGGCCGACCCCCACTAGGGAAGTCTAATAACCCGAGTTACCACATTCCGACGGAGGAATAAACATCTCCGGATATACAATAAGATCTTCACGGAGGAATGAAACATCTCCGGAATAATAAAGTACAAATATAATATTCTTTGAAGTTACAATATCTCAACATTATGAGGGTCACTGAATCTTTGTTTCTTGAGATGCAACTAGACCTAATCCCTAATTTTGAATGAATGAAGAATACGATGCTTATTGTATCAAGCCTTGTATTTTTCACTAGCTCCCTGCAACATCTCATGTGCTTGTTTTTGAATGTCACACACCTGATCCTTTACCTTGAGTGCCTTTTCAATTTATTACTTCCCACGATTGTTTTTGACCAATGCAATCGGTCGGCTAACTAAGTCAATAGCGTCGATGGTTGAAATCCATAGCATATTTCAAACAAACTCTTTCTTGTTGAACTATGTTGTGCTCAATTATACCTATGTTGGATGTATGGAATATTTGTGTCCCATTTTTTGTAGTGCTTGTGGTTGTACATGCGAAGTAACTGTACCACCATGCGATTCACAACTTTCGTTTGTCCCTCAGTCTAAGGATGGAATGATGTTGACATAGAGAACTATGTGTCGAGCAGTTTCCAGAGTGTCTTCTAGAATGTGTTAACAAATTTGGAGTCGCGATCAGAGATGATTGAAGTCAGCAAGCCATAGTGCTTCCAAAAATTCTCAAAGAAGAGTTGAGTAGTCTGTTGGGATTTGGTGGTCTTATTGCAAGCAATGAGTGTTGAGATATTGTAACTTCAAAGAATATTATATTTGTACTTTATTATTCCGGAGATGTTTCATTCCTCCGTGAAGATCTTATTGTATATCCGGAGATGTTTATTCCTCCGTCAGAATGTGGTAACTCGGGTTATTAGACTTCCCTAGTGGGGGTCGGCCCTGTATGTGTTATGTGGGTCAAAGGGTTATTAGACCACCCTAGACGGGTCGGCCCAGTCAGTTGTAGTGGGGTATTTAACCCATTGGTTAAATACGAGCCTACATGTTTTGTGTAAAAGATAAGTCGGAGTAGTGTATAAATAGAGGAGGTGTATTCCTCATTTTACACACTCACTCACTTGAGAGTAGCGCACTTGTGGAGGAGAGGTCTGCTATGATGGAGGAGGATATCATGTCTTTGGTTTGCATCTTTGTATATTGCTGGTCATCTATATTGAGGAAGCTTTACTGTGTTTTCTACCCCATGAGGGTTTCCCAGGATAAATTTGTGTCTCTTGTGTTTATGCTGTGCTTGTTGTTTCTTCAGTGATCCTGTATATTCTATTATTGTGAAATGGAATGCAATGCTGCTATTTTCTGTCTTAGCATATTAAATATTTATATGGTATCAGAGCTAACCTGAAGGAAGGCAATGTATGGCACTTACGACACTTGCTTTACTTACGACAATTTGAAGGTTAGGGTTTTATATAGCAAAAACCAGTCATCGTGGAACTTTCGCCATAAATCCATTTTGGAGAAGGTTTAGGATTTGAAACCTTTACAGATCGTACATAACATCTCCAGGTATCTTGTGTCCAAAGGGAACCCTCAGATTCGTTGTACTTTGTAAGTTATGATCAGTACAAGTTAGGGTTTCTGCCTCCTCCAGATCTCAGTCAAAATATGGTGACTTAGGAAAAAAGGTCATAACTTGGGCTAGGAAGCTCCAAATGAAATTTCGTAAAAAGTAACAGGTAGTACATAGACTGTACTATGTCAGGAAACGTTTTCAGAGGCAGAAGTTGAACCAGTGACACATGGAACACCGTACAAGTTCTCTCTCATGTTTTATCCCATAAACAGGTCACGTTGCGACACTTGGAATAACTTGGGCTAGGAAGCTCCAAATGAAATTTCATAAAAAGTGATAGGTAGTACACAGACTGTACTATCTCAAGAAAAAGTTTCAGAGGCCGAAGTTGAACTAGTGACACGTGGCATGCCATACAAGTCTGCTCTCATGTTTTACCACATAAACATGTCACGTTGCGACACTTGGCATAACTCTCTCTCAGAAAATACAATTGAGGTGAGACCTATCGGGATGGAAAGATGATAGGTTAGGATACCACAAAAATGTTTTTAGACCCTGCGAAGCAAAAATTTTGGAGTTACAGCAGAAACAATCAGGTACATATTTCTGTCAAAACGGAATTATTTTTGGAGCACCTTCATTCATGGCTTCCGGAATTTAGGTTTTCGGAGAAAGTTAGAATTTTTGGAATCATAATCCACGACTGGATGCTACTCAGGAAATCAAAATTTAGAGACCAAGATCAAATTTTTTGGTTGGGTAGAAGACCGGGCTTGATCAAACCCCAGTTCGGGATTTTGATCGGAAAGATGGAAAATTAGGGCTTCAGCCAAAGTTGGAATTTTTGAAGTCTGTAACCACGGTTGGAAGCTCCTCAGAAAAATAAGAGTTTAGAGCCTTGGATTGAACCTTTTTATTGGACAGAAGGGTGGGATTCATCAAACCCTAGTTCGGGTTCATTTCCAAAAGATACAGAAGTTTCGAAGGCAATTTTGAGGGGTCAAATTTTGGAGATTTCAAAATTGAAGTATGCTAGTTTGATCAGCTCAACAAGACACATCCTTCCATCCATTCAGAAGTGTGAAAGTCAAAGATTGAATTTTTAGGGTTTCTCTAGCAAACCCTAATCAAGCTCCAGATCAAGTTTCAGGGGGAGTTGAGGCTAAGGCCTTACATAAGAAGACTACAAGAAGTATGGACATGTATGACTTAAGGAGGTTCAGGTATGTCTTGAAATCTGATTCTTGATTAAGTTCATGATGTGTTTGTCTTCATATTATTTATTAGTACAATCTTGATTAATGTTAGAATTGTCTTATCACCCTAGTAACAGTATGAATGTATGTGAATGATTGAAGACATTCATTGATTAGGGCTGTATGACTGTACTAACGCATTATGGTGTTGTGTGAGGTTGATGTTGTCTGCTAACAAGATACAGGTACATCACAAACGACAAATCAAGTTCCATGACCATGACAACATGAAGACAAAGACTCATCCATAATATTTGTTCTACTTACGAGGTATGTATGACTTTGTTATATTATGCTTAACCTATGAGACATGCAGGTTCTAGCTCAGGATCTCTAAATCATTGAGGAGATTGTTTAGGTATGTTGTACATAACTAAGCATGTATACTAATCCAGGTATGTTTTCCTATGTCAAGTTAGAATCTTACCTTGTGTTAGGATCCCTTATATAAATATACTTAGTATGATTGGTTATGCTTATTCATAAAGTTAGTAACAAGGGTTTATGCATATTATGTCTCTTATCTTGATGATTTAATTAACTAGAAGAGTACTATGATCAAACAAGAATATGCATGAGTAAAAGAAGACTTCCTTGAAACCCTGAATACTAATGATCATGACTATATATATTAAAGATTATTTAGAATTAGAATGTTTTGATAATATTGAGAATATACTAATGAATGTATGTTTGTGTATGAGATCATGATGATGACACTAGTGCACACTTGAGCATGCACAGTGGTACAAAATGAATAGAAGTTCAAAAGACATATAGAAGATCAAGCGGGAAGCAACCACACAAACATAAAAGATAAGTATTTGAGTTGTTATTTGAAATAATAAATGATATTGCTTGTATGCATATTTGTATTCCTAGAATATACCATGCTGAGTGTAAACATTCATAGAGCATTGAACAATATACTACTAATATGCATATGATTGGTAAGTTGGACAAACATTCCATTGTTGCTTGTCTAGAATGAAACCTCTTTGCTGACATGTTGAGAGCTGTGCATACTCTCGATAGTATGTTCTGGTAGAGATGGAAGGCATCTAGATAGCCACTGTATGCATACAGGATATGGGAAAGTGTTGTGCCAAAGTATTGGTCAAGATAGTTGCATAACTATGTAAATGATATCTGTATGCATAATAGGTTATCATGTCAACATGACTTCATGATTATAAAGTATTACTAATCATGTACTAATTTTGTTTTGTAGGAAAGACCATGAAGAATGATGAACATCGAACAAGTGATGGATGTTCAACAAGAAGATTTACAAATCAAAGAAAATATAGAAGGCTCATGGATAGAAGATTCTCTTAGAAAGAGGAAGAGAATCATAACAAGATGTTTGCTCCTAGTGGATAAATAAGACCATTCTCTTAATGATGTAATTAAAGAAGAAGTGTGAATCAGGTTCTGTATGGGTACCCAGGATCGATAGTAAATTGATGAGCTTAATGATCACCATGGGTGATGTGGATCTCAACCTTTGCTACAAGGTTGAATATGGTTTCTATACATGGATAACATGGATGCAAGAAGGAACTCACCATAGAGTTCGAATGATGTTGAGGCTCATATCAGTAGACCCATCTAATGAGAGATGGCACAGATAGATGGCTACATAAATGAAAATGAAAGATCTCAGATTGATGCATTACTTCCTAGGTTTGGAAGTATGGCAAGGCTCAGAAGGAATCTTTCTCAACCAGGGAAAATATGCTGATAAATATTAAAAGGACTTGATGTGTTGGAATGACCACTCTCATGGATTCCAACTTGAAGCTGTTAGCGGATGACTCTTCAGAGTTAGTGGATATAACTCTGTATAGACAAATTATTGGGTCACTGATGTATCTAATAAATACTAGGTCAGATATATGCTTTGCTGTGAATACCCTAAGTCAGTATCTAGTGGAAACTAGATGTGTTCACCTATTAGTTGTAAAGCATGTGATGAGGTACCTAAAGTATACGATAGACTTTGATCTATGCTATTTTGGAGATCATGACTTCAGATGGCTACATAGATGTTGATTGAGCAGAAAGTTTATCATATAGGAAGAGCACATCGAGAAGATGGTATTGTCTAGAATCAGCCATGATCTTGTGGTTTAGTAGGAAGCAGTCCAGTATGGCTCTTAGCACAAGCGGAATATATGGCTGCTTGCTCTGCTAGTTGTGAAGCAGTATGGCTACAGGATTGTTTGACTTAGAGATAGACCCAACTGTGATACTGTGTGACAAACATAGTTGTATCAAGATGGCAGAGAATCTAGTGTTCCATGATAAGTCAAAGAACATAGAGATCTGACATTTCTATATACAAGATATGGTGCAGAAAAGGACTATAAAGTTTGAATTTGTAACAAGTTACCGATGTACTAACCAAACCTCTACCAATCCGATGATCTAACCAAACCTCTACTGATTCGATGTACTAACCAAACCTCTACCTCAAGTAAAGTTTTCCGAGACAAACTTAATATAGTTCAGAAGGACCCTCCTCGAAAGGGGGAGTGATGTGATCACTCATGATGAGATTGCCTGCATCGACAGTGAGGTCGATGATGAGGAAACCTATATTAGTGATGCCAATAGAAAGGTTGGTGGATGGTCCTTAGACAGGTTCTAAGGTGACAAGGGGAGTGCATCATCCCTGAACATATGTTCTAAAAGGAGCCGTAGACAAGATGTCTCCAAGAAAGAAGAGGATTGTATCATCCGTGGACTTTAGTCCTAAAGTGATCCATAGATAGATGTCTCCGAGAGTAAGAGGATTGTATCATCCATGGACTTTAGTCCTAAAGTGATCCGCAGACAGATGTCTCCGAGAGTAAGAGGATTGTATCATCCGTGGATTTTAGTCCTGTGAAGTGAATCGTAGACAAGATGTCTCCGAGAACAAAATCCTGAATGAACAGGTAAGGGGATTGTATCGTCCTCGGACTTTAGTCCTGTGAAGTGAACCATAGACAAGATGTCTCCAAGAACAAAATCCTGAATGAACAGGTAAGGGGATTGTATCGTCCTCGGACCATAGTCCTGTGAAGTGAACTGTAGACAAGATGTCTCCAAGAACAAAATCCTGAATGAACAGGTAAGGGGATTGTATCATCCTCGGACCATAGTCCTGTGAATTGAGCCGTAGACAAGATGTCTCCAAGAATAAAATCCTGAATGAACAGGTAAGGGGATTGGATCGTCCTCGGACTTTGGTCCTGTGAATTGAGCCGTAGACAAGATGTCTCCGAGAATAAAATCCTGAATGAACAGGTAAGGGGATTGGATCGTCCTCGGAATTTGGTCCTGTGAATTGACCCGTAGACAAGATGTCTCCGAGAATAAAATCCTAAATGAATAAGTAAGGGGATTGGATCGTCCTCGAACTTTGGTCCTGTGAATTGAGCTGTAGACAAGATGTCTCCGAGAATAAAATCCTAAATGAACAGGTAAGGGGATTGGATCATCCTTGGACTTTGGTCCTGTGAATTGAGTCGTAGACATGAGGTCTCCGAGAATTGAATGATAGGACTGGATCGTCCATGGACTTCGGTTCAAAAGGTACATGATAGGACTGGATCATCCCTAGACCTCGGTTCAAAAGGTACATGATAGGACTGGATCATCCTTGGACTTCGGTTCGAAAGGTACATGATAGGATTGGATCATCCCTGGACCTCGGTTCAAAAGGTGCATGGTAGGACTGGATCATCCTTGGACCTTGGTTCAAAAGGTACATGACAGGATTGCATCATCCATGGACTTATGTCCTAAAGAGAGCAGGATTGATCATCCTGTAATATGATCGTGTGTGTTGCAGTGTATACTTGTATTGTGTAGATACTTGTATTGATGATGCGTATACTTGTATTGTGTGAATACTTGTATTGATGATGTGTATACTTGTATTGTGTGAATACTTGTATTGATGATGTGTATACTTGTATTGTGTGGATACTTGATGATGTGTATACTTGTATTGTGTGGATACTTGTATTGATGATGTGTATACGTGTATTGGTGTGGATACTAATACTATTTATCTAGATGATGATGCTGCTGATCGTATTGATCTAGATGACGATGCTGCTGATCGTATTGATCTAGATGACGATGCTGCTGATTGTGTTGATCTAGATGACGATCATGTTGATCATGTAGATTGAGATGATCCAGATGTTGTAGATCGTGATGATCCAGATGCTGTAGATCGTGATGATCCAGATGCTATAGATCGAGATGATCCAGATGCTGTAGATCAAGATAATCCAGATGTTGTAGATCGAGATGATCCAAATGCCATAGATCGTGATGATCCAAATGTTGTAGATCGAGATGATCGTGATGCTGATGATCGTATGATGACGATGTTGATGATCATGAGGATCCAAATGTTGATGTTGTTGTAGCTGTTCGAGTGCTGCAGAAGATAAAGACTCAGTACTGAAGATGTTGATGTTCCAGTATTGAAGATGTTCCAGTAACTGTTTGAGTTACTGATGATGTTGAGAAAGCTTCCAATGATTTATAGATGTATCATGTATGATGTTGATGACTCCTTGCTCGTGTAGATGCTGTTATAATATCCTTCTCGTTAAGGGGGAATGTTGAGATATTGTAACTTCAAAGAATATTATATTTGTACTTTATTATTCCGGAGATGTTTCATTCCTCCGTGAAGATCTTATTGTATATCCGGAGATGTTTATTCCTCCGTCAGAATGTGGTAACTCGGGTTATTAGACTTCCCTAGTGGGGGTCGGCCCTGTATGTGTTATGTGGGTCAAAGGGTTATTAGACCACCCTAGAGGGGTCGGCCCAGTTAGTTGTAGTGGGGTATTTAACCCATTGGTTAAATACGAGCCTACATGTTTTGTGTAAAAGATAAGTCGGAGTAGTGTATAAATAGAGGAGGTGTATTCCTCATTTTACACACTCACTCACTTGAGAGTAATGCACTTGTGGAGGAGAGGTCTGCTATGATGGAGGAGGAGATCATGTCTTTGGTTTGCATCTTTGTATATTGTTGTTCATCTATACTGAGGAAGCTTTACTGGTTTTTCTACCCCATGAGGGTTTCCCAGGATAAATTTGTGTCTCTTGTGTTTATGTTGTGCTTGTTGTTTCTTCAGTGATCCTGTATATGTTATTATTGTGAAATGGAATGCAATGGTGCTATTTTCTGTCTTAGCATATTAAATCTTAACAATGAGGATAGCCAATTTGGAAAATTTGTCAACCACTATCAGGATTGCAACATGCTGGTGTCAGATAATAGGATATCTAGTCAAATAATCCAAGGAAATAGATTCCCATAGTTGACTAGGAACGAGAAAGGTTGTATACAAACCCAGTTGTTAGTTTGGTGGCTTGGTAATGGCACAAACCACACATGAATTTATGTACCTTCCAACATCTAGTTTGAGTGAAGGCCAATAGAAATACTTCTAGAGAACGACAAGTGTCTTTGCCACTCCAAAGTGTCCTGTTGTTTTGCTGTAGAGTGCATCCCATATGAGATTATGTCAGTGCTCACCAGAAGGTAAACACAATTTTCCTATCTTGTAAAGCATGTTATCCTTCACGTGGTAGTCCAGAACAATTGAATATTATGTCTAGAGCTATCGATATACCGTCAAAAAATCAGTGTCTTATTCATACAATCGAGACCAAGTAATGGTGTCATAACCATGCATACTTAACACTATAAGAAGCGAAGTAATTGGTGGTCAACTAAGGCAATCAGCTACTGCATTGGCTTTTCCTTTCCAATGCTTAATTACCAATTTAAATTTATGTAGGTAACCAATCAAGGCTTGATTTGTCTCGTCGTCTGCAACTTAGACTATGACGGAGTGAGATATAGAGGCTTATGGTTGGTATGGACGATCATTTATTTAACTAAAATATAATGTCTCCATTGCTTAACAGATTGTATAATGGAATATTGTTCCTTCAAATAGTTAGAATACTTACAAACAATTTCACTGAAAGATTCTTAGTGGAATGCTACTGGGTGACCTTCTTGCGTAATGATGGCCCCCATGGCATAGTCAAATGCATTGGTATCAATTTAAATGGTTTATTCAAATCAGGTAATACAAGCATTGGAACAGTGCAAAGCTTGGTCTTGAGTTGTTCAAAAGCTTGTTGTTGTGTTGTAGTCCATTTGAAAACTGTATTTCCACCTCCTTTCATTGATTGATTTAGATGTCGGGATATGTGGATGAATCCCAACAAAAATATGCAGTAAATATTCTCCAAACCAAGGAAACTCCTTAGTTCTTGAATGCTTCTTAGAATGGTCCAATCCTTGATAGCTTGTATATTTTTTGGGTCAACTCAAATGCCTACCGAGTCAATCACATATCCAAAGTATTTGATACTTGTCAATGCAAAAGAGAAACTCTCCAAGTTCAAGTAGAGTTTGTGTCATCTGATAACATTAAGCACTTGTTGAAGCTGCTGCAAATGTTCCTCCCATGATTTGATGAAAATCAAGATGTCATCTAGATAAACAATTACACATTTCCCTAAAAATGGTATAAGAACATCATCCATATATATCATGAAAGTTGCAGGTGCATTAGTTAGACCAAAAGGCATGACTAATCATTCAAATAAACCTTCACTAGTTTTGAAATCATTTTTCCATGCATATGAGGACTCTATGGGAATTTGATGATATCCCAACTTGAGGTCAAGTTTGGTAAAGAGTTTAGCATCTTTCAAGTAATCAAGTAAATCATCTATTCTAGGAAGAGGACATCGATTCTTTACTGATTTCTTTTTAAGAGCCATGTAGTTGATGCACATGCTCCATGTCCCATCTTTCATGGGAACTAGGACAACTAGACTTCCACAAGGAGAAGATCTAGGTAAAATAAGTCGTTTTCAATCAAGTCTTGAATTTGTCTATGGATTTCTTCATTTTCTAAAATAGACCTTCTGTAAACAGATTCATTGGGTAATGAAGAACCATGAACAAGATCAATGGAGTGTTTTACCTGGAAGTGTAGTGGTACTCTAGTTGGACCTTTGAACACATATTTGTGTTCTTCAAGTATTCTATATACTTTTTGTTGTTGTCAAGAGTCGTGGTTGGTAGAGAGATGACTGGTTGCTGTGATATTCCGGGAGTGTTGAGATTTGATCATTAACAACATAATTTATGAGCATGGTTAATCATCTTCCTTGATTTCTTTGTTGAAACCATCTCGACTGTTGGTGTGGTTTGACATTCAATAATGCCATACCATTGATTCTAGATTTTGATGATCACTTTCTGTGGTCTTGATTGATAGCTTCCATGTCTGTCCCACAAGTAAGCTACCAAAAGCGAAGCGATGTCGCATAGCACCTGATCCTAGAAAGGCTTGATGAAGTAAGGTAACTTGCACTGTTATGTGATCTTGAGTTTTTCCCATCTTTAATCCAATTGATGTTTTAAGGTTGTGGATGTGGAGTAGTAACAAGACCCAATTTATTCACAATATATTTAGAGACAAAATTATTTTGACTACCATTGTCAACAATCAGATACAATGGTTGATTTTGAACCCATATTTGTGTATGGAATAGTCGTTCTCTTTCCTCTTCATCAACAATAGTCAATTTTGTGAGATTTGTCGAATTCGATGCTACTAAAGTTGAAGAGTCAGAATCAAACTCCACAAATATCTTGTCAGCTAAGTCATAATTAGACATCTGTGCCAATAATGTCTTCCAATATTTGCATTTCGATGCAACATGCCAAGCTGAATTATGGTAGTGGCACCATTTTCCTACAGAAGGTTGTTTACTCGATTTTCCCTTCTATTTCTTGAGAGGCTTCTGACCCTATTTGGGCTTCTCAATAGTAGTCATAGAATACCATTTTGACTTGATGGAGTTAGTAGTTGACTGATATTTCTTGTCAAAATTTCGACCAGTCAGCTTGGTCGAGAAATGTCCTTTCGCCTTCAGTTTCACCTCGAGCTTGATGGAGTAATGGAATGTGTCTACAATAGTTCCAATAGTGATAAATTCCATCTCTTTTTGGATATAAGTAGATAAAACGTTGATATACTTTAGAACAAGTAATTTTTCTTCCTAGGCTAACACTAATTTGAGCCATTAGTTGGTGGAATTCATCAGTATAACTATGTATAGTTTGATCCTTCCATTATATCAACTACTGCCTCTTCTTGTACTATTGTTCTATGTACTTGGGTGGATAAAATTCATTCCGGACATGTTCAACAAATTTCTCCCATGTGTTGATTGGGTTACCATCTTCATCAGATTTCATTGAGATATTTTCCCACCAGAAATGTATAGAAGTCAACATCTTCAAAGATACAAGGGTGAATTTCTTGGTCTCAAAAAGTTGATTCACAAAGAAACAAGACTCCAATTGTCTACGGATTACGCATAGATCTTTCCTTCCAAGTTTGGTATATCCAAGTTCATCTACACCTTAAAGGGGCTAACCTTGTCAAAGGAATTTCACATCATGTTTCTAATCAAAGTCAATCCGAATGAAATGGTGAGTCGAGCAAGAATCTCATTGAAATGATTATACATTTCAGTTCATTGTCAAAGGAGTTCTTTCTCAATGAGCCATTCAGTTTCATTGTTAGGTGTGCTTCCCTCTGTTTCACCTTCCATCTTCGGTCTGGGGTTGTGAGTAGATAATTACTCAGAAGTCGAAGGTATAGGTATCTTGGATAACTGAGTCTTAGAGCATGTATAAACAAGCATATGTCGGTTTAACTATGAAAATAGTGCTTAAATAGTGCTAAAGCAAATAGGCTCTTGTACCAATGATCCATGTCAAAAAGGTCAATAGGAGGACAACAAAGTTGATTGATTGAGTCATATACTATTATGGCATATGCTTATAGTGCTAGTTGTTAAATTTTCAGAATTTACTTCAATCTGATCTAGGATCTTAACTGAGAGAACAACATGTACAGCATATCAATCATGGAGACAATAATGCAAGCACACAAGAGACACAAAGATTTACTTGGGGAAAACCATAAAGGTGAAAAACCCCAATAACTTCCTCAGAGATAGATAGAGCAATGATACAACCAACCAATAGAGATAGCCATAAACTAGCAGCAATCCTCCTCCTCCATAAGTGCGCCTCTCCTCCTTGAGAGCATGTGTGAGAAGTGAGTGAGTAAATAGAGTGCCTCCCGCACTCTATTTATACTTGACTTGACTTGCCTTTTTACCTAACTCACGTCGGCTCGAACTTAACCACATAACATAATGCTGAGTGGGCCGACCCCCAATAGGGTGGTCTAATAACCCTTTGACCCACATGGCCGACCCCCAATAGGGTGGTCTAATAACCCTTTGACCCATATGACTTATACAGGGCCGACCCCAAACAAGGTGGTCTAATAACCCATCAAGTATAAGTTACGACACTTACAATATAAATAACGACACTTCCTTATAGAGGAATAATACCATCTCTATAGGAATACAATATACATATATGTGAAATACATTCTGAAGTTACATATACATCAACACTCCCTCTTAACTAGGAAGGTATTTCTCAGCACAGTTCTTCTAGCACAAGTCATCTTCTCTGGATCATCGTCACTGGATAATCGTCATCGAGTCATCATCATCGTCACTGCTGCTGCTATCTCAATCAATCTCTGAATCTACTCGTCATAGGAAGTTCTACAGAGCCAGTCCTTTTTCATACTGGATGTAGGCCCACCACCTGCAGGTCTTCATCATCACTGGCCATACTGTGGAATCCTCAGGACTTATTACGTGCGTCACAAAACCTCGAAAGAGCATCCCAGGCTGTTACGAGCACACAGCTCTACCTATAGGATCTCCCAGGGCAACGAATTACATGTGACCTCACCACAAAACCTCGCAAGAGCATCCCAGGCTGTTACGAGACACAGCTCTACCTATAGGATCTCCCAGGGCAACGAATTACATGTGGTCATGGAAAAACCTCGCAAGAGCATCCCAGGACTGATTACGGGCACACAGCCCAACCTATCGGATCTCCCAGGGAAACGAATTACATGCCATAGGACAAAACCTCGCAAGAGCATCTGCCAGATATCCCAGGGCAACGAATTACATGCCATAGGCAAAACCTCGCAATACTATCTGCAGATCTCCCAGGGCAATGAATTACATGTCCTCCCAGAGCAAAACCTCGAAAGAGCATTTGCCAGATGTCCCAGGGAAACGAATTACATGCCATAGGCAAAACCTCGCAAGACCATCTGCAAATCTCCCAGGGCAACGAATTACATGCTCATCTACACAACCTGATCCACGGCCACAGAGTATCAACCTGATACTCACCATACATCATCCTGATGTATCCATGATCATCCTGATCATCATCACTGCAACGTCCTGCTGCATGTCATCTGGAGCAACATCCTGAAGCTCGTCATCTATGATCATCCTGATCATCACTGCAACATCCTGCTACATGTCATCTGGAGCAACATCCTGAAGCTCGTCATCTATGATCATCCTGATCATCACTGCAACATCCTGCTGCATGTCATCTGGAGCAACATCCTGAAGCTCGTCATCTATGATCATCCTGATCATCACTGCAACATCCTGATGCATGTCATCTGGAGCAACATCCTAAAGCTCGTCATCTATGATCATCCTGATCATCACTGCAACATCCTGCTGCATGTCATCTGGAGCAACATCCTGAAGCTCGTCATCTATGATCATCCTGATCATCAATGCAACATCCTGCTGCATGTCATCTGGAGCAACATCCTGAAGCTCGTCATCTATGATCATCCTGATCATCAATGCAACATCCTGCTGCATACCAAGTATCTACCTGATACATATCATGATCCATGATCCTCCTGATCATCAATGCAACATCCTGCTGCATGCCAAGTATCTACATGATACATATACAGATACATGGTCCAAGCATCCAACATGATGCATATACAAAATGATCCAACTGATCATATCCAAGCAGAAACCAGAACATCATCCTGATGCTCATCATCCAGCGCTTACATCCACAGCCATGTGAAGGATCCTCTTTCCAACATGCTTGGAATGGCTTCAGCAAATGTGTCCATCACTTCTTCCTCGAAGTGTCCTCGATCTGAAGAACGCCAAGCCTCTCTCTGAAGTACTCGAACTTCACTCTGGCTAGTGGCTTCGTCAGCACATCTGCAATCTGCTTGTCCATCGCAACATATAGGAGCTTCACAGCTCCTCTCTGCACCATATCCCTGATATAGTGATATTTGATCTCTATGTGTTTCGACCTGTCATGAAACACTGGGTTCTCGGACAACTTCACACAACTCTGGTTATCACAGAAGATACCAGTAGCCTCCAACGGGAGATCAAATAACTCAGACAGTAGCTTCCGTAGCCATACTACCTCACAACTAGCTGAACAGGCTGCAACATACTCTGCCTCAGCTGTACTCAGTGCTACGCAGGACTGCTTCCTGCTAAACCAAGAGATCACACCTGATCCCATACTGAAGCAACACTCAGATGTGCTCTTCCTGTCTGCAGCACTGCCAGCCCAGTCTGAATCAACATAACCCTGCAGGTTAAACATTTGATTCTCCTCATACCTGAGCCCATAATCCACTGTACCCTTCAGGTACCTAAGAACATGCTTTACAGCAACCAGGTGAACACTCCTCGGATCCGTCAGGAACTGGCTCAATGTGTTCACAGCAAAGCAAATGTCTGGTCTCGTGTTCGTCAGGTACATCAAGGACCCAATCATCTGACGATACAAAGAGACATCAACCGGCTCAGATGAAGCATCATATAGAAACTTTAGATTCGATGCCATAGGTGTGGCCATATCCTTGCAGTCCATCATCCCGAACCTCTTCAGGATCTCTACTACATACTTCCCTTGTCCAAGGAAGATTCCATATGCACTCTGCCACACCTCCGTGCCAAAAACAAATAGTGCATCATCCCCAAGTTCTTCATCTCGAACTTGGAAGAAAGCTTCCGCTGCGTGTCGGCAATCAATCTATCTTTACCTGTAACAAACAGGTTATCTGCATACAAAAGTAGTATCACTGGATTTCCTTCTTCAACCTTGTAGAAAAGGTTGGAATCTGCTTTACTCTTGGTAACGCCCAAACTGGATAGAAAGCTGTCTATCCTACCATACCAAGTTGTGTACACATATATGACTACACCATGCTGTCTTGAGATCCATCTGGTGCATCTTCTATTTCATCACTTTTATATTTCTCAATGCTGCCATCTGCAACATGCTTGATCTGATAGTTCCATTTGGAAGTCATAACAAACTTCCCTTCACATCTTGGGACTACATCCCAAACATCATTCTTCATGATCGACGGATCATGGCATTTCATTTCTTCATCCCAGATCCTGGGAACTTCAATATCTCCAATATCTTCAATAGATATCTTTGTTGCTGGAACAAAATGTTGTAGTTCTTCTTTTGTAGGAGATGGCATACGATCTTTCCTACACAACAAGTTAAATTGCATGATTAGAAAACATCTCATAGTTTTCAGAACAAATTCTTACACATAAAGAAATATGCCATACAGTCATGCAATTATCTTAGCCAATGCTTCAATACAACATTTATCCATATTCCGTAACTTTCTAGATGCCTTCCAATCTCTACCAGAACATTGTTAAGAGTGTGCACAACTCCCAACATGTCAGCAAAGAGGTTTCATTCTAGATAAGTAGCAATGGAATGTTGTACAGTTCCATAGGCCACTTACCCATTCATATTAGGAGTATACTGTTCATCAATGCAATTATTCTAATATGCATAATACACAACCTAATTCTAGGAACATCAGTATATACATTATTGAACAGTATTATTTAAGAAATGACAATTCAAATACTTATCTTTGTTTGTTCATTGGGTGGACTCCCTCTGAGTCTTCGCTTCCTTGCAGGAGCTGCTGGAGTCCTAATCTGAAGTAGCTTCTTCTACACCTTTCTGTTGTGGGATGTAGAGAGATGGTCAACTCCCTCTGAATATCTGCATCCTTGCATAAACCACTGGAGTGTACTCCCTCTTGATCTTTGCTTCCTGGATTACCTGTTCTTGAATCTCATATTCATCCTTGGTCCCTATGCATGCTTATTAGTATCATGAATGTGTTATCCTTGTGATCTCATATAAAATCATACATTCATTAATATATTATTAAAACACAATAATCTCAAGCATGCATAGTCATGATCATTTCAAACAGAAATAATAAGCTTTAGCATTCAAGAATTCTTATGGTTAGTCAAATCATAAGAAACATAACATGTCTAAACCTGTAATTACTCAAGCCTATGACTCTTCAGGTTAGTTGAATCATCAATCAAGATAAGAGATATAAAATGCATAAAACCTGTGATTATTCAAACCTATACCATCATGATTCTTCTGGTTAGTCATATCATCAATTATGGTAAGAAACATAATATGCATATAATCATGATTATTCAAACCTATGACTTCATGAATAATCATTATCAACAACGTGATAGTATAAGATCCTAACCCAAGGTAGGAATCTAGCTTGATATAGGAAAAACATACCTGGATTATCATGTTAGCTAGTTATGTCTAACATACCCGTATAATGTCTTTTGGTTCTCTTCAGTGACTTGTGCTAGTAACCTGCATGTCTCATAAGTTAACCATTATAAAACCAAGTTATACATACCTCGTGAATGGATCTTATATGAGATCCATGACAATGGATGAATCTTTGTCCTCATGTTATCATGATCATATGTTCTTGGACCAGAACATGATCTGTCTTTCTTGGTGTACCTTTCATGTTAGTAGACAACATAAACCTCATACAACACCATAATGCATTAGTACAATCATAAGTGTCAACACCCTAACCAATGAATATCTTCTATCATGCATTCATAATTTTGTTAAGGTGATACAACAAATCAAAATTGTACTAACCATAATAACATGAAGACAAACATACCATAAACTTAATCATGGACAAATATCGAAACATACCTCGATGAGTCATACCTGTCGAGATCGCTTGTAATCTTCTTATATAAGGCCTTAGCCTCATCTCCCTCTGAAACAGGAACTTCTTCACTCATGCAGATGATCAATCCATCTTCTTCTAGGATTAACCCAATCCACTTGATTTGCAAGAAATGGACCTTGAGCTGGATATGGGTTTGTCAGAGAAACCCCAAAAATTCAAACTTTGAATTTCAAACTTCTGACAAGATAGAAATATGTGTCTTGATGAGCTGATCAAGCTGGTATATTCAAAATTTGAAGACTGCAAAGTTTCACTCCTCAATTTTGTCTTTGAAACTTCCGGATTCACTGGACGTGACCCTGAACTGGGGTTTGATGAAGCCCACTCTTCTTCCCAATCAAAATGTTTGATCCAAAGCTCTAAGCTTCTATTTTTTCTGAGGAGCTTCCAGCCGTGGTCACAGATTTCAAAAATTCCCATTTTTACAGAAGCCCTAATTTTCCACTTTTCTGATCAAAGTCCCGAACTAGGGTCTAATCAAGCCCGGCCTTTTGCCCAACCAAAAATTCTGATCTTGGTCTCTAAATTTCTATTTTGATGAGTAGCATCCAGCCGTGGTCTCCGATTACAAAAATTCCAACTTTCTCCGAAGCCCTAAATTCCGGAAGCCATGAATGAAGGTACCAAAAAATAATTCTGTTTTGACAGAAATATGTACCTGATTGTTTCTGGTGTAACTCCAAAATTTTTGATCCACAGGGTCTGAAAAAGTTTTCTGAGATATCCTGACCTGTTATCTTTCCATCCTAACAGGTCTGACCTCAATTGGATTCTCTGAGAGAGAGTTATGCCAAATGTCGCAACATGACCTGTTTTGGGATAAAACAGGAGAGCGAACTTGTACGGCATGCCACGTGTCACTGTTTTAACTTCGGCCTCTAAAAAAGTTTTCTGAGATATCTTGGCCTGTTACCTTTCCATCCTGATAGGTCTGACCTCAATTGGACTCTCTGAGAGAGAGTTATGCCAAATGTCGCAACATGACCTGTTTATGGGATAATACAGGAGAGCGAACTTGTACGGCGTGCCACGTGTCACTGGTTCAACGTCGGCCTCTGAAAAAGTTTTCTGAGATAGTACAGACTGTGCACTACCTGTAACTTTTTACGAAATTTCATTTGGAGCTTCCTAGCCCAAGTTATGACCTTTTTCCCAAGGTCACCTGATTTTGACTCAGATCTGGAAGAGGCAGAAACCCTATATTGCATAGATCATAAATCACAAAGTACAACGAATTAGAGGTTGTCCTTTGGACACAAGATACCTGGAGATCTTAGCTTCGGCCTGTAACAATTTCAGATCCGAAAAATTCTCCAAAACGGATTTATAGCGAAAGTGCTACGATGACTGGTTTTTGCTATATCAAGCCCTAGCATCGTAAGTGCAACAAGTGTCATACATGCCATATCATGCCTTCTTTCAGGCTAGCTCTGATTCCATGTTAAATTTTCAGAATTTACTTCAATCTGATCTAGGATCTTAACTGAGAGAACAACATGTACAGCATATCAATCATGGAGACAATAATGCAAGCACACAAGAGACACAAAGATTTACTTGGGGAAAACCATAAAGGTGAAAAACCCCAATAACTTCCTCAGAGATAGATAGAGCAATGATACAACCAACCAATAGAGATAGCCATAAACTAGCAGCAATCCTCCTCCTCCATAAGTGCGCCTCTCCTCCTTGAGAGCATGTGTGAGAAGTGAGTGAGTAAATAGAGTGCCTCCCGCACTCTATTTATACTTGACTTGACTTGCCTTTTTACCTAACTCACGTCGGCTCGAACTTAACCACATAACATAATGCTGAGTGGGCCGACCCCCAATAGGGTGGTCTAATAACCCTTTGACCCACATGGCCGACCCCCAATAGGGTGGTCTAATAACCCTTTGACCCATATGACTTATACAGGGCCGACCCCAAACAAGGTGGTCTAATAACCCATCAAGTATAAGTTACGACACTTACAATATAAATAACGACACTTCCTTATAGAGGAATAATACCATCTCTATAGGAATACAATATACATATATGTGAAATACATTCTGAAGTTACATATACATCAACACTAGTTTGATCAGAGAAAAGAAGAATAGCATACACTAGACAATAAACAACTACAAAAATTTAATATATAATGCTAATCACAGAAGAATGTGAGACAAGAATTGATAACAGAGAAACCCTGAGGGTGAAAAATATGGTTGTATTGAGCAGCTGTCATAAGAGGTCAAATTTAGGAACCATCGGGAACCAATCAAGCCTTCTCTTTAGGAAATCGTCTTAATGCAATCAAGAGAAGAGAACCACAACATATTTAATCTTCGAGCTTACAAGTATTTATACAATTCTAAGGGACACTTGAGTAACTACCCACCGCATTCCAATTAAAAAAAGATAGTTACAAAGAGATCATGTATCTTCTTCCCATTCGCTATCTAGAAGAAGATGAAGAAGCATCATTTCCATGTTGATGGCAATTTGGATTCCTTTTGAATGCTCAGAATGTTGTCTGACATGTGTTTGAATCATCTACTACAGTAGGGTGTGTATGATGATCCATCGGGTATGTGCCTTCGATCATGTGTCGTCGGTCATCAAGTTTCATAGTCGACTGATCCGTTGGGACGTCTGAGTCGAGGATCCGACCAAGGATTTGATTGGGACTATAAATAGTCTATGGATCCAGTCGAGTCTTGGGATGGATCAATGTAGTTGTTGCAAGTGGCCATGCTGGTGAAAAATCATCCTGAAGGAAAATTTTGTAGGGATGATTATGGTGACCAACAATGTGTAAGGATGTTAAATCCTAATCCATAGCATGTGATGTTTTCTAGGGAGTTGTGAGGACTTCACATTGAGATGATATCCCATTCCATCTAGTACGTGCATTACATCCATTCGATAAGTGGGTGGTTTATTTTATTGGCCACATCAACCCCCCCTGTGAAGCACTAAAAAAATCACTACATCATTACTACAACAAATTATTTGACAAAATGGGCTCAAGCAACACCAATGTGAATTTTTTTTTGTAGAAACAATACCTTGGCTCATCTATGAAAACATAATTCGTCACTTTGGCTTCTGTAACGTCCCCACCCATCCATCCAAGGCAAGGGAGGGAACATGAAGCCAATCTATGGGGATTTTTAAGCAAACTCAGCCATTCATTAAAATTCATATTTTTAAAAACCCATGTGTTCAGATGTAAATTCAACAAACATGCACAGCGGAGATAAATTCAGCCACACACATAATTTCATGTGCATTCAATATATCAATAACAACCATTTAAAAAAACACATTGTAGAATTAAATACAAGCAGAGAATATACTTATCTCAATGTAATGTTGTCCCCAACAACTAGCTATGTTGCTGCAATTTTCCTCCCAATCGTAGGTCTCTGCCCAGCCTGTATTATTTCAGTACTCAGAGACCACCCCCGAGCTAGTCATGATATCTACAAGGGAAAAATGGGATTTCAAACTCATACACAACCAAATAATCATTTGGATCTAAGCCAAGCCAAACCACTGCTGGGTTTATCAGGCTAAGTCTGAACCCTCTTCATTCATGGATGGTTCCACTCAAGCTCATGCCAAAACAATGGAGACCCATTTCAACCCCAACAATATCCTACACACAAAAAACTCATAAACTGGGGCATGGGTACACATAACAGCAAAACCCCAAGTGTTGGGTATGGATGGAAAACGTGGGCAACCCAAAAACGAAGTGAGAAATGGGGAAAACAACCATGGAAAGGCAATTTCGTTTTCAAAAAACGTTTGGGGACAACCCAGGAGAAAAAACGGCCTCCATTAAACCCCCAATTTGTGGTTCTCTTCTCCCAGCCACTGTGCTAACCCAAAACGAGTTCCCAACAAGCCAAAAACACCCAGTAAGCTCCAAAAACGCCCAGCAAGCTTCAAAAATGCCCAGCAAGCTCCCAAAACGCCCAGCAAGCTCTAAAAACGTGAGAGGGTGAAGTCTGACCATGAATAATGGCTTAGGAAGGCAATTTGTGGGTGTTTTCTTGCCCAAGAAGGAGAAACACGTTTTTCCATGAGGGTGGCCTGCCCATACTTGAATTTGGACAACCATACCTCCCCAATCCCCAAGGCATTAACTACTTCACCCAAATTTTGGGAGAAATGAATGATTGGGCACCAAAATCAACATGGGTATTTGAGGGTTTGATGGGTTCTCTCATTGACACTTGGCTTGACTCAATTGGCTCAAGGGTTTTGAATATCCTCCTCCCAATGCCTTGCAATATCATGCCCCCATCTCTTGTTGCATTGCATAGCTAGTTGTGGGCATTTATATTAAGATGCCTATTTACAATTCCCATGGTTCACTAGCACATGGGTAGCATAATTTAAAATACTTGCCTCTTCAAGGTCGAGCGTTCACTAGTGGGGCCTTGGCCTTGAGCTCCACGCTAGGAATCATACAAAATATGCATACAATATTTACATTATAGCCCGAATATCATAAGGGTCAAGAATGGGGACATTACAGCTTCCCTAGAAGCTCCACAAGAGATCAAGGTATTCACTTCATAAAAAAAACTATTTCCACCTTAACAAAGGAATTTCTTATACAACATCATAAAAGAAGTCTCATCACCCACAAGAAAATGGCACTATTGAATCCTTCAATTTGTTTTTGGATAAAGGATTAACTAAAGCATGTTGCAAAAATCATAATTATTGGGTTGAAAGAGATCTCATAGTAATATGGGAATACACGACCACTACAAAGAAACTGCAATGTCGACCCTATTCTAGCTGGTGTATGGAAGAGAAGCATTTTTTCCTACCAAATTTGTTATTCCCAGCTTGTACTTTTCACATGCAACTCACATGACCAAAGAATATTTAGATGTGGAAAGGATAGCAAAATTAATGGAACTAGAAGAGTCCCACTTTTTAGGTGACTATCACACAACAATGGAGAAAGAATGGCAGAAATCATGTCATGATTTCCACATCAAGAGAAAATATTTTACGAAAGGCGACCAAGTTCTACTATATGACAACAAGTTCTTGAAGCATCTAGGAAATATTCATATGCATTGGTTGTGACCATTTATTGTTGTGGAAATCAAAATATTCAAGTTCTATCAAACTTGCACACATGTTGATGGATTTATCATAAAAGAATGGGTGAATGGCACATGCCTGAAGCCCTATATTTATGCTCAATAATCTAGCAAGATAGCACTCATGTCACATGGATTGAGTTAAAGTAGGATTTAGTGCTACAAATTTGGTTTTGATTTGTTGCATTAGCTTAGTCGATTTGCATTTTGCACTAGTTATATTGGTTTTGTGTGCCATTTTTACAAGTTTTGATTTAGATATATCAGACCATTATGGTAAGGAAACCTTGTACCCATATATAATAATTTCCATGTCACATCACACTAACCTAGATGCTCGTATCCAAAACTGTTATCCCATGATTAGATTACACTTATTGTGACTAGGGTAAAATCAATGATTTCAATCTTATCATACCACTAAATCCCCATTATATTATTTCCATGCCAAATCCTCTTGATATCAATCCCTATCCTAATGATCATCCATCATCCTCAAAAATATGAAGCATGTTGCACTACAACAGTATGCCATCCCAAAATTATGCTTTCCTACCAATGCTATACGACAATCATGATGAAGAAATTTCACCAGTCCAGACTGGTTGATTGCGAATTTTTGTATGAGGACCAATATCCTGATATGATCCCAAAATGATATTTGGACTATGTCTCTTTTGAAAATAGATATATAGTACCCACCTGGAAACCAACTTTTAAGTTGTTGCAGGATGAAATTTTTATGAGCTTGAAGACCTCAGTACAAAGATTTACACAAAATGTTAATTGGATGTTAAAATTGTATCTCTATGTAAACTACTCAAAGAATTGGATATGGATATGATATGTTCAATGTATGGAAACTACTGGAAGCAGGAAAGTTGTGAATGATGCGCTTGCACGAGATACACAAAATTTTGCAAAGAGAAAACCCAAAATCCACTTTTTTGTTGCTCGATTCCAAGATATAGATACTGAGGCTAAATGGGTTCCATTTAACGAGGCTATTAATAGTGTAGAAGGACCTTTGATTGATAATACCTCACTAAGTAAATATGTGGCCGCAATGACAATTTCCTATTTTCTTCTACAACCATATTATGATGCTATAATTAAACATGTAAACTATGAACACCGTTTGGGGATCTCTAGATAAGCAATATCAATATTTGAAACATATAGTGCAACCAAAAAAGAAAAAGAACCATCACATTCATTGTCTCTATTGTATAATAAGTAGCCCCTTTTCTTTAGCTCAATGTAGGATAGAGAAAGAACAATTTTGACTCATATAGTTTTGAGGTAGATACACATTTAGAAAGAGGAAGTACTTGAGTTGTCTCCTTCATTTAAAGAGTCAGAACCAGAAGATGTATAGTATTTAGGAACACAACAGAATTGAATCGATGGTGATTCAATGTTTGTGGTTGGGGCATGTTGGCTCCTTCATTTTTGGATTAGACAATAGTGTTAGAACAAATTAACCATCTAGACCTTGGTATATGCAATTATTTCTCCTCCTAGTGGTTTAGATTATGTTATTTGGATACCTAGTGCTTAGTTCAACCCACCTTGTGTTAGTTTATCCACTATAACGTCCTCTAGATGCTTTTAATCTACTTTTATTAAGCTAAAGAATACATCCTACTTTATCTTTTCACTTGGATTAGGATGATATGGGAGCAGTAGGATGACTTGGGAAAGTTTTTTACTTTTTTACTCAACATATTCCTTCTTTTTCTCCTAAAAATCCTCTCATTGGTTGGTTTTTGGTCACTCATGGTCTACCTAGGTCCACCTAGCCAATTCATGACCTTCTACTATGAGTTGGAGTTTGATACTTTCCATATATGGAGATTTGGTCTATTCTAATCCTGCCACATGTGAGCTACTTGAGTTGCCTCCAAGCCTATCGAATTTTATATATGAGATGTATTATATATTGTATTCATATTGTTGAATAATATAGAGATGAAGTTTACATCAATTGAGTTTTCTCTCTTATGTTTCTGCTTCATTATTTCTTCTTATTTATGAAATTATCTATGCAAATTCTTGGTGAGGACTACTTTGTTTCTAGATCCTAGCTTGTTGAATTCTTGTATGGCATCAAGGCCATAGAATTTTGACATGGTATCATAGCATTAGGAGCTTAGATTGATCATAGCTGCTTGCAGTAATGCACCATAAGCAGTGGAGTTACCACACAATTCCTGCGGATATTTCATTGATACCATTGGTTTATCCATTGGAGTCTTCCCAGGTGTTATGAACTCCTGAATGTTCCTACTAACTAAAGTAGAGTTCATAGCTTAGATGAAATAGTCTTCCAATATAATATTTTCTAGAAAATTTGTTTTTTCAGAACTGAAGATCAAGTGGCAGAAATCTCAACACAAGTTTGATTGGTGAAAGTCTCCTTGAAGTGACTCATTCTCCTATTGTTGTAGAAGTTCAAGATAACTTTGATTTATCATCTTCATATGCAGTTGATCCAAGATAAGACTTTTGAACCTCTATTGTTGAAGAATAACATAAACAGCTGCATGAATGATGGACAATGTAAATCCTTGCATACATGGACAAATAAATTTTAAAGGATGACCATAGCCTTTGTTACTGTGCCCTAATTTTGATATTTCACTCAAATAAGCTAGGCTTAAGGGGGGGGGGGGGTGTTAGAACAAATTAAACATCTAGACCTTGGTATGTGCAATTATTTTTCCTCCTAATGGTTTAGATTATGTTAGTTGGCACCTAGTTCTTACTTTGACTCACCTTGTGATAGTTTAACCACTATAGCTCCCTATGGATGCTTTTACTTTGGTTTTCTTAATCTAAAGCACCCATCCTGCTTTATCCAGCTTTTGTGAGTTAAGGCATATTTTTCGTGCTTTTCACTTGGATTAGGATGCGCTAGGAGCGCTAGGATGAATTGGGAAAGTATGATACGTTTTGACTCAACATCTTCCTTCCTTTTATCCTGAAAATCCTATCACTGGTTGATTTTTAGTCACTCATGGTATACCTAGGTCCACCTAGAAAATTCATGACCTTGTACTATGAGTTGGAGTTTGGTACTTTCCATAGATGGAGATTTGGTCTATTCTAATCCTGCCACATGTGAGCTACCCGAGTTTCCTCCAAGCCTCTTGAATTTTCTTTATGATATGCATTATATATTGTATTCACATTGTTTAATAATATAGAGATGAAGTTTACATCAACTGAGTTGTCTCTCTTATATTTATGCTTCAATATCTCTTCTTATTTCTACAAGTTTTTTGTGTAAATTATTGGTGAGGACTAATTTGTTTCTACATCCTGGCTTGTTGAATTCTTGCATGGCATCAATTCCATAGAATTTTGACACATAATCATGGAAGAACAAGTGGAAAATAGGGATAAAGTTGTGCAAATGATTATATATCACAACTATATTGGGTTCACTCATGTGACTATAAAAAGGAACAAGGAAAGCAAGTGACAGAAGGAAGCAGTCAAATAGAAAAACGAATAATAGCATAATATAATAGCATCAACATAACAACAATATAAGGACACTCTCTTAATAACTGATAAGTTTTTGGTTTTGTATCCAGATCATGGGATTGCGGGTTCTATTTATGTATCTATCTCTGTGATAGGTCATTCTGTAGAATGATGATTAACGCTACATATTCGATTGCATGACAGACTAGTGGATTAATATAAATGAACTTGATTGGGCCCCTAAATTTTTTATGTTTATGCTATTTGTTATGGATTCTTTATGTGTATTCTATTATTTTATTTATATTACTTGTGTATATTTGTTATGAATATATATTTTCATGTATGATGAATGTGTGTCAGAACATGGTGAATACATATACCATTATGTCACCTTTGCAGTTAACAATCCTTATCATAAAATGTCTAGGTTGTGCTCTGGGTGAGACATTATCCTTTGAGGGATTGAATATGCCAGCACACTAGACTACAATGACCGCCTTTGTTGGGCCCTGCGCAAGAACCCTCGTCTTATTTTTCTGCAACACTAGGATGGACATGTTGATTTGGATGTTAGTGCTAGGATATTGATAGGGTTTGGAGAGATTGACTTGTATTGGAGTGATAAGTCTAACCTCTTTGCACATGTTAATTTAAATTCAAGTACAATGTGTATCTTTTTTACACATGATTTCCATATTTTATTTGTCCCACTCTTACATGGTTTCTCTCTCCATTGACAGTGACTTTCAATGTAAAATTATTCTTTTAACGTGTCACACCATATTTCAATTTTACCATTTTTATGAATTATGGTCGATTATTGAAAGAGTTTAATATGCATGTTATTACATTTTTTTTCACATAAATAATGTGCCTAAGGGATGTTCCCATGGTTATAAAATATTCAATTTTGGTTCTATGGAATGTGAACAAGGGGTCGAATGGTGACTGAGAAATTTGTTGGCCCATAGATCTCCACTATCCATAGATCTTAGATAACCCAATTTTACTACTTTGTTTTATTTTTATGCCCTAGGAAAAAAATCACCAAGTGTTTTTTAAAGGCTTAAGGAGGCGAGTTGTAACTCACCATAAAACTATGACTAGGTCTTAGATCAATGAACCGTCGAATCCTTTGGACTCTTTACATCTGACTATAGCCAGGGGTGCCTATTTGTTGTGAGTCCATGGCCCCATGCTTGACTTATTTGGACATCCTATAAACTAGGGTTTTTCTTAGTAAGAGACAATGCAATTTTTGCATTATGAGGTCAACTTTGGAAAACCCTTGACCATGGGACTATGGGTAGCATTCCCATTTCATCCCTACCCTAACACACTTGTAGGATCTTCTAGAACTGAGTATGTTCTGAACCCTCTTTTCAATAATATCAACATGGATTCGTTGCTCTCCTTTATGCCAACTCTCCTTATATGTGTCCCCAAGTCAATCTTAAAGGGGAATGTTGGAGAAGTGTTCGCTAATCATGACTTGTGTCAATATTAAAATAGGATAAACCTCATTTGTACACAATAAATTTGAGAGAATTATATCATTGTTGACATATTCAATTCTTATCTTACGGGTTTATTGTTATTATGCGTTAATTATTCTTGATTGGATTTTATTATCCTAATCACACTTAAATTATTTTCCCTTACATTTTAACTATATACAATTGAGATCTTCCTAGATTTAATTTGAGGTTTTTGATAGGTCGAACTGATGTATTTCTATATTTGAAATGGTTGATCCAATTATTTATTTAGCTTTGTCATCTCCAAATTCCCATTCAACAAGCTTACCTTGTTGCATGGGTTTTTGTTCAGTAAATATTACTATGCCACACATGTTCTTCTGTATTAACTATAGCTAAGTTTTGACCTTTTAGATGTGGAATTTATGACCATTCAACTTGTGAAGGAAGATTAAGGTTCACATTTTTAACTAAAATCATTATATTTTATGTTAGTGATCTACTTGTTAGTTGACTATAATATTCTAAGAAGCAATGTATTTTGACCTATAAATATTGACATGGGTATGGATTCTTTTAAAATGTAGGTATTTCAATCATGCAGTAACAATTTTCAATAGGTTGCAAAAACTATATTCTTATAAGGGCATCACAATCTACTATGTAAAATCACATGGGAAATATTGTTCTACTATGTAGTTGGGGTAGTTTGTAATATACAAGGAAGGACACAGCTACCTAAAGGATATTAAGTGTTATGATCAAGGAGAATAAATAAAACCAATATAAGACAACTAATCAAATACCTTGTAAGTTAGTAAGATCTCAACCTATTTATATGTCCCTTATATATTGAATCTCTCTAGATAAAGGAAGGATATTGTATCTTATGGTTCAAAGGATTTGGACTTTCTCAGAGATACCTAAACCTAAATCATAGGTAATATATCACTCTTTCCTTTGTTTTTTACAACTAGCCTCATAGTGAGTGTAAATGGCCTCAAAGTGGTAACCCACAACTGGCCTCATAGTGACTGCAAATGGCCTTAGAGTGGTAACTAACAATGAGTGGAGCAAGGATACTACCATATATTTTTATTTTATTAGAAGGAGGAATATAAGTGGGAGTGAATATAGGATATCTTTCCTTCTTCTCTCCTCCAACACCTAGTCAAACACCTGTGTCCCTCGAGAAGTGTTATAGAACTATCCCATTCACATAACATGAAACAATGACTAAAACTTATTTCCCATGGTTGAGTTCTTAAATATCCCATAGAATACTACACATAGTGTGCTCAAATAATATCCTACATAGTGTTTTTATATAAAGGTATACATAGTTTCTTCAAATAATCACCTACATAGTGAGTGGAAACAACTTCCCAGAAGTGGGTTGTTAGAAAATAGCCCTTGCAAGATCCCAATGAGTCTCCTATGGAGTTCGGGCCCATAAAAATTCATAAAAGCGTTTCCCTCTATTCTCACACCTACCCCCCCAAATAATTGTTCTCTCGTTATCTCATCCTGATAACACTTGATCAGGGGATATCTCCCAACCCAAATTAACATGTGATTCCCAACATAGTTCAACACCTATCTTCGAGTAAGGATATCTCAATTTTTTATATAAGTATATTTCCCAAGTTACGGAACTAAAGAAGATTATATTAAGAGTTTTATATAGTGACTAATAAGTGGAATATATAAAATGTTTACCCACCACTTATAAAGTTAACATCCATCATAAAATTGTGAATCCTCCTATCTAGTCTAATGAGCTTAACTAAATATTTGATTAAGTACGCCACCCTAGGGAAAGCTATAGATATATAGGAATTCCTTAAATGATGTTGTTACTAAGTAAGATCCTTATATAGTTATTGTCTTATTTGCATCACCTTAAAATCACATTTAAGATATCAAGATATCTTTGTTAAAGGGAAATTAGGTTTCACCTCTCTTTTAGTCACTAGTTACATAACAGGATATAGCCTGTGTTACTTAACAACCATATTCTCAATCATAATTTCAATCACATCCTTATTATATTCATTGTTTCAATTTTTACAGGAATAAATTATACTCACATCATAATGCTTTAGGACATGAATTTTTAAACTAATATGTCTTTCATAAGCTACTTGTTCAATGTCAAACCAATGTTGGCTATATATAACCTTCTGGAGGTTTTCAACATATACCTAGGTACTTCGCGGTTCAAGGAACCAACAAAACCCCTATTCACTGGCCATTTCGGCAACAGACTACGTGCAGCCTGAGGTCTCACCCGAGGCGAAGCTGAGGGGGTGGTTGCGGAATCAAGTTTCCACAATTGGGTGATGTGAGGGTGCAACGAATGATAAGCAGTGCAATACCTTGCGAACTACTGCGGACAGACAACTGCGTGAAACCCTTGTTCCGCATCGGATACTTCGACAAACAGAGGTGCTTGCGCACTAGCGCCTTCAATGACTGCGCAGTACAGGATACTTCTTGTGTCACGACAATAAGCTATAAACAACTTACTTCGCAGTGAATCCTAACGGTTCAGAACGTCAGCTAGACCGCGTGTCTCTTCCAAGACGATTAATTCTAACCAATCCTACTTAGCATTCTTTATCCCTTCAACTTGTTCAAGTTATTGTCATTATGTTGCAGGCGATTGAATAAACATACATTACTGCGCGCTCCAACACTGCACTTAAATTCAATGTTCAACTATGTGACTAATTGGCAGATTCATACATTCCCAGACTCGTAAGTGTTGAATACTCAACATTCCTCCATGCATGTATTACTTAACATATTATTCCCATTCTCTATGGCGAATACATATAAAAGTAATCACATAACAGAAAAATGTAGTATTAAACATTCATACCAAGCAAATGAACAACCATAAACACACAATAATCACATAACACAGAATTTAACGTGGTTCACCCCTCGGATGGAGGCTACATCGACGAGAATGGTTGTTAATATTGTTCTTTCTAGGAAGGGTACAACTGTTCTTAGTCTGCGCACTCAGCTATAGTCTCTCTTCTCTCTCAAAATTAGGTCTCTATGCACTCAGCTGCAGAGCCTTTACAATAGCTTCACAACTCAAAAGACGCTACAATACTGAAAATAGCTAGCTCTATGAGGGATCTTTAACCCTTTCCCATACAATTTTACCTTATTTATAGATCACGCCTAAGGGTTGTGTCTTTACAATCATTAGGTCGAAACCCTAAGGTTTCCAAAACTAGCGTGGCTAACTACCACCCTGGCTGTCACCGTCGACAGCCTGCTCCAGCTGGGCCAGTCGTGACTCACATGCTCTTCTGACAGTCGCAGTCCTCAAAACGGTTACAACTGCATCATGGCCTATCCCTTTCCACTCCTCCTGCTTTCCTATCATCATCGGCATAGTGGCCTAGCTTCTCAATTGCTTGTCGCCACTCGTTCGAATAGGTCGCTTTCCTCTACCCTCCACCTGTTCCTTACCCAAAATAGGTCATATCATCGTCTAACCTTTACCCATGTTATGAACCAAAATTAGCTCATGCGCTATGATGCGCATCGTCCTACTCGCGACCGTTCCTTGGCCATTGCCATCACACGACATGCACAATTCCTCAAAAATTCATGTAGCCTGTCTTCACGCGCAATGCGCACTTTTTAGTACTTGTGAAAAATATTCCAACTTGGGCCCCACCCAACAGGCCCCTAACACTTACCTATGGCTCATCCCAAGCCACTTCTACCTACGTACTCTGGTGCCGCAGCCTCCGCCGTACTGAGCTTTTATGTAAGGTTTTGTAGAGTTCTTGCTAGCTCTACAACTATCTCCTTGGTTTTTGTTCGAAACCTTGAAGCATCTCCAGAGTTTCCTGTGAGACCTTCTCCCTATCCACTTGTTCTTTCATGGTTCCTTCTGCTGCTTGAAGTTCTCTGAACTTTGTGTCGAATTACTGCATCAATTCAAGGCCTTCTTGTTCAATGGGTTGCAGCCTTTCCGATGTAGCAGCCTCTTTCTCCCTTAGTGTCTCCAGCTCTTTCTGTAGGTCCTTGACCTCGTTACATTTCTGCACTTTTCCCCTTGCCGATGCATTCCTCAACTCCAGGCTTGCAACATCTACCTGTTGTAGTTGCTCTTTTACCTACTGGAGCGCAGGATCCTCATTCAACCCGGTGACTGCTATAGTTATTTGTTCAAGTAAGTCTTGGCATTTCGTCACTTGCACCCAAATTCCATCCATGGTTGCTTTGACGTCCTCAGCTGGAGCTAGGCACTGATCCAGTGGAATGACAGGGTGCCTAACTTCTAGCTCTGCAATCTTTCCTTTGTAAGAGGCATCCATTTGTATTCTCTTGGAGGTGAGGGACTCTACCCTGGCCCCAATTTTCTTTATCGCGTCTTCCACATCATCCTCTTCTTCGCATTCTTCTATTTTTGCGCTCACCGCTGAAATGGTCTCCTTCAACTTTCGGCGTTTTTTCCCTGGCTGTGCTCAACTCTTGGTTGTTGTTATCTTATTCCTGCCTTAACTAATTGATATCTTTAGTTAACTGTTTACAATGATCGTATGAGGCTAGGCCTCTCTCATGAATTTCTTCAGCAACCCTAGTGTGCAACTTGTTCAGGTCCTCTAGGGGCAGAGCCCCAATATTTAGGTCAAGGCGACCAGTCTTTACTACCTCCTTAACCGCTTCATTTGGATAAATGAGGTAGCCCAGTTCTAGATTCTAGACGCGCGGATACTTACTTCTAGCGATAGGTGGTATTCCTTGCGCACTTTGTTCCCCTGACTTCCCATAAGAACCTGAACCTGGATGCCCCAACCCCATATGGGCTACCATTGTCTTGACCTCCTCCATAGCTTGGATTATGGTCGACTGCAGTTGTTCTTGCTTGGCTTCTTTTTCAGCGTGAGTCTCTTCCCATACTTCCTGCACTTTTGTTGCAATGATCTCGCAATCATCTAGATGTAGTTGTGGCCCGAGCTTAGGTTTCTCATCCTTCCTCTTTGTGCGTCGGCTTTGTGATTGGGAGGGGCCTTCAGTGGCATTTCTTTTTCCCGCTGACATCGCTGTATGTTGACTCTACACATCGTCCTTTTCTTCCTCGATGGGCGTTCCTGTAGGTAGCCCACCCTTCTTTTCCTTCTTTGTTGCCATGTCTTCACTATCCCGTTTAGTATCTTCTTCATCTAATCTTTTTATGTCGATCTTTTCCGTCGAGACGGGTGGGAAGTTCTGTTCATAATCAGATGCATCATCTCACGAAGAAGGAACTTTCCAGTCAGCATCCCAACGTTCCATCATGGCCTCGATGGTGTCCTCATCAAGTCGGTAAAACCCTGGATACCATAATCCTTCCTGTGCATCAGCCCTTGGCTGAATGTGCGACTGGTGCCTTCTCACTCTAAACCTCATGATGCATGTATACTTGTTGGTTAGTGGTTGGGAAATGCGTGGCATTGCCATAATCGCCTCGTGCAACTGGTGATAATATACATAAAAGACTTCGGCGGTATGCCATTTCCTTGAATCCTTTGAGCTCGCCCATAAGTTGGTAAAACATGTTCCGCGTCCCTATCCTGTCAAGGTTGGAGCTCCTTGATACACGTCTGGCTCTTTCCAGCCTATAAAGGCTATGAGCACTAGTAGCCAGCTGAAATGGAATGGTGTTCCATTATCCTGTGTTTCTTGCATAGCTGCCAGAAACTCATTCAGTAGGAATTGGCACCAATTATAATGCTTTCCGCGCAATATGTTAGATGTTTCCTTGATTGCGACCGTCGGTACCTCAGGTGGTCTACACTTGCGCAAAAGCTTTCCTACAAGCAATTGGGTCATAAAAATTTTTGTGCGGTCATTGATGTCGACCGTTGGGAACCCACGTCCCTTTCGCACTATGCCGAATTCTTTAGCGACTTCGACGCTCAAATTTCTATCCTGCGCCCTATTTATGAGGAGGTCAGCAAGGTCCTCGCCTCTTTTGTTCAGGCCTGTAATGTGATGGATCATATCAATGTTGATATCAATGCAGGTATCTATCCATAAGACGCCTTCATGTATGCAAGTGAGTAACGTGCGCACTACCACAAAAAAATCAGGGCTCTTAGTAAAGTGCGGCATTTGCAGTAAATTTAACAGGCCTGATGGTTGGATGGGCCTTAACCATTCTTGGAATTCCAGCTTGTTAGCGTCGGCCTGTGTGTCCTTCACGCAGTTGATATATGCGTCTGATCTAAATTGTGGGTAACTCTTCGACATTACCAGCGTATTTTCAAGTAAGTCCAGGTCGTCTAGCTTGCAACCTGGTACACCACCCATCAGATTCTCCTCAATTTTCACCCTGGTAGAAATAGTGGGCATCGAGATTTCATACTTGAAATTCTTTTCTATGTGGACTGGTGGGGCATCGAGCTTCCGTGGAGGGATGTTTTTGGGGACTGGATAAATGGGTTAGTTCTGAGCCGAAGCCAACTGCTGCAATGGTACTTCGGAACCCCCCTACTCTGAAGCTGTCTCTTTACCCTTGCTGCTTCCTGCATCCTGATGTGTTGAACTTCTAGATTCACCTGCCTTCATCGTCGTCATTGCTACTGGAATTCCTACTTGCTCAAATAACCAGGAGATATCTGCCAACTCAACCGGTTCACTCATACAATGCTCTGGTCACTCGGCTCTCAAATAGTTCAAATGCTTCATGAAAATGGTTAAGTGGCCGAGTGAGGTCTGTTTATAGCTGCTGCTAGTATGCAACATGGCCTTATGTAGTTGTCAAGGTGCTAAATGCCATATTCATTACCAGTTCATGTGTATGATCTTCGCCCTATCCACCGATCCTTCTCACCATGCCAATGTTGTTTCCTTAAATGCCAAAAGGTTGCCTGGCAAGCTAGCTTGTCAACACCATCAAATCATTGTTAATGGCTCATCTTGCCAGCCGGATTTCGATGCTAACTGGTCACGTCAGTCTTTAATGGTTTCGAAAATGTCACATCCGCCCTTAAATTTTAAATTGCTCTAGTGCCGCCAATTTGGTTAACGACCCACTAACTGGCCGACAGATGTCGTGGTAACGGTTTCCGTCATAATGTGCTGGCAGTCTAACAGGTTGTTTACATCAGGACATGCACTTGGTGTCATCTTCTGCGCGACTATCATTCCGTCTTCTCTGCGCGATCAGTATCTAGACTTGTTCTGCACAGCTTCTCTCCTTTTTCTTTTTTTTTCTTTTTTTGCGCGCAACTTCAACAGTGTTGCGTGGTACACTTCTCTGAATCATACAGAACTCTACGCAACCGGATTATCGCGGTCAAACTTGGAAAGGTATCTCCGGTCAATGTAGCTAACTGGATTGCACCACCGTTAGTAACATGCATTACAATATATGGGCCAAGCCAATGCATCTTAAACTTTCCAGGAAATTTCATGAATTTGCTATAATACAGGAGGACTAAATCACCTACCTAAAAGCTCTTGTTCTTGATGTGGCGATCATGCCATGCTTTTTTGCGCTCTTTCAGTACTTGTTGGTGGAATCCTGCGACGAAGCGATCCTCCTCTATCCCAAAAAAAGTGTAGGAGCCTTTCTTTGAGTGCTGCATGTTCTGCCATGCCTGTAAATGTTGTTATTCTCAAGCTGGGAACAATGTACTCCATTGACATTATTGCTTCTTGCCCATAGGCCATCCTGAAAGGTGTATGGCAAGTCAGTTTCTTGTAGATAGTCCTATATGCCCATAGCACAGATGGAATGCGCAAGTCCCAATCATCCCGATTGACGTTGCATATCTTGGTTAGCGCATTCTCCAACACTTTGTTAAATGCTTCAACAGTTCCATTCACATTTGGATGATAAGGCATGTTGTGCTGATGATGAACGTGGAACTCTTCGGTCAAAGCCTCAATGGTCTTATTCAGAAAATGAGTGCCTTGATCACTCATCAATATCTTCGGGCATCCAAACCTTGTAAGGATATTTTTGTATATAAAATCTGCGGTTGTAGCTGCGCTACAGTCTTTAACTGGCTTTGCTTCTGCCCATCTTGTGAGGTAATCGGTAGCAGTAATTATATACCTCGCACCAGTTCTTTTCCCTGGTGAGTTAATAGGACCCACAAAATCAATGGCCCCACTTCTCAAAGGCCTGCAATGTCAGCTATGGATTTAATGGCATTTCATCTCTGCGTGATGGCTTCCCTGTTCTCTGACAAACATCGCAATTATGGCAATGTTCCTTCGAATCTCTATGAATTGTAGGCCACCATATCCCTACGCGCAATATCTTCTGTGCAGTAGCTCTCCCTGCATAATGGCCTCCTGCAACTCCTGAGTGCGCATCAGCTAGTATGAATGGTTTCTCATGCTCTAGCACACATCTGCACAGTACTTTATCATCCGGTCCCAGCTTGTATAGCTGACCTGCAATTATAGTGTAGTCTGTTGCGTGCACTACCAACTGCTTCTTCTACTGCATAGTGAACTCTTTGGGTGCAAACCCAGTAGTCAAAAAGTCAATGATGTATTTATAATAACCATTGGTAACTTGTATAGTGAACAACTGCGCATCAGGCATATTGTCTTCTAGATTCATCGGTTCTTCTCATGACTCAATCCTTGATAGATGATCAGGTCCCAAATTCAGCCTTCTTGGCTTAACCACAATTTCAAATTCATACTCCTGAAATATTACTAACCATCTGCATATGAGCCCGCCTAACACTGGCTTATTGACCATGTATTTCAATGCAGAATGGTCAGTGAACATGGAGAAGTGCACACCAAACAAGTAGTGCCTGAACTTCTACAGCGCATATACGATTGCGAGTCCTTCTCTTTTAGTGGTGATATATTTCTTCTCAGCGGATGATAAATTTCTATTGGAAAAGGAAATGGGATGATCAATACCTCCCTCTCCTGGTTGAGCAAGAACAACGCCCAATGCGATACATGAAGCATCAACATGGACATGAAATGGATTCTCCCAATCTGAAAAAACTAGGATCGGTGCGGTGACCATCTTCTCTTTTAATGTGTCAAATCCTTTCTCACAGTCCTCATTCCAAATGAATGGTACATATTTCTTCAGAAGCTTCTCCATAGCTGCAGTTATTTGCGCATACCCTCTTATGAATTTCCTGTAATATCCGGTATGTCCCAATGTGATGCACAGCTGCTTGACTAAATTTGGTGTAGGCAAGTTTACAATAACTGCGATCTTTGCAGGGTCAACCATCAAGCCATATTTGCACACAATGTGTCCCAACAAGATTCCATAGGGAAAACATAAAACACACTTCTTCAAGTTCAATGAAATTTGATGTTGTCTACACTTTTTCAGCATCATCCTGAGGTTCGCGGCATGGTTATTCAATAAACCAAAAAGTCCAATCATCAAAGTAAACCTCTAAAAACTTATGTATAAAATCCCTAAATGCTATGATGACCACTCGAGAAAATATGGCAGGTGTGTTCTTCATACCAAAGGGCATCACTGTGTATTGGAACGACCCCCATTCTGTAGCAGTCTTGTGCCTTTCTACGAGATCAATTCTGATATGATGGTAGTCGAAAAAATCCATCAGTAAAAGAATATGCCTCATTCCCTCCAACATTATCTACCACTTCATCTGTAAAAGGTGTAGGAAATGTGTCATGCATTGAAGCGTCGTTCAGTTTTTTGAGATCCACGCAAATCCTGATCTCGCCCTTTGTTTTCTTATCCTGGATAACCATCGGGCTTATCCATTCAGATTCTTCAACTGGCTCAATGATCTTGGCATCGAGCATCTTATCGAGTTTTGTTATAGGTCAAAATTGCACCTCTCCGTCCGTGATCACCCTGAGCTGCTAATCACACAAAAGGACAATTTGGATGGAGGAGCATGTTGACCTTGGACCATATGACAACTCATCTCATTTACTGAAAATACTGGAAAACATACAAAAATATCATTTTGAGGTATGAGTGCTACTCCACTTAAAGAGACTAGCGCCCATACGCGACTCCAGTGTATAATAGTGGCGCCCATATCAATATATACGCTACTCCTTCTTAGCAAAGTAGCGCTCAACATTTAAAACTGAATGAGCGCTAGTTGTTAAACAATAGGGTAGCGCCCTATACGCTACTCCACTGAGTAATAGTCGCGTATATCTTAAAAGATGATAAAAAATATATTAATTCATCGAGGAGGATTAGTTGATGGCAGTTTCCTAACTCCCCCAACTTCCTCCATAACTACATCTCGACCTGAACTGCTTTTTTGAACCTATAAATACCAAGAAGGTTAAAGGAGAAGGGTTAGAAATTGGAGTTAGTGAGATTGATTAATGGAAAAACTTTGAAGAAGCTTGCATTGGAGAAGTTGTTGCAGAAGATATCCAAGCCAGAAGAAAGCCAGAGCCCAGAATCTAGTTGCAAGAGCCTGCTTCATTGTCAGGTATATTTGTACTGCATTCTACTTTTGACAAATAAAGGTTGAAGTGTTTTCTTGTTCCAATTTGAATGTTTTATCAAATGGCATTTTAAATTGGTTTTATTTTGGTCAATGCTTGAATGTTAAACATAACTTTTGTGTCTTCAAGCTTTATTTATTGTCCAAAATGTTTTGAGAAAGGTATTGTTGTTGCAGGTTTGCTGAAGGAAAGGTAGATTCGGAAGTGGAACACAAGATCAAGTCAAAGCAAGGATCGGACTTCTATTAAAGGTATGTTCTCTACATCTACAACTTCTTTCTTTTTGTAAATGTCTCTGTAATAACATTAATGCACTTACCTGTCACCCCAACCAAGTTGATAGTTGAGTTTCCTGACTACAGGGTAGAAATATATGCCAACAGACTCGAAACTTCGCTGGGGAAATAGAGTTTTTGGCTTTAGGAAACATCATTCTTGTGTGTCTTCTCAGTTAATTTTGACTTCTTTGATGTGTCAAGAAACTTTTTAGGTATCCCTTGCCTTTTTTCTTGCCTGCTTCCATCAGTTTCTATACCTTCCAAAGTCAGTTTTCAATCCTTTGAAATATGAGCGCTACTCTGATATATGTACAATAGCGCCCATACACTACTGTCCTGTATATACAGTAGTGCCCGTTTCTGTTTGGGCGCGAGTTGCTCTACTACACAGTAGAGTACATTTCCTGAGGCAGTCAATTTTTTGGTTTGCTTGTGTTTTTTAGCCCTGTGGTGATTTGCTGACTTTGTTGTGGGATCCTTTGGACTGTTGCATGAGGTTTTAACTGTTACTTAAGCTATAGAACCTTCTCTTGAAGTTTTTTCCATCTTTTAAACCACTTGTTGACCTTCAGAATTTTTGGGACGTTTTATTGACTTTTTGGAAGACTTGGTGGTGTTTGGTGACGAACACTTTCACTTTTTTCAGACCCCGACTGCTTGTTGCCCATTTACAAACCTGCACACTCCTGTGTCTGTTGTTTGTGGTGAAGTTGTCTGCTCTCCACTACCCCCATCCTTGGTTTAGGGTTTGGTCTTTGGTAGAGTTTCTAGGGTGTCTTCTTTTAGGCCAAGTTTCTATCTTCCAGGACTTCTTGTCTTCTGCTGGTCACAAGTGCTTTTTAAACAGCTGTAGGCTAGTTTCACCTCTCAGTTTCTTTGTGTTAGTAGGGCAGCTTGCTTGTCTACTTGTACTTGGCTTTGTGGTCTTACTATGGCTAGACACTTTAGGTCGGTCCTTGGGTGTTTCTCTCCTTTGTTTCTCCCACTCGGTGTCCAAGTTTATAGGCTTTTTCTTAGTAAAAAACCTGTAGATCAAGTCTTTCTCGAGCTAGGGTTTCGACAGCTTTAAGCCTAAGAACGTTTAACCATACTTACACACTTTACATAAAAAGTTTTATTTGGCTTTCCATTTTTGCATAGTTCTTTTTCGGTTATTGAAAAAGCAAAAAAAAAAATTTGGTACTTTAAGTTAAAATAGAACTTGTCTTTGTCATTGCAAAATAGCTTAGTATATTTTGTATAATTTAAAAAAAAACAAAAACAAAAATTTTTAAGAAAGTTTGCTTAGATTTTCAGTTTTGAAAAAGAAGTAGATGAAAAAATGAAAAAGTTTTGTTGTAGGAAAGATTGAATTATATTTGCATTTTTGTTTTCTTGTTATAAACCATGCTCACACACCCACTATCCTTTTTGCGTAATAAAAGCCCCTAAAATTTGTTAATAAAATGAACTAGAAACTTTTTCTTTTTAGGGTACACTACACCAACTAGTTTTGGTTAGGGTCTTGGGTTTAAATCACCTTAAACCACCCAAGATCACACATTGCGCAACAATCGTAGTGAGACTATCATAGGTAAACCTACCTCACTCAAAATTTGCCTGGGAGCATATGCAATAGGTCATTGCGAGATCAGTTTGTGGGAATACTCCTCCTACTTGCTGTTCGAGCATACGCCAGGATCGGATTGCATATTGGGAACTCTTTCGAGTTTCGGGCTTAGATACCCTTCCCACGCTTTCTGATTCGACCGGTGACTGTTCCCCCCAGGAATTTTCGGTGTTGTGGTATCCATAGTATCAGACTTCTAGGTTCTTACACAGGTGACAGCAGAGGGTATATCTGCTGTACCTAAGACAGACATGGGAGGAAACCCCGTGCAGGTCTTTGGGAGGGCAGTTGGGTGATTCCAGCGCTTGCACCCTTAGTCATTGCATTGTGGACCCCGGGTAACTGTCTTTCTTCCTTCGTTGATCTGTTCTGGGCCCTAATCATCCGAGACTCTTCTCCAGAAGGCACCTTTGTTTGACTGGTTTGTATAATTAGGAATTTTTTTAGTTGGTGTGTTGTTTGCCCCTTAGTCTTAGTGGCCACTAGGTTCTAGTCTGTTATTTTATATTTATAATCACAGAGAATCAACAACTCCATAGATCGAGAAGGATTCAGAACCTTCCACCTGTTAGAACAGAACCTATACAACCAGCTAGAAGACAGCAGGTAAACCCCGGTATTTCTGAAGAAATTACCTCTGAAATAGAATTGCTTGAAGAAATACTTATAACAGAAAACCTTGAAATTGAGGTTCCTGAGGAACCACTACTAGGTACCACAGATCATCAACACTTTAGTACTGTTGAGGTGGAAGATCTTACTTCCGTGGAGTATAGCACTCCTTTTAATCCTCCCTTAACCCAATACTAGAATCCCGCTTCTGTCACCTGTTGGTTTCCAGCAGCCCCTTTTCAGTGCAGATCTTTTGTTTCCCGATCATCTGATGTCTAACACAGGAGGTGAACCAAGGGGTCCCCAAACTCCCACTTTAGGTATGAATACCCAGCACAGTTAACCCTTCTTTTACTGCTACATCTAGTCAGGCACAAACCACATCTGTGCCTACTCCATCTTTCAGTTTCAACACGAGTACATTAGGTATGCCTAGTTTTACAACGATGGCATTCTATTCCTACATCTACTGTTGGGCCTAGCAGTATGAACAACTGTGCAACACCTTCTACTTCACAACCGTTATATCAGATCCCTAGTACTTGGGTTTCCACACCTGTGGTAGGACCAAGTGCTTCTACAAACATACCAGTCATGGGCACCATGACTGCACCATCAACATCAGCTTCTACTGGTTTCAACACCTTTGTAGGCCCTAACTTGAATCAAGGTAACATGCCTGCAAGTAACACCCCTTTTTCCTTATTCTCAGGGGGAGGGGGTAATATCTTTAACCAGCAATATGGCGGGGCTAACACCCAGCCATAGTGGACGAAACCCGCAAAGCACTAATCCACTCTCGTACGGGTGGGGAAATTTTAATAACTCTTTCTCACAACAACAACAGCTGGCAGGGGGCAACCCCTACCAACAAATACCTGGGGGTAACCCCTACCAACAGTTACCTGGGGGAAACCCCTATCAATAGTTGGTAGGTGGCAACTCCTATCAGCACATGGCCGGGGGGCAACCCTTATCACCAAATGGCTGGGGGCAAACCCTACCAACAATTGATGGGACAAACAATGGGTGGTTCCCCTTATCAAGCATCATCTTACCGGCCTCGTCTACCTTTCCTGGCAACTTTGAATTTTCCAGACCTTTCGAAACTGACAAATGATCCTATGTGTCATAATGCCACATGGCCATCAGTTCCCACCAAATTGCCTTCAGACATTCCAAAGTTCGAAGGCAAAGCTGGTGAAGACCCTGGTGACCATGTCACTACCTTTCACTTGTGGTGTTCTTCAAATTCGTTGAACGAGGATTCCATCAGATTGACATTATTTCAAAGGACCTTAACTGGTCCTGCAGCCAAATGGTACATTGAGTTACCTGCGGCTACTTTCTCTAGTTTTGGTGATCTAGCAACCATCTTTTTGAACCATTTCTAGCTTCCTGTTCGGTATGATGCCAGAACAAAACTTTTGTCTACTTTTAGACAAAACAAATCCACTCACCTATCTGACCACATTCAGGAGTGGCGAAGACGGAAGAGGCTCATAAAGGCCAACATCCCTCCAGAGTTCCTACTTGAGTGGTACTTGAAATCACTCCTTCCTTATATTTCTAAGGAAGTAGCGACATCTGGAGTTTCAATGAAGAAGAAGCCATCTTAAGGACTCAACAGTTAGACCTTGTATATGCACAATCTGGTTTACTGTACGAGATTATACCTGACACACCGAGATCAAACAATGATCTGAGTAGACCCAAACCTGGACCACATGCTGACGGCATAGTGGGTTCAGTTAACTCTGCAGCCTTCGAAGCACTGACCAAACAGGTCCAAGCCTTAATTGTCAAACATTCGACTGCAGACATTGCTTCCGTCACAACCTCTCCTTCTACTTCTGAATCTGTTAATCAAGTTCAGAACAATCAAAAGGGCCCTCGGCAACCCAACAACAAAAAGAAGGCCAAGAAAGGAGAGGGGAACCAACAAAAGCCCAAAAAAGACAATAGACAATGCCGAAGAGGGTAACAAAGAAGAAAAGAAGGTTAGGTTCCCTTGTAAACTTTGCAAGCAGAACCACCTTACTCATCAATGCCCTCTACTAGAAGAATCCCAGAAGCTCTTAAGAGAGAAGAAGCCTGCCGTCTTGAAAGATCCATTTCCTAAAGGGCAAGGCTCAACTTCTGGCACCTCCAAAACTGGGGGCACTTCGCACGCTTCGGTTGATCAAACATTCATAAAACATGGTTAACTCGGATGCACTTTTGCAAACTAGAGCCAAGAACTATACCACCGGAAACGCAGAGAAAGGATAAGGAGGTTCCTGAATCCTCCACTCCACTCCACATACCTGTGGACCCAATGCCCAAGATTCCGAAAGGTGTCTTGAAGAGGGCATCGCACAATCCCAACATACGGGCTGCTTCTAACTACAATGTGGTTTAAGATCTAGCCCAGACCCCTTGTGCCATGTCTACTCTAAAAGTCTTGCAAAGTTGTCCATTGCAACGAAATGCACTTCTGGCAACTATTGGGAGTATGGAGTCTTCCAACATGTCTGCGCGATTTGACATGAATGATGTCAAATACCGGTTGCCATATCACGTTGCCCTCCAGATTGAGGTTGTCCATGGTCCAATGACCATCAAACGAGCTGTAGTAGATGAGGGAGCGTCGACTTGCGTAATGTCTATTTCCTGTTGGAAAGCTCTAGGTTCTCCCGAGTTAGTCCCTTCCAACACAATGCTTACTGCATTTGATGGCAGAACTTTCCGTCCACATGGAGTTTTGCCATCATTTAATGTCACTTTGGCCGGTAAGACAGTTGCTGTTGAGATAGAAGTTCTGACGCTACCTCTCGATTACAATATGTTATTGGGCAGGAGTTGGACTTATGCCATGCAAGCTATAGCATCAGCATTTTTTCAAGTGGTCATGTTCCCATTTGAAGGTAAGATCGTTACAGTCGATCAACTTTCTTTCACTCAAGGAAAACACCAGACTTCTACGGAAACCACAGTTCCTTTGATTGATCAAACCACCCTAGTTAGCGAGGGTTTAGGAGCATGACTTTTTGGATCACTAATTGGGCACTTTTGACCTACCCGCTCCTACTTTATTTGTTGGTACTGAGGGATGCTCATCGTCTGAAACTCCTATGGTTAGTTCAACAATTGATTCCGAGTTTCTCCCAACTAAAAACAAACCCCCTCAGTGCCCATCCCTGTTGTAGAAGTCACTCACTTAGATTCTTATCAAACTACAACAGAAGATATATTGACTCCATCTGTGTCTGTAGAGTCAAACATGGATTGTGCCACTACTCAGACACCTGACCCAATCCATTCTCTCGATAGTCCAGGAATTACTTTACCTTCTGATGAGGAAATGTTAGAAGCCTTGAATGACCTAGACCATCCTCGTGAACATATAAATCGTGTGTCCTTCTTGTTTCCTTTTCTTCACTTATTAGAGAGAGGTGAATTTTGTTCACCACCTGATGAGAATACTGGTCTCACTCCTTCACAAGTTGCCATTGTTGAAGCAAATAGAGTACATACCTCATTGGTGAACATTTTCACTAGGGTCAACGGAAACTTTTTCTTTGAAACGGGATGTTATCTCGATGAAATCATTCCGTATACTAATCTTTTCCGTGAATTCCATAACACCTTTGCCTGGCCTCTGGATGAGGATCCAGGCATTGACCCTACCTGAAGAAGTACTACGCTTAGGATGAAGTACTTTTTCTTGTAACATAGCTGTATATTTTTGTAAAGTTAGTTTTGTTATGCTCGTTAGGTGATCTTATGTGTGTTTCTCGTTTCGTGTACCAGATGTCAACCGCACATTTCCTAGGATTTGCTGATGGCGCCAGTCGCCACACTTGTCAGTTGGCTACAGCAGCTTGGGTCATTTACTCACCCATTGACCAACTTGTCTCTTCGGGGGGGGTTTGTTTGGGACCTACCACGAATAATGTAGCTGAATACAGTCCAGTTATAGAACTTCTCCGAGATGCCCTCAGTCATGGCATTTCATACCTAGAGGTAAGGCTTGACTCACAACTAATTGTATTTCAGTTAACCGGTGTCTATCGGATCAGAGATCCAGGATTGCTACGTCAGTTTCTACGAGTTAGACTATTGGAAAGACATTTTCATTCTATTAAATATGAACACATTCCAAGAAATTTAAACACTTTAGCTGATTCATTAGAAAACTATGTGTTAGACTGGCATTTGCATCATACATTGTAAACAACATTCCACACATAAAATTTAAACGCATACACATGTAAATAGCCGATACTGTATATATAACTGGCACCGTATCAGAAAATTATGAGTTTTTGAGTCATGAGTCTCTCAAGTCAAGTCATAAAAGTACAAAAGCTGGGCATAGTAGCCTCAAAAAATATATACATAGAATTTTTTCTTCTCCTATGGACAAGGAGGGACCTCCTCATCATCTACCGCATTGCGGTAGCATATCACTAGTCTAGCAACCCTCCGCAGCAACCTAAGCCATGCTGGGGGCACCCCAACAACATTTTCCTGCATATCAACAGGTATCTGGTCCATGTGGCATGCAGGAATCTCATGAGTCAACCAACTCATTTTCCTCTCCAGGGTTCCCAACATAGCATCCGCTGTGGTGATATCTGCTGGCCTCACATAGATGGTAGGATGGCCCTCAGGATGAACAGGCCCAACATCTACATATGACACTTGATTAGAACTTTGAAACTCATTCATAAAAATCAAATACTTGAAAAGTTTGAAAAAATTAAATAAATTCCCAAAATTTAAACATACCAATATCTCCCCAGGCTCCACCTGGCGGAAGCACCAGCTCTGGATCGTGACAGAAATCCAATCCAGCATAAGGAAACTGCTCAAAGGCGGGAACCTGCCTCTCCCACCACCCCCAGAAGTCATCAGTGTGGTAACAATAGTGACTTTCCCCACCACCTTGGCGGAGGAAAATGTCACCCCAACGGCCTAGTCTGGGCTCACGGGGGTTAACCTGTGGTAGAGGCATCCCCAAACTAATAGCAGGCATCCTCTCGAAGAAGAAAGTACACATGATACTTCCATACCCAAAATTCTTCATGGAACCGGATTTGCAACTTGTCATTTGATACTTCATGTTTGCCAACAAACTGGTACACCAATCATAAACATGGCCGTGCAAGCACTGTACACCAATATGCATCGAATGCCTGGAATCTAAGTGTTGTGATGCACTACCGGATACCTGGTTGATCATGCTCACTATCACTTTCAGTGGGAGACCATCAATAGTTGAAATCAGGACTTGGCTTCCCGATTTTTCTGCTCCGGCAACATAGTATGTATTTACATATTCTGGCACTGATCGTGCACCCAAACGAGATGTCCCTTTCAGATTGATCACGTCTCCTCGCCTTGAGAGACCAGTAATGAAGTATATGTCCTAAATGGTAAGCTCAAGAGTTTGCCATCGGATGATGAAGGTATTAGTGTCCACATCCCAATACTGTATCAATCTCCAAAACAGCTTGTTTAGTACCCGCATGTTTACGGTTCGATAAAATTTCAACAAACCGCATCTACGAAGCGCATGGAGGGTAGTCGGGTCTTGCATGGCTAGTCTATCCATGTCTTCATGCTCCCTTTCCCTCCATTGTAACACCATCCTGCACAAAAACCCCAAAAATTTTGAGTCTCAGCGCTTGAAAGTGGCTTTGCAAATATGTACGCTACTGTGTATACTACACAGTAGCGTGTAGGCGCTACTCTGTTTGAGCAAAGTAGCGCCCATTGCCTTTGTACGCTACTTTTTTGTATACACAGTAGCGCCCGCGCATAAAACCTTATGAGCATCGCGTTATAAGCCATTTTTGCTCAAAAATTTAAAAATAAACCATTGAAATGCAAGATAGGGAGATTTATACTTACTTGGTGGAGGAAGTTTGGTGGTTGGATGCCCAATTTGATTGCAATGGAGATTGGAAATTTGCAAAAGTTGCCCCAATTCTTGCCCTACAACACAATTTGAAAATTGATTTTTTAACAATAAAATTATATATAAAATTGGATTTTGATTTTTACCCATAATTTTTAATTTTCTATAGTTTAAAAAACTTTCAAAAACCCTAATTAATCAATTGAAACACAAAATAAGGTATAACACTGATCCAAGTTCAATTTTCACTCAATTGTTGTCGGATTCGTCTCCTAAGCTCAAATTTCTTGATGATAGACCTTGTCAGTTAGCTAAACATTCCAAATTCATATATCATTTAAGATTTTTGCAGCATCGACTAATATTTTGTTGAAGACCTAGTTTTGGCAGGGCATGAAGCTACGATCCCAGAAGCTGACCTTTAAGTCATTTTAATCTCTTGTTTGGACTATTTAAACCTAAACAAAATTGCCGAGCAAACTTGTCCTCTTCGAGCTCGTTAAAGTATCCGAAGGCTCATCCACTCAAGTATAGAATTATCCCTTTTCCGGGGCCTCGATGGATTAACTACAGAAAAGGTATACTCTAGGTATACTCCTGTATGCACTAGAAGAGTTCTCCTTTCATTGTTTTATACTTTTTCGGGGGAGGAGACTAACTGTACGAAAAAGGACCTTTTGGAGTCTCTCTTTAGGGTTTTCAGACTCTCTAAACATGAAAACACCAAGCGAGCATTCACCTACTCGGGCTCGATGTGAAATCCACGAGAGGGTAAGTAGAGGATTGTTTAAGTTTTTCAACTCTATAAACAAGAAAACACCGCCGAGCACAGACCAATCTGGGCTCGATATAAAATCCACGGATAGGTGAAAAGAGGATTGTTTAAGTTTTTCAGACTCTATAAACAGGAAAACACCGGCGAGCATTAATCTGCTTGGGCTCGATACTAAAATCCACGAGCAGATATATGGAGTTATTGTTTAAGTTTTTCAGACTCCTTAAAATTGAAAACACCGGCGAGCAAGAACAGATCTCGGCTCAATATTAAAATCTAGAGATCAGTACATATAGAGTAATCTTCTATCTCTTCTTTGAACTCTCTAAAATTATGAAGAAGGTACTGAGTCTTCCTCCCATGGGCTCGTTAAATTATTTACATGGTTGGACCTATTGAGTTTTCATTCTTTCTTGGACTCATTAAATCCACAAGAAGGGTATTCTTTTATCTAAAAAGAATAAGGAACGGGAAAAACATATCATATCTTCATTGTCAAAGGCAGTTTCAGTCAATTTCTATCCTTGAACACAGCACCTACTTGAGTCTATCTTATCGGTTGGGTTTTAGTTTTTGGCCTCAGGGTGAACCTTTCCTCTGAGTTATTTACTCCCCCGGTTGGTTATTCTTCCAACCATATGGATGGTTTGTTTATGTCTCTTACATTTCAGACTTATTTACCCCATTATGTCAGAAACTGCCTAAAGTCACTTTGTGTCGTGCTCACTATTCAAGGATATACCCTCTGTCGGCCATTCTGCAGTTTACCTTGACCTCATGTGTCGGCCTTCCTAGTGTCAGTATTGTCGCATATTATTCTATATCAACTCTTACTAGTTGAGTGTTCCTCGAGTTGGATGATGGAGGATGCCTTAAGGCCTCCCTTCCAACGGACTTCTTCCCATCGACACCAAATCATTATTCTAGGATTGAAGTTTAGAGTTTCGGTTAGTACCTTGGAGATTGCAGTCACCAGTGGCAATTTTCCTCGCTGTTGAATGATGAGAATACATCAATGTCTCTTCTTCGACAGGATTCCCAAGTGTTCGACTCCAAGTCCATCTATTCACATTTGGCGAATCGTACTTGGTACCTTGGACCCCATCATCATTATCGGTGGAAGTCCTCGCGTTTGTTAACGGTATACATCAATGATCGGTAATCAAACGATGCCCTCCATGTTCGAATATCAGCTCATCTATTCACATGGTTAGGGTTTGTACCTAGGGTTGTTGTGGGATGAAGACCTTGGGATTTTGATGACATTACCTCATTTTGTTATCACCCAAGTTGCGCAAGACTGAGCCTCACTCATATTCGGCTCTCCATGAGACATAGATCCAGTTCGTTGTTATGGCTATGATCTCTCAGTTTGAGATGGATCCACGCTTGTATTTCAAGTGGCCATGCTTTTATATACATCTCCTTGTTATGTATCGGAGATCATGTTGTATCACACTACACATCTATAAGATGTCAACAATGTAATTGCTCGCTGACCTTGATCTTTGTTGCAGGTTTCTTGCGACTTGTTCTGCGGTTCTGTGCTCCTCCTCTGGCTTTGGATTGTAATGTATTTCGGCCATCGTTTCCCTCTGACCTCATATATTAGGGGGCATCTGTTATAGTTCAAAATTGCACCTCTCCGTCCGTGATCACCCTGAGCTGCTGATCACACAAAAGGACAATTTGGATGGAGGAGCATGTTGACCTTGGACCATATGACAACTCATCTCATTTACTGAAAATACTGGAAAACATACAAAAATATCATTTTGAGGTATGAGCGCTACTCCACTTAAAGAGACTAGCGCCCATACGCGACTCCAGTGTATAGTAGTGGCGCCCATATCAATATATACGCTACTCCTTCTTAGCAAAGTAGCGCTCGACATTTAAAACTGAATGAGCGCTTGTTGTTAAACAATAGGGTAGCGCCCTATATGCTACTCCACAGAGTAATAGTCGCGTATATCTTAAAATATGATTAAAAAATATATTAATTCATCGAGGAGGATTAGTTGATGGCAGTTTCCTAACTCCCCCAACTTCCTCCATAACTACATCTCGACCTGAACTGCTTCTTTGAACCTATAAATACCAAGGTTAAAGGAGAAGGGTTAGAAATTGGAGTTAGTGAGATTGATTAATGGAAAAACTTTGAAGAAGCTTGCATTGCAGAAGTTGTTGCAGAAGATATCCAAGCCAGAAGAAAGCCAGAGCCCAGAATCTAGTTGCAGGAGCCTGCTTCATTGTCAGGTATATTTGTACTGCATTCTACTTTTGACAAATAAAGGTTGAAGTGTTTTCTTGTTCCAATTTGAATGTTTTATCAAATGGCATTTTAAATTGGTTTTATTTTGGTCAATGATGAATGTTAAACATAACTTTTGTGTCTTTCAAGCTTTATTTATTGTCCAAAATGTTTTGAGAAAGGTATTGTTGTTGCAAGTTTGCTGAAAGAAAGGTAGATTCGGAAGTGGAACACAAGATCAATTCAAAGCAAGGATCGGACTTTGATTAAAGGTATGTTCTCTACATCTACAACTTCTTTCTTTTTGTAAATGTCTCTGTAATAACATTAATGCACTTACCTGTCACCCCAACCAAGTTGATAGTTTAGTTTCCTGAATATAGGGTAGAAATATCCGCCAACAAGTTCTTCCTTAACTCATTCTTTATAGCGCAGATTCAATCTATACGGTATTTGCTTTACAGGCTTCGCGAATTGTCATCACCCCTAAGTCCCCCAAAATACCTTTCATCTCTGTGAATTTAGTCGGGAACAGTTTGAGATACTCCTGTAGTATGCCCGCGACCTCCTTGACTGTGTCTTCATCCCAATAGTTTTCGATAGCTGTGAACTTTGGCTCTTCACTGGTGCCAATGTTCACTTTTCTTGTCTTTACGGGTCCGCTCATATCTAGGTTTTCTAGTGGAGGTCCTTCTACCTCATGCATGCCCTCTGATTCAGGTATCTTTATGTTTCACGGGTTGTCCTCATCACTATCTTCCTGAGCTGCAGATTCATCAACGAGGTTATAACAATCAATAGCGGGCTCTAATTGCTCCTCCCATTCCGGGTGTAGATGCGCAGGTATGCTCTCTGCGCCAAAGAATTATTCTAGGGTCATATTTTCATCAATGCAGTCTGGTCCGAATTTTTTTTTTCTGAAGAAGCTCTAATGCATCATTGATGCTCAAATGTTCATCTTCGAAACTGAAATCTGTCTGGAAGCTCACGGTTAGGGTAGACCAATCTATTGTGCCCCTACGCAGTTCCAAGTCTAGTTACCATTTCTTTGGAATCAGTTCTTCCAGCGTATGCACAAACAAATGCACCCATTCTGTTTTTGGTCTTTCCACCCAATCTTGTGAACAAGTTTCCACGTGATCCCTTGGATCTGTTTGTCCATTATATTTTGCAAAAGCTAATGTAACCTTCTCAGCAAATCTGATTTGCATCTTAATTCTGAATTGATCCCATGTAGTCAATGTTTGCTTGTGTGTAGCCCACCATCTGACAAGTGTCTCGCGCAATGCTACATGTAATGCTTGTAAACGGTGTTCATCTACAACTGTTGTAGTATAATCTTTGATGAAAGAATAAACGTTAGATGAACCATCATATGTGGGGATTGGGCTTACTTGCTTTCCAATCCAATGTATCAACTTTGTGACCTGCGCGCATCTCCTTGCAGATACTTCATGCATGCGGCTTTGCCAGTTCTCCAAACTTGCATCCGAGTTTGAAATGCAAGAGTTGTCTCCACCTGAGTGTACCATTTGCAGTAGGGTTAATGTAATATTCCTGGTTCACAGTCAGTTTGTACAACCGATCCAAATCCTGAGCTTGGGATTCCTCTTGAATTGGCTAATTATATCTATCTCTGTTTGCAGGGTCTAGTGGTGCAATCACCCTGAGATGTTTTCCTTTAAATATCATCTTCCTGGTCTTCAGATTTATGATTGCGAGGTTATCAATAGCCCAGTCAATCCCCAATAATGCCGGGAAAGGCTGACTATCAACCACAATCTCAATAACGTCGAAATCGGTGCAACTCTGTACTCCATCAATGTCAACAACCACATTGGCCAACCGTCCAAATGGTATGAATTTTTCCTGATTGGCCATTCTCAACTGGATAGGTGACCATGATAGCTTTGTTCGCCCCATCTGCTTCCATGTCTGCTTAGTCAAGACATTTACCTTTGATCCCAGGTCAAGAATGATTTCATCGATTTCGTAATCTCCTATTTGCGCATTGAGTCTCGTTTCTCTACCTGTTCTCTTATGTTTCTTGATATGATGAACTGCGCTATCAGTAGTGTCTTCTCCACTGCGTAGTTCGTACTGATCTATAACCTTCTACAGTTCTGTTATAGCATCCGAGTTCCTTAACAATTTCATGCAGCTTCTAAGGAACTACACAACAGAGGTGCATGTCTCTGCTACGGCACTTATTTTGTCATAAGCAGTCGGTATGTCTTCCACATATGGCATTTGACTGCATAGCGGGATCCCCGGCGACCTTGGTGCCGATTCTCTAAGGATATCCCACGCTTCCATACATGCTCCTTTGTTCTTCGCCAGGTCGAAAGCAGGTGTTTTCTCGGTAGCTTTTCTTATCCATTGTTTCTCAAGGGGTGTTTGCTTAGTTCCAAAATCTCCAGAAGTTGACGCTTCTGCTCCTCTATCGCGCCCTTTCGTAGCACCGCTGCACGTTACTATATTGATGCTTGGATCTTCAGGTCTCCTCTTTGCTGCAATCCACTGAATGTTTGGATTCGGTGGGTCTATCCTTCTGCGTTTCTGCATCTCAACCTCTAGTACGAGGAAATCTTCAATAACATGCTCAAAATATTTACAGTAGTTGCACGTAGTGCATGGGTTGGTACAATCCCTAGAAACATGACCTAGTTGGCCACAATTATAGCAAATTACCTAACCACGACATCTTCCTCTTCCACGGTATCCACCACCACGGCCTCTATATCCCCCTTGGTCATACTGCGGATTATCTTGCTTTGGCTGGTTGTCTTCTTGGACACAGTATATTGTAGCACCTCACATCGCTTCCATATCGCGCTTTCTTTCATTCATCAGCTCATATGTGCGACAATTGGATTCATCATGTCCAACTGATTTACAGAAATTACAATACAAGCTCTTAGGTGTTTCTACATATTTTTGTATGAGATAACAATCTTCTGGTCAGTGTCCTCTGCTTCTACAGATTTCACACCATGGTGCCAGGTTCTGATTAATTGGGTTGGGTGCACCGCTATTAAGATAGTCTTGAAATAAAGGGAAATGTTCTCTGGTGTGGCCTTCTCCCTTAAAACTTGTACACCAGACATCGTGCCTTGGTTCATATATTTGTTCCTTTCCATTCTTCATGCTTTGCAGTTCTACTGTCAACGTGGTCAACTAGTTCTGGATCTATGACATCCTAGAACTAGTCTCACCGATCGGCGAAGCCTCTAGCTTCATCGCGATCTCTAAGGCTTATGCCTGCGATGCAACCTTCTGCTGCATCAATGGTTGTCTGATGTGGGGTAGCATCACAGCAATGAACCATTCTTTATGTTTTTGCAGAGCTATCACAAATGTTACTTGGTCTACGAATTTTTTAAACTTCTGGTCAAATTCCTAGACCATTTTGTTAGTTTTCTGCTTAATCTCTTTCAGCTCTTTGATACATTGGGATTCAGATTTTGGTTCCTTAAACTCTGCTACCATCGCAGCCTTTATTTCTACTAAGGTTCTTGGTTGTGCTTGAGAATATTTCATAAACTAATGAAGGTCTCTGTCCTTGAAAGTAGTGATGAGTTGCGCTCTCTTCACAACATCATCCTGAATTTGCTTTACACTCCATACGGCTTCACATAGAAACCAATGTTGATCAGGGTCTTCCAGACCCGTTCCTTTGAATATCGGCAGTTTTATGTCATTGTCTGCCATTCTCCTTCTTGGTGGTGTATTGGTGTTCTGATTCTGGGGAGGGTTCGGATTCCGGGGTGGATTCTGAGTGGAAAAAGTAAAGGGGGTATTCGGAATAGTGCTAGGGATACCACTCCGCAGACTATTATGAGACTGGGTGTTCTGGACTAGACTGTTCCGAGTCGTATTTACCTGTGCACCTGCACCTGCGGTGCTTCCAATATTAATATTCTGTGGGGTGGGCTGCGTGAAGTTCACAGCGGGTGGGTTCTAAGATAGGGGTGGCGTGGTATCTGCAACCGGCGGGTTCTACGGTGTAATAGGATGTATGGTGGTTGATGATGGTGCAGTCTGATTATTAAGGTCACACGGGAGTTCGATATTCATGCAGAGTCTAGGTCCTCCCAGATTCTTTTCTTTATTAAACTTAGATCTCTTTCCACTTCTCAGGTTATGTGTCTCTTTTTCAGAATCACTATATATGCTATTGACCATGACAGATGCAAAAATATTACTGCATTCTTAAAACGCCTTTTTCAGCTAAAAGCATTTTAATGTATAGACTTAGGTTGTTTAGGAACTTACCTCTGAATTTTTCGAAAAAGTATGCTTCGGCTTGACTGTAGGACTTCAGTTTGTCTACAACAAATTCCGTTACAAATCCTTCAAGTATGATATCAACCCAGAAGTCGACTGCTCACATCAGTGGGCTGTCTATTGCTTTGAGTTTTGTTGTGAGCTCTGGAGTCCACTCTGTAGGTACTCCTCCCAGAAAATCTCATGAATCTCTCTCCACAATTATATGTTCAACGACTGTACGTCAGTGAGACACAGATGTCTGTTCTCTTTCTTTGCAAAATCTCTTTCAATCTTGTCACACCACTCCCAGATCTCTTTCTTTTTAGGATGCCAATTGTCTTAACCCAACAGGAACTTGTATTCTTCTTCACACATTACTTTCCAACCACACTATCGCAACACTGGTCTTAGCCAGGCAACGGAACCATTTGTTGGCTGTATATAACCTTCCAGAGGTTTTCAACATAGACCCAAGTACTTCACGGTTCAAGGAACCAACAAAACCCCTATTCACCATCCCTTTCGGCAACAGACTGCGCGCAGCTTGAGGTCTCACCCGAGGCGAAGTTGAGGGGGTGGTTGCGGAATCAAGTTTCCACAATCGGGTGATGCGAGGGTGGAACAACTGATAAGAAGCGCAATACCTTGCAGACTGCTGCGGACAAACAACTGCATGAAATCCTTGTTCTCCGTCAGATACTTTAGCAAGCAGAGGTGCTTGTGCACTAGCACCTTCAATGATTGTGCAGTACAGGAAACTTCTTGCGTCACGAAAATAAGCTGTCAACAACTTACTTCGCAGCGAATCTCAACGGTTCAGCGCGTCACCTAGACCGCATGTCTCTTCCAAGACGATTAATTCTAACCAATCATACTTAGCATTCTTTATCCCTTCAACTCATTCAAGTTCTTATCATTATGTTGCCGGTGATTGAATAAACATACATTACTACACGCTCCAATGCTGCGCTTAAATTCAATGTTCAACTATGTGACTAATTGGCAGATTCATACATTCCTAGACTCGTAAGTGTTGAATACTCAACATTCCTCCATGCATGTATTACTTAACATATTATACCCATTCTCTGCGGCGAATCAATATAAAAGCAATCACATAACAGAAAAATGCAGTATTAAACATTCATACCAAGCAAATGAACAATCATAAACACACAATAATCACATAACACAGAATTTAACGTGGTTCACCCCCCAGATGGAGGCTACGTCCACAAGAATTATTGTTAATATTTCTCTTTCTGGGAAGAGTACAACCGTTCTTAGTCTATGCACTCAGGTGCAGTCTCTCTTCTCTCTCAAAATTAGGTCTCTTTGCACACAGCTGCAGAGCCTTTACAATAGCTTCGCAACTCAAAAGATTCTACATAACTCAACAATAGCTAGCTCTACGAGAGATCTCTAACCCTTTCCCATACAATTTTCCCTTATTTATAGATCACGCCCAAGGGTCGTGTCTTTACAATCATTAGGTCGACACCCTAAGGTTTCCAAAACTAGCGTGGCTAACTGCCACCCTGGCTATCGCCGTCGACAGCCTGCTCTGCCTGCTCCAGCTAGGCCACTCATGGCTCACATGCTCTTTTGACAGCAGCAGTCCTCAAAATGGTTACAACTTCATCATGGCATGTCCCATTCCACTCCTCCTGATTTCCTATCGCCATCGGCATAGTGGCCTAGCTTCTCAACTGCTTGCTGCCACACGTTCGAACAGGTCGCTTTCCTCTTCCTTCCATGTTCCTTACCCAAAATAGGTTATATCCTTGTCTGACCTTTAACCATGTTATGAAATAAAATTAGCTCATGCGTTATGACGAGCATCGTCCTACTACACGACCGTGCCTTGGACATTGTCGTCGCGCAACATGCACAATTCCTCAAAACTGCCTATAGCCTGTCGCCGTGCACAATGCGCACTTTTTAGTACTTGTGCAAAATATTCCAACTTGGGCCCCGCCCAAAAACCAAGTAAGATGCTAAAGAAATATTAAAGAGGCCTAATTCATCCAAATAATGATAACTCAAGGACATAGTCATACATTGTCAAAGGATAAATCTAATTTTATTTTTGGTATGATAAGGAATCCTAAGGTAAGCATAGTAACACATGAATAAATAACCACATGAGATACCAACCTAGTGCACTACCTGTTGATGTATATGTAACTTCGGAATGTATTTCATATATGTATGTTGTATGTACTCCTATAGAGATGGTATCATTCCTCTATACGGAAGTGTCATCATTTATATTGTAAATGTCGTAACTTATACTTGATGGGTTATTAGACCACCTTGTTGGGGTCGGCCCTATATAAGTCATGTGGGTCAAAGGTTTATTAGACCACCCTATTGGGGGTCGGCCCAGTCAGCATTATGTTATGTGGTTAAGTTCGAGCCTACATGATTTATGTAAAAGGAAAGTCAAGTCAAGTATAAATAGAGTGCGGGAGGCACTCTATTTACTCACTCACTTCTCACTCATGCACTCAAGGAGGAGTGGCGCACTTATGGAGGAGGAGGATCTGCTACTCGGATATGTCTATCTCTTATGTTTGGGTTTTATCATTGCTCTATCTTTCTCTGAGGAAGTTATTGGGGTTTTTCACCTTTATGGTTTTCCCCAAGTAAATCTTTGTGTCTCTTGTGTGCTTGCATTATTGTCTCCATGATTGATATGTTGTAGATATGTTGTACATGTTGTTCTCTCAGTTAAGATCCTATATCATATTGAAGTAAATTCTGAAAATTTGACATGGTATCAGAGCTAGCCTAAAAGAAGGCATGATATGGCATGTATGACACTTGTTGCACTTACGATGCTAGGGCTTGATATAGAAAAAACCGGTCATCGTAGCACTTTTGCTATAACTCCATTGTGACAAAGGTTTCGGATCTGAAACCTTTATAGGTCGAATATTAAATCTCCATGTACCTTTTTTCCAAAGGACAACCTCTAATTCGTTGTACTTTGTGATTTATGATTTGTACATTATAGGGTTTCTGCCTCTTCCATATCTGAGTCAAAATCAGGTGACCTTGGGAAAAAGGTCATAACCTGAGCTAGGAAGCTCCAAATGAAATTTCGTAAAAAGTGAAAGGTAGTACATAGACTGTACTATCTCAAGCAATTGTTTCAGAGGCTGAAGTTGAAGCAGTGACATGTGGCACGACATACAAGTTCTCTCTCCTATATTATCCCATAAACAGGTCACGTTGCGACACTTGGCATAACTCTGTCTCAGAGAATCCAATTGAGGTCAGACCTATCAGGATGGAAAGATAATAGGTTGAGCTATCTCAAGAAACATTTTCAGACCCTGTGGGTCAAAAAGTTCAGAGTTACACCAGAAACAATTAGGTACATATTTCTGTCAAAACAGAATTATTTTTTAGTACCTTCATTCATGGCTTCCGGAATTTAAGGCTTCGGAGAAAGTTGGAATTTTTGTAATCGGATACCACGGCTGAATTCTACTCATCAAAATAAAAATTTAGAAATCAAGAGCAGAATTTTTGGTTGGGAAGAAGGCCGGGCTTGATCAGACCCTAGTTCGGGACTTTGAACAGAAAAGTGGAAAATTAGGGCTTCTGTAAAAATGGGAATTTTTGAAATCTGTGACCACGGCTGGAAGCACCTCAGAAAAATAGAAGCTTAGAGCTTTGGATCAAACCTTTTGATTGGGAATAGGAGTGAGCTTCATCAAACCCCAGTTCAGGGTCACGTCCAGTGAATCTGGAAGTTTCAAAGGCAAAATTGAGGAGTGAAACTTTGCAGTTTTCAATTTCTGAATATACCAGCTTAATCAACTCATCAAGTCGCATATTTCTATCCTTTCGAAAGTTTGAAATTCAAAGTTTGAATTTTTGGGGTTTCTCTGACAAACCCTAATCCAGCTCCAATTCCAGTTTTTGCAAATCAAGTGGATTGGGTTAATCCTAGAAGAAGATGGATTGGTCACCTGCATAAGTGAAGAAGTTCTTGTTTCAGAGGGAGATGAGGCTAAGGCCTTACATAAGAAGATTACAAGCGATCTCGAAAGGTATGACTCATCGAGGTATGTTTCGATATTTGTTCATGATTAAGTTTATGGTATGTTTGTCTTCATGTTATTACGGTTAGTACAATCTTGATTTTAGATTTGTCGTATCACCTTAACAAAATTATGAATGCATGATAGAAGATATTCATTGGTTAGGGTGTTGAAACTTATGATTGTACTAATGCATTATGGTGTTGTATGAGATTTATGTTGTCTGCTAACATAAAAGGTACACCAAGAAAGACAAATCATGTTCTACTTCAAGAACGTATGATCATGGTGACATGAAGACAAGGATTCATCCATTATCATGGATCACATAGAAGATCTACTTTCGAGGTATGTATAACTTGTTTCTACAATGGTTAACTTATGAGACATGCAGGTTACTAGTACAAGTCACTGAAGAGAACCAGATGACATTATGCGGGTATGTTAGACATAACTAGCTAGCATGCTAATCCAGGTATGTTTTTCCTATATCAAGCTAGAATCCTACCTTGTGTTAGGATCTTATACTATTGTGTTGTTGATAATGATTATTCATGAAGTCATAGGTTTGAATAATCATGGTGGTATGCATATTATGTTTCGTACCATAATTGATGATATGACTAACTAGAAGAATCATGAAGGTATATTTTTGAATAATCATGGGTTTTATATATCTCTTCTCTTGATTGATGATTTAACTAACCAGAAGAGTCCTATGATTAAATAAGAATATGTATGAATAAAAGAAGAATTCCTTGAAACCTTGAATACTAATGTTTATTATCTGTGTTTGAATTGATCCTGACTATACATGCTTGGTATTATTGTGTTTTGATAAATTATACTAATGAATTATGTATGAGACCCAGAGGATAACACAATGATGATACTAACAAGCATGCATAGGGATCGAGAATGTATATAAGTTCAAGGACAAGTAATCCAGGAAGCAAAGATCAAGAGGGAGCACACTGTAGTAGTTTCTACAAGGATGCAGATATTCAGAGGGAGTTGACCACTTCTCACAATCCACATCAGAATGGAGTTGCAAAGATTCAGAGGGAGTCCACCCAACAAACAAACAAAGATAAGTATTTGAATTGTCATTACTTGCATATTTTATTGTTTAAATAAAACTGTTCAATAATGTATATACTAATGTTCCTAGAATTAGGTTGTGTATTATGCATATCAGAATAGTTGCTACTAATATGCATGGGTAAGTAGCCTATGGCACTGTACAACATTCCATTGCTACTTATCTAGAATGAAACCTCTTTGCTGACATGTTGGGAGTTGTGCACACTCTTAACAATGTTCTGGTAGATATTGGAAGGCATCTAGAAAGTTATGGGATATGGATAAATGTTGTATTGAAGCATTGGCTAAGTTAATTGCATGACTGTATGAAATATTTCTTTATGTGTAAGAATTTGTTCTGAAAACTATGAGATGTTTTCTAATCATACAATTTAACTTGTTGTGTAGGAAAGATCGTATGCCATCTCCTACAAAAGAAGAACTACAACATTTGTTCAGCAACAAAATTATCTATTGAAGATATTGAAGTTCCCAGGATATGGGAAGAATGCCATGATCCGTCGATCATGAAGAATGATGTTTGGGATGTAGTCCCAAGACCTGAAAGGAAGTTTGTCATGAATTCCATATGGATCTATCAAGATCAAGCATGATGCAGAAAGCAGCATAGAGAAATATAAAAGTGATGAAATAGAAGATACATCAGATGGATTTCAAGACAACTTTCTTGAAAGTTGAAGAAGAAGTGTATGTGGAGCAGCCACTTGGTTCTAAGACACATGACAGGAAATCATATATGTGCAGAAATTGGTATGGTAGGATAGGCAGCTTTATATCCAGTTTGGTCTTTACCAAGAGTAAAGCGGGTTCCAACCTTTACTACAAGGTTGAGGAAGGAAATCCAGTGATACTACTATGTGGATGACCTATTTGTATCAGGAGAGGATAGATTGATTGCCGACACACAGCGGAAGCTTGCTGCCAAGTTCGAGTTGAGGAACTTGGGGATGATGCACTATTTGTTTTTGGCATGGACGTGTGGCAAAGTGATGGAATCTTCCTTGGACAAGGGAAGTATGCAGTAGAGATCCTGAAGAGGTTCGGGATGATGGAATGCAAGGCCATGGCCACACCTATGGCATCGAATCTGAAGCTTCTATGTGATGCTTCATCTGAGCCGGTTGATGTCTCTATGTATCGTCAGATGATTGGGTCCTTGATGTACCTGACAAACACGAGACCAGACATTTGCTTTATTGTGAACACATTGAGTCAGTTCCTAACAGATCCGAGGAGTGTTCACCTGGTTGCTGTAAAGCATGTTCTGAGGTACCTGAAGGGTACAGTGGATTATGGGCTCAAGTATGAGGTGAATCAAAAGTTTAACCTATAGGTTTATGTTGATTCAGATTGGGCTGGAAGTGCTGCATATAGGAAGAGCACATCTGGGTGTTGCTTCAGTATGGGATCAGGTGTGATCTCTTGGTTTAGCAGGAAGCAGTCCTGCATAGCACTGAGTGCAGCTGAGGCAGAGTATGTTGCGGCCTGTTCAGCTAGTTGGGAGGTAGTATGGCTACGGAAGCTACTGTCTGAGTTATTTGATCTCCCGTTGGATGCTAATGGTATCTTCTGTGATAACCAGAGTTGTGTGAAGTTGTCTGAGAACCCAGTGTTTCATGACAGGTTGAAACACATAGAGATCAAATATCACTATATCAGGGATATAGTGCAGAGAGGAGCTGTGAAGCTCCTGTATGTTGCGACAGACGAGCAGATTAAAGAATGTGTTGATGAAGCCACTAGCCAGGGTGAAGTTCGAGTACTTCAGAGAGAGGCTTGGCGTTCTTCAGATCAAGGACACTTCGAGGAAGAAGTGATGGACACATTTGTTGAATCCATTCCAAGCATGTTGGAAGGATCCTTCACATGGCTGTGGATGTAAGCGCTGGATGATGAACATCAGGATGATGTTCTGGTTTCTGCTTTGTATGATCAGTTGGATCATTTTTATATGTATGCATCATGTTGGATGCTGGATATGATCAGTTGGATCATTTATATCTATATGTATGTATGCATCATGTTGGATGTTGGATATGATCAGTTGGATCATTTATATGTATATGTATGTACGCATCATGTTGGTTGTTGGATATGATCAGTAGAATCATTTGTATGTATTTTGTATGCATCATGTTGGATGGTTGTACCATGTATCTGTATATGTATCAGGTGGATACATTGTATGATTAGGTGGATCATGTATGGTGATATGTATCATGTATTTGTATCAGGTGGATACATTGTATGATCAGGTGGATCATGTATGATGATATGTATCAGGTAGATACTTGGTATGCATCAGGTAGATGCATTATATGATCAGGATGATCGTGGATGACGAGCTTCGGGATGTTGCTCCAGATGACATGCAGTAGGATGTTGCAGTGATGATGATCAGGATTATCATGTGTACATCAGGATGATGTATGGTGAGTATCAAGTTGATACTCTATGGTCGTGGATCAGGTTGTGCAGATGAGCATATAATTCGTTGCCTTGGGAGATTTGCAGATAGTCTTTTGAGGTTTTGCCTATGGCATGTAATTCGGTGCCCTGGGATATCTGGCAAATGCTCTTTCAAGGTTTTGCTCTGGGAGGACATATAATTTGTTGCCCTGGGAGATCTGCAGATAGTCTTACAAGGTTTTTGCTATGGCATGTAATTCATTTCCCTGGGATATCTGGCAAATGCTCTTTCAAGTTTTTGTCCTATGGCATATAATCTATCCCTGGGAGATCCGATAGGTTGGGCTGTGTGCCCGTAATAAGTCCTGGGATGCTCTTGTGAGGTTTTTCCGTGACCACATGTAATTCGTGCCCTAGGAGATCCTATAGGTAGAGCTGTGTGCTCGTAACAGCCTGGGATGCTCTTGCGAGGTTTTGTGGTGACCACATGTAATTCGTGCCTTGGGAGATCCTATAGGTAGAGCTGTGTGCTCGTAACAGCCTGGGATGCTCTTGCGAGGTTTTGTGGTGAGGTCACATATAATATGGCCATGGGAGATCTGCAGATAGTCTTTCGAGGTTTTTCCTATGGCATGTAATTCGTGACCTTGGATATCTGGCAGATGCTCTTTCGAGGTTTTGTGACGCACGTAATAAGTCCTGAGTATTCCACAGTATGGCCAGTGATGAAGAAGACCTGCAGGTGGTGGGCCTACATCCAGTATGAAAAAGGACTGGCTCTGTAGAACTTCCTATGATGAGTAGATTCAAATATTGATTGAGATAGCAGCAGCAGTGACGATGATGATGTCTCGATGACGATTATCCAGTGACGATGATCCAGAGAAGAAGACTTGTGCTAGAAGACCTGTGCTAAGAAATACCTTCTTAGTTAAGAGGGAGTGTTGATGTATATGTAACTTCGGAATGTATTTCATATATGTATGTTGTATGTACTCCTATAGAGATGGTATTATTCCTCTATACGGAAGTGTCATCATTTATATTGTAAATGTCGTAACTTATACTTGATGGGTTATTAGACCACCTTGTTGGGGCCGGCCCTGTATAAGTCATGTGGGTCAAAGGGTTATTAGACCACCCTATTGGGGGTCGGCCCAGTCAGCATTATGTTATGTGGTTAAGTTCGAACCTACATGATTTATGTAAAAGTCAAGTCAAGTCAAGTCAAGTATAAATAGAGTGCGGGAGGCACTCTATTTACTCACTCACTTCTCACTCATGCACTCAAGGAGGAGTGGCGCACTTATGGAGGAGGAGGATCTGCTGCTCGCATATGTCTATCTCTTATGTTTGGGTTGTATCATTGCTCTATCTATCTCTAAGGAAGTTATTGGGGTTTTTCACCTTTATGGTTTTCCCCAGGTAAATCTTTGTGTCTCTTGTGTGCTTGCATAATTGTCTCCATGATTGATATGTTGTAGATATACTATACATGTTATTCTCTCAATTAAGATCCTAGATTAGATTGAAGTAAATTCTGAAAATTTAACACTACCACCTCTTCTTATTAAACCACCATTTGTTTCACTAGTGTAGTGCCCCTAGACTTTTGTAGACATTGAGGGCACCTGCTGAGTGACTCGACCGATTGAAATATTAATTAATAAACCTCTTGGCCTTATTTTTGAGTATGTGTATCTGAACTGTTAATTTAAATAAATAATTGCATATGTTAAACGATTAGCTATGACTGTGGAAAATTATGTTGATGGATAATGCTTAACGACTAGTTGTACGGTGATTATGTATTTGTCGACGAAATGTATATTTGATTAGAAGTTTGAATAAATCATAAATGTTTAACAATACTAGATATAGAAATCAGATGATGATTATTGAGGACAGTGCTACTAATAAATTGTTGTGAGAAGTGTGTGTAGAAACAAGTGAGACGGTTCACCAACGAACACACAAAGGAACATGAAGGGCCGTAGAGTACGGATAAATCACACACAGGGGGAGCGACGACGATGTCGACTTCCGACAAGAATACCACACATGAGCAGATAAGCACTGATCCACTTGCTCAAGAGGAATGCGTGAGGGCGTACGAGGTGGGCCACGACAGAGTTGTTCACGTACGAGTTGAGGGGTGCGCAATGAGAACGAACTCACTCCTCAGCGCCATTAGTCCCTAGATAGCATATATACGGAGGATGGATGGTAACGATTCCTAAAATCCCTACAAGAGTTCCCGCAAGTCAAAACGGAAAGATGGTGGCAGAAGGGGCCGAACGATGCAGTACCCTGTCGAGAACGAAAAGAATGGACGCAAGGACCCAACGATGCGGTACCATGCTAAGGAATGGAAACCATGGATGACTGGACCCGATGGAGTGGTGCCATGTCGGGGAATTAAAATTAAGGAACTAGGAGCCCAACGGCGCAGCACTGCGATCCTAGTGAGTTTGATTGTTAAATTTAACTGCATAAAAACTTATGAGAATAACTCTATATAATTACTTAGCAAATGCATAAAAATAATTTAGGCATTTGCACATGAATAGTTATTTTTGTTGAGCATTTAAAATAATAGAAATCATTATTTAGGAACAAAATAGAATCCTAAGATTAGACACCTAGTCAACTAAAAGCTAGGAGTTAATTAAAATATCTGGGGGACAAACTGGAGCAAACTTAGGTGTGTTGGTGCACTTCCCAGAGAAACTGACACTTGGATGGGTGAGTGTTTTAATTAAATAATTAATTAAAAATATTTAATTATGCATGAAGCGACATGTGTCGCATCAGATCTTCCTTTATAAGGAAGGCTTGGGGAATGGGTAAAGGGGCCCGCCCATAATTTGGAAGATTGTCGTAATTTTCGAATGCCTCAAAGACTTGTTGCTATCTAAGGGTTTGGCTAAGAAATCCTGGTGGGAAGGGAAGCCCAAGCTGAATTTCTGAAATACTTGTGTGAACTCTACGGCCCGATTAGCTCGGGGGTCTGGAAGGAAGAAGAGTACTTCCAGAGTGGTTGGGTGGTTAATCGAGGTGTCTATCTGTGACCGTGGTGATTGGCGACGAGTTTAGAACTGCGGAAAACGAGGAGGTTCACCTTCCGATTGGAGCTTCCATCATTACAGGTTCTATTTTCTTAAGAATGTTATTTATAATATTCTGCATGATTTAAGTTTATGGATCTACAAATTCTGTAAAGTCTCATATATGTTTAGATTACACTAAGATCTAAATCTATTATTCCTATTGGCGAAATGAATCGACTTCTGATTTATATTCTGTACAAAACGATTTTATATTGAAATCTAAACTTAGTATTTCATTGTGAGCGAATGATTTGAATTCTGAGTTATGTTCTGCACATAACTATTCTGCATTGAAATCCAAATTTTATTATTCCTGTTGTACAAATGTTTAGAAATTCTGGATCTAGATATTACTTTGTTTTAAGTATACTTCTGCAGATTTGTTTTATTTGGTCGAAATTTTAGATCTGGAGGTCATTTCGTTTTAAGTTATACTTCCGCAAATTAATTGTTGTTGAGTCGAAAGTCTAGATCTGGAGATCCCTTAGTTAAAGATTACACTTATGCAAAATTTATTTTTTTGGGGGTCGAAATTCTGGATCTGGATATTCCTTTCTTTTTATTTTTTTTGTTTTATTTGGTCGAAATTCTGGATCTAGATCTAAGTTTTAAACAGTTTTGAATTTCACTCCTGATCATTTTCTACTGTGATGATGTGCATACCCTGCTCAAATTCGACCTTTACCCTTATTCTTTCAGGATACCGAGGTAAGTTTTTAACCACCTGATCGGATCAACCCCTACACCATAAGGTGAGTCATGTGTGGCACTAATTTATTTCTCTTAGCCATTAAAGAAAAAGAGATATTTATGAAGCCCGATCTATGTATCGTAAGGAAATTCCTGGGTCACCTTATGGCATTTTGTTTTGCTATTTTAGGAACAGAGTCCTTGATCTCTGTAATCAAGCTAGCCTAACGGTGTCATTGTAATGATGTTGATGAGATCCCTGAAATCAGATGGATCTTGTAAACCCGTCGACTTAAGGTTCAACCCTGTCGATTTATCGCTTTACCCTGCTTAGATCCCGGTGAGCGATTTGCTTATTTAAGTGCTACTGGATTAATTGAACTCTGCTCTGTCTATTATTTTAATGACAACTGAGACTTATCAAAATTAACGCACTGTTCACAACTTGTTGTCTCACTTACCCTATCTCATTATTTTTTTACGGTGAGCTGGAAGTACAACCATTATTTCCTCTGCTTGTTGGCTGCGGCTTTTAGAAATTGTGATTCCTTCTAGCCATCTTTGTTACAAATTCGATTGCATGTCCATTTTCAGAAGTCGATTCTTGTTATTAAGTTCTCTGTATATTTCTAATTCGTGATCTAGAAATTGTGATTCTGTCTAGCTATCATTGGTACAAATTCGATTGTGCCCAATTCTCCAGCTATAAATCGATTCTTCTTGTGACTATTTCACAGTTGAATTTGATTTTGGATCTTAGATTTGATAGCATTGTAAATCTGGCGTATGTGCATAATCTTTCCAGTATCCCAATCGATAGCAATCCCCTGTGATAAACGTTTGCGGAACTTTGATTGTGCCCAATTCTCCAGCTTTAGGGAAAATTGCATTTGACCTTAATTAATTCTGTAACCGATGAAGAGGATAGGCATCCTCACTATTTGCAGAAATTTGTAACTATTTATTCATAGCTGTTGAGATTGGATCTTGACGATTTAATTTTTAAAAATTCAGGGTATTCAAAACCCAAACCTGGGCATTTTTCATCTGCCTATCTATCCATAAAATCGATTTGTATTTATGATTTTAACCTGGCAATTGAGGCGTTTTCCATCTACAAGTTCATCTATTAGATCGATTCACTACCTTTATCAAAGTCTTGAAACCTAGATCATTGTTCTCTATTTCCCTGTCATTCTGAATTATATTTACTTCTGAATTTATAGCCGGGAATTCATTTGTGTTTGACCACGGTTTTACTCTATTCGAATTCTGCGTGTAAGCACCGTCACTAGATTGGATCTTCAACTCTGTTTATTTTCATATCGTATCTAAAATTAAGCTGATCAAATTGGTACTTTTCCCATACACCGAACACTTGGTTACCACTACAGTTGTGATACCATGTCTATGCACTGAAACGCTGCGTTCACTCTGTGTTATGACTGTATTGATATCCGAAGATTATTGTGTAGCTATTTCAAATTCTATTTGCATTTCCAGATCTAATATGTAGATTTACAAGTTCGCCATCAATTCCTTGGTTCTTTTATCTTAAACTCGTAGTATGAATCTGCTATTCACTCGCACGATCTACAGATCGAACCCTGCTCACTTTCACCTTACAAACCTTGAAATGGATTTGAAGACGATCTTCCCTTGACTATCGTAATCCAGTTTTCTTCACGGCATCACTCCCTCGAAGTCAAGGTTATCCCATTCAATCCGATCTCCATAGGACTCGGCTATTGATACTGAAGCTCGGCACTTGGTTTTATTTTTAAAAATAAACTTCTTTTTTTTTTACAGTAACCAGTGCAGTAAACATTCGATAAGGATTTGGGAGAAAATAATTATTGTTAATAATCGGAACTATGTTCTTGTAATGAGAATCAATAATGTATTATATAGATTATGTTCTTCATAATAAGAATCAATATCGTATGTTGCTTATTAACATTATTAGTATAGTAAGGAAGGGCATAAGTTACTTGCCATTGACAATAAAGAAGGTTAGTGATGAATGTCGATCACCCATTATAATTACTATTGACAATGATAAGAATCGATAACACATGATAGATATAAATATAGTGATGTATTTAACGTTCAATAGCAATTTTGAGAATTAATAGTTAGGTACATTGTGTATAATTTATGATAGTAGGTAAAGCGTTTCTTTTAAATGTTCAAATGACAATTGTGGAAGACAGTAGTGAATTACGTGGGTGATGTTTGCATAATGGGATTCAATAAGGTGTGGTTTTTATTAATTACTAGTAGTAGAAATTGAAAGTGATTTAGTTGCTTACCTGTGAAACAATAAAAGATTGTTTAAACATCACTTGCCTATAACTAAATGATTAGTATGCAAGACGAGTTATGATTACACTTATATTCAAAGGTATAGATCCTAGACTGAATTGAATTCATCTATTTAAAAAAAAAAAAAAAAACGTACTCAGAATAACATCCCTACATTTTGTATCATAGCAAGGTCGAACCTAGACAATTCCGCGCGAAACAGTTTATGATGTTTAGTTGACTAATAAATTTTATTTTACGTCTATACAGACCTCGTCATGGATCGAAGAACTCGCCAGGGTATAGCCGAAAGGGGACGAGGACGAGCTGCACGCCCATCAACCCCAACAACCCCTGTGGATAATCCTCCGAGAGCTGAGGAAACCATTAACTTACCTGCGAACGAGGTCATGACAATGATGAGAAACTACCACAAAATGACGGAAGCGTTGATGACACAACTTGACCATGAAAACATCGCTTCTCAAGTCACTGCAGTACCGCAGGCGCCACCTCCAGTCAACATACACCGAGAGATAGAAAAGGTGAAGTTTCCTAAATTTTGGGGTTCCACTAAGGGGACCGCCGCAGAGGCATGGCTAGAAAACATGGCCATGTGTTTTTCTTTGAGAGACTACACATCTAACATGAAGGTACGGATGGAGATACTACAACTGAAGGGGGAAGCCCTTCTTTGGTGGAAGACCTTGTGACCTCAACTAGGTCTAGAGCTTGAGGAAATATCTTGGGAATTGTTCGATGAACATTTCCGTCAGCATTACCTATCAGACAAATTCATTGAGCGACAGCTGAATGATTTCCATGCACTAAAACAAGGACTACGGACAATACAAGAGTATGAAATCCGTTTCATGAAGTTACTAAGGTATGCACCCCATGTTGCCACGGAGAAATTAAAAGTCAATAAGTTCATATATGGATTAAACCCAGTCATACGGGACAAGGTTCGTATTTTGACACCTTCTACTTTGCACAATGCAGTCCAGAAGGCCCTCATAGCGGAAGAAGAGCTTCCCGGCAGGATGCTGCAAAATAAGAACTTTATGAGTACAGACCAAGGAAGTCAACCTTCGCATGCACCCAAACATTAGTATGGGAATAAAATTTTTGGAAGGAGACCTTTCAACAGAGGGTCTAACAGAGATGACAGAACACCATACCGACCGCCACCACGGAATGATCAAGCAAAGCCTTTTGCAGAACCAGCGCAGTTTGGACCAAGGAGAAATGATGCACCTGCCAAAAACAAAACAAGAGGGCCCAGAGCAGGATGTTGGAGGTGTGGAGGACCACACTTCCAAAGCAAATGTCCTCAATAGGACCGGGGAAACCAAAGAGCCCAAGCACTGTGACAAACTACCGCAGTCGATTTAGGACGAGCACATAGTATTCACGCTGTCGTCAACAACCGCCAAGCTGAACATCAGTCCACCGTCCTCGAGACTACTGGTAAGATACATGGTAATGTATTTTCCTTGCTTATAGACCCTAGAGCTACTGAAAGTTTTATTTCCTTAAACGTTGTTGAAAATAATAAAATGATGGAAATAAGTCAAGATGATTTCGACACTGTCGAGATGGCATCCAGTAGTGTCCAGAGTGTGGGTTTTAAGGTAGAGAACTGTGAAGTTGACCTAGGAGTATGTTCCTCTAGAATATCCTTTTATGTTATGGAATTGGGTACATACGATCTAATCCTGGGGATGGATTGGCTGGAAGCACACTCGGCGGTGATGGATTGCCGAAGTAAGGAACTAACTTTCATCGATGATGAAGGTTATAAGAGGATGTTAACTAGGAAGAAAAAGAAAGTTTCCTTGAGAATGATATCGGCTATGCAGTTGATGAAGAGCATGAGAAAAGGGTGTCAATTATATGCGGTGATTGCATTGAACAAGGAAGGAGATAAGGTAGAAGTAATCAACCACCCCTTGTTCTCAGAATTCATGGACGTGTTTCCTGATGCATTACCCGGATTACCGCCACAGCGTGAACTAGATTTCACCATTGAACTAAAACCTGGAACCGAGCCCGTAGCTAGGACTCCTTACCGAATGTCTGTACCAGAATTGAAGGAATTGCAAATTCAACTACAAGAGTTGTTAGATTTAGGACTAATCAGACCTAGTGTGTCTCCTTGGGGAGAACCTGTTATTTTTGTGAAGAAGAAGGATGGGTCTTGGCGCTTGTGCGTTGACTACCGTCAATTGAACAAGGCGATCGTAAGAAATCAGTATCCCCTACCCAGAATAGATGACTTATTTGACCAGATGAAGGGTGCGACGGTATTCTCAAAAATCGACCTAAGGTCAGGATACCACCAGTTGAGGATCAAGGATGAAGATATTCCCAAGACAGCATTTAAAACTAGATTTGGACACTACGAATTTGTTGTAGTACCTTTTGGCTTAACAAATGTACCCAGTGTATTTATGAACCTGATGAACGGTGTGTTTCGGCAACACCTTGACAAGTTTGTACAGGTGTTCTTAGACGACATTCTGATTTATTCAAGAACACCAGAAGAACATGAGGAACACTTGAGGATAGTCTTAAAATGTTTAAGAGAAAATCACCTTTATGGAAAATTATCAAAGTGTTCGTTCTTCCAGAAGGAGATTCATTATCTTGGACACATCATATCCGGTGAAGGGATCGCTATAGATCCAGCCAAGATTGAAGCCATTTGGGACTGGCCAGCACCCACAAACGTACATGAGGTACGAAGCTTTATGGGGCTTGCTGGGTATTATAAACGTTTTGTGGAAGGCTTCTCTAGAGTAGCGGGACCTATTACCTAATTGCAAAAGAAGAACCGTTCTTTCATTTGGACGGATAAATGTGAAGAGGCCTTTGTTAAATTAAAAGAATTACTGACTATGGCACCAATCTTAAGAGTTCCCGATATGGATAAAGATTTCCTGGTGTGCACGGATGCTTCAAAGGATGGTATTGGTTTTGTATTGATGCAATATGGAAGAGTAATTGTGTACACGTCCAGAAGACTTAGGCCACATGAAGAGAACTATGCGACCCATGATATGGAGACGACTGCAGTGATGCATGCTTTGAGGTTATGGAGACACTATCTGGTAGGGAGAAAGTTTGAATTAAAGACTGACCATTGTGGGTTACAACACATCTTCACTCAAAGCGACCTTAATGCAAGATAGAGAAGATGGTCAGAAGTACTCAGTGAGTACGACTTCGACATAACTTATGTGAAAGGGACCTTAAACAAAGTGGCTGATGCACTTAGTCGTAGACCTAGGATATTCTCTGTTATACCATTAAGGACCAACTTAAGAGAAAAGATCTTGGCACTACAACAGAAGGACACATGGTATAATGAAGTAAAAGCTGAGTTGGAGAATGAACAGATGAGGATACCCAAGTTTGAAGGGTACTCTTTGGACATGGATGGTTTATTACGGTATAACCGTCGCATGTATGTTCCTGATAATGAAGAAATTCGAGGTTTAATACTGTCTAAGGCTCACCGAGCCATCTATAGAGCACATCCTGGAATAAAAAAGATGTACGCAGATTTGAAACCTTTGTTCTTTTGGCATGGCATGAAGAGGGATGTGGTAAGTTTTGTGGCGAAGTGTATGGAGTGCCAAATGCTAAAGGCGGAACATCGACACCCAGCCAGATTACTGCAACCACATCAATCCCAGAATCAAAATGGGAGGTTATTTCTATGGATTTTATAGTTGGGTTGCCCTTAACCAACAGGAGATATGACACAATTTGTGTGGTCGTTGACACTCTTACCAAGACTGCGCATTTCCTGCCAATTAAGAACACGTATCAAGCTCCGGAGATAGCTCGAGTTTTCATTAATGAAGTAGTAAGACTACATGGAACTCCGAAGAAAATTATTTCTGATAGAGGATCTGTATTTACGGGAAGGTTTTGGACAAGCTTTCAAGAAGCTCTTGGGACTCAACTTAACTTTAGTACCGCCTACCACCCTGAAACGGACGGACAAACGGAAAGAGTGAACCAAGTATTGGAGGAAATACTAAGAATGTATGTAATGGATCAACAGAAGAAGTGGGAATAATATCTACCCTTGGTGGAATTTGCATACAACAACAGTTATCAGAGTTCTATTCAGATGGCTCCTTTTGAATTTCTCTATGGGAGACCTTGTAGGACTCCCATAAGTTGGGATATACTAGAGGATAGGACATTACTTGGTCTTGAGGTAATACAAGAGATGGAAGACCAGATGGTCATGATCCGTGCTCGACTAAAGGAAGCATAGGATCTCCAGAAGAGCTATGCGGATGCACACAGGACTGATCGTAACTATGAAATTGGGGATAGGGTATTTCTATGGGTAAAACCACAGAAGAGTTCTATAAAGTTTGGAAAGGGAGCCAAGTTGTCACCTAGGTTTGTAGGACCCTTAAGAATTTCAGAACGGATAGGACCGGTTGCGTATCGTCTTGACTTGCCATCATCATTAAGTAGAATTCATAATGTTTTTCATGTTTCTGTATTGCGCCACTATGTTCCCGATACTTCACATATCATTGACTTGAGCAATGTGCAGATAACGGACGACGGGGCCGTGATGGCCTAACCGATCCAGATTTTAGACCAGCGAACACGGTAACTTAGGCACCGTGTGATTGATCAAGTCAAAGTACAGTGGGACAGCTATAGTACAAGCTCTGCGGCTTGGGAGGACTCAACTGAGATGCGTCGTAGTTTTCCATTTTTATTCTGAACTTCCGGACGAAGTTCTAAATAAGTAGGGGTGTATGTAGTGCCCCTAGACTTTTGTAGACATTGAGGGCACCTGCTGAGTGACCCGGCCGATTGAAACATTAATTAATAAACCTCTTGGCCTTATTTTTGAGTATGTGTATTTGAACTATTAATGTAAATGAATAATTGCATATGTTAAACGATTAGCTATGACTGTGGAAAATTATGTTGATGGCTTAACGACTAGCTGTACGGTGATTATGTATTTGTCGACGAAATGTATATTTGATTAGAAGTTTGAATAAATCATAAATGTTTAACAATACTAGATTTAGAAATCAGATGATGATTATTGAGGACAGTGCTACTAATAAATTGTTGTGAGAAGTGTGTGTAGAAACAAGTGAGACAGTTCACCAACGGACACACAAAGGAACATGAAGGGTCGTAGAGTACGGGTAAATCACACACAGGGGGAGCGACGATGATGTCGAATTCCGACAAGAATACCACGCATGAGCAGATAAGCACTGATCCGCTTGCTCAAGAGGAATGCGTGAGGGCATGCGAGGTGGGCCACGACGGAGCTGGTCACGTACGAGTTGAGGGGCGCGCAGTGAGAACGAACTCACTCCTCATCTCCATTAGTCCCTAGATAGCATGTAGACAGAGGATGGATGGTAACGATTCCTAAAATCCCTACAAGAGTTCCCGCAAGTCAAAACGGAAAGATGGTGGCAGAAGGGCCCGACCATGCGGTACCCTGTCGAGAACGGAAAGAATGGATGCAAGGACCAAACGATGCAGTACCATGCCAAGGAATGGAAACCATGGATGACTAGACCCGACGGAGTGGTGCCATGTCTGGGAATTAAAATTAAGGAACTAGGAGCCCAACGGCGCGGCACCGCGATCCTAGTGAGTTTGATTGTTAAATTTAACTGCATAAAAACTTATGAGAATAACTCTAGATAATTACTTAGCAAATGCATAAAAATAATTTAGGCATTTGCACATGAATAGTTATTTTTGTTGAGCATTTAAAATAATAGAAATCATTATTTAGGAACAAAATAGAATCATAAGATTAGACACCTAGTCAACTAAAAGCTAGGAGTTAATTAAAATATATGGGGGACAAACTGGAGCAAACTTAGGGGTGTTAGTGCACTTCCCAGAGAAACTGACACTTGGATGGGTGAGTGTTTTAATTAAATAATTAATTAAAAATATTTAATTATGCATGAAGCGACATGTGTCGCATGAGATCTTCCTTTATAAGGAAGGCTTGGGGAATGGGTAAAGGGGCCCATAATTTGGACGATTGTTGTAATTTTCGAATGCCTCAAAGACTTGTTGCTATCTAAGGGTTTGGCTAAGAAATCCTGGTGGGAAGGGAAGCCCAAGCTGAATTTCTGAAATACTTGTGTGAACTCTACGGCCCGATTAGCTCGAGGATCTGGAAGGAAGAAGAGTACTTCCAGAGTGGTTGGGTGGTTAATCGAGGTGTCCGTCTGTGACCGTGGTGATTGGCGACGAGTTTGGAGCTGCGGAAAACGAGGAGGTTCACCTTCCGATTGGAGATGCCATCATTACAGGTTCTATTTGCTTAATAATGTTATTTATAATATTCTGCATGATTTAAGTTTATGGATCTACGAATTATATAAAGTCTCATATATGTTTAGATTACACTAAGATCTAAATCTATTATTCCTATTGGCAAAATGAATCGACTTCTGATTTATATTCTGTACAAAACGATTTTATATTGAAATCTAAACTTAGTATTTCATTGTGAGCGAATGATTTGAATTCTAAGTTATGTTTTGCACATAATTATTCTGCATTGAAATCCAAATTTTATTATTCCTGTTGTACAAATGTTTAGAAATTCTAGATCTGGATATTAATTTTTTAAGTATACTTCTGCAGATTTGTTTTATTTGGTCGAAATTTTAGATCTGGAGGTCGTTTCGTTTTAAGTTATACTTCTGCAAATTAATTGTTGTTGAGTCGAAAGTCTAGATCTGGAGATCCCTTAGTTAAAGATTACACTTATGCAAATTTATTTTTTGGGGGGTTGAAATTCTGGATCTGGATATTGCTTTATTTATTTTTTTTTTTGTTTTATTTGGTCGAAATTCTGAACTAGATCTAAGTTTTAAATAGTTTTGAATTTCACTCCTGGTCATTTTCTACCATGATGATGTGCATACCCTACTCAAATTCGACCTTTACCCTTATTCTTTCAGGATACCGAGGTAAGTTTCTAACCACCTGATCGGATCAACCCCTACGTCATAAGGTGAGTCCTGTGTGGCACTAATTTATTTCTCTTAGCCATTAAAGAAAAAGAGATATTTATGAAGCCCGATCTATGTATCGTAAGGAAATTCTTGGGTCGCCTTATAGCATTTTGTTTTGCTATTTGAGGAATAGAGTCCTTGATCTCTGTAATCAAGCTAGCCTAACGGTGTCATTGTAATGATGTTGATGAGATCCCTGAAATCGGATGGATCTTGTAAACCCGTCGACTTAAGGTTCAACCCTGTCGATTTATCGCTTTACCCTGCTTAGATCCCGGTGAGCGATTTGCTTATTTAAGTGTTGTTGGATTAATTGAACTCTGCTCTATCTATTATTTTAATGAAAACTGAGACTTATCAAAATTAATGCATTGTTCACAACTTGTTGTCTCGCTTACCCTATCTCATTATTTTTTTACGGTGAGCTGGAAGTACAACCATTATTTCCTTTGCTTGTTGGCTGCGGCTTTTAGAAATTGTGATTCCATCTAGCCATCATTGTTACAAATTCGATTGCATGTCCATTTTCAGAAGTCGATTATTGTTATTAAGTTCTCTGTATATTTCTAATTCCTGATCTAGAAATTGTGATTCTGTCTAGCTATCATTGGTACAAATTCGATTGTGCCCAATTCTCCAGCTAGAAATCGATTCTTCTTGTGACTATTTCACGGTTGAATTTGATTTTGGATATTAGATTTGATAGCATTTTAAATCTGGCGTATGTGCATAATCTTTCCAGTATCCCAATCGATAGCAATCCCCTGTGATAAACGTTTGCAGAACTTTGATTGTGCCCAATTCTCCAGCTTTAGGGAAAATTGCATTTGACCTTAATTAATTCTATAACCGATTAAGAGGATAGGAATCCTCACTGTTTGCAGAAATTTGTAATTATTTATTCATAACTGTTGAGATTGGATCTTGACTATTTAATTTTTAAAAATTCAGGGTATTCAAAACCCAAACCTGGGCGTTTTTCCTCTGCCTATCTATCCATAAAATCGATTTGTATTTATGATTTTAACCTGGAAATTGAGGCATTTTCTATCTGCAAGTTCATCTATTAGATCGATTCACTACCTTTATCAAAGTCTTGAACCTTGGATTGTTGTTCTCTATTTCCCTGTCATTCTGAATTATATTGACTTCTGAATTTATAGCCGGGAATTCATTTGTGTTTGACCACGGTTTTACTCTATTCGAATTCCACGTGTAAGCACCGTCACTAGATTGGATCTTCAACTCTGTTTATTGTCATATCGTATCTGAAATTAAGCTGATCAAATTGGTACTCTGCCCATACACTGAACACTTGGTTACCACTACAGTTGTGATACCATGTCTATGCACTGAAACGCTACGTTCACTCTGTGTTATGACTGTATTGATATCCGAAGATTACTGTGTAGCTATTTCAAATTCTATTGGCGTTTCCAGATCTAATATGTAGATTTACAAGTTCGCCATCAATTCCTTGGTTCTTTTATCTTAAACTCGTAGTATTAATCTGCTGTTCACTCGCACGATCTACAGATCGAACACTACTCGCTTTCACCTTACAAACCTTGAAATGGATTTGAAGACGATCTTCCCTTGACTGTTGTAATCCAGTGTTCTTCACTGCATCACTCCCTCGAAGTCAAGGTTATCCCGTTCAATCCGATCTCCATAGGACTCGGCTATTGATACTGAAGCTCGGCACTTGTTTTTATTTTTAAAAATAAACTTCTTTTTTTTTTACAGTAACCAGTGCAGTAAACATTCGATAAGGATTTGGGAGAAAATAATTATTGTTAATAATCGGAACTATGTTCTTGTAATGAGAATCAATAATGTATTATATAGATTATGTTCTTCATAATAAGAATCAATATCGTATGTTGCTTATTAACATTATTAGTATAGTATGGAAGGGCATAAGTTACTTGCCATTGACAATAAAGAAGGTTAGTGATGAATGTCGACCACCCATTATAATTACTATTGACAATGATAAGAATCGATAACACATGATAGATATAAATATAGTGATGTATTTAACGTTCAATAGCAATTTTGAGAATTAATAGTTAGGTACATTGTGTATAATTTATGATAGTAGGTAAAGCATTTCTTTTAAATGTTCAAATGACAATTGTGGAAGATAGTAGTGAATTACGTGGGTGATGTTTGCATAATGGGATTCAATAAGGTGTGGTTTTTATTAATTACTAGTAGTAGAAATTGAAAGTGATTTAGTTGCTTACCTGTGAAACAATAAAAGATTGTTTAAACATCACTTGCCTATAATTAAATGATTAGTATGCAAGACGAGTTATGATTACACTTATATTCAAAGGTATAGATCCTAGACGGAATTGAATTCATCTATTTAAAAAAAAAAAAAAACGTACTCATAATAACATCCCTACAACTAGCTATCCCTCCATCTTAGATATATGACCCTCTTGTATTGTTTCTTACAACTACTATTAGCCTTTATTAGATCAACCTATTTGTAGATACACGTCCCTATTTTATAGTGGCTAACCTTACCTACCTTAGAGTGAACATTTGCATCTTGAAGATACTTTACATGTCTATGAGATTTCTTATATCAGATTATGTACCTCACCCAAAGGGTTTAGGTCCCTTCTTATTCTACTAGTGTTATGAAAGTTAACAAAGTTGATCATGTTTGCAGTATACCACATAATAGAGATGAGCCTCAACTACTGAAAAGTCTAGGTTGTGATAGTATGTACATAGAAGAGTGAAAGGGATTTTATCTTCAAGTCATATATGAAAATTGATCCATAATTAAAGTCCATAGTCATGCATCTAATATAGAAAGAAATTTACACATATGCTAAGCACATGGAACCCATCAATTAATATCATAAGTCATCCATCAATTCATGAGGCCCATAATTGGAATGTGGCCATGTATATGTCAATGAAAAGTCCACCAATTTCAACATTAGTGACTATGTGTATTTACAAAATTGGTCAAATTCTATGAAATGTATCCATGCTTGGTCAATGTAGTATGTCATGAAAGAGGGTAGACATCACCAATGTTTCATTTAGCAAGTATGTCGTATGAAGTATGAGCCGTAATTGGGTATAATAGGTCACACAATAATGAATTGGGGAATCGTTCCTAGATGTGTGTATGAAATCCAAGTGAAATAACATGAAATAACAAACCTAGAAATTGGGGGATCATCCTAGATATGTTCGTGTCTCCCATTTAGTACATCAAAAGAAAGTATGTCATGAAGTCAAGTGTTGGGGTCTTATTCCTAGATATATCCAATGGCTAGTTAAATCAAAAGTATATGTAGGAATAGAGGCTGCATGAGCAATGGAATCAACATGAATAAGTAAGGTATGCACAAATAGTTAGGATATGACCCAAAGTATGAAAGGGAAACACCCCAGTGTAACAAAAAAATGATCATAAACTGGTGATGAAGTATATCTTAGTTTTATAATTCATTAATAGTGAGATGTAGTTGAGGATAATTAAAACAATTTATTAGAAAACATTGGATTAGGGTTCTCCCTTAATTCATTCTTGTGATTAAGTTCATCATTGACATATGCATCTGAAGGTTCTAATCAGATTTTCGCACCCAACGGTTGAGTATCATTAGCATGTTCATCTTTCTTGGTATTCTTATGTGGTATACCTTAGTCATTGTAAACTTTAATCTTCACTTTTAGCTTAGATACCTACTTTCCTTTGCACTAAAAATTTCATTTATAATTATTAGGTCCTACCTATACAAATTATGCAAATGGTATCATGTGGGATTCTTCTTCACCTAATAATTTTCTCATTACTTTCCCATGATCTCTCTAATTTGGGTGACTCAATATCTTCATTATGATATTTAGGGGTAGCATGATGGATTTATTTCTTGAGTTCATGATTTTTGGAATTAGCTTGTAGTTGGGAAGTTGAACCAACCTTGTAAGTCATTGGAGGCACCACATAAAGACAAGAAAAAAAATCAAATACATTAAAGGAAAACTCATAAATGTCATACCTCATTCTCCATCCATATGACAAATTCTATCCATTTCTTTTTATGCATCATTTATTTTTCAATTTTGTTTGGATGCCATATGTATATCAATTCCTGTTAGAATAGGACACATGGATAAATTATACACCTTAGATTTATTTTTTACAAGGAAATATTGAAAAAATGAATTCACATATTGAATATACTTAGAAAACTAGCAATCGACGCTTTCAGTCATTTTTGGCCACTATAGTGAGCGGAATTTATCTTGTTAAGAATTTTTTTCCTCTATTGGTAACTTCTTATCCACTTTCCATTGCCAAAATGTTGATGCTATTGGTGTGAAGCTAACTTTCCAAAACCCTAGGGTTTGTTCCTATTCAATATTTACATTTGAATACTAAATGAAAATTCCTTAATTTTTATTTTTATTTTTGAATGCTAAAATCTCTTCCTCAATGAAAATTATTCAATTTTCTATGTGTTTTTTTTATAAACACTCTTCCTCAAGGAAAATTCTTCAAGTACCTACATAGAAAAGTATGAATTCAACACATTCTTCAAGCAACTACCTTGCAAAGGGAGAATTCAAAAGGGGTGATTTACCTATAAAATATTCAAATATGAGTTAGACATGGCTATTTCTATATCATAAAATATTTTCCTTCCTTTCAAATATGATTTATGAGTGTTTTTGAAGTGACTTTTTTGTTTATGTCCCTTTATGTCCTCCAGCACGCATAATGTTTCATTTTTTTGGTTGAACGAGACAGTCTGTGCTAATGTGGATGTTATATTCCGATGGAATAACACATGAATCATCATCTAGTTTTTTCATCTTTACTGCCCTTAATATTGACACAAATGGTGCCTAAAATAATGTTGACTCGGGATTAAACAAATTGATTTATTTGGGACACCTTCAGAGACACCAAGTGCACTGGGTTGGGAATTAATTTCCTCCCTAATACTATTTTGAGTTTTGATAGATGAAATTTGGTATTAGTGGACGTTAATAACCATAATCATTACCGATTTTAATTATCACCTATCATCTTATAATCAATATCATATTATAATCAAATCCTTATCAATTTGATCATTATTGTCATCATGCATTATCATCATCATCATAATGTGGTTAGGTTTGATCAAATGTCATTAGGGTAACTAAGTTGTCGTTAAGAACACTTGAATTCCACAAGGGTCATTTAGGTTCCATTACGATCACTCATACACCATTAGGTTCATTTATATTCCATTACAGTCACTCAAACACTATGACTATCATTTAGGTTCCATTAGGATCGATCAATGTCAAATAGTGCTATGACATGCATCATCCTCCTCCTCATCATTTTCATCAACATCGTAGTATTGATAATCATCCTTACCATCATTTTCAATGTCATAGACATCAACATCATCATCATCATCGTGATGATGAAAAATGAATCCTACTACCTTACTTGAATTTCGTAAAGGATGTTTGGGATTTAACTAGGATGTGTCTTAGTTATAAATTGTACTCATCCTCATATTCATATTCATCATCATCATCATTGACATTATCATCATTTTTATCATCATAGACATCGAAATCATCATCATTTTTATCATCATAGACATCGAAATCATCATCATAGGATTTCTCCTCCAAGTGGGATGCAAGAACCATTAGCACATTCTAAGCACTATGGATGGGTCTTAATTAGTAATTGTCATAATATCCACACTCAATGTAATATCTATCATCTTATAATAAAGTCATGTTCAACACAATCTTCACTATCAAAATGCATCGTAATCATCGTAATGTAGTTAGGGTAAGTAAGATGTTGTTTAAAACACTCAAATACCATTAGGGTCATATAGATGCAATTAAGGTCACTAATATTCCATTAGGGTCATTAAGGTTCCATTATCATTGTTAACACCAAAAAAATTTCCACTTTGCTTATCCACTAGACACACCATATCATACATCATGTCCACTTTCCATTTCCACCACTTTGACCTTCACATGTCAAAAATATCATAAATGGCCCATCATTATTATTTCCTCTTTCCACAAAATAGGGAAGTTGGCACATTCCTAGAAAAAGGGAAAAGGGAAAATATCCCCTAAAATAGGAAATTCCCACAAACAAGAAAAATCCCATAAAAAAGGGAAAAGTAAGTTGGATCTAACCCACTCATAATGATTATCCAAATACCATTTTCCAATACCATGGTCCACCTAATACCATGGGCCATAAACCATGTGTCATAATATCTATATATACATGTGAAGGCCCCTAATTTTTCATATATCATATATTCTCCACCTTATGCATGTTGTTACTCTAATGACATTCGATTGAGTCCTCTTTACCCATATGTTGAGATTTGGAGCCTTTTGTGATGTGTAGCTAGAGACTATGGAGATGCTAGGTCACCATGGGCACACTACTTTAGAAGGCTGCAAGGGCTCCCATTTTCAAGTACTCTTATGGTCCTAGATTGTGCTCTCATAATACAAAACAATTTTATTTTATATGCTCTATTGTTAAATCAATATTGGCTCAATGCATGTTTAGTGTAGATTTATTTTATTGTTGTTAATTTTATTTGCATATTCGTTCCTAAAACTGTTACTAGGGATTCTATAATCCTTAGTAGGTGTCTTTTGGCACTTGCTAGCAAGAAAAATCTAGAAACAATCATCACTAAGGGTCAAATAGTGTTATAACATGCATCACACTCATCGTCGTCATTTTCATCAACATCATAATCATAATCATCATCCTTATTATCATCATTAATATCATAGACATCAACATTATCATCATCATCGCCATCATTGTCATTTTCCTATGTCATAACAGTCATCGTTGTCATCATTGTCATAGTCATCATCAATGTGACAATGAAAAATGCATCCTACTATGTTACATGAAATTCATAAAGGATATTTTGCCTCTGACTGGGATTAGTATTAATTAGTAATTGACATCCTCATTATCATCACCATCAACATTATTATAATAATTACCAAGGTCATAACATCGACATTATCATCCTCGTCATCATCATCCTCATTGCCACATATCATCATAGTCATTGTTAACATCATTGTGATGATGAAAAAGGCATCCAACTACCTAATTAAATGAATTTGATAAATAATATTTTCTCTATGAGTGGGAATGTAAGCACCATTAGCACATTTTGAGCACTATTGATGGGACTTAATTAGTAATTGCCATCCTCATTGTGCTCATTGTAATCATTCTCATCTTATAATCAAATCATCATCAACACCATCGTCATTTTCATCGTGCATAATCATCATCATCATAATGTTGTTAGGGTTACTCAAATTTCATTAGGGTTACTAAAATGTTGTAAAGGGAACTTGAATTCCATTATGGTTATTTAGGTGCCACTACGGTAAATCAGATGCCATTATGTTCATTTAGGTGCCAATAGGATCACTCAAGGTCAAATAGTGCTATGACATGTATCACCCTCATCATTATCATCGACATCGTAGCTTTCATCATTGTCCTTACCATCATCATCAACGTCATAAACATCAACAACATCATCATCATCATCATTATCATCATCATCATCATTATCATCATCATCAGATGTTTTAATTTCGCATATTTCTAGTCAGAATATTTTTGAAGGGGTTTTTAAAGGATATTTTTTTTGCAAAGGGAGTTTTTTTTACAAGGTATTTTTCTTCTTATTTCTTTCCAAGCGGTACATTCAACGAGTTTTTTTCTAATGCATTTTTGCAAAATGAGTTTTTATTCCAAGGTATTTTTGCACTTCTTATTTCTTTGCAATGGGTTTTTTCAAGGTATTTTTTTCCAATGTATTTTTGCAAATATTTCTTTGCAATGGGTTTTTTCAAGGTGTTTTTTTCCAAAATGGTGCTTTTAAAGAGTTTTTATTCCAAAGTATGTTGTGCACAGAATTTTTTATTCCAAGTTGTTTTTTCAAAGGAGTTGTATTTTGTAGTGCCCCTAGACTACTGTAGACATTGAGGGCACCTACTGAGTCACCCGACTGTTTGAAACATTAATAAAATAACCCTATGATTTTATTTTGAGTATATTTATGATTACGATTGATTGATATATGTGCATTTGGGTAGTTATTGTGAATGGACAATTTCATGTTGTTTAACGATTAACTTTGATATGAAAATTGTACACATGAATAATGCTTAACGACTAGCTGTATGGTGATTATGTATTCGGCGACGAAATGTATATTTGATAAGATGAATGAGCAGTTTGAATAAATCATAAATGTTTAACAATGCTAGAGTTAGAAACCAGATGATGATTGTTGAGAACAGTGCTACTGATAATTTGTTGTGAGAAGTGTGTGTAGAAACAAGTGAGACGGTTCACCAACGGACACACAAAGGAACATGGAGGGTCGTAGAGTACGGGTAAATCACACACAGGGGAAGCGACGACGATGTCGACTTCCGACAAGAATACCACGCATGAGCAGATAAGCATTGATCCGCTTGCTCAAGAGGAATGCGTGAGGGCGTACGAGGTGGGCCACGACGGAGCTGGTCACGTACGAGTTGAGGGGCGCGCAGTGAGAACGGACTCACTCCTCAGTGCCATTAGTCCCTAGATAGCATGTAGACGGAGGATGGATGGTAACGATTCCTAAAATCCCTACAAAATTTCCCGCAAGTCAAAACGGAAAGATGGTGGCAGAAGGGCCCGACGATGCGGTACCCTGTCGAGAAATGAAAGAATGGACGCAAGGACCCAACGATGCGGTACCATGCCAAGGAATGGAAACCATGGATGACTGGACCCGACGGAGTGGTGCCATGTCAGAGAATTAAAGTTAAGGAACCAGGAGCCCAACGACGCGGCACCGTGATCCTAGTGAGTTTGATTGTTAAATTAAATTGCATAAAAACTTAGGAGAATAACTCTAGATTATTACTTAGCAAATGCATAACAATAGCTTAGACATTTGCACATGAATAGTTATTTTGTTGAGCATTTAAATAAATAGAAATTATTATTTAGGAGCAAAATAGATTAGACACCTAGTCAACTAAAAGCTAGGAGTTGATTAAAATATCTGGGGGACAAACTAGAGCAAACTTAGGGATGTAGGTGCACTTCCCAGAGAAACTGACACTTGGATGGGTGAGTGTTTTAATTAATTAAATAATTAAAAATATTTAATTATGCATGAAGCGACATGTGTCGCAGGAGATTTCCCTTTATAAGGAAGGCTTAAGGAATGGGTAAGGGGCCCATAATTTGGACAATTGTCGTAATTTTCGAATGCCTCAAAGACTTGCTGCTATCTAAGGGTTTGGCCTAGAAATCCTGGTGGGAAGGGAAGCCCAAGCTGAATTTCTGAAATACTTGTGTGAGCTCTACGACCCAAAGCTCGGGGGAGGCCATGCGACTGAAAGCATGAGCCTATCGTTGGGTGGCGAAGCTAACGGTTGCTTCGCCAATGGTTAAACGAGCTTTGCTGGAGGGATCCTACGGAAGAAGAAGGCGACAATGGACTAACTGGATCGGGTTGACAGGTTAAGGTTTGCTTATTTTTGTTAAGTTATTCACGCTTTTTATTTTATTTTTCCAATAACTATGATAGCTAATTTGTTTGTATGAGGTTGTTAAAGTTTCAGGTTCATTTCAAGGGGACCCTAAATGAGGGGTCCTACATTTGGTATCAGAGCCGATCGAGCCTTGAGGGAACCAGACTCATATCATTCAGGGGTTGTCAGTATCTCGTCGAATGTTGGATCGCGCCGGACAGCCAAATCAACGACTACAGCAATGGTTTTCAACTCGACAACCGAATCAGGTTTGATGGCTTTTTATTACTGTTTCAGTATTTGAGATAGATATCCTACTTTAAAACTCTGTTTTAGAGGTATATATATATATATATATATTCAGACTTCTGGGAATGCGTAGAGGCAAACCGACCCACTGTTGTAGACTTATGATAGATCTACCTTTCTGCGATTGTAACTCTGCTATTAAATGTTTATGGGATTCAATTTCTGTGTATAAACCAAAGCTAGCACCACCATGAAACCAACGGCCTACGAATTAAACCGATCCGATTATAATTCTGTTTTATTTCTTTATGCGATCCGATTTCTGTGTGTGAATCGAAGATAAAACTACCGTATGCTGGATCATGGGTGAAATCCCCTTTAGACCCATAACAGAGATGGCTTATTACATATTAGATTCGTTGTGCTCCATTTTTTCGATCTGGGAAGGTGTTTCCAGATCCTTAACTTAATGGCATTTTGTTTATTTTAAAATTCATGTATGTTGTTTTTCGATTGGATCGGAGTTTGGTCGTTTGGTTAAGAATCAATTAAGCTTCGGGCTCTCTGAATTTATATATCGATCCAGCATTATTAAAATGTTGTAAGGACTCTGTATGCGTGAACCCATAGCTTTGGAGACCAACGGATCCAGTTCTGTCTTTTGTATTTATATTCATTCGCACCAGCAAACCTTCTCTGCCCATTTTGATGGCAGATTGCAATCGTAATCCGATTGAGGATCCTATTCAGTCGCTTATGCGGAATTATCCCTGTCATTCATGCTGGATTGACAACGGATCTATGAACTCTACTTGATCATAAAAATGTTTGGATCTCTGCCTTTCATGTTTGGTAAATAAAATCTTAGATGTGATTTCAGCAGATCCATTTTCTTTATGCTGGACTGACACTGTGTATGATCGCTTTTGTTCACTTGTTGGCTGGAAACGTGTCAACCCCTGTCATTCACGCAGGATTGATAACGGTCTCCGCAAAACTTATGAGCCCTGATCCGTTAATACTGGATCGAGAGGGTCTGAGAAATCGTAACACTAGATGTAGTCTTCCTTAAGAAGTGCGTGAAATATTGGATCGGATTCATTTTCTTTTACTGTATAAAATCGCTGCCCATCACCACAAATTCATTTTGAACCACTGCTAGTATTTTATTTGAGGAATCGCAAATATGAAGACCCGCAAATCTGGGCATAACTAAGATCCTGTCAAGATTCCATAAATTACGCCATACTCCTCAAATTAATTAACAGGTTCTACTGGGTGATCAGATATAATGAGTTACGACTCGACTATCAGTCAAACCTCTGCCTTCTATTTCAAATTGTAAATTGATCCATAACCCCATTTCCAGAATTTGATTTGAACTCTGTTGTGATCACTGTATCGACATTTTAATATGAATCTGGAATTTGCAGCCTGTTGTGAACATCATATTAATTTCTTTTTATACATGAAATCGGGAATATATACTCTGTTAGCGATTAATGGTTCGATATCTATTCTTTTTAAATCTGGATCTTGAACTCTGTTCACGACTCACATGTTGACATTATAAATTAAATTCTGCAGTTCTGATCTCTGTTATGTTATGTATTGCACCTTCACCTGGGTCACATGGATCCTATCGCCTTACTCTGTAATCACCATGATATGTAACCTCTGTTATAGTTGGCGCCTTCACCCAGATCGCGCGGACATCATTACAAGACTTTGTGTATGCATCTAATTTTGATCTTGGTTAAAGATTTTACCCCACACCCGAACGCGTGGATGATCACCGCTTGCTCTGCATAATTTAATTTAATATATGTTGGCTAACATCCTGGAATCCAGATCGTGCAGATCTCGGTGACGGTGTACACACCGCTCGGTTGGGTTAAACGCCGGTAGACTCAGATAGCATGATGGTCATCGGTAAACTATACACGGCGAGGGTATCATTCTCTAACGGGTAACGCCTTCAAACTCGGGTCCCCCACCACGAAATATCATTATCAAGTTTTATCAATTCCCTGTTTTTCAAATTTGAATCGAATCTCTAAATTGGCCATCGCCCTGATCACGATAGATCCATGCCGCGTAATCTCAGTTTCAATATACAGACTGACCTCTGTTTGTGATATGTGTCCCAAGCATCTTACTTCGAATCTGGAGTTTGAACTTGCCGGAGAATACCGTATCCATATTTATACGAGCGTTATAATTCTTGTCTCTGTTGACTGAAAATGCAAACTCTTAAGCCAAATCCAGAACGATTATACTAATCTCTGTCGAGACTTAATAACCTTGTCGCCACCGGTTCAATTGCATAAGATCTAGCCTAATGCACCATTGCTCCTCCTCTCTGATGGATATCCAGGAACTACTTCCATCGAGATTTGTAGTATCCAGCATACTCCTGTTGTGACCCAGATGCCTTCTTCCCAACGCCATGGACAGTAACGCCTCTGGTTAGTTCGTATTCCTGTAGTGACAGATGGAGAAGAGCTAAGATCCGCTTATGGCGTACTGAACAGTTCCACTCCGGCGTTAATGCTTAGATACCTGACTTAGGACTCTGCCAACTCGTGCTTAAAGCTCGGCAATACTTGGAGCAAAGTTCGGATAGCTGCCTAGTGGAATAACGTGTACATCTATACTTTTCTCCTTATTAAGTGTTAGTTAATTGATGTATAAATATTATACTATTCCCAATTTTAACCTCTCTCTGTAATGAAACACACAATAAATTTAAGAGTCGCAATCATAAATTTGGATTCTAGAATGGCGATCTCTGATTTTGTTGGGTTTAAATTTGAGTTCTAAAAAGTCCAGTGTTTCCCATTATGCATGGAAATCTCATATTTGTAAATTGAATTTAACTTTGAACTCTAAAAACTTCTGAGCTTTCCGATTCGCATAGGGATCCTGTGTGTATATTGTGTTCATTGTGAAACAAATGGTGGGTCCCGATCGATAGATTGCAGGCTGTATATTCTCAATTGAATGCATCATAAAAATGATTTGTGGTTGGCCTTTAAATCTCTTATCGGGTCCATTTCTTTTGGTATTTCCAGAAATTCATTCTATGATCTGTAATTTAATCTTTAAAGATCTTTGTACATCTATTCGAATTGGAAAGGTGCTGGATGGCTTATTGTTTATTTTCTGCGTTCTATTTTCGGTTGATCGCTTAAAATCTCAGTTTATTGATTAATTCCCCATTTTAATTTGAGATCGTAAATTTATAAGATGTTTGAATGCTGTTGTTTCAAAATTCTTCTCCACAATGGCAGCGATCAGAGTTTTTGTTTTACACATGCATTGGATGGCTTACTATTTATTCTCTGTGTACTATTTTCAATTTGGATAGGCGTTTCCAGATCCACAGTTACGATGGCGTATTGTTTCTTTCAAATCTCTGTGTATTGTTTTTAGATCTATCTCAGATCTGTGTATCAGACCACTGTATGAAGCATTGCGGGTGAACTGCTATTTCAAATCTTGGGGTATTGTTTTTAGATCTACCTCATATCTGTGTATCAAACCACCGTATGCAACATTGTGGGTGAACTATTATTTCAAATCCCTGTGCTTCGAAGGTCAAACCTTGTTATCTTTATTCGAGATTTCATTTAAACTCTAAACTTTTGAAGTAGAACCGCTCCGAATCGGATCGCTACCCTTTTAAATCAATTCACTGTCTAAAATCGTCTTTGAAAATTGATCTATTTATATAGATCGGATCTCTGTGATTCGACCATCAAACCGGTTGACTTACAGACCCAAAATGATAACTAGCCGGAAGTAATTATTTGAGTATTTTGATTTCAAACCAAGGCGTCCATGACAGTCAGTAAATTTGTTACCATGATATATTGTGATACGAGTAATAACCTTCTGCTTTAGTAAATGTTTATTCTTTTAATGTTAATCCCAAGTTGAGACGTGTTGAGGTTTACCGAAATTTGTAGTGTCTAGTTGTCGAGGTTGGAGACTCCCTAACCCTTCGATCTCCTATCAGTTGGACATACAGTCAACAATCGAGCCTATTACCGCTTATTGAACGTTTATAGAAAACCGATGGCAGACTCAGGTTAATCCTGCTCTCACGCCTCTTTGACTTCGAGTTAGTGTGTAGAGGGGTCGTCGAGCTGAAGAGCCGGAACGCTGATCGATACCTAACTTCTTGAAAATATTTACAATGTATTTCCTCAAATCTATTTATGTGTAATCAATTGACACTTGTCTGCCAGGTCGCCTTATTTCATTTGAAACTGATCGCCTAGCCTTCAACGAATGTATATGTTGCTTAATGCGATGTTATATTGGTTGGTTATTTGTGAGGAGTCGACTTGGATATTTTACCCAGTCACTGGTCCAAGCGTACAAGCTGTTCATTTATTCGTATATTTTAAATTATATATATTGTGTCTCTAAAAGAAACTCATACCACTTATTAAAATAAATGGAATTGGTACATCTAGAATATATAGATCATGATAGAGTTGACTTAAAGAAACCTCGGATCTAGTAGAAGATGAGTTAGAAAAACTTGGATATGGGAATAGTAATGTAAAATACCATCGTCATAATAGAATTTTAGGTTCACCATATCTTAGCCACATATATCAATATATATATTTTCACCTCAATGATGGGCCTTACTTTTGAAAGAACTATTAAAAAGGTTGAAAGGATTTCTATGTTACTATAGTTAAATAAGTTATGGATGAAAAATGATAAATTTTAGTTGACTGACACCACAAACTTGAAGAGTGTAACTTGACGAATCTACCAAAACGGGTCAAACAAAGACGATCTTAGTAAAACGAAGTACGGAGACGATCAATATAATTAAACAAAATGAATGAAGCTAACCTCAAGGCATGGTCAAGCCTTGAAGAAAACATGACTAGCCTGAGATAGAAATCGATGAGGTTGAGAAAACACTTTGTGCAACTTGATGAATCTGCTGAACTGGTCCTGTGACAACATGAACAATGAAATGAGGTTAGAATGTCATAAGCTCATTGATCAAGACATGATATTATTGAAGAAAGGTCTAGAAGCTAAAGTTTAATATGTTCGATTAAGTCGCTAAGTACTGATGCTTAGAATCTCGTCAAATTGAGAAACAACATTAATAAAAACAGTTGGGGCTTTAAATGTAGTCTTTTGGGAGTTGGATTTTGGAATATTTGATAATCACTCTTGATTTGTTAGCCTGTGATTATAACTTACCATCAGTATTTTACCCCATATGGCATGATGTTTACCTTTTTGTATTGGGGGAAAGGATAGCCCACAGATGGAATTCTTGTTTAGATTTGTTATGCGAAAGGATGATTGAATAAACTATGGTATGGTTATGGATGCAACATAACTAGTAAATCAGTTGGACATCATGGATGTTTGCAGATAAATAGTAGAGATGGGAAAACTATGTTGGAATTGACAACTATTAAATGTATTATTGGATTTGCATTACGCGAAATTACGATTAAGTTCCAGAGGATGTATCGGAACTATGTTGGACGAAATAGAAAACTAATAATAAGAACCACTAGTGCTTATAGCCATGATTATTGGAGAAAAATAGAATAGAATGACAGAAGATGAGAATAGGAAATTAAAAGTTAAGCCTAGTGTCATAAGGGTGAGAACAAAATTTAAACTTCAGGACGAAGTTCTATACAAGAGGGGGTGTATGTAATGCCCCTAAAATGACTATGGACTTCAAGAGCACCTGTTGAGTGACCCGGCGGAACAGACTTCAATAAAGTGGCGCTTCGAGTTAGGATGTGTCTTAATAAGGGAGAATCACCTGATGATGTGTATGACTATAGTTGATAAATGAATTAATGAATTGAATTATATGTGTGGACTGGGATAATTGATTGATCAGTTCTTGCTTAAATGCTTAGACTTGATTGGTTAAGTCAAAGTATTGTAGGACAGCTATAGTCCTAGCTTTGTGACTTGGGAAGACGCAACTGAGATGCGTCATAGCTTTCCGCATTTATTCTGAACTTCGGGACGAAGTTCTAAATAAGTAGGGGTGTATGTAGTGCCCCTAGACTACTGTAGACATTGAGGGCACCTACTGAGTCACCCGACTGTTTGAAACATTAATAAAATAACCCTATGATTTTATTTTGAGTATATTTATGATTACGATTGATTGATATATGTGCATTTGGGTAGTTATTGTGAATGGACGATTTCATGTTGTTTAACGATTAACTTTGATATGAAAATTGTACACATGAATAATGCTTAACGACTAGTTGTATGGTGATTATGTATTCGGCGACGAAATGTATACTTGATAAGATGAATGAGCAGTTTGAATAAATCATAAATGTTTAACAATGCTAGAGTTAGAAACCAGATGATGATTGTTGAGAACAGTGCTACTGATAATTTGTTGTGAGAAGTGTGTGTAGAAACAAGTGAGACGGTTCACCAACGGACACACAAAGGAACATGGAGGGTCGTAGAGTACGGGTAAATCACACACAAGGGAAGCGACGACGATGTCGACTTCCGACAAGAATACCACGCATGAGCAGATAAGCATTGATCCGCTTGCTCAAGAGGAATGCGTGAGGGCGTACGAGGTGGGCCACGACGGAGCTGGTCACGTACGAGTTGAGGGGTGCGCAGTGAGAACGGACTCACTCCTCAGCGCCATTAGTCCCTAGATAGCATGTAGACGGAGGATGGATGGTAACGATTCCTAAAATCCCTACAAAATTTCCCGCAAGTCAAAACGGAAAGATGGTGGCAGAAGGGCCCGACGATGCGGTACCCTGTCGAGAAATGAAAGAATGGACGCAAGGACCCAACGATGCGGTACCATGCCAAGGAATGGAAACCATGGATGACTGGACCCGACGGAGTGGTGCCATGTCAGAGAATTAAAGTTAAGGAACCAGGAGCCCAACGACGCGGCACCGTGATCCTAGTGAGTTTGATTGTTAAATTAAATTGCATAAAAACTTAGGAGAATAACTCTAGATTATTACTTAGCAAATGCATAACAATAGCTTAGACATTTGCACATGAATAGTTATTTTTTTGAGCATTTAAATAAATAGAAATTATTATTTAGGAGCAAAATAGATTAGACACCTAGTCAACTAAAAGCTAGGAGTTGATTAAAATATCTGAGGGACAAACTAGAGCAAACTTAGGGATGTAGGTGCACTTCCCAGAGAAACTAACACTTGGATGGGTGAGTGTTTTAATTAATTAAATAATTAAAAATATTTAATTATGCATGAAGCGACATGTGTCGCAGGAGATTTCCCTTTATAAGGAAGGCTTAAGGAATGGGTAAGGGGCCCATAATTTGGACGATTGTCGTAATTTTTGAATGCCTCAAAGACTTGCTGCTATCTAAGGGTTTGGCCTAGAAATCCTGGTGGGAAGGGAAGCCCAAGCTGAATTTCTGAAATACTTGTGTGAGCTCTACGACCCAAATCTCGGGGGAGGCCATGCGACTGAAAGCATGAGCCTATGGTTGGGTGGCGAAGCTAACGGTTGCTTCGCCAATGGTTAAACGAGCTTTGTTGGAGGGATCCTACGGAAGAAGAAGGCGACAATGGACTAACTGGATCGGGTTGACAGGTTAAGGTTTGCTTATTTTTGTTAAGTTATTCACGCTTTTTATTTTATTTTTCCAATAACTATGATAGCTAATTTGTTTGTATGAGGTTGTTAAAGTTTCAGGTTCATTTCAAGGGGACCCTAAATGAGGGGTCCTACTTCCTTCTTATTTATTTGAAAAGGTTTTTTCCAAAGAGTTATTTTCCCGAGATATTTTTGCAAATGAGTTTATTTCTTTGAAAGAGGTTTTTTCAAAGTATTTTTTTTTCTAGATATTTTTGCAAAAGAGGTTTTTTTTACGAAGTATTTTTCCAAGTGGTTTTTTCAGAAAAGGTTTATTTCCAAAGGGTACATTTACAGAGTTTTTATTCCAAGGTATTTTTGCAAATAAGCTTTTATTTCAAGGTATTTTTGCAAATGAGATGTATTTTTCCTTCTTATTTCTTTGAAAAGGGTTTTTTCAAAGAGTTGTTCTCCCAAGTTATTTTTGCAAAAGAGTTGTTTCTTTGTAAGGGTTTTTTCACAGAAATTTTTTTCCTAGGTATTTTTTCAAAGAAGTTTTTTTTTTCAGTGGTTTTACAAAGAAGATTTCTTTAGAAGGTGTTCTTATTCTTTTCCAATGGGTTTTTTCAAAGTTGATTTATTGTCAGGGAGTTCTTATTTCTTTCAAAGAAGGTTTTTTTCAAAGGAAATTTATTTTCAAGGAGTTTTTCTTCAAAAGACTCTTAAAAGATTTTGATAAGGTGAAGTAAATTTCAGTTCATGTGTTTATAAATTTCGTAACTGTTTTTAAATCTTAATTTTGTTTTTTTACTATAAAGTGATGATTCTTTAATTTATCATTTATAGATTAAACAATCATGGGCAGTAAAAGAAATCGTCAAATAAAATATGATCGTAAACGTGATGATGATGATGATAATAGAGAAAAAAAAAAACTTAAATATCATGCCAACAAAGCAAGCCTTGCAAAAGCGCAAGCGACAATTATTGAAGATATAAATATAGTTTTACATGATAATGTTGATGAAATGGAAATTGAAAATAGAGTACAAGAAGAAAAAATTGAAGTTGAAGAGACCATTGTTGAAGATGTAAATAGTGATTTACATACTAATGTTGATGAAGTCAATATTGAAGATCAAGTTCAAGATCCAGAAATTGGACCAGGTATGTATATATCATGTATTTTCCAAATTCATTTTTTATAATGAACTATATTTTTGGATACATGTTAAATTAAATTTAACTTGATGTATAGGTACTTTCACCATTGATGATGAAATGTTAGAAAACGTTGATTGCAACAAATATGGAAAAATAATACCCATACATGTTGCACAATATCATGCTCAAAAATTTTATGATGATGTTCAGAAGAATTATTCAATAACAGGGCAAGCACAAATTTTGAGATGTTTATTAGTGACCAATAAGTTAGAAGATGCTATGTCATTATTCGGTATTCACAAGGCGACCAAAGAGTCTAAATTGAAACATAATGTGATAGAAAATATAGGTGATGCAATAAAAAAAATTTGGAAAATCCAGGAAGAAAGATATCAGTGCTGCACGAAGAGCAATTTATACAGCAATTGTTTCAGCTAGTACTAAACAAAAACATTTGACAACACAACTAGCAAAAGTAGTTAGAACCCCAAGAAAGACATTATACAAACATAGCAAATTCAAAATGCAAATAGATGAAAATGATGAACTTGCTTGTTGGGCAATTATTTGTAGACATCCTTACAAAGATAGAATGGGAGCAGGTGTTAAAGATATTGTACGTGAATATTGGTTGACACATGCTCGAGTTTCACCAAATTCAAAGGATGTGATATGCCAAAGAGTATCATGAGGGGTATATGAAAGCAGTCCAAAACATATAATGGATATGACACAAGTACAATTCTTCAATAAATTCAAAGAAGATCATCATGGAATCAATGTGTCAATAACTACATTTGTGCAACAAAAACCATGGTATGTTAGACCTATTACTATACGTGACACATGTTGTTGCCATTATCATATGTAATTTCAATTATATTATGACGCGTTTCTTGAATTTGGTAAAATGTTTTGGAAGAATTCACCACCTCTGCCCACAGTACGTGAATTCATATCTCAAACTCTATGTGAGAGAGATCACGATGAAGTATTTTATAATAAGATACGTGTCAATGGAAAACATTGTCATCGTTGTGCAAATATGGTCTTATTCCACAATAAATATCCTATTGATAATGATCACTCACTGTCAAATGTAACCATTGATTGGAGAAGATATGAATACATCGGTTATGCTACAAGTTCTAATGATGCACATTCCAAAGGAATTGATTTGCGAGAAGATAAAACATGTGTGATAGATTTTCTCAAGAAATTTGAAAGTGAAATTTATAAATACACCAAGCATTCACATAGAACACGATGGCAAGATCTTCAATTCAAACAATCTCGTGAAATTTTTCCACCAGGAACAATTTTGTTAGTGGTTGATTTTGCAGAAAACTACACATTTGCTGCACAAAAAAAGATACAGAATGAATACTATTATTCTGACCAAGTTTCTATATTTGTCCATGTTCTATATAGACATTCTCAACAGGATGTTGATGGCATTGAAAGTACGTGTGACAATCAAGATGTGATTAAAGAATATCACTTTTATATCAACGATGATCGTACACACGATACACATTTTGTTCAGCATTGTATTGAAAGTATTTTCTACGATTCACTAAAAGGACGTGACGTTAAATTCAATGAACATTGGATATGGTCGGATGGATGTACGGGACAATTTAAATCTTCGCGATAATTTTATTGGTTATGTCGAATTCATAAAGCATTGAACATTAAACATCGTTGGAATTTCTTTGAAACTGGACATGGAAGAGGTGAACATGATGGTGCAGGAGCATGCGTAAAAAGAGAACTTCGAAGATGGAAAATGAACCATTCTTCTGCACAATTTCATTCCACTGTAGAGGTTGTCCAATGGTGTAAATTTCATCTAAGCCATGATTATAATCAACAATCAAAAGATGTGCGCAGGTATGTACATGATTTTTTTAATTTATATTAATTGTCAATTTAAAAAAATGCACACTAACATTTAAGTATATGTACACTAACATCAAAAGTTGTCATTTGTGTAGGTTTTTTTGGCTTGTTGGGATTTAAGATATAAATAGATCAATACCATACGATGCTAGCACCATACATGGGACTAGATATTTTCACTCTATTCAAACAAAGGCCTTCCAAAACGTGTTTGAATTTGACAATAGAAAGCAATCATGCTTTTGTCATATTTGAACTGAAAATGTTGAATCTACAGAAGTTTGTGAAAACATAACAAACAACTACGTAAAACATTGGAAACACACAGAGATTAATCCTAAAGGAAAAATGCCACTAGCAAGCATAGAAGATTTAGAATCAGAAGAAATAGCAATATCATCTGTTGGCGACAGAATTTCAAATCTTGTTAGAGAAGGTAATGATCTTACAACTGTTTTGTCGATTGTTCATTCTTCTCCATCACCTTATACATTTATATTAGTCAATTTAATTGATTTAAAAATCCTAACGCCAATTGTAATTTGTGCAAGGGATGTTTTCGATGTGATTGCACCTATAGACAACAATGAAATTGTGAAGTATTATTTGATGCGATGCACTGAAGGAAAGATGAAGTTATTGGAAGACTACAATGACAACGGATATACATACAAGAGAGGATCCATCATTTTAAAGGGCTATTTTTTTCAGCAGACCCATATGATTGAAAATTATGTCTACTTTCAGGATTATGAACCTAATGTTATATGTTGTCAATATAGTCATTTGGTATGTGCATCTCAAATAAAATTGGTACAAGTTCCATCGAAAAAACAATTAAAAAATAAAAAATGGAAACTATCCAAATATGACCATGAACGGATAATTGAGGACGGCATTCCATTGCGATGTTTTTAACTATATCAAAAATTAATCGATCGATGTTTTTGTCCACGTCCATGTCAAATGTTGTGTACAATATATATTTTTCTTTCAACTATGTCTATGATCTTGAATGGGAACTAGAATAAGAGTTTAAATGATCGTATTCTAGTAGGCTGAAATGAATTCAAAAATTATTTGCTAATAAAAACTTTAATGTATAATTTCGTCTTAATTCTGTGTAAAGTACTTTATTCGGGTCCCCATATGTCTATTAGACCACTTAATGGATGAGATAATGGATGTGGCTGTCTCCACACTCCGCCCTGAATCTTTACTTTAAAATATCACTTACATGTAAGTTCACATAACTTAAATCATGGCAAATGGAGATAACAATCATTTGATTTTTAATCACAAGCAAGGATTCTAGGATTGTGAAGCTTATGCTAAATTAGAGCAATGATTATTTACAACAAATCGATGAAAATTCATCAAATTGTTGTCTAAAATCATTGCTCTAATTTAGCATAAGCTTCACAATCCTGTAATCTTTGCGTATGATTAAAAAACAAAAAATTATTAAATCCCCATTTTCCATGATTTCAGATGCATAAAATGTACCTGAACATTGAAAATAGGAATCATTAGTTAAAAATTGAAAATATGAATAATTTATACAAATTTCAATTTATCATTTATAGAAAATTCAACTTTTATGTTGAAACCAAAATTCTATATATCAAACAAAAATTCTTTCTTCATGTCGATGCCAATGATGACAATGGGGATGATGCATGTTATAGCACTATTTGACTTTGAGTGATCCTAATGGAACCTAAATGACCCTAGTCGTGTATTAGTGACCCTAGTGGCACCTAAGTGACCCTAATGGAATTCTAGTGTCCCTAACAACATATAATTGAACCTAAAAGCATTTGAGCAACCCTAACAACAATATGGTGATGACGATGATGTATGATGACAATGACAGTGGCATTGATGATTATTTTATTATAAGATGATAGTGATTATAATTACCACAACAATGATGACAATTACTAATTACGACCCATCCATAGTGCTTTGAATGTGCTAATGGTGCTTTAATTCCCACTCAGCGAAAAAAGTTCATTTACCAAATTCATGTAATTAGTTAGTTGTATTCCTTTTTCATCATCACAATGATGATCATGACTATGATGATATGTGACGATGATAGTGATGATGATGAGGATGTTGATTACTAATTAAGACCCATCCTAGTCAAAAGGAAAAGCTCCTTTACGTAATTCATGTAAGGTAGTAGGATGCATTAATTTCATCATCACATCGATGATGATAATAATGACCATTATGATATATGGAAATGACAATAATGACAACGATCATGATAATGTTGATGTCTATGATGTTGTTGATGATGATAAGGATGATGATGATGATGATGACAACAACGACGATGTCAATAGTAATGATGATTATGACCATGATGCATGTTATAGCACTTATTGACCCCGATTGATCCTAATGGCCCTTAAATGACCCTAATGGAATCTGAGTGACCCTAGTGGAACCTAAATGTAGGACCCCTCCTTTAGGGTCCCCTCGAAATGAACCTGAAACTTTAACAACTTCATACAAACAAATTAGCCATCATAGTTATAGGAAAAATAAAATAAAAAGCATGAATAACTTAACAAAAATAAGCAAAACCTTAACCTGTCAACCCGATCTGGCTGGTCCATTGTCGCCTTCGTCTTCCATAGGATCCCTCCAGCAAAGCTTGTTTAACCGTAGGCGAAGCAACCGTTAGCTTCGCCACCCAACCATAGGCTCATGCTTTCAGTCGCATGGCCTCCCCCGAGCTTTGGGTTGTAGATCTCACACAAGTATTTCAGAAATTCATCTTGGGCTTCCCTTCCCACCAGGATTTCTAAACCAAACCCTTAGATAGCAGCAAGTCTTTGAGGCATTCGAAAATTACGACAATCGTCCAAATTATGGGCCCTTTACCCATTCCCCAAGTCTTCCTTATAAAGGAAAATCTCATGCGACACATGTCGCTTCATGCATAATTAATTATTTTTAATTAATTATTTAATTAAAGCACTCACCCATCCAAGTGTCAGTTTCTCTAGGAAGTGCTCCAACACCCCTAAGTTTGCTCCAGTTTGTCCCCCCAGATATTTTAATTAACTCCTAGCTTTTAGTTGACTAGGTGTCTAATCTTAGGATTCTATTTTGCTCCTAAATAATGATTTCTATTATTTTAAATGCTCAACAAAAATAACTATTCATGTGCAAATGCCTAAATTATTTTTATGCATTTGCTAAGTAATAATCTAGAGTTATTCTCATAAGTTTTTATGCAGTTAAATTTAACAATTAAACTCACTAGGATCACGGTGCCGCGCCGTTGGGCTCCTAGTTCCTTAATTTTAATTCCCTGACATGGCACCACTCCGTCGGGTCCAGTCATCCATGGTTTCCATTCCTTGGCATGATACCGCATCGTTGGGTCCTTGCGTCCATTCTTTCAGTTCTCGACAGGGTACCGCATCGTCGGGCCCTTCTGCCACCATCTTTCCGTTTTGACTTGCGGGAACTCTTGTAGGGATTTTAGGAATCATTACCATCCATCCTCCGTCTACATGCTATCTAGGGACTAATGGCGCTGAGGAGTGAGTCTGTTCTCACTGCGCGCCCCTCAACTCGTACGTGACCAACTCCGTCGTGGCCCACCTCGTACGCTCTCACGCATTCCTCTTGAGCAAGCGGATCAGTGCTTATCTGCTCATGCATGGTATTCTTGTCGGAAGTCGACATCGTCGTCGCTCCCCCTGTGTGTGATTTACCCGTACTCTACGACCCTTCATGTTCCTTTGTGTGTCCGTTGGTGAACCGTCTCACTTGTTTCTACACACACTTCGCACAACAATTTATTAGTAGCACTGTCCTCAATAATCATCATCTGATTTCTAAATCAAGTATTGTTAAACATTTATGATTTATTCAAACTTCTAATCAAATATACATTTCGTCGACAAATACATAATCACCGTACAGCTAGTCGTTAAGCATTATCCATATGTACAATTTTCATATCAAAGTTAATCGTTAAATAACATGAAATCGTCCATTCACAATAACTACCCAAATGCACATATATCAATCAATCGTAATCATAAATATACTCAAAATAAAATCGTAGGATTATTTTTTTAACGTTTCAAACAGTTGGGTGACTCAGCAGGTGCCCTCAATGTCTATAGTAGTCTAGGGGCACTACATACACCCCTACTTATTTAGAACTTCGTCCCGAAGTTCAGAATAAAAAAATGGAAAGCTATGATGCATCACAGTTGCGTCCTCCCAAGTTGCAGAGCTAGGACTATAACTGTCCTACTGCACTTTGACTTGATCAATCGAAGCTAATCATTAAGCAAGATGTAATCAATCAATTATCCCACTCCACACGTATAATTTAATTCCTTAATTCATTTATCAATTAATGTCGGCATTCATATCTTCAGGTTTTCCCTTAATCATTTAAGACATAACAAGGCTCAAGAGACCACTATGTCAAAGTTGTTCAGCTAGTTCACTTGATAGGTTCCCTTAAGGTCCCAAGTCATTCTAGGGGCATTACATACACCCCCTCATAAATATAACTTCATCCCGAAGTTAATTTTTGTTCTTGTACTTTTGACGCTAGGCTTTATCTTAATTTGTACTCTCATCTTCTGTCATTCTATTATGTTTTTCTCCAACAATCATGGCTATAAGCACAAGTGGTTCAAGTCATTATTTCCTATCTCATTTAGTATGGTTCCAATACATCCTCAGGAACTCAATCGTAATTTCCCATAATATCAATCCGATGATATGTTCACGGGTTGTCAGTCCCAACTAGATTTATTTTATCTCCTATTTATTCATGAAGATCCATGATATCAAATTAGTTACAAGCTATAATGCATCAATAGTCACCCAATAGTTTATGAAGTTACCATTCAACATAATAAATCCAAGTAAGGGCTCAAATCTACTTGGTTATCCTCCCTCCAAGATGAGAAGGTAAACATCATCAAATAATCGGCAGGGTATAATCGCAGTTTAACAATTAGGAGAGACGCTCAAATAGTTCAAAAACCAAATTCCATACGACTACTTCCAAATACCTCTAAATGTTGGTTCTCAATTTGATAGGATTCCTATTGTCATAACTTAGCAGCTTAGTCAAACATATTAAAATTTAACTCTTAGTCCTTTCATTGGTAACATCATGACCAAGGTCAATGAGTTTGTCACTTCGTTACTTCATTTCATCATTCCCATTTTCATATGACCCCTTCGGCATATTTTCCTCATCTCGTCATGTGTGGGTTGTCGTATTCACATTGAGTCGTATCATGGGAATTAGTCGTATTTCCATTCAGACTTCATCATTTCAGATTATTAGCATTACTGCGTTTAACTTGTCGTGTTTATTCTCTACATACTTCGTTTTGACAAGATCGTCTTCAATTTACCATTTGACAGGTTTTCCAAGTTCTATGTCCCCATTTATCATATCATGGTCAAGTCATGGTTGTACTTTTTCCATTCTCCTTAACAACATTGTCATGTTAGAAAATTGTGTAATTGGGCGCGGATCCTCATGCTAGTATCATAGATATCTTGTTTTCAAATTTTAAGCTCATTTCACTTCCTCGCGACATCTGTCAAATTCTAGGCAAGTATATGCATTTGTGTAATGATAGCCAAAATGACTAAGTTCACTTCCTTCGTTAATTTCCTATTCCAAGTCGTCTACTAGTTTTCTGATCGTGGATATGTTCCTAAAGTTGTAAGCTGCTTGTGATGTGCCCAATTGATGAATCCTTAGCATCAGTTGTTCATAATATAATGAAATATTCACCAAGGTATTATGTACATATATAGTTCTTGATCTTATCCTCTATTTTATATCAGTCCCTAGGTGAATTATGGAATATAACCAATAAATTGTCTTTCAATTATTCCATATTTATAACATTACATTATCTCTTCATCTACTTCATGCTTATAAAGTTTATAAACAAAAGAAACAAATGTGTACACATATATATATAAATTTTCTTCAGTCTTAACTATACAATTAAATTATTTAAAGCAACACAAGGAGAGGTAGGCTCTCGTCTATGGCGCTTGGAGTGTGGGGGCTATGTGGAGCCCCTTAGCTCGTCATTAGGACTATATCCCTAATCATTCAAATTCAAACCTAGCTTAAGTATAACTCTTTTTGAAACAACAAATATCAGTTTTCTTTCTTTTCATATCCCACCACAAATATGGGTTGAACCAATTTAGACACATCAATAAAAATGACCTATCTCCTAACTCCTTGATTATAATTATAATTATAAAATGCTACTCAACATTATAAAGTTCTACCCATCTCCTAAACTTCATCTCCAACATCCATATGTTTATTTCTTTTCTTAACATAAATGCATTTCTAAATATACTCTACCATTTCTATAATTTATTTCCTCTTTTAAGTAAGACATGCACTTGATATAGCATAACTAACATCAATTCATATATATATATATATATATATATATATATATATATATATATATATATATATATATATATATAATCATTAAAGGTTAAACACCTTATTCTATTTTATTTTAAGAATAAATTGGTAGAGTAAGTCCACGAAGAACTCTACTTACTATAATTATAAAGATGTTACGATATCCACTTATTTTACCATAACTAAACCACATAAAGATTTAAGGGTAGGGATATTCTTAATTCAACAAACAATATAAGTCTTCATTAATGGTATATATTTGATGTACACTATATGATTTTCTTTAAGGATATGAATGCATACACTTACTCCATTTCGAATTGTAATGCATGATTCATTGGGGTAGGTATTTAATAACAATACAACTCTATTATAAGGAATTGCATATATTTTCTTTTCCTTTTATCCTAGAAATAAGACTTAAATTAAATGAAGGTATGTGTACCAGACTTACAATATAACCTATTAAAGGTCCTCAACATTTTATTCTCAATCAAGTTCAATGCACCACTTTATGAAGTGCATATATAAAAGGTAAGAATACGAATTCATTAAGGGTATATATAATCTTATTTTAAATCAATAACAAGGTATGATTTAGATGAAGATGTATATTAATGACTTACAACATAATTCATAATTCATAAAATATTCTAAGTAATTTTATTCTTTAATCAAAGGACATTGCACATTTTCCATACGAGCATATATGCATGTAGTAATATAGTTTTATTAAGGATACAAATGATCTCATTCTAATTCAAGTATGAGGTATGAATTTGATGAAGATAAACATTCAAACTAACTGTTGAAAGCCCCCTTGAGAATATCATAAATGAAGGGATAATAATAATTCATTAACATACAATTTATGAATCTATGTTATAATCTAATATATTCAAAATTAACATTTGAAAACTTTTTAAGGAATATTATAAATGAAAAGAATGATAATGATTCCTTAACACACCATTCATAAATCTATTAATCTAATACATTCGCAATGAATTAACCACTAAATACACTTTAACGGCTCTCAATAATATGAGCATTACATGTTTTCTCGCATGTTGATCTATTTTCTCTCTTTTTTTTTCTTTTTTTTTTCTAAGCTATCTGTAAAACATCATATAGAGATAGTACAAATATAAGGATTTCAGCCCTTGTACTCTTTCTTTTCCAATGCTGTCTACAAATCTATATTAAAACAAATATCTCTATTCTTGTTTTCCAGAAGGAGGATCCATACTATTTATACCGACATAATTAATTATCTTTTCCAATTATCTTTTGCAATGATCCATATTTTCTTTAGTTAATATCAGCATAATTCTTTATATTTAAATTTTCCTTTACCATATCCAAATAATATCTATATAAATATATTCTTTAATGGATATATTATGTTTCTTAATGTCCATTTGCTATCTATATATATACCTTAAAATATTTAAAAAGTATTTCTAGGTAATTAACTTAGGACGTAACATGATGTGGTTTTATACAAAGAAAAATGAGGTCTAGATGTTTCGTTCCAGATTCTTATTAATGCTTGAAGGGTTCAAGATCACCACTTGTCATAAACCTCTAGGTGTATTTAACTTCCTTTCATTATAAAATCTTTTTATTATAAAGTCACTTGTTCCTATCCACACACGTGATCAGGTCACTCTAATCAATTTAAAACACTTCGGCGTTAAGAATTTAACTACGTTAAGTTATAGATTACCTCGATCTGTGCCCTCCTAACACTCTATGAGCATATCAATTAGCATAAATAATGGAAACCGCTCCATATGTGAACTCTAAATTTTTAATAAGATTCTCCATGTTAACAACCAATTCTCTCCATCTACGATGATTTATTAATACACACTCGGGTTGCATGTCGTATGGTATCTAAGTTAAGGTAACGGGTTAGCACTTTGCTCGGCGTGTTATCCCAGATTTCAGGTGAATAATAATGATAAAGGGGTAATGGTAATTGCTTAACATGTGGTCTCTTCACTCTGTTATACCTATACGTGCAGAGATATATTGCCGCAATCACAAGAAGTAAAAGTTCCATCCAACAGTGAATAAACATATTGATTCCGATGATTAAATAATCTATTTTTATTTTTATTTTTTTTATTTTTACTATACAATAGTAACTCAGATAACTGGGCGTTTGACATACAACTATGGATACAAACTGATTCTGGAATTAATTCTAACATCTACTATACATACTCCTTAGACGCAATAATGGGTAACTCCGACATAGCTGGGCGTTACAAGGTTTCAGTGGAGTGGCTGTACAGTGAGAGTAAGGACGATGGTTCATTAATACCTTAACTAGAACACAGGGTTTGAGATGTTGAAAGCTCTCATGGAAATTCTACCATGAGGATTTAATTGCACAGGAGGTACCGATGGCTAAATACAAAGCGATCTCACCGTTTACATTTAATACAGGGGATGTCAAAATGGATTGGTTCAGTACAGGATTTTAAAGAGCAACTTATAAATTAACTTATAAGATCTTGAAATGCCATGAGTATTGGATCACAGAGTTTTTAAGGAGCAATTGTAAATCAGTTTATGAGATTTGGAAACTTCAATAAAAAGAAATTCGAAATAGATACGCTATAATTTCTAAAGATCAAGAATACAATCATGTTTAAGGATTCTGGAAGAGCCTTTTTATTTTATTTTTTTGTAAAGTACACAGCAAAAAAAAAATTAGAAATCAAATCTATTCGTAAATTGGACTTCTGGAATAACGCATTCCAGATTTTAAAATTGAAAAATAGAGGCTTTTAAAAATCGATCTACCAAATGCATCAAGACTTATAGAACTTAAGGATCAAGCTTTCAATTCATAATACTGAAATTCTGGGATCGTCATTAAACATTCGACAGAGATTTGACAGAAATCCAGATTCAAAAGCCATTCAAATTTTATTTTATTTTTGAAACGAATGCACAGAGATCCAGAATTAGATGGTATAGGATCGGATCATCTTCTAAGTGCATATAACCACAGCAACTCTAGATTGAACAACCACGCAGTGAGGGATCGAATTCTCTCTTAAAAAGCATATATATAACCACAGTCACTAATCTTAAGCACCCACGCAGCAATTTCACATGGATCGGATTTCACGCATTTAACATGGGTTTTAACTAGTGATAATTAAGCAGATCCTGGTTTCAGAAATATAAGGATATATGTACAGCGATCTATAAAATACACAACTAAAATAGAGGTGATAAAAGCAAATGTCACAAATATCGATTGTATAACAAGATTTTTTTTTTTCCTAGCTGTGCGTTACTTGATAGAACCATTACAGAGGTCTAAGGAAACGCTGGAGCAGAGTCATGTTCCACGATTGGGAACATAGGATAGATCTTATCAAAGAGATATTAAGGAATCGCTAGAATTAATCAATTTAAATTTCAGAAGGAAGGATAAAAATTGAAACATTAAACACAGAGACTTCCAATCCAAGCTCTCATGTTGGGTTTATTAATTTAAATCTCAGAAAATAGGTTTAAATGACTTAACACAATCCAGTTTCTTTTCAACTACTGGAATGTGATCCCAGATCCAATGGAACGCTGGTTTATAATGATAAATGCAACAGAGATATCAAGTCATTAGAATGCGATTCAGTTTCTTTATAGTCATTACTAAAACAAATTTGCAGGCCCGACATAACGGCTCTAAGATCTCTTCAATCTGTAGATAAAATAAATTATTGTACCCAATTTCTACCCTTTTCAAGATTTAAATTTAGCTATAATTAAAATTTAAACCCCAACCTGTGATCGATCTCCCAAAGGGATCGCCTGCACTTAATTGGCAGCAGACCCAGAATTTGAAACAGAAAATACTGGGATCGATTTCCAATGGGATCGCCCATCCTAAAGACATTAACGCCGAAAGATAGTAAAACCTAGAATCTATCGCCTAATTGGGATCGCCAGCCCTATTGGCAGCAGACGCAGAAAAAGAGACCGAAGACCGGGATCGATCTTTAAATGGGATCGTTTCTCTATATGGACAGATAGATCTGAGTATAAAACTCGGTATTGAAAATAAATACTAAGTTGTTCTGCGATATGGATCTAAGATCTTTAATTTAATTCAGAAATTCAACGAAATAGCACACAGTAATCTTCTAGATTGGATCCATTCCTTCGAATATTCAAACACATGCAAAATAATCTTTTTCAGAAAATATTACTTGACACCAAGGTCTTAGATCCACATGGGATGCGAGATTTGTAATTTTTAATAGAAACAGAAAATAGACATGAAATATAAAAACCAATAAGAACCTCTAAAAGGATAGCTACACCAGTCGGAGATGAAATTCCTTCATTGTCGCAGCTCCGATTCTGCCGTCGTTCACCACGGTCACCAACGAACCACCAAAATAAATACGAGTCTCGTGCCCTCAAGGCTCGACCGGCTCTGATACCAAATGTAGGACCCCTCCTTTAGGGTCCCCTCGAAATGAACCTGAAACTTTAACAACTTCATACAAACAAATTAGCCATCATAGTTATTGGAAAAATAAAATAAAAAGCATGAATAACTTAACAAAAATAAGCAAAACCTTAACCTTTCAACCCGATCCGGCTGGTCCATTGTCGCCTTCATCTTCCGTAGGATCCCTCCAGCAAAGCTCGTTTAACCATAGGCGAAGCAACCGTTAGCTTCGCCACCCAACCATAGGCTCATGCTTTCAGTCGCATGGCCTCCCCCGAGCTTTGGGTCGTAGAGCTCACACAAGTATTTCAGAAATTCAGCTTGGGCTTCCCTTCCCACCAGGATTTCTAAACCAAACCCTTAGATAGCAGCAAGTCTTTGAGGCATTCGAAAATTACGACAATCGTCCAAATTATGGGCCCTTTACCCATTCCCCAAGTCTTCCTTATAAAGGAAAATCTCATGCGACACATGTCGCTTCATGCATAATTAAATATTTTTAATTAATTATTTAATTAAAGCACTCACCCATCCAAGTGTCAGTTTCTCTAGGAAGTGCTCCAACACCCCTAAGTTTGCTCCAGTTTGTCCCCCTAGATATTTTAATTAACTCCTAGCTTTTAGTTGACTAGGTGTCTAATCTTAGGATTCTATTTTGCTCCTAAATAATGATTTCTATTATTTTAAATGCTCAACAAAAATAACTATTCATGTGCAAATGCCTAAATTATTTTTATGCATTTGCTAAGTAATAATCTAGAGTTATTCTCATAAGTTTTTATGCAGTTAAATTTAACAATCAAACTCACTAGGATCACGGTGCCGCGCCGTTGGGATCCTAGTTCCTTAATTTTAATTCCCTGACATGGCACCACTCCGTCGGGTCCAGTCATCCATGGTTTCCATTCCTTGGCATGATACCGCATCGTTGGGTCCTTGCGTCCATTCTTTTCGTTATCGACAGGGTACCGCATCGTCGGGCCCTTCTGCCACCATCTTTCTGTTTTGACTTGCGGGAACTCTTGTAGGGATTTTAGGAATCGTTACCATCCATCCTCCATCTACATGCTATCTAGGGACTAATGGCGCTGAGGAGTGAGTCCATTCTCACTGCACGCCCCTCAACTCGTACGTGACCAACTCCGTCGTGGCCCACCTCGTACGCTCTCACGCATTCCTCTTGAGCAAGCGGATCAGTGCTTATCTGCTCATGCATGGTATTCTTGTCGAAAGTCGACATCGTCGTCGCTCCCCCTGTGTGTGATTTACCCATACTCTACGACCCTTCATGTTCCTTTGTGTGTCCGTTGGTGAACCGTCTCACTTGTTTCTACACACACTTCTCACAACAATTATTAGTAGCACTGTCCTCAATAATCATCATCTGATTTCTAAATCAAGTATTGTTAAACATTTATGATTTATTCAAACTTCTAATCAAATATACATTTCGTCGACAAATACATAATCACCGTACAGCTAGTCGTTAAGCATTATCCATATGTACAATTTTCATATCAAAGTTAATCGTTAAATAACATGAAATCGTCCATTCACAATAACTACCCAAATGCACATATATCAATCAATCGTAATCATAAATATACTCAAAATAAAATCATAGGGTTATTTTATTAATGTTTCAAACAGTTGGGTGACTCAGCAGGTGCCCTCAATGTCTATAGTAGTCTAGGGGCACTACACTAAATGATGCTAATGGAATTCAAGTGTTCCTATTGAAATCGTAGTGACCCTAATGAAAATACAGTGGTGGTGATGATGATAATAATGATGATGATGCATGTTGTAATGAATATGGCATTGACAATTATTTGAATATAATATGATAGTGATTACAATGAGCATGACGATGATGAAAATTAGTAATGAATACCTATCCATTGTATTCAGAACATGCTAATGATGCTTGCATTCACACTTAGAGGCCAAATCCTATGATGATGATTTTGATGTCTATTCCGATGACAATGATGATAACGATGGCGACGACGATGATGATGATGATGATGAGTACAATTTATAATTGAGATCCATCCTAGTCAAAGGTCAAAGCTTGTTTACAAAATTCATGTAAAGTAGTGGGATGTCTTTTTCATCATCACAATGATGATGATGACGATGTTGATGATGATGAAAATAACAATGACTATGATTATATATGGTGATGACAATGCTGATAACGATGACGATAGTGTTGATGTATATGATATTGATGATGATGGGAAAGATGATGATCATGACTACGATGTTGATTAAAATGATGATGATGAGGATTATGCATTCCATGGAATTATTTGACCCCCAGTGATCCTAATGGAACCTAAATTACCCTATTGGTGTATGAGTGACACTAGTGGCACCTAAATGACCCTAATGGAATTCAATTGTCACTAACAACATTTGAGTGACCCCAACGATATTTAGTAACCCCGGTAGAATTATGATGATCATGATGATGCATGATGTCAATGATGATGGCAATGATGATGATTTTATTATAAGATGATAACAATTACAATGAGCATAGTGTTGATTAATAATTAAGATCCATCCATAGTGCTCAAATTGTGCTAATTGTGCTTGCATTCACACTCGAAGGAAAAAGATAATCTACCAAATTCATGTAATTAGGTAGTTGGATTCCTTTTCCATCATCATAATGTCAATAATGACTATGACGGTATGTGATGATGGAAATGATGATGATGATGATGATGTCAATGTATATGACAATGATGATTATGATAACGATGTTGATGGTGATTAAAATGAGGATGTCAATTACTAATTATGACCCATCTTAGTCAAAAGAAAAAGATCATTTATGAAATTCATGTAAGGTAGTACGATAATGTGATGATGACGATGAAATTCATGCATTTTTCATCATCACAATGATGATGATTATGACAATGACGATGAAAAATAATATTATGATATATGGTGCTGGCAATGATGATGAGGATAATGATAATGTTGATATTTATGATGTTGATGATGATGATGATGATGAAATTTTCGATGACAATGATGATGATGAGAATGATGCATGTTATAGAACTAACACATATTTCATTAAATTTGGAATTATACAAGGGATCTAGAATTTAGAACTTCAACAAGATTGAGTTTTCAAAAAATGAAAAACCAAAAAATTACTTAATTCACTCATTTCAATCTTTATATTCACCATTTTTTTATAATATTATCAATATAAGCTATATAAAATCAAATTTATATAATGTTGAAGCATATCTTCCTAATATTAAACTTAGATTCCTTACATTATTTTATTATTATAATTTTTTAATTTGTAATAATATTTGAGTTGATCAAGGTTTACCTCATCTCATGAACAATAGATGTTGCAAGAAATTTCTTACCTATTAAGTTATCTAATGGCATTATTTGTATGTTGAAATTATTAACCATTTTATTTATAATTTGATAAAGCATATATTGTGCATGTGTTGAATTACCATATTAGTAAGAGATTGTCTCCATTTTAGAGTGACCTACAAAGTTATTTAATGATATAGTAGTCAATGTGTTTGTTACTGTAACAAATTTATGTATTGGCATAGTAACTTATTAATTCCCAATCTTGATAATGGGTGGCTATAACATGGAGATTTTTTCTCAACTTCAAGAAACAACAAGAACTGGAAATGCCTAGGAATTGGCTGAAACCTCTAATACCATGAAAAATTATTAGCTCATATAGTCACTGTAATATTGAAGCTGTGGATGAGGACACTACCCCTAATCATATTTAGAATATTGACTAGAAAAACAATTAGTAACATATACACAAGCAACAACATGGAAAACTAGGTCATACTCTATTTTATTTTCTTCCCTTTATATGTATTGTCGAGTACGGATCTAGAATTTAGAACTTCAACAAGATTGAGTTTTCAAAAAATGAAAAACCTAAAAATTACTTAATTCACTCATTTCAATCTATATATTCACCATTTTTTTTACAATATTATCATTATAAGCTATATAAAATCAAATTTATATTAATTTGAAGCATATCTTCCTATGCTTAAACTTAGATTCTTTACATTATTTTATTATTATAATTTGTAATTTGTATTAATATTTCTTACCTATTAATTTATCTAATGACATTATTTGTATGTTGAAAGTATTAACCATTTTATTTATAATTTGATAAAGCATATATTGTGCATGTGTTGAATTACCATATTAGTAAGAGATTGTCGCCATTTTAAAGTGACCTAGAAAGCTATTTAATGACATAACACTCAATGTGTTTGTTACTATAACAAATTTATGTATTGGCATAATAACTTAGTAATTCTCAATCTTGATAATGGGTGGCTAGAACATGGGGGGTTTTGCTCAACTTCAAGAGACAACGAGAACTGGAAATGTCTAGGAATTAGGTGAAACCTCTAATACCATGAAGACGTATTAGCTCCTATAGTCATTGTAATATTGTACTTGTGGATGATGACACTACCCCTAATAATATTTAGAATATTGACTAGAAAAATAATCAATAACATATCTACGAGCAACAACATGGAAAATTAGGTCATACTCTATTTTATTTTCTTCCCTTTATATGTATTGTCTATTGTATGCCTTAGGACATTTTTGTCAAGTATATAGCACAATAGGTACTTAGGCACTTCACTTTTTCCCTTCATTTTATGGGATTATTATGAGCCCACAAGTTTCTACATGTTTTGGACATTGTTAACTATCAATTATTACTTTGGATTATGTTGATTGGTTAAGCCTAGATTCCTTTTTATAATATAAATATAATCATCTAACATTTAAAGAAATATTCATTATTCAATACTATATATTATGATATGTGGTTGGCACTATTTTAGAGCCAACAAGAGAAAATATTGTATTGGATAAAGTCTAAGTATACCAATTAAGGTCAAAAAAAATTATTAATTAGAATATAAATTTTATAGTACAATTGGTTTTTTTTCAAATACATGAAGAAAGAGGGAAAACCCATTCTAGTTATTGCAAGTGTCCAGTATTTATTTTTGAAATGTTTGAACATATTACATTGAAAAAACATTAACTAGCTACTCCCATAGTAAAGTTTTTATAGACAAAGTCTATAATATGTTGTATGTCCAGTATTTATTTTTGAAATGTTTGAACATATTACATTAAAAAACATTAATTAGCTATTCCCATAATAAAGTTTTTATAGACAGTCTATAATATGTTGCTTGTAAGTGCTTTACTGGACTCCATTAACCAAGTTTGATGGATCGAGAAGTGTGGTACATTTGAAATCAATGAATTAGAATAGAAACATTGAAGTACATTTTTGTTTCTTACAAATACAAAAGTGAAAATCCACTAAACTTATTAAAAGTGCATTTAACAATCAATTTTTTTTATAAGTATCTGTGTGTCATTTAACAATCAAAATCAAATTATTATGAATTTTTATTGGTAGTGCATTTAACAATCAAAATATTTTATAAGTATTTGTGTGTCATTTAACAATCAAAATCAAATTATTATGAACTTTTATTGGTAATTTTTATTGGAAACATTTTACAGATGTCAAAAGAAAATATTTTATAAGTCTAGGCGTGTTTTTTAATGATCAAAATAAATAATTTTGTTATGAATTGGAATAGAAACAAAGTAGTACAGTTTAATTTATTTTATTATAATATATATTCATGAAGTGTTTGAATGTATTATATTGAAAAGAATACGAATTAGCTAGCCCAACATTATCGTTTTAATAGATCGTATCTAGAAGATGATGCTTTTAAATGTATTATTGAACTTGATTATCCAAGTTTGATGGAGTGAGAAGTTATGTCGATCTAGACAAAACATTGGAATTTGTAATTTCCATGTTAGATATTGTTTGGTGTTTGAACGTATTACATTGAAAACAATGCTAATTAACTCCAAACATTATCGTTTTAATAGATCGTATCTAGAAGATGATGCTTTTAAATGTATTATTGAACTTGATTATCCAAGTTTGATGGAGTGAGAAGTTATGTCGATCTAGACAAAGCATTGGAATTTGTAATTTCCATGTTAGATATTGTTTGGTGTTTGAACGTATTACATTGAAAACAATGCTAATTAACTCCAATATAGTTTTAATAGGCCAAAACTAGAAGATATTGATTTTAAGTGCATTATTGGACTTGATTATCCAAGTTATGGGAGAAGTTATGTTAATATAAACAAATCATTGAAAGTTTAATATTTCATGGTGTCATGTAATTTGCATGAAGTATCGTCACATGAATACATTGCAATTTAAACAAAATTTTCATATTTGTACCAAATAATATAAAACTCCTCAAATAAATTTGAAGAGAATATTCAATATACAAGAAAAATTGAAAAATGTTTCTTCATGTATTAATTGGTCCTCCAAAGAACAAAATTACATCCATGAATCATCTCCACCTAATCTCATGTTATTCGTTCAAGTAGGTCAAGGACATCTTGTACACCATGTTTATTTATCTTGGCCTTCTTGCAATTTTCTTTCTTAGCCATCCATGCCCAAACTATGGTATCAATTGGAATAGATCCAAGCTCTATGTCATCAGGATTTGGTACCCAATATTCTTCTAATACTTTTCCATTGTATTTCCCTGAACCGGGCTTCCACCAATCAACTTTAACATGAAGAGTATCACTTTCATCATCTTGAAATATATTTGAGGTGGCTTTTGCCATCCAAATCATCTCCCCTTCTTCCTCGTTTCCTGATCTAACTAGCAACATCTTTCCTTTCTCAACATCATTAATAGGGTTGAATGTTGTCTTTGGCTTATTGCACTTGGGTCCAACATACACGGGTTCACCTGTCATAGTATCAAAATCCCCATCCATAATATTTGAGATTGCATGAAGCGCATTACGACCAACATCTGGAGTTTGCCTTGTCTTGGGCCAGAAATCCTCAGAAGATGAATCATGATCATTGTAATCTTCATATAAAGTATCAAGAACTCTTTCCCAATACTCTACCTTATTTTTCCATTATGGTGTAACAATTGGCAAATCCTCACCACCCATTGTGTCTTTCCACATTTTTATGTATGATGTTATTCCTTCTTTTAGTTCTTTTAAATAGATTTCATTCTCTTTGGGATGTAAGAAAGATGGCTTCCCTATGGGCAGTTTAGATCGACCTTCATCGTCTGTATTCCATAACTCAACTGGTTCTGACCACTCAACATCTCTTATGGATTCTTTATACCTTAATACCGGAACATCATTGAGTACAAGAAATTGGAAGTACTGAACATTAAGATGTCCAACTAGTGCATTTTTTCCTTCCTTGATGTATCCATTAAGGAAGCTTTTGAAGTCATACACCTTATCAATCAGTTTAGGTGGAAACACTCTTTTTTCTTCAATTTTGCGATATGTATCCATCATCTCAGGTAGAGAATATATATCTTTACTTTTCAAGCTGGAAGACATTCTCCCATAGGTCCCGTCTATGTCTTCATGGGTGTGTCCCACGAGCAAGAACCCAACCTCAATAGTGATGAAGACACCAAGTGCAGTGAGAAGTGATAGAAACATGAAAAGATAACGATTTTTATTATCACTTGCTGCATTATCCAATTGTAACAATAAATGTGGAGGAAGAGGTTTAAAATCAATATCTTGATTTTCTAATCTTCCATGAGATAAAAATTCATCCTTGTACACTCTACATTTTGAGTAAATAGAGGTGTCAAGTAATGCATTTGAAAGTGGGTTTCTTGAACTTCCACTCTCATAAAGAAGATCACCATACATATCAAGATGTGGGTCTTCAAGGTCCCTTAAGCACTTAGCAAGTGATGTAATGGTAAATTGTGATCCCATATGTACAAATGGTAGGGAGAAATGACCAAAACCTCCTGTCTTATGCCCATGTGTTAGCATACCTGTCAATGACAAACCCAAGTTTATTCCTACAATAGATTTTGATTTGACGCGTAGCCTTGGAATTGAAGTCTTTGTTTTATCCATTTTATCATGGATAATACTCAAATACTCCTTTGGAAACCTCTCTGACATGATTCTGTGGGAATAGTAGCAATGTCTTCCGCACATAACGATCTTGTTATGTTTGTTCAATCTAGCGCGTGCCGTTTCTTCCAACTCTTTTGTAGTTGCTGACTTCATTTGTGCTTTCAACACAATACATTCACCACATTTACTGAAGTTGGTGTTCTTTGAGAATGCCACGTCTCGAAAATGAGTGTTCCAAATCTTGCTCATTGTTGGTTGTGATATTAATGGACAATTAAGCTTTTCCAAACCCACATTGATCTCTTTTAACAAAGAGCTTTGTGTGTAAGTCGAAGGCAACAATCTTAGAGGAGAAGAAGTTCCATCTTCTTCGACTTGACGTGTTTGGTTTGGCGAAAAATCTGAATTGTCCATTACAATTTTATGCAGTATTTCTATGGCCGCCACAGTATGTGCACGTGCTTTACATGTATTGGTGTTACCATGAATGGATTCCATATGTCCTTGTTCAAAATTATGTTGGTAGCTATAGAAGGTGCTTTGAGGAATCTTATGTATCTTGTACCATGCTTTCTTACAAATAACATTACCATCAAATCTCATGTCCCTTACTTTTCTAATAATAGGAGGTAGGCCATGGCCATGGCTCTTTGACATGATAGTGTTTGAAACAAGTGAATTCAATACAAATTCCCTGATACCATTTTTGTCTTTGCATTCCATATCCCTTCTAGCATTTGCAATGGCATTCCTATCCACATGTTGAAGACAATCTTGTTTACAACATTCATCTGCAGCCAAAAGTCGGACTTCTTTCTCTTTATCCATCTTGGTTTGACGTTTTGCAACTTTTTCTCTTGTCATAGCTCGTTTAATCTTTTTATATGGCCTCGATGCATTAAGAACATTGACATCTTGATCTTTTTTATTATAAAGATCCCCATCCCATTGGTATAAAGGACTTGTATCCTCTATAACATCCCATATCAGCATTTCCATGGGTGGCTCTTTGTACTTTGTCTTGACCCTTAACATCTCACCTATGTTGTCCACCAATTTATGTATTGGCCATCTAACCAATCCATGTATAGACCTATCCCCAATCTTGCATCTTTCACAATACCCATGTATCTCTTCCACAAAAACACCAAAGTTATCTTCACCTAGTGTTTCACCCACAACCATGTCATCCTCATGGACATTAACTATCATTCCTTTCGCAATGCACATAATTGTTCCTATGCATCCATGTGTAAGAGAAACCCTTGTACATGTGAATGCAGCCCTATCTTGTGGAATATTTATGGGTTGATCTTCACAATGAGGTTTCAAATCTATTTCTGGCCAAATCTCATAAGATTCTATTGCACCCCCTAGTGTTTCCTCAAATCCAGTTGGATGTGGTAAAGGAGCATCATTTTTTAACACCTTCTCAATTCTAACCACTATGCATCCTTTCTTTACAATCTTTCCATGAACCTTATTCCCAAGCTCTGTATTGAATATGGAGCCCTCACCCACCTTCACTCCATGTTGTAAAAGATCTACTTTGTCTCCAATAGAAAATGTTGAACAAACATTTGCACCTGTACACCAAACATAACAAACTTAGTATTTTCTCAAAAAAACATTCAATAAACTATGAATAATTCTTAACACATGCTTTGGTATTTGATTTACCTATGGTGTGCCTCAAATCTGTAGTCCTCCATGGATGTGTGTCCCCTTCATCAACATATTCCACAATCAAATGTGGTTGAGTGACATCAATTATCAAGACCATAACATAACCTGCAACAACCCTTCCTCCACCATAATAAGTTCCAACTTCTGTAGATTCAACCTTTCCTAGCCCAATAACTTGACCATTAACCAGGAGGTCAACATAGTCCCCTTTTGTGAAAATTATACTTTCCATTGTCGCTCCTACAAATTCTGTAACACACAATTGAATTATAATTTGTAGTTAAGGTTAAACCATGTAAAGTGTGCTCTTATATTTTAGGCAAAACACAATCTACAAAAAAATAATGTACTTGTAATAGCTAAAAAGGGTATGGCATCATTTTGTTGTGCAAATTAAACATTGTTCCCCACCATTTAGTCCCCACCGCCAAAAGGGACTTTACATATAAATTATGATGGAGCTACAAAGCGTAATCAAAACAAGATTGGTTATCAATGTATATAATCTTAATACAAACACAAAACTATTCTTAGAAAAACTGGTAAAAATGTCTAAAAATTTTCCATACTTAAGAACTTGTAATAGTATCAAAGGTAGTTATTAAGTAGGTTGGAATCCAGCCATGATCGATCATGCAAGTTTGTATAATCATGGAACTTGTAATAGTATTGAAGGTAGTTATTTAGTAGGTTGGAATCCAACCATGATTGATCATGCAAGTTTGTATAATCATGGCTCACTGAGATTTATTTTTTGTATCAATTGTTCAAAGTAAATTCAAATATCCTTGATTGGAGTCATCCCTATTTTAAGTACTCCCAAAAATAGTTATTTGGTGTCATCTAAACCTATATTGTAGATTAGTGAAGAATAACATCTGTATGGAACTAGAGTAATACAAAATCCCAAGCAATGCTACTTGATGCCACTATTAGTATACTAATACATAGTAGAAGTTTTTTGAATTATAAGCGACTCCTAGCTTAGCGACTACTAATACATAGCGACTACTAGCTTTTCTTCTAGCATAAGCAGTTCCTTCTAGCATAAGCACACATGCTTATGCTAGAAGAAAAGCTAGCACTCATTAGCTTTCCAGAAGAAAAACCCTGGGCATGGTGATTGGTGGTTGCTAGGTTATACCTTGGTCTTGTGCCATGTACTCTATTTTGAAATAAGCACATGGCACAAAATCAAGGAAAGCTAGTGACTCCTAGCTTTCATTCTAGCCTAAGCATTTCCTTATAGCATAAGCACACATATTTATGCTAGAATGAAAGCTAGTAGTCGCTAGATTTCTAATAGATAAACCCTGGGCATGGTGATTGGTGGTTGCTAGCTTATACCTTGAGCTTATGCCATGTGCTCTATTTTGAAAGAAACACATGGCACAAGATCAAAAAAAGCTAGCAACTGCTAGCTTTCTTTCTAACATAAGCATTTCCTTCTAGCATAAGCACACATGCTTATGCTAGAAGGAAAGTTATCAATCGCTAGCTTTCCAATAGAAAAACCCTAGCCATGGTGATTGGTGGTTTCTAACTTATACCGTAATCTTGTGCCATGTCCTCTATTTTGAAATAAGCACATGGCACAAGATCAAGGAAAGCTAGTGACTGCTCGCTTTCCTTCTAACATAAGCATTTCCTTCTAGCATAAGCACACATGCTTATGCTAGAAGGAAAGTTAGTAGTCGCTAGTTTTCCAATAGAAAAACCTTGGGCATGGTGATTGTTGGTTGCTAGCTTATACCTAGAGCTTGTGTCATGTACTCTATTTTGAAATCAGCACGTGGCACAGGATCAAGGAAAGCTAGCGACTGCTATCTTTTCTTCTAGAATAAGCATTTCCTTCTAGCATAAGCACACATGCTTATGTTATTGGAAAGCTAGAAATCACTAGCTTTCCAATAAAAAAACCCTGGGCATGGTGATTGGTGGTTGATAGGTTATACGTTGATCTTGTGCCATGTGCTCTATTTTGAAAGAAGAACACAGAACAAGATCAAGGAAAGCTAGCATAAGCATTTCCTTCTGGCATAAGCGACTACTAGCTTTACTTGTAGCATAAGAATTTTTCTTCTAGCGACTGCACACATGCTTATGCTACAAGGAAAGCTAGCAGTCGCTAGCTTTCCAATAGAAAAATAATAAGAAACTCTTTAAGTTCACATTTCCTAAAGATTCATAATAGCCTATCCCATAGAGACCATCATTTAACTCGTTAGATGAATAACTTTTGGACATGTCAACATGAGAGAATAAGTGTTTATAAATGACAAGCTTTAAAAACTCAGCGTCTTCTTCCACATTCACCTCATAATAAAACTTCCCATTACATAGAATAAGCACACATGCTTATGTTATTGGAAAGCTAGCAATCGCTAGCTTTCCAATAAAAAAACCCTGGGCATGGTGATTGGTGGTTGATAGGTTATACGTTGATCTTGTGCCATGTGCTCTATTTTGAAAGAAGAACACGGAACAAGATCAAGGAAAGCTAGCATCCGCATTTCCTTCTGGCATAACCACACATTCTTATGCTAGAAGGAAAGTTGTCAGTCGATAGCTTTCCAAAAGAAAAACCCTAGCCATGGTGATTGGTGGTTTCTAGCTTATACCTTGAGCTTGTGCCATGTGCTCTATTTTGAAAGAAGCACATGGCACAAGATAAAGGAAAGCTAGCGACTGCTAGCTTTCTTTCTAGCATAAGCATTTCCTTCTAGCATAAGCATAAGCACACATGTGCTTATGCTAGAAGGAAAGATAACAATTGCTAGCTTTCTAATAGAAAAACTCTAGCCATGAAGGAAAGCTAGCAGTCGTTAGCTTTCCAATTGATAACACTATCCATGGTGATTGGTGGTTGCTAGCTTATACCTTCAGCTTGCGCCATGTGCTCTATTTTGAAATAAACACGTGGCACAAGATCAAGGAAAGCTAGCGACTGCTAGCTTTCCTCCTAGCATAAGCATTTCCTTCTAGGATAATAACACATACTTATGCTAGAAGGAAAGCTAGCAGTCGCTAGCTTTCCAATAGAAAAATCCTTTCCATGGTGATTGGTGGTTGCTAGGTTATACTTTGAGCTTGTGTCATGTCCTCTATTTTGAAATAAGAACATGGCAACAAATCAAAGAAAGCTGGCGACTGCTAGCTTTCCTTGTAGCATAAGAATTTCCTTCTATCATAAACACACATGCTTATGCAAGAAGGAAAGCTAACAGTCGCTAGCTTTCCAATACAAAAACCCTATCCATGGTGATTCGTGGTTGTTAGCTTATACCTTGAGCTTGTGCCATGTACTCTATTTTTAACGAATGCTACCTTTCCTTCTAGCAAATGCATTTCCTTTTAGCATGACACACATGCTTATGTTAGAAAGAAAGCTAGCAGTCGCTAGCTTTCCAATAGAAAAACCCTGGGCATGGTGATTGGTGGTTGCTAGCTTATACTTTTAACTTGTATCATGTACTCTATTTTCAAATAAGCACATGGCACAAGATCAAGGAAAGCTAGCGACTGCTAGCTTTCCTTCTAGCATAAGCATTTCCTTCTAGAATAATAACACATACTTATGCTAGAAAGAAAGCTAGCAGTCTCTAGCTTTCCAATAGAAAAATCTTGTCCATGGTGATTGGTGGTTGCTAGCTTATACCTTGAGCTTGTGCCATGTGCTCTATTTTGAAATAAACACATGACAAAAGATCAAGGAAAGCCAGTGACTGCTAGCTTTACTTGTAGCATAAGAAGTTTTCTTCTAGCGACTGCACACATGCTTATGCTACAAGGAAAGCTAGCAGTCGCTAGCTTTCCAATAGAAAAATAATAAGAATCTCTTTAAGTTCACATTTCCTAAAGATTCATAATAGCCTATCCCATAGAGACCATCATTTAACTTGTCAGATGAATAACTTTTGGACATGTCAACATGAGAGAATAAGTGTTTATAAATGACAAGCTTTAAAAACTCAGTGTCTTCTTCCACATTCACCTCATAATAAAACTTCCCATTACATAGAATAAGCACACATGCTTATGTTATTGGAAAGCTAGCAATCGCTAGCTTTCCAATAAAAAAATCCTGGGCATGGTGATTGGTGGTTGTTAGCTTATACATTGAGCTTATGCCATGTGCTCTATTTTGAAAGAAGCACATGGCACAAGATAAAGGAAAGCTAGCGACTGCTAGCTTTCTTTCTAGCATAAGTATTTCCTTCTAGCATAAGCACACATGTGCTTATGCTAGAAGGAAAGATAACAATTGCTAGCTTTCTAATAGAAAAACTCTAGCCATGAAGGAAAGCTAGCAGTCGTTAGCTTTCCAATTGATAACATTGTCCGTGGTGATTGGTGGTTGCTAGCTTATACCTTCAGCTTGCGCCATGTGCTCTATTTTGAAATAAACAAATGGCACAAGATCAAGGAAAGCTAGCGACTGCTAGCTTTCCTCCTAGCATAAGAATTTCCTTCTAGGATAATAACACATACTTATGCTAGAAGGAAAGCTAGCAGTCGCTAGCTTTCCAATAGAAAAATCCTGTCCATGGTGATTGGTGGTTGCTAGATTATACTTTGAGCTTGTGCCATGTGCTCTATTTTGAAATAAGAACATGGCAACAGATCAAAGAAAGCTAGCGACTGCTAGCTTTCCTTGTAGCATAAGAATTTCCTTCTATCATAAACACACATTCTTATGCAAGGAAAGCTAACAGTCGCTAGCTTTCCAATACAAAAACCCTGTCCATGGTGATTGGTGGTTGTTAGCTTATACCTTGAGCTTGTGCCATGTACTCTATTTTTAACAAATGCTACCTTTCCTTCTAGCAAATGCATTTCCTTTTAGCATGACACACATGCTTATGTTAGAAGGAAAGCTAGCAGTCGCTAGCTTTCCAATAGAAAAACCCTGGGCTTGGTGATTGGTGGTTGCTAGCTTATACTTTGAACTTGTATCATGTACTCTATTTTCAAATAAGCACATGGCACAAGATCAAGGAAAGCTAGCGACTTCTAGCTTTCCTTCTAGCATAAGCATTTCCTTCTAGGATAATAACACATACTTATGCTAGAAAGAAAGCTAGCAGTCGCTAGCTTTCCAATAGAAAAATCTTGTCCATGGTGATTCGTGGTTGCTAGCTTATTCCTTGAGCTTGTGCCATGTGCTCTATTTTGAAATAAACACATGACAAAATATCAAGGAAAGCCAGCGACTGCTAGCTTTACTTGTAGCATAAGAATTTTTCTTCTAGCGACTGCACACATGCTTATGCTACAAGGAAAGCTAGCAGTCGCTAGCTTTCCAATAGAAAAATAATAAGAATCTCTTTAAGTTCACATTTCCTAAAGATTCATAATAGCCTATCCCATAGAGACCATCATTTAACTTGTTAGATGAATAACTTTTGGACATGTCAACATGAGAGAATAAGTGTTTGTAAATGACAAGCTTTAAAAACTCAGCGTCTTCTTCCACATTCACCTCATAATAAAACTTCCCATTACATAGAATGCCAATCTTTTCTCTTGTTACATGAGAATTATGTCCAAACACAATGTATAGTTCAATGCGCTTTGTGTCAGTGATTATTTTAGCACCCATCTGCATTTCATAGTTCAATACATCTTCCATCCTCTCAAATTCCTGGTGTATTTTCTCTATATCTAAAAAAATTGGATTTCTCTTTTATGATGGTCTACCTCTATACGAAGCCGGTAGATGTTGGAAGTTTGTTGAAATGTAGCAACAAGGGAATGCAAATTGTAATTATTCTTTCCACGGAACCTCTTCAAGAGACAACTTGAAGTTTTTATGATATCATCTTTACATCTTACAATGGATTTGGCATTAATGTTATTTTCCCAGCACCATTTCTTCCTTCTGAATTTTCGTTTATCCTCCCACTTCTTGTAAACTGAGAGAAGAGTAAAAAGGTCTCCATCGAGATGGAAGAAACAAAGTTTTAAACAATCAGACTCTGATTTTTCTACCTCTGTACCAACCTTAAATCGTGTAGGAAAATAATTATTATTATTTTTAGTATTTTATGATAATATAATATTATGATCTATTTATTTTTAAATTAATATATATATTTTTAGTGAAAATAAATAATATATGAGGTTGGTATAAAGAAAATTAATTAAGTTTTATCTAAATCATTAGGAAATCAAGAAAGAAGTTATTATATTGAAAATAGTGAAAATATTGCAACACTTATCTAATTTGTGTAGTTTTATATATATGTCAGTTTAAATGTTTTAAATTTAATTTGAACCGACATGTTTTTTTTATTATTTTTTTTTTTTTTTTATAAAGGATGGATGTCAGCTCCATGATGAGCACGGAAGGAGTTACACATCCCCCTATTGGGTTGTAGAATGCACCTCTTCGGATTATGGAATGAATGAATTTGTGGTATTGTGCCACTAAGAGGGTTGACAATGAAAATTATTTTCTCTTAGAATGTCATGTGTACACCCACATTAAATTGCAATTTCAATATTTGTTATAATAGTGATATTCTTAACTTTTTAACTTGTCGCAATTATGATAATTTAGGAATGCCTCTTTTAAAACTTTTCGAACATAAAAATAAAATTTAAAAACAAATAATTATTATTTACTATTTTAAAAGTACAAAAAAATAAAATTGATTTTAATGAGAAATAATAACTATTATTATTATTATCAATAATAATAAAAATAATAATAAATTAATAAAATATATAAATAATAATAATTAGATAAAAACAATTGTGACACTTTACCATCATTCTTTAGCAAGCGGTAGTCATGCAAATCCCGACATGATTATGAGGAAGTGAAAAATCATATACCGTGAAAAATTGGAGAACTGAAGAAATAAGACCATGGAAAAAATTATTATACATTAATGTGTAGAGTGTAAAAATTTAAACCATTAAAAGATATTTGCTTTTTAATTATATACTAGATGAATTATGTTTAGAAACAATCATTGTTAATGTCAATTTTTTTTTTAAATTGTATTTGTATTTGATTTTTTTTAAAGAAATGATAATGATTCAATATCAATTTGAAATTAGGGGTGGCATGTGTAGGGTCATCTTTGATTTTGGTAGAAATGAAGAACTTAATTATGAGTGTGGTTTTGGGAAAATCAGAAATAATCAAGTAAAAATAGGTATTACTTTTTAGGGATTAAAACTTGCATTTCAATCAAGGTAACTTTCCTCATAGCTATGGGGGACTCAGTTGTAATTGTAATTTGATATTTTAAGTATAAAATCAAAGTTACATCCAGTTGTGAAAGAACTAGATACAGTTCTACATATACAGTCTAGCATTGTCCATAAAGGATAAAACCTACTTAAACATCTTAGAACTTTAGTACCATTCCAGCTTTACATTAAAGAAACAAAAAAGGTCTTCAATCTCCTCATCACAGGAACAGAAAGAAGCAGATAACCAAGTAAGCCCAAAAAAGATCCCAGATCAGTCACCCTAAAAAGTTGGCATGTTGCCCTGATCAACAACCATGTTGTCCAGGTATTCCACATACCATACCATACTTAGCCAATTCGTGAGCCTCTAGTACAGTTTTGGAAACTACTTTGCCACTTAGGGGTTTTTTTGTCTTTTCTTAGCCTTTTTGTAGTGCCCCTAGACTACTATAGACATTGAGGACACCTGCTGAGTCACCTGACTATTTGAAACATTAATAAAATAACCCTATGATTTTATTTTGAGTATATTTATGATTACGATTGATTGATATATGTGCATTTGGGTAGTTATTGTGAATGGACAATTTCATGTTATTTAACGATTAACTTTGATATGAAAACTGTACATATGAATGATGCTTAACGACTAGCTGTGCAATTGATTATGTGATTAGACAAAAGAGTAATGATTAAGTAAATTATAGATGCTTAATGAAGCAATAGATTTATAAACCAAATTGTGATTATTGAGGACAATGCTACTAATTACGTTTGTGAGAAATGTGTGTAGCGACAGGTGAAACGGTTCACCAACGGACACACAAAGGAATATGAAGGGTCGTAGAGTACGAGTAAATCACACACAGGGGGAGCGACGACGATGTCGACTTCTGACACGAATACCACGCATGAGCAGATAAGCACTGATCCGCTTGCTCAAGAGGAATGCGTGAGAGCGTACAAGGTGAGCCACGACGGAGCTGGTCACGTACGAGTTGAGGGGCGCGCAGTGAGAACGGACTCACTCCTCAGCGCCATTAGTCCCTAGATAGCATGTAGACGAAGGATGGATGGTAACGATTCCTAAAATCCCTACAAGAGTTCCCGCAAGTCAAAACGGAAAGATGGTGGCAGAAGGGCCCGACGATGCGGTACCCTGTCGAGAACGGAAATAATGGACGCAAGGACCCAATGATGCGGTACCATGCCAAGGAATGGAAACCATGGATGACTGGACCCGACGGAGTGGTGCCATGTCAGGGAATTAAAATTAAGGAACTAGGAGCCCAACGGCGCGGCACCGTGATCCTAGTGAGTTTGATTGTTAAATTTAACTGCATAAAAACTTATGAGAATAACTCTAGATTATTACTTAGCAAATGCATAAAAATATTTAGGCATTTGCACATGAATAGTTATTTTTGTTGAGCATTTAAAATAATAGAAATCATTATTTAGGAACAAAATAGAATCCTAAGATTAGACACCTAGTCAACTAAAAGGGTAGAAATTAATTAAAATATCTGGGGGACAAACTAGAGCAAACTTAGGGGTGTTGGTGCACTTCCCAGAGAAACTAACACTTGGATGGGTGAGTGTTTTAATTAAATAATTAATTAAAAATATGTAATTATGCATGAAGCGACATGTGTCGCATGAGATTTTCCTTTATAAGGAAGGCTTGGGGAATGGGTAAAGGGCCCATAATTTGGACGATTGTCGTAATTTTCGAATGCCTCAAAGACTTGCTGCTATCTAAGGGTTTGGCTTAGAAATCCTGGTGGGAAGGGAAGCCCAAGCTGAATTTCTGAAATACTTGTGTGAGCTCTATGACCCAAAGCTCGGGGGAGGCCATGCGACTGAAAGCATGAGCCTATGGTTGGGTGGCGAAGCTAACGGTTGCTTCTCCTATGGTTAAACGAGCTTTGCTGGAGGGATCCTACGGAAGACGAAGGCGACAATGGACCAGCCGGATCGGGTTGACAGGTTCAGTTCAAGGAGACCCTAAAGGAGGGGTCCTACATTTGGTATCAGAGTCGGTCGAGCCTTGAGGGCACTGGACTAATACTTCAACAGAGAGGTTGTCGGTATCCTCATCGGAGGTCGGATTCGGACAGCCGGCTGTTGCTACAACACTCTATTTCGTCCCAACTCAACCACCTAATCAGGTTCAATGTTTTTTTTCAATTAGTGTTTCCTGTATCTAAGATTGAATGCTCTGCCTCGAAATGAACTTATTTTAAATTCGTTTTCCTGTAATTATCGTAATGCTCTGCTTGGAATTGATCTTGGTTTAATTTGCATTCTTGTTAAAATCGCAATGCTCTGCCATTGAAATTAATTTATCGATGCTCTGTCTTGAACTACAGTAAGTATTCTTATCCTAAGGAATCGATATTTTTGTCTAATAACTCCAATGTCTAAACATTAAACATTGAGATCTGACTTACCGTCTAGTTTCGTGAGCAATCCTAGATCGACTACTGGAGTTGAGTTTGTTTTGTGTGTAATAGCCATGTTCGGTTAATGAATTTCTGCCGGTAAATCTTAGCGAGCGGCCTTATTATCCCGATCATTTTTTTCTGTCTACAAACTTTAGTTTCAGTAAATTACATATTTGGATCGATTTTTCTTCAATAGAAAAGAGGGCTTTTCTGCCTTTTTAGACGATTGTTTGACAGCCCAAGAATTTGGGGGAAATGATGGCCGGATGGGCTTGATCCATAGCTTCATTTCAGTATTTTCCCTGATAGAGATAACGCGCATAAGCGTTCTATTACCTGATGCTTTTATTTCTCCCTTATAGATAATTATTTTGATAATAGAGGAGTGGGAAGGGACGGCCTTAGTGCTCAATCCACAGTTCGACCGGTCATGGAAAGAGCATAATCCCTAAACCCTGCAAATTTTTTCCAATCTATATTTTGATGTCAGTGTTGAATCTATGCGTTCATCTTCGATTTGGAAGACCTTTTTATGATCCATAATTGTGACGATGTACTACCTATTTAAACTCCCTGTGCTCCATTTCCGAATTTGAAGGTTATCCTTTTTGTATTTTAGCATTCAAGGTATCTCTGTTTCAAACTTCTGCGACTGTAAACTGAGGGAGGGGAAGGCCGAGTGGCTGGATTCTTTTTTTTTATATATATTTTTTCCCTTGTCATTTAAATGTTCTCTGTAAGAAATAATGTCGGCGGATCTCTGTGGAGATCGAGATCAGAGTCACACCTTTTACACTCTGTTGTTGTGATGGCCGAAATCGTGATCCCTTGTTATCTTATATACTATGTGGTAGGGTTTCCTCTTTATGATTGTCTGTACATGATGGTTGGATAATCAATCTTTTGCAAGTCGGATTTGATTCCTGCTTATTTCTTTTGCTCGACAGCAATCAGAATTGATCTATGCACATTGTAGTTTGGGAGAGTTCCTTTATTTGATTTGTTTTTTTTGTATGTTGATAGTTGATACGCAGAATCTGCTTGCACCACACGAGAGATACTATCTCTGTGATGCGGTGGTTCATAGAAGCCATAACTAACTTTGCTTTAACAGTATGTAAATGTGAAATTTCTGTGTGTGAAAATCGGAGATGGAACCACCGTATGCAGCATATTTAGAAGGGAGAGGCTTCAGATATAAATTTGGAAACTCCGTGTTTTACTTTGAAAATCTGTTTGCAATTTAGATTTATTTATGCCAGATGCAGAGCAATTCTTATGCCTCTGTAAAGACTTTGTGTCTTTTGAAAGTTATTTCAAGAACTCGTAATTGTGAAATAAAATCACCATTTATCTACCGCATATCATTTGCTTATTATCACTTCCAGAATTCGTAGAAATGAAAGGAGATCGCCCACGTTATGCGGTTTTGGTTTCCTTGGATCCTGGTTACACCTCCACTAATGGCTACCTGTAAAAAGGAAAATAGAGTTACTGTGATTATAATATGCATGTTAAAAGAGAATCCAACCCTTACTGCGTGAACGAATTTGGAGTTACTGTGGTTATGTATATCCCTTTAAAAGGAGGATCCAATCCCATGTTGCGTGTGTGTTTAAATCTACAACTGATGTGACTTTATATTTATGCGTCTTAAAAGAGATCCCTGACTGTGGGAATGTTAAAGCTAGAATTACTATGGTTGTATTTTGCACTTAGAGGGTTTACCATCTTGAATCCAGATCTCTGCGTTTTCATTCCAAAATACTGATTACCTAAAAGCTAAATCCTCGGTGTCCCAGTTGAATTTGGGCAGCGATCTCTGTTTTTTTTTTTTTTTCGATTAAGTTGAACTTTAAAAATTTTGGGCTTTAAAATCTTGTGGCTGTGTGATGATCTCCATTACATTGAATCTCAGATCTGGAAATCGAGTATAGATTGGACCTTAAGAAATCCTGAGATTCCCCTTTCGAAAGCGATCTTTGTTTTTACTTGATTAATTTGAACTTTATAAATTTCGGACTGCATGATGATCTCGAGTAATAAATAGACTTTAAATTTGAGTTCTAGAGAGTGTTGGTCTGCCATTGCGGATAGAAAACTCGGTTTTACAATAGCAATCTCAGTTTGCCCCAAGGTCATGGCATCTCCGAATTGATAAATACAAATTATAAATTGTGACTTTTGTTATCATGCCTCCGTTAAGATTGAGGGTTAATCAATCCCCTGGATCTCTGTAAAATAGAACGGATCACTACTTTTTCCATATTTGTAATTTCTAAAATCGATCTTTGTCCCCTCCCTGTTTCCTTTGTTGACCCAACTCAAGTATCGTGTTCCAGATTTCATTTTGGTTGTAATTTATTCTCTTTAAAAATCCGTGTGGATCAATTGATTGTGTGTTTTCAGAATTTTAAAATCGACTTGTTTATTGTTACTTAAATCTCAGTGTGGATCCATTACATTAGTATATCCATAATTCCTTAAACGAATGGTAAATGACCTTGAAAATCAGTGTGGATCCATTGATTGGGTGTTTACAAAATTTCTTCATGAAGACCGATTCAATTCAAAATCTCTGTGGTCCGGAGTATAAAGGCGTGTTTACTACTGTTTGTGAAAAGAATTATCATGTCTTTCCCCTGCTATCATTTCGGTGTGGTAATATCTTCTTGTCCGCAATATTTGTATTGTAAAATGAAAAAGGGATTATAGCGTTAATCATGTCGAGTGAATAATTTCTTGTATGCAAAGTTGTATTGTTAAAAAGGAAAGGATCACAACATTGGATTTATCTATGTATGGATCACAACTTATATTCTATTCTTCTTTATTTTCAAATTTCTATCTGCCTTACCTTGGACCGCACCGGTGTGTACGGGGTCTCTGCTGATATCATAGCATTGATCGCGTCTAAATTGAACCTGGAATCGCTGATCTCTATCTCCTGTCATCCCAAATTATGTTGATCTCTGAATTTATAGCGTGGAATCCATTTGTTTAACCACTCGGATCAGGACTTCTACTGCAGCGAATAAGTCTCGACCAAGTGAGATCACCAACGACTGAGTAATTTCAGCGACATTTATTAACATATGTAGAGATCTGTCAGTTAACAGAGCGTCACAGCTAGGCACATCTTGTGTAAAATTTTATTAACATTTTGTGGTGGTGTGGCGGATTTAAGTCTTATGAATTTTAAATTGTTTATTAGCTAAATCTTACTTGATGAATTTATTATTACTTAGTGGTCCTTAAGATACACACACGACGCTATATTAAAAACCTTTGCGAGATAATGAATTATATATGGATATTATATCTTATATAATTGTGAGTTAAATGAATTATCATCCTATGGATAGTATATTTGGCTTGTCTTTTATGAATATTATATCATATCATCTCATGAATATTATGTCATCCGCATCTCATGGATAGTTACATTTGACTTGTCTTTTATAGATATTGATATCACATTTTAAATAATGATGGCGTGTTTAAGGAATTCACATTTTAGAAATAAGTTACACTTGATTTGTCTTTAGAATTAGTAAATATTGAATTTATATAATTGTGCGTTGAATGAACATGTTCATAGCTATTGCATAGTGGTAAAGAATCGTTATATAATTATGAAATACTTATTAGGAATAGGCATGTTTTAGATGGTTAAACTTGTTGAGACTTAGGTTATCTGTAACGGTTATGTCATTGTGTTGGGAAATTGGGAAATTAAAAAGAGTACAACTCAAGAAGGTATGCTTAAGTAAGAATTAAAGTTTGTATAGGGTGCATTGAATATATAATTTTTTAAATGAATTTATATAAAGTCCTTTGGAAAGGAATGAGTATATACATATCTCTTAATGAGCTAGATTTTGTAAATTGAAATAGAATCAGTTTATCCTTAGATAAAATTTGTAATTAATGTAATAGGGATTAACTTTATTGTAATAAGATATTGATTTGGATAAAGTTGTATATAATCTTAAATATATCGTAATTTTGTTAAACAAAAAGATGGTTAAGGCACAAAGCATTTAGATATTTAGTTATATGATGATATATAGAGGGGATAAAAATTGGAATATAACTATATATGAGTTAACCAAAAGATAATGATGATAGAGCATACACTACATATTTATATGTTAATATATATATGAGATGAAATTAGTCTATATGTAACTATATGTTCGCCAAAAGATAATTAGTGAAAAAGCAATTATATTTTCCATGTTTAGGAAGAGATGTACTAGGAAATTTTATTTGAAGCCATAGAATACTAGGACATAATTGATAAAATTTATATCTTGTGTTATATTCAAAAATATTTATATGCAGTTAGTTATGTAAAAAAAAAAAAAAAATAGCACTCCATCAACGACGGATTTTTACTTCTTCTCCTTCGGCAAGGATACTTCCAGCTCCTCGAACAGGTTAGAATTCTTCTTCTCTAAAATTGCTAGTATGAAAGATTGAATGATATTCAGGGTTCATATACTTTGATGATGGGTTATGCGTCAAGAATTTTATCGATTTGTTGTAAATGCTTATTTTATGAAATCAAGGCGATGGCTTCGCAGGTATGCACTGCTAGTTTGTAATCATGCTTTGAATTGTGAAAAGAGAGAAGTTAAACTTACTTGAATTATAGAATCTTAACTGTGCTTAAGTTAGGAAGAGAAGGAAACGTTACATGACTTTGTTCATAAAAATCTGAGATTATACTTTTAGCTATATTAAGTAAATGGCACTCTAGTATTTAATTATACTTTGGAATATGAGAAGAGAGGGGTTGCATGTAAGATTAGTTTAGTAATGGTTAAGGTATGTATTGAAGAACATAATTGGGAAGGGTAAATTCTTATTTTGAAATTCGGACATTGTTTTGAACATATGATAGTTATACGTAATTATAGAAAAGGGAGAAGTTGGAATTGAATATTTTATCCCTTATGTTGAAATATGTTAGTGCTTTCAGTATTTTCGTAAATGATATACTTATAGTTTTGTTGAATCGAAAGAATTTGTTGTAGACGATTTCAACCCCGGTTACAATTAGTCATTCAAGAGAGAACTGTTTTGGGGATTACTACACTATGAAAGGTGCGATTTAGTTATATTATCAATTATGCGATTTATACTTATATGAGGGTAGAAAAGAAGAAATGTTACACTTTAAATGGATATGTGGAAAGTTACTTTCAAATATCCAAATTAGATTGGTTATATATAGACATAAAATTTATGGTTATATTGCATACCTTTTCATATGCATTAAAATGAATACAAGTGTTGGGAGAAATGATTGGAGCATATACCTATACTTGCCAAGACTTCGACATATGGTCACGAGTGTTAAATAAACTTAGAAATTGGAAAATGAGATATCGATGTGACTATTTTGATGATTTGAACACGAGGATGCTGATTATACATCATGGCAATGTTTGTAAAACAAAGTATGGAGACGATCATTACTTTGAGATGAAAGCAATGATACTAACCTTGTGAGATGGAGAAACTTAGATAAAAAGACAACTAGTCGTGGAGACTCGACTCAATGAGACTATAACGAAACATAAGATGAGACTTGGGAATCTTCCGAAAGGGCCATAAGACAACAAGAATGATGAAATAAGGTAAGGATGTGATAAGCTCATTGATCTGGACATAATGTTACCAATAAAAGGACTAGGAGTTAAAGAGTAATATGTTCGACTAAGTCGCTATGTCTCGACACTTGCAATCCTATCGAATTGAGAACTGACATGTAAGGATTTGGAAGTAGTCTTATGGGAATGGGATTTAGGACTTTTTGATAGACACTCTTAACTTATATATCTGTCATTATAACTTATTCGTATGTATTTTACTTAATACTGTATGGTGTTTACCTTCTCGTTTTGAAGGAACGGATAGCCAATGAATTTGACTTCATGATTGGATTTGATGTGCAAATTGGTGATTAGGTAACTATGGTGTGGCTATGGATGAAATATAACCTGTATTTAATTTGGATATCATGGATCTTCCCAGATGAATAGAAGATATAGGAGATCTAGTTGGGACTAGCAATTATTAAATGTATTATTGGATTTGCATTGCGTGAAATTACGATTAAGTCCCTAGGGTGCATTGGAACCATGTTGGATGAAAAAGAAAACTCATGATTAGAACCACTTGCGCGTGTGGCCATGATTGCTGGAGAAAAATAGAAGGGAATGGAAATAAGATGATAATAGGAAATTAAGGTAAAGCTTAGCATTGAAATTACGAGAACAAAAATTAACTTCGGGACGAAGTTCTATTTATGAGGGGGTGTATGTAATGCCCCTAGAATGACTGTGGACCTTAAGGGCACCTGTCGAGTGACCCAGCTGAACAACTTCGATATAATGGTCTCTTGAGCCTTGTTATGTCTTAAATGATTGAGGAAAGCCTGAAGATGGGAATGACGACAATAATTGATAAATGAATTAAAGAATTAAATTATATGTGTGGAGTGGTATAATTGATTGGTTAGCTCTTGCTTAATGATTAGCCTGGATTGATCAAGTCAAAGTGCAGTAGGACAGTTACAGTCCTAGCTCTACAACTTGGGAGGACGCAACTGAGATGCGTCATAGCTTTCCATTTTTTTTATTCTGAACTTCGGGATGAAGTTCTAAATAAGTAGGGGTGTATGTAGTGCCCCTAGACTACTATAGACATTGAGGACACCTGCTGAGTCACCTGACTATTTGAAACATTAATAAAATAACCCTATGATTTTATTTTGAGTATATTTATGATTACGATTGATTGATATATGTGCATTTGGGTAGTTATTGTGAATGGACAATTTCATGTTATTTAACGATTAACTTTGATATGAAAACTGTACATATGAATGATGCTTAACGACTAGCTGTGCAATTGATTATGTGATTAGACAAAAGAGTAATGATTAAGTAAATTATAGATGCTTAATGAAGCAATAGATTTATAAACCAAATTGTGATTATTGAGGACAATGCTACTAATTACGTTTGTGAGAAATGTGTGTAGCGACAGGTGAAACGGTTCACCAACGGACACACAAAGGAATATGAAGGGTCGTAGAGTACGAGTAAATCACACACAGGGGGAGCGATGACGATGTCGACTTCTGACACGAATACCACGCATGAGCAGATAAGCACTGATCCGCTTGCTCAAGAGGAATGCGTGAGAGCGTACAAGGTGAGCCACGACGGAGCTGGTCATGTACGAGTTGAGGGGCGCGCAGTGAGAACGGACTCACTCCTCAGCGCCATTAGTCCCTAGATAGCATGTAGACGAAGGATGGATGGTAACGATTCCTAAAATCCCTACAAGAGTTCCCGCAAGTCAAAACGGAAAGATGGTGGCAGAAGGGCCCGACGATGCGGTACCCTGTCGAGAACGGAAATAATGGACGCAAGGACCCAACGATGCGGTACCATGCCAAGGAATGGAAACCATGGATGACTGGACCCGACGGAGTGGTGCCATGTCAGGGAATTAAAATTAAGGAACTAGGAGCCCAACGGTGCGGCACCGTGATCCTAGTGAGTTTGATTGTTAAATTTAACTGCATAAAAACTTATGAGAATAACTCTAGATTATTACTTAGCAAATGCATAAAAATATTTAGGCATTTGCACATGAATAGTTATTTTTGTTGAGCATTTAAAATAATAGAAATCATTATTTAGGAACAAAATAGAATCCTAAGATTAGACACCTAGTCAACTAAAAGGGTAGAAATTAATTAAAATATCTGGGGGACAAACTAGAGCAAACTTAGGGGTGTTGGTGCACTTCCCAGAGAAACTGACACTTGGATGGGTGAGTGTTTTAATTAAATAATTAATTAAAAATATGTAATTATGCATGAAGCGACATGTGTCGCATGAGATTTTCCTTTATAAGGAAGGCTTGGGGAATGGGTAAAGGGCCCATAATTTGGACGATTGTCGTAATTTTTGAATGCCTCAAAGACTTGCTGCTATCTAAGGGTTTGGCTTAGAAATCCTGGTGGGAAGGGAAGCCCAAGCTGAATTTCTGAAATACTTGTGTGAGCTCTATGACCCAAAGCTCGGGGGAAGCCATGCGACTGAAAGCATGAGCCTATGGTTGGGTGGAGAAGCTAACGGTTGCTTCGCCTATGGTTAAACGAGCTTTGCTGGAGGGATCCTACGGAAGACGAAGGCGACAATGGACCAGCCGGATCGGGTTGACAGGTTCAGTTCAAGGAGACCCTAAAGGAGGGGTCCTACACTTTTCTTTTTTTCTATTTCCGAATTGCCTCCAAGGCATTCGATTTTCTCCATGGAAGGTGTATAATATATTGTTATGATATTGATGAATAATATACAAAGTGATTTCCACATTTTATCTTCTCTATTCTTCTTCTCCCATTGTCTGAAATATTCCATGTGAAATTGTCTTATGAATCTAGTTCCTAGCAATTAAAAATCTCACAAGGGTGGTCTAAGTTGCAAGGAAAGGTTGCACACTTTTGAAAATGTATTGTTAGGAAAAGATAAATATTTGTTTTGTTTGAAAAAATCTGAAACTAAACCTTGCTTACCAAAGTCACTTGATTAAAACAAAAGGAAATGATAATTTCAAATTTTGAAAAGCAATTTGTCAATTGAAAATCATCATCAAACTCGATTGAAATTAAATATTGAATCTCGCTATTAATGGAATTTTATTAATTGACAAATTAATTAAAATATCTAATAAACATACAACTACATAACTTCAGGTAAGTCAGTAGTGTCCTAAAGTTGAGATAAAAAAAAGTTATACAATAAAACCTTCACATAATTCCAATCAAGACGGTCAACGCTCTAAACAATCATCTTACCAATATCGACATTTCTCTAAACAAATAATCATATCAAAGATGTTTTCGATAGAAGTTGATATAGGATAGATTGATGCTTCCACATTACATCAAGCTAACTCTGAGCTTTGATGATATTTTCATTTTGTTTCCTCTTGTGCTTTGAGGATGAGTCCTTCCTAGATGGGAGGGCATGTAATATACCTATTTATATTAATAATTATTATGTAGAGTCATGTCCATTATGGTAGTCATCTTGACTGCATATCACCATATCTTTTATCTTTTACAGTTATTATATATTTTTGTTACACTTTGGATTATATTGGGCTTGTGCCTCTACCAAAGAGTGCATATGGCATATTATGACTATCTCATGGAATGCCAAAAAAAATTCCATCTTATTGAATCTATCAATAATCACTTGCATATAGTCATTTCCATGTCTAGCCTTTGGAAAAACTCCTAATAAATCCATGGAAATACTTTTTGAGGGTCCTCGAATAAATAAGAAGCAAACTCTATAATCCTAACTTGTTATTTGTTGCTATTAAAATATTGCATATCTTAATTTAAAATAAAATTTAAATATCATTGCATGAGTGGCCAAACTTGGCTAAAGAAGATGTAGAAGTACATATATAAAATGAAGTGATAATAAGTTGTGTTAATGCATCTTTGAAAACAATAAATTAAAATGTAAAGAGAGAGAGAGTGCATATTCTATGTGCCTAAACAACCTTGAGAAGTAGAAAGGACATGACCATATCGATTCTAGGATGAACCTTTTCAATAGGCAAAGTTTGCACTTTTGCATGTTTATTTGTCTCTGTTAATGGATATTAAATTTGATGTTATCCTAAAATACTATGAACAACACAAACAATTGACTTCAAATTCCCAATCTTGGCCGCAATAGGCACATGCTTTTACAAATTAAGTTAGGCGACGTATTATCTATGGGAAGATGGAGTTTGAATGGATCGAGTGTTTTTTTGTTGATGTAAATAGATATATAACTTCGTCAAATGATGTTAGAAAAGCCATACGAAATATAAAAGTATCTCAGTTATTATTTACATCGATGTACAAACTAGCTTCCAACATAAAATGGAGAAGAATTAATTGCATATCGGAATGTCACCAAATCAACCTCTAGAACTCTTCCCCCCATGACGGGTGCAGCTCGCATGGAAACCCAAACCCACGTGGCTATCACTCTGCTTAAGGATATGGTTGTACCGTGCGTCATGTGCATGGTACTACACGGTCAATCTTCATGCAAAACCATAATAGAAGGTCCTATAAAGGGGGGTGCTCTTATCATCGTGAGGAAAGTCTGAGAGGTTCCGTACGAAGGTAAACTAGCTCAATTGTGGGAGTCTTAATGGAAATAACATTTGAAGGTGGTGGACATGGCGTTTCGCATGGCCCACATGCGCCCGGGAATCGAATGAGGAGGCTAAGGCTTAAAGCCTGGTCCTAGATTGGAAACTTGCCCCAAAAACATTCTCATTCCCTTTGTGACTTGATTTTTATCTCGGCTCTCTCCCTGGGCGGATGTCTGAGCTGGTTCTTCTCTGCAATCAAGGCGACCATGGCCAGGACAAAGGTTACACCCTATAAAATGGTGAATGGGCCGCGATGCACCCATATGCCGCAAGCCCTAAGGGAGATGGGTAGAGTTTAGGATTTTTCTGAATAGTAAATACTAGACTTGGCTTGAGCTCGAACCCTATGCTTGGAGAACCGCTTGAAGAAAAAGCACGGCCTCCTCTCTATGAAGTAGCGGTTCAAGGAGTTGGGTGGGCTCGTGGAGGATTCTAGGTCTGTGCATACTCGCGAAATGCGGCGCACGAAAATGCTTAGGGTCTTATGGACTTCTAAAGCTCTAATGTCTCTTGCGATGCAGGATTGCATCCAAGGCCTGCTCATGCTGGAGAAGGAGTCCTTGTCGTTGGTGGACCGCATATCGAATCTTGAAGCTACCTTGCATGCCCTCTTCCGCTTCCAGTGCGAGGATATGGGGCGGGTTAATGCGAAATTGGATGTGCTTGCTCGAGCCATCACGGGGAAATATTTCACCATGCCTCCACCTCATCAAGCTGCAGAAACCCATTTGGTCTTCAAATGCTTCTGTACTACCGCTAGCAACACTGAGACATGTAATCTGCCAGGTGCTGGTCCTTCCTCAATTCCTCTTTCAAATGATGAATAGCCCTGGGGATGGTTTGAATGGTTTTGGTATGTCTATCACTTTGACATATACTGTTCATAACCCCCGGCCTGTGGGGGAACAATGTCAACTTTCTCTTTCTGTTTCTCATAGACATTTCTAGATTTAGATAGCTCTGTAGACTTCAGCTTCTAGCTTTTTGGATCCACCTGTCATGAATGGAATCTTTGCACTCTAACATTTGGACAACTTGGTTTTGACAATTATCTCTTTTTTAATCAATAGAATTTTCGAACCTTACAAACAAACAAAAAATTGGTAAAATGTTCAAAATTAGCAAGACCAAAAGAGGCCAAAGAATGAGGATTAAATAACAACCATGTTTTTAATCAAATGTTGGCTAGTAAAATCTTCTGGAGGTTTTTTTGTGAATGAAGGTCTAGGGGAAAAGTCATGAGGTCTGAATATTTCAAAGACAAATAACTAGAATAATGCATAAGATTAAAGCACAAATATGTTGATGGAGCTTCTATTGTATGGAAGGGTTTGGATAGAGTTTTTACAATAGATTACTTCCTCCCAATGCCTGTGTAAATTCAATTTCTGGTTACAATTTCCATTCTTAAAAAGTTATATGTATATGAACATCAGATGACCAATAGATCCATGCAGAAATGCCACACTATTTTGCAGCACGGTGTATAGAGAAAAATTGAAAATATAATCAACCATTGTCTTTTACACTAACAAAAACTCAACACATGATTGCCAATTTTCTAAAACTATATATATCAAATATATAGTGCTCTTATATGTATGATTTGCTATAGCTAGGAACATTGTGAATTTCACACTTCTCCATCATGTATATATTTTATCCCAATCTTCTTCTCGCTAAAACTTAAATGGCCGCTTCCAAATTAGGCTATCCAATGTAATTAACCTAGACATAGGACCATCCAAGAATTTGTAATTCTAACAGTTACCTAAAAACAATTTCACATATGAATATTTCAGGTGCAGACATTTGGAAAAAAGTCAAAATTTTCCATATCACATCTCTTCTTCATCATTGATTCCTTACCTTTCTTTATTATGCCAACACCACTATACATGATTGATGATTCTACAATAGTGTCTATCACACATTTGTAATGATTTTTAATCTTCCATTTTTTGTATCTATAAACCTTGTTAATAATTCATGCATTGTCTTGTTCATTGATTAAACCTTCTAACATTGTCAAGATGTCAACTAGACTTGCCTATTTACCTCAAAGAATAAGCTAGTTCCCAATGCAATGACCCAACAAATAGAACTGTTCAATGACTTTCAATTCCATTGGTTCGCTGCAAATAACACTTTTGGTAACAAATTTCCATGTTTTGCAAGTTACTGTAAAAGGCATTCAAAGTTACAACACATTGGAGTGAAAGCTAGATGACTCTACATTAGTCTTCTCCAGATATATAGGTATCTGATTCAGTTTACACCATAAAATAGTAAACACATGAATTGTATTGTTAGCTTTACATATCATTGTTGATATAACATTATTAACAAAGAAACCCATAATTCCAACATTGTAATGATTTTGTGGTTTCATGATATTAGTGTTTGAGTCAAGCTTCTAATAACAACCCTCCATTGCTTATGATGTACTGTCAAAACCATTTATAGTTACTGCCTCTAAAATGATTTCAAGCAGAAGATAAAACAAACCCTTCCAAAAACTTCCCAGTCTTTGATCCCATCCTTGACAAATATAAAATACATTTGCAGACTATTTTCCAGTCTAAACTATGTTGCTATTTTATAACAAAAAGATTGTCCCATCATGTTGGTTAGTTATCGACATAGAATTCAAAATGAACCTCTTTGTGTTGGATTTTCTCACCTACTTTCACTATTACTGAATGGGTGAACAAATATATACCCTACGGGCTTGTAAACACTACTAATGACTAGAAAAAACTATTGCTACTAACACTGCCTAGTTTTGACTTGCCACCGATCACATACGTCCATTGAATGTAAATACATTTTGTGTATATTATGCCTAGTACTCAATTTTGGTACATAAAATTTCCTTGCATCTCTGAGATATATGGTTTCCTGCTCTTTTGTTTACACTTCTTTTATGGTGAAATGTACAATTTATGAAACTGAAAAAAAAAAAAAAAAAGCCAGTACCAATGTTTTCTTTTTTATTCTCTAAACTATTTGGTTTTCTTGTGTATTAATTAATTCTTCTCCATTTTATGTTGGAAGCTAGTTTGTACATCGATGTAAATAATAACTGAGATACTTTTATATTTCGTATGGCTTTTCTAACATCATTTGACGAAGTTATATATCTATTTACATCAACAAAAAAACACTCGATCCATTCAAACTCCATCTTCCCATAGATAATAGGTCGCCTAACTTAATTTGTAAAAGCATGTGCCTATTGCGGCCAAGATTGGGAATTTGAAGTCAGTTGTTTGTGTTGTTCATAGTATTTTAGGATAACATCAAATTTAATATCCATTAACAGAGACAAATAAACATGCAAAAGTGCAAACTTTGCCTATTGAAAAGGTTCATCCTAGAATCGATATGGTCATGTCATGTAAAGAGAGAGAGAGTGCATATTCTATGTCATAATTTTGGTACTTCCATATCAAGACACTTAATTTCTTCTTCTCCAAAGATTTGGAGAAGAATGTTGACGAATGGTGGCAAGAACAACATCTAAAATTTGGTCACGTGAATTTGGTACCCAGGTAACAACAGTGAATGGACTATGTAGGTTTTATTCCTATTTTATATATCTTTTCAAATATACACCAGTCGTCGGTCGATCGATGGATTAAAGTCGAAAGAAATATTGATATCCATCTGTCAACTATGCTGGAACTGTCTCCGTTCTTCTCTTTGAGCTTCGATCGGGAACTGTCTCGTGCTAGTAACGATCTAGGCTACTAGCCACTATGCTGGTCACGATACTGTAATCAGGTCCTACTTGTGAGCCTCTGGGGAAGAGAGGGACGAAGTTGGGAAGTACCAAATAGTTGGCTCTACAGTGCCTACGCCATTTTCGTTTATCAGATGTCTCTTGAATTTTGATATGGGTGTTTTAGGGAGCCGATCATATATATTCATATATATATTCATGCTTGGGATGGCTATTCAATATTGCTTTAGCGCAGTACAAGATAAGTGAGAGCGTTACGGGATCTGCTAATTCTTCCTCCGATATAGAAATCGCCTTCGTAGGAAATTTAGCAGTATTTGTTACAAGCTTGTTAAGAGGAAGACTTGACCTGGAGATGGGTGCCAGGGATGTTCTGGCCACCTTGAGAGGCCCTCAACTATACGAGATAAATAAAGGGTTCGGACTGATAACCTGTGAGCCAAATCAAGAAAATCGATTTGGAGTGGCTTCTGTTGTAATGCTGTCATACAACACGCCCAATTCATCCATGAGACAATTTATGAAATATATGTGCAATGCCTATAAGGTGCACTCCATTCTACTTCAATGTTTTCCCTTAAAATCTAGATCTGCTGAACTCCTTCCTGGGCTCTGTAACTGCAAGCCCAAAAAAACATCTAATTGCAAATGCATTGTATATTCATGGAATGTGGAAGAGATCGTAACTATGCTTGCTCGTCGGATGCCCGGAACAATTAAACGAGTCTCTCATTCCCTATGTCTACTACCATTTCCAGAGTAGCTGCCATCACTGCAACAAGGGCCAGTTGTATGTGGAGGAGACTGAGGAATCTGGAAGGAAGATATTGACAGAGTGTGACACAGAGAAAGGAAAGAAGGCAGTTTAGGGACTGAAATTTTGTTAAGAAAATGCCAGAGAATTTGATGAGACAAGAATGCCTTGTAGCACTAGGAGATAGGATGACATGGCAGAGAGATGTACCTGGAACTAATGTGGTGTTGTCAGGATGATTCATGGAGATGGATGAAACACCGAATGAAATGCTGCTGGCCACCCACGCTCGTGAAGGTTATTTCGGCCTGCCAACTCCTGTAAAAAAATCATTACACATATCTTGAGAGCTGGAGATACCAACAGAAGAAATTTATGGAAATAACAACAAATAATGCATACGCTGAGGCTATTTAGTTTATATACCAGTTGGTGCAAGGAGGAAATGTGAACTTATGAACTGTTGCAAAATCTTATGAACTGTTGCAAAATGCTCGCCGCCTTCATCATAGCCTTAGTATGGAGAGAACAGCATCCTTTCACCCATTTCCTTCTAAGAAACTTGCAAGCCCTGAAGGCGCTCCTCCAATGCACAAGATTTGAACTACCGAGTCCGGACGGTGAGTTTTCTGAGGTATCCTTGATGGATCTTCTGCCATGGCGAAGAATGGAGGAAATTGGTGAGGAACCGTCCTTTGGTAACTTTCGTGGAGCGCGGGCATTTGAGATTTGAAATTCAAATTCACTTTTTTGAACACCGTGTGTGAACATTGAAGGGACAGCATACAACACCAATTTATAATTTCAAAGGAATTTTATAATCAATAATCAAGAATACGATAAATCCAAGTGAACATGCAAACTATTTTCAAATTCTTTTTCAATTTGGTTAATATGATACAACAAACAAAACCAAAAAATGACCATGAAAGCATTCAAAATACCTTTTCTCTCATAATCTATGCAATAATATACCACAAACATAATTGTTTAAACCTAAGATCAAGTAGATGGAAATTTTAAACATCAAGGTACCACGCGCAACAAATACTTAGATTAGAAAATGTACAAATTTTAGGTTTTATCAATGAGACCTCGATTGTTCCATGGAAGAACTGCAAAGGGTCATGGATTTTCTAAATAATAAACAAGGTTGACCACATATATTGATTATAACATGCATGAGCTGCAAGTAAACAATATTAAACAATTCTAATATGAAAAAAAATTGATTGTTGGGTTTTTTTCCATGTCTAATTATGTATCATGAAAGAAGTTCTACAACTTTTAAAATAAAAAACAAAGAAAAAACAAACTCAATACTTAAGGATGATTATGTATGAATCATCCCGAGTATGGTTTCCAATTCTATTGTTCTAAGAATCCTTACATAATCATCCCCGGTATGGTTTCCAATTCTATTGTTCTAAGAATCCCCTTGAGGTTGATTCTTTGGAGAGTGATAGTTGATAGTGTAGACTTCTATATTCTTTCCGTTGAATCTACATGCAACTTTAGATGTCCAAATGAAAGAAAGGAAGAAAGAGGAGGAACACATTTCTCTTGGTTGTTTGATGTTCTTAAGTGTGTTGGTCCTTTTCCTTATCACCAAGATGATGTACATGTATCTACGCACATTTCAAACAACCTTTCTCAAACCTATTTTCATATTAGTAGCAAGAAATTATGTGAATTTAAACTACTTTAGGTAAAGCAATCGTATTCCAAATAACACCATTAAACACATGATAAATGACAAGTATTTGTGGGGTAGGGAATAATTTCAATATTATTGATGTGAAAAAGGAAACATTACATTAGTGTGAATACATGATTTCCATCTATTGTATCTCCTTCACTAGAGCTCTTGGCCCTTTATCATTTGCCACATGATTTAATCCTTTGTTGATGGTGATCTACAGTCTCTTGTGTTCTTGGAGATATGGATTGAGTGATCCTTGGGCTTACACTCATGTAGGGTTTCAAGGAAATTTGTATGTCATTACCAGTGAACACGCGCTTTCCAAATCCTATTATCATTTTAAGGTCAGGTTATTTGTAAGTACATGGATTATTCCTTCTTTTTGTGGAAGTTGAATGAGCTAGGGGAACTCCCCAAGGTTACATTGGGAATCCATAAAGGTTAAACTCCTTCCCTAGAGTATTCATTACTTATTGTTTCAAATTTCTCATTTAATCTCCATTCTTCTACATGGACTCTACTTAGCGTTTGTTCTTGTGATAATGTATTGATTGCAGGATGATGGTAAAAGGACATTCTTCCACCTATTTTTTTGAAGTTTTTAATGAACAACACAAATAATGGCAAGTTCTTCATTCTCGTTTAGTCAATAAGATGGCATCACATCTAAATGCATAAATGAGTAGAAGAATACCACGTCATATGTTTTTTTCCGGTAATCCATATCCAATTACGATGGTGACCTCTGGGATTCTTGATGATGAACAAGCTGTTAAGAACCATATACCCATAATTATGTATTCCTAGGAAGAAGAAATTTTTTTATGTTCTTTCGCTAGTTGTTACATAAAAGACCTTTAAAAATGTAGTTCAATCTTGTTATATGTGTAGTGGTCTTTTCGGTTTGTTTTCATCTTAACTTCTTTGTAACTTGGATCAAATCCTAAGCTATCATGTTCAGTCTTCATTCAAACTTACATTATATCTATATGCAGATATATTTAGCATTTTTCATAAACATTAGTAAAATAAGTGAAACTCGGTCTACACTCTAACACACATTATTAGTCCCTTTCTTGGCAAGGGACTCTTAAAATCGATTTTCTGCTCTGCTACTACCCTGGCATGCTTCCCAAAATGTTTTAACCAAATTTTTCTAGTGCTTTTTGTCTTCTGGCCAATAGTTTGTTTAGAGGCCTTATTTGGCCTCTTTTTCGCCTTATTTGGCCTCTTTTTCAAGGCATTTCGGTACGACACGATACATATACGGTATACGGGTACGCTTGAGTCACCCACTGGCCTGACGAGAGAACACATGGTCGCTTGAAAACACCCCACACCACATTGAGGGAGAGTGGCATGCTCACCTGCTACAAATTATGCATGGAGGGAGCATGGCATGCATAGCAATGACACCTATGATGTATACAACTTAGTCTCGCTTGCAACAATAAACAAAAAATATAGAGTGTAGATAGGACATGCTTGCAATAGCAAACAAAAAACCATAGAGCGCAAAGATGAAATGCTTAATACGGTTTGAATAGTATTAGTCATTGGATAACATGGAAGGCCATGTTGAGGAGCTCATCAATAATATCCATCATCGACCCAATGCAACGCCCTGTCCTGCATCCTGGACGACACTTACCTCAATTGGGCCATGACTGCAACTAGAGAATCTACACCCATATTCACTGTTAATTTTGCTACTATTTTTGCAGAACTCAGTCGGGAGGCACAACATGAGGCTCATTCTCAGGAATTCAGTAGGAACATGCCCACAGTGTCGAGCGATTAGACATCGATGAGACATGGACGACCAAGGAGATGTGAGTGTCTAAGAACCATTTCTCACAGAGAAACTCCTTACGGTATCACAAGGTTCATCCAATGTGGAACAATGATGCATGTAGAAACCGTAAAAGATGTCTAAGGTATCGAATCCCCTTCGGCTCCATCCTCCAAGCGATTTTCCTCTGTAAGTATTTTTAAACAATTCCAGTTATGAAATATCTAAGTATCCATTGGTATCATTCAGCCATGCCAGTCCTACTTTACATGACATAGAAAACGTTGGTTTGTTGTTCCTGCAGTATTAATGCGTCTGGCACATTCACTTTTGCTAACACCTAAATGCAATTTGAACTATCGTTGCAACTGAGAATAAATGAAACTGAAGGGTACGACATCATTTCTCCCTTCAAATCCTTAACTATTGATCATTTCTCTTTTCTTCTGAGTGTTGTACTAATTGTTCTTCATGTTGCTTTACAGTCCAATGTCAGGAAGGATGGATTATTCACATTCGAGGTGTAATCCCCATACTAATTGCAGATCTTCTTTCATTTTTTAAACTGAGTGCAATCCCTGTAAACCCATACTTTTCACCATATTTATAACGTGTATCATTTTTTAAGGATTTATAATCCTATACTTCAGGATTTCATTTGTTGTGATTAAGTAGTTGCAACAAAACTTTAACAGCCGCAGTCACTCTTTCAATATGATAATGTGGTTGTTTTGTTTCACTTAAAGGACTAGATGTCCATCTTGCTAAAATGAAAAGGGTATTCGAGTAACAAAACTCATCCAAAATATTCATAAAAAATATCCCAACAAATGCATAGCACAATTGTCTTTATATATAACTATTCAGGATTACCCATGGAGAGGCATAGTGTTCCTCTTAATATTAAGGAAGTAATTTTATCTCAAAAGATGAGAAAGCATTAGTATTGCTTATTTATCTGTTATGATAATACTCTCATAATACTCTCCTTGCGACCATAAAAGTAGTGTAATTCGAAATCTTGTTATTATCCCATCAATATAATACAACAGCTCACCAAAGAAGTTATGAATAATAGTAAATTTAAATTGGTAGAGAGCTCAACTACTTTTAAAAAAAAATAAAAAACGTTGGTTCCTATTTCATGAATTAGAACTTGTCATAGAATCGGGGTGTCCATCCTCATAAGCTTGATAAAGTTTAAGACCTTGCCTATAATATAATCATGGCCCTTCATATTTTATAGTTTAATTAATTACTTCATTGAAGAGCAGTTGTGCTTATTGCTTAGTTATTTTATTGATGAGTGCTTTTCTTTAAAGGGGAAACATAGGATGGGTTGTGTAATCTGTTCTTGACTTATATAATTTTATTATTAATAATATAATTAGGTAAATTGGTATTATAATTTTTTTATAGTAATTTGATATTATAATTTTTTTATTTAAAGTTTTTTCTTAAAATTAAATAAATTATAGTTTTCATTAATATATATTAAAATTTTATTTAGATCTCATTCTATTCAAATATTAATATATAAACATAAACTAAATAACAAAATCGAAATGAAAAAAAATATATTATTACTTCTAGTGAAATCACTCACCATGTGGCACAATGTGAATAGTAATTTCTAGTTTCCAAGTTGATTCAAATTTGAATGTAAATTAACTTTGATTCTACTCGAATTTGATATTCACTTGTTGATTCAACTATTGATCTTTGAATTTGAACACAATCCTCAACTATCAAATAACTCAAGTTGAACAAAATAGTTATGCTTAATGTCGAAAAGCTTTGTCCTTCCATGATACTCAGAATATTTGAATGTGCAATGACACTATGACTATTACATAAGTTACAACAAGATTTACCATGTCAAGCTTTCTTGAGTTTGTATTGTCCCTTGATTTCAGTTTCTATGACCAGTTTAGAAGATTGCTTGTTAAAGGGAGGCTTTTAAGGGATTTCACCATAAATTTAAACTTGGTCCAATGGTTTTCTATATGTTGGATAAAACTTGTGTAGATAGACTAATAAGGATCTAAGACCAAATTTGCAAGTGAACATTTGGACTTACAACAACTTGCACTTTTTATATGTTGGATAAAACTTGTATAGACAGACTAATAAGGTCTAAGACCAAATTTGCGCTTTTTATATGTTGGAGAAAACTTGCGTAGATAGACTAATAAGGTCTAAAGACCAAATTTGCAGGTGAACATTTAGAGTTACAACAACTTGTGCTTTTATAAAAGATTAATTCTATATCCTTGAATCCAAAAGTAAGATAACTTGATTTAGACAAAAAAAAAACATTGTTAATTAGTATGTCTCATCAAAGTAAAATGCATTAATATTTTATTAATAATAATATTTTGATTTAGGTCCGAACGTTGGTCCTAAAGGTCACTAGAAGAATGCAACCATAATCAATGATCAAATTTGAAGGGTGGGTATTAATTTTTATTGGAAGGGCATTTGTTCCTTGAGTCCTTCAAAGATGAAGGGCAATTTAAATAATTGTAATTCAATTGACAAGTAGAAATTAACTAAACCCTTCCCCCCAAAAAATGCAAAACACAAATATTTCCCATCCAAATCTTTACAATCTTAAACAATTGAGCACTCGTGAATATCTACATGATAAAATGGTATCTTTTCAATAAAACCAAAATTGAACACATTAATTTGACATATATGTAACATTAATTTTACAGTTCATTAAAATAACAACTATTTTGTTAGGGGAGGCAGGAGGGGGAGGGGTGATCTTAAACCCCGATGGAGAACGAATTATTACATATTCATGGAACCTCGGAGTCGAAACCAATAATGTGGCGGAAGCTTTAGCTTTGTGGCAAGGACTAAATCAAGTTGTCAAGCATGGAATTCAGACCCTTTCGGTGGTTGGGGATTCGAGGATGGTCATTCACAGTTTAAATGCTCTGAACCTGCTCCCCTCCATCCACCTTAGGCAAATTCTCAGAAGAATCCTACTCCTCATCCCTCTTTTCCATGACATCAAATTTTATCATGTCTTGCGTAAAAACAACGCACAGGCTGATAAAGCCGCGAACGAAGCAATACCCCTTGGTAAAGGGACACTTAAAATCAACAATGATCAAGTCCTGGTCCCAATCCCGTAACATTATGGGTTCGACTATTAATTGGAAGCTACCCGCTGGCAGGGACCTCATGACAAGTGGGACGATCTCCAGGCGACGGATGGGAATCCTCTCCGCATGCGACGTGGTTAACCCAAGTGTGATGGCTGTTTCATGCCGTGCCACTCCTCCTCTCTCGCATCAGAACGTCCGCTCACCTCCCCTCAGAATGATGTCGTCCTCGTCCTTGTGGATGACGATCGGTACCATTCACAGTACACTGGTACTGGAGCAGTTACGCAGAAAGATATCCCATACTAAGGAAATCTCGCATCCTTCTCCCTTCAGGCGTGTGAAGTCAATTTCATATCAGCAAAGAGAATTAAGCTCCTTAACTTCCAAAGGCTTTGGGCTCACAGGGCCTGCGATCTGTGACACGGACATTCAGGGTATTGATTACCATGCGGCTCCCTCTCTCTGCAATGAGCGAAGGTATTTATGGAACTGTACGGGAACCAGGAACAAGAGCATTAGCATGTGGTTAAAAGGGTCCCTACCCCGCTTCATCTCGAAGGCTCTCCATCTGCATTATGGCCAGAGAAATGAACCCAGTACTCTTCAGAAAGCGTTCCTCTGCTCACTTCTGAATTCGAGAGGCGATTCCACGCTGAAGGAGGTAGACTCTGGTCGTCACAGCTATTTGGAACTCTCTGCTTCCTGCAGTCTGTACCCTCAGGAAAGCAATTGGAGCGCACTTGACAAAATGGCTTACTCAGGGGACTCGACTGCGTCATCCCCAGACCCGCTCCTGGAACTGGAAGCTGACATTAGGACCCTTCGCAGGCGTGTAAGAAGACAGGGGGAATTCATGCGACAAATGGATGTGCAGGGAGGGCACTGACTGGACAGAATGGAGGACGAGATTAGTAGTTCGCGAGCAGAGTTTGCAGAAGCTCTTGAAACATTGGAAACGAGGGTAACCGCTGCCATTGAAAGCATGAATAATAGGCTCGACAAGATGGAAGAAGTTCTAGCGAAGCTGTGGGACGATGCTGGCAAGGCCCACGACGAAGGCAACCCCTCCTCAAGGGCTAAATAACGACACCATCAGTCTATCTTCTGACTCTGTTGTTTTTAGTATGTTTATTCCCCGAAAGTCCTGTTTTTGTTAATACACAGGCATTTGTTTTCCTGAAAGTCCTGATTTTGTCAAAACACAGGCATCTGATGTTTAAGACAGAACCTATGATAGACAGTTTACAGATTTTGAAGTTGTAATTTTGCTTGTGGCTCTGCCACCTTTTTCTAATACAAAAACTATGGTTGTAACAATAGAAAAACACTAGAAGGCCCAAAAGAAGGCTGAAACGTTGTGCCTACTACCTATTTCAACTTGGCTACGAATGTCCACTCGTTTTTTGTCAAAATGAAATTCAAATTGCTGCTTTGATGAGTCCTTCTCTACAAGACTTCATTTATTGCATGAATGTCACAGACTCACGACAACTCTAAACAACACTCAATGGCATGCAACTATAAATAATGGCATGCAATTAGAACAACAAACCAAGCAGAGGTTGATTTATGCATTGATATAGAGAGGTGGCACTAGGCACACAATATGGAGAAACAATGAGTTAGAAAAAACGTTTGGACCAAAGTACCACAATGGTTATTAATAAAATTTAAAAAAACAATTTTTGGCTCAGAAATTGTCTTCAATTTGATGAGTGGCATGATCATGATCATGTAATCTCCCTCCATCCTTCCAAACATATGTGGTTTCTCACCATGTTTCTCTTCGACACTCGCCAACAAAATACATATAAAATAACATGTATTTACATCCTCTTCCATTTAAATCCTTATCGCATAGTCATAAATAAGGATTATTATGCATGCACATCCTCACCTTATAATATAAATTGGGTCAAGTCGCAGAGACAACCATAAATTATCAAATGTGTCAAGACGCAAAGAGTAAGAGACAACTATAAGTAAGTCTTGTATTAAATTTACCATATAAGTCTTTAATTGACACTATCATCTAAGATTTGACATGTTGGATTGTTGTGATCTTCTTATCACTCCTTACCAATGTGATTGTAAGGCTTCTTTGATGGTGAAGTCCATAATTTTAAGTCTTCTTCCTCATTCTCATGCCTTTTGGTAAGACAATAAGGAGGGCAGTGGCCCGCATCAGCATGGAAAACAGTTTCGACATAGAGGTAGATACATTAATTATTTCATTAAATAACTTAAATTTCATGCCAATGACTATGAATTCACCGAATCATGGATTGGTAAAAAACAAATCAAATTTTAGAGCCTAGAGCTCTTAATTACTCATGTATCTAGAATTTTCGCAAATCGAGCCATTAAAAAACTTTGTTTGTTGTTTTGGTTTAATTTAAAAGGTAGATTGTCGATACTCAAACATGTAGTGAGTCGCCAGGCTCCAGTTGACTTAGGCTTGATTCCATTTCCCCTCCATCCCATACCTATATGTTGTCGCGACAAGTCTTGAACAACAAAACTTGATGCCCATGCCCCTATGATGCTAGCATTGCTAACTTGCTTGGTATGGAGGATTTTTTTTAATGTTTTTTTTAGCTATGTATTATTTTTTCTTAAGCGCCTAATGTCCATCACTCTTACATCTCTCTATCTTGGACGATTTCCCTCTCTTCGCTTTGAATTAAGGTTTTGGTTGGTTTTATATGTATAGTTTGGTTGTAGGTTTATTATAGCCTCATTTTGCGTAGTGGCTTGTTTTTGTGCATTGTTAACAGTAAGTAATTTTCTCATGGTTCTAGTTTTATTTTAAGACTATATCTAGTTACAACGTCTTGCACTATGCATACTAGATCATGTAGATCTCCCAATATGGTTATTGCATAGTCTAAGTAGTTTTTTGTATAATGAAGTGTGGTCTAACCCCAAAAAATACAACAAAACAATTGTTATTTTAATGATCTGTAAAATTAATGTTACATATATGTCAAATTAATGTGTTCAAATTCGGTTTTATTGAAAAGATACCATTTTATCATATAGATATTAAGGAGTGCTCAATTGTTTAAGATTGTAAAAATTTGGATGAGCAATATTCATTTTTTACATTTTTGAGAGACCATTTAATTAATTTATACTTTTCAATTAAAGTACAATTATTTAAATTACCCATCATCTTTGAAGGGCTACAATAACAAATGCCCTTCCATTAAAAATTAAGACCCACCCTTCAAATTTTATCACGGCTGGGAAGGGTTCAAATTTGAACGCTGAGGTCCATAATGCTCTTTCACCCATTGGGGTTTTTTGACTTATGATCATTATTTTAATGCTTTGATTGATATAAAAATCAGGACGTGATATCATTACATGGACTCCACTATTTTGCAATCAACGGCTTGGGAAAGGTGTAGAGATCGATGTTCAAGGTTGGACCCTCGGATGTATCTTCTTGGATAAGTTAATCAAACCCCTTCATTACTTATGGCACTGCATTAACTCGGCATGAATACGAGACAGGACGTGATATCATTACTTGGACTCCACTATTTTGCAATCAACGGCTTGGGAAAGGTGTAGAGATCGATGTTCAAGGTTGGACCCTCCGATGTATCTTCTTGGATAAGTTAATTGAACCCCTTCATTACTTATGGAACTGCATTAACTCGGCATGAATACGAGACAGGACGTGATAGCATTACATGGACTCCACTATTTTGCAATCAACGGCTTGGGAAAGGTGTAGAGATCGATGTTCAAGGTTGGACCCTCCGATGTATATTCTTGGATAAGTTAATCGAACCCCTTCATTACTTATGGCACTGCATTAACTCGGCATGAAAACGAGACAGGACGTATATGTTCATCCTCCACACTTGGCATTCATGGTGACATCGTTTTCCATGCTCAAATTCGTGGGTGGTAAATTGCGCCAATACACTCCTGCTGTACATTGCGCCAATACACTCCTCCTGTACTTGACATCGTTTTCCATCGTTTTATTCTGATGGTTTTGTTCAGTGTAGTGTAGTGACAGACGCCCTTATTGTTGCAGGGAGAACCATTAACAGTACCCCATCCTCTGTGCTAAGGTAAATATTTAAAATTTCTATCATACTGGAATTTAATAACTTTCTTGTTCATTCGTCGTGGTTTTTAAATGCGGTATCTGGTTGTTGGGAAAAGCTTTCAGGTTGACAACTCTGGCAAGGCAGCTTGCATTTCCTCCATTACAAGAATTTTAGTGGAATCTATCACCGCCCGACCAGGTATGAGAGTTTATTGGTTTTAGGGTTATACCCTCAAGATTTTCCGCCCACTTGAAACAAGTGTTTGTTCGTAACTCAGAACATAGGTTTTGGTTGTAAATTGTTACGGGATCTATCATTAATATTGATGTAATGATAACTACATACTTCCTTTGTTAAAGAAATGTAATGTAAGTTAAAACCCTCATCTTTTTCATTATAAAAACATATTTATAGTAGTTACAGAATTCTGGTGGTTGGATATTTTCAAGCTAGAAGTAACGCTGAGAAAATAAACAAGTTTCCCATATGAAAACTTGGTTGATTTCCCTATCGCTAATTTCTGAATATGAAATATATTTTTGCATTCTACATAAACCATGTGAATGATAGTAGGACTGGAGGAGGGGATGCACTAGATTAAGCGTAGATTAGATCAAGATTAAATAATTGTTCCCCTCTCTGAATCCACCGTTGGTCTGACAGAGGGGATGCACTGAGTCTTCCGACTTGCATTTAGCATTGAGTATGGTTGGTTAAAGTAAATTGCGTAATAACGCCTAATTAAATGGCAGTGACTCAAGTATTGGTTTGATTTTTAAATCATTAGTAGATTTTCCTGTATAAATTAGTTTTGATCCAGGAACAAGCTTTCAAAGGAATAAAATCTCTTCATTGATATTATTTAGTATAGATTTAAGCACATATAATAGAAAAACATAAATAGATTATATAAATATAAAAAGAAAGGAAAATAGATTATATATATAATATTTATTTTGTCAATATGGTGATGATGTAAATATAGTAATTGTATCTGAACAAGAACTGGGGTTTTGTTTCATGAGAGATATTAAGTTTTTGCACTTAAGATGTCGATCCCTTCTTTTGCTCCTTTTATTACAGTAAGCAATAACTTTGTCTCTTTCACCCAACTGGTTGGGATTTAATGTTAGACTCATACTTAGAGTCATATTCCGCTTTGTTGGTCTAACGGACTTCAATATGCCAATGCATGCATTGGCATGAGCTTTCTTGCACAAACAAGTATTCAAGTAGTTATTCATATCGTCATAAGTGCTTCCCGGTACATATTCCTCATTTACTGAACACCTACCATTAGAATAGATACTATAGTTCAGTATGGATCCAAAAAAATAAAAACCTAATTGAAGGACATAATCTACGAGAAAAATGATATTTTCTCACAAGTTCCTCAGCAGTTTATGAAGTCTTATAATAAGGTCTTCTTCAGCCAATGAAATGTCCACCCAATGAAGCCTGTAACTCTTTCCACCGAGCCAATGAAATATCCACCCAATGAAGCTTGTAACTCTTTCCACAAAGGTTTAGAACTGCATGAGTCATGTTAATATTTTCGATGGCCATTGATTATCAAGTAGTATAACCAGTACACCCACTATTGTTATAATAGCTAGCTAGCTTTAAACTGGATCAAGAAGGATCTACGTACTATAAATGCAGATTCGTTAAGAAATATTACCTCCATTTTTTGCTGGAGCAAGCCAGCGCCCTTCACCATGAGCTTCTATAAACGATGTCGAGCGAACATCTCTCTGTGCTTTAATTTTACATTATAACATGGCTTGCAGTTGCGTCCCATTATGGTCCAGTTAGAACCCAACGTGTTAAGATATACCCCTACTAATTCCACCATATATCAGAAACTGAAATACACAAACAATTCAATCATTTTGGAATTGTTAGATCAATGAGCACTATAAACTTAAAACCACCATAGCATCCGCTTAATCAAATAAAGAGAGCAATGATTTTCCACTAAATCATTGCAATCCAATTCTTGGTATGAGGAATATCGATCCAACTATCGTTACTAAATATCTTTGTGGATGTCACCGTCTAACTAGTTTTCCCACTTTTCCATAAAATCCCAATTTGCTTCTGAAAAGGTCTGATGAATAAATAAGATCTAGGTACATAATTGTGTATGTCAGAAATGTTTCAGACTCTAACGTGGACAGAATGCTCAATAGGAAAGAACACTAAGTAGTTCACCAAAGTTCACTTCCTTTCCATCTCGGAGCAAATGGAGTTCGGCTAGTTAGTCGAAGTACATCAAATAAAATTGGCATGTGGCCTCCTTTTTTATTCATTCCATTTAGAAGGCAATAATCAGTAATTTTTTGTCATTTCATGTGGCCTCCTTTTTGTCATTTCATACTGATATACATTTTCATTCCAATTTTTTTTTGCTCTTGCACCCTCATTGCTCTGATGCTTTTGTCCAAGTACTATCACTTTGTCATTTTGCAAAATAAACATTTTCGGGCCATGCTGACTCCGAGGCAATACCAAAGGTTTAATGTGTCAGTCGTTCAAGCTCCACATCTATTGGATAATGTCCCGAGGGATTCTAGATTCATGTTTCATTTCTGTGCCATTGCTGGTCTATAATAAAAGCTACATTATTCAAATATTGCAAAATCTCATGGAGACTTGTCAAAAGGCATAAACATAACAAGACTGATGATCTTTATCTCAACAGCTTAATATTTAACTTGGTAAGGAATTAGCTGCATTGCAGCTTTCCCCCTTGGTTTATTGTATTTTGCAAGATTTTTTTTTGCGATTATAAAAAAGAAATTAAAAATGGTAGATAATTTGGACTTTTTTAGTCATATTTTTTCAATCATTTTTACTTAAAGTCTTGTAAAAAATTAAGAAGAATTGCAATTTTAAAAAAAGATTCAAGAAGAGAAAACACATGTTCTTAACCATTAGGCCCACTCCACTTGTTCTCACTCCTTTACATAATAAAAATTACACTAATAGAGCACCTGAGTGGGCCTAATGGTTAAGAACATGTGTTATCTCCGTGGAGGTCACAAGTTCAAAACCGGTGGGGGCTAGGGTTGCTCATTGGCCCGTTGTGACAAGGCTTGAAGGGTAGGCGACCCGTGGGATAGAGGCTCTCCCCTCAGATAAAGGGTCTCGGGACGTCTCAGCCCCTGCTGAGTCACAAGTTTCTGGTATATCTGGCTTGTGGGCTGTTGGATATACCCTTGGGAGATTGTTGTTCCCATGGTTAAAAAAAATTACACTAATTTACATGTTCACAAGTAAAATGTACACTTTTTCCCTAGTTCTATGAAAATATACTATTATGCAAAATATCAACTACAACTAAATTTTTTTTTACATCTTATATCATTAGGATTTAAAAAAAATTGCAAGAAAATATTAAAATTCTAAAATAGAGAAGTGAAAATTTAGGAATAATATAAAATTGGTTTTTCTCCTTGTATAATAGCCAAGGCCTTGAGACCCATTTGTTGATTGAAAATGTTACACTTATGTTCCAAATAATATTTCCATGTACAATATTGTTGGGTTGATTTTGAGGCGAGATGCATGTCCCATGTACCCTAATAGTGTATTTTAGGATCTAAGATGTTCAACTTTATCATTTTATTGTTAATGGTTGGTCTTAGTTCTAGCCAAAGTCACTTCATAGGTTGGTGTTGGTCTTGGTTATGATCCACTCTTCCATGGCCTAGTAGGTACCATTAAGGGTTGTAAAAAAATAATAATTAGTTACTAGGTTTATTGGTACATTACGACATGCATCCTTGAATGAACCTAGCTACCCATTCCTAGACTTTGGACAAAGACAAATACAAGTTGTTGCAAGTTGTGTATTTTTTATCCAACATGAAACTAACGTTTAAATTTGGAAGTATGGGATTTTATTATGATTTGTGATCTCTTACCTTTGGGAACTCAAAAATTATCCAACTTCTAGAACAACGCATCTTGGAGATATAATCAACCTTGTTATCACCTTCCTTTTCATGAAGTACTTGGACTTGGAGTTATTGAAATATCTCCTTGAATTCCCTATCTTCTATGTATCCCTATTTGTATGCATTATTAATGAAAGGATCCATGTACATGATAGGAATAAAATATGTAATATTAGCATTCATGGTTTTGACAACATGCCTTCTAGGTTGTTAGTGTTGTCCTTATTATATTCAATGATGAGATGATGCGACTACATAAATCCCATCCATTTGAAATGTCTTTCTTGTAGAAGCTTACTCTAGGCTTGTAAATGTCATAAAGATATGTGATTGGTGTTGATGATGATCTCCTTTCCCATCAAAGAGTGCTTCCATTTTATAACAACTATCATTAAGGCATAGAGATACTTGTCATATATGGGGTGTTATAAGACTACTCCATGAAACTAGAATTCAAAATGATAACAATCAAGCTTACCTACTTTCATGATGTTAGGAGGAGTTAGATATTTGATTGATTTACTTTTCTGACATTGGGAGGAGTTGAACATTTGACTGATTTAAGAGGATCTAGATTTAATTTTGTACACATTAATTATGAAGGAATTATTATATGTTAATCAAGTGTTATTAGTTGTATATTCTGGTAAAGATAATCGTACCTCATTTGCATTTATGGGTGTCCAAATGCTACATATGCATCCAATGGTACCACATATACTTCCATTGCATTAAAGGAATCAACACTAGTATAAAATATGATCTTGCCTCTCAACTTTGCATCCTTATTCACCCATCCAAGTCATTATGGAAGAGGATGGTCATAAACATCGTATTCAAACTTACTAGTGAAATCCTCTGCTATGAGGTTATCTTGTTAACTAGTCTCAAATGTAGCATATACCTTGTTCTTATTTTCATGTATCTTGATATGAAAGATTTTATTCTGTATTTCTAAATTTCATTCTGTAAACCTCCATGGTATAATCAACTCTATGAATGTATGTAGGATGTAATATATGGCATTACTTGTACATAAAAATAGCTATCAACTCTATGAATGTATATAAGTATATGGCATTACTTGTACATAAAAATAGTTATCAACTCTATGAATGTATATAAGATGTAATATATAGCATTACTTGTATATAAAAATAGCTAAATAGCTCAGTAGTGTTTTTTATATTTAATTATTTGATATAAGTTTGTAACTTACAGATAGTTTCAATATATTGTATAGTTTCCATTCAAGTAGTCTTGGCTTCAGAGCTTCGAGATTATTGTCTATCAAAGAAGCAAGACCAACTAAGATGAAGATGAAGTTATGGGAAAAAGTGGCATTGGCATTGGCATTAGCTTTAGTCTTAGCCAAACAAAAAGTAAAGAAGAAGACTGGATTAAAAAGAGGTTGAAAATCTTGGTAAGTTTATAGATTTTTTTTTACTTTTACAATTTTGTTTATAGATTTTTTTTTTTTTTACAATTTATTTTATTTATTTTTTTTACATGGTTTATTTAGTTGTTTTTCTATTAGGTTGAGTTGCATTATTTTCATTTTAAAAGAAAAGCCTTTTCATTTATATGCAATATCTCATGTGTGCTCAAAACCGTCACTTTCTTTGATGCACACACACACACACAAGAAACTCTCTCGTCACTCACTAAGTTCAAAAAAAGCTTAAATCTACTCACTTAATACCTCCATAGGAGGGCACAAAAGAATCTTGTATTTTAGGTAGGATTTTGGGGCTAGGCATCCAAAAACATAGTTGTTGTCCTTAGGGTGCTATAAAAATCCTTCTAAATCAAGTGGTCGTGTATAGCCACAAGGGGCAAGTGAAAGAGCGGCACCGCGCCATAGGACGTCAAACCCAAGGTTGTGGGTGTATGTTCTCTCAAGTGAGCTCACCACCACTTGTTGAAAAGGAGACGACCCAATACCGTTCGAGGGATAACTGCTCTTTCTCCACTTGACGAAGGTACTTAGTGACCAACTTAGGATGTCATTCCTTATAGGTGACTGTAGTGGAAGCCGACCGTACCTGAGACAGATTTTGTCACAAGATCAAGGAAAGCACACGTCACAAGATCAAGGAAAGCTAGCGACTGCTAGATTTCCTTCTAGCATAAGCATTTCCTTCTAGGATAAGAACACATACTTATGCTAGAAGAAAAGCTAACAGTCACTAGCTTTCCAATAGAAAAATCATGTCCATGGTGATTGGTGGTTGCTAGCTTATACCTTGAGCTTGTTCCATGTGATGTATTTTGAAATAAGCACATGGCAAAAGATCAAGGAAAGCTAGCGACTGTTAGCTTTCCTTCTAGCATAAGCATTTCCTTCTAGTATAAACACACATGCTTATGCTAGAAGGAAAGCTAACAGTCGCTAGCTTTCCAATAAAAAACCATGTCCATGGTGATTGGTGGTTGCTAGCTTATACCTTCAGCTTGTGCCATGTGCTCTATTTTGAACGAAAGCTAGCTTTCCTTCTAGCATAACACACATGCTTATGTTAGAAGGAAAGCTAGCAGTCGCTAGCTTTCCAATAGAAAAACCTTGGGCATGGTGATTGGTGGTTGCTAGCTTATACCTTGAGCTTGTGCCATGCACTCTATTTTCAAATAAGCACATGGCACAAGATCAAGGAAAGCTAGCGACTGCTAGCTTTCCTTCTAGCATAAGCATTTTCTTCTTGGATAAGAACACATATTTATGCTAGAAGGAAAGCTAGCAGTCGCTAGCTTTCCAATAGAAAAATCATGTCCATAGTGATTGGTGGTTGCTAGCTTATACCTTGAGCTTGTGCCATTTGCTCTATTTTGAAATAAGCACATGGCAAAAGATCAAGGAAAGCTAGCGACTGCTAGCTTTCCTTCTAGCATAAGCATTTCCTTCTAGCATAAACACATATGCTTATGCTAGAAGGAAAGCTAACAGTCACTAGCTTTCCAATATAAAAACCATGTCCATGGTGATTGGTGATTGCTAGCTTATACCTTGAGCTTGTGCCATGTACTCTATTTTGAACGAATGCTACATTTCATTCTAGCATAAACATTTTTTTCTAGCATGTCACACATGCTTATGGTAGAAGGAAAGCTAGCAGTCGCTAGCTTTCCAATAGAAAAACCCTAGGCATGGTGATTGGTGGTTGCTAGCTTATACCTTGAACTTGTGCCATGTACTCTATTTTCAAATAAGCACATGGCACAAGATCAAGGAAAGCCTTGAACTTGTGCCATGTACTCTATTTTCAAATAAGCACATGGCATAAGATCAAGGAAAGTTAGCGACTGCTAGCTTTCCTTCTAGCATAAGCATTTACTTATAGGATAATAACACATACCTATGCTAGAAAGAAAGCTAGCAGTCGCTAGCTTTCCAATAGAAAAATCCTGTCCATGGTGATTGGTGGTTGCTAGCTTATACCTTGAGCTTGTGCCATGTGCTCTATTTTGAAATAAGCACATGGCAAAAGATCAAGGAAAGCTAGCGACTGCTAGCTTTCTTTCTAGCATAAGCATTTCCTTCTAGCATTTTTTAGAAGGAAAACTTTTCTTTTTAATGAGTCTCTATATTGTACAGTTTCCATTCAAGTAGTCTTGGCTTCATAGCTTCTAGATTATTGTCTATCAAAGAAGCAAGACCAACTAAGATGAAGATGAAGTTATGGGAAAAAATGGCATTGGCATTGGCATTAGCTTTAGTCTTAGCCAAACAAAAAGTAAAGAAGAAGACTGGATTAAAAAGAGGTTGAAAATCTTGGTAAGTTTATAGATTTTTTTTTACTTTTACAATTTTGTTTATAGATTGTTTTTTATTTTTACAATTTATTTTATTTATTTTTTTTACATGCTTTACATGGTTTATTTAGTTGTTTTTCTATTAGGTTGAGTTGCATTATTTTCATTTTAAAAGAAAAGCCTTTTCATTTATATGCAATATCTCATGTGCGCTCAAAACCGTCACTTTCTTTGATGCACACACACACACACAAGAAACTCTCTCGTCACTCACTAAGTTCAAAAATAGCTTAAATCTACTCACTTAATACCTCCATAGGAGGGCACAAAAAAATCTTGTAGTTTAGGTAGGATTTTGGGGCTAGGAATCCAAAAACATAGTTGTTGTCCTTAGGGTGCTATAAAAATCCTTCTAAATCAAGTGGTCGTGTATAGCCACACGGGGCAAGTGAAAGAGCGGCACCGCGCCATAGGAGGTCAAACCCAAGGTTGCGGGTGTATGTTCTCTCAAGTGGGCTCACCACCACTTGTTGAAAAGGAGACGACCCAATACCGTTCGAGGGATAACTGCTCTTTCTCCACTTGACGAAGGTACTTAGTGACCAACTTAGGATGTCATTCCTTATAGGTGACTGTCGTGGAAGCCGACAGTACCTGAGACAGATTTTGTCACAAGATCAAGGAAAGCACACGTCACAAGATCAAGGAAAGCTAGCGACTGCTAGATTTCCTTCTAGCATAAGCATTTCCTTCTAGGATAAGAACACATACTTATGCTAGAAGAAAAGCTAACAGTCACTAGCTTTCCAATAGAAAAATCATGTCCATGGTGATTGGTGGTTGCTAGCTTATACCTTGAGCTTGTTCCATGTGATGTATTTTGAAATAAGCACATGGCAAAAGATCAAGGAAAGCTAGCGACTGCTAGCTTTCCTTCTAGCATAAGCATTTCCTTCTAGTATAAACACACATGCTTATGCTAGAAGGAAAGCTAACAGTCGCTAGCTTTCCAATAAAAAACCATGTCCATGGTGATTGGTGGTTGCTAGCTTATACCTTGAGCTTGTGCCATGTGCTCTATTTTGAACGAAATCTAGCTTTCCTTCTAGCATAACACACATGCTTATGTTAGAAGGAAAGCTAGCAGTCGCTAGCTTTCCAATAGAAAAACCTTGGGCATGGTGATTGGTGGTTGCTAGCTTATACCTTGAGCTTGTGCCATGCACTCTATTTTCAAATAAGCACATGGCACAAGATCAAGGAAAGCTAGCGACTGCTAGCTTTCCTTCTAGCATAAGCATTTTCTTCTTGGATAAGAACACATATTTATGCTAGAAGGAAAGCTAGCAGTCGCTAGCTTTCCAATAGAAAAATCATGTCCATAGTGATTGGTGGTTGCTAGCTTATACCTTGAGCTTGTGCCATTTGCTCTATTTTGAAATAAGCACATGGCAAAAGATCAAGGAAAGCTAGCGACTGCTAGCTTTCCTTCTAGCATAAGCATTTCCTTCTAGCATAAACACATATGCTTATGCTAGAAGGAAAGCTAACAGTCGCTAGCTTTCCAATAGAAAAACCCTGTCCATGGTGATTGGTGATTGCTAGCTTATACCTTGAGCTTGTGCCATGTACTCTATTTTGAACGAATGCTACATTTCATTCTAGCATAAACATTTTTTTCTAGCATGTCACACATGCTTATGGTAGAAGGAAAGCTAGCAGTCGCTAGCTTTCCAATAGAAAAACCCTAGGCATGGTGATTGGTGGTTGCTAGCTTATACCTTGAACTTGTGCCATGTACTCTATTTTCAAATAAGCACATGGCACAAGATCAAGGAAAGCCTTGAACTTGTGCCATGTACTCTATTTTCAAATAAGCACATGGCATAAGATCAAGGAAAGCTAGCAACTGCTAGCTTTCCTTCTAGCATAAGCATTTACTTATAGGATAATAACACATACCTATGCTAGAAAGAAAGCTAGCAGTCGCTAGCTTTCCAATAGAAAAATCATGTCCATGGTGATTGGTGGTTGCTAGCTTATACCTTGAGCTTGTGCCATGTGCTCTATTTTAAAATAAGCACATGGCAAAAGATCAAGGAAAGCTAGCGACTGCTAGCTTTCTTTCTAGCATAAGCATTTCCTTCTAGCATTTTTGAGAAGGAAGACTTTTATTTTTAATGAGTCTCTACTTGTGCTAGATGCAATGGATTTTTATTTATCTCTAAGTATTGAATATGTTTCCATAACACATGACCCTTATTATTCTTGTGCATGTGAATAAAAGACATGTAATAGAATATTGTTTGATAATGCTCATTATTTTATGTATTTTTAAAACAATTTAAACTTATAGTCGACTATTTATTATTGTTTTTAGCAGCTATGGACTCTGGTGCAATGACAATTCCAAGGAATAATTTGAAGAAAAAACGAATTGCAAGTGACACACAAACAACGTCTCCCCCATGTGGTATGGTGGTTTTAAATATTATTCTCTCATTTCTAAATGGTTAGACTAGAAGACTATATGGTAATATTTGTGATTTTGATTTCATTTTATTTATAGTAATAATTGCTTATTATTGTTTTTAGAAGCTGTCGTCTCCAAAGCAAGTAAAATGCCACAATCAGCATTCAAAAAACAAAAGCGTCATTCAACTCAGATTATAAATTCAACAATGGGTTCTAATTTTGAAATGATTAAAAAGTTCAAAACATCTGCTGCAAATGAGTATGTCGAAGATTGGTATGTTGAGATTGAAAGTCCCATGAATATGTTTCCAGATATGTATCTATTTGGATCCATGGATGGAAATGATATACAAAGGCTAGGGATAATTGTTAGTTTCTATGCTCTCAATCATAGTCAGATCGATTTTCAAATGGAGGTAATTGAAGAAAATGAAGTGAAATTATTTTCTTGCCAAGTTGATTACACAAAATTTAGACCAGATTTGATTGATACTAATACAGAATTTCCAGAGTCAATAAAAAAGTCACAGTTTAAGTTGGACAGTTTTGAGAGCTTCAATGAATCTGGTCTAAAGAGTTGTGATGATCTTGTACAACGTATTACCAACGTTATGAAATATCGCTATGTGAGATGTAAGAAAACATCATCCGTGTTTCTTTATTTGCAACAAAGAGGTAAACTACTTGATAAAATACCAGATGATAAACTCGAGGCTCAAATGCTTGCTTTGAGAAGGGTATATTTAGCTGAGCTAGAACAGAGCATTAAAGAAAGTGAGTTCATGCCTACTACAGAGTTTGTAAAATCCCAAAAAGAAGACTCTCAGATAGAGAAGCTTGCTGACCAATGCGATGAAATCCATGAAAATTTTAAGGACAGTTATTTATTTTCAAGCTCTTTTACCATGAAGGTGGATGTTCGAAGATGTGTAGAAGCACCCAAGTTATATAAATTGAGATCACGGGATGATTTAAATGTTCGAGTATTAGTAAAATCATTCCTACAGAAATTTCAAGCATCATTGCCTGATGCTCTTCTGATTCCATTTGACACAAAAGAGTCTGATCCGATTGGAAACCCTGTGAAAATCATGAATAAAATGGATATAAATGACAATAACATCAATTTTTGGATAGTTGATGGGCAACACACCATTCAAGCAGCAAAAGAAATATTATCAAATCCTAAATTCAGTCTATCTGGGGAGGCAAAACAGAAGTACAAAGAACGTAATGCTTGATTCTTAGATCCATCTGTTGCTCCCAGTGTGGTGATTCGTATTTGCTGCCAGTTAAATTGTGCAAACACAGTGTTCTTCAAAACTCCATTCATTGATTTTGTGTGATCTGCAAGACAATTCCTAATTGCCACAAATAAATTAAAGAAACAAAAATGTGGGAATTCTAAGACGGCTGAAGACAAGGTATGCAATTTTTTTTTTTTTGCACTTAGTTTATATTGTTATAACTAAATTCATGGCTATTTTATTTTTGATATCACATTGTTACTAATTTATATTTGTTATTTTTTAACAGGTTGATGATGAAATGTTGTGCTCTTTCTTCGATTGTCCACTAACAAACTTTGCTGAAAAAAAAGTCTTGTTATATCTTGATGATACTACTTGGGATAAATGGGAAGTTGTTTTTAATTGTTACAAACTAGGGACATTAATGTGTTCTCCAAACCAACCTAAGGATCCAAACTATAAGACAAATAGTCTGAACAGTTTGGTATCAAGTTCTTTCCGTCCCCTTCAGGGACTAACAGCTGAAGAAATGTGTTCTGTAGCAGATAAACTATTGGATGGAACTGTTTGGTTTTCCATTCCAGTGAACCATCCAACCAATGCCATAAAAATGAAAGATTATTGTTCACAATTGAAAACCAAAAGAACAATTTTGGAGGCAATGGTAACATATTGCAAAAGTCATGATAAGAATCTGAATGATAAGATTCTTACAATATCCAATATTCTTGAGCATTATGGAATTACTGATATCATATTTGCCAACTTCTGTAAGACAATGGAAGGGTGTAAATATGTAAAAGGATCACGAAATACAAAAATAGAGTCCCTTTCTCCACAAGCCTGTGTGGTCCTTGATAGAATAATTGATGCATCGACAGATATACAGGAAATTGAGAACAGTTTTGAATTCGGTTGTCATTATGGGGGTCCTAGCCTCTTGTCAACACTTTTGCACTCTTTTCCTTGTCAGTTTCAACCAATGTTATACACTGACTTTGTTGTGTTGGATACATTGGCTCTGAAAGATGAATCATTCCTTAAGGATCACTATATTGAATTGTTTCGATTTTTAATCGAAAAAAATGGGTTGAAAGATTTTACTATGATTATCTTAGTAGAAATTTGGTCTTGTAAGGATGTACGCCAAGCTCTGGAGATTGTTGTCAAGGACTCAAATGTCAACTATAAAATGGCTACTGGTCTTTATGAATATAAAGAACAAAATAACTATAGTTATGATATAGTTTTAACTATACATTTCTATAGTGAAGAGTCAAAAAGTTTAGAGGCCTCAAGATACTCTCACAGTTTTAGAGACATATCTTATGAAAAGGAGAGAGATTTTGAATTCTGGGAAGAATTATTGCAAATGCATCAACAACATAGTGATCTAAATTTGATTATTTCTCTTTATGCGGGGACAAATTTACAGCAGGTTTGCTGTACATATGGAAGAAGAATGGCATGTGTCGTAGAAAACGAGTTACAAAGGACTACCATGCTGACTAATCAAGAATCCTTCCAATTGCAAAAACCAATGTCTAATATATTGCTGTTGGAATATCCAGGTATTGTACTTGTTTTGTTCTTTCTTTAGTGATTCTTTGGATTCTATGCTATTTATAAATCTTGATTAACAAGATGTTTACTATAACTACTAATGGCGGAAATTGTAAAGAAAACAACGATGACACTTTGCAACAAAGCAATGACCAACATAGTGTGCACAATGTCGAAGAAGTTTTCGAGATGCAAATACAAGACGAAGAAAATACCATACCAGGTACATAATTTATTTTGTTTCTTTTGTTGTATTGTACTTGTTTTGTTCTTTCTCTAGTGATTCTTTGGATTCTATGCCTATTTATTTAATGAATTTCATTCGTTGATGCATTTTATAACATTTCATATGTTTATTACAGTGGCAAATGAGGAGAAAAAAGACAGTGATCAAGGGAATGTGACAGAAAGCCATAGTCAAGAACATGATATCATATCAGGTACTTCACATGTCTCTTATTTTCAATTAAACATAAAATATGTCTTATAAAAAAAAATTTGATTTAAAGAAGTATTATTGGTATTTGATTGAAGGTTTGTTATTTTGGCTCTAGGTTCTATGAAGACAATACAAGAGAAGTGTGGCTTATCAATAACTAGTACAAAAAATACTCAAAGTGAGTGTATTTCTTCAACAATTTTTTTTATTAATAATTTATGTAGCATGAATAAAATGAATTAACTATGATATCCATTATTGTTTTGCAGCTATTATAAGTCAAAAGAAATTAGTTATTTTTGAATTGAATAACATTTTCTATCAGAGCATTGATGGTGATGCATCACAAAAAGAATTTATCGAGAAAATGGGAAGGGCTGCAGATTACACGATAGAGAAAAAATCATTTTGGTTTCGTCCACATGCAAAAACATTTCTTGAAATGTGTTCCAGAAAAGAATCTCTTGACATTGCAATTTGGACGACATCTTTCAAACAAAACACAACAAGAGTTATGAAAAAGCTGGTTTCAGAATCATTACAAGCTAAATTTTTGTTTACATGGACTGCTTCAGATTGCAAACAACAAAAGGGAAAAAACGACATTGATAATTCAACACAAGTTATATACAAAAAACATCTGAAAAAAGTGTGAAGAATGTATTCTCAATATGATGCTACTAACACTATTCTAGTGGATTGTTCAATGGAGACAAAGAAAGAAAATCCCAAAGAAAATGTGATTATTGCCCCTTCGTTTGATGGAAAGAATGAGGATAAATGGTTGATCGCTGATCTGTGGAGCTTATTGAATAGATTCTACAAGGCACCCGATGTTCGAGATATTTTGAAGAATCTTCAATGACTTTTAATAGTACATTAAGATGACTGCTATTCATTTCCTCTATAAACAAAATCTTGAAGTTTATAATATAAATTTTTGGTCATTGTACATTTGATGACTTAATTCTACATGTGATGTGTTATTACTGTGTTTTATTTTATTATCAATTTAATGTCAATATTATTTCATAATACTCATATAAGGATTGTTCTTGTGTCATTATTATAAATTAACATATTATTATTTTGTTTATTTATATTGAGATATTGAGTTATAAAAAGTTAGTGATTTGAATAATAGTCTTATGTGTTTGCATAAAAATGTAGTATTCCATATTAATTAAATAATTGTATTAGGTTGTATGTATAAATTAACGTACAATTACTATGTTTGAGCAATTGCAGTTTATTTATTAATTGCGTCTTAATTGATCATTATAACTCTTACAAATCAGTGATTTGAATGTTAGTTCAATGTTATCATATGAAAATTTCTTATTTTTTGGTCATTGTACATTTGATGACTTAATTCTACATGTGATGTGTTATTACTGTGTTTTATTTTATTATCAATTTAATGTCAATATTATTTCATAATACTCATATAAGGATTGTTGTTGTGTCATTATTATAAATTAACATATTATTATTTTGTTTATTTATATTGAGATATTGAGTTATAAAAAGTTAGTGATTTGAATAATAGTCTTATGTGTTTGCATAAAAATGTAGTATTCCATATTAATTAAATAATTGTATTAGGTTGTATGTATAAATTAACGTACAATTACTATGTTTGAGCAATTGCAGTTTATTTATTAATTGCGTCTTAATTGATCATTATAACTCTTACAAATCAGTGATTTGAATGTTAGTTCAATGTTATCATATGAAATTTTCTTATTTCTTAGAAATTAAAAAAATGGAAAATCATATCAGGTTGTATGTAAAAATTACCTATAATTAGCTTGTTTAGTTGAAATTTAAAAAATTGTAAATCTAGGTGGTGTGTATAAATTAACATATAATTGGTTTGAATTGGACCATTGTAACTATATTTTTAAATTGTGATTTGAATTTCATTGCAATGTGCTTATATGATTTTTTCTTATAATTTCTTGAAAATTAAAATATCGTATGAGGTTGTATGTAAAAATGAACATATAAATAGTTTGCTTGATTTAAACTTAAAAACTGTAAATTTAGGTAGTATGTAGATATTAACATATAATTAGTTCAAATGAATTCGACTATTGTAATTATATTTTTAAATTGTAGTTTATCTCATTACAATTCTTAAACATTAGTGATTTGAGTAGTAGTTGAATGTGTTTGTATAAAAAAACTATTCCACGGAAATTACTTTTATTTTTTTCATTAAGTTGTTTGTTTGGGAGTGGAAATAAATTGGATATGTTTTGATGCCAATAAGCAATGAAGTTTTGAAGTGAAAATATGTTAATGTTATATATGTTGTGGCAGCAATGCAGATGGGAGTTAATATCAGTCGGAAGATCTTGTTGATCTTTGAAATGGAAGGAGTATTCTTCTCGTCGTATTCCAAAGATGAAACGAGTTGTCAAATTCAAAGAAAACCAGATTGGGAGCTTGGTGATAGATCCTACTTTTGTAGGCCTTTTCAATTAGAAGTATTAAAATACTGCCTAAAACATTATGATGTTGCGATATGGACATCAAATGTTACTAACAAGGACATTCGACAAGTACTTGAAAAATCAAATATTGATACAAGTGACTTTGAATTCATATGGGATAGGTCCCATTGTCACTTGCAAACAAAATCGAAATCATGTAGTATGATACAGTTTTATGAGAAAAGGCTAAGCGACGTGTGGTCCCAATATGGAAATAAGTACACAGAATCAAATGTATTGCTAATAGATACATCAAAGCCTACTTCTCAATTCCTCGGATATCGGTCAAACTGTATCTTAATAAAGGCTTATATAGGACATGAACACGATACTTGGCTTGTGCAAGTTCTATTCCCCTTTTTAAAGACACTTCATCGTATCAAACAGAAACGCAACTACATTCGAATGTTCAATAGAACATTGAGTTCTTTGTATTAAGTGAAGATATTATTTTATGGAAATTTGTTGATGATTACATTGCAATATTTCAATACAAGTTGGACACATTTTTTGGTGAATTAATTTGTATGATTTTATAACTTTTATAGATAAATGATAATTGACAATGATATATAAATACAATTATTAGTATTATTTATGATTGCTTTTAGATTGACAAGTTTTTGCATCATACAACACTTGATTTCCCCATTCAAAATATTTTCTAAATTTGTGCTCTTAAATCAACTATTTGTAATTTAAATCATCTCATAAAAGCCAACAAGGCATGCAAGAAACTCTCTTTAGTTTTATTTATCTATATGTATTAATACAAGTGCATTACAACACTTGATTTCTCTATTCAAAATATTTTTTAAATTACATACTCTTAAATCAATTATTTGTAATTTAAATCATCTCACAAAAGCCAACAAGTAATGAAGTTCTATTTAGTTTTATTGATCTATATGCATTAATACAAGTGACACACAAATTTTGAATTAAACCTCCATCTATATAAAAGCACATTTCTTACAAAAATATTACTTCAATGATAATGAGTGCTAAGTGTACTAGAATTTAGATTAAAGCATGATGAGTCATAGATGAATGATTTTGAAAGGTATAGGCATTTGATTTCCCAATCTATAACTTATTGTAAATGTGTATTCTTAAGTTAATAGTTTATAATTGCAATAATCTCATATAAGCCAACAAGACATGAAATAAATTATTGACTGTTATTAGCCTATATTCATTAATATGAGGAGTTTATCAATGCAATATGTAATTTTTGAAATAAAACCCCATATAATTGAAGTTGCAATTGTTTTAAAACACAAATGAGTTCTTTGTATTAAGTGAAGATATTATTTTATGGAAATTTGTTGACGGTTACATTGCAATATTTCAATACAAGTTGGACACATTTTTTGGTGAATTAATTTGTATGATTTTATAACTTTTATAGATAGATGATAATTGACAATGATATATAAATACAATTATTAGTATTATTTATGATTGCTTTTAGATTGACAAGTTTTTGCATCATACAAAACTTGGTTTCCCCATTCAAAATATTTTCTAAATTTGTGCTCTTAAATCAACTATTTGTAATTTAAATCATCTCATAAAAGCCAACAAGGCATGCAAGAAACTCTCTTTAGTTTTATTTATCTATATGTATTAATACAAGTGCATTACAACACTTGATTTCTCTATTCAAAATATTTTTTAAATTACATACTCTTAAATCAATTATTTGTAATTTAAATCATCTCACAAAAGCCAACAAGGAATGAAGTTCTCTTTAGTTTTATTGATCTATATGCATTAATACAAGTGACACAAATTTTGAATTAAACCTCCATCTATATAAAAGCACATTTCTTACAAAAACTATTACTTCAATGATAATGAGTGCTAAGTGTACTAGAATTTAGATTAAAGCATGATGAGTCATAGATGAATGATTTTGAAAGGTATAGGCATTTGATTTCCCAATATATAACTTATTGTAAATGTGTATTCTTAAGTTAATAGTTTATAATTGCAATAATATCATATAAGCCAACAAGACATGAAATAAATTATTGACTGTTATTAGCCTATATTCATTAATACGAGTGTTAATGACTGTTATTAGCCTATATTCATTAATACGAGTGTTAATGACTGTTATTAGCCTAAATTGCTAATGAGTGCTAAGTGGTATTAAGGGTAGTACGAGATTGGTCATAAGTGAGTGACATTGAACTATAAAAAATTTGATTTCTCATTTCATTTTTTTGTAAGTTTGTATTATTAACTCAATTATGATTAATTGAAATAATCTCATAAAAGCCAACAAAGCATGAGATACGCTCTATCTTTTATCTTCTTGTATGCATTAAATGAATGTATAAATGTGATATGTATTTTTTGGAATAAAATACAATGTAAAAACATTCAACAAGTAGTTGAAAAATCAAATACCGATACAAGTGACTTTGAATTCATATGGGACAGGTCTCATTGTCACTTGCAAACAAAATTCAAATAATGTAGTGTGATACAATTTTATGAGAAAATGTTAAGTGATGTGTGGTCCAAATACGGAAATATGTACGAAGAATCAAATATATTGCTAATAGATACATCAAAGCTTACTTCTCAATTCCCCGGATACCGGTCAAATTGTATCTTAACAAAGGATTATATAGGACATGAACCTGATACTTGGCTTGTCCAAATTCTATTCCCCCTTTTTAAGACACTTCATCGTATCAAAGAGAAACGCAACTACATTCGAATGTTCAATAGAACATTGAGTTCTTTATAGTAGGTGAAGATATTAATTTTTAGAAATTTGTTAACACGTACATTGCAATATTTCAATACAAGTTGGACACATTTTTTGATGAATTAATTTGTATGTTTTTAAAACTTTTATAGATAGATGAGAATTAACAATAATATTTAAATACAATTATTAATATTATTTATGATTGCCTTTAGTTTGACATTTTTTTGCATCATACACCACTTAATTTCCCCATTCAAAATATTTTTTTAATTTGCGTTCTTAAATCAAATATTTGTAATTAAAATCATCTCATAAAAGCCAACAAGGCACGCACAAAGTTTTGTAAATGTGTATTCTTAAGTTAATAGTTTATAATTGCAATAATCTCATATAAGCCTGAACAAGGCATGAAATAAATTATTGACTTTTATTTGCGTATATTCATTAATAAGAGGAGTTTATCAATGCAGTATGTAATTTTTGAAATAAAGCCCCATATAATTAAAGTTGCAATTGTTTAAAAACACAAAATTTATTGCTAATGAGTGCTAAGTGGTATTAAGGGTAGTACATGATTGGTCATAAGTGAGTGACATTGAACTATAAGAAATTTGATTTCTCAATTCATTTTTTTGTAAGTTTGTATTACTAACTCAATTATGATTAACTGAAATAATCTCTTACAGGCCAACAAAGCACGAGATATGTTCTATCTTTTATCTTCTTATATGCATTAAATGAATGTATAAATGTGGTATGTAATTTTTGGAATAAAATACAATGTAAAACCATATAATTAATTGATAATGAGTACTAAGTGGACTATTTAGACTCATTCGATATGTGCCATAAATAAATTCAAAAGAGCATGGGGTCATATATAAAGTTCAACTAAAAGATTTGAAAAATATGTTTCAACATCTATTTCTTCGACATTTAAAAATCTTATCATTTTCTTTGTCTTTTGGTGAAAGTAATTCTCAGCCATGATTTCTTAATTCGATTTCTTCACACTTTCATTGTGTGTGTATAATGTTGTACCTAACAACTATCCCAATTTTGACGAATTTATAGTTATTATTTGGTTTGACATCAATACATTTCTTATAATTTATTTTATTTTAATTTAATATTGTGATTTCCTTCCAATCATGCTATATTATAATATGTTATTTAACAATAAAAATATTTAATATGATACTTTGTTCACTTCAAATATAGATAGAGATCTTCTTGTAATAAAACATGCAATTATGTGTGCAACTTAACTTCATTAATCCTACATTTTATATCTTCATGAATATTTTTTCTCACGATTCAACAAATTACAGATTTTCATATACTCCTCCTAATTTATGGCATACCGAACTAGTTATAAATGATACAACATTTCATTTTTTATGATTGTATATTAAAAACACTTGGAGTAAATAAAATTTGTGATCAATAAAAACATTCTTTCTAGGATTAGTTTTTCCAATTTTAATGGAATATTTCTTTAATGCATAATTTTTACAAATTAAATGAAATAAATAAAATGTTTACAAAAAAATTCAATGTCATAGAAGTCCTTGTAATAGAATTTTTCTAGATTTCTTGAAATATGTGTTAACTATTAGATCTTGAGAGATCCTAATGGCACTTAAATGACCCTAATGGTGTCTAACTGACCTTATTGGCACCTAAATGACCCTAATGGTGTCTAACTGACCCTATTGGCACCTAAATGATCCTAATGGTCTCTAACTGACTATTTGTACCTAAATGACCCTAACGGTGTCTAACTGGCCCTATTGGAACCTAAATGACCCTAATGGCATTTGAGTGTTCCTAACAACATCTTAGTGACCCTAACAACATTATGATGATGAAAATGATGCATGTTGACAATGAAGATGGTATTGACGATGATTTGATAATAAGATGATAGTGATTACAATGAGAATGATGATGATGGTTACAAATTAAGACCTATCCATAGTGCTCATAATGTGCTAATAGTTATTTCATTCCTAATCAAATTCCAAATCCTATGACAATGATTTCGATGTCTATCATGATGACAATGATGATAATGATGATGATGGTGGTGATGATGTGGATGAGTACAATTTCTAATTAATACCCACTACATTCAAAGGAAAAAATTCCTTTGCAAAATTCATGTTACAAGGTATTAGGATTCCTTTTTCATCATCACAATGATGATGATAGTAACTAAGATGATATATGATGGTGACACTGATGATATTGTTGATTTCTATGACATTGATGATGATGGTAAGGACAATGATGACAAATACTATGTTGATGAAAATGATGAGGATGAGGATGATGCATTTCATATCACTATATAACCATAGGTGATCCTAATGGAACATAAATGACCCTAACGGAATATGAGTGACTCTAGTGGCACCTAAATGATCTTAATGGAATTCAAGTGTTCCTAACGACATCTCAGTGACTAATGGAATTACAATGATGATGATGCAAGTTAACAATAAATACGACATTAAATATCATTTGATCATAAGATGATAGTGCATACAATGAGCATGGCGATGATGACAATTACTAATTAATACCTTCCCATAGTGCTCAAAACATGCTAATTGTGATTGCATTCCTAGTTAAAGGCCAAAGCCTATGATGATGATTTTGATTTATATGAGGATGAAGATGATGATTATGATGAATATGATGATGAAAACGAGGATGAGTACAATTTCTAATTAATACCCATCCTAGTCAAATTCCAAATCTCCTTTATGAAATTCATGTAAGGTAGTAGGATGTTTTTTTCATCACAATGATGATGATGATGACAATGACTATAATTACTAACAATGACAATGATGATGATGATGATGGGGTGAAAACTCGAAGCTAGGTAACACTTCCGTGAGAATCAGGTGCCCGAGCAACATGGTGGAAGCTATTCGGCCGAATAACTATATTTATTCAGTCGAATAACTATAGTTATTCGGTCGAATAATATAAATGTTATTTGGCCGAATAAAGTTTAATGAAGAACCATTTAGATTGACAGGGACCTCGATTTAGGTGCAAATGCATAGCCAACCGGTAATTTTGGATGGTGGTTCTAATTTTATTCAGCTGAATAATTATTCGATCGAATAATTGTTTTGCATAAAACCTCGGCAGCGGCCCACATTTGGAATTTTCCTTTGTGCATTTCGTTGTTCCTCGCCTGTCTCCTCACCATCCTCTTCTGGACCCCTCTTGTTGCCCCGTCGCTTGTTGCCTCCTATCGTCCTTATGGGTTTATTTTGAGGGGTTCCGCCACCCTCCCGACGTGGAGATCTGAAAACCTCAGTAACGGCCTGCTTCCTCGTGGAGACCTGCCACCCTTCCGGCCTGCTCTCAGTCTGGTTCAGTTGGCCCTTTCAGCCTCCTCTCGGCATTGTTCATCACTCCTTTCGGCCTCCTCTCGACCTTTTTTTGTCCCTGACCACCTTTCGGCTTCCTCCCAGCCTCCTCTCGTCCTCTTTACTCGTTGTTCTCGGCTTCCTCTCATCCTGTTTCGTCACTGCTCTTGACCCCCTATCGGCCTCCTTTCGGATTGGTTTTGACGCCGCATACCTCCTATCGGCCTGGTTTGAGCAGTTCATGGAGTTGGACAGCTTCACCCCAAGGTAATTTATTTAAATTTTTTTTTCTTTTTTGTTAATTTTTATATTTTCTATGTAATGCCATTTCTAATTATTTTACATTTGTGGCAGGTTATGTTACGTTTTTTTCATTTTTCGGCTTTGTTTACTGCTTGTTGTTGAACTTCGGTCTCTAGAGTTCAGTTTCACCGATGTCTTTTAGCAGTGAAAAATAAACAGGTATGTCTTCTAATTTTCTGCACTATAAATTAATATGCTAATTTAATTTTTGATAAACTATATTTTGTGTTGGTGAGTGTTGAACTCTGCCCAGATTGGCAGAGTTCATAGACTATGTCCATGTGGACAGAGTCCATGAACTCTTCCAATCTGGGCAGAGTTCATGAACTCTGTCCATGATCCAACTCATAACCAAAAGGAACAATTCATGTGATCCATGTAATCCGTGTTGATAGCTTTGTAAACCCATTAATACTTATGTTAATATTCCAATGACGTTGATATCATAACAGTAATCATAATAAATAAGGAATTATATTAATCATATGAACAGGCAGTATCAAGCTATGAATAAAACCCATGTATCTGTATTATTTATAGGTTGTATCAATATCGTTAAGATTAGAGGAACACAGACATCAGCTTACAAGATGAAACCAATAAGCAGTACAATTGTTATCATAGTAATAGGTTTAGTATCATACTTCTATAGGTCAACTAGTTTGTTTCCCATAGGTTGAACTCCTATAAAGCAATGATAACACTACAGGTATAATAAAAAGATTATAAAAGCAGTGAGCTTAAGTAATATGTGAAAGCTTATGGATAAACAAGACGAGCTTAAGGATATGTTACATATTAGCAATACAAGTGAACACAATAGTTTACATAATTATATCCTAGTAATTCAAATCAAAACGTGATATAAGCTAGTACAAAGCTGGATTCAATTTTTATTGTACCTATACAACCTAAGATTATGTTATACTATGAATTAACACTAGTATAAATTCCATCATATAAAGTAAGTTGTAAAGCAATATGTAAGGTCATAGCTAGTATAGAGCTGATGTAACACCAGTCTTGTACTGAACTTAGTTACTGTAATAAAACACCAATTACAGATACATAATCATTGAATAGTAGATATGGATCCTATATATTATATTGCTTATGTTAGTAATATGTTACTACCCCATTGTTATTAGGTATGAGCTTAACTCTCACTGCAATTCCATAACTAGTGATCATTTAAACTGGTTAGCTACTAGTCGAGGACTAAGTTAGTCTTAATTACTGATATTACATGATTCCAATTACTCTTATAGGAATACAGCTAAGTATTGTACTAATTATGTGAATAAGGCTTGTTACCATGTGTATCACTTGCTAATGAAGTAGGTACTACTAGAGTAATGGGAATAGTTGGTGGTATTGACTACTAATATGATGGTTTCTCACATATAGCTAGTGAAGTGAGAAGATTTCAAGAACTCTATCCACATGGGCAGAGTTAATGAACTTTGTCCATGTGGGAAGAATTCATTAACTCTGCCCACATGGATAGAGTTCATTAACTCTGTCCATGTGGGAAGAGTTAATGAACTCTGTCCACATGGGCAAAGTTCACGAACTCTGCTTAATCTGCTATCATTTTTCAGAGATGACTACCTCACCCTTAATTAATCTATTATCATTTTTTATAGTGATTATAGATCAATATATTAACCTAAATTTTCAACACAACAAAGACAATTGTATTGTACACATTATTTGTATGTATTTAGGGAATCCTTGTTAAGAGGTATTGATATCAAAACATGATAGTATCATGTCACTCATATATGGAAACATGAGACTCACTAATAAATTTTCCACATTGACAGTGATCCAATGATATTAGTCCACCTAGCATTGAGTTCACACTAAGTTGACACTAATCCAATTCCTTTGAGTTCAAGATATAGAATTGAGTTGGGATACCAAATTATATTTAATAGGATAATTTATATTTTGAAAAGCAAATTAACATTCTACTTTAGAGTTAATGAACTAGATTTCATGAATTGAGAAACTAATTGAGGGAAAATTAATGGTAATATGTTTTCTTTTGTTTGAATCGTCATCATTATCAAGCTGAAACTCAAGACCATCATGCAACATGGAAAATTTGGAAAACATATCAAACTTGCGAAACATAATACCATGAATCGTCATTTTTTAATGATTCTATGGAATAATGAAAATAGTTGTAGATATAATTTATGTTTAAATTATTAAAATATCAATTAAGGTATTAATTAAAGATTTAAATTAAAAGTTAACATGTTCATGAACTCATTCTTTGACATTAAGAAATGTCACCTTCACTTAGTGTTTAACTATATTGGTTCCATTCATTTTAAACATCAAAAACATTTAGAAGATTGGCACATTAATTCCTCATACATCCAACAATATTAGCTATACTCATTTTAAGAACTATTAGATGATATTAGGTATATCTAGGTCCTTATTAAATAACTTGTCTCTTTAGCAGCTAGGTCTTAGAATTTGTAGAATTAACATGTAGAATTTGAATATGTAATGAGTTGATATTTGTGTAAGTGTAGACATTATATTAAATGGAAAGAGAGGAGTCTTCGAGGCGAAAGCGTAGGAGGTCTTCACATTCTTCTGGAGTTGGTGTTTCAATTGATAATCGGAGGTTGTCGACTTCCCCTTGAGATTCAAGTTGATTGTATAGTTCACATTCATTTGATCATCAGCGAGGCGATATGGGTACATATGATTCCCCTTTATCTTCCGTGGGAGAACGCCGATCTCGACCTTCTGTTGGTATGAACATCAATCTTTTAATACATGTACAAATTGATTTTTTGTGTACGCAAAGTTTGTACATGTTTACACATAATTTTTTTTTTATTTGAAGCAGAGCATGGTTCAGAAGATGCTTGTAATTCTACAGAGATGGAGGAAGAAATAGAAAGGGAGACGGATGTGGGTGCAGAGCAAGGTTCGCAAGAGGCTCGTCATTCTACACATGGTGACGATGGTCGATCCAAGACGCAATATGTTGAACTAACTAAGGGTTGTACACCCACTACAATGTATCCATCTAATTTACCTGAGGAGCTTCCATGGGAAATTGGTGATCATCAAATGATTCTTGAAAGTTGTAGATCCCACTACGGCAATTTGGAAAAAGATTTATCTACTATGGATCTCCCTCCAGAGAGTAAACAACGTTTGGAGATTGTTTTGGGATCATTGCAAAAATTCATTGAGGCATATGAGGATCTCGGGCCAACTATGAATCGTTTTGTTGATTTGTTGCGAAGACGAAGGGAACAAGTGATGGGTCCAGACAAGTGGGTTGTTGTGAAGAAGAGAGTGACAAAACAACAGGCCAAATCAATGTTTAACTTCAAAGAAGTTCTAAAGAAAAAAATGTTGAAAGTGCAATATTTCAAGCACCTTGAACTTGCACATCTACTATATGATCGGTTCCTTGAAGCCTATGGTCGGTTTCAATGGAAAGATGAGGTTTTTCAATATTTTGCTAGATTTTTTTATGCGGAGTTCTTTTTAAATATGAAGCCAGACTATATTGATGTTCATTCTGAATTTTATGGAGTTGGAAAGGGTCGAATATATGATCAAAAATGTGCTCTTAGATACCCTAAAACTCTTCAACCTCCACCCCATATATCTCGTCCACCTAGGCTTGTGGCATTAAGATCAGAGATGGAGCCCACATCCCAATTTGGGACAACTGCATGGGATTTTGTTGGCAATGGTTTATCATCAGCATTAGTTGGATTAGATGCGGGCTTGGTTCGAGAGAGGGATCGTGCCACTATTCGTCAAAAGTTTGTTTACAAAACAAATGATGAGGTAGATGGAATGAGCATTGGAGATCTCAGGGATTATGCCAAGGTTTTTCGTGACATAGCGTTAGATGTTATATCCAATGAAACATCAAGTTTAGGAGAGGTTTGTTGATTATGATATGACAATCTATTTAATCTTTTATTCATTTTGACTTGAACTTTTTGTTACATTATATGAATGATATTATGTCTTTTTTTATGTATAGTAATAAGTACATTATGTAAATGTTTATTGGTTGCAGTTTTTCAAAATGATGAATGAACATTCTTTTCGACTCTCCACTAGTCAAAATGTAGAAAATGTAGAAGATATTGGAGAGGTATATTTATTATTTTACATATTTATAATTATGTTTGAACTTGATATATTGTCATTTTTTTGAATTTTAATTTAGCTATGCATCTTATTGTTAATTTGACTTATCCATGTAGGTTTCTTTAGATACGAACTTATGAGATAATTTACCATCTCTTGTGAGCTAATGTTTTTAATTTTTTTGTTTTGGTTTTAAGTTAATTGTTTAATTTTTTTTTTGTTTGCACTATGTTTCATTTATTAACACAATTTAAATTTTAGGGGAGAGATATAGGTTCTTTGTTGAATGCAGATATTGGCACAGAGGTAATTTTGTTCACACTTGAATTGATCTCTGATATAAGTTTAATATTTTAATTTTTTTGGATTTAGTTTAAATTTGTTTAAGTAATTTATGATATTCATAAATTGATTTTATACATGTTGCAGCTTGGGTCTCTTCGATATTTTGGAGGCAAAGGGAAGACTCTAGTGGAGGACAGTGGTGGACATGCATTTAGAGAATTTGATGTAATTTTGTTAATAATTGAATTGTTCTTTGATATATAAGTTTAATATTTTAATTTTTTGAATTTAGTTTAAAAAATTGTTTAAATAATTTATGATATTCATAATCTACTTTTATACATGTTGCAGGTTGGGTTGAGTCCAAGGGGAGGCCCTAGTGGAGGATAGTGGTGGACTTCTTCCTTTTTTGTTGATATATAGATTGTAGTTGTTTTGGACATCGAGGAGATTTATTTTTGGATTATACATATGTACATTGAACTCACATATTCATGAACATTTTTTTAGGATTATATACATGTACATTGAACTTACACATTCTGTATTTGCTTTAAATGATCTACTTTTTTTTGTTAATTATTTAGCATATTTGGTGTGATAAATGTTTAGAATATGTTTTTGCATGTTTATGAATGTATGTATTATTAAATTTATGTATGTATGTATGTAGATGTAAAATTTATAGGAATGTTATGAATGGATGATTAGAAGTTTTTATAGGTGCAATCTAAAGTTAGGAGTAAGGAATGTTAAGAATGAATGTTAGGAAGTGTTGAATGTTAAAAATGTTAGGAAGTTTTAAGGATGAATTACTTAGGATGTAAAATCTATGAGTCTAAAGTTAGGAGTAAGGAATGTTAAGAATGAATGTTAGGAAGTGTTGAACGTTAAAAATGTTATGAAGTTTTAAGGATGAATGAGTTAGGATGTAAAATCCATGAGTTTGTTAGGATGAATGTTTAAAATGTTAGGAAGTTAAGGATGAATGGATGTTAGGATGTAAAATCTATGAGTTTGTTAGGATGTAAAATATTTTCAGTGTTGGATATGTAAATAGGAATGTTAGGAAGTTTTGATAGAAATAGGAATGTTAGGATGTTTAAGAATGTTACCAAGTCTTGATAGGTGTAATCTAAAGTTAGGAGTAAGGAATGTTAAGAATGAATGTTAGGAGTAAGCAATGTTAAGAATGAATGTTAGGAAGTGTTGAATGTTAAAAATGTTAGAAAGTTTTAAGGATGAATGAGTTAGGATGTAAAATTGTTAAGAACCCATTGTTCGGATATCCACATCATCTTTTCAGGATCTTGCATGCAAATTAGGGTTTGCATGCAGAATCTAGGGTTTGCATGCACCTGCATGCACTGGCATGCATCCCAGTCACCAGTTTGATGCCTCCTGCACCTTATCCACTTCATTCTAGCACCCGGGAGCCACCTACCACAGAGTTTTAGCCCTCCTAAGCTGAAAGGCGCCCACTTCTCACCTACTGCCAGAGAAGGGCGCACTTGTTCACCTACCACTGCAGTTTCACTTCAGTTACATTCAGTTAGCTCCGATTCTCCCTGATTTGAGGCTAGTTTCACTCCCGACTGACTGTATCACTTCCGTTTGACCTCCAGTTTGATTAGGTGACTTGTTCTGACTTCAGTTAGCCTCCCATGCGCCCCCACTGAGCCTCCAGATCCTATATCAGTGCTACACACTTCAGTTACACTTATTACACTCAGTTAGACTCAGATTGACACCTGGATGACTGGTTGTTGTGCATTGATGAGCACCACCGATTGATTGATGAGGACTCCTAGTTAGAGTCAAGCTACTCCATTATGTAATTCGAATGACCTCCTTAGGCAATTCGAATTGCTCTGTCATTGTGACAGTTTGTATTGTAATTCATTCACCCTTTTCTGGGATAGAGAGCACTGCTGCATGTTTTGCACAGTTTTGCACCATATTTTCTATGTTCATCTGTTGTGATTGATTTACTTGTTCATTAGATCTGCTGTGACTAATTTTACACCCATGTCAACCATTCAATTTACTTTGTTAGTATATTGTTGTTGGATGCATATGCTTTGTAAGTCGTCCCATAGTATTTGTTGATCCATAGTTTGTATTATTGTTGTTGGACGCATATGATTTGTAAGTCATCCCGTAATAATTGTTGATCCATATTTTGTATTGGCCCATGGTTTGTATTGACACATGGTATTGACCCATGGTATTGGCGCCTAGACTTAGTATATAAGTTTGTGCTGAGACCAATGAAGGTACCGTGAAGTTATTTGTATTGAGCTTGCTCAAAGGAGGTTTCCCCCTCGAAGTGGCCTGCGATCAATATAAAAGTGATTCTGAGTTCTATTATTTCTGCTATTTCATGTGTTTTCATTAATTAATTATTGCAGGTGCTTCACATCTGGTATCAGAGCACTTTCTTGGGTTCGCTGGGTGAAATTTTTGCCAATTTTTTTTTCCGCAGCTTCGGATGTGGGAATAATCCTTATCCACTTAACTGTGGGAAGTACTTGGGCATAAGCCCTAAAAATCATTGTGAAGAGTATCACATGAACCTCGAAGTAGTTGGCCCATTGAGAAGACCTACCAGCGAAAAGGGCAATGACCCCTACCTGATTGACTAGTTCCCACCCGTGAGATAAACCAAGAGCTGTCATTTGTGGCAAAGCGGTTATCAGTTTTACCTGAGCCATGGAGTGAGGGGTACTGGTCCAATAAACAAGCCATCAGATGGTATTGGTGGCCGAGTGAATCCCCTGAACCGATAGGAAGCTTCACACACCTAGGGTCCATATCTATTTTTAGCTGAATTGTTGTCGATCACTTCCACGCCATTTCATATCCATTCCAAGCCATTTCAGATCCATTCTGAGCCATTTCAGATCCAGTAATTTTAGATCCATTCTGACAGTCACTCTAGATCCATCTGTTGCCGATCCCTTCCATGCCCTTGCAGATCTATCTGTTTCTGATCCTTTCCACACCATTGCAGATCCATTCCTGAAAATATATATATATATATAATTTCATTTTTTCGCCATATCTCCCTTGTTTTAACTCTGTTTCCCTTTAAACATCCCGGACACCCCTGCAATCCCATTCTGCATATTTCATTCCTGAAGACCCTATCCCAAATTCTACTTCCCAAAGCCAAAAATCTCACATTTGTCTATTTTTAGGGTTTTCCATAACTTCTTCAATTTTCACCCACTCACCTCCAAATTTTTCCACCATGTTCATTCCCTATTTCTGCTTCTTTGTCCCTCTTTGACAAATTTTCTCATTCTTTCACCCCACTTCTGAAATCCCCATTTTTTGCTTCCCTGTCGATCAAAAAGTGTCCAAAACCTAGTCAAACCCCAATTACCCATCCAATTTTTTCCCAAATCCAAATTTCTCTTTACTAAATAAGCTTGTGTTTGTGTTTTTTCTATCCATTCCCAAAGAAAAAGAAAAAGGAAAACTCTTGGTTATGGTTGTCACCCGCATAGGAGCAAAAACCATGGAGGAAGCACTTGCAGCCATCCAAACCAAACTCCAACATCTGGATGAAAAATTTCTCAACCTCCATCTTCAACATTCAACCATGAACAATAACCGATAGTAAGAATCTTCTGCAGCCAACGGGTTCTCTTCTTCCAGCACTTTCTGTGGTCTAAAGCTTGAATTTCCTTGCTTCAATGGTACTAATCCGACTGGATGGATCTATCGTGCAGAACAGTATTTCGGTCTGCATAATACTTTTGATGTCCAAAAAGTTCCACTTACTTCCTTTCATTTGGAACAGGAATCCCTTCAATAGTATCGTTGGTACATAAAGGCTCATGACGAGCCAAAATACACAGATTTTTCCCAACTCCTTTTGCAACGATTTGGTCATAGTGCTTTTGATGACTTCACTAAAGCACTCACTAAAATTCATCAAATTGGCACTGTGAGAGAGTATCAGACAAAATTTGAGAAACTAGCCAACAACACAGAAGGATTGTCTGATGACTTCTACAGGAGTTGTTTTATCAATGGTCTTAAGGATGAAATCCGCCCAGAGGTCAAAATGTTCTTCCCCAACACAATGATGGAAGCTCTGGGGTTGTCTAAGTTGGCAGAAGACAAGATTGCCGCCCAAAAGCACTCCAAATCCACTTTTGTTCCCTTCCGAAATAGGGGTTCTCAACGACCTCCCATCCCGCCAGCTCCTCAACCGACTCCTATCAAGCATTTATCCGAAACAGAGATGCAGGCACGCAGAGAAAAATGGATTTGTTATAATTGTGATGAAAAATTCACTCAGGGACATAGATGTGTTCAACAAAATCTCTATCTCTTGGATGTGGATTCTCTGCCCACCTCTGAAGTTGGTGAAGAAGCTCCAGATACACCGGATGATCAGGTCAACATTTAGGAGCTACCTATTGACTTCCCATCTCAGGAAGACCACCCAGAGATATCTCTCCATGCTTTGTCCGGGGTCACCACCCCCCAAACAATGCGGGTCAGGGGTTACTTCAAGAAGCTTCCTCTTACAATAATCATTGATTCTAGTAGCATTCATAACTTCATTGACCCTCATATCGCCAAACATGCTGATTGTTTTTTCCATCCTTGCTCCAACTTTGAGGTCATAGTTGCCAATAGGGGAACCTTACCTTGAAAGGGAAAGTGTTACAATGTGCGTATCTCTCTGGAATATTATAACATGCACTCTGACATGTTTGCCTTGTCCTTAGGCGGATGTGATGTGGTTTTGGGCATTCAATGGTTATGCACACTTGGCCCCATCTTACAGGATTTTGCTAAACATTGGATGCAGTTTTCAATCAATGGGACACAACACAAATTTATGGGCTTACAACCAGGGTTTCTCTGCATCATTAGTTCACATTGCCTGGAAACGATCCTTAAAAAGAATTCACATGGTGTCATTGCTCAGCTCCATTCCATCCAAATGCACCCACCAATGGTCTCCACTACTTCCTTAGATAGATATGCAGGTGTCTTTGTTGCACCAGTGGGCTTGCCGCCATCAACATACCTTTTCGGTAAGCATTTAGCCGCATCTACATCTCAGTAGGAAATGATGGCTACTTTTCCTACAGTACAGAAGTGGCATCCATCCCTACTAGGAAATTATTTCTGCATCAAGACTGATCTCCAGAGTTTGGAACATTTTCTAGAACAACGAGTCTCCTCACCAGCACACCGGAAATGGGTTATCTAACTCATGGGTTATGACTATGCGATCACTTAAAAGAAGGGTAAGGATAATATGGTGGCAGATGCTCCTTCTCTCCAATTTGATGACCCAGTTTCTCTTACATGTATTTCTCTACTTGTTCCAAATTGGTTGCAATCTGTTCAACAGCGCTATCTCTTCTATGAACTCCATGATTCTTCATCAGCAGGGCACTCTGGGTTCCTAAAAACCTATGACCAAGAACAATGTAACTTCTTTTGGTAGGGACTAAAAATGAAAATTCACCAGATGGTGGTTGAGTGTGATACTTTCCAGGTCAACAAGGGTGAAACAACACTCATTTCTGGATTGCTCGAACTCTTGCCCATCCCTACACAGATGTGGACAACTATTTATATGGATTTCCTAGAAGTGCTCCAGTGGTACAATACCACATCTAAAAGGACACCATCTGAAGCTGTTTATGGACAAGCACTGCCAGTTCTTCTTCCATACATGCTCAGCAGCTCCCCGGTTCAGGAAATTGACTCAGTTCTTCCAAACCGCGATTAGATTCTTCTCATTCTACAGGACAATCTTCAAATGGCAAGAATTCGACTGAAACAACAAGCCGATCAACATCGATCTGAATGCACTTTTCATGCAGCTGATATAGTCATTCTTCATCTATAGCCTTCCAAGCAATCCTCCATGAAACTCAAAAGGCGTTAGTGGGCCGGAATGCAACCTGAGGATGCTACAGGGGAACCACTCCTTCAGATTCTGCATCAATTTTCACATCTCAAGCTTTGAGAACAAATATTTTTCTAAGGGAGAGGGGATGTTAGGAACCCATGTCAACCCTTCTATTTACTTTGTTAGTATATTGTTGTTAGATGCATATGCATTGTAAGTCGTCATGTAGTATTTGTTGATCCATAGTTTGTATTATTGTTGTTGGACGCATATGCTTTGTAAGTCGTCCCGTAGTAATTGTTGATCCATATTTTGTATTGGCCCATGGTTTGTATTGACACATGGTATTGACCCATGGTATTAGCGCCTAGACTTAGAATATAAGTTTGTGTTGAGACCAATGAAGGTACCGTGAAGTTATTTGTATTGAGATTGCTCAAAGGAGGTTGCCCCCTTGAAGTGGCCTACAATCAATATAAAAGTGATAATGAGTTATGTTATTTTTGTTATTTTGTGTGTTTTCATTAATTAATTATTGCAGGTTCTTCACAAAAATCTATGAGTCTAAAGTTAGGAGTAAGGAATGTTAAGAATGAATGTTAGGAATTTTTGATAGGTGCAATCTAATGTTATGAATGTTAATGGTGGAGACGCGAAGGGTTACACTTTGGTGAGAATCGGGCTCTGAAGATACATAGCGGAACTTATTCGACTGAATAACTAAATTTATTCGGTCGAATAAATTTAGTTATTCAACCGAATAAGTTTAGTTATTCGGCTGAATAATTTCTACATTATTCAGTCGAATAATGTTTAACGGGACACCGTTAGACATAATGGTGACCTCGATTTGTATGCGAGGATTAGTTAGACAGGAAAAATGCACGGCGTTTTTTATTTATTCGGCCGAATAATTATTCGGCTGAATAATTTATTTGCCAGAATAATTATTCGACCGAATAATTATTCTACATAAAATCTCGGTCGCGGCCATTGTTTATCATTTCCAGCAGGTTTTCGTGGACCCCGCTTTGAGACCCAACACCAACCCCGCTTTCGCGCCACCCGTTTTGCCACTGGTCCGTCCACCCGGCCATGTCTTCTTGGTCGGACCTGTCCATGCCAACCTTGTAGTCACCTACTGCAACCCTTCATGCCACTCTGTTAGCCATCCTTCTCGTCGCCTGCTGCAACCGTCTGTGCCAACCTCTTTGCAGTCTGTTGCAGCACCCTGTTTTGACACTCTGCAATGGTTGTTGCTGAACTACGCCACCCCATTCACTGATCCTTGCGTCTCACTTCTCCGCCACCCTCTACATCTCCCTTCTGCGCATCCTTTTTGCGTCTGGTCATGGCAAAGAGGTATATGTATCGGTTGGTTGTTGAGCTCATTCGTCGGTGTAGTGTTTGCTTGTACGTCTGTTGGTGGAGTGATCTTGGTGGAGTTTTGTTATTGGAGTGTTCACCTGTTGGCGGTTGACATTTGCGTAGGAGTTGGTTGTTGTGGTTGTGGACTTGTCGTCGCGGGGTTGTCTGCGCAGAGGTAAATGTTTTTGTGTTTTTATCTTTTATTTTTTTTTAATTACTTATATTAATGTTGCATTGTTATTGCAGATTCTGTTTTTTTTTTGTGCTTGGGTTCGTTTCTCTAAATTTGCCTGAGTTCTGTTCAGCTGGGTCAAAGAAGTTAAAATTTAAACAGGTAAGCCAAAACCCAATTTTTTTTTATTATTGAATTAAGTATTAACTAAAAGAAATTTGAATTTGTTTAAGTTTGTACTATAAATGAGATCATGAATTGTGTCCAATTGGACAGAGTTCATCAACTTATGTACATTTGGACAGAGTTAATGAACTCTGTTCAAAAGTGCATAAGTTCATGAACTCTGTCCATGAACCTTGTAAATGGACATAGTTTATAAACTGAAGTCCATTTGGATAAACTTAAGTTTATGAATTCTGTCCAAATCATATTTTGAAATTGATTTAAATTTAAATATAAAAAAGAGAAATATTTGTAGTCTTTAGTTAGTTAAACTCGTTAAACTATTGATTTTGCTTATGTATTTATTTTTCTTATGTGATTAGAAATGAAAATAAAAATAGTTGTGTAATTCTATTTACAAATGATATTTCCCCTTTATATATAGGTTTCCTTTTTCGGTTGAACTCTGTCAACATGGACAGAGTTCATGAACTCTGTCTACATTGACAAAGTTCATAGATCAATATATTAGTTTTATTACAAATCATGTTAATGCATAACTACAAACATAACAAAACTTTAGACACGACTAAACTTTACTTTAGACACGACTAAACTTACTCTAGACACAACGAAACTCTAGACATTACTAAACTTTGCTTTAGACGTAATAAGAAAGAACAAAAGATACTACATAGAAAACTTTTAAAAAACGCTGACCTACCAAAACAACAAAGTCAATTGTATCATGTATCAAACTGAAGACCATTGTGCAACATGAAAAATTTGTGAAACATAGCCAAACTTATGAAAAATAATACCATGCATTGTTAATTTTTTATGATTCTATGGAATAATGAAAATACTTGTAGATATAATCTATGTTTAAATTATTAAAATATCAATTAAGTAATTAATTTAAGATTTTAATTAAAAGTTAACATGTTCATGAACTCATTATTTGACATAAAGAAATGTAACCCTTCACTTTGTATTAAACTATATTGGTTCTATTCATTTTAAACATCAAAAACAACTTAGAAGATTGGCACATTAATTCCTTATTAGCTATACTCATTTTAAGAACTATTACATGATATTAGGTATATTTAGGTGTTTATTACATAACTTAGTTTCTTTAGAAGCTAGGTCTTAGAATTTGTAGAATTAATATCTAGATGTAACCTTTCACTTAGTATTTAACTATATTGGTTCTATTCATTTTAAACATCAAAAACACTTAGAAGATTGGTACATTAATTCCTTATACATCCAACAATATTAGCTATACTCATTTTAAGAACTATTAGATGATATTAGGTATATATAGGTCATTATTACATAATTTAGTTTTTTTAGAAGCTTGGTCTTAGAATTTGTAGAATTTGAATATGTAATGAGTTGATATTTGTGTAAGTGTAGACATTATAGCAAATGGAGAGAGAGGAGTCTTTGAGGCGAAAACGTAGGAGGTCTTCACAGTCTTATGGAGTTGGTGTTTCAAATGATAATCGGAGGTTGTCAACTTCCCCTCGAGATTCAAGTTTATTGTATAGTTCACATTTAGTTGATCATTGACGAGGCGAAAGGGGTACAAATTATTCCCCTTTATCTTCTGTGGGAGAACGCCAATCTTGACCTTCTGTTGGTATGAACATCAATCTTTTAATAAATGTATACAAATTGTTTTTTTGTGTACACAAAGTTTGTACGTGTTTACGCAAAACTTTGTTTTTATTTGAAGTAGAGCATGGTTTAGAATATGCTTGTAATTCTACAGAGAGGGAGGCAAAGCGAGCAAGGGAGATGGATGAGGGTGCAGAACAAGGTTCTCAAGAGGCTCGTCATTCTACAGATGGTGATGATGGTCGAGCTAGGACGCAATATGTTGAACTAACTGAGGGTTGTACACCCATTACAATATATCCATCTAATTTACCTAAGGAGCTTCCATGGGAAAGTGGTGATCATCAAATGACTCTTGAAAGATGTAGATCCCACTACGGCAAGTTGGAAAATGATTTGCCTACTATGGATCTCCCTCCAGAGAGTAAGCAAAGTATGGATATTGTTTTGGGATCATTACAAAAATTCATTCATGCATATGAGAATCTCGAACCAACTACCAATGGTTTTGTTCATTTGATGCGAAGACGAAGGGAACAAGTGATGGGTCCAGACAAGTGGGTTGTTGTGAAGGATAGAGTGACAAAATAACAGGCGAAATCAATGTTTAACTTCAAAGAAGGTCTAAAGCGAGAAATGTTGAAAGTGCAATATTTCAAACACCCTGATATTGCATATCTACTATATGATCGGTTCCTCGCAGCTTATGGTCGGTTTCCATGGAATGATGAGGTTTCTCAATATTTTGCTAGATTTTTTTATGCGAAATTTTTTTTAAATATGAAGCCAGACTATACTGATGTTCATTCAGAATTTTATGGAGTTTGAAAGGGTCAAATATATAATTGAAAAGGTGCTCTTAGAGACCCTACAACTCTTTGACCTCCACCCCAGATATCTCGCCCACCCAAGCTTGTGGCATTAAGATCAAAGATAGAGCCCACATCCCAACTTGGGACAACTGCAAGGGATTTTGTTGGTGATGGTTTATCGTCAGCATTAGTTGGAGTAGATGTGGGATTGGTTCAAGAGAGGTCTCATGCCACTATTCGTCAAAAGTTTGTTTACAAAAATGATGATGACGTAGATGGAATGAGCATTGGAAATCTCAGGGCTTATGCCAAGGTTTGTCGTGACATAGCGTCAAATGTTATATCCAATGACACATCGAGTTTAGGAGAGGTTTGTTGATTATGATATGACAATCTATTTAATATTTTATTCATTTTGAATTGAACTTTTTGTTACGTTATATGAATGATATTATGTCTTTTTTGATGTATAGTAATAAGTACATTATGTAAATGTTTATTGGTTGCAATTTTCCAGAATGATGAATAAACATCATTTTCGTCTTTCCACCAGTGAAAATGTAGAGCATATTGGAGAAGTATATTTATTATTTACATATTTATAATTATGTTTGAACTTGATATATTATCATTTTTTTGAATTTTAGTTTAACGATGAATCTTATTGTTAATTTGACTTATCCATGCAGGTTTCTTAGATACGAACTTTTTAAATGATTCACCATCTATTGTGAGCTAATGTTTTTAATTTTTTTTGTTTCAATTTTAAGTTAATTGTTTAATTTGTTTTTGTTTGCACTATGTTTTATTTATTAACACAATTTAAATTTTAAGGGGGAGAGATAGGTTCTTTGCTGAATGCAACGGATATTGGCACGGAGGTAATTTTGTTCACACTTGAATTGAGCTTTGATATAAGTTTAATATTTTAATTTTTTTGGATTTAGTTTAAATTTGTTAAGTAATTTACAAGATTCATAAATTGATTTTATACATGTTGCAGCTTGGGTTTCTTCAATCTTTTGGAGGCAAAGGGAAGACTCGTTTGGAGGATAGTGGTGGACATGCATTTACAGAATTTGATGTAATTTTGTTAATAATTGAATTGTTCTTTGATATATACGTTTAATATTTTAACTTTTTGAATTTACTTTAAATAATTTATGATATTCATAATCTGTTTTTATATATGTTGTAGGGTGGGTTGAGTCCAAGGGGAGGCCCTAGTGGAGGATAGCACGGTGGACATTTTTTTTTTTTTGATATATAGATTGGAACTTTGTTTTGGACATCGAAGAGATTTATTTTTGGACTATACATATGTACATTGAACTCACATGTTCATGAATGTTTTTTTGAGGATTATATACATGTACATTGAACTTACATATTCTGTATTTGCTTCAAATGATCTATTTTTTTTTGTTAATTATAGTATATTTGGTGTGATTTAAAGGTTTAAAATATGTTTTTGCATGTTTATGAATGTATGTATTATTAAATTTATGTATGGAATGTTAATAATTGATGTTTAGAAGTTTTGATATAGGTGCAATCTAAAGTTAGGAAATGTTAAGATCAAATTTTATATCCAATGAATGAATGTTATGGTAAGAATGAAAGTTAGGAAAGTTAGGAAATGTTAAGAATGAATGCTATGGTAAGAATGAATGTTAAGGAAGTTATGATCTAGGTGCATTGAATGAATGAATGTTAAGAATGAATGTTAGGTTTTTATAGGAATTTTAAGAATGAATGAATGTTAAGATTGAATGTTAAGAATTACTGTTATCTTTGAATGTTAGGAAGTTTTGATAGAAATATGAATGTTATGAAGTTTAAAAATGAATGTTAGGTTCAAAGTTTAGGAATGTTAGGAAGTTTTGATTGAAATATGAATGTTAGGTTCAAACTTTGATAGGAATGTTAGGAATATGTTAAGAATGAATGTTAATGAAGTTATGATAGGTGCAATGAATGAATGGATGTTAAGAATGAATACATTAGGTTTTTATAGGAATTTTAAGAATGAATGAACGTTAAGATTGAATGTTAAGAACGTGATTGTTATCTTTGAATGTTAGGAAGTTTATGAATATTAGGAAGTTTTGATAGAAATATGAATGTTAAAAAGTTTAAAAATGAATATTAGGTTCAAAGTTTAGGAATGTTAGGAAGTTTTGATTGAAATATGAATGTTAGGTTCAAATTTTGATAGGAATGTTAGGAATATGTTAAGAATGAATGTTAGGGTAAGAATAAATGCTATGAAGTTTTGATAGGTGCAATCTAATGTTAGGAATGTTAAGAAAGAATATTTGTTTGATATATATAATTTTGGTTTCAACATAAAACTTGAATTTTATATATAAATGATAAATTGAAATTTGTATAACTGATTCATATTTTCAATTTTTAACTAATGATTCCTATTTTCAATGTTCAGGTACATTTTATGCGGCTGAAATCATAGAAAATGGAGATTTAATAATTTTTTGTTTTTTAATCATAAGCAAAGATTACATAATTGTGAAGCTTGTGCTAAATTAGAGCAATGATTTTAGACAACAATTTGATGAATTTTCATTGATTTGTTGTAAATAAACATTCCTCTAATTGAGCATAAGCTTCACAATCCTAGAATCATTGCTTATGATTAAAAATCAAGATGATCATTGTCTCCATTTGCGATGATTTCAGTTATGTGAAGTTACATAAGTGATATTTTAAAGTAAAGATTCGGGGCAAAGAGTGGGGATAGCCACATCTGTTATCTCATCCCTTAAGTGGTCTAATATACATATGGGGACCCGAATAAAGTATTTTAGATAGAATTAAGATGAAATTACACATTAAATTTTTCATAATTACCAAATAATTTTTTAATTCATTTCAGTATACTAGAATACGATCATTTAAACTCTTAAATATTCTAGTTCCCTTTCAAGATCATAGACATAGTTGAAAGAAAAATATTTATTGTACACAACATTTGACAATGACATTGACAAAACCATCGATCTATTAATTTTTGATATATATAGTTAAAAACATCGCAATAGAATGCCATCCTCAATTATCCATTCATGGTCATATTTGGACAGTTTCCATTTTTTACTTTTTAATTGTTTTTTCGATGGAACTTGAACCAATTTTATTCGAGATACACATACTAATAACTATATTGACAACATATAACATCAGGTTCATAATCCTAAAAGTAGACATAATTTTCAGTTATATGGGTCTGCTGAAAAAAATAGCCCTTTAAAATGATGGATCCTCTCTCATATGTATATTCATTGTCATTGTAGTCTTCCAATAACTTCATCTTTCCTTTAATGCATCGCATCAAATAATACTTCACATTTTCGTTGTTGTCTATAGGTGAAATCACAGCAAAAATATCCCCTGTGCAAATTACATTTGACATTAGGTTTTTTAAATCAATTAAATTGACTAATATACATGTATAAGGTGATGGACAATAATGAACAATCGACAAAATAGTTGTACTTGATCATTACCTTCTCTAACAAGATCTGAAATTATGTCGCCATCAGATAATATTGTTATTTCTTATGATTATAATTCTTCTATGCTTGCTAGTGGCATTTTTCCTTTAGGATTAATCTCTATGTGTTTCCAATGTTTTACGTAGTTGTTCATTATGTTTTCACAAACTTCTGTAGATTCAATATTTTCAGTGCAAATATGACAAAAGCATGATTGCTTTCTATTTTCAAATGCATACACGTTTTGGAAGGCTTTTGTTTAAATAGAGTGAAATCTCTAGTCCCATGTATAGTGCTAGCATCGTATGGTATTGATATATTTATATCTTGGACCCCAACAAGCCAAAAAAACCTACACAAATGACAAATTTTTATGTAAGTGTACATTTTTTTAAATTGACAATAAAATATAAATTAAAACATTTGTGTACATACTTGCACACATCTTTTGATTGTTGATTATAATCTTGGCTTAGATGTGATTTACACCATTGGACAACCTCTGTAGCTGAATGAAATCGTGCAGAACTATGGTTCATTTGCCATCTTCGAAGTGCTCTTTTTACGCATGCTCTTGCACCATCATGTTCACCTTTTCCATGTCCAGTTTCAAAGAAATTCCAGCGATGTTTAATGTTCAATGATTTATGAAGTTGACATAACCAATAAAATGATCGCGAAGATTTAAATTGTCCTACACATCCATCCGACCATATCCAATTGTCACATACCCCAATTTTAATAAAATAATGTAATTATTTTATTAATATTCCTGAGACATTATGTTAAATTTAATGCTAAGTAGGAATGGATGACTTAGCAGAGTCTCCAGAAATGGAATGTAAATTCTGAATAATTATTATTAATAAATAAATTATGGAGACAACAACATGGGAGAGCTGTTAAAAGAGGTTACTGGTCTAACTGGTGGATGGAACTAGGTGGAAAGACAAAAGACAAGTGGCAGCATCCTCAAACACTTCCTGAGTTGCAGGTGGCAACTTCCCTATATTTTGGGGTCATGATTCCCCAAGAAAGTGGAATCTGAGCAGGTGGCTCATTAATGACAGTTAACCCAACTAAGACCTAGGCAATCTTTTAAATAGTACTCAATGAACTGAGCTGGGGGTTCAGCATTGTTCTAGAGGGAGGATACATTCAGGTGAATGCTATTCAGGAGTCCCATTGAGGAAGTGGGAAAAATAGTAAGGAAGTGTTTTGAATCAGGAAGTTGCAGTAACTTGGTTCCAGTATAGCTGTTTTGGCTGAGGGAATAGTTGGTTGTACCTAGTTTCCAGCCAGTTAGACCAGAGCAAGCTCGGGGGTCCTGAGAAGTGCTGTCTGGGCACTCTCCAGGAATTGGTAGGGAGGAACAGCTTCCCATGGCTGTTATTGTCTACCATTGATACAGGTTCTGCCACTTTTCCTGCTGATTATTTAATAAATTTAAATGCAGAATGGACTATCGTATCTGAGTTTGAATAGTATTTATTTTCAGTAAAGTAGCCTCTGTATCGTCCTATGATAGAATGTGTAGAATTTATATGTCTTAGAATTTTTCCTACTATCACATAATCGAGTAATTATTTTATGCAGAATATATTTGTTACTATTACAGTAATAAAAATATCATGGTGATTTATTATAGAGTTATTATTAATAGTTAGAAATAGATATAGAATATTATACAGTAGTCATTCCGGAAATACACTTATTAAAAATAATCACAAGAACTGACACATAGATAAATTATAGAATTTTAGAGAAATATTTCCCAATAGAGAAATTTACAGGTATAATTTCTATTAGAGCAAATATACCAGTTTATATCTGCTTCATTTTTCAGTCAAACTAGAATACAGGTTATTCTCTGTATCAAGCTAGAGATTAACAAAAGTTATATCAGTAAATTTATCTATATTTCCGAACATAATTGACTGTATAGAATATTCACAAGTTGCAGATTACAATAAGTTTTCATTTTCAAAACCATCCTATACAATCCTATCCGACAAAATCATAGTGAATACAAATCAGTAATCTGAAAACAAAGAATCGTGGTGAAAATTGTTTTATCTAAAACCTATCACTATAGTTATTATATCCTAGATGCTTACAACACAGAATTGACAGAGTTATTAAAAGCCAAATTGATTGACTGGCTCGAAGCCGAGTCTTACAACATAGAAAAATTCATTACGCCTTCATCCAAGCCCATCCATTATCACAAGCATAGGCTACTGCCCATTTCGAGCTCATTTTACATGTAATACACAGCACTGTCGTAGGGTTTTCAATATCTATAGTCAACATCATAAACACGCAGAGAAGGAGGCATCGAACCCAGCCATTGTTGGCTTTTACAAACCCTACCATTAATTATTAACTATTGACAGAGAAACATTCGCCACGGTATGTAAACACAAAACCAAAATTTCACAACTCGCTTCCAGCCACCACAGAACTTAAACAATTTCATATATATATTAACCTGGGGAAGAACCCCAACGCACCAAGGTTACAACATTTTCAAATGGCTAACGCAGTAAGGGTAGTGAACCCCAACTCAATCATTAACACTCAAAATCAAAGAAAAACGCAGAGAAACAAACACATTGTTATCACCTACAGCCAAGTTATCATCCTCTGCAAGTATCCGAGAAAGCTTAAAACAAACCCATATTTAAACATTTTGTTCATTTAATAAACACGAAGATGATACACGGCCACTTGACAGGCCAAACAGTACAGTATTTATATAACTTCTACAGGGTTGGGTAAAACCCTATATATATATTCAAATTATAATAACAATAACAACCCCGAGGCTTTCATAACAGACTGAGCTGTAGATTGTTCCTCGTAAACATGCTATGGGTAACAAACTCTATCTACTGTAAGCAAAAAGGATTAATACATGTGACTGTTTTCAGGTTCATAAAAACGACAATAACCCAGTTACAAAGGAGGTCCTTCCAGACTTAAACCTAGCAAAACAAAAACCCACAAAGGGAGAGACAGCCATGGTATAACCAGGCTTACCCGGAGGATCCAGCGCTGAAGAGGAAGCCTCGTACACCTTCAGGAAAGGTTGAGAACCTGCACATTATAAAATAACGAACATTGACAACATTTATTTTAAATATAAACATTATTATTCATACTGAAATCTACGAAACCTTTGTCATTTCTTACCTGAGCCATCGGAGAAAGCAACCCCGTGGACAACCTGGTAGCCACGAGTTGAGCCAGGTAGCAAAACCTCATCACATTCGTCAGAAGGATGAGCAAGTCAAACTTCCAGATCCTCTCTATAGATGGCCGTGACAGGCAATATTTTAAACAAACCCTTAAGCTGTGAATGAACCAGTCGGGGAGCACACTTTAAAACCCATTACACGACCACCTCATGGATAAAACAACAGAGAAAAACCCTGCCTCTAACTCACACCAGCAATAGTGTAAGACTGTAAGTAGCAGGTGGCTTAAACACAGTGACAGCAACGATACCAAGATGTCCAATGAACTGTAGCAGATGCCAAAGGCAGAGTCCACAGACTTTTAAACTACCAGAGGATAAAACTACGTGACATAACCTTAAGAAAATTGCATTTCTTATAGTGCCCAACTGACGAGCTCAGACATGAAGGGTTTCTCTCTTACAACCCGAGCCCGAAGGCAGAGAAATAACCAGGTAAGGGTTTCAAGACAGGCTTATATATCACCAAACGCAAGGAGGAGAGCCAACCACGTAGCCATTTAATTTATCAACTTACCATGGGTCGACTTCCTATAGTTCAACTGCAGCTCGAAATTGTTGTTCATCGATTTTAAATCATTGCATGGATATAAGTATTATTCATCGTATGGAAAAATCACTATGATTGATACACAATCATCATATAGTGCATGCTTTGCAACCGAACCATCGATAATTCCTAAGGTACATATTATGTATATCCCCTACAATGATTTGAAAAATGATGTAGTCAATTTCAAAAGAGAACTCCACATCATTAAAACATTGAAATATTACCTTGACAATATGATTGGATACACCGTGGTTATATAAGTTCTATTTATCATAATTCTCCCAATACCATTGTTAACAATCAACGATGAAAATAACAATCTTTAATATTGTGATGTATGAATATAAAATCATCTACAGGTCCATACTATGAACGTAGATTTAAGGACAAGGAACAGAGATTTTGACATAAGTTAAACAAAAATACTAAGTAGACAATGGACCATAAATTATAGATGAATATAATGGAACATCGCTAAAGGTGTCACATTTCCAACTCATGCTAATAACCAGTAATTGCAGTCGTATTCACAGCTAATAGTTGATAGTATGTTACATAATGCTAACGTCACGTTATGCATACGATGAATACGATACAAACAACTTGTTCCGGTGATAGTTTACAGCATTAACATAGAATCATGGTCACAACGCAATGAAATTGACGGAGACATTGTAATTCATCGCAAAGCCTAATGATACTATCCAGAATAAGAGATATCATGTTAAGGCAGACTATCAATCATATATCAAGCATAAATTTCATGGAAAGAACTTTACTGTCTTACACGACAACCAGTAATGATATTTAGATCTTCTTTGAGTTTTTACAGTGCAGGGAAGGAGTTTGATGTTTATAAAAATTAATTTACAGTGATCCTTACTGTACCTGTGTACCTGTGTACCTGTGAACAAAAGATGAATTATGCATTAGCTCATGAGCTAAGTAAGCCAGTCAGCTATGGCTAGTTCTCCCTTTGCAGTTAAAAACGAAAACAATCAATAACTAAAATCAAAACTCACATTAGTATTATAACAGAACCTTTAAAACAAAATTACGATTAGTTACTTAAAATAAACAGGACCAGGAATGCAATTAATTAACATTTATTGTTATAATAAAAATTTTAAATTTTTCAGAAATTTCGGGTTCTGACACCAATGCTCATTGAATTTAACGTCACGTCTCTTTAGTGAATCGTAGAAAATACTTTCAATAAAATGCTAAACAAAATGTGTATCGTGTGTACGACCATCGCTGATATAAAAGTGATATTATTTAATCACATCTCGAGTGTCACACGTGCTTTCAATGCCATCAACATCATGTTGAGAATGTCTATATAAAACATGGACAAATATCGAAACTTAGTCAGAATGATAGTATTCACTCTGTATCTCTTTTTCTGCAGCAAACATGTAGTTTTCTACAAAATCAACCACTGACAAAATTGTTCCTGGTGGAAAAATTTCACGAGACTGTTTGAATTGAAGGTCTTGCCATTATGCTCTATGTGAATGCTAGGTGTATTTACAAATTTCACTTTCAAATTTCTTGAGAAAATCTGTCACACCTATTTTATCTTCTCACAAATCAATCCTTTTGGAATGTGCATCACTAGAACTTGTAATGCATTCATATATTCTCCAATCAACGGTTACATTTGACAGCGAGTGATCAGTATCGATAGAATATTTATTGTGGAATAAAACCAAATTTCCACAATGATTACAATGTTTTCCATTGACACAATTCTTATTATAAAATATTTCATTGTGATTTCTCTCACATAGGGTTTGAGATACGAATTCACGTATTGTGGGCGGAGGTGGTGAATTTGTCCAAAACATTTTACCAAATTCAATAAACGTGTCGTAATATAATTGAAATTGCACATGATAACGGTAACAACATGTGTCACGTATAGTAATAGGTCTAACATACCATGCTTTTAGTTGCACAAATGTAGTGATCGACACATTAATTCCACAATGATATTCCTTGAATTTATTAAACAATTGTACTTGTGTCATATCCATTATATGTTTTGGACTTCTTACATATACTCCTCGTGATACTCTTTGTCGTATCACATCCCTTGAATTTGGTGAAACTCGAGCATGCATCAACCAATATTCTCATACAATATCTTTAACACCTGCTCCCATTCTATCTTTGTAAGGCTGTCTACAAATAATTTCTCAGCAAGCAAGTTCATCATTTTCATCTATTTGCATTCTGAATTTGTTATTTTTGTATAAGGTCTTTCTTGAGGTTCCAACTACTTTTGCTAGTTATGTTGTCAAACGTTTTTGTTTAGTACTAGCCGAAATAATTGTTGTATGAATTGCTCTTCGTGCAACACTGATATCTTTCTTCCTAGATTTTCCAAATTTTTTTATTGCATCACCTATATTTTCTATCACATTATGTTTCAATTTCGACTCTTTGGTCGCCTTGTGAATACCCAATAATGACGTAGCATCTTCTAACTTCTTGGTCACTAATAAACATCTCAAAATTTTTGCTTGCCATGTTACTGAATAATTCTTCGGAACATCATCATAAAATTTTTGAGCTCAATATCGTGCAGCATGTATAGGTATTTTTTTTCCATATTTGTTGCAATCAACGTTTTCTAATGTTTCATGATCAATGGTGAAAGTACCTATACATCAAGTTAAATTTAATTTAACATGTATCCAAAAATACAATTCATTATAAAAAATGAATTTGGAATATACATGATATATACATACCTGGTCCAATTTCTAGTTCTTGAACTTGATCTTCAATATTGACTTCATCGACATTAGTATGTAAATCACTATTTACATCTTCAACAATGGTCTCTTCAATTTCAATTTGTTCTTCTTGTACTCTATTTTCAATATCCATTTCATCAACATTATCGTGTAAAACTGTATTTGTATCTTCAATAATTGTAGCTTGCGTTTCTGCAAGGCTTGTTTTGTTGGCATGATATTTAAGTTTTTTTTTCTCTCTATTATCATCATCATCATCACGTTTACAATCATATTTTCTTTAACGGTTTCTCTTACTACCCATGATTGTTTAATCTATAAATGATAAATTAAAGAATCATCACTTTATAGTAAAAAAACAAAATTAAGATTTAAAAACAGTTACGAAATTTATAAACACATGAACTGAAATTTACTTCACCTTACCAAAATCTTGTAAAAGTCTTTTGAAGAAAAACTCCTTGAAAACAAATTTCTTTTGAAAAAAACCTTCTTTGAATGAAATAAGAACTCCTTGATAATAAATCACCTTTGAAAAAACCCATTGGAAAATAATAACAACACCTTCTAAAGAAATTTTCTTTGAAAAAATACCTAGGAAAATAATTTCTTTGGAAAAACCCTTGCAAAGAAATAACTCTTTTGCGAAAAATAACTTGGGAGAACAACTCTTTGAAAAAACCCATTTCAAAGAAATAAGAAGGAAAAATACATCTTCTTTGCAAAAATACCTTGAAATAAAAGTTTATTTGCAAAAATACCTTGGAATAAAAACTCTGTAAATGCACCCTTTGGAAAGAAACATTTTCTGAAAAAACCACTTGGAAAAATACTTATAAAAAAAACGTCTTTTGCAAAAAAATATCTAAAAAAAAAAAAAAAAAAAAAACCATTTCAAAAAAATAAACTCATTTGCAAAAATATCTTGAGAAAATAACTCTTTGAAAAAAATATTTTCAAAGAAATAAGAAGGAAAAATACAACTCCTTTGAAAAAATAACTTGGAATAAAAATTTCTTTGCACAAAATACTTTAGGATAAAAACTCTTTAAAATCACCATTTTGGAAAAAAAAATACCTTGAAAAAACCCATTGCAAAGAAATAAGAAGTGCAAAAATACCTTGGAATAAAAACTCATTTTGCAAAAATGTCATAGAAAAAAACTCTTTCAATGTACCCTTTGGAAAGAAATAGGAATAAAAATACCTTGTAAAAAAAACTCCCTTTGCAAAAAAAACCTTCTTGGAAAACCCCTTCAAAAATATTCTGACCAGAAATATGTGAAATTAAAATGTGTGAAAATAATGAACGTATTTAGTTTTATTTATATAAGTTTAGACAACGACCATTTTTTTTTTTTGTTCGGACGAAGAGTTGTTTTTACGTTTGATCATTCGGCCGAATAACCCTTGCTGCAAGTGATGTCTCCGTTACTGAAAAAGGTTATTCGGTCGAATAACCTCTGAAACCTGAAAAGTTCATGTTTCCTCATAGTTTTCAAGTTTCTCCATTTTTGGAAGGTAAAAAGAATCTCTTACACTACAAAGCGACTGTCAGACTTGATACCATTAGTTTCGTTATTGAATCTACTTTCCGAATATATAGATTTTGTTGTGTATAGGTGAGATCTGATATTTTTAATTATTTTTTTCTTAACATGTGTCGAGTTTGGTTTCATCTCTTTCAAAATGCGATGAAATGAAAAATCCATAGCTTTAAAAATACACCACAAAAAAAATTGAAAAAACTATGGTGCAGTTAATTGGTGTGTCTACTTCAAAAGGGTATTCATATATTTTTTAGTTTTATATTTAGTAGAGAGAAAAGTTTTGTGACAAAAAATATGTTGAAAATCGACAAGGTTTCCCCATTGATCGAATTCAAAAAAATATAATAATTAGTATATAGATCCATTCGTTACAAACTTATAGTCATGCAATAGTATATTGTGTGTAGATTGTCATATCATATTTTTGTTTTGCAAAAAACAAGTTTATCAATGATTTTATGTGTCCGACAAAACATGAGTATTTTGTAGTCCTTTCATTTTATAAGAACACATTGTCAAACATTTTCTGAATCGACATATCAAATCTCAATATAAAAAATTGAAAAAAATATGGATAGCAAGCTAACATAATTCTTTAAAAGTTTTCTTTTTACTGAAAAGTGAAATTCCAAACAAAAATATCACTTTTATTCGCCCAAAGTTGGAAAACATGAAAAACTCAGATTTATTTTCTCACGGGACCCCCCAAAATAGACACCCATCTTCATGGATTCACTCGCAAAATTTTTACATTAAATTTTGTTTAAAGGTTATTCATAAAAACATTATTAATTTAGAGTGGTTTGTTTGTCTTAAAAATTTGTAAAAAAATAGTTCAAAATAAAATAGTAACAAGTTCGTAAGTTCTAGTCAATGATACTATAACTAATGTTAGCTAAGGAAAACCACCCTCATTGAACTTGGAAGAGGAGGTTTGAAGCCTTATTTTGTGAGTGATCATAATCTAATTTGTATTTAAATTTATGGATATGAATTGAGTTGATGTTTAGATTTTTTTTTCGATATGTCATCAAAGGATCCTTGTTGTAAGATAGAAATGCCATTGAATAAATAAGGTTGTATTAAAGGAGATAATCATTAAAAATTAATAATAAAATATTTGAATATGATCCTTGTTATAAGATATAAATGCTATTGAATAAATAAGGTTGTATTAAAGGAGATAATCATTAAAAATTAATAATAAAATATTTCAATTCCACTAAAATTAATAATAAAGACTTGGTCTTTCTCATACTCAAATGACACAGGTTCCATTCCACTACCACTATAACCTCCATGAATGCCCAAGCTGCAACACTTGCAACACATAAGTTTAGTCAATGCTTGAACCTACTAAGTGGTAAGGAATTCCTTAAGAGTGCACTCTAACTGAAACCGATTCTTCTAATGAAACAATTTGTAGAGGTTGTAACACAGTTTTGGTATTACAAATCGCACTTTCGATTTATAACTCCTACAAAATGCAAGTGCGATGTATCTCACATTCGATATAGGCTAACTAAGCTTAGCATCGGTTTTGGGCTTGGGTTTTTCCAAACCTAGACACAATAATGCATATGCGTTATGGATTTATATTTCAAACATGCATTTTTTATTTCTAAAGTGGCACTAAAAAGTGGAACCAAATTCGTGCGGGCGCCCTCAACCATGTTGCAACCATAGTTAACCATGTTTTATGAATACAACCATAGTTAAACATAGTATACCGCAATTAACTAAAGTCAACCATATTTAACCATGGTCAACAAAGTAACCATAGTCAACAACGGAAAAAGATTCAATGCTACCTAGACTAAAGTGAACCATATTTATCTAAAGTCAATGATTCTCACTAAAGTTAACCATTGTTAACTAAATTCGTCCATATTTAAACAATAATAACCTTTAGTTAGTCATCTTCAACCATGGTGAAACACACTGTACCAAAGTGAGTTATAACCATGTACATAGTGTACAAACTTTAATTGTATTAAATTTTAACAAATCTATAAATATTGGATTGAAGTCAACCTTTTCTTTAAGTCCACCTTTGATTAAAGTCAACCTTGGATTGAAGTCAACGTTGACCTTCGATTGAAGTCACCCATGGATTAAAGTCCACCTTGAATTAAAATTGACCTCGCTTAAATGTTAACTATGAATTCAAGGAACCTTTCTTAAAATTCAACTATGGTTTGATGTTAACCATCGTTCAAATTCAATCAACCACTTCAAAAAATGTGATTGTGGATTGAAGTCAACATCGTTAAAAGTCAACCATGGATTAAAGTTACCCTTGGATGAAGTCAAAGTTGGATTGAAATCAATATTTGATCGAAGTCAACCATTGATTACATTTAACCTTAGCCTCAAGGAAACCTTGGATTGAATTCAACCTTTTAGTCAACCTTAGATTGAAGTCTACCTTGGATAGAAGTTGTAATACCTCCAAAATTCATAAAAATTTAAAAAATTTCTTTGTAGTATAAATACTATGATTTACTATGCAGAAAGTACATTTATGAAATTTAACTCTTTGTTACCAGCTTAACTGTAATTTGTAATGACGACACTTAATTACAAAATTCATTGTTTAACTAACGCGTCTTAACCATTGAATACATACTTCTTTTTAATTGTCTTTAACATGATGAATTTATGCTTAAGACGATATTGATATTTAATTTGTTATTCTTTGGGTCGTAATATGATATTGTAGTTATAATTATAATGTTAATATTGAACATGTTTTTCTTTGTTGAAGGGGGTTCCTTGTGACGCCCCAAAGCTTACTTAGCGTTAAGCTAATTCATTCTGCTACTTTGACCAGGTTACAGGTGAGAACATGCATCCATATAATTGGTGTTATTATTATGACTGAGGTTATTAATGTGACAAGCAACTTCTTTACTCCTTACAGGCTATATTGCCATTATAAGACTTAGTCCAAACTTGACTAAGGAGTTGGAGACTTCTAACCCAATCTCATTGGTGATAAACACTATTTTTATAGTTGGTTTATATTATACTTTGTTACTTGTCTAACTCTCCACCAAGGGATTCGAGGTTCCTAGCAAAATCTCGATGGTATGAAATTTTTGTGAACCAAACTATATGAAAGTGGTTCGGCGTAAATATATTCAAATATTATATTAACGTTGGCATACAACTATAGAAATGGGGTTGATATTAAAACGATAGTGGTTTTCAGATCATGCAATAAATCTGCCCAAGTGATTGAATTGAGAGTAAGATCCACGTGTAGGGAAAACCCTATACGTGTGCTAAGGGTTTTGGCCTTTGGCATTCTCGTTGTGTTTTTCAGAGGGATGGAGAGCCATGCTCTCCCGAACACCATGGCTATGAGCCACTTAAACGCAGTATCAGTTTAACTCAGCCATAGAGGTGATTACCATTATTACTATCGTGGTCCTCATTGATATGGTTACAATACGAGCTTACGGTTCTCGTCACTTGGTTTTCGGCGAGCATACTTATATGAAGCTCTCGGCCAAGTTCGATTCTGGTGAAGGTAATGTCCTGTGCCCTTTATATTTTATTTAACTATTTGTAAGTATTCTTGTAAATATTCATTATTCGTCATTAATCAAATTTTAACCACTTGTTTTCTTGTTTGACAGGGTTTCTATCAGTCCTCTGGTCTCGACTTGGGTCTCGACGATAGCTTGGGAAAAAGGGAAGGCAGCTCCAGTGGTTTGGAACCACGGTATGCTTCAGTCCCATCCACAAGAGTGACACCTCTGTTTAAATACAACGATGGTTTCCTAGTGTGGTTTGACTACGCGAATGAGCTATTTAGCATTTCTTTGTAATGTCGTTGATAATGTAACTATCTTCTAGATAAATCCCAAAGTTAGGGTTTCGACCGTTGTTGTATTGAATTTAAACTTCTGTTGGTTTTGTTTTGGGTACCATTCTGGTAGAACCGAGCAGTGTTCATTTCGTTTGTACTCGTTAATTAACTAATGGGTTACCGGTTTTGATACTTGTACTAGACTGAATGTTAACAATGTTGTTTCTCTTGGCCTCCTTTACAGTTTATTATTTGTATTTTGATAACAATCGAAATGTATTTGTTTTTGGGGCCAAGCCCTACTTCATAGTTCTGTTATTATTTTGCAATGCGCTTGTAATGTTTCTCGGTTATGAAATGGTTGATTTCTACAGGGTTAAACCCTATACCCTGTTAAGTACTTAGATTTTGTATTTATAAATTTATATTGTAAAAATTAAGACCGGGCGAGCTCTCTCTTGAGACTCGAACCCTTGATATTTTATTCTTTTGATAACCTATTTAAATACGATGGCAACGATGCATCCATAGATGTCATCGAGCTCTGTTCTTGATGCATTATGCATCACTATAATTGTTTGGACTGTATTAGAAATATGGTTAAGTTTTTATTGTTTATAATTTACACATATGGATGCCGGAACGAACTGTATTTATTCTGGTTAACAATCCTGGGGTCGTATTAACCCGGTTCATAATATTTTAAAAGAATCTCATGGTGAGCCATTATTTCAATTAATAATAAAATATTTCAATTCCACTAAAATTAATAATAAAGACTTGGTCTTTCTCATACTCAAATGACACAGGTTCCATTCCACTACCACTATAACCTCCATGAATGCCCAAGATGCAACACTTGCAACACATATGTTTTGTCAATGCTTGAACCTACTAAGTGGCAAGGAATTCCTTAAGAGTGCACTCTAACTGAAACCGAATTTTCTGATGAAACAATTTGTAGATGTTGTAACACAATTTTGGTATTACAAATCGCAATTACGATTTGTAACTCTTACAAAATGAAAGTACGTTATATCACACATGTTATATAGGCTAACTAAGCTTAGCCTCATTTTTGGGCTTGGGTTTGTCCGAACCTAGACACAATAATGCATATGCGTTATGGATTTATATTTCGGACATGTGTTTTCGTTTTCTAAAGTGGCACTAAAAAGTGGAACCAACTTCGTGTGCGCACCCTCAACCATGTTGCAACCATAGTTAACCATGTTTTATGAATGCAACCATAGTTAACCATAGTCTACCACAATTAACTAAAGTCAACCATATTTAACCATGGTCAACGAAGTAAACATAGTCAACAACGGAAAATATTCAATGTTACCTAAACTAAAGTGAACCATATTTATCTAAAGTCAATGATTCTCAATAAAGTTAACCGTTGTTAACTAAATTCGTCCATGGTTAAACAATAATAACCTTTAGTTAACCATCTTCAACCATGGTGAAACACACTATACCAAAGTGAGTTATAACCATGTGCATAGTGTACAAACTTTAATTGTATTAAATTTTAACAGATCTATAAATGTTGGATTGCAGTCAACCTTTGCTTTAAGTCCACCTTTGATTAAAGTCAACCTTGGATGGAAGTCAACGTTGACCTTTGATTGAAGTCACCCATGGATTGAAGTAAGCGTTGGATTGAAGTAAACCTTGGATTGAAGTATTGATCATCGATTGAAGTTCACCTTGAATTAAAATTAACCTTGCTTAAATGTTAACTATGAATTCAAGGCAACCTTGCTTAAAAGTCAGCTATGGTTTGATGTTAACCATCGTTCAAATTCAATCAACTACGTCAAAAAATGTGGTTGTGGATTGAAGTCAACCATCGTTCAAAGTCAACCATGGATTGAAGTCAACCATGGATTAAAGTTACCCTTGGATGAAGTCAAACTTGGATTGAAATCAATATTTGATCGAAGTCAACCATTGATTAAAGTTAACCTTAGCCTCAAGGCAACCTTGGATAGACGTTGTAACACCTCCAAAATTCATAAAAAATTAAAAAAATTCTTCGTAGTATAAATACTATGATTTACTATGTTGAAAGTACATTTAAGAACGTTTAACTCTTTGTTACTAGCTTAATTTGTAATGACAACACTTAATTATAAAATTCATTGTTTAGCTAATGCGTCTTAACCATTGAATACATACTTCTTTTTTATTGTCTTTAACATGATGAATTTATGCTTAAGACGATGTTGATATTTAATTTGTTATTCTTTGAGTCGTAATATGATATCGTAGTTATAATTATAATGTTAATACTTAACATGTTTTTCTTAGTTGAAGGGGGTTCCTTGTGATACCCCGAAGCTTAATTAGCGTTAAGCTAATGCATTCTACTACTTTGACCAGGTTACAGGTGAGAACATGCATCCATATAATTGGTGTTTTTATTATGACTGAGGTTATTGATGTGACAAGCAACTTCTTTACTTCTTACAGGCTAGATTTCCATTATATGACTTAGTCTAATCTCGACTAAGGAGTTGGAGACTTGTATCCCAATCTCAATGGTGATAAACACTATTTTTATAGTTGATTTATATTATACTTATGTTACTTGGTTAACTCTCCACCAAGGGATTCAAGGTTCCTAGGAAAATCTCGATGGTATGAAATGTTTGTGAACCAAACCATATGAAAGTGGTTCGGCGTAAAAGTATTGAAATATTATATTAACGTTGGCATACAACTATAGTAATGGGGTTTATATTCAAAGGATAGTGGTTGTCAAATCATGCATTAAATTTTATGAAGTGATTGACTTGAGAGTGATCTCCACGTATAGGGAAAACCCTATCCATGTGCTAAGGGTTTTGGTCTTTGGCATTCTCATTGTGTTTTTCAGAGGGATGGAGAGCCATGCTCTCCCAGATTCCATGGCTATGAGCCACTTGAACGCAGTATCATTTTAACTCAGTGGCAGACATGATTACCATTACTATTATCGTGGTCCTCATTGATATGGTTACAGTAAGAGGTTATGGTTCTCGTCACTTGGTTTTGGGACATCATACTTCTATGAAGCTCTCGTCCAAGTTCGAGTCTGGTGAAGGTAATGTCCTGCAACCTTTATATTTTGTTTAACTATTTGTAAGTATTCTTGTAAATATTCTTTATTCGTCGTTAATCAATATTTTAACCACTAGTTTTCTTGTTTGATAGGGTTTCTATCAGTCCTCTGGTCTCGACTTGGGTATCGGCGATAGCTTGGGAAAAAGGGAAGGAAGCTCCAGTGGTTTGGAACCACGGTAAGCTTCGGGCCCATCCACAAGAGTGACACCTCTGTTTAAATACAGCGATGGCTTCCTAGTGTTGTTTGACTATGAGAATGAGCTATTTAGCATTTCTTTGTAATGGCGTTGATAATGTAACTATCTTCTGGCTAAATCCCAAAGTTAGGGTTTCGACCACTGTTGTATTGAATTTAAACTTCTGTTGGTTTTGTTTTGGGTACCATTATGGTAAACCCGAGCAGTGTTCATTGCGTTTGTACTCATTAATTAACTAATGGGTTGCCAGTTTCGATACTTGTACCAACCTGAATGTTAACAATGTTATTTCTCTCGGCCTCCTTTACAGTTGATTATTTGTATTTTGATAATAGTCGAAATGTATTTTTTTTGGTGCCAAGCCCTACTTCATAGTTTCATTATTATTATGCAATGCGCTTGTAATTTTTCTCCGTTGTGAAATGATTGATTTCTACAGGGTTAAACCATATACCCTGTTAAGTACTTTGATTTTGTATTTATAAATTTATATTGTATAAATTAAGACCGGGAGAGCTCTCCCTTGAGACTTGAACCCTTGACCTTTTATTCTTTTGATAACCTGTTTAAATACGATGGCAACAATGCATCCATAGATGTCATCGAGCTATGTTTTTGATGCATTCTGTATCACTATAATTGTCTCGACTGTATTAGAAAGATGGTTAAGTTTTTATTGTTTATAATTTACACATATGGATGTCAGAACCAACTGTATTTATTTTGGTTGACAATACTGGGTTTGTATTAACCTGGTTCATAATATTTTAAAAGAATCTCAGGGTGAGCCCTTACATGTCTCGAACCCTTATTACAATATTATGATAATCGTTTTGTTTTATGGAATAGATAAAAATGTTTGTTACTACGGCCTTACGACTGTAAGATATTTAATATTGAATGATGTCTATAGGGTTCGAACCTTTACATGTTTGATGATCTTAATATAACGTTAACTAGTTACAGGGTTCGACCCTAAACTAGCATTTAAACTCAACGTGTTATTTTGATTATGATGGAAATATTCACACAGCAATTGTCATGAACCCAAATTTGTGATTTAGTAATTTGGTGAAAAATAAAAATAAAATTAAAATAATGCATTGAACTTTTCCCTAATGTAATTCATGAGTTTTCCATCCCTAAATAATGAAAAGTCAATTACTTAAAAGAAATGATCCCAAGCTTAATCATAAAATTTTATCTTTCCTACATTCGATACTCTTAAAGTCCTAGATCATTTATGACGGAGTCTTAATCAATATTTCCAACATTCTATCGTTATAAATGATGTTGTATACAACGTCGTTTATTTCAATTGGAACCATTGTATGTAAGAGAATTCATGACAGCTTCCTACTATGTTAAGTTACACATACCTATATAAGACAACCTTTTCATTCAACATAATGATTCGTAATTAAGTAATGTCGTCTTTTTGGTGAACATATTTATGATTTTTAAGACACATAAGGGTACAAGAAAAGGTATTCAATCTAAACAACTTTGAAACACAATATACGTAAAAACACAAAAGAGACACATCAGCTATACCCACATTTATCAAGAGAGATATACACATATAAGATACATACAAAAGAGAACATTTTAACGTGGTTCACCCGTATCTTGGGCTACGTCCACAAAGGGAGATGCATCATTTTATTCATTCAAAAAGGTGGGTTACATCTTACAACATGATTGATTGTTGTCACCATTCTTAATGACGATAAGAGTTCATTTCTATTCACGACAATAGGTAGAAATACCTATTTAACATACATCAAGAGGACTTAGCCAAGGGTTATACTTTTAGTGGAAACATTCATGGAAGGGCTATAGAAAAACAAGGTTGGATCTATATTCTAAGTCACACCAAATATGTTCTTTTCTATAAGATCACTCATTCTTATCATAACCTATATTCCTAAGCTTATCAAATTAAATTCAAGCACAGGTTGAAAAGGAGTGTTAACAACTTACCATATATCGACTTCTTTAAATATCTTATACACGCATTTTTTTTTTGACTTAATCCCTTTCCTGTCGTATTATTCTAAGTATAATAAAAGGGAGCTTATTTCTACCGAGGTTGTAAGATGAGATCTTGGGATACCCCTTTCACCTAGAGACATGTATATATTAAGTTACATAAGAGTCCCCTAACGAAGTTGGGGGTTTTGGTAATAACATAATTTAAAGTGCGACAGTTACAACAATAAATAAACTATACTACGACAAGAAATGCAGAACATTTCACTTTAGACATGTATTATGAATAACATACAAATTCTATCAATCAATAATTGCATAGCTTGTGCTATGAAGAGACACTATGTGGGTGCAATACAAAATCTATCAAATAAATAATATGCAGAGATCACACACTATACATAGTCTGAACATAGTACAACCAAAGGACAGAAAACTATGCCCGCATAAGTATATATAATCTAATGAATGATGGAACAGAGGATCGCTAACATCAACCAAGTATTTTGACACTCATTATGATGAGGTTACTGAATAGAATTTCTATTAAATAATATATGCATATACTTAAACATGCTATCAGCAAACAGTTACAGAGGTTGCTTCCACAATGTTTGTCTCACAATTGTGCAGAGGTTTACCCTACTCCGTCCAAACCAAGGAAAAGACTTTGCAAAGATGAAATTATATAAAATCTCTTTCAAGAACTGGAGGTCATGCCTCTTCGATCCAATCTACTAGATGGGAAATGACACTAGAGATGCAACTCCAGAAAAGGGGTTAAAACCGAGATGTAAGATCCAACCGAGCATTGGGCCGTGCCCAATGCAGCAACTGAATCCAATTGTCTCCGTTGAGAAGTGAATCAGACTTCACATAATTGAATATAAAAATATATATATGATAAAATGATTAATAAATGGATGATTAATGTATTACAAGAGCTCACCTTTAATATGGCCTGAGTGTTCCTAATGAAAGGTTATGTCCTTTCACATTAAAAGATAACTACTTTAATGATTAACAATTTATTTATTTAATATGTTTTTTATATTCGTAGCATTGCCACTCTCTTAGAAAGGCTTTGTCCTCAAAGCCTTATAATTTTTTCGCATTGTTCTTTGCGATGTCATGGCTGGCGAAACATATCGATACGAACTGCTAAGTGTAGAGCATAACTTCCTATATGTGGATGGGTCAATCCATCCCAAATTGATTTGCTGCTAACTGTTGGGATTCCCCACTGATCTGTCGTCCAGAGCTTTGATCACATTAGTACCATCATCTTTCGACATTTCCCACTTTTCAGAATATCGGTTTTTATGGTTGGGGTGTCGATAGGGAATTTTCACAATGTCATTTTCTTTTACGAATGTCGTATTTTGAGCATTGATCTGAGCTGGAAATTTTATTTTCATCTCTTGAGGTTTTAAGGTTTCGTTCTGTATCTTTTCCAACTTGTTTTCTAACTGCTTGATATCATTTTGAAACTTCTTAATCAATTCGACTTGCGATTTTCTGTCATCTTCATACTTCTTAAGTTGTTCCTTAAGATCTTCATTATGACTTCTGATGCAGCTATTTTCTTCATGCTTGTCTAGAAGTTTTCCTTCAATGTCTTCTGTAGATTGTTCTGTCTTCCGACTATTTTTCAACTTCTTAATTTTTGTGACTAGTATCTTGTTATGATTTCTTAGTCTGAAAATTTCTTCAGCATTGTTGGATAATGCTTTATTATTCTTTGCGATCTTTGATTTGTGTGTCCTTTTAGAGTCGTCATTCTGTGTTTGAAGAACCTGTATCTGTTGTCAACATTGGTCGACCTTTGATTCTTGATCTCCTAAATTATGTCGTATCTGCTTCAGTTCTTCATCCTTGTCGTTAAGGATCTTGTTCAAGCATATTATTTATGCTTCGTAATTATTTATTTCCTTCTTTATATCTTGATTTCCTAACCTCTGATTGAATTCATTTTCGGTTTTTAATTCATCAATTTGTGCATACAATTTTTCTATACACCTTTCCTGGTGAGAAATTTTTATTTCATTGGACCTTGCTTGTAATTCCATTCTTATTTCTAGTTTGTTATTTATGTCACGCAATTCTTCATTGTCTTTTTTATAATGCTTTAAATTGACTTCTAATTCCTCTATTCGTAGTCACAAACCAGATTCCATGATGTTTTACTTCTTCGGTGATAGATGGCTATCGATTTCTTTGACGAGTCTTTCTTTGATTTTGGTTTCTTCAACAATAGATAGTCTTTGACTTCTTTGAGGTGTGATTCTTTCTTTGACTTTGACTTTGACTTTGACTTTTTAGATGATAGATAATCTTCCTTTGATTTTGACTTTCTCGATGATAATTTGTCTTCTTTGATTTCTTCTTATTCTTTTATTCTAAATAATTGTAATTAATACAATTATTAAATAATAAATATTACTATTTGTAATAATAATATTATTATGAAATGTGTGGACGGGTGAGATTTTGGTTTTAAAAATATAATAATAATTACTATTATTATTACTATATTTTTTTTGGAAAAAATGAAGGAAATTTGGGGTTTTCACCCTAATTATCTATAACTATTAATATTATTAATAATTAAATTCTAAAGTTTTAAAGATAGGATAATGTAACAATATTAATATTATTATATTAATAAAAATATTATTAAAATGTAGGGTTTGAAGGAAAACCGATGGGAGGAAGCGGCCAGGGAGGAGGGATGGAACGGAAGGGAGCAGGTGCGGCGGGTAGCAGATGGAGGCTGGCGGTGGGATGGCTTAGCGTTGCGGTGGCCAGTGTGGAGTGGCCCGTGAGGTGGGTGGAAGAATGGGGGGCAGGCGTAGGGAGGGACAGGAGCTGGCGGGACCGAGCAGCAACGAAGTGGAGTGGTGGGGCGTGCAGGCTGGATATAGGGAAGGCGCAGCGGAGTTGAGTGCAGGCTAGACGGGAAAAGCGTAGAGGACAGGATGGGGAGTGCAGCGTTGGGAGGAGGTTGAATGATGGATAGGGGCAGCTGGTGGAAGGTGTTGAGTGGACGAGGTAGGCGTGGAGGATGGAGGGAGGATGGCGTGCGGTGGAGGAAGGCGGAAGTGGAGATGGGGTTTATGGAATGGCAGGGAGATTGGAAATCGAAAGGAGGGAGAAGAACGCAGAGGAGAGGGTGAAGGTGGAGTTGGGGAATGGAAGCGGAGTGCAGGGTGAAGGTGGAATTGGGGTGCAAGCAGGAAGTGTAGTGAGGGAAGGAGGCTGTGTGTGTGAAATGGGGAACGTGTGGGTCGTAGCAGCAAAGAGCTGCGTGTGTGGAATGGTGAGCGCTGGGAGGATGCGCGGGAGGATGGCATGGAGAGATGGGAAGAGTGGCGAGCGTGTGGGAGGGAAGTGATGGGAGTGAGGCGCAGGATGAGAAGACTGGAGTGGGTAGCGTAGGTTGTGACAAAGTGTAGTGGAGTGGAGGCACGGTGGGGTAGGCCAAGGGCCTGCTTGCTTCTTGGTCAAGGACCACAAATATAAGAGAAACTCTTAATGCTCTGACAAATTTCTGTAGTTCAGCCAAAAGCCGAAGTAAAGATGCCCAAGAAGGGGCTCTGATACCAAATGCAGCAACCGAATCCGATTGTCTCCGTTGAGAAGCGAATATGACTTCACATAATTGAATATAAAAATATATATATGATAAAATGATTAATAAATGGATGATTAATGTATTACAAGAGCTCGCCTTTAATATGGCTTGATCGTTCCTAATGAAAAGTTATGTCCTCTCACATTAAAAGATAACTACTTTAATGATTAACAATTTATTTAATTAATATGTTATTTATATTCGTAACACCGAAGCTGGTTGGTTTCAAGCATACCATCGCAGAGTTAGAAGGACGTATCCTAGCATTACAGACTCGCGGCCTTATCATCGTAGTTTAGTTTAGTATGATAACAAAATGGGTCGGCGTTCTATTACCTAAGACCGCTTAACACCTGTAGCCCTCGGTCGTTAATACAAGGTTTGGTACATATATAACTCTACTGAAACATCAAGATCTGTTATTTCATCTAGCGTTTAGTAATGAAAAGAACAGAGCATAAATATATAAATCAACGGGAGTTCTGCTAAAACACATGGCTATCGATATTATTGAGAAATAATGTAAGTAGAACATCTCTACTTTAAAATATATTATCTTGACACTTATAATTATAATGACCGGACCATATCCTCATCAACACTCAACGATTTCAGAGTGTTATTACAGCAATCATTTATCTTAGGAAGGGTTTTTCTAATCTAGTCGACATTGAAAACCGAAAATCGCAAGATAGAAGGTTGATTAAAATAACACGTCCTATTGAAAAAGCAGATATGGAGATTCCTTATCATAATAGATGGATGATGCATTGCTCATATGAATCATATATAATCAGAGATCAATATAACCATGGAATTCAAGACCTCTGTCAAAACCTAGGTGCAGCGATTTCTCATGGAAATAACTAAATCACACTGTCGAAATCATGCATTTTCTAGGAAATAAAATAAATAATCAGAAGGCAGTGATCTGGAAATTAAATACGTTGTCCATACATTCGAGTAAGAGGTTTAATATTTCCAGAATGCACCTAACTCATTCTACCACAATAAATAAAGAAAGCATAAAACAAAAACCTCTTCAGGGATCGGGCTTGTAGCAAGCCTTCCCTTCCCGAGTTCTGTGTGGTACAAAATAAACTAACACGAGACTTAAGGCCCACAGAGAAATTAATACCAGGTTAAAGCAGTCGCCCATTTTATATCCAGCGCAGAGGTCTTCCTGAATCCCTCCCGTGCTTGCTCTCTTTACAGAATGAGAGAGGAACCGAATATGTTTCCCCCCTACTCTTTCCAGTTACTCGTTGTTTTAACTCCAGAGATATGCAACTCGCAGGAGTCTGATCCCCCGAACATACACTACCATCCCTCTTTTAAAGGCTATACTATACTAATATTGGAGAGTCCATCCTACTGACACGTAATGGAAGATCAGTTCTATGTGGCAATTCAGATTCCAAAATAACAGGGTCAGGTGCCCCACGACTACCAAATTCCTTTTAAGGGAATTACTATAATTAAAATTCCCACCAACAAAATATTTTCGACTGTTAAGCCACAGAAACTTGTCTAAACTTGTCGGCCCTTAGTGAACGTGGACAATTGACTTAAAGACCCTGCTCGAGAAATATCCATGAATTTAAATCTATTGGCTGTCGTTAGTTTCCTAGCCTACACGGCTGCGAAGCACTACATCACAATTTGTTTATTTATTAAAATAACTTTCCTTTTTAAGAGATTACGTCCTCTTAGGCCTACAATAGATTTTAAATCAATACTTCTTTACTTTTAGTATCCTCTTTTTCTTTTGATATATATATATATATCTTACCTTGATAACATGTATTTTTATAATACACAATATTTCTTAAACCAATGATATCTATCTTTATATATAGTTCGAAATGTATCTTTTTCTTCGAATCTCTTGTATAATTACAAGTAATAATAACATAGTGGATGACGACCATTTTTTATCAATTTATATATATGTATATAAAGAGATGGTATATATATACCTATATAGTTATTCATCTTATTTAACCTTCTAAGGTACTAGAGGTGTATTTTGGGGTTTGGATAACCTCACCAAGATAGTATTATAACCACTTAGTTTATCTAGTAATAATATAATTAGTTTAAGCTGATTTGTTTAGATAGTGGTTTATTTGGTGATGAAACTCCCTTGACACCCTCTGTCGAAACTAGGTTTTCAAAGACATCTATAAGAGTTTCTCAGTTGTACATAATAACTCTTAACAATAATTAACTTAGTGCTAAGCTTTAGGTCATAGGAGATACTTACTTCCCTTCGGTGGTTAAGGGTATCTTTGGTACCCCTTCCTAGGACTAACCGATAACCGATACTTAAGTGCTTGTGGCACCACGATAACATTTATCATCCAACTCATGGTCTCCAAACAATAACACTTTACGACTTTGAGGAGTTGAATCACGTATTTACAAAGTTTACTGGTGGGGACTTGACCTTGAGCTCCTCACTAGTAAACAAGTACAATAAATAAGTTACATTTATAAAAATTACTAGGGTTGAAAGGAGGGATGTTACAACAATCGATTTGAATGTGCAATATATGAAATATCGAGCAGTATTAATATGATTTCATAACATATTTTGTAAGATACGTTAATGCTTATGTGCATGCACTTTCCAGAATTTAGGATCTATGTTTTGATTTGTATTATTTAATTATTAGTATACTATTGTATATCACACTTTGTTTATGAGATTCGATAATTGTAGGGTTGATCTAGGGTTTCAAAGGATGTTTATTCTATCCTTCTGAAAATTCATTCTTCTATAAGGTTTATTTGAGTTCTGTACAATTTACATTATGGTTGTTTGTTTATAAAAGATTCTTATTGATTCTGTAAAGCTCAATAGTATAATACTTTTATTTATATGATTGTAGTTCCTTTAAGAATCGATGTTATAAGTCTTTCTATTGTATAATGTTCAGTTTATGTATAGTATAATCTACCTAGATATAAATGATAGCATAAATCGTAATATTTACATATCTAGGGTTTATAAATGTATTTACTGTGTAAAAACCTATAATGATTTAAATAAGAATTTTGTTGCTAGGTTTTCAATACCAACTGTTTAGAAATAGACAATATTTGTATATATGCATATACTAACGAGAACAACATTCTATACTGAAATCTATATCTGACATATAATAAAGAATATTCTTTTTCTTTGAATCTTCCTATCATTTCTAATATATGTTAATTAAACATCTTCCTGTACTAGAGTACATCACTTTTCAAGTGAAAGGAAAAATACAGGAAGAAATTTATATTCATTATTCTATATATATCTAATTATGTTTATGCAATCATTTGTACATAAATAATTATCAGTTCAGTAAAATATTATTTCTAACAGCTAACTGGTATCTAAGAAACATCTGAAAAACTATCATAACATATAAATACAGTTTTCAGAAATAGATCAATAGTTTAGAAGTAAATAAATTAAAAACAAAGTAGAAGCCAATAACTTATAGGGTGGACAAACACCCAAAGAGGACCGTTCCTCCCAACCTTCTCCAAAAAGCAGCTAAGATCACTTGCTTTTGGACCCCCGAGCCTGTTCATTGAACCACTAGGACGAAGATACTTTAAGCAAGACAATTTGTTTGTACTTCAGCAATCATGAAGACTTGCATGCAAAACACTCTCTTTGTACTTCAACAATCATGAAGACTTGCATACATAATACTCTCTCTGCAACTCAGCAGCATAAGACAGTCTTACTCTGCAACTCATTAGCTAGCATCCCCTCATCGAATCTCTTGTGTGCCCAACATAGTAGTTTTCCATCCAACACAAGGAAAGTTGTGAGCCCCCTGCTCAATTCGATGGTTATAAAAGATTGCCTAGGTATTTTGGTTTAGTTTTACATTTAATGATCCACCTACTCAATTCCACCATTGTTGGGGAACATGACCACATTTTTACGGAAGTTGCCCCCTGCAACATCTAGTAAGTGAGTGCAGATGTTGCCACTTTTCTATTGCCTTCTAGACCAGTTTCATTCCTCCTAGTGGGTCAGTGAACACTCTTCAATAGTCCCTTTGGATGAGTGTCTCCTATTTTAATTTATTAAATAATAATATTATTCATTTACAGTCATCCTTGACTATCCTTGGTCAATAATATAAAACTTTACAATAAAATTTAAAGTAATGTTTTTCCACAAACATAAAATGTTTTTCAAGTCTTAGGGAGGTTACAGAAGTAAACCTTGGATTCAAGTCAACTGTGGATTGAAGTCAACCATAGATTTAAATCAACCTTAGCTGAAGTCAACCTTGTATTGAATCCACCCTTGGATTAAAGTCAACCTTGGATTGAATTCAACCTTGCTTAAAAGTAAACTATGGATGGAAGTCAACATTAGGTTGAATTCAACAATGGATTGAAGTCAACCATGGATTGAAGGCAACGTTGGGTTGAAGTCAACCTTGATTGAATTCAACCACTTCTAAAAAATGTGGTTGTCGATTGAAGTCAACCATGGTTCAAAGTCAACATTTGATTAACGTCAACCATGGATTGAAGTCATTAATCTTAATATTATTAATGGATTGCACTCAACCTTGGATGAAGTCAACCTTAGATTCAAGTCAACCTTTCGGTCAAGCTTATATTGAAGTCAACCTTGACCTACAGGAAACCTTAGATTTAAGTAAACCGTAGGATTGAATTCAACCATGGATTGAAGTCAACCTTGGGTTAAAGTCAACTATGGATTGAAGACAATCTTTGATTGAAGTCAACATTACTTAAAAGTTAATTATGTATTGAAGTGAAATATGGATTGAAGTAAACCTAGGATTGATGTCACCTATGTATAGAAGTCAACCTTGCTTAAAGTTCAACTATGGGTTGAAGGCAACCATGGATTGAAGTCACCTTTGGATTGAGGTCAACCTTGATTAAAAGTAAACCATGGATTGGAATCACATTTGGATTGAGGTCAACCTTAATTAAAATTCAACCATGGATTAAAGTAAATCTTGCTAAAAACTAAACTATGGATTGAATTCAACCATGGTTCAAAGTAAATCAACCACTTTTATAAATGCGTTTGTGTATTGAAGTCAACCATGGTTAAAATACAACATTAGATTAAAGTCAACCATGGTTAAAATCCAACATTGGATTAAAGTCAACCATGGATTGAATTCATTAATGTTAATATTATTAATGGATTGATGTCAACCATTAGATTGAATTCAACCATGGAATGAAGTCAACCATGGATTGAAATCAACATTGGCTCCAACAACCTTGGATTGAATTTAACCTTTAAGTCAACCTTGGATTGAAGTCACACATGGATTGAAGTGAGGCTTTGTTTGAATTCAACCTTGGATTGAAGTAAACCATGGCTTAAAGTCAACCTTGGATTGAAGTCAACCTTGGATTGACATCAACCATGGATTGAAGTCAACCATGCCTAAAAGTTAACTATGGATTGAAGTCATGGTTATATTGAAGTCAACTATGGATTGAAGTGAACCATGGATTGAAGTTAATGGTTGATTGAAGGCAAGCTTGGATTCAAATCGACCATGGACTAAAGTAAACCTTGTAGTGAAGTGAAATTTACTTAAAATTCAACTATTGCTTGAAGTCAACTACACATTGAATTCAACCTTGGATTGAAGTCAACTATGGATTGAAGCCAACCTTGCTTAAAAGTCAACTCTGGATTGAAGTCAACTATTGATTGAAGTCGACCACGAATTAAGTCAACCTTGGATTGAAGTCAAGCTTAGATTGAATTCAATCTTTCTTAAAAGTCAACTATAAATTGAATTCAACATTTCCTGAAATTCAACTATGGTTTGAAGTCAACCTTGCTTAAAATTGGTTCAAAGTCAGCATTTGATTAAAGTCAACAATGGATTGAAGTTAGCCATGTTTCAAATTCAACCTTGGATTAAAGTCAATTGTGGTTCAAATTCAACTGTGGATTAAATTCAACCATGGATTGAAGTCAACTATATATTGAAGTCAACCATTTATTGAAGTCATTAATCTTAATATTGTCAATGGATTGCATGAACCTTAGCTGAAGTCAATTTTGGATTGAATTCAACCATGGATTGAAGTCAACCTTGGCATGAAGGAAACCTTAGAATGAATTCAACCTCTTAGTCAACATTGGAGTGAAGTAAACATTAGATTGAAGGAAACCTTGGATTGAAGTCAATTAGGGATTGAATTCAACCTTGGCTTGAAGTCAACCTTAGATTAAAGTCACCCTTGGCTTGAATTCAACCTTGGATTGAAGTCACCCTTGGATCGAATTCAAACATGGAATGAAGCCAACCTTGGATCAAAGTCAACCTTGCCTAAAAACAAACTACAAATTGAAGTCAGCATTGGCTTGAAGTCAAATTTGGATTGAAGTCAACCATGGATTTAAGGCAACGTTGGTTTGAATTCAACCTTGGATTGAAGTCAACCCTCAAATGAATTCAACCTTGGATTCAATTCATCCATGGATTGAAGTTAAAATTTGATTGAAGTCAAACTTGGATTCAAGTCTACCATGGATTGAAGTCAGCCTTGGTTTAAGTCACCTATGGATTGAATTCAACCTTGTATTGAATTCAACATTGGAATGAATTCAACCATGGAATGAAGTCAATGTTGGATTGAATTTAACCATGGATTGAAGGAAACCTTAGATTGAAGGAAACCTTCGATTGAAGTCAACCATGGACTGAAGACAACATTGGATTGAAGTCAACCTTTCTTAAAAGTCAAATATGGATTGAATTCAAATATGGATTAAAGTCAACATTAGATTGAATTTAACCATGGATTGAAGTCAACATTGGATTGAATTTAACCATGGATTGAAGTCAACATTGGATTGAATTCAAACTTGGATTGAAGTCAACCTTACTTAGAAGTCAACTATGGATTGAAAGCTTGACCTTGCCTAAAATTCAACCAGGGATTGAAATCATCCCTACTAAAAAGTCAACCGTGCATTAAATTCAACCATGGCTTGAAATCATTAATCTTAATATTATTAATGGATTTAGTTAAAACTTGGATGAAGTCAACCTTGGATTGAAGTCAACTTGGCTGAAGGAAACCTTAAATTGAATTCAACCTTTTAGTCAACGTCGGATTGAAGTCAACTATGAATTGAGTTCAATCATGTATTTAGTTCAACTTGAGGTTTAATTCAACCTTGGATTGATGTCACCTTCGAATCAAAGTTAACCATGGAATAAAGTAAACCTTGGATTGAAGTTGACCTTTCTTAAAATTCAACTATGAATTGAATTCAACTATGAATTGAATTCAACTATGGATTGAAGTCAACTTTAGATTGAAGCCAACCTTTCTTAAAATTCAACTATGGATTAAAGTAAACCTTGCTTAAAATTCAACTACGGATTGAATTCATCCTTTGATTAAAGAAAACCATGGATTGAGCTCAACCTTCATTACAAGTCAACTATGGATTGAAGTCAACCATGGATTGAAGGAAACCTTTCGTTGAAATCGACCTTGCTTAAAATTCAATTATGGAGTGAAGTCAACCATGGATTGAAGCCAACCTTGGATTGAAGTCAACCTTGGTTGAAATTCTCCGATGGATTGAAGTCAACCTTACGTAAAAGTCAAATATGGACTGAAGGCACCCTTGGATTGAAGTCAACCATTAATTTTAGTCAACATTGCCTAATAGTCAACTATGGATTGAATTCAACCAAGGATTGACTTCAATCCATAGTCAACAATGAGATGTCATCAACCATGGTTAAACGTACTCAACCATGGTTAATCAAAGTGAACCATGCCTACCAAATGGTTAACCATGGTTTAAAGTCAACTCATAATTTTACAACCTATGTCAACCAGGGTTAACCAACGTTATCAAATATTTTTAATTATAATTTGTGTATTTAATTATAATTTATTCACTTATTTATTTCTTTATTTCTTTATTTTATTAAATAATATTTATTAATAAAATAATATATATTAATAAATAATAAAAAATAATATTATTAAATAATAGTAATAACTATTAATATTAATAATATTATTATTAGGAGAAGTATTAGTATTAGTATTATTATTAAATAAAAAATAATGTTATCTTTCAATAATAAAAAAATTATTAAATAAATATTTATATCTAATAAACAAATTTTAATAATTGTAATAAAAATAAATGCCATATAAAAATATTTTTTATTAATATTAACATATCTTATTTACTAATATTAATTAAAATCATTATTTCATAATAATTATTATTATAAAAACAATAATTATTATAAAATTAATAAATAAGGTTAAACAATATTATTAATATTAAATCACCATTTTTTCTTTTTTTTTTAAACTTAATATGTATTTCTTTTCATTGCGTCGAGAGGCGCTCTACAGCTCAGTATGGGGGAGATCTTGTAACGTGATATAACGTTAGTAACGTTATAAAGTTGGTAACATATCGGCAAAAAATAATAGTGATAGTGAATATTATGAGAGAGATCTTGTAACGTTATATAACGTTAGTAACGTTATAACGTTGGTAACATGTCGGAAAAAAATAATAGTGATAGCGAATATTATGGGAGAGATCTTGTAACGTGATGTAATGTTATAACGTTAGTAACATGTCGGAAAAAAATAATAGTGATAATGAATATTATGGGAGAGATCTTGTAACATGATGTAATGTTAGTAACGTTATAACGTTAGTAACATGTCGGCAAAAAATAATAGTATAGTGAATATTATGGGAGAGATCTTGTAATGTGATGTAATGTTTGTAATGTTTGTAATATTGAAGTAACAATTAAAGTAAAAAGTAGTAAATATTATGTCGGCCTAATAATGTAAGGTTGTAACGTTTTGTTTGAAATGCATTGTCTATATAATACACCAAAACAACAAAAATATTATAGAAAAAAAAAAAATTTATTCCAATTCAAGACTAATTTTTTTAAATGTAGGAGCTCCGCAGACCTCCTCAGATCCAAATCCAAATTTTCCTCCCCTCCTTCGCAACTCCAACTCCATCTCCAGCTCCACTCGCATCTCTCCTCCCACTGCTCCAGCTCTCCTCCTCCACCACATCCTCCTCCCCTCCTCCTCCCACTGCGCAGCCCTCCGCAGGCCTCCCCTCTTCGCCTCCACCATGTCCTGCTCCTCCCACGCTGCACCCCTCCTCCACCGCATCCTCCCCCCTGCGCATCCCTCCCCTCCTCCTCCTCCATCGCGTCCTCCTCCCATCGACCGTCCTCCCATCCTCCTCAACCGTCCTCCCCTCCACCGTCTGCACCCCTCCTCCTCCACCATCCTCTCCCTGCCCAGCCATCGTCCTCCCCTCCTCCCCCCTACCCCGCCATCATCCTCCTATTTCCCGTGTCCTCCTTGCCTCTCGCGACCTCCTGCCTGCACCCTCCTCCTCCCCTCCCACCGCCTGCACCCTCCTCCTCCCTTCTCGTCGCCTGTACCCTACTCCATTGCCGCCTGCACCCCTCATCCCCTCCATCCTGCACCCTCCTCCGCCTCCGCCTGCACCATGCAAAATTTAAACAAATTTAAATATAAATATTAAATTAAAATTTATATTTCAATTAAAATATAATATAAATTTATATTAATATTTAAATTAAAATAAAATATATATTTATATTTATATTATAATTTAATTTAAATATAAATTTATATTTATATTTAAAATTAAATTTTAATTTAATATTTAAAACTTAAATTAAAATAAATTTATATTTAAAACCTGATTTAACTTTATATTTAAAATTAAATTTAAAACATAAATCAAATTTATAATTAAATATAAATTTTAATATAGTTTCATATTTATATTTAATTTAAATATATAAAAAAAATATTTAACTGTAAATATAAATTTAACACAAGATTCAAAGATATAAATATATTATATCGTTTAAGTCCTAAACAATTGGGTGTATCCCATTGGTACCACATTGTGGTGGTCATAGGTAGGTCACGGGGTCAAATCCCGTGGATTCACCCTTCCCCTTTTTCGCCAATTGTAAAATGGTTGAGGTTGATATATAGTTCTTTACTATATATAATAAGAACTACCTGTGGTATAGTGGTAAGGGTGTTGGGTGGTATAGTGGTAAGGGTGTTGGAATAATGGGCGTGAGGTCCAAGGTTCTATCCTCTTTACCTTATTTTTTTCCAAAATATATTGAATTTTGAAAATATATAAAATAATATACTTGCATAGATTTCAGTGTATGGATTTCAGTATAATATATTGAATATTCTACTTGCATAGATTTCAATGTATGGTTTTTTATACTTGCATAGATTTTCGTGTTTGGTTGTTTATACTTGCATAGATTTTCATAAATGCATTAATTTCAGGTTATATGTTAATGTTGGATATTTTTTATATAGATTCTAAACTAGAAATGAAAGATGTGAATGCGGAAGATGCTATGAGACAAACAACAGATCAACGAGAAGAACAAAGAAAGAAAATCGCCTATCGACAAAAATCATATCGAGAGAGAAAGAACAAGGAGAGGATTTGGATCTAGGCTCATAGGGATCAAATTGCTCAACGTGTAAAGTTGAAGCAATTCGAAGAACAAAGAAATCAAAATGTAGAACTAGAAATGGAAGATGTGCATGCGGAAGATGGAAGATTTCAGTGTATGGATTCCAGTATAATATATTGAATATTCTACTTGTGTAGATTTCAGTGTATGGTTTTTTATACTTGCATAGATTTCAGTGTGGATTTCAACAGAAAAAATATCGAAACAGAAAGTTAGACAGATTGACAACAGAAGAACGAGAAGAACAAAGAAAACAAAACATTGAACGACAAAGAGCATATCGAGAGAAAAAGTTGAAGCAATTGGAAGAACAAAGAAATCAAAATGTAGAACGACAAGGCAAATATTAAACCCATATACCATTAGAACCAACTGTGGAAGATGCTCAATGTGTAACGTTAAGAGATCTATGTGTTGATGACATGGTCCAATTTCAAGCAATTCCAATTACTCATACTTATTACTTACATTATGATAATCCTAAGTAGTCTATCTAAGTTTTCAACTTAACCTGTTCCTTACAATGTTGATCAAACTCCAGTTTTGTGTCACCGCCCATGACTGAAACCAGCCTAGATCCAAATCCTAGGCTCTATCAAGCGTCCAGAGGGATCAAATCTCCCGAGGTGCAAACCTCAACTCAGGTATTGCACTCAAGGAGAGGTTTGCACCTCGGGAGATTTGATCCCTCTCGATAGAGCCTAGGATTTGGATCTAGGTTGGTTTTTATTTCCAAATAACATTGTTATTAATTTTATTAATTTAGCTATTTCTTCACTGGGCGGCTCTCTACTAGCAACAGCCACATTTTTAAATGTGGTTGATATTTGCCGATATATCAATATCAACCACTTTTAAATGTGTAGTCATGGTTGATATACAATCCACGAATATCAACCACATTTAAAAATGTGGTTATTGCTAGTTATAGTTTTAGCAACTCATATGTACCATTAAAAAACTCTTCTAGACTCACCCAACCTGATGATTTTGAATAAATATTATAATTTATAACTAACTTTACAAGTTATATTAAATTCAAATCTTTTGTTTCTGGTTTTAGGTGAATTCTGCAAGTTAGACTCTTCTAGACGCACCAAACCTGATGGTTTAGAATAGATATTATAGTATTTTATAACTAAATCTACAAGTTACATTAAATTCAAATCTTTTCTTTCTGGTAAGTCAGATGGAGACTCTTCTAAACGCACCAAACCATGATTTTGAATAGATATTATAGTATTTTATAACCAACTCTACAAGTTACATTAAATTCAAATCTTTTGTTTCTGGTAAGTCAAATGGTTTAGAGTTACATTAAATTCAAATCTTTTGGTTCTGGTAAGTCACATGGAGACTCTTCTGGACGCACCAAACCTGGTGATTTTGAATAGATATTATAGTATTTTAAAACTAATTCTACAAGTTACATTAAATTCAAATCTGTTGTTTCTGGTTTTAGGTGAATTCTGCAAGTCAAGAGACTGTTCTAGACGCACCAAACCTGATAATTTTGAAGAGATATAAAAGCACTTTATAACTGACTCTACAAGTTATATTAAATTCAAATCTTTTGTTTCTGGTTTTCGGTGAATTCTGCAAGCCACATGGATTTGTAAGGAATATAATAAATAGACGTCAAAGATTATAATTAATAGGTGTCCAAATCTCGTAATGAATATAATAAATACTGAATTTTTTTGTAACGAGGAATATAAATTTTGGGGGATTACTTGGACTAGGCTCGCTCAGGTTCAAATCCAAATTTCATAGAGGGAATGGCCTATTTAATGGAGGGGTACTTCAACATATAATGGAAAGTAATCTCAAGTCTTATTTGAAAAAACCAGCGTATCTTATGCATTCCTTTAAATACAGATTCAATATCTAAACATGCTAGGCGAGTAAATGAATTCCGTGTATAGGATTCAAATTTCCTTTTCGAACTGGTTAATGAATTCAAGGAGAAAATGGAATGTTAAAATTTTTAAAGCGCTTGCTGCATCAACAATTAGATTTACTCAACAAAACTGAAATTAGACATGTTATGCATTACGTTTACATCCTACTTGCAGTATCGATGAGATTGACATATTCAACAAAACTAAAATTGCTTTTATTATAAATTTCATTTTCTGTCAAAGTCGGCTTAGATGGTCTCCTTCAATGAAATAAATAGTGGTTGAAGACTGGAGTAGTCCATAGGTGGATTATGTTAGAATTAGAATTTGTTGTTCATAAAATTCTGCGCATTCAAAATGGACCCCAAAACAGATAAGTTTGAATAAAGAGCATTACAGATGGAAGAATGCCCCTTTTTTCTGCAAAGAGATTTAGACATTAAATTGCCAGATAATCTAAATTTACATCACTACAACTATAAAGATTTCCCAGGAGATAGCACTGTCGCAATACAACCTTAAATGTTCATCAAAATATAATTTTTTTAGGATTGCTTCTTCATCGGGAAAATTATGGAGGAAAACTGTGCATGAAAGTCCAAATGCTGTAATAAACTAAAAGGGATGGACAATGACAAAATGTTAAACAAAAACCGCAGGCACAATCACATACAGGCCCACTCAATCCTACTAAAATCCTACAGATGTTGAACGTTTCAATTTTTAATCTTTCTCTCCAGTGGGGCATTGCCAACCAGTCTTACAGTCATTACTTCATGAACGTGTACGTATTGAATTAGACAAACGGCGCATTTACCCTTTCAAACGTTCCGATTTAATCCATGGTTCCATACTTATCCTATTTCCAGGCTTATAAGCAGAATCTGATAAGCCTGTGAGCATTATATATCTAGATTATTGTGCCTGCTTTTCCATAGCCTCACCAATACCGTCTACTTAGTTACACAGCACTACTCATTTGATGAAATATTTCTGCCAGTGATCCTATAGATTTACTGAAGTTTTGTATCAAATTTGCTCCGTTATGATCAGCCCAACTGAATGCCAGTTTGGCTGCAAATCGGCAAACAATGTTTCTTCACTCTCCCTACTGTCCGAGTCATCCGCCGATGAAAGGCGGTCTCGTTTCACTGACTACTTGTCCCATTTTATCACTAGGATAATCCCAGCTGGTAGCGACCCCATTATCTCTGTAGCAACCTTCGGCCGCAACATGGTGTATGCTGGTACAGAGAAAGGAAATATACGAATCCTAAATATGGAGAATTGCGGCACAGTTCACGTTAAAACTATCCGTTGCGAAAATGAACCTGTAAAGTCTTTTGTGGTAGCAGGAAATAAAGTGTACAGCGCTCACAGGGATAAGAAGATTCGAGTATGGCATCGTCCAACAAGGCTTTCTATGTCTTTGAAATTATCTACAACATTGCCAACCATGAGAGACCATATCAAGAATCTTTTCCTATCGGACAATTATGTGGAAATTAGACGACATCACAAAAGCCCATGGTTTAAGCATTTCGATGCAATAACCTGCTTGGCCCTAGGGTTTGACAAAGGCTACCTGTACTCAGGTTCGTGGGATAAGACCGTCAAGGTTTGGCGGTTACGAGATTTCGTGTGCGTGGAGTCGATCAAAGCCCATAACGATGCAGTGAATGCTATTGTCGTTGATGGACATGGGATGTTGTTTACAGCTTCCGCTGATGGAACTGTGAAAGGATGGAAGCGAGAGATAGTAAGAGGAAAAACCCGATTCCAGCATAAACTGGTCACGCTACTCACTCAAGGCAAGGATATCCCCGCTTCCCCAGTGAATGCTATAACGCTAAGCTCAGATCAATCCGTTTTATACTGCGGGACCTCAGCCTGTCTTATCAACTTCTGGACTTCGCATGAGAAGTCTCGAGAAATTAAATCTTACAAAGGAACCCTGAGGGGTCATGAACGTTCGGTCTTGTGCTTGAAAAGCGTTGGAAAATTGCTATGCAGTGGATCTGCAGACAAAACTATCAGGATCTGGAAAAAGGAGTTGTTATCAAGAAGTGAAACTCATCACATATGTTTGGTAGTTCTGGAAGGTCACAATAGCCCTGTGAAATGCATGGCAGTTGCTGCTCCTGCTTGGACGACCTATTCTTCCTCACTGTCACCAAATTCCTCTTCTCGTTCGTCATTATGTTCATACCAAGACAGTAACGTTTGCACTGCAAATGCAGATGATGATTATGGAGATAAAGAAGGGTGTGATTCTCAAATGTTTGCATTGTACAGCGGGAGTCTTGATGGCAGCCTAAGGGTTTGGTGGATAAATAATAACGGAATCCGAAGTGAAAGATGTAGCAGTTTTTCATTGTAGTGGTAGCAGTTTTTCATTGTAGTGTAATCTTGGCAAACTTTAAGCATAGACAGAAAAGTCATAATTAACTTGTACGACAATCTGGAACTATGAAAGATAAAACTTTTCATTGTAATACTCCTTGTATAAATGGCGTGAATTGAAGACGAAATCTTTGACCTTGTCAATTTTTTAACATGTACTTTATATCAAGAATTATTGGTTTAGATGATCTTTATTTACAACTTGTACTTCAAAAATATGCTAAAGTTTTAGTTTCGTCTTTTAATTTAATTTATTTATTTTATTTCTAAAGGATTTTTTTCAGAACATGATAGGTATAAATTGACACATATACATATATATATAGGTATATATATAGGTAAAGCCATGCATGGAAATTTCCAAAAAGATGAGGAAAGTTGAGGAAAGTTGGACACACTTTCCATCTTTTTGTTGATTTCAGAGTGTTTGTCTTTTTGTTTATTCCCTTTACGTATGGGTATGAGTTTGCATGTGACTTTGCAAAAAAATCACAATTATGGATGGTCCTCTTGCTTTTTAGTACTACTAGGAAGATGGTTTTCTTTTTTAAATATACTACTTTAAAGTCTATTTGTATCTCAAATACTTGAAGCCTATTTGCATATCGAATGCTTGAAGAGAACCCACAAATTAAGACGTTTACCACTTCATTTGTATCAAGATCGTGACTTCTTCTTCCAAGTCCAACACCAACTTGCATTAGGATCCACTGCTATGTATTTGTTTCAAGATGTTGTTAGGAATGGTTCACATGGATCTCGTAGTCTGCATGGAGGATTTTCCACTTTCAGTGATCCTCTAAATCATATGCATGCCCTAGCATGCATGAGACATCTCTTTAATAGTCCAACCCACTGCTCACTAAATCTACATAGATATTGCTTTCTTGCTTCTACTTCTATGTTTATCTTATTGGTCCTATGAAGGAAACAAATCCCATAATAAAATGAAAACAAAATAGCTAAACTAACATATTTCTTTTAGGTTTTAGGTTGAAGGGATGCATCAACCAAAAAGTGTGTATTCATCTCCCTTTGAGCTAGCTTGTAGCACTTGTGGTCAAGTCATCTTTGATGCTACTTTTCCACTTAATGGCCACGAAGACCTCTATTGGACAAACTCCTTTTAATGCTCGTTCAAACTAGCTATGAATCCTATAGGAGCGATATATCCATTGTTGAAATAATGTAACTTCGAAGAATATTCTACTTGTATTATTCCTCCTTCGGGAGATGTCTTTAATGTATAAGTTCATGTAAAAGTCATGAGGTAAAACCTCCATTGTAAGTCGGGTCATTAGTACCCAAAAGAATGTAATATAAATATTATTTGAGTCTCCCTAGAGAGGTCACCCTAGTCAAGTTAGTGAGTCCGACCTAGTTAGGTTAAATGTTAAGTAAAAAGTAAAGTATAAATAGAGAGTGTGTCCTCTCATTTGTACCATTCACTCACTCAAGCATTGTGCACTAGAGGAGAGAGGAAGATTGTGAAGGCGGAGGAGGATTGTTCTTGGATCTAGAGTTTGGTTTTTGTCTCTCTTCTTTATGAGACTTATTTCTTTGGGCATTGTACTTTGGTAATCTATATTGAGGAAGTTCTTGTTGGGTTTTCTTCCCCTTGAGGGTTTCCTGAGATAAATTGTTGTGTACCTTGTGATTGTGTGTCTCTCAGAGATCCTCTTTACGCTGATATTATTGAAAATGTATTAAATGCTAATAAAGTAGGAATCTAAGTTATTGCAGCATATAAACTTAACATGTTATTAGAGCTATACTGAAAAGAGCAGCTCACACTAGGCTAAAATTCTCTCTCCTTCTTCGGACAAGAAAAATTAGGGATTCCTACTTAAGAGGAATTCTTGAGTGCAAGTACCATTGGGAAGTGCGCCCATCCTAGGCGCATATTTTCACACCTATATCGAAATTTTTTAGTGGACATATCTTCTAGAAAGTCAGACACTAGTTTGACTTGGGACCAGAAAAACCAAAAAAACTAGAAAACCAGAAACTGCAGTCTAAAATTTCACAAGTCCTGTTTCAGGGGTTAAATTTTGGAATCTTTGGAAGTTTATTGTACTAGCATACTCACCTCATTCAAGCACATATTTTGGTAAGTTTAGTTTTCATTTTTGAGAAATTTCAATTTTTGGTCATTTTCTGCTCTCCACGATAAGATGGCCCCGAGCACTAAGTTTGATGACAAGTTGGAAGGCATAGAAAATTTCCATGCTTGGAAATATAGAATTGGACTCATTCTAGAAGAGAATGATATTGCTAAGTTTGTTAAGGAAACTGTGCCAGAACCCATAGAAGCTGAAGCAAAGGAAAAGCACAAGAAGGACATGATTAAAGCCAAGAGGATCATAGCAGATTCCATCCAGGATCACTTGATTCCTCAAGTGTCCTCCAAGAAAAATCCTAAATAAATGTTTGATGCCCTATCAATAATGTATGAGGGAAATAACATTAATCACAAGATGAATTTGAGAACCCAACTCAAAAGTACAAAGATGAATCAGGGTGAATTAATCCAAGAATACTTTACAAGGGTGTCTCAATTCAAAGAACACTTAGAAGCAATTAGAGACAACCTTGATGAAGATGAATTAGTGATGACCGCTCTCAATGATCTTACTAGACCTTGGGATTCTTTTATCTAGACAATGTGTGCAAGAAAGAAAAGTCTACAAGAAAGGAAAGTATGGGAAGAATGTGTTCAAGAGGAAGCTAGAATGGAAAATCGGGAAGCACTACTCAGACATGATGATCAAGCTCTAGCTACCCATATTAAAAGAGGAAAAGGAAAATATCACTACCAGAAGGAAACTCATAAGGAGTTTCATCCTCCTAGGAAGTTTCAGAAATACAAGAAGGGAATCTACAAGCAAAGAAACTTCTCTTCTTATCAATGTTATTACTGTGATAAGATGAGACATATTGCTAAAAATCGTCCAGTAAGAAAAGAAGAATACAAAAAGAAGAGACACCATGCCCATTTTGTCGAAGAAAAAGAAGAAGAAGAACCTCCCAGGAAGTAACCAAAGGAATAAATTGAAGAATATGTCTTATAATAATAGTTCTTTAAAGCACCTTCTCCAATCTTAGGACTCCTCTCATAAAGTTTCACTAAAATAGGAGAAGCCACACACAAGCTTGATTCAGGAACCCCAATGAAGATGAAGGATGTGCTATATATCTCAACTTTAGATAATGAAGAGTTTAAAAATTGCCTTTTGTAGAAGATGTAGTTGTTTTTTGACAGAAGAAGGTGGCTCATATAAACTGAAAAATCACTTAGAAGCAGTTTTGATTTATGATACTACAAACCTATGGTGTAGAAGACTTACGAAATCAAGCATACCACAGATGAACAAAGAGAGAAGAAGTCGACTATGACGAGAGGATGCCTTAGTGGAAAATGGTATATATTGCACTAGATAGATGGTGTAATTGAAGTAGAAGCATATATCAAGTAACGTCCAAAATTCAGAACACTCTACATAGAACCACATATGCCAGCATGAAGAAGCATATGGAGAAAATATAGATCTCAGAATTGCATAACAAATGAAAGAAGTTGCAAAGATAGATTTGTGGCTCAAGGATTCTCTCAAAAGGAAGGAATCAATTATGAAGAGATATTTTCTCCCATAGCAAGGTACACTTCCATTAGAACCATCATGGCACTTGCATCCACGATGAAGAGGAAGCTACACAAGATGGTTTCATTGAAAAACAAGTGTACATAGAACAACCACAAGGATTTGAAGTTGAAGACAGAAAGATGCATGTTTGTAAACTGAAGAAGGCTCGATGTGGGTCAAGCTCCAAGAGCTTGGTATGGAAAAATTGATGAGCTTGAGGTTTACCGAAAGTAATGAGAAGCAAATCTAAGAAGTGTAAGAAGAAGATCGATGCAGAATTTGAAATGAAATACCTTGGCTTCATGCATTATTTTCTAGGCCTTGAAGTATGGCAGAACCCAGAAGGAATATTCCTCAACCAAGGAAAGTATGCATTGGAAATCCTGAAGAGATTTGATATGTTGAAATGTAAATCCATGGCCACACCCATGGATACAAATTTGAAGTTGTTGTCTGATGCTTCGTCTAATTTAGTGGATGAGGCACTATATAGGCATATTATTGGCTCGTTAATGTATCTGACGAATACTAGGCCAAATATTTGCTTTGTCATGAACACCTCGAGTCAGTATTTGGTTGAGCCTAGACGTGTTCACCTTGTAGCTGCAAAGCATGAGGTACCTAAAAGTACGATAGACTATGGTCTCAAGTATACTATAGATCATGACTTCAGACTGTATGTTTACACAGATTCAGATTGGACAGGAAGTGTCATAGACAGAAAGAGCACTTCACATGGATGTTTCAGTCTGGGGTCAACCATGATCTCATGGTTGAGCAGGAAGTAGTCCAGTGTTTCTCTCGGCACTGCAAAAGCGGAATATATTGCAGCTTGTTCCACCAGTTATGAAACCATATGGCTTCGGAATTTTTTAGCAAGTCTATTCGATCTAGATTTGGATACCACAATGATTCTATGTGATAAACAGAGCTGCATGAAGATGACAGAGAACCTTGTGTTTCATGATAAGTCGAAGCACATAGAAATTTGGTACTTCTACATTCGAGATATGGTGCAAAAGGGAGTTGTAAATCTCCAATATCTAAGCAAATATGAGCAAGTTGCAGATGTGTTGACTAATCCTATGTCTTGTGTGAATTTTGAGCACTTCCGAGACAAGATTGGTATAGTCCATAAGGAATTCCCTCGAAAGGGGGAGTAGTGATGATAATACTATGATGGCACAGTTGGGATTGATCATCCTTAAACAATGATCCCATGATTTCGAAAGGAAGGATAGTCTTAAATGTTGATCCTTAGACTTAAATCCCATAATTCTGAAAGGAAGGATTGTATGATATGTGAATGTTGGACTAAATCCTGTAGTTCCGAAAGGAATTATTGTCCATGATCCCATAGTTCCGAAAGAAAGGATCACCAGTTTTGTTCGAATGAATCCCATAGTTCTGAAAGGAAGGATTGTCCATGATCCCATAGTTCTGAAAGGAAGGATCACCAGTGTTGTTGGAATGAATCCCATAGTTCTGAAAGGAAGTATTTTCCATGATCCCATAGTTCCAAAAGGAAGGATTTTCCATGATCCCATAGTTCCAAAAGGAAGGATCACCAGTGTTGTTGGACTAAATCTGATAGTTATGAAAGGAAGGATTGTCCATGATCCCATAGTTCCAAAAGGAAGGGTCACCATTGTTGTTGAACTGAATCCCATAGTTCCGAAAGGAAGGATTGTCCATGATCCCATAGTTGCGAAAGGAAGGATCACCGGTGTTGTTGGACTGAATCCCGTAGTTCCGAAAGGAAGGATCACTAGTGTTGTTGGATTGAATCTCATAGTTCTGAAAGGAAGGATTGTCCATGATCCCATAGTTCTAAAATGAAGGATCACCAGTGTTGTTGCACTAAATCCCATAGTTCTGAAAGGAAGGATTTTCCATGATCCCGTAATTCTAAAAGGAAGAATCACCAGTGTTGTTGTTGTATCAAGTTTTATATTGATGTGTTGCAGATGATGATGTTCGAGCATCATGTTGCAGATGATGATGTTCCAGCTTCGTGTTGCAGATGATGATGTTCCAGCTTCGTGTTGCAGATGATGATGTTCCAGCTTCGTGTTGTAGATGATGATGTTCCAACTCCATGCTGTAGATGTTGATGATGTCACAACAACTTGTTCCAGTTGTTGATATTGATGTTGTTGAAGAACCTCCAATTATTTATAGTTGCACCAGCCAATGTTCTAGTTGATGTTGTTGATGATTCCTCCTCCCTCCTCCTTCTGATGATGTTGTGTAGAGCCACACCAGTTGTGGTTGTTGTCAGTAGAATACCCTTCTTGTTAAGGGGGGGTGTTGAAATAATGTAAAGTTTCGAAGAATATTCTACTTGTATTATTCCTCCTTCGAGATATGTCTTTAATTTAAAAGGTCATGTAAAAGCATGAGGTAAAACCTCCATTCTAAGTCAGGTCATTAGTACCCAAAAGAATGTAATATAAATATTATTTGAGTCTCCCTAGAGAGGTCAGCCCAGTCAAGTTAGTGAGGACGACCTATTTAGGTTAAATGTTGAAAGTAAAAATTAAGGTATAAATAGAGAGTGTCTCCTCCCATTTGTACCATTCACTCACTCAAGCATTGTGCACTAGAGGAGAGAGGAATATTGCGAAGGAGGAGGAGGATTTTTCTTGGCTCTAGAGTTTGGTTTTTGTCTCTCTTATTTATGAGACTTATTTCTTTGGGCATTGTACTTTGGTAATCTATATTGAAGAAGTTCTTCCTGGGTTTTCTTCTCCTTGAGGGTTTCCCAGGACAAATTGTTGTTTACCTTGTGATTATGTGTCTTTAAGAGATCCTCTTTATGCTGCTATTGTTGAAAATGTATTAAATGCTAATGAAGTAGGAATCTAAGTTATTGCAGCATATAAACTTAACATCCATAGTGTTGGAGATGTTGCGCAAATTTAAAAAGAAAGCAGTCTTCATGCTGGCATTGGACAATGCCATGGTGGACATTAAATAATGAAGTCAAAATAGTTTTTTCAAGCATATAAAAACCATGATTTCATGATTAGTTTTCTCTTGTTATTAAGTTCTTATTTTCTAAATATTTAAACATGAACATGATTACTTTTATTTTGTTATTTCTCATTTTATTTTTGGCATAGACCGTCTCATAACATTGCATATGGAATCATCTATTCTCTCACTCTTTTTATTTTTTTAACTTTAGTAAGATACTCGTATTATTGATGTTATTTTGTGGAAAAATACATACACTTGTGTCAAAATAATAGTATTTAGACTCTTCTGCTACACTTCTAGAACTATTGCAAACATTCAAAAAGTCAATCTTCCTACTTGCATTTGACAATGCCACAGTGGACATCAAAGAACTAAGCTTTACTTGCAAATAATGCTACACAATTTTCCATTGGTGACAATGTTTTACAGTTTTAGTTTTACAAACATCTATTTCAAAATTAGAAGATATTTCCCAACAACTTTCATGTAGAGGTGGCTACTCTAAGATGATTTTAAAAATACAATATATGCTTTTACTAGAGCTTCCAATTTTCTTCCAAATTTTCATTTCAATTTTTTCAATGGCAAGGACTTTGCTGCTCATAGCCCTTGTTTTATATGTATGTAATTTTATTTAATCATTATTTATTTATTTATTTATTACATTTATAGGTGTTATATTACTTATCAGTGTTATTCTTTCCACTTTTGGTTCAAGAATCGATCTTCACAAACCTTGGATTCACGGAGATCCTTCATAATCATTTTAATATGGGTTTTTAGTTTGGGTCATAGGTTTTTACTTCATCAAAATTTTCAAATACCTCCTTGCTAAAGTACTAGGGATCAAATCATGTAGCTAGTTAAGGCATGGTTTCATTGTAGTTGTCGAGTGGTAACATGGAGAGTTGAAGAGGATTTGAAGTTGTGATTGATCATATCTGGAAAGCACAAACAATGGTGCTAGGAATGGAAGTAGAGGAAACATTATGGGTTCTCTTTGTAGTAGGAATGAAACCTCGAATGGACCCCCCACTCCCTAGAGAGTACGTAGGTAATTTATTGTTTCATGCTCATACTTCTACTAGTGCCAGAGAATTGGAGGAGACATCATTGTTGTGGTGTGTGGGGAAGGTGCAAAAGGGATTGGGGAGGATGACATACATGTATATAAACTCTTGCATTGATTAGGGAAGACTTCACAGGGGAATTTCTTGGTTCAATGATGAAAAGGGAAATGAGAGGAGTATACATGTGCAATTGTGGTGGAGATTGGGATTCGATGAGGTGGAGTATCCATGGGAGAAGCATCTATATTTGTTAGAAAAATAGGATCGCATATAAATAACAATAAAAAAGATGAAAATATAAATCACATAAACACATTCCAAGAGAGAAACCAATATACGTGGTTCACCCAATATGGGCTACATCCGCGGATAAATTTCCAATCCTTTTATTATTATACCATCCAGCAAATGAAGGGATAAAACCTGCAGCAAATCCGCTGCAACTTCCTCTTCACTCTCTCACAATCTCTCTTACACAATCTTATAGATCTTTACAATGCTAAAATAAATTACACACTTGTATTACAATGTATTCCTTTTAAAGGGGAATTACCATGGGAAAATATTACGGGATACCTAATACTGTGGGCACGTAACTATTGTCCAACAAACAACCGAAAAATTTTCTTTAGGGGGCTTCATCCCCGAACCCCCACAAGGGGCCCACTAGAACCTGGACCCCCCAACACCCCTTGCTGGGATGAGTGTAGAGTCCACCTGCACATCATATAAAACTAGGGTACAAACACGGTTGAAACAACAACATCTCTAGATCAGGAAGATCAGGCTCCATAACCAACAATCTCCCAATTGGAGATTGATCACAATAAATCCACCGTTGATGCACTTGCTGGACTATGCTCTGAACCTTGGACCTGGAAAATTTATAATCTTCACCTTCATGCTTGAAGTCCAACTAAAATCGAGAAGGAACTCATTTTATCTCTAGTTACTACCTTTGTCAACATGTCTACAGTATTATGGCTAGTGTGTATCTTTTCCAGCTTCAACGGTTCATCTTCTAGAACAGACTGTATGAAATGGTACTTGAGTTGTATATGTTTAGTATTAGAATGAAAGGATGATTTATTTGCAAGATGAATGGCACTCTAGCTGCCACTGTACAACTTGTTATCCTCCTGCTTCTTACCCAATTCCTCCATGAACATCTGTAACCAAATCATCTCTTTACTAGCCTCTATAGCAGCAACATACTATGCTTCCATTGTTGAAAGTGCAACAACCTTTTGGAGTTTCGAAATCCAACTTATTGTTGTTCCACCTATAGTAAAGGCATACCATGTGGTGCTCCTCCTTCTATATTTATCACCTTCCATATCTGCATCAACGTATCCTTGTAGAACATTGTCTAAACCTCCAAAACATAATGCATGAGTAGTGTTACCTCTCAAATACCTGAGAATCCATTGTACTGCCTTCCAATGTTCTTTACCTCGATTGTTCATATACCTACTCATAATTCCCACCGCATGTGCAATATCTGGTCTTGTGCACACCATGGAATACATCAAGCTTCCAACTGCTAATGAATAAGGAACCCTAGACATGTAATCTATCTCTTCCTATGTCTTGGGACACATCTCCTTACTTAGTTTGAAATGGCTGGCTAAAGGTGTACTAACTGGTTTTTCATTCTTTATTCTAAACCTCTCGAACACCTTTTCTATGTACTCACCCTGAGACAATGCCAATTTGCGATTTTTCCTATCTCTTGTTATTCTCATACAAAGGGTTTGTTTTGCAACACCCAAATCCTTCATCACAAATGAATTAGCCTAATTCCTTTTGATCACATTTATATCTTTCATGTTATACCCTGTAACAAGCATGTCATCCACATACAATAACAAGATAATATATCTTCCATTATCTAGCCTCTTGAAATAAGCAAATTGGTTAGAATGACATCTACTATAACCTTGTTCTGTCATAAAACTATCAAATTTAAAATACCACTTCCTTGGAGATTTCTCCAGGCCATACAATCTCTTCTTCAACCTGCATACCAAATTATCCTTCAGATGACCTCATACCCCTATGGCTGCTACATATAAATATCTTCCTCCAAATTCTCATGGAGAAAGGTTTTTTTACATCTAACTTTTCAAGATGCAAATATTCTACCGCCACTAGACTTAAAATAGTTATAATTGAAGTCATTTTAACAATAGGTGAAAATATTTCATCAAAATATATACCTTTCTTGTGTGCAAACCCCTTTACAACAAGTGTGGCCTTGTACCGCTTCTTTCCTCCATATTCTTCCTTCAAACTGTAAACCTGTTTATTTTGCAATGCTTTTCTACATGCAGGAAACTGAACCAAATCCCAAGTCTGGTTTCTTACCAATGATTCCATCTCCCCATTCATGCCTTCTTCCAACTTATTTCTAGTTTCCACCTGCATTTCTTCTTCATAACATCCTGGTTCACCAGAGTCAGTCATCAATAAACAATACATTGAAGGAGAGTATCATTCAGGGGGTCTACTTGACCCGGTATATCTTGTAACACTTGCAGGAGTTTGAGGTTGTGATAATTTACAGGATAGATCACACAGCTAGAGTAAATCTCACTAATCTCACTCAAGAATTGCAGTGGAAAAGAAGAAGAAGAAGAGTTGAATCAATAATCACTCATTAACACAAGAAATGACAAAAACTATTGTAATCAAACATCAGCTGTAAGCTGGCACTGTGAAAAAGGAATAATCACTCAATATAATCAAATGAATTCGAATACATCTAAGTTCATTCAAATTATCCTCAATGTGTGGCTTGGATGACATTGGAGACATCATCCAAACAGTGGTAGTAGTCACAAATAGTCAAATATCAGTCAAATGAGTCTAACTGAGTCATGTGAGCACAAATCAAGGGATGGAGACTCCAAGGAGGGCGCATGAGGCTGATGAGGCTGTCAGTAGGTCAAGTGGTACTTCGATACAGACAACTAGAAGCTACGGGCAGTTAAACTAAGCAATAAATGAAAGACCTGGTCAATCAATGCTGCAATTGACTATGAGTGATCCAATTAGTGTAGTAGGGCACATTAGTCATCCAGGTGAGGAAAAAAAGGTGCACTAGGTAGGTAGGAGGGATCCTGATGGCTAAAACCATGCTCTAGGGGGGTGAACATAGGCTCCAGATGCTGGGGAGACTAACATATTGCTGATTGGATGCATGCAAAGCTTGCAAATATAAAAAATGATGGTGAGAATATTCCAACACCCCCCCGCAAGACAAACTATGAGGAAGTAACCGAAAACTAGTATGGCCCTGGTAATTGAGACCAAAGGTCACCCCATACAAAAATATAAATAAATAAAGTGAGGAAAGAGGGAAAACCCAATGGGAAGAAATCCCCCCTCAAGATATACTGTAGAAGGTAATAAATCATGTACATCACTCACCCAAAATGGTAAGTGCACTTCTCCACCGAAGAAGGATCCATCGGCAATAAATGGATCAATAATGTGAGAAGGATGAAACCTTCCATTTTGATAATCAGATCTGGTTCTCCTTTGATCATGTGGATCTCCCACAATATCTCTGGCGGATATAAGAGTAGTGGTTTCCCATTTAGGAAGAGGAGGATCTGTAAGCTATAGATCTGGATCTTGGTATTCCATTCGCTCATCTTCACTATTGGTGCTAGATATTCAGGTTCTTGTGGATTTGGATCTAGCATTCGCTCAAAAAGAGTTATCTTCCTCTTGGGAATAAGTGGATCATGCTCCAAAAACATGTGCTTGAGTTCTCCAACAATGGAAGCAAGCGAATCTAGAGGCTTCCTGAACTTGCTCTTCCCACCAAGTATGGTGAGAACAAATCCAAAAATATGAAGATCATTATGGAGCATGTGATTCGAATCAACTGAGGTAGAATCAACTCCATGAATGTGTATATAGTTCTTTGATATCTCCTTTGAACCAACATAGGTGATATCATAACCAAATGAACTATGATATGATGATGGTATCTTGGACTTCAAATCAGCTCCAAGAATTGATAAATGGTTTCTTATGCTCTCCTTTGAACTAGCAGGGGTGAGATCAAAACCAAAATCATAAGGATATGCATGAGACTTGAAACCAAGTGAATGATGGTGTCTTCCATCTTCAGTGAAACTCTAAAAACATGTGCCAATGACCAAATAGGAGTCCATAGGAAGCATTTGATAAAGGAGGGTGAATGCATCACCTCCAAAATACTTAGTAGGTCATCATCTTGCACATTAGCAAGCTCATGGGAAGTAGATATTTTCAAGGTCTCTTCAACTTCTAAGGTAGTATCTCACATCTCTTGCTCAGAATTTGAATTAGAAAATGGATCAAATTCATCAATGGTGATGGCCCATTTTGCAATAGGAGTTGGATCTTTAGGTGCCATGTCTTGTAATTCAACTTCATCTTGAACAAATTCATCATGAGAGATGATAGAGGCCGAATCATGAATAGAGAGAGAACTCGAGGAAGTAATACTGGGCTTCTTTTCCAAATGGCTAACATCATCCTCTTCCTTCTGCTTCCCAAATAATCTATCCAATCTTGTCCAGTTATCACTTGGATGTTCAGCAAAATCAATGAGGTACTCCATATTGGAAAGCATAGCAGTACATATTGTTGTTGAGGCTCTGTCACAATCATCTATCCAATCTTCTTCCTCTTCATAGGAAGTAAAATCTCTCTAAACACCAATACACATATCGAAAAGACCATATCTCTTCAGGTATTCTATCATATTTGGTTTCCATTCTTCATATTTGTGAGAAGAGAGAGAAGGAACTGCTTTCATATTCATGGAAGTTGTTGTTGAATTTGAATCTACTAATACAACTATAGAAAACAACTGCAACTGGAGAAAACAGCTGCAACTGCAGAAAACTTCGAAACTGCTGCAACTGCAGAAAACTTTGAAACTGCTGCAACTGCAGAAAACTTCTAATAACCTACAAAAACAATGGAGATCCATAGTAGCTACTGAATTTGAATTTGTTGAAGATGGATTCGAATGATGGAGATAACCTGCAAAACAAATAAGATTATTGATGGAGATTTGATGCAAATTCAAATTGAACATTGCCTTAGGACAATGAGCACATGTGACTGGATCCTTCACACCTAGCTAGACCTCACTATATTTCTCCAATGAATTCAAGATAAATGCACCAGGAATTGCTGTGGAAATCCAGAGGCTTCTGGTGCTCAATGAAAGACAACTTCTCAAAGAATTGTTGCAACTGCTCCTGCTGCAATTCGAATAGATGACTACAGCTCTGATACCATGTGATAATTTACAGTATAAATCACACAACTAGAGTAAATCTCACTAATCTCACTCAATAATTGCAGTGGAGAAGAAGAAGAAGAGTTGAATCAATAATCACTCATTAACACAAGAAATGGCAAAAACTGTTGTAATCATACATCAGTTGTAAGTTGGCACTGTGAAAAAGGAATAATCACTCAATACAATCAAATGAATTTGAATACATCTAAGGTCATTCGAATTCTCCTCAATGTGTGGCTTGGATGACATTGGAGACATCATCCAATTAGTGGTAGTAGTCATAAACAGTCAAATATCAATCAAATGAGTCTAACTGAGTCTAACTGAGTCATGTGAGCACAAATCAAGGGATGGAGACTCCAAGGAGGACGCGTGATGTTGATGAGGCTGTCAGTAGGTCAAGTGGCACTTCGATACAGACAACTAGAAGCTACAGGCAGTTAAACTGAGAAATAAATGCAAGAACTGGTCAATCAATGTTGCAACTGATTGTTAGTGATCCAAGTAGTGTAGTAGGGCACATTAGTCATCCAGGTGAGAAAAACAAGGCACACTAGGTATGTAGGAGGGCTCCTGAGGGATAAAAACAGGCTCTAGGGGGGTGAACATAGGCTCCAGGTGCTGGGGATATTACCATACTGATGACTGGATGCCTACAAATATAAAAAATGATGGTGAGAATATTCCAACAAAGGTATCTGTTCTTGTTCTTGATTTTTCGGCACCTTTGGAACTTCATTTTATTTAATTTAATCAAGCTTTGTGTACCGCATGTGTTCATTTTCATGTTTATTTCCCTACAACTGATATGTATACATGAAATTTTCATTGAATACCACATATCTACTCCTAATGATTTTGTTATTTTCATAATCTCATAAGCGATAACCAAAATCATTAACCCTATATCCAATAAAGGTACACTTCTTCAATTTAGCCACAAGCTTTGTTATATTTTCTTTATCAATATGGAAAAATTCTTCACAACCAAAAGTTCTCATAAATTATTAGTTTACCTTTTTACCTATCCATGCCTCCTCTGGAATACAACCATCCAAAGTGCTTGAAGGTCCCATGTTTATTAAGTAAACAACATTATATACAGCATCTGCGCAAAAATGTAAGGGAAACCTTGCATGCAATCTCATACACCTTGCACACTCCATGATTTTTGTTTTCTTCCTTTCTAACACACCATTTTCCTGTGGTCTTCCTGGGACTGTATTCTCCCTACGAATCCTATGGTATGAACAGTAAATATCAAGCTCCTTGCTGCAGTATTCACCTCCATTATCAGATCTGAGACACTTCAACCTTTTTCATGTCTCATTCTCAACCAAATATTTCCACTTCTTCATAGTAACAAACACATCATATTTCTGTCGAATGAAGTAAACCCAAGTTTTTCTAGTTGCATCATCAATACAAGTAACATAATAACGAGATCCAACAAGAGATTATATCTGAGCTGGTCCCCAAACATCTATATAAAAAAGCTCTAACTTGTCACTCTTCTTCTATTTCCCAACCCTGAGAAATATGACTCTCTTTTGTTTTCCATAAATATAGTTCTCACATAATTCCAAACTTACCTACTTCAGATCTGGAAACAAGTTCCTTGAGTGTAGAATCTGCATCCCCTTCTCACTCATGTGGCCAAGCCAATGATGCCACAATGTTGTATATGTTCCTATGGAAGATAAATAGACAAAACAATCAATATTATAAGGACATAAATACAACGTACCTATCCTATCTCGTTTGTCTATCACCATTTATCCTTTAGTGATATTCCACCACATTTCTCCAAACGTAGATAAACAACCACAAAATCCCAACTTCCTTGTTGAGATCATATTTCTTTTCATAACAGGAATATGACTTACATCTTTCAGTAACCATTCACTTCCATTATTTAACTTTATCTGTACCTTACCCATTCCAATAATTTTACATGGTCCATCATCACCCAATAAAACATGTCCAAAATCACCTGTAACATAATCATGAAAGAATTTCCTATAGGGTGTAGCATGACATGAAGCCCCTAAATCTACTACCCAGTAATCACTAGTATTATCTAATGCAAGAATCAAAGCATCTTGTAACACATCAGCTACTACATTTACTTCCTGATTAGTCTCATGTTGTCCATATCCTTTCTTATTTAGAGATCTGTAGTCTTTCTTCAGATGTCATTTCTTTCCACGGTTCTAGCACTCTATCTTTCCTAGTATGGAATTGGACCTACCCTTCCTAGACTTTTCACTATTACATCTTGGGCTCTTTCCTCTCTCACTTTGTCTTTCCCTTCTATCCATGGTCAATGCATTACCTGATGTCTCACTTGTGCTTTTCCTTCGCATTTCCTCGCTAAGAATAACACCAACAACATCATCAAATTTCAAAGTGTTTGTACCAGAGACAGAGTTACTTACAGCCATGACCAAGCCGTTCCAGCTTTATGGCAATGAACACAAGATTAGAAGACCCCTAACCTCATCATCAAAGTTCACATTTACAGAATTTAGCTGATTTGTAATCGTATTAAATTCATTTAAATGATCATCAACAGATCCACCTTCTAACATATTCATATTAAATAAATGCTTCATTATAAATACCTTTTTGGAGGCCAAGGGTTTTTCATACAATTTACCTAATGTGCTCATCAGACCCTCCATTGTCTTTTATTTTGAGATATTGAAAGCCACCGATGAATCCAGCCACAACCATATTGTTCCCAGTTCCTTTTTGTCAAGAACATCCCATTCTTCGTCCTTTATAGTTGCCAATTTTTTTTATTTTCCTCCCAATGGTAGGAATAGATATTTCTGATACAAATATTCCTCCATTTGCATCTTCCATAACTGGTAGTTTTGGCAGTTAAATTTCTCGACCTTAAACTTTCCTTCTTCCGCCATTGCTCCCACTTGAACCAATAACCCTTCTTTCCTATGAGTTTATATGCCAAATAGAACTTTGGATCTGATACCAATTGGTAGAAAAACAATATCGTGGAGCAATAACAATAAACAATATGCAAATATAAATCACATAAACACATTTCAAGAGAGACACCAATATACGTGGTTCACCCAATCTGGGCTACGTCCATAGAGAAATTGCTAGTCCTTTTATTATGATACCATCCAACAAATGGAGGGATACAACCTACAACACATCTGCTACAACTTATTCTTCACTCTCTCACGGTCTCTCTTACACAATAATAGATATCCTTGCAATGCTACAATACATTACACGACTGTATTACAATGTCTTCCTTTAAAGTGGAATTGCCATGGTAAAATACTATGGGATACCCAATACCATGGGCTCGTAAACTATTGGCCAACAAACAACCCAAAACATTTCTTTCAGGGGATTCGCCCCTGGACCCCCTAGCCAGGGGGGATGGTCCCCCCCGAACCCCCGTGGAGGGGTGATGTCCCCCCACACCCCTTCGCTGGGATGAGTGTATAGTCCACCTGCACATCATATAAAACTAGGGTACAAACATGGCTAAAAGAACAACATCTCTAGATCGGGAATATCAAGCTCCACAACCAACAATATTTGTGGTTTTTCATTAATGGTCATCTTGATATTGTGCTCTTCCTACCCAAAAAACAGGATAACAATGGTTTCAATGTGTTCCTGACTCTCGATTCCCACTTGATGGGAATCCCTTGAGTCGATGATGGCGAGGGAAAGGAAAGGAGTATATTTGTGTCATCATGGTGGAGATTGGGATTCGATGAGGTAGAGTATCCATTGGGAGAGCCTATGTATTCAGCACTTGTTATCGATGGTTGACTCAATATTGTGCTCTTCTTTCCTAACCAACAAGATAGCAATGGTGTCAATGTATTCCAAGCTCTCAATTCCCACTCAATGACTTAATTCTACAATTTATTTTTGAATACAAAATAGACAGAGGCCTTCATTATTGTATGTTTTTAATGAATTAAACAACATGGAGTTGTCATTGATGGAATTTCCCAACACCCAATTCTTTCGGTCTAAAATACAATACACTAAAAATGGGGCTTTGATCCCTATCAACGTTCATTGTTTGTGAGTTATGCGGTGTCGCAGTCTCCATCATCATCCTTACCATCATCATCAGGATAATAGACACAAACAATTATCATCATTTTCATCATCATATATCATCATAGTCATCATCATTATCATCATTATGATGATGAAAAAGTAATCCTACTACCTTATATGAATTTCATAAATGAGCTTTGGCCATTGAATGGGATGAGTCTTAATTAGAAATTGTACACATCCTCATTGTTAACATCATCATCGTTATTGTGGTCATTTTCATTGTCATAAGATTTCACCTTGGGTGGGAATGCAAGGACCATTAGCACATTCTGGGAACTATGGATGGATCTTAATTATTAATTGTCATGATCACCATCATCATCATCTTGATCATTGTAATCATTATCATCTTATAGTTAAATCAACAATTACATCATCTTTGTCATGATGCATCAACATTGCCACTATTATGTTGTTAAGGTCACTCATATGCAGTTAGGGTCACTTAGATTCTTCTAGGGTCACTCATATTCCATTAAGGTATTTTAGATTCCATTAGGGGCACTCATATTCCAATAGGGTTGGGTGAATCCATGAATATGGGTGTCTATTTTGGGGGGTCCCGTGAGAAAATAAATCTAATTTTTTCATGTTTTCCAACTTTGGGCAAATAAAAGTGATATTTTTGTTTGGAATTTCACTTTTCACTAAAAAGAAAACTTTTAGAGAATTATGTTAGCTTTCTATTCATAATTTTTTCAATTTTTTATATTGAGATTTGATATGTCGATTTGGAAAATGTTTGATAGTGTGTTCTTATAAAATGAAAGGACTACAAAATAGCCATGTTTTGTCGCAAACGTAAAATCATTGTTAAACTTGTTTTTTGCAAAAACAAAATATGCTACGACAATCTACACACAATATACTACTGCATGACTATAATTTTGTAACCAATGGATCTATATACTAATTATTATCTTTTTTTGAATTCGATCAATGGGGAAACCTTGTCGATTTTCAACATGTTTTTTGTTGCAAAAATTTTCTCTCAACTGAATATAAAACTAAAAAATCTATGAATACCCTTTTGAAGTAAATTTTTTAAAGCTATGGATTTTTCATTTCACCGCATTTTGAAAGAGATGAAACCAAACTCGACACATGTTAAGAAAAAAAAAATTAAAAATATCAAATCTCACCTATACACAACAAAATCTATATATTCGGAAAGTAGATTCAATGACGAAACTAATGGTATCAATTCCGACAGTCGCTTTGTAGTGTAAGAGATTGTTTTTACCTTCCGAAAATGGAGAAACCTGAAAACTGTGCAGAAACGTGAGGTTTTTCAGGTTTCAGAGGTTATTCGTCCAAATAATTATTCGGCCAAATAACCTTTTTCAGTAATGGAGCCTCTATTTACAACAAAGTTTATTCGTCCAAATAACCAAACGTAAAAAATTTCGTCGATCGTAAAAAAAAAAACATCGTCTAAACTTATATAAGTAAAACTAAGTACATTCATTATTTTCGCATCATGTAGGTGCCATTGGAATCATTTAGGGTGAACTAGTGCTATAACAAGTATCATCATCATCATCATCATCATTATAATCAACATCATCGTCACCATCATTGTCCTTATCATCATTGTCAATTTCATAGACATCAACATTATCATCATCGTCATTATCATTGTCATTATGATGATGAAAAAGGAATATTGCTACTACCTTACATGAATTTCACAAAGGAGCTTTGGCCTCTTACTAGGATGGGTGTTAATTAGTAATTGTCTTCCTCATATTCACCATCATAGACATAAAAATTATCATCATCGTCACATAACATCATAGTCATTATCACCATCGCGGTCATGATCATCATTATGATGATGAAAAATGCATCCAATTACTACCTAATTATATGAATTCGGTAAAGGAGATTTGGACTCTAACTACTAATGTAGGCACCATTAGCATGTTTTGAGCATTGAGGATGGGTTTTAAATAGTAATTGTCATCGTCATCATCCTCATTTCCGATGTTCTCATTATCATCGTTATCATATTATAATCAAACTATTGTCAACACCATCATCATTGTCACCATGCATCATCACTGTCATCATCATGATGTTAGGGTTACTCATATTTTTTTAAGGACACTTGGATAACATTAAGGTCATTAACGTACCATTAGAGTCACTCAAATTTCAAAAGGGTCATTTAGGTTCCATTTGGGCCACTCATGTCCAAATAGTGCTATATTTCTTTCTTCTCAATCGTTTGCCAAAAGGTTACAAGTTCAAATCCATAGGAGGTAGGGTATGTATACTTCTGCTAAACTTTAGCAGTCAATTCACTTGGATGTGAGCTTAAAATTAGATTATTATTATTGTCAAGGGGTAAGTAACTTGAATGGTGAAGAGGTAAGTTTGGCATTTTCCCTACCTAGATTCAAATCACCAATGAGACCTTGGAATGTTATGATAAGGATAGAAGGGTATGCCCTCCCAAAGAGTGGGACCCCATATTAGGTGTGTATCTAAACATCTTGGCCATTGATAAGTCATAATTTATTGGTATATTTGATTTGCGGGCTGTTGGATATACTCTTGGATTATAATGGCAATTATTGGGATTTGTACCTACCTTGTTAATAATTGGTGATTTTCCTTTAATAAAGATGATGAGGTAGTTAACATTCATATTTATAAATAGCAACAAATAATAACCATCCTCATTATTATAATATTTTACTATATTGAAAAATATACATAACCTAAAAAATAAAATAAAGATAATGAATATTTAACCACTAAGTTTAAGATCATATAAGATCACGTCTTCATCAAAATTATGAATAACTTAAAGTCTTAACCCCATTGCCTTGCTAAGTGTTTATGAAATCTTGGTCTGTTCCACAAATTGATTCAAGTGCACATATTTTTAATGAAGCAAAGTCACGCGAGAATTCTTAGGAAAATGCACACATGTATATATATACACAAAAAAGTTAATAGAGCTTCTACACTAATTTTTTTAGAATTTGCCATCGATGGAACCTACACAAAGGTTCTTAGGAATGCAAAGGCAAGTTTTGAGATTATACAAATATTTTCTACGAGAAGCTCTGTCACGTCCCCTCCCATTGATCTGATGCAAGGGAGGAAACATGACTAATATTTTGGGGCTTATTTGGGAACTCAGCCCCGTTTGTTGCTAACTAATTCGTAATAAATAAAAACTTATTTGTGCAGATTCATACTTTAAATAAACACAGTGGAATGATACACTATCCACACACAATTGCATCATGTATTCAACATATAATCATAACAGTCATCAAATTAAACATTGCGGAACACAAAATGAATATAATTTAAACCACATAGAATAGTTATCTTCAAATGAACTGTCCAAGCAACGGGCTATGTGAGAGCGACGTTCCACACAACCATAGGTCTCTGTTCAGCCTGTATTATTTCAGCTGAGAGACCACCCCCGAGCTGGGATGTGTATCCACTAAGGAGTAACTAAACAGACTCACTCACAACCATGGTTTCACACAAATAGTCATGCTAACATGCTAAGCCAACTCATAGTTGGGTTTATCAATCATGCAAGAGACAAAGGAGGAGGATGCTAAGCTAGTGAGCTCAACCACAAAGCTACAGGCATATCAATTAAACTCAAACAGTCATGGCACCCACAATACCTACCACACCCAACACAAGGAAGGTCCCCTTCTCTACTGCACAGTCCCTCAAGCGTCCCTTCCCTCCAGTGCTATTAAGGGTGGGAATAGAAAGGTACAACTGTTAATTCCTTGAGATTCTATCCTTCAATGGGTTTATCAAGCAATCCCAACCTCTGTTCTATCATTCACACTTGGATTCTCACAATTCAGTCACCAAATGTCTCGATCCCGTAATTGTATTTTCAGGCTATCAAAACTGGGTTTTCTGATGGATTTCTGGGCATCTAAAACTATCAAATTCACCCCAAGGTTCATGTATATGGATCCCCCATCGGATTTCACTATCCACACTAAATTTTGGGCATTTATGGCACTTCAAAATGTGGGTTCATGCAAAGTTGCGATTTCTGGATTTCCTCACTATTGGCACAATGTAATGGATGAAAACAGAAGCTTAGATGTTCAACAATGGAATGGGAATGAGGAAGAACGAATTCCCATCAGGTAGAGTGACTTGTGCATCAAGAAAAATAGATCCCATACCTGCCATACGAATTTATGGGCTGCCCATGCTCCACTGAAGCCATGGACTGATTTCTTCAACTACATCCTTATAACAGAAATAAATGTCAGCAAGGAAATTCAAATGGGTTCTCAAGATGACATTTGGAAGCATATGGTTCAACCCCACAATCCCCCTCATCACTCCCTAGTGGATACACATGGCCCCCCTCTTATTAGTTGCTCCCATAGCCAGTTTTGGTATTTTATTGCAATATTAAATATTCACATCAATTTACAATATTCCATGGCTTAATAGCACGTGGATAACATAATATCAAATATTTTCCTTTTTAAATAAAATCCGAGTATACACTAGCGGGGCCTTGGCCTTGAGATCCACGCTAGGGAAACATACATTGCATGTATTCAATATTTACATTAAAATCCAATATATCATAAGGGTCAAAATGGGGGTATTATAAGATCGGTCCAACGATCTCTAGAAGCGATGCAGAATACAGAAAATTGTATCAACAAAGTTCTTAAATAATACAAAATATGTGGATAAAATGGATTTTAGCTGCACCGAGCATTTTCTCTGCTAAGTCAGTAAGCGTATTGAGCTCTTAAAGACCTCAGACACTGTAGGCTTATTAGTTTTCATGGTTAGATGATTTTTTTTTTACGTTTTTTTTAACAAACTACAGCCGGTCTAGCGATTTTAGGGATTTGGATTTGGGTTTCTCAAAGACAAAGTGGGATTGGTGCAATGGGTTCTAGTGGCAGATTAGTGTGCGTGATAAAATAGGATTATGCATCATGGATCTCATCCTAACCCTAACATCAAGTATTTCAAGCCATGATGCATGGATCTCATCCTAACCCTAACATCAGGTATTTTTTGCACCTGAATTAACATAGAAAAATAATCATCAAGCACGTTGTGGTCAAGTCAAAGAAATATTAGTTCTTAGACCTGGATGTTGTTGCATTCATGCAGCCAACAGAGCTAACTACCACATATGAGAGTGGTTGGAATTCTCAATGACCTTCATGGCCAAGAGATGATGTGCAGGCCTAGGGAAAATTTGGCATAATACATACCCCTCTATCATGGAATCTAATCGAAAGGTAGGCCACTTTATTAACAATGTTTCATTTATCAATTAAAGAAAAATAAAAGTAATCAAGACCTTTCATAGGAAAGTCGTGGTTATTTTGGCAGCATGCAAATTTTCATAGGTTTTCTATCCCTTTAAGAGCAGAGATGAAATCATTATTGAGTTGGTTGAACCAAGTTACATCCTAAGTTGCATTTGTTTTAGCTTAGGGATGTATATGAAAGAAGAAAGACAATAAGAGTAGAAATATTTTGAAAACTACCACTAGAAAATGCCAATCCAAATGTGGGCGATTAATGGTATTAGGGAACATGTGTACAACATTCTATATTTTATATTATAGAAAATATTCAAGATATAAAACACTAAACTAAAATTTAGCTTGTTCCAAGTTCCAAGTTGTTAATTGGGTTTTGCATTTTTCGACTAGTTAGTACGTGTAACAATCCATCTAAAAGAAAATATATAACCAAGTTAACAAAAATGTGAACTAAATGGTCTTCTAAAACCCAATAAAATAAATCAACAAAAATGACTTGCAACAAAGATGTTAGTACACAATATTTTTCAATTGGTTCTCATTAATTCCCAAGGCATTACAATGTACAATACATTGAAGTTGAAAAAATCTTTTAGATATGCAAGACACACCTTGAGTGAATTAATATAGAAAATGTATAATGGGTGTGTGCAAGCTAATGAGGGTCTCTTTTGACACGTTAGATGCAATAGAAAACTGAAAAGATAGTCATCCATCAACTTACATGGATATTTTGAGACACATACACAGTGAATCTTGCAATTAGTAGAAAAGATGAAACGTAGGAAATTAGATGACGTTTCGGAATATATGATTTTTTTCTATTTAAAATGTTCTTAACTATCTAAAGTTTGGTCTTTTTTAATAGACACTTTTTATTTTTTGGAAAAATTATAAGGCATATGTTTTTGTGGGTGCAACCTTTGAGTGCCTAGATGATGGAATCAAGTTACGAAAACTAGTACTAGTGCACGGATAATTTTTCCAAGAAAAAATTAATAATTTTTTCTTTTTAATTATCTAATTAATCTATCCTCAAAAATATTACGCCAAGTGTGGGTGAATCCTTTGAAGGTATTAATGCAATTATTTCAAAACGGTTTTTTATAGCATGTAGAGATCGGTGTCCTTTAGTGCACCATACATTTTTTTTTCAAAATGGTTGAGACATAGAAGAGTTATGGAGGAAACACTAACAATGTGTTTTTTTAGTTATGGAGTCATGACACAAGAAAAATAAGAAAAAAATAGAAATAGAAATATGTTCTTTTTAAAAATTACATATTTGGAATTTACAGAAAAAATGCTATCTCTGTCTAAAATTTCATCAAAAATGATGGTGTGGAGCATACTATAACCAGCGGCTAAACACAGGCATATTGAGAAAAATGGTGAGATGTCTAATTAGTTATGGTTTACCATATTCCATACCACAGGTTTGGTTAACCCGAAATTAATTCCAAAGCAAACACATAAGAAGAGTGATGCCACCCATACAAGTGACAACGCTCGATCTTAGTGCTAAGAAACACAAGCGCGTTTCTTTTAAATTCAAATTTTCCTTTCCATCCTATCTCGGTGCCATGAAAACCAAAACGTGTGTGCATTTTAGCTCTACAAAATGCATACATGTTTTGTAGAGCTAAAATGTGCACGCATTTTGGTTAAAATCAAATTTACCTTAGGGGTAAGGGGGAGGAGGGAGGTTGGGTGGGTATGGGTTTAGAGAGAATTAGGGTAGTTAGATGGAAGAAGGTGTATGGGTTTGGGGTAGAGAGAGAGATAGGGGGGGGGGGGGGTAAGTGGTAGGGGGAGGGCGATTAGAAGAGATAGAGAGTGAGAGGGGTAGGGGTAGGGGGAGTAGGAGAGATAAAGAGAGGTAGAGGGGTAGGTTTAGGGTAAGTAGGAGAGAGAAAGAGAGGTGTAGAAGGTGTGTTTATGGGTAGGGAGAGTAGGAGGGGGGTTAGGGAGAGAGAGGGCATGTTATGGGTAATGTGTGTGTGAGAGAGAGAGAGAAGCAAGGTTGTTAGGGTGTTGGGGGAGAGAGAGAGAGGGGGTGGGGGTAAGATATAGATGGAGGAGTAAGGGAGAGAAAGAGTGAGAGATGGGTTTATTAGGGGTTAGGGGGAAGAGGGGGGTTGGGGGGGGGGGGTAAGTGGTAGGGGGAGGGCGATTGGAAGAGATAGAGAGTGAGAGGGGTAGGGGTAGGGGGGAGTAGGAGAGATAAAGAGAGGTAGAGGGGTAGTTTTAGGGGAAGTAGGAGAGAGAAAGAGAGGTGTAGAAGGTGTGGTTATGGGTAGGGAGAGTAGGAGGGGGGTTAGGGAGAGAGAGGGCATGTTATGGGTAATGTGTGTGTGAGAGAGAGAGAGAAGCAAGGTTGTTAGGGTGTTGGGGGAGAGACAGAGAGGGGTGGGGGTAAGATATAGATGGAGGAGTAAGGGAGAGAAAGAGTGAGAGATGGGTTTATTAGGGGTTAGGGGGAAGAGGGGGGAGAGATACAGAGATGAGGATGGGGGTTAAAGGTAGTGGGAGGAATAGGGGGGTGATATATTTCCAGAGGTATTTAGTAAGGGTTATGGAGATGAGAGAGAGAGAGAGAGAGAGAGAGAGAGAGGGTGAGGGGAGGGTGTTAGGGGGTTGGGGGTGAGAGAGATGGATAGGGGATACAAGTAGGTGGACGAGTAGAGAGAGAGAGAGCCCAAGGGAAGAGAGGCAGAGGGTGTGGATTATTAGGGGTAGGGGGAGGAGGGGGGTTAGGGAGAGAAAGAGATAGAGATCATGGTGGGGGGAGGAGTAGGGTTGGGGAAGATAAAGAGATAGATATCGAGGTGGGAGGGTGGATAGGGCTTTATGGAGGATTAGGGAAGTTAGAGAGAAGGGAGGTATAGAGAGAGAGAGAGAGATCGGGTGGCAAGGTGTGGTAAGTGGTATGGGGAGTAGAATTAGCAGAGACAAAGAGAGAGGGGTTTAGGGGGAGAGAGAGAGAGAGGAGGGGGTGGTTATGGGTAGGGAGAGTAGGAGAGTGGTTATGGGTAGGGAGAGTGAGAGAGAGAGAGAGGTGGGGAGATTTCTAGGGGTTTAGGGGGGGAGAGAGAGGTGGGGATTAGGTGTAGGTGGAGGATTAACGGAGAGAGGCATCGAGAGAGGCATCAAGAGAGGGGATTGGTGATGGTTAGGAGGGGGGAGAGAGAAAGAAGAGGGGTTTAGTGTTAGGGGGAGGAGTAGGTGTGTGTGTGTGCGAGAGAGAGAGAGAGAGAGAGACAGAGGGAGTGTTAGGGGGTTGAAGGGGAGAGAGAGAGGGGTGGGGGTTAGGTGTAGGTGGAGGGGTATGGAAAAGAGAGAGCAAGACAAGAGGTTAGTAAGGGTTAGAGGGTATATGGGGAGAGAGAGAGAGAGAGAGAGAGGAGGAGGAAGAGGAGGGGATGTTAGAGGTAGGGGGAGGAGTAAGGGGGTGAGAGAGTGAGGGAGGGGGTTAGGGGTTAGGGGTTAGGGAGATGAGGAGAGAGAGAGGGGTGTTAGGGGGTAGAGAGAGAGAGCAAGAGATATGTGGGTGTTAGGGGTAGGTAGAGGAGTAGAGGGGTGTGTGTGTGTGTGTGTGAGAGAGAGAGAGAGAGAGAGAGATAGTTGAGGCTTAATGGGGGAGGGTGCGGGTGATTAAGGGTGGGAGGGAGGAGGAGGGGGGTTGAGGGAGAGATAGAGATAGAGATAGCGGTCGGGGGTGGGGGGGTGGGTAGGGATCTAGGGAGGAATATGGATGTCAAAGAGAAGGAGGTGTAGAGAGAGAGAGAGATGGGCGGTGATAAGTGGTAGTGGGAGGGGGATTAGGGGAGAGAGAGAGAGAGGGCCGGGGGGGGGGTAGGGGGAGTAGGAGAGAGAGAGGGGGGTATAGGAGGTGGTTATGGGTAGTGATAGTGGGAGGGGGGGTGAGGGGTAGTTATAATGTTAGAGAGAGAGGGAAGTTTTAGGGGGGGTGGGGTACATAGAGAGGGGTGGGGTTAAGTGTACATGGAGGAGTAGGGGATAGAGATAGGGAGAGAGGGGGTTAGTAAGGGTTGCGGCGAAGAGGTGAGAGAGAGATAAGTATGAGGAGTGAGAGAGGTGGTTAGTAAGAGTTAAGGGAAATAGAGAAAGAGAGAGAGGAGGAGGAGGAGTATGTGGTGGGGGATAGAGGTAGCGAAAGGAGTAGGGGGTAAGAGTGGGAGAGAGTAAGAGAGTGTTAGGGGATTGGGAGAGATATAAATAAGGTTAGGATTTATGGGTAGGTAGAGGATTATGGGGGGGAGAGAGAGAGAGAGAGAGAGAGAGTGAGGAGGATAAGTGTGGGACTTGTCTTGGTGATGATAATAAATGAGAACATTAAAAATATTTTGATGGCTAGGTATGTAAAATGAGCATATTCCATGAAGAAAGCAAATATGACTTGGTTTGTTAGACTTGGCTTGGTGATGATTTAACATGAAAAAGGTTTGGATGGATAGGTATATAGAATGACACTAAATATTAGTAAGGGTTAGGGGGGAGGGGGCGGGATAGAGAAAGAGAGGAGTAGGGGAGAGAGATAAGGGGGGGGGTTAGGGGTTTAGGGAGGAGTATGGATATTATAGAGAAAGGGGGGTATAGGTGAGGAGTGTGGGTGTTGCGGTTAGAGAGAGAGACAGACAGACAGACAGAGATCAATGGGGTTGGGGGTTTGGGGAGGATTAGGGATATTAGAGAGAAATGGGGGTATAGGTGAGGAGTGTGGGTATTTGGGTTAGAGGGAGAGGGAGAGAGAGAGAGAGAGAGAGGTAAATGGAGAGACATTGGTGGGTGGTAAGGGGTTATAGGTAGAGGCAGAGGGGGTTGTTAAGGGTTTTTAGGTAGAAGTAGAGGGGGGTGTTAGTATATTGGGGTTAAGTGGAGTAGAGGAGAAAGAAAGTGAGAGAAGGGGTTAGTAAGGGTTAGGGGGAGGGAGAGAGAGAGAGACATAGAGACATAGAGAGAGAGAGATAACCAATGGGGTGATGGTGTGTTCAGGTTTGGGGGAGAGAGAGGGGTGGGAGTTAGGTGTAGGTGGAGGAGTAGGGGAGTGAGATAGAGTGAGAAAGGGGGTTAGTAAGAGTTTGGGGGTGAGAGGCGAAATGATATAGAGAGAGAGAGAGGTTTAAGGAGGAGTAGGGTGATTAGAGAGAAAAGGGGGATAGGTAAGGAGTGTGGGTTTTGGGGTTAGAGAGAGAGAGAGAGGTTTGGGGAGGAGTAGGACAATTAGAGAAAAAGGGGGGCATAGGTAAGGAGTGTGGGTATTGGGGTTAGAGAGTGAGAGAGAGAGAGAGATATACATTATGGGGTGGTAAGGAGTTAGAGGTAGAGAGAGAGGGGGTAGTCAAGGGGTTAGAGGTAGAGACATAGGTGGGTGTTAGGAGATTGGGGGTAAGTGGAGAATAGGAGAAAAAGAGTGAGAGAAGGAGTTAGTAAGGGTTAGGGAGAGGATAAAATGGGTGAGAGATAGAGAAAGAGATTAGAGAGGGGGATGTTAGGGTCTCAAGGGGAGAGACAAGGGTAGGTGGAGGGTGTGGGTGATTAGGGGTAGGGGTGGTTAGGGGTTGTGGGGTGTTAGTGAGTTGGAGGGTGCCATGTGGGTGATTAGGGGTAGGGGGTGTTAGGGATTTTGAGAGGCGGTGTTAAGGGGTTAGGGAAGGGGTGTTAGGGAGTTGGATAGGGGTGTTAGGGGGTTCAGGAGGGGTGTTAGGGGTTGGAATTATGGAATAAAATATTCTTTACAAAATGCGTACATGTTTTTGTTCTCCAAAATGCGTGCACGTTTTGGTTCTCCTAGCCTTCATGAATCCCACTTGGATTCCTCGGGATTTCCCAGTCCTATGTTTAATAAAAGCATACACGTTGTTAATTATACAACAAGAACATGTTTTCTAAAACATCCTTTGCATCTAAAAGGTCCCTCATCTTTGTGCGAGGACTCACATTTCATGTAGATACAATATAGTGGGACATTGTTATAATGAATCCCATCTTGAATTCCCATCCAAAAAATTTATATTACTTTAGAGTATTTTAATTCCTCTTATTAGAAGCTTTCATTCTCATTTCTCAAGCTTGGTTAAAGTTGCACAATTATTTCTTGGTTGTATTTGCATATTCTCAATGAAAATACTATAAAGTAAAGAAAATAGTTAACCATTCATAGCATGCATGTGCTAACCCATATCTAATCCAATGGAAAAAGAATAGACAATGAGATACTTTGAAAAGAAATTAATGTTGGAGTTTAATAGAGATCACCTCCATTTCATGGAATTTGTCCAAAAAACCTTAACAATTTGAAGCTCTACTAGAATCCAATAATGAAATATTAATATCAACCCATCCATCTCTAGCTTGTATTCTTTCTCGGGTATTACATTATGAAGAAGCACCAAAAGCCAATTTCTATTTATATTGGCCTTGATTCTTTTATCTTAGAATATGGAAACATTTTAATATCCCCACTTAAATATCAGAGATATTAAATCTACAATTAACTGCAAGAAGGAACTAGTAAAAAATTTTAACTAAAAACCCTTTGATTCGACCTCTCCCAAACACCTACTAAACTGCTCAAATTTGTCCCAAACATCCATGAATGGACCCTAATATCCCAAAAATCACTCAAAGTGATCCCTAGTATACTTATAGTTGTGGTTGGGGAAGCTTTACAGACCAACACTTATGGTTGTATGACCCATTTTTGTAGATTTTACATAGATCAAGCAATGGTTCTTCCTAATTGATCCAAACTCTTCCCCAATAGCTCCAAATCGACTTCAACAGACCCAAATACATGTGAATGAATCTTCAAAATAATTTAGAGAAATTATAATGAATATTTATACACTGATACTTATGATTACACAGTCATTTTTAACTAAGGGTACATTAGCATAATTACAACAATTAGTCGACAGGTAAAATGACCATAACTTGGTCATATGGAAACCTTTTTGAGTGAAATAAAAAGTGTTTCCTATTCGAAATAATTCTCCCAATGCAATAGAATAGGTTTCCGAACCTGAAAACACTCATAAATGGTCAAACCAGGAATTAAGGTTCCCCCCCCAAACCCCAGTGCAATATTGTAAACATGCACAACTATAAAAACTCCAAATGGACACTAAAAGATTACAAGTACACTTAATTTGATCCAAATAGATTAATAATAGATAACAGAGACTCATATGAATGTTCCATACCCGTACACCAATTTTACACAACCATACATTAACAAATATACTAATGGAATTACATATCTATACATAGTTTGACTAGTTTTTACATATTAGACAAAGTATGAGGTAAAACACTGTGATTTTCATTATGAATGGGGAATTTACAGATATTACATAAATGGATGATATAGAACCTCAAAATAAAGAATAAAATATTCTCCCCAATGAATGGAAATAGATACCAAATAACCACAAAGAAAGAGAGGGGAAAATGTTTCTCCAATGAGAAATCTACTTCATTATTGCGCCCTACAGAGGAAATATTTTAACCCCAACTCTTATATATGCATCCTAAAGTGAACCCTCCATCAAATATCAGCAATAATAAACCATTCAAATATCCACCAAGATATAGGGATGACCACAGTTTATCCCTCCTCAAGAAAGAACAGTGCAAAACACTGTTATCCCGAAACACCACAACTTCACACTTTTATTGATTGGAACTTGAACACATCATCAAGAATTAGACACCAGTATTGTATATGAACATAAAAATCTAAAATATTCTCTATATATAAATATGAATGTGACTTCTCCTCTCAATAATTAGCTACATTAAAGCTCAGTGAAGAGATGAGGGTGATCTCCTCCTCTCTACTAGCTAGTGTGGAATATTTCACCATCGAAACTAGTTTACAATTGCAAGGGGCACATATCCCAAGATATAAAGGGGATCATATCCCAATTTATGAAAGCCACAAGAGATCTCTTATTCACAATCAAAATTTCCAAAATATCTTTCCCAAGAGGCCTGCATCCTTCTTATAGACTCCATTGAGCCCTTTCCCCCTCATTTTAGAATTCTCTCACAAAATATTAATAAAATATTAATTAATGATATTTTCATGAGAGAATGATACCTTGGAACTCATTTACTTCCTCTTTAATTTTATTTGAACAAATAATGCTTTCATATTCCTTAGCAATTTGAATTAGAGAGGCTTAGCTTGATTTTGGGGAAGTTACACTATCATGTGGGCCCACTCTCTCCTCTACCACCATCCTTGGTTAATTTAGGACCTGTAACATGTCATAGCCTATCATAAGTTGTCATAGGACTTGATTCTTGTCATAAGCTATCATAATATTATCATAGATGTCATATATTGTCATAGATTTTCTATATTTAGCCTGAGGAGTTACAACTCATGAGATACCTCTTCGTGAAACTTCTTGGGAGTTACAAATTCAAATTTTCTTCTATCGTGAACCTTCTTGCACCTTGGAATTCGAATTTGGATGTGTTTATCTTGATTTTTGGGGAGTTACAACTCATGTGGGTCCCGATTTCCACCTCATATGCACCGTCCTTGTCCCATTTTGACTAATATTGCATTAATAATAAATATTGGACCTCATACATTACAAATTCATGACCCATGCCACCACCTTAATAATTTATCATGAAATTACCAACTAAAATAGGTCATTCCATCCCCTATTCCAATGGAGTGGTCCATAGCAAAAATTTGGGGACATGACAAATATGTCCAATGATTTAACATCCAACTGATGGATAAACATTATAACTATTTACCTTAAAGGATTAATGCATCAAAATTGTAGGCTATAGTTAAATGCATAGTAGTGTAACTCTTATATCATCATATATTAGGGATGGTATCAATGTTCTACCCTCCTTTTCCAACACCACCCCTAGTCTTAAACATTATCAATATGGATGTTACATGTTTCACTTCACTTAGCTGTCTCCATATCAATATATCTACAGATGTATATTTGGGGTATTTGTATTCCATTAGAGGTGTTGAACATGTAATCCAATATGTATTTTCTTATAAAATACATATCTTATTAAAATAATTATAAATGGTGGGCACAAACCATTTGAGTTGGGATCAAGTTTTGTAGGAAATCTTGTAAAAAATTAAGGTTTAGACTTAAGGGTTATTGATATTGTTTCATGTGCATGGATAGGGGTTTCATAGCGAAACTATCAAACCATCTCTTGCACCAAAGCTTGTTTTGCTTGAGTTAAGGGTAAAAAATCTTGTGAGTCATGTTTGAAAGAAACTATGTGGCATGCCAATAATCAATTGGATCTTGTGCATGTGTATTTGTGTGGTCCCATGAAGGCTATATCTATTGTAAAGTAAAAGTATTTCATGACATTCAATTATGAATAAAGTGAGAAATCTTGAGTATATTTCCTGAAGGAGAAGTTCGAAGCATTCAAAATATCAATGTTTCAAATATAAAAAATGTTTTGAATGGTATTGAATGAGATACCTACTATTTAGTGAAGTATAAAAGAAGAGAAAGTAGTAAAAGGCCCAAATGGTATCAAACAACCATTGAGGACGTGAAGTTGTTGACATTGGAATATACCAATGGTGTGAGGCCCTGAGTTAAAGTAAATTAGCTACAATATGGGAGAAGCTTAAGATACACATGAAATTTGCAATTGAACTATGAAACTTATGATGATTGTGCTTACAGAGAATAAGTTGTAAACATATGTATTTAATGAGAAGTTGGAAAAATGGTGAAAATTCATGCAAGGTTAGATGGAATCCACTATGATGAACCATATATGGAATTTTTTGAAGTTTTTGAAAGGAAATCAGTTGGAAATTATGTGACATCCCCATACCCATATCTAGCTAGCAGGAGTGGACATTAACTGAATCGGGGCCTTTAAATTTCTCCCCGTAGCCATAAGTATGAATTTACATCATCTAAAATGCATGTGAAGACATGTAAATAAAAACAAACAACGGAAATAAAATTGATCCACACACACATAGCATGCAATTTCAAGCATAATTGTCACAGGAATATAAATAAAATTAATTTCACATCAAATACATAAGAATACTTATCTTTAAACAAAGAAGATCCAAGCAACTAGTTGTGTAAGAGAAATTTTCCACCCATCCATAAGCACTATGTCCAACATATACTCTTTTTTTAGAGGCCACCCCCAATCTGGGCTATGAGGCCACCGGGGCGAAAGGAAACACCTACAGGCTTTTATCTCTCAACCCACAACCCATTCTGCTCACTATGATTAGCCAAAAATCTCAACTAGAGATTTACAGGGGTCTCACTAAGCCATCACATCCATGGCACTCCTTCCAATGGCCCTGCAAAACAAAAGGATGGAAATTCCCTTCACTAATCCATAGTTCCCTCAGGAAATCCAACTCTTACATTGCTTACCAGTGTCTGCAGTAAGAGGCCAACCTGTTGTATGACAATGGAGAACCTCCTACAACATCAATCCATGGCTTCTGAAGCATCCAAAAGTGGAAGAACTCAATGGGTAAAGGTTCCTATCTTTCCCAGCCTCCATGCTCACTTGCAACCATCTAATTTCCCTTCCAAAAATGCAACTCTGTCTTCAAATTCAAATTTCTGGGTATAAACACAGTATGGTAATGGTCATCAACAACAAATGGGAAACTCTACGTAGTGTATAATCCTGCATGAGAGAATGACAGTGAATGATCCAAAGAGTGTTGAATCCAAGGATATGAGGTAAGGTTGAAAGAAAAATTGACATGGCTTCTGACCATAGAATAAATAGGACAGTTGAAAGCTAACATAATTGTCACAACCCCCATGCTTCATTAAATACATGAAATGAATTTCCCCACCAACCTCACACATTAATTCAATGATTGGTTTTAATAGTCAAAAGAAGGTAATTGGCTTAATTAAAGCACATGGCAGATTTTGGATGAATTATAAGGTTGACACATGGAATCATAGGATTTGATTTCCCCATAGGCCCCTTTCCTCTTCCCCTCTAGTGGAATCATAGCCCCCTTAGTGCTCTTTACACAAACATCTTGTACCATTTTATTAATTTTCAACATAATATTTACATACATTTCGATTTGGCATGACAAGACAATCATATGATCCAAATAAAAATATATACTTCATACATGCCTAGGCATTCACTAGTTGGGCCTTGGCCTTGAGCTCCACACTAGGAATCCATACTAGCATATTTACATCATTTACATAATTTTGATTAAATACATTCCAAGTCAAAATTGGGGTTATTACAATCCTCTCCCCCTTGGAATAACATTGTCCTCGGTGTTTTCTCAAAATCAAAACAAAAACAGGTATGCCTCTTTCATGGCACCCTCCAACTCCCATGTAGTCTCATCGGGACCAAAGTGCTTTCATTGCACCTTTACCTGTTTGATGGCTTAATTCCAAAGCAATGTTACCTTCCTGTCTAGGATTCATAGTGGCTCCATTTGGAACTCTCCCTCGAGTTCCACCTGAATCAAATCCCAATCAATCACATGGTTAGGATCACGATGACATATTTCTTAATCAAAGAAACATGAAAAACATTATCATCTCTATTGTTAACAGACAATGCAATTCTATATGCAACTAATCCTATTATTTCAAGCACTTCAAATTGCCCACAATATCTTGGTGACATCTTGGCACAACTCCCAAAATTCAAGGAACTCTTCCTTGGCCTAACTCTAAGGTATAAACAATTCCCAATGTTGAATTCTCTATGCATTATATTCTTATCTGCCTATCTTGGGCTGCCTTTAAATTCTGCCTAATTTTTTCAACCTCTTGTTCCATTTCCCTAAGCAATTATGTCCCAGCTACAATTATGTTCACTGGATTATCCCATGTCATTGGTGTCCTTCACTTTCTTCCATATAAAACTTCAAATGGACTCATGCCCAATGAATCTTGTTTCCCATTGTTATATGCAAACTCTACCAAGTGTAGATAATCTTCCCACTTGGATAGTTTGTCCATCACATACATACGAAGCATGTCCTTAAGCACCTGATTTACTCTTTCAGTATGTCCATATGTTTGTGGATGGTAGGTAGTGCTAAAATTTAGCTGTGTACCCAAGTCTGCAAAAATATTTTTCCAAAAAATTGAAGTAAATTTGGTATCTCTGTCTGAAATTATTGTCTTAGGTAATCCATGCAATCTGAAAATTTACTTCATAAAAATCCTTGCAATGGAATCTTCTTTATATGCGGATTTAACTGGATTGAAGTGTGTTGATTTTGACAATTTATCCACCACAACCATGATAGAATCATGTTGTCTCACAGTCATTGGCAATCCTGTAATAAAATCCATGGAAATTACTTCCCATTTCCATTCTAGAATTGGAAAAGGATGCAACAAACATGCTGGGTGTGGATATTCAACTTTCACTTGTTGACACTTGATACAATTTAGATATATACTCAACAATATCCTTTTTCATCCCCAGCCAAAAATATTGCTTCCTAGTTGTAGAAATTATTTTATGATATCGTGGGTGAGCAAGATATGGCATTTTATGGATTTCATCCATAACAATTCTCCTCACGTCTGCCACATTTGGAAAATAATTTCTATTTTTATAAATAAGAAGTACATCCTCTTCCAAATGATACCCTTAATACCTTTTTTCAAAATTCTGTTGCTGCAATATTTTCTTTATTTGCACATAAAAATCATCATCAGCAAGAGAATTAGCAATTTGTTGTCTTAAATCTTATTGGCAAGTTGTGATGTTTGCCACATGCATTTCATGCACCTTTCTATTGAGTGCATCATCCACTTTATTTTCTTTACCTTTTATGTGTTTGATTTCAAAATCAAACTCACATAAAAATTCCAACCATCTAGCTTTCCTTGCATTTAATGTTGGTTGCTCAAATAAATATTTCAAACCACAATGGTATGTCCTCAATTAAAACTTTCTTCCCATTAAATATTGTCTCCACATTTTTAAAGCATGAACTATGGCTGCAAGTTCCAAATAATGTGTGGCATAATTATTTTCATAATCTTTTAATTTTCTAGACTCATAACGCACCACATGATTTTCTTGCATGAGAAATCCTCCAAGTCCTTGTTTACATGCATTTGTACACACAACAAATTATTTTTCTAGGTCTGCAATTTTTCGAATTGGAGCACTTGTAAGAAGCTTCTTCAACAATTGGAAGCTTGGGTGAAAACATGAAGTTGGGAAACAATTTTGGCTTATTTTTTACAAAAAAAAACTGCTAATTTTTATGTTTTTCAACTTTGACCTCTTCAAACCCATATCTCCCTTAGGAATTTCAACTTGAAGTAAACACAAAGGTTTTACAGAATTGAATTAGCTTTCTACTTGTATTTTTTTTTTTTTTTTATGGACATATCGTGGGACAAATTTGTTTTCAACCAACGGCATATACTTGAAAATTTTAGGTATGGATAATGAGTGACCTTTGTTGACAATGGTTTTTTGATAGATGGTTATTCATTTTAGGGAAAAAAATTGTATGCTCATAATCTAAACACACTAAACTTGATCCTGGACTATATTTCAAGTTTTTTAAGACTTGGGAACTATTTTTTATTATTTATTGAAATAGTGTATGTTCAGAAAATGGTGCATTATCGACACATATTTTTGTCTTCACATTTTCTTTCAAATGTTACTCTTATCAAACAAACTAAAACCAACCCCTTGAAGAGGACACTTCAAGGAACATCCTTGTATTTTTTTTTAAAAAATTGGCTTCGTCATTGTGATGATAGTGAATTTCCATTGTGACTGATTTTTCAGTCACTTAATTTTTTAATGATAAAGTTTAGTAAAAAAATAGAAAAAAATAGTAATCCTAAATGAAATTGAAAAACAATTATATTACTAGAAATTATATTGAATGGTGAATCTACTGGTATAAACTCCAACATGTAATTCTCATGTTTTGCAGTGGTTCGACCTTGTTAAAGTGACACATTTCTGAATTCTACAGAAATGGTGCTGGAATTGTTGACCAGAAACTCTCGGACGACAAAATGTCTTCCAAATTCTTGGCCCAGATTTTAGTTCAGACTCTCATCCAAAAGTTTTTTTTAAAATACAGTGTGGCGATTGGTTCAAACTCTCGGCCTAGAGTTTTTTTAAACTCTCGGCCTAGAGTTTTTTTAAACTCTCGGCCCAGAGTTTGAGCTCTCAAAACTCTCGGCCTAGAGTTTGAGTTTGACTTTTTTTCGCGTGATCATCCACTCGCGCTCCATTTTTTTCACTCTGTTTGTCACCAAAGTGTTTCCCAGGTTCGCGATTTCACCCTTTCCTCAAATTTGTGTCCATTCAAACTTTATTCCCTTCTTTTCCAAGGAAGTGATTGGGTGTGCAACCTTGGATAATCCTTCAATAAATATTCTATAGTAACCATCAAAACCCATAAAATATCTCACATCTGTCACATTATTTGGATTTGGCCAATTCATAATGGCTTCAATAGTTTTCGAATCCACTGATAATCCTTCCTCTGAAATAATGTGGCCCAAATAATGAATTATATTTCTTTAAAATTCACATTTTCTTAGCTTTGCATACAACTTATGCTCCCTTAACAATTGAAAAGCCATTCTCAAATGTTCTTTATGCTCCTCTTCATTCTTAGAGTAAATAAGAATGTCATCTAGAAAAACAAGAACAAACTTGTCCAAATATTTGTGGAAAATGCTATTCATGAGACACATGAAGGTAGCTGGTGCATTACTGAGACCAAATGACACCACTACAAATTCATATTGTCCATACATTGTTCTAAAGGTCGTCTTGGGAATATCTTCTTCTTTGATCCTTACTTGATGGTAACCAGACCTCAAGTCTATCTTTGAAAATACATTTTCTCCTCTCATTTGATAAAAACGATCATCAATTCGAGGCAATGGGTACTTGTTCTTCACTGTCACCTTATTCAACTTCCTATAATCAATGCATAGCCTGATTGTACCATATTTATTTTCCACAAATAATGCAAGTGCTCCCCATGGAGACACACTTGGCCTTATGTATTTCTTTTCCAATAATTCTTGCAATTGCATTTTCAACTCTAATAATTATGGTGTGCTAATTATGTAAGGTGTCTTAGACACTGGTGCAGCTCCCGACACAAGATCAATTGTGAAATCAATGTCCCTCTTGGGGGGTATTCCTGGCACTTCCTCGGGAAACACATCCTTGAACTCTTGTAGTACATGATAATCCTCTAATTTTGGAATTTCATTTTTTGATTTGTCCAATATATGGGCTGCAGACAATTGGAAACCTTTCCTACAAAAATTCTTTAACTGCATGGCTGAAATATGCCTAACAAAAATTTTCTTTGGAATTCCTTTCACAACCCTTGGGTTTCCTTCATCATCATTGCACTCAAAACCCTTGTGTCGCATGCTATTTTAACTCTATGTACTTCCAACCAATCCATTCCAATGAGAATGTCATATGAACCAAGTGGTAAAACATTCATATTTGCACAAATGGACAGTCCACCCATTTCTAATGGACAATTCTCCACCATTTCACTAATTTTCCTCTTGATTCATGTGGCTAGTTGAACCAACCATGTCTTACTATGCTTTGTTATCTTAAAAGCACAAATCTCAACAATTTTAGGACTGATATAACTGTGAGTAGATCCAAGTCAATCAAAATAGAAATAGATTGCTTAGCAATCTTACCTTCAACCTCAACCAAAGTTGATTGATGATCTGCTTGGTGGTCCTCTAGTGCTGCATAAATCCTAGGGATAGTCCTTGCCACTTGACCCACTGTTTCAGCCTCTTGGATGTTGTGAACTTGTTTTTCACTCCCATTTCTATGTGTACAATTTCTAAGAAAATGATCCTGTCCACATCCACAACATTGAAGTGGTTCTCTTGTTTTGTCTCCCATCATCTTAGAAGGATTTTCCACAACTTGTGGTGTATTCCTTGGTTGATTTCTGAAATGAGGAGGCTTGAACCGCTTCTTCCTTTGCTCAAACTTTTCATTCTTCTTTTCCCTCCATGCCTTATGGAAATTTGGCTTGCTTTTGGATTGATCATAACAATACTTATCCTTTCTTATGTTCTCATCTAGAGTTTGAGGCTAATCAAACTCAATTATATCCTTGTCGGATTGAGGCAACCCACTTAGAAAACGATGAATTTTGACTTTATCATCCCTGATATACTTGACATACCTCAACAAATCCAAAATTTTATTTGCATACTCCTCCATAGTAATTTGTCCCAACTTCAACTCATGGAATTCTTAGAGTCAGATGGCTTAGTAGAAGATATTTCTGGAGTATATGACCTATCTTTAGAAATCATTTTTGAACTATGGGACCTCTTGTGAGAATTCCTTCTTGAGATACTCCGACTCTTATCCTTATTTTCATAATGATGTCCATATTTAATCTTCATTTGAATGTCCGTCAGACTTTGGAGCATAGCTGCATTCAGCTGATTTTTCTCTTCTTGAGCTCTAAGCAGGCTCTCATTGTCTTCTCTACAACTCTGCAACTCCACCCTTAGGATCCTCATGGTATCTTCAATGTATGTGGGAGTCACTTGGTATCTCCTACCATTGGATACTGTCTCTTCATTCTCAATCTGTATATTTTCTCCCATTGCATTTGCCTCAACTTCATAAGGATCCTGTGCATCATCTATGATCATGACCTTCTTGGCCCAACCAAGATCAGAGGTTTCTAAATTGAACTATACTCACTGATAACCCTTTTACAGTCACTGATATGAGTATGAATCTTCAAAAGTGTTGATATAAATACATTTTTTATATTTATTACAAAATAAAACTCAATTTTCATATATTCTGGAAATTACCCATATTGACAATTTTTGTCAACCATGGCTACATGCACTTTTCTAATCAAACTATAGAAGCATATAAATCACCAATTCAGAATTGGACACTGTAAACCCCTTCCCCATTGGACAAGATTTCCAATGACTATAATATTATTCAATTCTGAACTCTGAGCACAAAGTTACAGTCTTTGGAAATTGTCAATTTGGCCCAAATCCTGCACTTTGCATGTAGGTGCATTTAACCCAAATGGCCAACTTCATACATCTGCAGAAGATCATCTATGGGGAAATAGAACAACTTATCTATTGGATTAGATAATACATACAACCAGGATTACTTAGAAATTTTCAGTTCCCTAAACTAATGTCCCAGTAACCTGCTATAAACTTCTGGAATTGACTACTTCTGCCATTTTTCATCATCTCCAGACTTAGAAAATTTTGCATCCCTGTAGCATCCACCCTCATAGTCCAGAATGACCAAATTTATGTTGCTCCAATGGCCGCTTCTAAACCCCGAATCCCACCTTGTTGATACAAAAAATGAAAATGGGGGTAAAGGGGGATTTTGTAATTAAATCAATTTTGCTTCATTTTTTTTGTAATTAAATCAATTTTGCTTCATTTTTTTTGTAATTAAATCAGTTTCACGCAATCTGTAGCATAAGAAAAATATAATTTTCGATGACCTAGAAAGATCCTGACATGGCTTGAAAAATCCCTTTCCATGTATCAAACAAGACTACCTATCACTCTGGGACACGGCCATGTAACCTTCCTCCACCACTAAGCTTCCACACCACCATCCTCAAGTGGGAGCACGTCGACGGTTTTCCTTTTTACCATAGGCGGTAATGCGTCCTCTTGAAGAAATTTTGGAAAACTGCTCTTGTGGACACGTGGTCAATCGAAATAGACCATGCATCCTGGGCAATTTTGGGAACAACACACCCATCATCCCATTTTATCCACCGTGTACTTTATCAATGCGCGATGAGTCTTAGTCATTGATCTTCGATATGATCTAACAACCAGATCTCCACTCGCCTTCTATTAACCACCGCACACTTTTGCAAGGCGCGGTGATTCATGACTGTTTATCTTCCTCCTCATCCAACGACCAGATCTTCATCCTCCCACTATTAACCATGGCACAGGTTCCCAAGGCACGGTGATCCCCGACCATCAATTTTCCCTTCCATCGAATGGTCAGATCTTCACCCACCCCACACTTCCTCTGTGCTTCATCTTGGGAAACCTTCTTGTGTGCGATTCGGATGTGAAAAATCCTCATCATGCCTCCTTCCCACGTGGATCCTCTACATCAGCCATCCATGTGGCATAGATGGGGCCCACCTAAAATTAGAAAAATGATTGAAATTTCGAATTTACATGAAATTTTAATTCCTCACTGAGGGGATTGCAAACAAATTGACAATGCCCCCTTAATCGTCACTTAACATAACCCGACATCTATAGGATTATTTCACCCGCAACTTGTGCTTTTTCTTTTAATTGTGAATTCACGACCCATACAGCTCCAGTGTTATAACCAGAAGCTATGATACCACTCTGTGACATCCTCATCCCCTTATCTAGCTGGCAGGAGGGGACATTGACTTAATCAGGACCTTTAAATTTCTCCCCATAGCCATAATTACAAATTTACAACATCTAAAATGCATGTGCAGACATGTAAATAAAAAAAACTCAGCGGAAATAAATTTGATCCGCACACACATAACATGAAATTTCAAGCATAATTGTTACGGGCATATAAATAAAAATCATGTCACATCAAATACATAAGAATACTTATCTTTAAACAAATAATATCCAAGCAATTGGCTATGTAAAAGCAATTTTCCACCTAGCCATAAGCACTCTATCAAGCATAAACTCTTTATGCTGAGAGGCCACCCCCAAGCTGGGCTATGAGGCCACCAAGGTGAAAGGAAACACCTACATGCTTCTATCAGCTCTATATATAGTATACTCACATATATATTACATATGATGAAAAATAGAGTGCCTAGAACAAACAAAACACATTTGTCTAGTTCTCATGTGATCACTATTTCTTATTGTGAACAAACACCAAAGTAGTTGAGATTATAATATTCAATTCTCAATTACAAGTTTGGTGTCCTTCTGCACACCCAAAATATATATTAGCCTCTTTTGACCTCTCTCCACCTCCGGCATGCATTGGTAGATGTTGGTTTTTACATGTTGGCCAATAAGCTATTTTAAAATGCCTAATATTTTTCTCTTTTGGATTTGTTGGGGGGATATTTGAAACAAGAAAATATAACTTCCATGAGTGCATGTTGAAATCTTTGTGGTTGTTGTAGAACGGTTGTTGCGATGAAACGTCTTGAAACATCACTTGGTCTTAGTAAAGGTTTTGAAATTAACATGAAAGGGATGAAATATGCAAAAGAATACCTTGTTTGAGGTCTAATGTAGAACATGTTTTGAAGGACAATTTTCTAAAGGTTACCAACATATTATGCTAAACATTTAGGGTTTTTATTTACAGAATTACTAGCAAAAGTTCTCTATATAGATCTATATAACCATTTTTTTATCTTATATAGTGGTAAAAGTCTTCATCCGCGGGAATCTATCCCAAGGCATTAATGTTGTTATGATGGTCACTCATGGTTTTGATATTTTGAAGGAAGAGACTTGAACTCCATAACCCTCAGGAAAATCATGTAGCAAACTCATGTGACATGGCTTCATTCTCAACCTAGTACCTTTTCGTCAACATCTAAGACACAAAACAATGTTCTACATGACAATTAAGAGATCATTGTGGTGGTCATTTCTTTAGAAAAATATGAGGCATATAAAAATTTGTTTGCACAAAATATATGCCACACATGTGTCCCAGTATTAGAAACATTTGATTCAAATATGTTTTTGTATGGGGGAAGGAAGAGGGTTTCATTTTTCATATAGATTTTAAGTAGTAGAGACTTGGGATCAATAATATAAAAGCTCTTTTGTATTTTTAATTTTTCATTTGTCTTGGGATATTGCTCTAGATTTTCATAGCGGATGGTTGAACTTGTTTTACTTTGAGGTAAAATAATGAATTTGTCTTTCGTTTTTGTAGAATAAGGATAGCTTATTCCTTCTTTCTAATGCTCATGAATATTTGATTGTAAGAGATAGGTTTCGCTCTTTTCTGATTTGATGTTCTTGATTTATTCAATTGAATCCATATATATACATGATTTACTAACCTAGGAAACAACTAGGATAGCCATGTCCTCTTGGTTTTTATGTAGGGACCTTTAGGTGGAAGACAAGCTTATTGGAAGACCTCATTGAGCAAGGGGAAATATAGCCAAGGCCTCCAACTCTTTTGAATTAGTTGTGGACATATACTACTTGAAGGGAGGAGCAACTCCACAACCCCATGATATTCAACAAAAGGCCCTAATCTGCTTAAACTCTATCTCTATCTATCTAGGACTTCAGTTTCTCATTCTACTTTCTTCAAATACTTGTCTAAGGGATCATTGTAAAAATTTATCTCAATATTGATACAAACTAGCCTCTCAAAAAGGCCATTGTAATAACTAACCAACATCTAATGGAAGAACTAACTCACTAACACTACTAACTCATGGTGATGTGGTCTCTTGATTTTTTGTTTTACATGATTGATTAGCTTAGGTTCATTTCATAAGTATTTGATGATGCTACTTTTTTTTTATAGATAATTTTGGTTAAGTAGATAAACACTTGATTATGATTTGAAATGTTACACTCACACACACATTGGAAAGTATATCTTTCTAAGTATGTTTCATGGTTACACAATGTGCCTTGGTTAATAACTTGTGCAATTAAACATGCTTCACTAGTTTGGATCAATACTCCACAATGATGAAATCTCTCATAATAATTATATTGTTCTCGCATGTACTCATATGATGCTTTGAATAGTGCATTTTTGTTGACTTCCCTCATGATGCTTTGAGAATCTTTTTCTAATATCTTGATCACACTTAAGCTTGTGATTGCAATCATGAATGACAAATCTTAATTCATTGCAATATCAATATGTTTACATAATTCTTCAATGTTTTCCTTATGATTTGACATCTATATCACAGTGATATTGATGATCATAACTTGTTACTTTTATAGTTGGTAAATGAACTTATTATTTGGCAATTTTATGACTATTAGCACTAGTACAAAATGAGAAATTAACGACTAAAAAAATGACTAAAATTTGACTATAAACGACTATTTTTGAGTCGGTGACTAATAGTATCCGATTTCCACTATCTTATCTCTAGTCGTATTTCACTAGTCATTAATTGGTTGACTTATTAGTCATTGATTTAGTCATTGATAGTCACTGATTAAGTCATTGATTTAGTCACTGATACTCACTGATTTAGTCATTGATACTCACTGATTTAGTCATTGATTGTCGCAATTAATGACCAAATATACGACTAAATAAACTACTAGATGATAACATATTAATGACTAAGCTAAATACAATTAAACGTTAGTCGCGCTATAAGATACTAGAAATTAGCTACTAATAGTTGTATATATCCGAATTTAGTCATTTTCTTAGTCACTAATTTATGATAGGGTACGGAGGAATCGAACCACCAATCTCCTACCTATAATTATGCAGGTGCTCTACCATTGAGCTAGCACCCTTTAAGAAGTAGTTATTGCTTGACAATGATGATATTCAAACAAATTTTGCATGGGAACAAAATGAATGTCAAACATATTCAAGAAAAATGCTTCAAGTACTAAAAGAATTCTAAGATATAGCAGTTCAACTGTGACAATGATGAAAATTCAAAGAAGAATGATCTTACAAACTACGCATGAGTACAATAACCCATGGTTGTACAAATTATCAGGAATAAATTTGTTTTAATTGTCTATCAATTGTTGATCTCTCAACAGCTAGAGACGTTTTCCTGTCTGAGATCCAAAATACATACAATTATCTTCAACTTCACTTCTTCAAAACTAGTTGTAGTAAAAATTATTCTAGGAATTGTCTTATGAGCAACAACCACTTTTTTGAACAACAACTTTCCCTTTCATTTGTACAGTAGCAGTTCTGCTACTATTCATTTGTACCTACTAGAACTTTGTAAATAACAAACAAAATGCAATTTGGGTGTCCTCAAAACACTATAATACGATATACTCTCTTAAGGATAGATGTTCACACCAACTCTCTACGGATGGATGATGATCTTGGGGCATCTTTAACATACTCTTCCATTGCAAAAATGAATGATGTTGGTGGTTGTTCATTCAGTAATTTGATTCACAAGAACCAAAGTAAGTATCACACAGAACCATGCACATCTGTAATGACCAGCTACATGCCATTACACTAAAACGTTGCACTGAACATGATGACAAAGTTCACAATTATCTGTATCTATTCAAGTGTAGGAAATTTAAATCCACGTCCAAGGTCAAGACCTTTGCAAAGTTCATAGAACTCTGATAATTTTTCAGCCTACCATGCCAATGGAACAAATAATTGCAATAAAGTTATTTTATTCGTCACGGGTGACACAAAGTGATATTCATTCCACATTTCAGAAATGATGTTAGAAAATTTGTTTCTTTAAATTAAACATGCTGGAAAAGAATAGGAATGGTAGGTGTATACAACGAGAGAAGGTAATGATGATAAAATTAAACACTTCAAATATGTTTAGAGGGAATTCCACTGAAGCAAATGCTTTTAAAAAAAGTAATGTTGGATCACAATCATCCTAGAGAACAAAATAGGAGTTATATGGGACTGTTTTGACATGGTTTGAAACTAAAGACATCAATTAGAACACTTTTGGAACAAGAAATTTCCAACCATACCTATTTACCAGCTCGCCTATAGATATCAAGTGCCTTAATAGCATCATGGCATTGCATTTCAAAGAACTGCAGGTAGACAATTGCAGTTATCAGAGCTATAGATCAATTATAATTAAGATGCGATGCTAATTAAACATTTAAACCATAACATTTCCTACCTTGTCAACAAGGTTGATTGTGGCATCATTAATTGCAGTGTAAAGTTTAATGCTCTCTCTAGAAACCTGCAGCATTGTGCAAAAGGAAAATAAGTATACCCATCATAAAGTACGGCATCAACTTTAGCAAGTGAAACTACTTTCTTTATGCAAGACAACAAATCAATTTTAACCAAAAAAGAGTGAAGATGCCACAAACCGCTGTGAGTGCATACTGTATCACATGATTGGATATAGTTGCCCCTTCTGGTTGCACATATTTAGATTATTAAATTAGCAACCATACACAACAGTATGTAGTGCTTTCGATCCAAAATCACACTGAAAGGACATATAACTCAAAAGCACATAATACAAGTAGCCAGCCTCCAAAATTACAGAGTTACTATATATTTCACAATAGTGACTCGGATGTAAATACCTGGCATGCCATTAGGCAATAAAGATATTGGTGCAAAGCAGTAAATTGTTCTAGTAGTTCAACAGTATCTAGTTTCCTAGTTATCTGCATCACAAATAACCCAGAGTCTACTGATTAGAATTTTCTATTTTTGGTCCATAACAAGTTGAGCATTTGGTTTAATATAAGCAAAGGAAATAACTGCAGCTAATGGGCACCCAAAAAGAAAAAATGCATAAAGGACATGTACCCGAACGTAAACTAGTAGATCTAAAAAAACATCTAATGGAGATTTACGTAAGTTACCAGTATTCGGACAGAGATGTTTTTTAAACCCAGGATAGCTAGGATAGGTATACGGTGGGGAAATGGCAAGTACAAACAATATAAATATATTTTGTATAATTTTTAAAAATAGAATTCATATAAAAGTTAAAGAATATATATATATATATATATATATATATTTAAAAATATTTGTAATATAACTTATATTGAGGGCCAAACTTTATTAACATTCTAATTGGGGTTAATTTATTACAAATATATTAAACTAATATCCATATATCAAAATACTATTCACTAAACATTCAAAACTTATACATCGCATCGACATTATTGTATTTGCAAGCTCAACCAAATGCTATATGCTAAATTGTTACACAAAATTCATTTTAAAACGATTTAAGGTCTGTACATATTGCAAGGATATTTAACCTAGAAGCTGGTTGTGTCTATCTTATATACATGAACAAAAATTTCCTCACATACAACACCAACAACAACACTCATAATTGTAGCAATAACACCATACAACACACCCAACAAACGACTTACAAACTTTAGGAACTGTTCATCATTTCATTGTAAATAAAACTAGCAACAACATTAATAATATTAATGAAATATCTAACTACTATAACGCAATGCATACATGGATAACCTGAGATGTAAAGGATTGCTTACCAAGCGCTCTGTTTGAATGTCATATTTCAGTACACGGTAGCATTCCAATCTTTCTTCGAGGAACAATGCATATGAACGAACCCATGCTGAATAGTCCCAAGATAAGAATAAATCCACAACCATTTCTAAGTCGATACCACTTAAGAAAGGATTTAAAACAATGGGAGTAGGAGCTACTGGAAAAAAAAATACCATTTGGACTAGAATCGTCCTTGAAGTAAGATAAATTAAGAATGTGTCCCCTGGATCTACTATAATTGATCAGTTCCTCCCGAAACGTGGGATCAACCTCTTTCAAAGCTCGATGGATAACAATTAAGGTTTTTAACGCAACCTAAAACACAGCCAATAATCAATTAAAGTTATTAAGAATCAGACCAAACTAATCCAAAAACAAATGTAACTCCAGTTTTACTTTTCACTGCAAATTGAAAGCTATAGTATATTCAAAAATCAATTGGGACTTTGACAACTTCAGTATCACAATAAAAAAATTCTTTTAAAAAGCAGAATATTAGCATCACAATAACATTCCTTTTCCCTTCCTTATATATTGAAATCTACAGTACATTCAAATCATAAATTTCTATGGTGAATACCACACAGACTTCAACTATAATGTAAACTAATATGAAATCTTCCATATTATACCAGACTTTGAAAAGGCATTGGAGCGAAGGACAGATAAAAACACCTAATTCACATAAAGACTACTTGAATCAATTGTTCTGCTCAAGTGGTAACTGCAACCACATACAACCTCTAATGCCTTTTAGAATTCCAGCACATGTACAAAGTGCAATTGAGGCATCGGAGTTTCACTTTGACCACTTTACTGGCAGATTAACAACTAGAAAAGAGACCAATCCTACTAGACTGTCAACTAGTCTAAATTCCATTTCCCAAATACCAATTAAGTCAAGGCTTGCACATTACTGCCCAATTGTGTGTATTGGAAAGACGTCTTGCAAGAGCATGGATGCAATATGCTACATCTACACAAGGCCTTGTAGCCGACGTGGCTACAAAAATAACTGCCCAAAAGATAAAGATCATCAGATATTAGACCTATACATCTTGCTTGGAAATCAAATTGTAGAGTTTAAAAATCCATACAAAATCACAGTGTAATGTCTAGCAGCGAACCGCCCATTGATGTAAAAATGCCTATTGTGCCCCTTGATAGTGGGAGATTAAGTTAAATATGGTCCATGGTTGGGCAGGGTTGATGATGTAGTCCAAAATGTAATAGTCTCGTTTGATGACAATGAAAAGTGCAAGACAAAGAGGGATGATCTTGGATTCCTCATCCCAATATGTCATAATCTAGTAGAAGATTAGGATTATCCTTATTATCCATATCAACGTGTTCATGGCAGTTCATCTATAGTTTTCAAGATTGTTCAAAGGTTGCAAATTGTTTTTGTGTTCTTTTTGTCAACCTACTAATCTCCATACCCCAACTTCATATCTTTCGTAGTTTGTGACTAACTTAGATGCCAACAAGCTCTTCATCCTCTTGGAATTGGTCTCAAGAATATGATAAGTTTTGAAGAACAACATAGGCCTCCTTTTTTTTATGTATCTCAATGTTTAGCAATTATTAGACTCTTGTAATATTAAAGCCACAAATTCACCTTTAGTGGGTTGGAGGAATATTTGTGAGATTTATGTATCTCAATGCTTAGCAATTAAAGCCACAAGCTAAAATCACTTGTAATATTAGAGCCATGAGTCCAAATACCACTGGCACATCTAACTTCAAAATCACAAGTATCAAATCCACTGTGAAAAGCTGCAAAGAAGACAGCTTGGGATCATGTAAAAAGGATGGTAAATTACTAGTCATGAGGAGAGGGGAGAATTCAAAAAGTTGGAAAAAACAGTAAATCCACCTGCAAATTGATAGAATATTTAAGCTATGTCAAGCCAATAGATAGAACTAATCAAATGCTTCAAAATGAATCTGGCATATACTTGTCTCCACTACTGAAACAAAGATTACAGTAAATAAATTATAACAGGAAACTATTGATGAGTCATGAACTATTGTGCATAGAAAATTAGAGAGTGAGAGAGAATGAAATTGAAACCACATCACACCTTTACAGATGATGGATAAGGTGGCAATGGATCAGGAGCGTGTAAGTCTGTGGCTAAAATTAATCCCAGTGCCTCATGCAGCTGTACTGTGACAAGTTCCAAGCACTTTGTGATGCTCAGCACAATATGTGTAGCATCCTCCACTGAAAGCATTGTAGACGGTGGGCCCATATCCACTTCTTTTTGAAATGTATGGTACTCTGCCATGGTCAATAGGACATCAATATTGCATAGAAATTTTAAATTCGTCCCAAGTTTTACTTTAGTCCAATTTTGTCACAGATCTGCAGAAATAGAGAATGGATCAGCAATCAGATATAAAGTTATCTCTGAGAAAAAAAAATTCATATAAATCAGTCTATACATTATAATGATTCTATAATAGATCTGAATCTAATCGAATGCAGATCGGTTCCTCTGTAAAATTTCAATGACAACGGCGTTGTGTCAATCTCCAGCTGAATGACTTGTTTCCAAGTGACAGTCAACCAAATGCTTCAATAAAATGTATTTGCTTTGCCATAGCTTAAAGGTTGTAGTCAATGTGATGAATACTTTAAGTTGGTCAACAATGGGTAAAATCTAGGAGGAGTAATGAATCCAAGGTTGAAAATGCATATGATTTGCCACAACTTAAAGGTTGTAGTCAATGTGATGAATACTTTAAGTTGGTCAACAATGGGTAAAATCTAGGAGGAGTAATGAATCCAAGGTTGAAAGAGCCTCTAGGAATATAGGATCAATAGAATTAGATCCTACCACCACAGTATTTTGCTGCTGCTAACTAGGAGTATGTGCAGGAACACTATGACTGCTCTCCCTGGCAATTTTCAGCTGGGTTGATTCTCTATTATTATTTTCATCTTGCACACCTTCCATATTTCCTGATGCATCAATCTGTCCGAGGTTTCCAGATCCATCAGCACTTCCAAGCTGTGAACGATTTCACCTAATGTTGCACCACTACCACTACTATCTTGGCTCATAGATTCAACATCACACATGACTCGCTCATTGCGCTCATCTTGCATCTCAAGGTCATGGTGAACAGCACTTGTAGTCTGAGTTCCTTGTTCCATAGAAGCCTGTTGCAAAGGTTGGGTTGAAGTAGTGTTTGTATTACTAGCACTATTATCTTCAATATGGGATTGGTCACGTTCCTCAGTTCTCTGTGTATCATTTTCTTGTGATTGTAGAGTTTCTGTCATTCTATTCCCATCATCTATAGCTTGTGAGGGAGTAGCTTCACCTTTTTCCTGTGATCTGGTGGTATCATGGGCCTAATCTGATGGAGTATCATCAACTGGCTGAGACCTTTGTAACTGAGAAACAAACTACTCCTCAATCCCTAATTCTATTGTAGTGCCACTCATTCCTCTAAGTTGTTGACTATCATCAGCCCAGCTACTCAAACGATTTCCTGGCCAACCACTTCGAAGTGTTCGGAAGATAGAATCCAGATGGGATGGAGCTGAATCACTTCCAATATTTGTCTCTGTGACAAGCCTATCATTCTCTGCAGTCATAGACACATTATATTATATGTGTACTTAAACTCTGAATTCTAAAGTTTAAACAAGGAAAAACATTATTATAATCTATCAATTGTTCAATGACCAGAAATGTTAAAAATTACCTATTGCTCGACGGCGCACTGATCTAGATGGGGCAAATGGTCCAATGAGAAGTGGATGTTGAAATGCAGTTCCACGGTCCTCAGTCCTTCCAAGAAGATTATAGATAGAGGTAGTCCGTCCCTGTCACCGATTTGCCCCAAAAACTTCTTCAATAGGCATCACATGAAATGGATCTGACGGAAAATCACCTTCAGCTCGACCAAGCTCTTCAAAATGGTCAAACACATTCATCCCATCCTCCAATATCAATATAAGGTTATTCTCATCATCAGCCTCATATTCTTCATCTTCCAAGATATCATCCTCATCATAATCCTCACCAAGTTCATTAACATCATGGTCATCATGGTCAGCATCTGGATGTGACAAGTGATGAAAATCATCCTCATCTTCTTCCTCTTCCTCTTCATCCTCATCTTTTGCATCTTCTTCTCCACCATCCCCACTCATCTCCTCTTATTCATCCTCGTCCACTAAACTATATTTCCCACCATGTTCAATGCGAAAACTCACAACCACATTAACATCTTCCTCAACACCCTCATTCATAAAATCCTCTTCGGACTCCATCATCAGATTTCCAACAGCTTGGACAGATGTCATTGCATCGTGGGAAGATTCCATTTGGTCAGACTCTGCTTCATTCTGATGAGAATGAACAATTGTGTCTGCTGATGGTGCTTCTTCATTCTCTCTTTCATTTTGGCGTTGATGCACATTGGAGCCAGAAACTCCAAAATTGTTACTTTTGTGTTGAGCATCTTCATGACCTTGTACATGTTCCACAGTTAAGGACTCCAAGGCCTTCACATTTTCCATGGCCTTGTACATGTTCCACAGTTAAGCTCTACATTGTTTGAGTGAACATTTCTAAGGGATTCTTCTGCCCTTGCCCTTGAGAAACCCATTTCAACAATCATTCAAATTGATGAATCATTAGGAGGTGGTCCAACAGCTTGAGTAGATGAATTACTGCCTCCAGTAGCTTTCAACACATTTTCATCAACTCCAGAATAGACATGCTTCATGATGGAACAGACTGAAGTAATGAAATCCACACTGCACTGGGGAAATAAGGGATGATTCCAGAGAGGCCGAGCTACCTTCAAGACCTGGGACTGTAATACCTTAGCAAAGTTTTCTGGATCTTTTGGCAGAGAAATGGTCCCATTAGCAACAGGCTGCACTAGGAAATGTGATGAGGAAGACCCCAAGATGCAAGAAGGTGTGGCTAGGTGGTCCATCATCCCAACATAAGTTACTAGTGTACCAAATATCCAGGTCTTGTCATTTTAATCATTATTGACACTGTCTGTTTCCGAGTAATTGACTAGTAGCTTCAAATGTAGTTAGTATCAACTTTAACACACCATGAGCATAAAATCTATTTAACAAAACAGGGTTACATGATTTTGTAGCAACCTATCAAGGCTTGGGACAAATATCAAAATTCAATATCAACATGTATGTATCACTTGACAATTTATACATATTATATATCATTGTATTTTCATATTTATGTGGGAATGTGTTTCTTTGATGTAGTTGCTTTAGATATTTATAAAAATAAAAAAGTTGAATATCTTCAATTTTTTATGTTTGCCAATTTTTTCCCTGATATAATCAAACCTCAAAGGAGCATTCATATGATCCTTTTCATTAAGGGGCATTCTAACTCAATTCTAGTTATTTGGTTGCGATGGGGAATGTTGCTACAACTCACGAATACAAAGCATGGAAGGAATGATTAAATGTTACAGATTCAATGATGGTAATTTGGGATAGGTTTCCATTTCTCATAATAACATTAGTTATGTACTTCCATCATTGGTGTTGTTTGGTGTGCATTGTCCCTCCGTCATTGGTGTTGGATGGTGTGCATATTAGGCTCCTAGAATTCCCCTTTCCAACATCATAAAGGGGAAATCAATTATGCAACAAATCCTCTCAGATGTGCAAAGCTCATTGTAGATGTTTCACTAAAAATAAAATAGAAATAAAGCATTTAGAATGATCAGTACTATTGCTTCCCAGATTTTGATGATGTAATGCCCAAATTTCCTAGAACATGTCCATACTAGGTGCAAGGTTGTTGTAGTGGATTCTCCTTGACATAGGCTTCCCAGAATGCTTTAGGGCATACTGATACATTCCCAAATTCACAAATTCATCCCATAACTTATTTTTAGTGCTGTTTGATGCCCAAAATTCATAATGACTACAACTACAATGCCCAAGATGACTACTTACATGTTTAGAATTGTTTTTCTTTCCTTCTTAGCCTTTTTAAAAGGCCTATAAATTCCCATAATTGACTTATGAGTTCCCAAACCTGTTGATGGATGTTGTAGGTGATTGTTCCAGGATTGCCTAGGTTTGCAATCTCAGCCCAAAATTGCTCATTTCTGCTAAGATTTAATATGCTAAGACAATAGCATATACAGGATCACTGAAAGAACAACAAGCACAGCATAAACACAAGAGACACAGATTTATCTTGGGAAACCCTCATGGGGTAGAAAACCCAGCAAAGATTCCTCAATATAGATGACCAGCAAATACAAATATGTAAACCCTAGACATGAGCTCCTTCTCCTCCATAGTAGATCTCTCCCTCACCTATGTGCCAATCACAAGTGAGTGTAATGTGTGTTAAATGAGGAACACATGTCCCCTATTTATACACAACTCCGACTTGTCTTTTACACAAGCTAGGTCGGCCCCAACTTAACCACTTTACATAATGTGACAAGGCCGACCCTACTAGGGTGGTCTAATAACCCTTTAACCCACATAACACATACAAGGCCGACCCCCACTAGGGAAGTCTAATAACCCAAGTTACCACATTATCCACGGAGGAATAAAACATCTCTGGATATACAATAAGGTCTTCACGGAGGAATGAAACATCTCTGGAATAATAAAGTACAAATATAATATTCTTAGAAGTTACAATATTTCAACACTCCCCCTTAATGAGAAGGATATTATAACAACATCTGTAGGAGCAAGGAGTCATCAACATCATACATGATACATCTATAAATCATTGGAAGATTTCTTTATACGTCATCAGTCACTCAAGCAGTTACTGGAACATCTTCAATGCTGGAACATCATCATCTTCAGTATTGAATCTTCATCTTCTGCAGCACTTGAACAGCTACAACAACATCAACATCTGGATCCTCACAATCAATAGCATCGTCATGTCACGATCAACAACATCATCATCTAGATCATCACGATCAACGGCATCGTCATCTAGATTATCACGATCAACAGCATCGTCATCTAGATCATCATGATCAACAGCATCGTCATCTAGATCATCACGATCAACAGCATCGTCATCTAGATCATCACGATCAGCAGCATCATCATCTAGACCATCACGATCAACAGCATCGTCATCTAGACCATCACGATCAGCAGCATCGTCATCTAGACCATCACGATCAACAACATCGTCATATAGACCATCATGATTAGCAACATTGTAGCAGCATACCCTGCAATACACATGATCCATTTAAGACACCATAACATGTCTAGGGACGATGCAGTCCACTCGTCAACTTAGATAGAGTCTAAGGACCTCTTTTTCGAAGACATATGTCTACGGATCAATTCAGGGACCAAAATCCGGGGATGATGCAATCCCCTCTCGTCCACTAGGGACCACTTCTCGGAGACATATGTCTACGGATAAATTCAGGGACCGAAGTCTGGGGATGATGCAATCCCCTCTCGTCCACTAGGGACCACTTCTCGGAGACATATGTATATGGATCAATTCAGGGACCGAAGTCTGGGGATGATGCAATCCCCACCACGTACATTTTGAACTAGTGGTTCTGGGATGATGCAATCCCCATCAAGTACATTTTGAACTAGTGGTTCTGGGATGATGCAATCCCCATCACGTACATTTTGAACCAAGCGTTCGGGGACAATGCAATCCCGAACACAGTGCCAGTCCTTTTTCATACTGGATGTGACCTAGATTAAATCTAGGATTTTATCACCTGTGAATGATCACCTGCTATTGCACTGAGTAATCCAGGAGCGAACATTACATCATTACAGGACCTGCGAATGATCACCTGCTGCTACACTGAGAAGTCCAGGAGTGAACATTACATCATTCCAGTCAACCACAGAGCCAGTACTATTTCAATTGGGGTGTGACCTAGATCAGATCTAGGATTTACAACCTGTGAATGATCACCTGTTAATCTAGGAGCGAACATTACATCATTATATTTTTTGTGAATGATCACCTACTGCTATGCTAAGCAGTCTAGGAGCGCACATTACATCATTCACCAACATCTTTCTTGAAGACAAGAGTCTACGGATCTGTTCAGGGACCTAAGTCCAGGGATGATACAATCCCTCCTCGTCCACTAAGAAAAAGTCTAAGGACCATGCATTGACCTCATCGTCGTAACCAACAACCTCATCATCAACCTCATCGTCGGAACAGGTAACCTCTTCATCGATACAAGTATCCACATCAATACAGTATCCACATCATCGATACAGTATCCTCATCAATACAATATCCACATCAACGATACAGTATCCTCATCAATACAGTATCCACATCATTGACACAAGTATCCTCATCATCGATACACATATCCATATCAACACAGGTATCCTCATCATTGACCTTACCGTAAATATAGGCAATCTCATCATCGACCACATCGCTCCCCCTTTCGAGGAGGGTCCTTCTGAATGACACCAAGCTTGTCTCGAAAATACTCAACCTTTACTCGAGATAGAGGTTTGGTCACTACATCAACAACTTGTTCGTCAGTGCTCACATATTCGAGCTTGATAGCTCCTTTCTGCACCATATCCCGTATATAGAAATATCGGATCTCTATGTGCTTTGACTTATCATGGAATACTGGATTCTGAGTCATCTTGATACAAGTCTGGTTGTCACACAGGATCACAGTGGAGTCCATCCCTAAGTCAAACAATCCTGATAACAACTTCCGAAGCCATAGTGCTTCACAACTAGCAGAGCAAGAAGCTATATATTATGCTTCAGCTGTACTGAGATCCACACTATATTGCTTCCTACTAATCCACAAGATCATGGCAGATCGCAGACAATAACATCCACTCGATGTGCTCTTCCTGTCTAATACACTTACTTCCCAATCAGCATCTATGTAGCCATACAATCTGAAGTCACGATCTCGAAGATAACATAAACCAAAGTCTATCGTACCCTTTAGGTACCTCATCACATGCTTTGCAGCTATCAGGTGAACATGCCTACGTTCCACTAGATACCAACTCAAGGTGTTCATAGCAAATCATATATCTAGCCCGGTATTCGTCAGATACATCAATGACCCAATAATCTATCTGCACAGAGTCACATCCACTAACTCTGATGAGTCATCATCTAACAGCTTCAAGTCAAAACCCATGAGAGTGACCATGTTTGTACATTCCAACATATCAAATCTTATCAAGATTTCCACAGCATACTTTCCCTAGTTGAGAAAGATTCCTTCTGAGCCTTTCCATACTTCCAAACCTAGGAAGTAATGTATCAATCCGAGATCTTTCATCTCAAATTTTGTAGCTAGCTTCTTCTTTCTTTCCATGATCTGTTTCTCATTCCCTATCAGAAATATATCATCCACATACAATAATAGTATCATCCATAACCTTAAGGTAAAGGTTAGGATCAACTTTACTTCTGGTAAAGCCCAAGCTTGTCAAGAAACTGTCAATTCTCCCTCTGTGACTGAACATAATTCACACTCTGTATTGAGTCATCTTCTGCATATCTATCTGTTCCATCTCCCATCAGATGGGTCTACTGGTATGAGCCTCAAGATCATTCGAACTCTGTGATGAGTTCCTTCTTGCATCCATCTAAGAGAATAATTTCATATGTATATAGACACCATCTTCAACCTTGTAGCAAAGGTTGAAATCTGTATCACCCATGGTGATCAAATGACTATTGATCCTGGGTACCCGTACAGAGCCTGATTCACACTTCTTCTTCAATTACACCATTAAGAGAATGGTCTTATCTAGCCACTTGGAGAAAACTTCTCATCATGATCCTCTTCCTCTTTCTAAGAGAATCTTCTATCCACGAGCCTTCTATAGTATGTTTGATTTGTAAGTCTTCTTGTTGAACATCCATCACTTGTTCGATGTTCATCATTCTTCAAGATCTTTCCTACAAATCAAAATTAATGACATGATTAGTAATACTTCATAATCATCAAATCATGTTGACATGATAACCTATTATGCATACAAATATGATTCACATGGTCATGCAACTATCTTGATCAATACTTTGGCACAACACTTTTCCATATCCTGTATGCCTACAGTGGTTATCTAGATGCCTTCCATCTCTACCAAAACATACTATCGAGAGCATGCACATCTCTCAGCATGTCAACAAAGAGGTTTTGTTCTAGACAAACAATGGAATCTTTGTCCAACTTACCCATCATATGCATATTAGTAGTATACTGTTCAATGCTATATGAATGCTTACACTATGCATGATATATTCTAGGAATACAAATATGCATACATCTATTACAAGCAATATCATTTACTATTTCAGAGATTCAAATAACAACTCAAATACTTATCTTTTATGGTTGCCTCTCGCTTGATCTCTATATGTCTTTGAACTTCTTATCCATCCTGGACCACTATGCATGCTCAAGTGTGCACTAGTGTCATCCTCATGATCTCATACATAATCATACATTCATTAGTATAGTCTCAATACTATCAACACATTATGATTCTAAATAATCGTAAGTATGTATGGTCATGATCATTTCTTATATAGGTATACTTACCTAAGATCCTAACAAAGTAGGATTCTAACTTGATATAGGAAAACATACCTGGATTATCAAGCTTGGTTATGTCTTAACATACCCAAACAATATCTTCTTTGTTCTCTTCAATGACTTAGAGACCTTGTGCTAGAACCTGCATATCTCAAAGGTTAAGCATAGTAGAACAAAGTCACACATACCTTGTAAGTAGAGCTTCTATGTGATCAAAGACTATGGATGAGTCTTTGTCTTCATGTCATCACGGTCATAGAACTTGATTTGTCTTTATTGATGTACCTGTATCTTGTTAGCAAACAACATCATCCTCATACAACACCACAAGTGCATTAGTACAATCATAAGTGGCATAACCTTATCAATGAATGCCTTCTATCATTCACATGCATTCATTATCAAACAATCATAATTGTACTAACTTCAATAACATGAAGACAATCATAAACTTAATCATGAACATATTTCAACACATACGTGTATCTCCTCAAGTCATACCTGTCAGGATTGATTTTAACCCAATCCACTTTGATTTGCTGAAACTGGATTAGGGTTTGTCAAAGAAACCCTAAAAATTCAAAATTTGAATTTCAAACTTCTGAATGGATGGAAAGATGTGGCTTGCTGAGCTGATCAAGCTGGTATACTTCAATTTTGAAAACTGCAAAATTTGACCCCTCAAAATTGCCTTTGAAACTTCTAGATCCACTGGACAGGACCCCAAACTAGGGTTTGATAAAGCCCACCTTTCTTTCCAATCAAAAGGTTCAATCCAAAGCTCTAAAATTTGATTTTTTTGAGGAGCTTCCAGCCGTGGTCACAGACTTCAAAAATTCCAACTTTCGCAGGAGCCCTAATTTTCCACCTTTCCGATCAAAATCTTGAACTAGGGTTTGATCAAGCCTAGCCTTCTGACCAACCAAAAATTTTGATCTTGGTCTCTAAAATTTGATTTTTCTGAGGAGCATTCAGTTGTGGACTCTGATTCCAAAAATTCCAACTTTCTCTAAAGCCCTAAATTCCCGCAGTAGTGACCAAGAATGAAGGTGCTCAGAAAACAATTCTTTTTTTACAGAAATATGCACCTAATTGTTTCTGGTGTATCTCTGAAATTACGAATCCACGAGGTCTGAAAGTTTCGCCTATGGTAGCTGAACTGTCTTCTTTCCAACCCCACAGATCGGACCTCAATTGGATTTTCTGAGAGAGAGTTATGCCAAGTGTCACAACGTGACCTGTTTATGGGATAAAACAGGAGAGAGAACTTGTACGGCATTCCATGTGTCACTGGTTCGACTTCAGCCTCTAAAAACCTTACCTGAGAAACTACAGTCCGTGCTCTACCTGTCACTTTTTACGAAATTTCATTTGGAGCTTCCTGGCCCAAGTTGTGACCTTTTTTCCTAGCTCACCTGTTTATGACTGAGATCTGGAAGAGGCCGAAACCCTAACTTGTACTGATCATAACTCACAAAGTACAATGAATATGAGGTTTTCCTTTGGACAAAAGGTACAGGGGGATGTTATCTACAATCTGTAAAGGTTTCAGATCCTGAACCTTCGCTAAAATGGATTTATATCGAAAGTTCCACGATGACTGGTTTTTGCTATATAAAACCCTAACCTTCAAATTGTCACAAGTGAAGCAAGTGCCGTAAGTGCCATACATTGCCTTCCTTCAAGTTAGCTCTGATACCATGCTAAGATTTAATATTCTAAGACATAAAATATCATCATTTCATTTCATTTCACAACAATAGCATATACCGGATCACTAAAAGAACAACAAGCACAGCATAAACACAAGAGACACAGATTTATCCTGGGAAACCCTCATGGGGTAGAAAACCCAGCAAAGCTTCCTCAATATAGATGACCAGCAAATACAAAGATGTAAACCCTAGACATGATCTCCTTCTCCTCCATAGCAGATCTCTACCTCACCTATGCGCCAATCACAAGTGAGTGTAATGTGTGTTAATGAGGAACACACCTCCTCTATTTATACACAACTCCGACTTGTCTTTTACACAAGCTAGGTCGGCCCCAACTTAACCACTTTACATAATGTGGCAGGGTTGACCCCACTAGGGTGGTCTAATAACCCTTTAACCCACATAACACATACAAGGCCGACCCCCACTAGGGAAGTCTAATAACCCAAGTTACCACATTATCCATGGAGGAATAAAACATCTCCGGATATACAATAAGGTCTTCACGGAGGAATGAAACATCTCCGGAATAATAAAGTACAAATATAATATTCTTAGAAGTTACAATATTTCAACAATTTCATCATCAAAGCAATTCCAACCCTTCCAAGTGGACACCCATACAAAATGGGTGGTAACACAAACAAAACTAATATGGTAGTTCAGAGATTACATATGATGTCAAATGCAAGTCACTACTCCTTGAATATTGTTTGTCACAATAATATTTTTCAAATGATTAATTCCCTTTAGGCCCTCAATCACTCACTCCTAGAGAATAAAATTTCCTTCAACATTAAACAAACAAAAAAATGGATTTTCAATCAACAGACTAATGATTTCCTATATCAACCAAAAATAAATATAGCCAGCACACTAATTGAGGAAAGATGGAGTAATTCTGATGACTGCAACACCCTCTACCCTATCAATAAAGATTTTTGAGACATCTTTGGAAACCTGAATAAGTCAAATAGAAGCAGAGTCAAAGAAGATTGCAAAGACGTTCAACTCAACAAGGGAATGTTGTAAACTGATATCAAATGATATCATCTTGATATTAAAACTGATATCAAATGATATACAGTCCAGTTGTGACAAACTTATGACATTTTTAACTAGAACACCCTCCCCTGTAAGATAAATTATTAGGGGCATACCTTGAAAATTGCTCCATAAAGAGACCCAATTTGTGATATGTTTGATCCTCATCTTCCAATCGGACCTCCTATTATAGAACTTGGGATATTCATCTCCACTGTGACTTTTGGGGGTTAAACATATGTCGATATTCTTCCACCTGCAACCCTCCCACCAGCTCCTAAATAGCCATAATTGGAATTTCTGGTTTTCATTACATACCCTGGAATTACTTCCTGAGGTAATAGCATCAGCCTATTTGCAGGACTGAGCCCCACATAACACATTGTCCTTGATGAAATGACTTCTTTTGGAGGGTATTCCCCATTCCATTTGCAATCACATAAGAAAAATGAATGAGATATTTCCAAAGAAATAGTAGGACATAAAATGCATGCATGCACGTGAGCCATAGTTCTCAAGCATTGTCACATGATGAATGGATCTCACTGATAAACCAGAGGGAACGCATATACAATAGGTACTTGGAAAAATATATCAACAATTAATCACAAAAGATGCATGCATATCTGAAAGTTATGTAGCATGTAGGAAAATCTGGCATATAATGAGCAAACCATATAAAAATTGGCTAGGTCGAACAAACCTAAGAGTGACACCAATATGGTCCATAGCTTTTAGAACTCACGATACTTCCCCCAATATCTCAATCAAACAGTAAGGAACCACATTTCAAGTTGAACTTACAAGTTATATAGACTAAAAAGCAGAGAGTAAACATACCTATTCTGACATCTTAAACAACATGAGAATGTATTCTTTGGTATCTTGGGCGACCTGTGCATGAAAAAGTAGCAGTTTAGCAAATTATGGGCATTTTCGACACATTTTCAAAGCTAGGAAGGATAGGGTTTGAGCCTGCAATTGGGTGTACTTGACCTAGCGGTTTGTAATAGGTTGTGAACCTATTTATCAGATAGCAGGCCTTAGTAAATTTCTATAGGAAATACATTACATGATATTGAAGACAAGCGCCCAGCCTTTGTATGGACAACAGAGGTAGAATTTTCCCTGTTTCACACCCACAATATATCCTAAAGCAGGAGATGTGTAGGAGTTTGAAGCGCCCAACCCTTGTAATATCTCATCCACTACTGTGTCATTTAATGTAGAGGAATTGTAGCCTCAGAGGATAGCCTCAGAGGAAGGCCCTACCATCTTTCCAAGCCCTATCTCAGTGATGTGGAAAATTTTGTGAGGACCAATCCATCTTTGGAGAAATTTGTGCCCAAATCTTTGATATTGATGTGCAGCAGTCCCAGAAATCAAAATTTGATGTTGCAGTATCAACGTTCAAGCCTGTGGAGCATTCATTTCCAGTTTAGAGTGGATGTTCAGCTGTTAGGTAAATCATCTCAGTATTTCAGAGTTCATCTTGAGGGTATCTTATTCCATTTGTATGTACACCTATTGAGGAAGGATTTCACACCTTGGAGGAGGTTCTTATACATGATTTTATGCAACTAAAGCATAAAAGATCGCTCCCCGGAAGTCAACTAATGGACATAAATCACTGCTATAATAACTTCTACAGAATATACATACCTTGAAGTTTCAAACATGAGGATGCACTGACAATGACGTGGAATATGATGAACCAGAGATTTCAAGTCCTCTCCGTACCCATATGATAGAAGAAGGTCTTCCCAAATTAAGGGTTCCTTCCATTTCTTGAAAATGGACACATTTTCCATGGGAATAGAGAATATATTTAAAATTATTTGGGCATGTCTTATACCCAGAAGCCTCCATTTCTCTTAATATTTCCTCTGCTTCGTAGGGAAGATTCTTGACTGCCAATGCACTGATAAGTGACTTGCCTCTACATATCACAAATACTTGCCATATTGTGCCAAGTGGTATAGTGCAAGATAAATATGGTGTTTAATAGGAGAGGCCTCATTGTTTGCATTTTGTACAATCCAAGGTAATGTCCCATCATCAATTAGAAGAGACCATCAGTGAATCAAAACATACAATCATTTGTTATTTCCATGTTGCAAACTGCTATCATAACTGAGAGAATCAAATGCTAAACAGAGTTTCAAGTTTAAAAACCAATCAATGATGTTTTGACATAAATGAATTTTAGCATTATCGTTTCCACAATTCTAATGCAGTTGTTCACCTTGTGCAGATGCTCGAGACTCACATTTTGCAAAGTTTGCAATTCCACGAGCAACTTGTTCCAGGACATCTGAATGACCACATCTAACCATTTCCAACAATGTCCTTATGCCACCTTCACTTCTAATCTTTATTTTCAACTTATCTAAAGCAGACACAATGAACTATTGGTCAGTGAAACAAAAAAGCATGATATAAAAAGGATTGGGTCTATAAACTCCAAAAAATAAATTTGTAATAAGTTTCAAATAGCTCTCTTCTCTGATGTTACTTGAGTTTAGATCTCTCAAATCCTGAACTCTTTCTTTGAACATCACTAAGACAAATCAATAAGAAGACCTTGTGGCCCACCCAAACCCATGTAAATATGAAAATAAAAACCTCCATAATCTAGATTCCCAGTAAAACATAACCATTATGCATGTGAACAAAACTGCCTCTATAACGACAAATAGAGAATTCACATGGCTCAACACCAAACCTTCTTAAATTCTTCACTATCAAGGGGATGGGAAATACATAAATAAATAACAAAAATTAAACAGAATGGAGACTCCAAAACAAGTAGAGAAAAATAAATATGAATGTCTTATTGCAACTATCTCTCACCCTCACCCACACCAACTACAACAACACTCTCCAGCTGCAGGAACATACATTGTCTACTGCAGTTGAACCTTCAACTGCATAATTGATTAGATTGTTCAACTACGATATCAACCTAAATATATATAGGGCATACTTCCATCACTTGATGTTCCTCTATGCCAACTTCCAACCCCAATCACTATGGACAAAGATGAATCAAGTTGATAACCCTTTGATCGAAACGGAATGTCTAGAAGATAAGTCAAGTTAACCCTCACAAATATTCATTCAAGTTGCAATATTCATATATTGATGATATATTGGGATCTTTTCAAAATATCACAAGTGACGATATATTCAAATGCCTCAAAAATTTGCAAACTTTTAGGAAGTGTATCAGCAAGCTGAAAACTCATGAAATATTGCCTATATCACAATATATCAGCAGTATTTCCAATATTAACTAAAAAAGCTAGAAGGCACATGAACAGTAGTAGAAAATCCATGCCGCATATGCACTGCTTAGTTGGCAGAGGCCTATTTATTGGAGGAGCCTACTTTTCCATTTTATCTAGAGTCTATGATCTTCAAAGCAGATGCAAGCTTTGAATGTTCTTATCTGATGATAACTTTTAAAGACATACTATCAGGCACAACAGACCTCTGTTAAAGCAGACAATACCATCAAACAAACTTTCAGGACTTCACATTATTTACCTTATAAATGCTACCTTAATTGGAAAAACAGTGCATTTGCTATGAAAAATGGGACACCTTGAGGAGGAGCATCAACAATAGAGGTGTTGGGTGTAACATGTGAGATTTATAGCAATGACAGGGGATGCTTTGTGTTCTGTCAAAGCATAAATAAGTCTCAAATAAGAATTTCTTTGCAACAGGACAAAAGGAAGGAAAATATGTTTGGTTCATATGGTCACGTCTTGATTTTAATAATACTTTGCACAACAATTGTTAGGGAATTCTAATTATGCTATAAAAAAAAATGAGAGAGCCTTAGCTGCGAACCAACGTTGAACATGAGGCTAATAACTCTCGATAACCGGTGCACACTTTGACCAACTGTTGAAATGGGACATGAGAATGTTTTGTCAGATTCCTTTTTATTCAATTTGAAAAAAACCATTGTCCAAAATTCTTTGGTTGTACCTATACTTGATGTAATGTCAGGGAACTTGTCAAAGTTAAAATGACGCAAAAGGAAGAAATCATAGACAAGCTGGTAATATTTCTTGGAAAAATCAGAGGTGGCTACAACAGAATTCTTCCAGTTAGATATGAGCTAAATGATTCTATTGAGGGGCTGCAAAGGGCCTTAGAATTGCTAGCTTAGAACTCAGAACTATTAATTGTTAAATAGAACAATTTGCACCAAGCAGAGGCTCTATTCAGAATCCAGCCAGAAATAAAATAAAACACAAGTCTTTGGCTGTATAAAATATGTCACACTTGGACTCTACAAAGACTCAGCTCGCATATATATCTAATGACGTTTCCAGTGCATAGTGTTATAAAACAACAGACTATGCACAAATTCATAAGTTCGTGCATAAATTACAATAATATAGCATTTGGCACTCGATGTGTTTGAACATTGACCCTTCAAATTTCCATATGGGATCTTTGTGTGCATGCTGAGTCGGACACGCAAGTCTTGGAAAGTCGGCCGAGTCATAACAAGTTCGACCAAGTCCCAAGCTTCAAACCAATCATGGGACAAGTAACTCAACTCAGCTGAGACACAAGAAGACTCGTGAAAGCTCATGAGTGTCCCACAAGTCAAACTATTGCAGGAGCCAGAAAAAAATAAAATGAAATTATATTAATGTTCACAAATGAGCAAAATAGTTCAATGGGAATCGGAAGAACAATCAACCACAAAATGGAGTGCCTAGAACATTTACAAAAACAAGAAACCAAAATATAAAACCTAAATTAGAGAATGTGTAAAAAATGAGAAAGGACAGGGGTGGACCACGAAAGACTAAAGCCCTAAAGAATGTAATCAATAATATTTCAAAATTAAAACCTTCTTTAGAAAGAGAATTCAGCAAGTCATGAGTAGAATGACAAGGGAGAGAAACACCCAAGTTAGAAGCGGATCCACCATCCCTATCAACAACCATGAACTTGCCCATTTTGGACTGGATAATGCCCCTAAAGAGTGGCATGTACTAAGAATGTTGAGGAAGAAAAAAACTCTAGTCAACTTCAATGTTAGAACATGGGACATCATCTCTATTAACGACCATGAATGTGTCAATGTTGATCCCAAGAATGTCCTCTAAAGAGTGTCCAAAACATAATGATTTTGTTATCATAGGAGGGAGGAGTTGGGAATCCCTTGCTGTAACTCTCTTGGCATCCAAGGCCAACCAATTTCCAAGTAGAAAAACCTAGGGATGTCAATTTGTCCACTAGATCTATGTTGAGATCTAGATCAACCAATTGTGGATTTTCTCACATCACCTATGGGTTGAGAGCAATGTTACTAGGATCGGAATCAACAATAAATTGGCGAGGCAAAAGAGTCAAATTTTTGAATCAGGACGGGAAAAAATCAACAAATATAAAAAATTAAATATATTCACATATTTTGAATTAAAAAAGGCAATTTCCATTGATATTAAAAGTAGTCATGTTCATATACCATAGAGTAATATTCCTTTGAATGTTGGAGTATTGCAGAGAAAATTCACTATATAATTTTGTTTTGGTGTAAGAAAAATATTAATTTGAAGTGACCATTCCAAAGTGAATACTTGGCTTCTGATTTATACCACATCTGTAGCCTAGAGTGAATGTTCCTTATTGAATCAATACAGTCCCTGCTATGGAAGGCTTGGAAAATAGACATGATGGGAGCAAGAACCAAACACACCATGGCTCATGTGGAAGAGGCAAAACAAGGCCCATTTATTAGCATTATCACACTTCAAGTGCCAAGATAGAACAAGGTCATTACAAAGTCCACCACTGTTGTCTCCTTGTTACTTAATTGTGATTTGGCCACTTTAGTTCCTAGATTACCGCACTAGAAGATTAAGATAGATGGCTAGGAGCCATTGCAAATTAGTGCACCTTTGAAGAATGGTTAGGGTGGTATTGATAACAACATCAATTTTCAAACTGTCATGCCTCACTTAATATTTTGTCAATAAATGGAAGTTATATTAATATTGCTTCTTTGTTTTTGAGTTTCGGTTCACGTCAAAGATTAATAAGATCCAAATAAATACCAAACATCCAAATGTGTTTCTTCATTCCTCCATTTGGTTTTTTTCTATGCATGGTAATGTTTCCAATTGAGACGTCACCATTATCATATTAACATGAGTGACAAAGTGTGAGGAAGAGGCCAAGTTTATCCATCACACAAGGTTGATAGAATTGATCTAATATAGTTTTCAACTAGAATAATCTACAACTTCCACACTGTTTTCCCTGGATCTCGAGGAAATATCAACCAAGTTCGATAAAGCTGTCTTTTGATGTGAGCCCTCAAATACATTTCATCCAGTGATAATTCCACTCGTTCAACAATTGATTTACTTCTATATGGAAGAAAATGTTCACAGGTACAAATGTGTGCACTAAAGAACCAGTATGAAAAACTGTTTTATACAGATTTCAATAATAAAGTGTTTTCAAGGTAAACATTATGTCAAAGACAACAGACAAACTATATCCTATCCTCATTGAAGGAATATTCTTTGCAAATGGTCATTAGTAAAACCATCCATTCCATCAAAATAGATAGAATTCAACATGCATTGAGAACAAAAGATAGGAATCCAGTTGAAACTAAACCAGATGGGGGAGAAAGAAAGCAAACTCGTCTTTGTCGTTGTTGTAAAAAATATTTCCTTATGAATCATCTTCCTCTCTCCCTACAGGAGGAGATGTCAAGTGCTTCCACTCATTTTAGGTTGGTTCTCCTTCAACACAACGTGAGCTTCCCTAAGTTAGGATTACTAAGGCTAGGAAGTGTAGGCTCAAGGTGACATGAAAAGTTATCCTTAACAAAACAATGGTTGCAAAATAATAAATGAAATGAGAAAATAAGGTGATGGGGGACCAAGGCCAATTCCTATCAACCTTGAGTAAAATGGAGTATGTTACCACCTATATTGCATGGTGTTTGCTTGGGGTTTTTTGAGTTGTTCTTAGTGTTTATGAGCCTACTTAGGCCATCTAAGGATAGTGACATGAAGCTGATTACCAATTCCTGGTTGATATGGATCATTTCTTAATATTTGTGAGCATAAACATGGGTAGAAGCAGTACCTTTGGTGATGTTCTAAGCATAGCTAGAGTGGAAATCATTTCTGCTACACGAGAAGTTGTACAATCAAATCTGGTCACAAGAGAAACACTAAGAGGAATCTTTGGGCATGTTTTCACCCTCATCCAATGATAAATAAATCTTTGTCTAAGCCAATTCATAATTATTTTGGGAAACCCATGGGATAGCAGGTCCTATTCTACATTCCCTACAATTGTTAAGACTAAATTTGGGGAAAATGTATGTAGAGTCACTTAGTAGTTTTGTCTTTATACTTGCAGCTGACAGGTCTTTTTTTTCATAATTCTAATGTGTTGCAGCCAGTAGAAAGGGGGTTATTTATGAAACTAATTGCAATGAGAATACACCAGAAGTGTGTCCTAGCAAAGACAGAGTAGCAATCCTCGCAACAATTGAAGCTACAAGAGAAAAACAACTTAATTGTTATGAGCCTAGTTTGAAGTCCTGTAGCTGAGGATCCTAGATACTGTAGCAATTCATAGGTGTTGAGGGTATATGGAGTAATGTGTATCCCACTTTATCATATATGCATGGCAATAATCCATTAAATATTTAGGTAAAGAGTCACAACATCAAATCCCTCCATGCATTTCTATCAGCCACCTTGTGGTCAGATATGGTAAAAAGGAATGAGCATTGTGGGCCTCTTCTTGATTAGCAAAAAGTCACAGGTATTTTTAAATCTCGGGACTGAAATTTTTTCCAAGCCTCGATTGCAGATATCCTTCAAGGTTTCTAATCCTCCGGGTTTCAATTTGACAAAGATCCAAAATGCTCAAGGTGCTAAACACTCTAGGTACTCGGGTTAATAAGGGCATTGAGCAGGTAATAATTGTGGATCTTGTTGAGCATCGTCATTTTTACAAGCAATAATAGCACTAATCATTCTCATCTTTGTAGCATCTATTATAAAGTAATAAACCAAATACTCCTTAGGTTGTGAATCGATTTATTTTCTTTATCAATGGGAGCAACAAAATGGTGACCAATATTTGTAGCTTGGGCACTCTCATGACTATAGAGGATGTGTTATGTTCTTTAAAGAGCGATTGTGAAATTCCCACGTAGGGATCGACTGCATACTGACATCCACCTGGAGTTCAGGCCACCCATTCTCCTTGTGGAAGATTTCCTCAATGTGGATCCATCTTGTGGATGGGCACACTCCTTAATAATTTTTCAGATCTTGCGGAGGGTTCAATGAAGTGGGTTTTCTCTCATACACCCTCAGAAACTGGTTCTGATGGCAGAAAATCTTGGGTTGACCCTAGAATATAAATTAATGGATGGGCACGCTCCTTAATAATTTTTCAGATCTTGCAGAGGGTTCAATGAAGTGGGTTTGCTCTCATACACCCTCAGAAACTAGTTTTGCTGGTAGAAAATATTGGGTTCACCCTAGAATATAAATTAAAAGATTCCCACTTATGCAACCCTCCCCAAAAAACCCATCTAAAATGTCTTCCAAACCACAACTATAGACAATGCATCAAACAAGATTAAAAAAATGAACAAAAAAATTAATAAGGATAAAAACACAAACAATTGCAACAACAAAGTCAAGATGGAGAAACATCAAGGATGCAGTAAAGCTAAATCAAATTCAATTATACAGACCTCCATGATGTGAGCACAAACTGTAGCGGAAATGACCTTGGTATCATGGGATTGCTCTCCTGCAATGATGGTCAAATCGGTGATGATGGGATTGGAGTTAAAACTAAGCTGTGAAAGTGCATTTTTAGAAATCGAAACAATCTGGTCTTTCCTGAGAGGTCTATTAAACTCCCTCTCTCTGAGAATGGACCCAAACCTATCAAGCTAAGGACCCTTCCCCCCCCTCTAGTTGTTGCATCTCTCTCCAGCCCCATCCCTAGCCCAACCCTAGCGCCTCTGGTGCTGCTCATGTTTGCAGTGACATTTGAATTTTTATTCCTCTCCATTATCAATCCTCCTCCTCTACCATCTCCAAGTTATGTCCTCTGTTGCTGTGTATTTTTCCATTACAAAAAGTCCAAATATATAGAGAATTTCCCAAACCCCAAACTCAATTTCCAATAAGCATGAGTTATTAAATCGCCTCTTAGACCCAAATGCCCTCTCCTACTACCAAAGCCAAAAATTTGGCACCAATCAAGCCAAATCACTGTGTAGTGGAGTAGATCTAGTCATATTCTTATGGGTTTCATGACCACCATCAATCCCTCGCCAAAAAATTGGGGCCAATCGACGCATGGATAAATATTTGGTGCCAATGGAGCCAAATCTCCGTGTAGTGGAGTAGATCGAGACATATTGTTATGGGTTTCATGGCCAACATCAAAAACATTTGGTGCCAACAGAGCCAAATCTCTGTGTAGTGGATTAGATCGAGCCATATTGTTATGGGTTTCATGGCCATCATCAAACCATCGTAAGGTCTCATACTCTGGAATCATGGTGGGCAGCCAAATTATGAGGGTTTCCAATATAGCTTGAACATGTGTCTTAACATTTTTTAATTATTATTTTTATTTACAATATTATATCATAAATGTGTTTTAATAACATAAACTTTGGTTTGACGGTATGGACCTTTCATCTCTCTAGCAACGAAAGTTCCATACCATCGCTATAGCCACGATCGTCAGGGGAATTTTCAAAATTTTCCAAAATTTTAAATTGTTTTTCCACGAAAACATCGATTTTAACTGTTTCGTGGCACTTTTCAGCCATATGTAGTAGTGGATCATTGTCGTCAAGTGACATAATGTGAATAGACATATGTTTGCTTGGATGTTGGAATTGTTTCTGATCAATTTGATCTCTTTCATAACCTGTCAATTGTCCTCCCAATATATGCCACAAAGGTGGTCTATAGCCTCAAGTCCTTTTATACAAAGTTGCCTTCCCTTCCATGAGTATACAATTATTAAATCATGGAGCCAAACCTAGGTTAATTACATTATGGATGATTTTTTCCATCATAGAGACATTCATGGTTTGAACTCTCTGTCGTCTATTGGAGTTGCTAATCCACCATAGTTGAGTTGAAAATTTTGGATGATGGATTAGCATGGGTTGAGCATCAATCCATATTTTGGAAGGGGCTCATCCTAAGTATGCCCACTTTGGAACATTTTTATGAATCCAACGTAACCTTGAAAGGGGGATTTTGGGACATCCCCTTGTGCTCACTAGTTATTATAATGAAGCATCCCCTCTTTAAAGGCCTTTTATATATCTAGTTGGCATTGAAAAAGTGGCTTTCACCACTATTTATGCTTATTTTGAGGTTAATCTACCTTTGGTGATGGATTAATATAAAGATTATTTTGTGGACGCGGTTTCATTACTTTGAAGAAACCTTGGATTGATTGCGAAGTGGATCGCATTGGGGGTTTTAAAGCCCATAATGAACATTGCTTAATGGACAAGTTATTTTAATGGTTATGTGGTGGTATTGTAACTTATGCATGGTCTATAAGCCATAGATGTATTCCAGGCATGAGATGTTGGTATTCCTCCTCATTAAACCATGTCTAGTGTTTTGAGGCCCATCCCTTAAGCTCAAAACCTACTAATGGTGTCTATATTTCCACTATAATACTTAAGATGTCCTAGATCAATGTTATGTGATCAACTAAGGCCTTGTTCATTTCCTTGATCCCTAAATGCTTACTTTAGAGCCTAAAGCTTGGGTTTCCTCTATCGACCATGTCTAGTGCCCTAAAACCCAAGAGTGCTCAAATCTTCCCAATGGAACCCATATCCCTTCTTGGATGCTAAATATTAATTAAAGAGAGAGGTTCAATGTTATTATTAGAGAGGTTCGATGTTTTACTTAGAGAGTTTCGGTGTTATTATTAGAGGTTCAATGACTAACATAAACGATTAATTCACATTAATCGTTGTTAGCTAGTCATATTTATATTCCCGTGACTAAATTAGTCATTTATGTTAGTCGTTTTTATTTTAGTTACTTGTTATTTAATCATATATTTTATCCCATGACTAAATTAGTCGTTTATCTTAGTCGTTTTTAGTTGGATTATTTAAAATTGCTTAATTTTAGTCATTTATCCCTTGAAAAAACAGTGGTGACTAATTTTTTAGTCGCCTGGTCACTTATCTCTCATTTTGTACTAGTGTAGCAGCCCACAAATATGCCCTATTTTATGACTGTATGAACTGGTAAATATATATGTTATGCTCACTTGTTAACATCCCTAATATTCCCTATTCATTGACTATGTACGGACTGTGTGCGGACTGGTAAATTAGAATAAAACTCAGATTTAATAACATGTTTGAAGTATACTTTGTGGGACCTCTTTGAGGATGAGTTGGTGTATCAGTAAATCCGTCCTATGGATAGTTAGATCTACTCAAAGACCAAACCAAGTTCCTACAAGCCTAATATAAGAAATAATCAAAAAAAATGGTGATCTACTCTCCTATATTTAACACATTACAAAAAACTTTTGGATGTTGAGAAGGGAGAGAATGGTAAGACTCACTTCAAATATGTTGGTTGTCCTTGATCCAGTTCCAATTTGATCTCCAAGGATTGGACCTGCTTAAGCAAAAAACTAAATAGTACTTCCAAACACAAGATGCAAGGGTTAAGATCTAATCTATATAGAATATAGCATGCATCCAAATATATGAAAAACACACATAGGAAAACATGCCAAGTTATATTAATGAGGGCTCATGAAGATCAAGATACAGTTATCCGTGATGTCCAAGCAATAACTCCTCCTTCCAAGCTCCTTCTCTAGCTATCTCTACAAATATCCTAAGACCATAAGTTTGATGCCTCAAAATGTTCCTCTCTTCGCTCATGGATGGTATCCTTCTCATAGGATTTGGGAGATCAACCACTTAGAGAGGAAGGTGGATCTAGGTGAGTGAATAGTGGATCAAGAGGTTGAACCACACCAAAGAGGGAGGATGAGTTAGGATTCGAGAGGGACCCCAATCCCAAGAAAATCTCTTCGAGGATAAGATCCACATTCCACGCCAAGAGGTAGTTAAGATATTTTCGTACCCCATGAACTAAGAAAGACGCGAAAATATTGAGATTTTCGTGCCCCTGCAGGTATGCAGAGTGCGAAAATAAGGGATTTTTCACGTTCTCCACCACTAGCAGGGCATGAAAATAATGGCAACCTATAGTCAAATGGAGTGACACTTGGCTGAGTGAGTTGGAATTCAACTGAGGTAAGTTGGATTTGTATCCAAGGACTCTAGATGAGGCCAAGGAGGGGACCAATAAAGTTCAACACTTGTTAGTAGGTTGTTACATTAGGTTTTGCATTGTGAAATGGCATGAAGACATGAAATGGCGCTCAAAGTGATACTTTGAGGTATAATAGATGCTCCGTAAAGTGTGAGGTCAGAAGACACTGATGGCTGGAATACTTTACAAATAAATGAGTCTGCAGAGATATTAGGAAGGAGTTCAGAGAGGAGCTGCGAGGAAACATCAACAATATGTCAAATAACTCTGAAGCGAGCACACCCATAATCGGAATGACTGACTCAACTGGATGAAAGCATGGATGTCGACCAATACATTGCAGATCCATGACAGTATTGACATGATACAAACTGAAGGCAGATCATGGCTACTGAGAACAAACGTATATCCATGATAGGACAATGACATAGCCACAACCAATACAATAGTGTATCTGTGTGACAGTACATTAATGAGGCCACCAACCCGATGTCTGTTGACGTCCATTTTTGTCACCATTTTTTATCATCAAATATACTATGAGTGGCGTTATTTTCACTATTTTGATATAATAAATCACTCTTTCCGCCATTCAGACCACCAAACAGACCAAGTATGCATATATTCACTTATCATATGGATTTTGGTCAAATCTCGCCATATTATGATTTATTAATGTTTAATTGACATTTTTGTGACTTGCTTGGTATTTAGTTTTGGTTCTACAGGTTGTGGTCATCAAACGAACCTCCATTCCGACGTGCCCGTCATTCAACCCTTCATTCAACCTGCAGATTCGTTGGTTAGCATATTTTGGAACATTAAAGGCAGAAACAAAGATATGGATGTTGTTTCCCACCTGGCACACGTGATCTAGAAGCTTCTACCTGTAAAGATTCGCCTCATTCAGTATGGCCGACAACCTAGCATTAATTTTTTCAAGGACGTGTTTTTAACAAACAGCAAATTTCGGGCTTGATTCCTGGGCAAATGAAGGCGAAATCGTAAATTCTAGAACATGGGTTTTGTGCGGAATGGGCCCATTTAGGCTATTGTGTGGAATTTCACCAAAATTCTAAGCCGTTTGAGATAAATCCGTGGTTCCTTGAAGCCAACTTGCCCAGAAAACAGAAAAACGTGGATTGGCCATTTCGGAGTTTGTTCCTGTTTTAATGGGTTGTTTCTCCAGCTGTAAAGACTTGCTATTTTTAGAGAGGTGACCACTGAAAAGGTCGACCCGTTCTCTCTTTGTAAAACACTATATAAAGACCCCCAGGATTGAGAGATGGGGAGTGAAAAACATTGTGTAAACTTTGCCTCAGTTTTATAAAAAGTTCTGTTTGCAGCTGTTGATGATCAGTTTCGTTTTCTGTTCATGATTGGTGGTTGAGTAGCTTAGGAGACAAACCCTTGTTGTTGGGAAGGGCCCCTCAACAATCGGAGGTTCCATCTTTGTACATTCAGCAGTTTATTTCTTTGTATTTTTTAGCTGAGTTATTTCGTTTTTGCACATATATATTACGTGTTGCTTTCAACCATTTCGTTTTTGCAAGTATATAGTTTATTTCTCAGTTGTCTAATTATTTATGTTTTTCCCGTAGATGCTATTTTCTTATTCTCCTACAAACTGTATCTTGTTGCTAACTTGATTTTCTTTTCCAGGATTATTAATGGTCGGCTAAGCTTAGTTCTTTATAATTTTCTTTCCATCTTTCATAATCTTTAGTTAGATGTTGTTTTAAGTTCTATTATAGTTAGCATTAGTTCCATTAGTTTCTCTCTCTCTGTTAGATTTTCTTCCTATAGCTGTAGGTTAACTTTATCTTCCATCTCAGTCTTGCTTTAGCATATCATAGAAATAGTTTATCTTCTTTAGAGAATTATTAGTATAAATAGTTTCCTTGTTAGTTTAGCTTCTAATTAATCGATCTATTGCTTCCTTTACACTGTAGGATCATATGCATCAGCCAGTTGGTAATTAAAGTCATCCGAAATTCTTCTTTTCCTTAGTTTAAATCGTTTTCTTCCATTCGAACTAGCATTCGGACAGGCATTCGGATCACCATTCGTACCTTTACACTTTCTGCATTGTTTTATGCTTTTTCAGAATCCAATTTCTTATGTTTTTTAGATGTAATGCTTCTTGCTTCTAATTAACAGTTTTAGATGTAATTTAAAACTAGTTTCATGTTACATAGAGTTTTTAATTAAATTTTGTCATTATTTCCTACTTCCATATTATCTTCCTTAATCTTCTTTTTAACCTGCTTCCAAAGTTAAGTTCTGCATATATGATTTGCTAATTAGTTATTGTTTCAGAATTTATCAGTCTTGTTCCTAGATAGTTTATTTTTAAGTAAAAAGTTAATAATTTTATTTTCCAAGTTATTTCAGTTTTGATAGTTTCCTTGTTAATCATCAGATTAGTTTTCCATTCATATAAATAATGAAGATGTTCATGACATAAGATTTGGATCAGAAATAAATATCTTTATCAAGTCTCCTCATTGCTCTTATATAAAATATCTTTATCAAGTTTTCTACTTGCTTCCAAATCAAATCAAGTTCAATTAAATATCTTTATTAAATTTTCTACTTGCTTCTAGATTAACATTTATTTCCAAGTCATTTTTATATTGCTTAGATTTCCTTAAAATTATTTCATGCTTCACCTTCGTAGGATAGCATAAATACTTGCATGCCTTTGGTTTCAGAATAGTTGTTAGATTGGATGATTGATTTCTTGTCAATAGTATTTATTTTGAATTAATTCTAAGGAATGTAATTAGGTTTTCAAGTATCATTCGCTTGCAATTAATAATTCAGAACCCTTACTCAAATCTAGGTAGATTACCAGCTTCAGATTAGCTTAGATTAGTTCAAGCCTTCAATCCTGCACATATAGTGTTTGCATCTCATAAGCTCCCTTCCCGGGTTGACAATTTAAGTGTTAACTTATATAGCATATATTTTACCCAACATTTTGGCGTCATTTCCGGGGAGATGCTAAAGGGATTGGAGTCTAAGTAGATAGGGGTAGATAGGATGCTTTTACATTACACAACAAGGGGGAGGGGGAGAACGGTAATGTGAGAGGTAAGAACCTGCGCATCCACTATAGTGGGGTGCCCCAAATCCTTGTTGTTCCTTTCTGCACAAGTGTGATTTCCTTTCTACTTCTGAGTATTTAATTTTCCGCAATTTATTTCGTAAAGTTTGTCTTTATTCTTTTCAGGTGTGTTATTCTTTCAACAAGTGTGGTGTGTTTTAGTTCGCAAATTTGTTTTAGTAATATAAAGTCTTTTAAAAACACATAAAAAATTTGGGTGTTGTAAGAACCCAGGGACTAATCCATGTGTGAAGTAGGATCTATCAACCGACAAAATGGATTCAGAGGTGACCATCAGTATGAGAAAAATCTCTCAAATCCTAGCAGCAGCTGGGATCTCAATTTCTTCTTCTCAAGGAGAACACATCTTTACGGAAATAAAAAAATTATCTACCTCTCCGGAAATAATAGAAGAACCACAGTTCCATGAGCTACAAACCAACCCTCCTTGTCAACCTGCCAAGGAAACCGGAAACTTGGAGACTACATTTGATGGAGAGAGACCTAAAATTGAAGAGTGCTACAGATATATATCAATATATCCTTTATGTAGTCAAGCAATTGGATTGAGGAACGAAGGTGGGTACCATGACTACATTGAAATCTGGTTTCAAGAGGTAAACCAATCACAATAGCATTCCTTCATTCGACACCTTCTGATGCAAAGGCAAGTAAGTCGGTTGATTCTCCACATCCAGGTAATCACTGCAATAATTTTCTCATATGTGGATAAAGGTATGTTTTCAATCTTGCTTCGCACTTGGTTACATTGGAAAAATTCATATACTTGAATATAATTGGTTTTCTTTAAGTAGAATAGGATATTATGTACATATATTTCTATTTCTTGGAATAAATGAGAATCATTTCTGACAATTGGTTTATATTTACACATGAATTTTGGTTAGCTCATATAGCTTCATCAATTAAAAAGGGAAGTATTTATTGTGATTTATTTTCCTTTGATTATTTTGCAAAATAAAAAATTTTGATTTCTAACCTCTTCTCTTTTATGATTCTTTTTGATTAGTTTCATTTTTATGCTCATATGGTATTTGATTCAAATATGCAAATTTATGATTTATCATTAGAACAGTTGCTTAAGACCTACTATAATCAACATGTTTTTCAAAAATGTTTTATCTCACACCTATGGACTACTAGTTTATCTTAGACTCATTATCAAAACTTGTCTCTTAAGCATTCTTTAAAAAGGTAAGCTCAGGGGTAAGTGATATTTCTACTTGTGGGGAACACTACTGATCTCTTATGAAGAAGATAGACTGAGAGGTCAAAGACAACTTTAGGTTATTCTCTTTTGATATGATCAGTAATGCAGGCTATTATAAATAAAGTTACTCATAAGGTTCGCTCTAAAAATTTTGAATTATATGTTTAGAAATGCTTATACACTCTTATGCCAACTGGCTTCCATACACTAACATTATTATACAAAGCAAACCCGCTGAGCTACTGAACAGGATCGCTAGTAGCGGGTCCATGCTAAGTAAAATCTTAAAACAAGGAAGCTCGGTAAATGCAAGTAAACCCGTCGGGGTACTGAATAGGCTCGCTGGAAGCGGGGCTATGCTTGCATGGTACCAAGATAAACCCGCTGGGGTACTGAACAGGCCTGCTGGCAGTGGGGCAATATCGGGTGAAAGAGATATGGTTAAAACATTACTATGCACAAGACTCATTTTACAAACCTGAGTACACAAATACATGTTTAAGCCAATTATTTATATTATCATTAGAGAATGGCTGTAAATTGGACTTAGACCTTGTCATCTAATTCAAACAATACCTAGGATGTGTTTATCCTAGAAGTGGGACCCATAACCATAGAAATCTAACAAACTCTAGGGTGAACTTTATCTATATTCTTAGGATGATAAGAAATCTTTCAGAATGAGTCATGGATGACTGGTTTTCCTATGGCATTTTTCGCATCAATTACATCATTACTATTCATATGGTCTTCATAAGCACTGTTATTTATTTATTTATGATGAAATTGCCTGTATGAATCATTTCCATTTTTAGTTAGTATTTCTTTTTCAATAAAATAACAGCATTTCAAAATTATTGGCTAAACTATTAATTTGAAAATTTGTATACCAAACAGTCTTTTTTCTTTGATGGCTTGAAGACATGCCATATTTTTGGTTTGGGGGAGGTTTAGAACTATCTTTATTTTATGATTACTTATCAAAAAGTTTATTCATCTCTGACAAAATTATAGGTGTTTTCAGGAATAATGCAAGAAACAGAAAGAAAAGAAAAAAAGAAACCGTTCTAATCCATGTTGACCAAAGAAGAGCGAATGAAATATTTCAGAAAAAACAAGTTTATATCATCCTTTTGTGTGCTGGCAGCCTCAGAAATTCTCTGCATAATCAGCAACAAGCACATCTTGTACAGACAAATGGCCTGTATGAAAGGTCGAATGAAGCGAATGAATGATGATCTGAATGAAACCATAGCTTATAACATCATGATTAAGTGTTCTAAGATATTTAATTTTTGAATTCTATTGATAAATCTAATCGACTAACCATATCAGGGATTAATCAAATGTCATCTCTGCACACGATCTCATTCCTTTAATTCATCTCGACTTCACCCAATGAATCGATTAATCATGCATTATTGCGATTTTCAAAATTATTATCTGGTTATCATATGGTTTTAACTTTTCATTAAATTATATGCAAAAAAAAAAAATCAACATAAGAACCATCATTTTATTAATTAAAGATCATAATGATCTTTAATGCACTATGTTATAATCCCATGATGAAAATTTTCTTTGAACTTGTCCAAAGTTTACTATGGACATGGTTGAATATTTCACAAACCATATTAATTCATTAACGCACATATATTTATTATGGTACACATTTCAAAAATTCTGAAGAATGGCGTGATTTTTAAATGTGCCAAATTTTCGTCTCATGATTTTTCAAACATTCAATTGCACCTTGTTTTAAAACTGACCCCTGCTTTATCCTTACCATCACTCTGCTCGCTCTCATCCTTTCCGATTCCATCCAGCCACATCCACTTCTTCCTTATTTCTTTTTCTCTTTGCTCAGTGGGACCTAGCATATCTTCGGTTTGGGGGAGTGTTGACATCCATTTTTGTCACCATTTTTTATCATCAAATATACTATGAGTGGCGTTATTTTCACTATTTTGATATAATAAATCACTCTTTCCGTCATTCAGACCATCAAACAGACCAAGTATGCATATATTCACTTATCATATGGATTTTGGTCAAATATCGCCATATTATGATTTATTAATGTTTAATTGACATTTTTGTGATTTGCTTGGTATTTAGTTTTGGTTCTACAGGCTGTGATCATCAAACGAACCTCCATTCAGACATACCCGTCGTTCAACCCTTCATTCAACTCGCAGATTCGTTGGTTAGCATATTTTGGCGCATTAAAGGCAGAAACAAAGATATGGATGTTGTTTCCCACCTGGAACACGTGATCTAGAAGCTTCTACCTGTAAAGATTTGCCTCATTCAGTATGGCCAACAACCTAGCATTAATTTTGTCAAGGACGTGTTTTTAACAGACAGCAAATTTCGGGCTTGATTCCTGGGCAAATGAAGGAAAAATCGTAAATTCTGGAACATGGGTTTTGTGCAAAATGGGCCCATTTAGGTCACCACAAAAAATTTCGCCAAAATTCCAAGTTGTTTGAGAGCAATCCGTGGTTCCTTGAAGCCAACTTGCCCAGAAAATGGAAAAACATGGATTGGTCGTTTCTGAGTCTATTCCTATTTTAATGGGTTGTTTCTCCAGCTGTAAAGACTTGCTATTTCTAGAGAGGTTGACCACTGAAAGGGTCGACCTACTCTCTCTTTGTAAAACACTATATAAAGACCCCCAGGATTGAGAGATGGACAGTGAAAAACATTGTGTAAACTTTGCCTCAGTTTTATAAAAAGTTTTGTTTGCAGCTGTTGATGATCAGTTTCGTTTTCTGTTCATGATTGGTGGTTGAGTAGCTTAGGAGACAAACCCCTGTTGTTGGGAAGGGCCCCTCAACAATCGGAGGTTCTTTCTTTGTACATTCAACAGTTTATTTCTTTGTATTTTTCAGCTGAGTTATTTCGTTTTTGCACATATATATTACGTGTTGCTTTCAACCATTTCGTTTTTGTAAGTAGATAGTTTATTTCTCAGTTGTCTAATTATTTATGTTTTTCCTGTAGATATTATTTTCTTATTCTCCTACAAACTGTATCTTGTTGCTAACTTGATTTTCTTTTCTAAGATTATTAGTGGCCGGCCAAGCTTAGTTCTTTATAATTTGCTTTCCATCTTTCATAATCTTTAGTTAAATGTTGTTTTAAGTTTTGTTATAGTTAGCATTAGTTCCATTAGCTTCTCTCTCTCTGTTAGCTATTCTTCCTATAGTTGTAGGTTAACTTTATCTTCCATCTCAGTCTTGCTTTAGCATGTCATAGAAATAGTTTATCTTCTTTAGAGAATGATTAGTATAAATAGATTCCTTATTATTTTAGCTTCTGATTAATCGATATATTGCTTCCTTTGCACTGTAGGATCATATGCATCAACCAGCTGGTAATTAAAGTCATCCAAAATTCTTCTTTTCCTTAGTTTAAATCATTTTCTTCCATTCAGACTAGCATCTGAACTGTCATTCGGACAAGCATTCGTACCTTTACACTTTCTGCATTGTTTTATGCTTTTTTCAAAGTCCAGTTTCTTCTGCTTTTTAAATGTAATGCTTCTTGCTTCTAATTAATAGTTTTAGATGTAATTTAAAACTTGTTTCATGTTACATAGAGTTTTTAATTAAGTTTTGTCATTATTTCCTACTTCCATATTATCTTCCTTAATCTTCTTTTTAATCTTCTTCCAAAGTTAAGTTCTTCATATCTGATTTGCTAATTAGTTCTTCATGTTACATAGAGTTTTTAATTAAGTTTTGTCATTATTTCCTACTTCCATATTATCTTCCTTAATCTTCTTTTTAACCTTCTTCCAAAGTTAAGTTCTTCATATCTTATTTTAACCTTCTACTCGATCCCTAAACGATACGAATTTGACCATGTGATTACAAGGTGTTGAAGTCGAACATGGCAGAGACTACTTGATTACCGGCCAATTATGTAGACCGTTAACAAGTATGAGGGTAATCACCAATGATGAAAATGATCCCCAAGGTATCTCTATTACATCCCAACGAATGTGAATAAGTATTTTTGAAGTCCAACACTCGAGGGTTATCCAATCAGAGGTCAATAATGAGAACCCACTGTCGAATACGAGGAAACCTACCATTAGGACATGCAGGTACCAAGGTACTACGGTTGGTTTCTAAGCCCAATTCCTGGATAATGAGTTGATGTCGACGGGAATAGACTCATCAAAGGAGGGCCATAATGAATCCCACATCATCGACATGAAACCGGTATAGGAAAGAGGTGTGGAGTAATGGACCAAATGAGTGTGGACCGACACAAAAAGAAGAGGTTGACAATATTGTGGAAGGTTGACTCGGGTTAACACTGATCATTTAAACATATAACGGCATGAGATATGACTTGGAAATAGGGATTAACAGTAGTAACAACCACAACCACAAGGAAAGTTAGTTTAAATTAAGAAGAAGATGACTCGCGACTGCAGTTATGACTCAAATATAGACTGAATACCCAAACAAGACAAGGTGTGGATGCATGCCATGTTCAAAGGTGACGAATCCTAAGTTTCCAAAGAATAGACTCGGCTTATTCCCCCATTTTCCCCCATCATGGTTAACGAATACCCCTTTGTTTTTTAACGATATTGAGGAGGATAACAGATGCTCGATATAGCTCACTTTTTAAAGCGATTCCAACCTTGTACATTTCACGAACCCAAGGAAGGAGAGGTTCAGTTCGATAAGGATCCTTCAATGTTTAATTTCATGAGTCCAAAGAAGGAAAACTCGACAAATTTTCATGTTTAGAGAGTCTGAAATAACCTAAAGAAGACTCCATGGTTTGACTTTTTCATAAAAGTTAGTCTCTGGACTCGGAAAAGTATAAAATAATATCCAGAAGAACGATCTTATCCATAATTGAATAAGGTATACATTTCTCGTAAATAGTATGAACGGTCCGAAAAAGGAATAACCTACCACCGGATACACGACCTTTCAAATACTTTTACAAATGTGAAAGAGACAAGCGCACTTGGCGATCTTTTCTTGATGAGGGAGCCCGAAAAGAGCTTAAAGGGACTCCAATGGTCTATTTTCGTAATTTAATCGTCTTTGTCCAAAATAATACTAAGACGATACTTTCCTCATCATTTTACGAGCACAAATAAAGCATGCTAAGGTCAACACTATTTTACTGGGTTTTACAAGCGCGAATCTAGTGTAAAAAGCACTTGGAATCTCTTTCATAGTTCAGATCCAAAGCACGAAAGAGAGAAAGTAAGCTCAAAAGAAGGTCAAATACATAACTCTACCAATGTGAACAGCGTAAATGAACCTGTAAAATGTGGTCAAATCCCTAGAAAAATCCTTTAGGATATAATAAATATGAATAATAAGTTCTCAACAAAGGTTTTAAATGTAGAGAATAGGTAAAAATGACTAAAATAGAATATCAAAGAGGGTAAAATGGAAATTTACCCATTGTAACTTGGTCATTTTCACCCAAAGAGAATTTTCACCTTGGTTGGGAGCAAAAATTCAAGTGGAAATATTGGGAGATCCAAGGCATCATTTCAACCACCGTCTGAAGTAGGTAAGTCCTCTAGTCCTCCTCTTTTTCATCCATTTAGTTTATTTTTTTCATGTCATTTTGGCGACTTGCCAAGGCCTTAGGGCACCAAATCTTGCACCCTGAAATTTTCGTGCCCTACCTATGTCGAGAGGCACGAAAATTTTCGTGCGGTGAGTAGTTTCAGGGGCGCGAAAATTATCAGTTTGTGTGTCCCCTGAATTGCCCAGGGCACGAAAAATACGTAGATTTGAAAAAATGAAATCTTGCCTACACAAAGATTGGTTTTCATCTTGTCACTAAAGTCTCCTTTGATGATTTGTAGGAGATTCCAAGTGGTTAGAGAGAAGATGGTTGAATGGAAAGAAAGGGAGCATGAAGTAGAAGATAGGGCCTCCCTTAATGATGACAACACATTGGCCGCATTAAGAGAATGTGGCTTGTTGAAGTTTTTTAAGACGTGGGGTATCTAGAAGCAAGGGAAGTTGTTGAACCAAATCATACAAATATGGGATGCCGATATACAAGTATTCCACATCAAAGAGCACATCCTAGAGATTGAGCTTGAAGACATCTATTTCTTGACCGATCTCTCCAAGAGGGGAGCACATGTCAATCTATCGGGGCACCGTGCTAGTGAAGAGACCATGGATACCTATATCGCTCAATACTGCAGGAAAGGGTCCCGCAAGAAGAGTGGGAAAGTGCTCATTGCTAATGTGCTAGATATCTCGCTACAGGCGGTCTTATATATTATTGCTCGCATGGAGGGAAGTGTGGGGGTTCACCATGCAACAAAATACCAAATGAGTTATGTTGTGGAATGCATGGAGCCCAAACTGTTCAACTGGTGTGAAGGGGTCTTGATCAACATCAAGGATCAGATAACAAAATGCAGTAACGGGAATATCCACCAGTTTGGGTATGGGAGCATCCTGGTCACTTTCTTCTTAGAGAGGGTGCCTCTACTGCGCCCTCACGTAGAGAGGCCTCATCGTCCCGCATTCGAGCCAAGGATGGGGAGATGGAGTGACTGTGTCGAGCGGCTTGGTGGGCCGCAAGTCCTAGCGTTCGGTGAGGACTTCTTCTCATGGCTCGAGGATCAAATAGTCATGATAGAGGACTATCCCTATGCCCGGGTGGACTTCTGTGGTGATATCAATCTAGCTTTACCTGAGGACGATGATTGGGATGAGACATGTATATGACCTTCAAACTTGTATTTTAATTTTTTAAGTTTATATCATTTTTGTTTTGTTTTGTTTTGATAATGCATGGAAAATATAACATAAGTGTATAATGTTGCAGATCACGTACCAGTGAGGCCAGCGGGATCTTCACCATTGCATAGGCAAGGGGCCGAGTTCTAGGCCGATGAGGCAAAGACAGGGGGATTCCGTGACGTAGAACGGAATCTCGAGGGGTTGACAATGGATGTCCCTCGTATGAGGATGCCCGAGATACCCTACCATATCCAGAGGCACACTGTAGGGGTTCCAAAGCGCATTAGTAGATTGCTCCGCCGCGTGGCTAGGGCGGTGGTATGTTACCATGAGCACCGTGCACCTCGCGATTAGGCTTTGGTTTTAGTTTTTATTTAGTGGCGTGTACATGATATTTAGGTCGGAGTGCCAATTTTGTATGGGATATGATCCCAATTTTTTATTTTCGACACATTATACTATTATATATGGCAAAAAACACTTTTTACATGATATATATATATATGGATCTATCTCTATGGTTTATTTATGATGACTTGTGTATTTACATATTTTACATGTGTTGTTATGATGTGTTTATCATGTGTGGGCTAGATGCCAATCCAACATATAGTTAGCTAACGAATCAGCCACCGTGTTGAATTCCCTTGGTATGTGTTGATAAAAAATGTAATCAAATGAATGTTCAAGGGGGCGTACCCTTCTATATAGACGAAGTAGTTTAGGATCAAGGACAGTGTAGACACGATTTAACTGAGATACCACAAGTTGAGAGTCCAGGTAGACTATGAAGGAATGGATTACAAGGGAAGAAACTTCAGTTAGAAGTACAATGACTGCATGATACTCCACAATGTTCTTTGTTGCGGGGCCCAAGCAAATGCCACCTGAGGATATCAACTCATTAGCAGGGGAATATAGTACCCAAGCTGTAGAAGCAAGGTTCCGGGTATGTCAACTAGCACTATTTGCAAATATAAAGTATGCTGACATCTTCGCATAAAGGCACAAGTTGAGATAAATGATTATGTATGAGATAGGTTCTAGACACGCAAAAAATGAGCCAAAATCACACTAAATACATTATATACAAAGTGTTCCACGCAGGATACAACATATGCATAAAATCTCTTTAGGTAAAGCCCATTGCGGGGCTCTCCCAAAGGTATACCATCATAGTCTACGAGCTCGTAAGTTCCCTTCTCTAACACACGTTTAAAAATGTAGGGACCGTGCCACATAGATTCTAATTTTCCTTTACCTATCTTATCGTGCATATGGTCATAGGTTAATACTAAGTCACCTTCTTTGAAAACCCGAGGTTGGATGGATTTATAATATTGGGCCTTAACATGCTTTTTATGGGCCTCATTGGCAAGTGCAGCATCTCGACGAGTTTCGTCTACCTTGGATAGGTATAGAAACCGTTCTTCCTCGGTGGTTGTGTTGGGTAAGAGTTATAAAGATAACTAAGGGATGGTATCTCACACTCAATCGATAGGATTGCATCTAGGATGTAAACCAATTGAAATGGCGTGAACCCAGCTGCATTTTTTACTGATGTCCTGTAGGCCCAAAGGGATGAGAATAGAGATAAGTGCCACTTAGATTTTTGGGTACCCACTGTGCATTGGATCATACGTTTCAAGACTTTATTGATTACCTCTACTTGATTTTTTTCCTGGGGGTAGTAAGGGGTTGAATTTTCATGAAGAAAACCCAGTTTGGAACTTAGTTCGTCCATCATGTGATTCCTAAAGTGGGAACCATGGTCAGTCACGATGGCCTGTGGGACTCTGAACCTAGATATTATGGGATTGAATATGAATAATGTTTTTGTCTTGCCATCTTCTACGTGCGTAGGCATGGTTTCATCCCATTTTGTGAAGTATTTGACAGCAATGATGACATAACTATACCCCCTAGATGAAGTGGGCTTACAGTGCATAAAATCGATACCCCATTTTGCGAAGGGGCCGACGACAATGATAGGATGTAGTGGAGCTGGGTGTGTGCACTTCTTGGAATGGAAGAATTGGCATGGAGGGCACTTATTAACTGCTTCAACGCAGTCTTTGAATATTGAAGGCCAGAAGTAACCCATGCACAAGATTTTCTGGGTTGTAGCCATCCCAGAAAGATGACCACCACATGCTCCAGAGTGTCAGTCATTAAGGACATGTTCAACTTCGTCAAGAGTTAGACAACGATGTAACACAAAATCAATACTGTGACAGTACAAAGTATCGCTAACAATAAGATAGTATTTGGTGTGGTATCTAATGTGATGTCATTCATCACAGTTGAGATCGATCTGAAAACGTTGGGTTTGAAGATATAAGATAATGTCTCCGTACCAAGGATCAATTGTGCCAATGAGGAACAAATATTCATCCGTAAGAGAATCAATGGGATCATATTGATCATTGACACGAGGCAGTGCACAAATAAGCTCTACAAAGACCAAGGATTTTTTTGATTTTGCTTTGGAAAACTCCAAATCAAATTCCTGGAGAACTACAATCCAATGGGAGTATTTTCCCCCTAGCACTTGACGTGTTAGGATATAGTACATCAGATTGAAGTTCGCGATGACGGTGGTTTTGTGGATTAATATGTAATTTCAAAATCTTTGGACCGCAAAAACTATGGCCAGATCCAGTTTCTCCACATGCGAGTAACGTGTCTCAGATTCCATGAGACTCTTGCTGAGATAGTAAACCACATGTTCCTGACCATTGTTGTCTTCCTGTACGAGCACCATGCCAATAGTGGTAGTAGGGGTGTAGAGATATAGAATGTAGTCCCGTGTATAATTGGGGGGTTGTATCACGAGAGCATTAGTAAGGGCCTTTTTCAATTTTTTTCAAAAGACCGTTGGGATTCATCATCCAAGATGAAAGGAATGTCTTTCTTAAGAAGCCTCATGTAGCCCTTAGTAATCTCAGCGAAATTGTAGACAAAGCGGCGTAAAAATTTTGCATGCCCTTCCAAAATTTGGAGTTCTGGAATGTTGGAGGGGAGAGGCAAGGCTAGATAGCATCTACCTTCGATGGGTGTAGGAGAATGTCGTCCTTAGAGATTATGAATCCTAAAAATCTACCGGCATCGACACAAAATGCACTTTTATGCGAATTCAAGCAGATGTTGTAGTGGCGGCATCGTGAGAATATGGCACTCAGATGATCTGGATGGTCCTCTCGCGTATCAGAGTGAGCAGGTAGGTCATCCAGATAAGGCTCCACAACATGCTTGATATCATGAAATTCATATGACATGGCCCGTTCAAATGTGGCCTCGGATTTCTTGATACCAAAGGGTAATTTGCAATAGGAAAAGGTCCCCCATGGGCATATAAAAGTAGTTTTGTGTTGGTCAGATGGAAGTATCTCGATGTGATTATATCCAAATAAGCCATCCATAAATGAGAAGATGACACTCCCGACACAGTTGTCGATAATATGGTCAATAAAGGGAGTTCGATAGTTGTCTTTGGGACAAGCTTTGTTCAAATATCTATAATCGACTCAAACCCTAATCGTACCATGTTTCTTAGCTACAGGAACGATGTTGGACACCCAATCTGTCAATGGGACAAGATAAATGAAACCAGCACGAAGAATTTTTTCAATTTCTGCTTTACTATGGCTGCAGTTTTACGGGGATGGAAGGGTCAGGCACCAAGATAGACTTGAATTTCATGAACCATAATAGAGGGGTATATACCTGGAATTTATTCATAACTCCAAGCAAAAACATCACGGAACTCTTTGAATAAGGCCGTATAGTATTCCACCTTAGCAAGTGTACAGGTTTTTCCTAAATGGATTTGTTCCACGATACCAGGTTTCATGGAGATGTCAATTGGAATGGTTTCCATAATGTTTGTTAAGTTTGCTACAGAAAACACATTGTGTGTAGGAATGGGAATCTTAGTGTTGAAAATGTTCGGTGAAACACTGGATTTTGAATCAAGTTCTACCGCCTGGATCGTAGGGAAAGAAGACCGATGATGGTGATCTTCCCATGGTGGTTCGTCGATTCTCATGATCTCCATCATGAACTCGTCGGAAGGAAAATTCTCTACAAGGGAGTTAGTATAGGGCAAAGACGAATGGATTTGAGACGGGAGATGTTCCACCGTATGGTGGTCAATTGTGTCGATCCAACCAGTAGCAGATTGAATCACGTGGTGGGTTGCTTCGTTTCGATTCATAGGCATGCAATCATTGATGGTTTCACACTCGGAGGGACTCGATATAACCCAAGAATCATGAGATTTGTGAGGTTGAGAAGTACTCGACGAGATCATGTTGATCGAAAATATCAGGGGTGGGAGTTTCGGAAATACTCCAATGATGGAGGAATATTTCAATAGACCAACACCAATGTCTTCATAATGATGCTGAGATTGTGTCAATAGCGGGACAATATTGGCAGTGCTGGAGTGAATGTCTGGAGTGCAAAATTATAAATGATCAATGGTAACAATTTTCCCCTGATGAGGAAATTGGGCCAAACGGAAAACATAATATTCGACGGCAATCATGGCGTAAAACCAATTGCGGTCGAGTAAGATGTTATAATCCAATGGAGCATCTACGATTTCAACATGGATAGAGATGGTTTTTCCTGCTAGTTCTACAGCGAGTGATGGGATGAGTCTGTAAGGTTGAAAACCACGGCCATCAAAATATTTTAAAGTAGTAGGAGATTGAGTTACCTCTAGAGAGTCGATATCTCTCCAGCAAGACAAATACATGATGGAAGTGGAAGCACCTTCGTCCAAGACAGTACGATGGATGTTGTTTCCACAAATATTAGTATGAACCTGAAAATCCAATTGATGAGATAGTCTCAGCTTAAAGTATGCCAAATTGAACGTAATTGTATCAGAAGAGTTAGGATCAACAGCTCTGAGTGCTGACAATAAGGTTCTACGCTGAGTAAGACAGTGTTGTAAAACTTCAAGAGTGGACATTGCATAGGGTGCTTGAGCTAAGTCCTCAACAATGTTGTAATTTTGGGAAGCTCGCACGTTTGGGTTGAATGTCACTTTTTGAATGGTGGCCTTTGGTGGGCGCAACAGAGTGTCAGTAGGAGGCCTCTCGATATGAAGAGAACATGTAGGCGGAGGAGTGGAAGGAATGTCTTCCAAGGGATTTTTATCTTTGGAATTCCCATTATTGTTTGAAGTGGGAACAGAATCACATGTCTTTGAATGAGTGGATATGTGGACAGTCTCATTACTCATCATAAGAATGTCGTGATTTGAATATGTCTCTGGTCGAGAGTTATCGTTTTGGTTGCCCCCTTGCGGGGGGTTGTGTGAAAGCATTTGTTGTTCTTGATGTGGGAAAGGGTCGGTTAAGACTATTAGGCAAGAAGATCCTTTGACAAATTTATTGACTTCCTCTTTGTAAGGACATTCCTTTGCGTAGTGGTCTTCCTGACATATGAGGCAGGGGAACTTAGCTTTCCGTTTAGGTTTGTTATCAGCATTGGTTTGTTGTGGTTTAGGATTTTCCTGTCGAGTGGAATATTTTTTAGGTTTCCCTCTATTATTATTCTTTTTCCCTCCAGATTGTTGTGGTGAAGATTGAATGGTGTTCACCTTGGAGGTATGAGCAGGAGAAGTAGATTTTTTGGGTGCAGCCTAGGTTTGAGGTGGAGCAGCAGCGTTTTGTTGTCCACTCAATTTGGTTGCAGGTTGGGCCTTCACAGAACCAACTACGCCATCAACATGTGGTTCGGTAGAGATCCTAGATAGATCTATAGTAGGGAGTGGGGCATGAGGAATCAGTTCGTATAGGGTGCCGGATTGGGAATAAACCAAATCCAGGTACTGGGCATGAGCGATTTCCTGTTCTTCTGTGACAACCCCTCCCATTGCAACATCCCTAGCAATGGGTGGCAGTAATGAATTTTTAAACCAATCAGCCAGTAATTGGTCATGGATAGGAGCCTTAATTAATCTTTGGCGTCTCCTCTACTCATGAATATGATTGAAGATGTGAGTGGCAGTAGATTTCCACAACGAAGTTAAGAGGTCCGTGCCAGTCTCATATCGTATGGGGAGCTGGAAATGTGTCAAAAAATGCATGGCAAGGGTGTTGAAATATCTGAAAGAGTGTTGTGCCAGCTTGATATACCATTTTACTTCTATTTTGGTGAGTGTACGTTGGAAGAGCCTCAATCGTATAGAGTCATCCATCAGTGAGTTCGAAGAAAACCAAAGATCGAATGTCATGACATTGTTTTTCGGATCTTCCCCGGGTTTGGCATCAAACTTTGGAATGTCTGATGGTAGTTTGGCAGGGATGGGTGGCCAATGAAGTTCATGCCAAATGGGATAGTTTATGAGTCTGGAAAAGTCAGGTAGGTCTAATGTTTCCAAAAATGGAAGTTTTTTATTAAGTTGCATGAATTAATAATATTGATGGGGTGCTAGGACGCCTGTTGGGACCTGCACTGCTTATTGTTGCATATTATACCCATAGGTATTTCCCGCGGGGTACTATTGGAAGTTTTGTGAATTGGGGACCATCTCGTTAACCGGTTGTTGGTTGGTAATCATAGGATTCACCAATTGATTCGGGGTCGAATTATAAACCGATTCTTGAGCATACTGCTGAGTGGGATTAAATGGAGTAGATGCCTGGCATTGTGGGATCCAGACAAATTTCCCAAATCCTTGATTGCGTGGATTTCTCATGCCTTGATTAGGGGGAGGGATCTGAAAGGGTGGACCCCATGGATTGCTCATTTTGCTCTGATTAAGGTGCGGGATTTGAGGGGGTGGGTTCCATTGATTGTTTGAGACACTAGGATAAAATAATCAAGAATTCGGATTGGGGGGGTAAAAAGATTGATGTTGATTTGTGTGCCCCCTGGTTGGATTCTGGTTTCCAAATATCTGTTTCCCCTCATAGGTGGGATTTGTGACCCCCAAGAAGGAAGTGGGGCTAATGAAGGAAATTGGTTGTTAGTTCTGCTTGGGGTACTAACAAATGGTTGTCCTCTGCTAGGTTGGGTTTGTGGCCCCCACGGAGAAGATGATGTTGATGGAGGAGGTTGGTGATTGGTTCCACTCGGGGAACCAACATATGATTGTCCTCCAAAAAATGAGGCTTGTGATCCCCACAGGGCGCATGGTCCTAACGAAGGAGGTTGGTTATTTGTTCCAATTAGGGGACCAACGAACAGTTGACCTCCAATCACAACAGGTGTTCTAATAGTAGAAATGGGTGGCCTTCCAACAGGAACATTAAAAGGAATTGGTTGTGCAGGTTGGCTAGCTGCACTAGTGGTATCAAATTGTGAAGATGATTGTGCACTATTTCCAGATGATAAGGGAAATGATGGGAAAGTAGGGGTTGTCCCCTGAGTAGGAATGTTCCCCAAAGAAGAACCAAAAATGTCGTCTGGTAATACATGGGGGGAGGTTTGGAGGGGCCTTTCCGACGCCAATTTCATGGATGCTGAAAAAGTGCGAAAATCATCGAGGGCTTGGCCCGGAGTGGTGTTCCATATGATGAGGTTGGATCAAAAAAATTTGTTGTTCCTGAGTCATCAGGGAAATATTCTGGATGGATCCAGTCTGTGGGTCTAGATCGACCTACAAATGATGTGCCATAAGTAATATCATAGGAAGTGGATCGGAGGGCTCTGGAATCACGAGGGTTTACCACTTGAGAAGTGGATATTGGTGGGTATTGTGAGGTCAAAGCTAGTATTTGCGCAAATTCACATCTAAATCGTTTTGTTTCCGCTTGTTCGTGGAATATACTAACCATTTCTGCTCATATGGATTCCATGATGTCATGGCCTAAGGGGAGGTCCGGGGAAGGCATTCTGAATTATCTATTGCTAGAAGATCCAACTTCGTAGCTACGTATAACCGAGGAATAAGTTATGACAGGTGGGGTTACCAACTGTACAAATGGTTGGTTAAAGTTCGCAGCTAAGTGGATCGTCGAAGGGGGTGCTAGGTCGGTTTCCTCAATAACCTCGACATATCCTTCAGGGAGATCAAATTGTGATGGCATAACTGGAGCGGTGCTAGCCTCCAGAATAACTTCTGGCGTAACGTCGTCTTGGGGTGAGACACTAACCTCAGGTGCTAAAGTAGTTTCCACTGTGGTGTTAACTTCTAGTGCAACAGTGGATTGTGGTACTGCACTAGTCTCAGGTACTACACTAGTCTCTGGGATAGTACTAGTATCTGGGACTGTGCTATGGGTTTGGGTTACCATAGCAGCTAGTGGTGTCATACTAAGTGATTGCGGGACGGTCACCTGGCCAGCTGGTCTTCTAGTAGGGGGTGTGGGTATGCATGAAGGAGATGTACGAATAGTTCTAGGTACTGGTTCAGGACTCTTCCCTTGTTGTCTTCGTGATTTGCTTTGGTCCTCCATGTAACATGATTGAATGTGCTAGGGGAAGTCTCATTTGAAAAATAACTCAAAACCCTGAAGCAACCAAATGTGCAAAAGGGGAGCTAGGAAAAGAAGAGGCGCGCAGACCAAAAAAGAAAGCTAAAAAAACTACACTAAGACCGTTGTCACAGTAAGTGAGCGACAAAAAATGGCCAGAAAGCCAGCAAGCAGCACTAAAAAATAAAAGACCCTCTATAAGGTACAATAGCAGGAAATCCTCCTATCTAAGGTGTGGAGACCTAAACATATCGTATCCTTCGCAAGGTGATGAAATCCAAGTCGAACAATACGAAATGAGAGACCAAAGGATGAAAGGATATCGCTCTACCAAAATGGATCCTGGGTAAAAGATCCCTAGAAGGAAGGTCACTAGGATACCTCATTCATGACACATCCAGGAAGGTTTACTAGAGCTTCTGCCTTTGAGCCCTTGTACAACCGTTATGGAGGCCGAAAACTACAAGGAATATAATGGATTGATGCCCTTAGGCGCTAAGTGGAGTGTGGTATTCCACAAATTCCGTCTGGAATAGTCCTCGCTACTTACCCCCGTGAAACGGGAGGCCCTCCCAATAAATTGATTTAAAACCGTGTCAAAAAGTACAAGAGGATTTGAGCACCCTAAAGGAAAACAACTATGTCTCAAATGTAAAGTGATAGGGGGGGATTATTTGGATTCCTATCCCTGATGTCTTACCTAACTACACAATTATTTTGTATCCTCAAGTGAGGTTAATGTGTGTTGATTTAGGAGATTAATTTTAAGGGCTAGTTGTGTTACTCGAGAGGTGACGGAAGTGAAACTTGATGGTGTTATGACTTGACTCAAACCATGCATGTGTGAATGAATCAATGCTTTTCTTTTCGATGAATTCCTAGCTATGGAAATGAGAGAGTTCTTTCGTTCCCAAAGTGTAACAAGCATAAACACTATATTTCAAAAGGAGAAAAAACCACTCATTTTTATATGCCAAACCAAAAAGTAAGCTACTCTTTCAAGATGAACGAATCCAACTACTAATTGAAAAACAAATTTCTTGTTTTGTTTTTTTTTTCTACTTCAAATAAGTTCAAAGGTGACAAGTAAATGAAAAATGTTCTAAAATTACAAAAAAATTGTACTCATTAAGAAAAAAGGAGGAAAAGAGACCTTGAAATTTTCTCAACAAATTTGATGAACATAAATGTAAAGATGCTTTAACAAGCAAATGAGACTTTTCCAAAAGTTTTTCAAGAGTGTAGTAGGATATGTAATGATGTACTTTAAAATTTTAACAAAATGACTACTTTTGCAAAGAAAAACTAAAGATTTCAAGTAAAATTTTACTCTTGTCACTTTGATCTTAAGAAATCCAAACCAATACTAAACCAAGCAATCAAACCAAATCAGACTTCTATACTTGCAGATCATGGGAAGAGTGTATAGTTAGATTGAGCACAAGGGAAGGTCATGGTAGAGGCGGAAGAGACATATGGCAGTCCTCCAATCTCGCAATTCACTATGAGATTCAAAATTTCACTCTACAAGCCAAATGAGGGCTTAAAATCAAATCCAAGAAGTGCAGGGGTAAATACTGATGTCACACAGGTCTGAAAATGGTCAGAGATCTGAGCTCAAATAAAAATCAGAAACCAAAACTCAGAAGTCAAAATCAATCCAAGCAACAACAAAAAAAATCGGCCACTACACAGGGAATTTTCACTCCCTTAAAGGAAGCCCAGACGCGAAATTTAGGAATTTTCACGCTCTACTATTAGAGGGGGTGCAAAAATTAGGATATTTTCACTCGGTAGTGTATGCGTGGGGGGCGCGAAAATTCACTGTAAGTGAATGGGGCGCAAGTTTTGAAGAAAATTATATTGTTTACTCAGGTTTGTAGACCCAGAGAGGTCAAAAATGGGGATCAAACTGATAACTAGAGGCTAGAGATTAATATGACGCAAAGAAACTGGATCAAAATAGACCAAAAATCAAGCAAATCAAAAATCAAATAGATCAAATAACCTAAGTGAGAATTGGGATTCCACAATGGAGTCGCCAATTTATGTATCAATGAATCCATCCTACGGATAGTTAGATCTACTCAAAGACCAAACCAAGTTCCTACAAGTTTAATCTAAGACAGAATCAAAACAAATGGTAATCTACTCTCCTAGATTTAACACATTACAAAAATCTTCTGGATGTTGAGAAGGGAGAGAATGGTAAGACTCACCTTGAATCTGTTGGTTGTCCTTGCTCCAGTTCCAACTTGATCTCCAAGGATTGGACCTGCTTAAGCAAAACAAGAAACAATACTTCCAAAAAAAATATGTAAGGGTTAAGATCTAATCTATATAGAATATAGAATGCATCCAAATATATGAAAACACACATAGGAGAACAGGCCAAGGTATATTAATGAGAGCTCAAGAAAATCAAGATATAGTTACCCTTAATGTCCAAGAAATAACTCCTCCTTCAAGCTCCTTTTCTATCTATCTCTACAAATCTCCTAAGGCCATAAGTTTGATGCCTCAAATTGTCCCTCTCTTGGCTCATGGATGGTCTCCTTCTTCTAGTGTTTGGGAGATCAACCACATAGAGAGGAAGGTGGATCTAGGTGAGTGAATAGTGGATCAAGAGGTTGAACCAGGCCAAAGAGGGAGGATGAGTTAGGATTCGATAGGGACCCCAATCCCAAGAAAATATCTTTGAGGGTAAGATCCAAATTCCAAGACAAGAGGTAGTTAAGAGATTTTCGTGCCCCGTGAACTGAGCAAGACGCGAAAATATTGAGATTTTTGCGCCCCTGCAGGTATGCAGAGCACAAAAATAAGGGATTTTCGCGTTCTGCACCATTAGCATGGTGCAAAAATAACGGCAACCTATGGTCAAATGGAGTGACACTTGGCTGAGTGAGTTGGCATTCGGCTGAGGTAAGTTGGATTTGTCTCCAAGGACTCCAGATGAGGCCAAGGAGGGGACCAATAAAGTTCAACACTTGTTAGGAGGTTGTGCCATTAGGTTTTTCATGGTGGTATGGCATGAAGAGATGAAATGGCGCTCAAAGTGAGACTTTGAAATATAACAGTTGGTAAAGGTTTTGATACATTTAATATCTAATCTTTTCACTGCCAGTGTTTTCTCTTGGGGCCAAAATGATTAAATTGGTTCATGGCTAAATGTCAAAATAAAAACAATATTTTCATTGGTTCATGGCTAAACATCAAAATAAAAACAATCTTGTGCTTGGGGCTGCATGTGAGGTGGGAATGGAAAATATTGGGCTTGAGGTGAGTACTGACACTACTATTTTTGCATTGTCCAACATTTTTCATTAGAGGGATATCAATTGGATTCTTGTCAATTGATATATTGCCTCTAGACAACAAGGTTGACCAATGCCAAACTAGTAGTGTCAGTACTCACCTCAAGGCCAATATTTTCCATTTAAACCTCACATGCAGCCGCAAGCATAATGGTATAGCCCTCAACAATATATAACTACCCCCAAAACGGCTTCTAATCGGCATTTGTATAAAAAAAATTAAATCCTTCACAATAATCGGATTTCCTATGTCCACATACAGTGCTCCGACAAGCATGTTGTACCTCCAACTACAAACATGGTCGGCAATATGATGAGCTATGATAGACATTGATGCTGGATTCCCATGCTATAAGTGTCGAATTTTCAACATCCATGTTGTCACATTTCGACGTCTAATGTGTCGGATAGTCGATATGTACCCAACTAAATTACTAAAAATATTACATAGGATATTCGATGCCCTTTTGTCACATTTTCAATGTCATAGGTGTCGGATATTCGACACATAACCGACTAAATTGGTAAAAATCATACGTAAGTTATATGACATCCTTATGTTGGATATCTGACACATGGTTGTTGATGTCGAATATCCGATGAAGTTTCACCAACGTTTAAAAAAAACATATTTGTCGGATTTTAAATAGAGTGGTGTCGAAATTCATATGTCAAATATGCCATCGAAATTTGGGTTCAAACCTGTGAAATATAATTATATAATAAATAATAATTCTAAATATAATTATATGTTTACTAATATTAATATTAATCATCTGTTATATATATATGTGTGTGTATGTGTGTATGTGTGTATGTATGTATGTATGTATATAGTAAATCCCGGTGGGTTAGCTCAAGTGGTTTAGTGTTGTAATCACAAGCTGAATGTCTCGGGGTCAAATCCTTGGGTGGCTATGCACAACCTCACTTGATGTCCCCATCGGGTTAGGCCCTGTAATCAGGACCAATGGTTTACGTTGGGTACCATCCTTGAAATGAGGAGAAGTACTTAAAGGTTTCCCATGATGTGTTCCATTGAAATTATATGTATGTATATAGTAAAGTTATTGAAAAATTAAATATAAAATGTCAATAATTAATAGTACTAATTATGGTTGGTTGTTGCTTAGCCATCATAGAGGAGATATACATTGGTTGATTATGGTTTACCATGTATAATTATGATTAACATAATTACCCATGTTTGGCCATATTTGATCATGGTTAATAATGTGGTAAACAATGTTTGATTATGGTTAAGCATGGTTTACTATGGTTGACTAGAAATGGATATGATTAATTATGGTTGACTTAGGTTGACCATGTTGGTTGTGGTTTACCATATATTTGAGTTTACCATTGTTAAATAGGGTTTAAAATGGTTCATTAAGTTTGACTATGGTTGATGATATTTGACCATGGCTAACTAAGGGTGGCCATGGTTGAGTATGGTTTGACCATGCTTGATAATAGTTGACAATGGTTGACCATGTTTGAGCATTTTTTACCATGGTTGGCCATATCTAAATTTGCTTGGCCATGGTTGACTATGTTTGACCATTATTGACAATTGTTAGTCATGTTCGACAATTCTTGAGCATGGTTTACTTCGAATCACTTTGTTCACCTGTGATTAACAATGGTAGCCCATGTAAGACTATTGTTGAACATGTGTGCATATGTTAAAATATGATTGACTATAAAGAACCATGGTTGAACATGGTTAACTATGATCAATTATGTTTGATTATGGCAAACTATTGTCGACCATGTCTAGCTATGATCGAATTTACTTAACCATGGTTGATTATGGATGACAATGCTTGACCATGAATGACTTGTGTTGATTATGGATGACTATGGATTGCTATGGTTGACCATGGTTCACTATGGCCAACCATGCATAAATATAGTTGATTATGTCTCGCTATGAAAAATCATGTTGACTATGGCTCATTATAAACAACCATGTTGACGATGGCTCATTATAAACAACCATGTTGACTACGCTCACCATGGTTGACCATGTTGACTATGGTTTATTATGGGTAAATATGGTTGACCATGTCTAGTGTACTTGAATATGGTTAAATTTCATAAATAGGTTAAATTTTGAAAATTATGCCACGTTCTAACATGAAGAAGTTGATTTGAGAATCTTGTCACACTAAAACATTAAGAGGATGACTTCAACTAAACATAAAATCGCAACATTATGGGTGACCATAATATTATATCATACTGTGACATTAAGGGGTAGATTTAAATATTATATCACATTGCAGCATCACGAGGTTGATAAAATGGTTGTCACATTGCCATGTTCATGTTGTTTGGCTAAATGTCAATTTTCTACAGCACTCAATGCTTATGTATTGCAATGTTCCTTAAGGGTTTTATCATATTGTTGTGATCATCAATTGATATGTCGAATTGTGATGTCCATCTTGCTTAACGTATATCAAATTGATAAGTTCCTAAATCGTTACATTGCATTGTAATGGTCACTATGACTTATGTCTCATTTCTATTTTCCTAAATGGTCACATTGCAATGTGATGGTCATGAAGGGTTATGTTCCATTGTGGTGTTCAACTTTGGGCCTAGTTTTGGTATTCCATAGTCTTTAGTCTTTGATAATGTATATTATTTCTCATCTATTAGTTTAACTGAGTTTGCATTAGAAAATGGTATCAAAATTAAATATTCAGCAAATTATTACCCTTGAGGAAATGACTTAGTTGAATCTACTAATAAAAATCTAATCAAGATTTTGAAAAGGACTGTGGCTAATCACCATAAAAATGAGCACAATGCTTTATCTAATGCCTTGTGGGAAGGTAGGGTGTTGCATTAGATTGCATATATTTGTGGGGGTATTCCATTAGATTGCATCTAGCTTTGTGGAGACAAGTTGGGTGTGTTGGAAACCAATAGGGATCGCATTAAGGAAAACAATCGAAGTGATCCCATATACATTGCATATGGTTTACTAGATCGGTTAGATCTCCTTCAAAGGTATGTATTCTCGACTAGCACTAGCATTTATTCTCATGCAGGGTCTACATTGATGGCTTTTAACTTTTAGAAAATTAGGATTAAGAGAGATGGTATTTATGGGATTTCCATTTGCAATGGAATTACAAAGGATTGACATCTTTAGAGGGTCCAAAATCATATTATTTTTCAAATTGAGTCCTGTGTATTGACACAATGATTTCTATACATATTGTTCATAAAAGAAAATAAGAAGGCGAATTGACACAACAATATTTCAAGAAACAAATTAGACGATGAAAGCAATATTGTTGCTTGCTCCTTGCTATGATATCATCACTTGCAAAGGTCTCATGGATTTTGTTTTGAAATTTTGTCATCAGTAAATTCTCCACCAAAATTGCTTGTCTATACCATAGTACTTACAATGTTCACAGATATTTCTTTATGAGATTTAAAAACAGTTTTTCCAGTGCTTCCAGTTTCTCTACATTTATGTATGATGGATTTGTTTGTACTATAAAGAATACCAAGCAATCATAATTTTTTTACATACTTATAGTTGGGTCATGATGTTACATGTTATAGCAAATTCAGAGGTTCTAGCATGGTGAACTTGGTTCTATCTTTGTAACATTATCACGATATGGAAGGTGGACCAAGAAATAACAATTAGTCTCTTGGGTCACATTTTAGTTTTCTTTTATGCTAAATTTTTTCGCTCTCATGTTTCTTTCATTCTATTAGGAAAAAACAAACTTATAGGCTGCAAAATATCAATTGTTGAAATGATGTGCATCACATTGATATTCATTTGTCTACCCATAAATGGAAGTAGTTATCTACCCATAAATTCCATTTTTCCAAATAACATACTTCACAAGCTACTTCTAAATCAAACTATGCATATATAACTTCATAGTATTATTTTATCTCAACTAAATGCCCTCCAAACTACACCAACATTTCAAGCTAAATCATGTGATTTCACTAGGGTTAAGGGGGAAAATATGCAAAGTTTGCATCATGCTAAATACTGATTGGAACTATATCATATCATATACCAAACCAAATCTTAAAAAATCCTTTATCTAATGGTTTAGGTTATGAAACAATCTAGGTTTTCTAACAAATTTTATATACTCTATAATATTCAGTCCTGACAAAAAAATAGAATAACTGAATTTAAGTAAGTGATATCTCCACTTCACATAATTCTATTTTAATAACATTTTTTTTTAATTGGATATGTTTTTAAGAGGATTTGAAATCAACTTATTTCTTCACATTTTACAATAAAATATTAGAAAATAGAATTAAATGGCATGACCTTATTTTTTCCTTAAAAAATATGTAAAAAGAAAGAAAAACCAAACTACCACTTTAGCCTAAAAAAGAATTTTGATACCACTTATTATAATTCTTTATTCTTAAAATTGAATAACAAACAAGATATTCAAAAATTATCACATTTTATTCAATATCAAAACCTTTAAAATAAGAAAACACCATGTAATGATCTTTTTAAATAAAAATCAACTCTAGCTCACATGTTTCTTAAAGCGGGCAACCTCCCATTAAGCTAAAACCCAATACAATATACTCCAATGCATGCTACATAAGATGGATTTGATTCTTATTTATAACTAGTTCAAAAACCTGTTAACCACTTGGTAGATTTTTAAAATATTTATATATCAACTTATTTCCTTTTAAAATAATATGCTACATAAGATGGATTTGATTCTTATTTATAACTAGTTCAAAAACCTGTTAACCACTTGGTAGATTTTTAAAATATTTATATATCAACTTATTTCCTTTTAAAATAATAATAAAGTATTGGCTGTTTGCAAATAAAAAATATAAAATCTGGTCAACCTCAACCAATTCAAAAAGATTATGTTTATTTAAATATAAGTGAACCATAACATTAAATAATATTTATAATTTTGAGATGGTGATTTTTATTGTGCACAACTAGTATATGAAATGTGTAAAATTTTACTATTCTCACCACCCATTTTTCATTAATTGTATATTGTTATATGTGAAAAAAGAAACCACAATACGTTTTCTAAAATTACACATTAAAACGGTTATATTCATTTTTAAAATGATTTATATCAATTTTTTTAATTATAATTTTTTTAAGGTGATTATTCTTAGTTTAAAAATATCAAGGCTATTTTTTCATTATATTTATATATAATATGTTTTTCATCTTAAAATTGTTTTCATCAATTTATTTTATTATTTTTTTTTAATTTATAAATATCAATTTATTTTATTAAACTTTTTTTAATTGTTATAAATTAAAAATATAAAGATTTGCTAATCTTATTTAAATTAAGAAGATTTGATTTGTTAATGTAATAGAAAACCATAACATTATAAAGTATTGAAAAGTTCAAGATGATAACTTTTATGTTCTATAGGACACAACATCATGTTAAAGTGGATTTATATCAAAGTTGTCTTTGGTGACCGCTACTTAAAAAAAAATTAGTTGGAAATCGTTGGAGACAAATGCATGGTCTTGTCTACAAAATCACAGATCTCCATTACAAATTCGAACTTTAACATTAGTTTTAATTATGCCGAAGGCGTTCTTTAAGGGTTGGCTCCTCTCAGGCATTCGTCGTCTGTCGACAACTACCTATGAGGAGTCAACACTTAACACAACATATGCCAACGTGGCGATTTTTTTTTCTTGATTTCGTGGGGTCGCCTCTGTCCAACCATCGTCGCCTCGTCAATTTTTCGCGTGATCCAACCCTCGTCTACTCTTCATCTTCACACCCCTCTACACCCCAACTCCTCCAAAGATGTCAATGTTTCCAGACATTCACAGGTTTGCTGACAATTATGTCATTGCTTTGCTTTTCAAAATTAACATTTTGGAACAATCCACGATCTATAAGAATCTTTACATAGCAGATCCAGTGCACTCCATATGTCGTCCAAAACTAAAAGAAATTTCTTCTTCTTCAGAGTTGCAGACAACTTCATCGTCTGGGTATCGGTATTAGAAGTACTTGACAGGTCTAATTTGATTTCCTCAGCAATCTGACGCTGCAAGTCTGAAACTTTAAAGTGTTGTGTTGAGAGACGGTTACCCAGATGACAACATCAAAGGGATGACTGACCTTGTAAAAGTTGTAGACCGATTTGAGCAGAGATGTCTTTCCAACCCCGACCATACAATACACTCTGATCACTTGAACTTGTGGAGCTTCCCCAGTAATCCAAGTCTAGAGCTAATTAGTAGCAGATTCAATTCCAGATCCTACAAAACCATCGTCTGGCACGGATTGAAGTAGCTCTTCTGACTCAGAACACCCACTAACACTCTGTCCAACGTCAACCCCCTTTTGCTCTTCTTCGGCTTCACACATTTGTCTATCTACAACTCCTCCAAACATACAAGGAGCTGCAAAGATTCCTACAAAATGTTGACACGATATACCATAAGAAATATATTTACATATCGCTAACGATTCTTATCTACAAAACCTTTCGAATTTGATTAGGACATCTAAAATATTGAACCCCAATTTTTAGTGAATAATATGCTAAGGATTGATTGATAGAATACTTACAGATCATTGTGCAACAAATCATCAGTACTGTGATTACTGCAACAAATTATTTGTGTCCAATGATTCTGGCCGAAAAGACAGCAAAACGTATAACGTTGAGTTCTCACTAACATCTTCGTTTAGCTTTCTCCTGGGTGAAGAGGCCTCGCGACATCTGTTCCCAAATCTCTTAAGTGGTATGTTCATGTTTATTTATGCCGTTCCAACTCTCTACTTCCACAGTTTCCATTGGACAATTTGTCGTCATGCATACCATCTCAAACACAACTGTCTACGTCAACCACTTCCACTGACACTTGGTTTGTAGATTTGAAATCCCAACCTCCAGAGCCATGCATTGCAATGGGAAACACGCGGGTGCCAAATGGAAATACACATCGAAACAGCCACGGACCAGGTTCTTTCCTCCAGCCGTCGGACTCGAAAGGTTGTGCTACAGTTTGCAAACAACCAAAAAAGCTTCTTCGCAACTTTGGCTATTGACATGCTTAAAATGAGAAACATCGGTATTAAGACAAGTTACCAAGGAGAGATTCAAAGGCACTGTACCGGAATCAACTAAAGGATTTTGCCATGGCGAATCGTGAACTGATATTATTGTAATATCATGAGATCATACAATAATGGGGATCCTGGTATTATTACATGCAAACGTGGCTTAAATAAAATAAATTCATTTTCCCCAAGGGCATCTCCCAGCTTCTGTACCCTTTCTCTGAAAGTCAGTCGATGGTGTTTTCTGCTATTGTTTTCTACCCAATTTCATATTTGAATACTGTACCCTTTCTTTGCATTGCAGCACGTACCGCTTGTGCTAAGGACTTAGATTTAATGGAATAATCTTTCCAAGCTATCGTTCACCCAACAGGTAGCAAAATTCATGAGACCTCAAGATCCATCTTTCAAAAAGAATGACAAGATTAATTTAAATTGTACCAGACATACCTGGGCTGATTTAATGTCAATGTCAATACCAGCTAGCCTCTTCAGATGTTCTTTCAGCAGGCGCTTGGAATCGTATTCTCTGATCTTCTTTCTAGCCATCTTCAGCTCTAATTTCTTTGTAATTAAAATCAAAATCTATGACGGACCATGCTTTCATCAAAACTCAGATGAGAAAATGGTTATCTAAGCGAACCTTAGTGATCAAAGAGGAAAAATCAAATTTCACACAAATTGAAACGATAAAAAAGCCAAGGTTTAAGTCAGCAACTTTCAACAGAAACACTGTGAAAAAAGATTGGTGTTTAAATTTGAAATACCTCTAAAGACGAACTAAGAATATATAAATATCCCATGGATGCAGAAATTTTAAACGGGCCATGGATGAAATTTCTGGTGGAAATATATGGAAGCTTGTTCTGAATTTCGCGCGTTTTTTCGGACTCATGGTGTATTTATGTTAGGAGCGGTTTTTGCACATGATCATGCAATATATTGATTTCACAAATAATTTTGCAATTTTGCATAGGCTCGTGATATACTGATTTCACAAATAATTTTGGCAGAAATTATGCAAGTGACTTCATTTTATTATTTAGTTAGTTTTTTTAAATTGAAAATCTGTGGCATGAGGATATCGACCATATGTAGCTGTAAATTATTTAACACTCATGGTAAGAGATTATTAGAAGTCAATGCAATGCCTAACCAAAAAATAACAAGCTCAGGTTCCTCTCTTATGCTTCTCTCTACGCTTCGAGTAACGCCATCGCCAAGGAGATATCAATCAGAACTACAAGTCAAGTTTTCTGCTGCGTGATTGTTGTGAGGGAAATACACCTATAGTTCAGGGGAGAAACTACCAACTTACAGGGATGAAAGATGGACCTACAAATGTTCTGCAAGTACAACTAGTAAGCAAAGAAATAAAGGTTTAAAGAGGATGTGTACCTTATTCAGAAGGTTGATCCTAGCCTTCCTCTTCCTTGCTCTTCAATGCCATTCAGTGTCACGATGCCCACACCTGCAAAACAACTTCATACCTTTCTCAAATACATTTGACTACATATATAAGATTGATATTCATAATAGAAGAAGACATCAAACTATAAGCAAACTGTAATCAAATCTGAAACACACATGAATAGGTCATATTTGGAAAGGGAAGAACGTCTGATCTTTATTAATGTATGAAGCAAGTACATAAAATTATACCTTCCTTCAAGTTTGGCACTTCACGAAACCTAGATTCAAGGTCTCCTGCTTTTGTTCTCCAAGGATCCCAAACTCTAATCAGCTATGCTAGGGTTTATCAGAAACTGAGGCACAAGAGAGGGCGATGAGGGTCTCCATTCCTCCAGCATAACATTGTTATGGGCTTGGTTCCTACTCATGGCCCTTCTACCTTCCTTATATAGTTAATGAAGGAGAGGAAAAGCAGTTATAACCGATCAGGAGGTTCCCCAACTAACTCAAATTGACCAAAACTCGAGATTTTAATTGTTTCAGGAAAATGTCCTACTTTTCTACTGTAAACCAGCGTATGTGCTCTACTTTTATGAAGCAGAGTTGCATATTTTTGAAGGTGTACGCTACTATAATGCTTATAGAGTAGCGTTTTTGTGTAAAAATGGTCAAAAACAGGGTTTTCTAATGATTTTCAGGAGGTGGTTTGGTCTGGAAAAGTGTTCCTAAGAGTTGTAACCATCAAATGGGCCAAGAGTGAGGTAATTTCAACCATATTCAGTGTCCCTAATGACCCTTCAATCCACAAGTGTCATGTTGTGTGACTAAACTTGATCTCAAGAAGTGTCGTCATGCGACTAAGCGATGCAAGTGTCGTCACGGACGGAAAAATATCATTTTAAGCTATAACAGATCCCCCCTAATGTATGAAGTCAGAGGGAGTGAGGGAAACGATGGCCGAAATACATTATAAATAAAAAAGCATTGAAACATGGAAGCGGAGGAACTGGATACACCAAGAATCATAGACTCAAATGAAGTACCTAAAAACAAAGGCAATGTCAGACAAACTCATCCTTTGGGTAACTGTCCATGTTCAAATAGTGGAACATGACCTCCAAAAGGATACAATAATGATCCAAACACTGATGCATATATCATGGCCACTAAAATACAAGCGTGGATCCATAAGGAACATAAGTGTAAACATAGCCACATAAATACAAAGTGGCTCTATGTCAAAACTAGAGAACATAGCCATAGAGAACAAGTTGAATCTATGTCTCATCAAGAGCCAAAAAGAGTGTGGCTCAGTCTTGCGCAACTTGGACGATATGTGATGTTATCGAGGATCCCAAGGTCTTCATCCAAAAACAACCCAAGGTACAAACCTATCCATGCAAATAAATGAGTTGATGTCGAACATGGGAGGTATCGTTTGATTACCGGTCATTGATGTATACCGTTAACAAACGCGACGGTGTCCACCAATAATGAAAATGGAACCCAAGGTACCTAGTACATTCAAGCAAGTGCGAATAAATGGTCTTGTCGTCGAACACTTGAAGAATCCATCGAATAGGAGACATTGATGTATTCCCATCTATCCAATAGCGAGGGAAACTGCCACTAATGACTGCAATCCCCAAGGTACTAACCGAAACTCTAAACTTCATTCCCAGAGCACAATGAGTTGAAGTCGATGGGAAGAAGTCTGTTGGAAGGGAGGCCTTAAGGCATCCTCCATCATCCAACACGAGGGACACTCAACAGGTATGAGCTAATTTGGAGTAGGACTAAACACATGATGAAACATACGGACACCAAGGAATGGTCGACGCATGAGGTCAAGGCAACTGCAGAATGGCCAACACAGGTTATATCCTTGAACAGTGAGCACGACACAAGAGTAACTTAGGCAAATTTTAACACAAAGAGACCATGATACAAATCTGCAATGTAGGAGACATTAACAGATTCTCCATATGATTGGAAGACTAACCAAACAGAGGAGTAAGAACTCTGAGATCAGGTTTATCCTAAGGCCAAAACTAAAACCCAACTTGTTTGATAGACTCAAAACAGGTGCTTTGTTCAAGGAAATAGTTGACTTGCTGCCATCATATTGAAAGATATTTTAACATTCTTCCCTTCCCTTTCCTTTTTCATTTTTTAAGGAGCTTGACAAAGAACTAAAGCATGCTCGACGGTATTTTCATATTTAGGGACTCTGAAAAACCTAGAAGAAAACTCCATACCCCTATCCGTGGATTTTATATCGAGCCCGGATTGGTCTGTGCTCGGCGGTGTTTTCTTGCTTATAGAATTGAAAAACTTAAACAGTCCTCTATCAACCATCTCGTGGATTTCACATCGAGCCCGAGTAGGTGAATACTCGCTTAGTGTTTTTAAATTTCGAGAGTCTGAAAACTCTAAAGACGACTCCAAAGGTCCTTTTTTGTAAAGTTAGTCTCCTTCCCTGAAAAAGTGTAAAATAATGGAAGAAGAACTCTTCTAGCGCATACCAGAGTATACCTAGAGTATACATTTTCCATAAATTATCCACCAAGGCCCGGAAAAGGGGTAATTCTATACCTAAGTGGATGTCGGTTCAGTTATTTTAACGAGCCCGAAAAGACAACTATGCTCAGCAAACTTTTCCTATTTAAGGAGTCTGAAAAGGGCTTAAAAGAACTCTATAGGGATCTTTTCTGTAAAGGTTTAACGAGCCCGAAAAAGTAAACTCGTGACCTCCTTACTGTTTTTAACGAGCTCAAAGGAGAGACGAAAGAATACTCAAAACCTACTTATTGTTTTTAACCAGCTCAAAGTAAAGGTGGAAGAATGCTTATAACCTACTTACTGTTTTTAACGAGCTCGAAATAAAGGTAGAAGAATGCTCGTAACCTACTTACTGTTTTTAACGAGCTCGAAGTAAAGGTGGAAGAATGCTCGAAACCTACTTACTGTTTTTAACGAGCTCGAAGTAAAGGTGGAAGAATGCTCGAAATGGGAGGAGACAAGTGTCAGGGACATGCAAAACTAGCTCCAAGCGCATGGAACAAAGCTATGCCTAATGCAAGGAACATGAGCAAGATAAGGACACTCAGGGTGTGTCTCCTCCAAGTAAAAGGTGTCAAATTGCGAAGGCAAAATGATACAAGGCTTAGCGGAAATGAGATCAGAGATTGAGGCTTATACAATGAGCTAAAAGCGTGGAAGCTGGCATCAGGCTTATTAGCGCAAGCGGGATCATAACAGATGCATATGCAACTTGAACACGAAGATGGGAGCCTTATCGGGGATGGCCAGAAATATATGAGAAAGAAAGATATGAGGGTTCTTCTCAAAGTCATGGTAAATCTAAAAAGACTCCCGAGCCTATGAGAAAAACTCAGCATGGACACCAAAATGGCATAAGGGTGCTGACTAGGGTGACCCATGTTAGGTAGGCTCTGCTGTCGGACTGGTGCACAACGCATAAAGAGATGGCTAACACACCAATATCCAACAAGTTCGACCCTCTGGTGAATTCGGATGGCAAAAGGTTCAAATGCAACATAACAACGGGGAAGCCTAAACCTATATGCAAGGTTCCGAATATACCTGACATGGTCGCACAAGGTGTCGAAAAGGACCAGTAAGCAAGTATAAATCCAGCTAAGAACCCTGTCTCCAAGAAACATTAGTACCAAGATCATATATAAAACATATGTAAAGAAAGACCCGATACAAGTCACTGTGGTATAAATACTTTCAACTTCACTATCATCAACAGCAGGCATAAACAAGGCAGAGTTTTCAATTGAAGACTCTATGGTACCCAAGCTCGAGGACTTACCATCAACAAGATCGACTTCAGGATGAAGATCAAAGTTGAAGGACATGATAGAATCTGCAGAAATAGATTCATCATCACGGGAGTTGAAAATTCTAGAAGCATAATCAAACTCAGCAGGAACACCGATTTGCGGAACTATAGGAGAGTCCAAAGACTCAACAGTAGGAAGATCAGACTTTAAGGTCAAACCGAGGCTGGACATAACTGCGACTAGATCAGCATCCAAATGAATGGCAGACTGTACTATGGACTCTAGGAAAACTTCATCGGGAGGAAGTATATCGTCCCAGATAGAACACATATCTAAACATTCAGATGGAAGTGTCACTTGGTCAAAAGCTGGGACTAAGCCCCGAGAAGGTAAGCATGAACTCAGAGACTTCTTCTCAGTAGCAGTTGAACTCAAGGAACAATATGCCACATAAATCCCATGTGACATAGTAGTGCCTAATGACGAGGGATCAGACTGGTCTACAGTGAGGATCAACAAATGCAAGCTGGTCGATAATGATGATGCTTTCGTTATGAGGAAAATGCATCACACGAAAGAGCGTAGACACCACAGCATGCATAGCATAAACGTAATCACGTCCGAGGATCATATCAAAGTCCATAGGGTCCTTTAAAACCATAAAATCAACTAAACTGTTTTTCCACCCAAAGTAACAGGTACCTGACGGAGGAATCTGATCGGTTCACTAGGTCTTCTATCGAAGGTCAACAGTCAATTAACAGCTGGAATAACATTAAGGAAACCCAAATCTCTCCAAGCATAAGCGGATAAGATACTAATAGAAGCTCCTTCATCTACAATGCATCGATCAACCATATGGTTCCCGATATCAACCTTTATCTGGAAAGGTATCGAAGAAGGAAGACGAGGCTCGGCTAGACTATTCCAATCAAAGGAAACGATCCTAGGGCTTGGTAGGGGTTCACATGGCACAAATGAAGTGTCCCCTTTTTCAGAAACATCCAAACTGGTAATGCAGGAGACTTCCGCAGTAAGTGCATCAATCTTTGCAGGATTGATGGGATCGGTGGAAGATTGCATCAATTCGATCACTTCACTCTCTGAAGGGAGAATGGGGTTGACCAAAGATTGCATTGGTTCAACCACTTTATCAACCAAAGGTTGATCTGACTGTAGGGAATCTATAGACAACTCAGGAGTAGAGATTCCTTCAGACATAGACCACACTCTTTGTGCCTCTGGAATGGCAGAGCATCGGTGAGTAAGGTGATCTCCCTTACAAAGTTTACAAGGGAACTTTGGTTTCCATCCTATAGGTTTAGACTCCTTTACAACGTCAGTACTCTCAGCATGACTAGCATTGGCTGACAGCTCGCCCCCAGCATGACTTATAGTGGCTGGTTGCTCAGAAGCAAAAGACTTTTGAACTAAGGACCACATTTTTTGCACTTCTGGAAGTACAGGGCACAAGTAAGTAAGGTGGTCTCCCTCACAAAACTTGCAAGAGAACTTATACTTCTGTTTATCAGGTTTGTCGACAATGTCAACTCCCTCAGCATGACTTGCAATGGTTGATCTGGTGTCTCCAGTATGACTCAAAGGAACTGGTGACTTGTCATTAATATGACTAGCAGTAATCAATGACGTGTCCTCAACATGACTGACAGTGGTTGAAAACAAACTTTCAGTGTGATTTTCAGTGACTAAAATTTTTCTCCCAGCATGACCTCCAAAGGTTGGGTAGGTGCCCCCTGCATGATTTGCAGAGGCAGGGTGCTTGCCCCCAGCATGACTTGCAGTGGCTGGGTTGCTGCCCCCTTGTTTTGGCATCTTCTTCTTATTCTTCCCCTGTCTATTCCTTTTAGATTGTTGGTTACTAGTATTGCTACTTTCGCCACATGAGGTAGAAGGAGGAGGAGAAGATGTTACTGACAAAGAAGGCCCAGGGTTCTGATGCTCTTGATTTGAGGTGCTTACTAAAGAAGCGTCAGGAGCATGCAAGGCATTCGGAGTGGAGAACAACCAAACTGGCAGCCCTATAGTGAATCCAGGAAGATTCAGAGTAGCCATTAAGGGAGTACCAACGTTTCCAATGAATAGAATAGCACAAGAATCCCCCGGAACAAGGGTACTTTGATTGGCGCTCGCCAGAACGCTAGACATAGTTTCCTGCTCAAATAAGCAAAAAGTTCTCTAAGGCAAACTAAGACAAGTAGCACAAAGAGCACACCACTAAAAATGGTCATAGGTAAATCAAACCAGGCAAACAGATGCCTTCCGGAGAAGAGTCTGGGATGATGAGGGCCCATAATAGATCAACGAAGGAAGGACAGTTACCCAGGGTCCACAATACAATGACTAAGGGTGCAAGCGCTAGAATCACCCAACCGCCCTCCCAAAGACCTGCAAGGGATTTCCTCCCACGTCTGTCCTAGGTACAGCAGATATAACCCTCCGTCGTCACCTGTGTATGATCCTATGGTCAGATAGTAAGGATACTACCACACCGAAAACTCCTGGGGGAACAGTCTCTGGTCGAATCAAAAGGCGTAGGCAAGGTAACTGAGCCCGAAACTCAAAAGAGTCCCCAAACGCGATCCGATCCTGGTATATGCTTGAAATAGAAAATAGAAGGTTTATTCTCAACAATCTGATCTCACAAGACCTACTACATAGATCCCAAGCAAGTTTTGAATGAGGTGGGTTTACCTGTGATAGTCGAACTATGATTTTTGCGTAATGTGTGATCTTGGGTGGTTTAAGGTGTTTTAAACCCAAGATCCTAACCAAAACTAGTTGGTGAATAGTGCAACTTAAAAATGAAAACGTTACTAGTACATTTTATTAGGGTTCATTTTAAAGGTTACTTGCTTACTCAAAAAGGTAGTGGGTGTGTGAGAGTGGTTATAACAGAGATAGAATACTGAAAATGAAATATTTACCATTAAACAAATCTTTTCTTTTCAATGCAAGTCCTAAAGATATGAAGTCCTAAAGATACGATCTAGAATGCATGTGCAAATGCAATTTTTTGTCTTTTCGAATGCAAAAAAGATAAAAATGAAGTATAAATGTACGAAATTAAACTCAAAACCTAAGAATGTAGCTACTCAAACAAATAAGTATGCAAAAGAAAACTTCTTCTTTTTTATGCAAAGCACTCTTAAATCCTTTAAGCCACTTGCAAGGTACTCTACTCAGAAAATAAATCAAAATTTTTTATGTTTTTCAAAGGTGAGAAACAAAAACTGAAATTGAAAGTAACCTACTATCAAAGCAAAAGCAAAGAACTTTCAGGTTTCCTTATTGAAACAGTAAAAGCAACCAATACGACTTTCAGATTCTTATTGATGTAAGCATGCCAACCATTAGGAAAAGTGTACGAAACCTACTTTTAGACCCAAACAAAGCAAATGACCTACAAAGAAGTATGGTTTGGTAAAGTCAAGTCTGCACATAAACAGTGCAGTCAAGGTCCTGAACAGCAGCAAAGACACTTGAGCTTTCACTACAAAAAGAAAACTAAAAGCATAAGAAAGGATAAGAAACCAATCCAAAGAGAAATTTCACTCAAATAAACACAAGCAGGGTCAAGTAGACTCAATAGGTTTCAAATCCAGTGGAAATGGAGCAAGCAGATTCATTCAGACTCAAATCAGGGTACAAAACACCAAACTGGTCCACAAGCCCCAAAACTTTCCAAACAAGCCCAGATTGATCAAAGAGGGTCCAAATCATGAACATAGGATCAGTACAAGGGTAGGAGACCACTTACAGTGTTTTAACTCAGACCTAGGGTCATCAAGGACCCCAAAAAATGCAACCACAGCCCCCCCAAACAGGTCAAAACCCAAAGAACTCAGTTCCAGGATGTGTGCGCTACTGTATATGAGGAAGACTAGCACCCAAACAGGGAAATGCACTACTGTGCTTCACAACAATAGCGCACATGTGGGAAAAGTTGAAAAAATAGGGTTAAAACCCCCCACACCTAAGCCAGTAAGGGTCTGTAAGGGCTGGGAAGGGTCTGTAAGAGCCAAGGAGGGTCAAACAGAGCCTAATAACTGATTCTAATCAAGAAATTAAGCAAATACCTTCAAACAAAACTGAAGAAATGACCTTGGATACCCCTAAGCAGATAGGCTTTCCCAAGTATGGTCGCCATTCTGTTGTGAGGGAAATACACCTATAGTTCAGGGAAGAAACTACCAACTTACAGGGATGAAAGATGGACCTACAAATGTTCTGCAAGTACAACTAGTAAGCAAAGAGATAAAGGTTTAAAGAGGATGTGTACCTTATTCAGAAGGTTGATCCTAGCCTTCCTCTTCCTTGCTCTTCAATGCCATTCAGTGTCGCGATGCCCACACCTGCAAAACAACTTCATACCTTTCTCAAATACATTTGACTACATATATAAGATTGATATTCATAATAGAAGAAGACATCAAACTATAAGCAAACTGTAATCAAATCTGACACACATGAATAGGTCATATTTGGAAAGGGAAGAACGTATGATCTTTATTAATGAATGAAGCAAGTACATAAAATTATACCTTCCTTCAAGTTCACGAAACCTAGATTCAAGGTCTCCTGCTTCTGTTCTCCAAGGATTCCAAACTCTAATCAGCTGTGCTAGGGTTTATCAGAAACTGAGGCACAAGAGAGGGGGATGAGGGTCTCCATTCCTCCAACATAACATTGTTATGGGGCTTGGTTCCTACTCATGGCCCTTCTACCTTCCTTATATAGTTAATGAAGGAGAGGAAAAGCAGTTATAACTGATCAGGAGGTTCCCCAACTAACTCAAATTGACCAAAATTCGAGATTTTAATTGTTTCAGGAAAATGCCCTACTTTTCTACTGCAAACCAGCGTATGTGCTCTACTTTTATGAAGCAGAGTTGCATATTTTTGAAGGTGTGCACTATTCTAATGCTTATAGAGTAGCGTTTTTGTGTAAAAATGGCCAAAAACAGGGTTTTCTGATGATTTTCAGGAGGTGGTTTGGTCTAGAAAAGTGTTCCTAAGAGTTGTAACCATCAAATGGGCCAAGAGTGAGGTAGTTTCAACCATATTCAGTGTCCCTAATGACCCTTCAAACCACAAGTGTCATGTTGTGTGACTAAACTTGATCTCAAGAAGTGTTGTCATGCGACCAAGCGATGCAAGTGTCGTCACGGACGGAGAAGTGTCATTTTAAGCTATAATAGCGATACTTAAGAAGGATGCAAGTTATAACATGGAAATGAGCTAGGACAGAAGGGTGAATCTTTAGCACTCTGGTCTCCACTTATGTATCCAAAATGGGAAATTGGAATACATCAGGTTTAAAGATTCCTTCGAAAGGTGCAACTTGGTCCTTTATTTGATCCGATCCTTTAGAAGGCAGTTGAGTACTGGATACACTACTAAATGTGCGTATTAAATAGCCACAACTTGAAAAGTTCCACAACCATAGTTTAAGCCACCCTCAAGGAAAACCATTTGTTTGAACCACTACTCTAAATGAAAAAGCGGCGAGTTGCAATGTGTTATATTTAGTCTTTGCGGTTTATCTTGAACCAATTGATCCCATTAAAGTCTAGAACCAGGACCATGGGGCTTAACGTACTCGATACAAGGGATGCTTTTACATACGTGCCTTTTAAAAGAAAGTAGTGTCAGGCCTTGGATAAAGCTCGAAGCTAAATTGCAGTATTTTCAATTCAAGGATCTCTCATTTTATAGTAAGCTAGCAATAAGTGCCTAATGTATTTAGTCGAATGACGGCTTTTGTTTCTTAAACATTTGAATTAAATTATTTATAAAAATAAAAATGAAATATCCCCATACCTCCTAAGCGGGTCCGACAAAAATTGCTCAAGTCCTCATCTCATCTAAATTGCTCAAGTCCTCATCTCATCTAAATACGGTTTTCTTGCAAGTAATATACGTACAGTGGTTTTAAGTTGAAATGCATCACTTATTTCTCCTCGTGGAAGAATTGAGAGCACACACCATAATACACTACTGCATAGAGGGGGTATTAAGACAATATTTGTGTAAATTGTCTCAACTTAAGACAAAATAAGTTGTGTATTGTCTTAAATATTGTCTTAATTTAAGACAATAGTTTAAGACATTCGCTTAAAGACAATATTTAAGACAATACACAACTTCTTTTTTGTCTTAAGTTGAGACAATTTACACAAATATTGTCTTAATACCTCTCTCTATGTAGTAGTGATAGAATGCAAATATTTATGATAGGGCACGGTGGAATCGAACCACCAATCTTCTGCATCGTATAATGCAAATGCTCTACCATTGAGCTAGCACCCTGCAACTTCATATACAAGAACAATATTTGTATCTTTTAGAGTTTTTTTAAAGCAATGAGAATAAGAAGCATGAAATACTCACTGTATTTCACTCATTCATAAGTAGTTCTCATGGAGATTGCAGTTATAATTCTCATTCATCTCAAAATCAATAGATAATTCCATGTTCTATATAAGAACTGGGAGAAAGGAGGCGGGCTTGGTCAATGCCACTGAAAGTGGTCAATCAAAGCTCGGGGCTTGGATTGGTCAGTCAATCAACTCAGATTGGTTAGAAGAATGTCAAATTGTTAGGCTGAGATTGGTTCTTCGGTCAATCAGATCAGTTGGTTAGTCATATAGGGATCTCAATCAAATAAATGTGATTGAGAATTCCAATCTTACCAAACCCACCCTGGCATGTGTCCTTCCCACCGGCCCATTATATCACCATTATATGCACCTCAAGAAAGGAAAGCAATTTAATAAAAACAATTTAAATCCACCATACATGAAATATTTAATCATATTGGAATATTAATCCAATAGATGTTGGTCCTCCATTAAATGAATTATGAAATGGAAGGTTGAAAAATAATTAAATTGTAACGAGTGGAGTTAGCTAAGGCTTCAGAACCAACACACTGTTGACTAAGTGATTGATGACCCTATTTATGATTATCTAAATATGTTAGCTTTAAAACGATCATGGACATAGCACCTTCATGGCTATATAGTCCAACAAGTTTATCACTATTCAAGGAGGTATGCCTGCAATATTGGGAAATACACCACTACATGGAAACAGGCCTTTGCAAAAATCCAACACAGGGCAATAGGTATCCGTACTATTCCTTCCTAGGAGAACGAGGATATTCAGGCACCGGACTAAGCCCCAACTAGTCTAACCTGCACACACGATTAGCACATACAAAAGCAACAAAAGTACTTTCGTATTTTTTGTATAAGCGATGGAAAAACACCACTACATGGCAACAGGTCTTTGCAATATTGGGAAATACACCACTACATGGCAACGAGTCTTTGCAAAAATCCAACATACGGCAACAGGTCTCCGTACTAGTCCCCCCTATGAGGAGGAGGATGTTCGGGCACCAGACTAAGCCTCAACTAGTCTAACCTGCACACACGATTAGCACATACAAATGCAACGAAAGTATTTTCATATTTTGTGTGTAAGAAACAGAATCAAACTGAGTTAGCAACGTGTAAGCAAAGGCAATCTCACAGATGTACACAACAATGTGAGAGGTCAGTAATATCTTAATTGATTTTACAACATTTAAGCTGTTAGGAGAACAATACAGTAAATTCTATTGGGTGACAAAATTGGAAAGGGGCATAAGACATGCAAAAATAACATATAGCATTAATCGTGACAGATTGTAATAGTTAAAATAGGTGCAGAAAGAAGAAAAAGGAATGAAAGAATGTTTTATTAATATGTTTGAATCATTCAAATACCTTGTTGGGATCATCAATAACAAAGGGTTTTTCATCTGCTACCAGAAGTTTCCTAATTAAATCAGAATCTTGGAATCTTGGAACAAGCGATCAATAACAATGGAACTGTTGCTTTCCAAGTATGAGCTTATGATACACTCCATATAATGGTGCAGACTACTGTTGAAGTGGTATCTGCAACCAAGAATATAGTTAGTCCTCGGGAGATTTTATTTTATAAGTTATTATTCAATTTTCTTCTAAGTACAGAGATCTATTCAGTACCTAAAAAAAGTTTTACAACTGTCTGAATGGCACCCAAATGAACCAACTCTTGCCAAGAAACTTCACTCTTACTCCTAAACATAGCAACGAGTCTTTGCAATATTGGGAAATACACCACTACATGGCAACGAGTCTTTGCAAAAATCCAACATACGGCAACAGGTCTCCGTACTAGTCCCCCCTATGAGGAGGAGGATGTTCGGGCACCAGACTAAGCCTCAACTAGTCTAACCTGCACACACGATTAGCACATACAAATGCAACGAAAGTATTTTCATATTTTGTGTGTAAGAAACAGAATCAAACTGAGTTAGCAACGTGTAAGCAAAGGCAATCTCACAGATGTACACAACAATGTGAGAGGTCAGTAATATCTTTATTGATTTACAACATTTAAGCTGTTAGGAGAACAATACAGTAAATTCTATTGGGTGACAAAATTGGAAAGGGGCATAAGACATGCAAAAATAACATATAGCATTAATCGTGACAGATTGTAATAGTTAAAATAGGTGCAGAAAGAAGAAAAAGGAATGAAAGAATGTTTTATTAATATGTTTGAATCATTCAAATACCTTGTTGGGATCATCAATAACAAAGGGTTTTTCATCTGCTACCAGAAGTTTCCTAATTAAATCAGAATCTTGGAATCTTGGAACAAGCGATCAATAACAATGGAACTGTTGCTTTCCAAGTATGAGCTTATGATACACTCCATATAATGGTGCAGACTACTGTTGAAGTGGTATCTGCAACCAAGAAGATAGTTAGTCCTCGGGAGATTTTATTTTATAAGTTATTATTCAATTTTCTTCTAAGTACAGAGATCTATTCAGTACCAAAAAAAAGTTTTACAACTGTCTGAATGGCACCCAAATGAACCAACTCTTGCCAAGAAACTTCACTCTTACTCCTAAACAAAACTGCACAATGAATTAAACTATCTACAAACAAGAATGCAACAAGAACAAAACCTAGACACATGGATAACATCATTCAGAATTAGAGTTATCATATAAAAGCCACACAGTTCAAAATGTAATCTGTAATTCTTGGCCTTGGGTATTCTTCTAATTTTTCAGGAACTGACTTTGCAACTGAGTTTAAAAAGCAATTCACTTGTTCCATCCCCATGTGAACACTTGGATCTAAGCTACTTGATTCCTAAAACAAGAAGTCTATAGCATATATTTAAGAAGCATAAAAAGGAAAGTGAAAAACTCCCTCTTTACTGCATATTAAGAAATCAAATGCCCTTCCACCCTCTACCTTGTTATAAATCATAGATACTATTTATCAACTTGAATGGAATTTTAAAGGAAAAGACAACACTTACTTAATTGGATGGGAAAAAGTATTTTAGAGTATTTAGGTGTAGACCCACTATATGTATAGGACATGGTATAGATCTAGGTATAGCCACTCTTAACCAACAAAGAGAGAAGATCTTAGCTGAACTAGGGTGGGAAACAATGGAATAATTACTCTATGTACTCAATCCATCTTGAAACCTCTTGTTTCTTCTTCCACTCCACATGGGTTTCAATCCAATCAATGAAATGAATCAAAAAGACAAAAAAGCTGTGAAAACATATGAAGACTCTTTATGAGAAATTAGATCTGAGAGTGTTGATTAACATTCTATATTAAAAACATTACAACATTCATTTCAAAATATTAGCATCAAAATCTACTTGTCATATTTTTTTTACTTTTAATTCAGTTTTAAGATTCTGTAGTGCAGTTGCTAGTCTTTCCAATGGATGGTGCTACTATGCACAAGTCACGTGACAAAACCCTTATCCAAATTTATTGGTCCTGTGCAACGCTTAGTTTGGTAAATAGCACAATGTCCATGCTCCTCATGAATCTTGTTTTCCCAAATCCTTATCTAAGGTGCCAATTTTGTCATTTATTAACCTGGGAAAAGATCGCATGAATCTTGTTTTCCTCCCAATTTTGTTATTTATTAACCTGGGAACAATGATCTTTTAGTAATTATTATTGTTTTAAGGATATTTTAATCTTTTATAAAAATAATAATTTTTATTAAAAAGACAAAAAAAATTATTATTTTAAAACCATTACCTTTTTACCCATAAGTTATGCATGTTACGTAAGAGAAAAGGTATTTGGGTGAAACGATGGGTCTTTCGTCCCTTTCCCATTCCCATGTCAAGCTTTAAGCCCAGCCATAATCATCACCCTAGCACCCAAGCATCAAGGTGAATACCCATGAAGAGAGCCCACTCAAGACTGTACACAATACGTCATGAGAGAATGAGGACAGATGTTAAAAGTTTAAAATTCTGGTACCTTTTCCATTGGGATATTTCCCTCTATACGCACAAGGACAATGCTTACCGAATGACAAGGTTAGCATTCACAAAATTATCCAATGCCAAGCAACAGAGGCGATTTTGCAACAGAGATTGGAAGAAACATCATCCATGGCAGTGATATAGTTGAGAATGAAACAGCACTATGGTTTTTAGATGGCATCATGGACGTCAAAGTTCCTCAAGCCAAAAGGAGGGAAAGCTTTTTCAAATTTCATTTGCTTTTTAGTAGTTAGTTCACACATACACCTGAATTCATCAAGCAGAGAGATGCTTCTTCAACTATTAGATAAAATTGTTGCTTTATTTATCCAGGAAGAGTCCTTAGAAGGAATGGAATGGATCTATTGGAGTTTTCTTGTTGATGAATATATGAATGCACTTTGCTTGAGCTATAGCTGCTCGTTTTGACTTTGATCATAGGCATGTTTTAGTTTCATTTACAGATTCTTTGGGGCATCCCTCCTCAAAGGTCCCATGGAATGAACGCATGTGTCAGTTAAGATGAATACTGAGCGCTTACACAAGCAAAGTGTCATGACGAAGCACACAATGGAGGTTTGCAGTATTGGTCTCACATGTTTGCAGGGATCGTTTCTTGGAAAAGACGGATTTTCAGTTTTTTAAAATTTACTTTTGCTAAGCGCTGCAATCATCTTTTTCTCCTTTTCTCGTTGTTACAGATGCTTTTGTTGGTGCTGCTAATATTGGAGAACTGATGGAGATTTTTGTGTTCTATGTTTTGTGGAGTTTGCTAATATCAAATGTGTTGGAACTATTTTAATCATTCTACAACGCAAATGTTAATGCTTTGGGGTTCCATATGCATTCTGTTCAGAATTCAATTTTCTGAGACAATGATTGATTGATAGATAGAAATTGAGATTTTTCTATCTGCTTGTGATAGTTTAAAGCTTGAAACTACTCTCATCACCTGTATAGAAATGATATGAAGCAAAATACAATGTCTGTAGAGATTGGACATGGAATCCAAGTTCCTTCATGATATGCAATTACAAAGTGTTAACCTCATATTATTAGTTTATATACTCTATCACAGGGTATGCAAACCCTATTGTGCTTATATATAGAAGGAGAGAGGGCTTATATATAGAAGGAGAGAAGAATCTCGAGTTATCAAAGGAAGTATTGATCTTATAGTTTATCTTTAAGATATGTTCCATATTTTAAGTCAAATAATTTTCATTTGTTCTAATCCATTCCAAGAGTTCAGCATTTCAAGGAGAAAGGTCAGTCAACAGAGCATTTCAAGAAGAAATGTCAGTCAACAGAGGATCAAATCCCAAGTTTTATTGAAAAGGTGGCAGATTACTCAAGTGGCAGAGCATTTTTCAAAGATAAGCAGCCAAATATTAAGAACATTGATTCAACATCTTCAAGGAGAAAATGGGTATAAATCCACTTCCCGAGGCAAAAAATCAGGAAAAGCTCCAGATATGAATGAAAATGTCCTAGTTTTCTAAGGCAAATAATCAGCAGTCAGTTCGATTCCATCTTTCTTGCAAAGATTGATTTTAGTTTTAGTTTTTGGATAGCTTGTAACAAATAGTTGGATGTAATCCTTATAAATTTTATGATTTGTAATGTAAGAGGGGTTGGATCTTCCTCTTAGCACGAAGCAGAGGTCAAGTGTTTCAAGCACAGAGTCCTGATGTGGAGACTGAGAGGTATGCTACTGAATTAGAAACACTTTATACTTAGAGATAAATAAAGGGTATGTGACATCTTGTAAGGGGAGATTGAAGGTCTTCACCACCAAAAAAATGCAAGAAAAAGTTCTGATTTTCAGATTATGCAATGAACTTAGCTCAATTTTTCAAACCATACAACCATGAAGGGTGTCTTTTTATCCTCCACATAAATCTCCAGAGATTAACATGTAAAACCTTACAACTAAATAGAGTGTGATATGAGCACTATACCATTGCTCAAGGATTTGAATCAAGTCTAGTACTAAAATTCAATCAAATTTTTAACCATTAACAAAAAAATCAATAAACAATGTGGCACAGATCTAGGTTTGGACTTACCTTTGAATTTAGATTAGGTAGGAATAAGCGTAGCCAATAATAGAATACTCTCAATCTTTTTAGTTCGTTGCATTCTCTATATTTCTGAAAATCCTTGTGTTTGAAGAATTAACCAACCTGGATCTTCTTTGTGAGAATTATATAGCAAGGCCCTCCCGAATCCTTTCTACCTACAAAAAAAAAGGAATTATGAAGTTTCATAAATTTTTCATTTTAGGAACCCTAATAATATCAAAAAAATATTAAAAAAATGGAAGCTGGATAGGTTTGAAGATCAAATATGGGTCTTTAGTTGGTACAGATAAACATGCCAATTATGAGAAGATGCCTAAATTCATCAATGATTTCACAGCTTCCTTAGTATCATCTAGATCCACAAAATCTAAACAAACTTACAATCATCCATTGCTCGAATGTAGTAATAGTGGTTTTGATGTAATATTTTTCTTAGAAAATCAATCTTAATGAGCTTCCATAGAATCCTTCAATTGATAATATCATATATTTTCCAAACACTAAATATGAAGATGTTCATTTTGATAGTGTGTCCCCAAGGCTGCAAGGTTCGATCTTATGGCTTTCAAAATAAACTACTCGCCATGCCTGAGGTGCTAAACAGGTCCAGGTAAACTCAGAAATTGTTGAAAGATGGTGATAATCTATTTTCCCTAAATTCCCTAGTCATGATCTCCCTTCCAGACATAGTTTTTTTTATATCTTTTTCATATTATGTCTGTAAAAAGAAGTAAAATAAATATTAAATAAAACAAGTATGAAATGAAGTTTGAAATCGTGCATGTGAATATGCATAGCTCCAAGAATGAAAAGTGAAAAACATGAAAACTTAATTTGCAATCAAAATAAATTCATATAAATTACAACTTATCATGCTTGTGTAATATAAGGAGATCCATATAGAGTACATACTTATCTATATAAAGTATATAGTATTATGAATATCCTCTTCCAAGTGGGATATATTTTACTAATACATACTACATTATGAACATCATTTATATGAATGCATACAAAAGAATAACCCTTATACCTATTCTGAACCAAATCCAAGACTCAGATCTAAGATTATGATACATAAAATCAAGTTTTAGAAACTATATAGATGTAAAATCATTTCTCGTTGAGTTCAAACTATACATGTAAATATATGACAATCCACGAAGTGGTGATTTATTGCATGAGAGTTTGAGGATGCCTTTTGTTTTCATTTTTTACATAATAATAAGTGGGAGTATATGTAATAACACAAACTATTTTTAAATCAAACAACGTAAATATATGACAATGCAGGGAGTGGTTTATTGTATAAGAGTTTGAGCATATCTTTTCCTTTCATTTTTGTGACCTTTTTGCATTATAATAAACGGGAACATATGTAGTAACACAACCCCTTTTTAAATAAACACGAATTACATTTCCTTGGATTCGAATCTCATTTACACAGCACATTGGTTTTGATAGATAAAAAAAAAGCTTAGGGAAAAGGTAATTTTTAAATCATTCTTTTTATAATTTTATAATCCAAATGTTAATTTTCTTAATTATCTATTTCTTTCCAAACCTTTTTTAAAAAATAAGCATTCATAGATAAAAGTCTTATGAGTCACATGTCACATTCTACAAATATAGATTTTGATTCTTATAAATACACGGTATGAATTTAAATCTTTGACCTAATAAAAGAATAAGAGCATTCATACCTAAACCTTTTTAAGATCGACGAGGAAGAGTTGTTCGCACTTCAAATAAATCAAGGAAAATGAAAAGCACTCAAACGTAAAGGAAAAAAAAAGCCCTGGTTATCAATACTTCAAATGAAAGGGTTGTAAGAATGAGCTCACAATTTTAAAAAAGAAAACCCTGATCATCTCTACAGAAATACTTGAAATGGATTTTCCAGCTTCCTGCCAGCATGAATGAAACAGAACTGGAAAATCAAGGTGTTCAAAGGAGGATGACTGAAAGGGATAGCTAGAAACAGCAAAATCCACACCATGATGGAAATATTAAAAGCAATATAGATCCATCTTAACAGCTCATCTACCAAGTTCAGAGAGGGATCAATTAGGTGCAATCTTTTCTTCCGTTTTTGCCGAGTTCAGAGAGGGATCAATTAGGTGCAAGCTTTTCTTCAGATTTTGCAATCTAAAAAATATTTGTAAAAGTGGAATTAAGACTTTATTCTCTCATATGCTCCAATTGAGCTTAGAGTCTCACACTAAGTACTATGTTCTACCCTCACTGCAAATAAGCATCAATTTGACATATATAAAAATAATTTCAACTTCAAATCTTTTACAGAGTGGAGGAATATTTTTCACTAAATAAATTCTAAACAGCTGGCCCATGAGGACAAACATAATCCTGTAGCTATAAATAGTGGTGAACTGAACATTAAAGCGGATTTCAAGGAAGCAAATTCTACTATTCACTCTGCATCTGCATCTTTCACTACTCTTCTTGTGAGCTTTCCCATACCCACTTCATGCTATGAAACAATGGCTATCCATGAACTCTTAAAAACATCTACTTCGGTATGTTTTTGGAACTTACTGTTATTGCTTTGCAATAGGTGTTATTTTCTTTGTGACAGTTTCTAGAGGGCTATCAATTTGTGCATGTTGTTCTTGTGATTGGCTTCTAGACTATTTTGTGATGTGCATTCATGTGATTTTACATGTTTATTGTGCTTTCCACAAATACTAAGTGACTGAACTATCACTGGGCATTTGATCTAGCATTATTTTGCTGACACCAGGAATGAGAACTTGCATAGTATCTTTATTGCGTATTTAGATATTTAAGTTTGAACACTATCTGCATAATTTCATTGCAACAAGTAACAAGTGGGGTACAAGTCACAGATGCAATTTGTACCACCATTTTCATAATTCCGTATGAACTTATGAAGAAAATTTGCATGGTTATTCATGTGAGACTGGAGCAGCCAATGTAGTTTTCTGAAATAAAAATATATTTTACGATTCAGTTTTGGGTTAGGTCAGTTTCCTAGGTAATCTGCACTAGAATTTTCACAATATTTAATGAATTCCATTCAAGAATTAATATGTTACTTTCTTGCATATGGATTGTCATTGTCTTTTAGCTTTAGCACTTTCATTTCTAAATTCAAACCATTCCTTATGTGATGCTTAGTTTGTATCTGTTATATATCGAATCCTTAAAATATCATAATAAACAAAAGTACACACAATATACACAAGATGTGAGCATGAAGCACAACTCCAAAAGAAATAAAAGAAATGAGTTACACTAAACATGAATGTGCTTCTGCACTCGACACAATTGGAAAAATTGGACATAATATTTTAGAGGCCAGATAATACCTAGCTGAATTTGTTGAGACATGTTTCGATACCTAGACGTATCTACCATCTTTGCAATTAGATTGGAAATCATGTACAGGTTTTCCATAATTATTTGATAGAGTCTTTGGCACCATTCTAATTTTCTTGTTTCTAATAAAATTTTATTTACAAAAGGATTTGATCCATTTTATCAGCAGTTGCATTTATTTTCTTTTTCTCTAAAAATGCTGCATGAATATCCAGGTAAAACCCATGATCCAGAAAGAAAGAAAAAAATGGATAATATTCTTTTGATGATGACAATGTTTCGGACTACCAAGCAAATGGATGATGCGGTTAACAAATCTAAGTCAAAGAACCTCTATGACTTGTGTGATCTTGGTGTTTTGATCATTAAGGACTATGCTCATAGTCAAATCAACATAAAGAATTTGCTCGCAGTCAGATCAACACAAGAAGAGAAGCAATATTTATGACCAAGTTAGGAAGAACTTACCAAGTAAATGGTCAAAATACCAATCAAATCAAATCTTGCATAGATTATTTTGGTAATAACATCATTTAATTTCTGCACATGGTATCCAAGAGTTGAAGCAATGTTCACTGAGATGGGGTGAAAACGCAAACTAAAACCTAATCACCAAATAATAAATTAATTAATACCATCAAATATGACTGAAACCCTTATCACTAAATGGAAAATTAATTAGCTCAAACTTGGATCATTTTTAAATATAACATCTAATCCCAAAAGATAAATATAATAGAGGTGTTCATTTTATTTTTGTACATTTTAAATGAGGTGGTGGATAAATCCACTTTGGGAGAAACCTATCACAAGTAGGAGAGAAGGGTTTTAACCTTGTATTCTGAAGTAGTGGACTCCTTCGGAGACTGTGTCCAACATCACCCTATTAATTGAAGCCTCGTGAGTATAAACCTACACAAAAGTGTGGATTTTTTTAAATTCCAATTTATGGATCATGTGCTTTTGACACATAAAGACTACAAAAGTAAAAAAAAAATCCTATATCGCATTGAGTATTAGAATGGAAATTTAATCATAATCATGAATACAAATTAAAATGGTGGAAATTTTTTACTTACAGTGAATATATTTACCTCCATCTCAATGTGATTTGCATCCTTCACAAATAGTCAATGCCATCTCCAAGTGTTTCGATGGAACCAATGATATACTTGAGGTGTACTCTACAATCTAAATATAGTGGAGAAAGGATTTGGTCAGACAAGCTGAACAACCTTTGATGTGTATACATATATACTGGCAAGTAAGTTCCTGAATGAAGTAGAAAAGATTCAACATTACTTGTGAGATGGTTTAAAGTTTAAACAAACCTAAGAAATGTCAGAGAGTGTTCGGCCAAGAGTTCAAGGGAGTAATGTAGAGCCCATCTATGGCATCTCACAAGAGCGGTTAATACCTTGGAAGCTTTCTTACCCATTAATACTTCTGAAATTGTATTTTCTTGTGTTTTTGATAGAAATGACGCCCATAAAGAACCAAGAACATCTCAAGCTGGTCCATAATTAATGGCTTCATTCACCCCTCGCATCCATCAAAGCCACCATTACTAGTTGCATGTTATAGTCTCCCCCCACAACACTACTTCCCTCACAATGTTATTTCCTTCAACCACCATTGCTATGGCTTTGTTAAGCTAGGAACCCTCCTTGATGTCTACAGTTTACTTATTACAGAAGGTGCCCACCATTGTTTACGTAGGAGTTCCTTTGACCCTGTTGGTTTGTAGAAAGTCTAAGAAATTGGATTTGGGTTCATCTTTGAATGAGGTGGAGGAATAGCTTCCTACTTGATGTCTACAGTTTACTTATTACAGAAGGTGCCCACCATTGTTTACGTAGGAGTTCCTTTGACCCTGCTGGTTTGTAGAAAGTCTAAGAAATTGGATTTGGGTTCAACTTTGAATGAGGTGGAGGAACAACAAGCAAATAACGATACTTGCAGACGTTAAATAGATTGTTTGATATGTTAAATAACTTATTTCTGTTTAAGAAATAAATTATTGCAGATTGAAAAAAAAACTGAACATAAACTGAAGTAATTACAACCCCATAACCATAAGGCAGTCCTGGGACAACTTAAAATAAACCGCACACCCTATTTTCATTCAGCTAGCCACAAAATTGCAAAGAAGCAAACCAAAAGAATATGATAATAAAATAAAAACTTCCATTTACTTTATAGATCTTGCTAATTAGCCTCATTGTAATACCCTCACTGTGGCCTCCTCCTCGAGGATACACTAAACATGTGCTAGAAGAGGAATTCAAACCCTTGATTTCTTGAGGGTTTAAATTCTCTTAATATGGCTTTGATGGCATGATGTATGTAAATCCGATCCAAACAAAATTTGATCTTTATCCATGAAATTTTTTCAAAATTTTTAAAATAAACTCCATGATAATTCTGAAAGAGATTGATGCTTTTAAACATAAGGTTACAACAGTTCAATATCTAATTCTAAATTTACAGTTCAATATCTAACTCTAAATTTAATTCTAATGAAAGACTGACAGAGGTGAGACACGCACAGAGCTATGCATATTGCATACACAAACTAATTTTAAGAAAGATATGGTCTACCAAATTAAAGTAATTACATACATGTACTGGGAGTGGTGATTTCATTTGATGTCCAGGGTTTCGTCAATAGAAGAATGGCGATTTGGATGCTGTTTCCTCCCATCCCATCCCATTAGAGGAGGCTCTTCAAATGGGGACTCCCATTCCATCCCTCCAAAACAGACAATAAATACCAAACCCTTTCCATTCCTCCTCATCCCATCCCATTAGAGCATCTCTTCAAATGGAGACTCTCATTCCATCCATCTAGAAGAGACCATAATTATCAAACCATTCAGGGTTTGGTTAAATAATTTTTTTATAGTAGGAAAGAAATGGAGTAAATGAGACTTCAAAAAATACAACTCAAATTGTTGAGATGAAATATTACAGTAAGGTTTCTGAGAGAAGATAATAGCAAATCACAGGAAATAAAACTTACATGTTAAATTTATTGTTCTCCTATCAGAAGCTTAACGCCGAAGAGAAGCCGAAGAGAAGCCGCACAACTATGTCCCTTGAATTTTTTTCATGTAGTGGATGAATGTGTTGCCTCCTGCAAATGGATGATTGTCCTTGCCGTAAAACCCTTGCGGCCTCCTCCTCTTCCTCTAGGGTACTCTCAACATGTGCGAGCAGAGGACTTCAAACCCTCGATTTCTTCAGGGTTTTAATTCTCTTAATTTTTCTTTGATGGCCATATAAATGTCTCCTTATAAACCAACGGCTTTCATTTATTGGGCTTAGAGAGGGGGTTACCCTTCGTATTGATACTCACAAATGGGGAGGAAATATTGTAAGAGTTGGATTGCCCTTGGGCGAGCACAGAAGTCGTTGATTCAATGGTTTGTTCAACGGAGGTTGTGAGAGTTCAATGACTGGTAATAGGAAGGGGAAAGACAGCAATTCCTAATAGGGTCTGGACGGACTTCCTCGATTCTCTTTGGAATTTACAGATCTATCTCAATCTGATCGATCCCAAACATAAGTTTGGAGTTGAAGTGCTGCTATGAGAAGAGAACCAAGCGATCACTGGAACACCCATCGTCGTCATCACTATCACAACATTGCACAGGATTCCATCTGAGAGGGAGATAGAGAGAGTGATGCCAGAATGGCGGTGCCCAACTGATAAACAGCATAAACCCCTACATAAGAGAGCATCTGCAGAACCCAAACGAGCTTCACCCATACAGGCCTCCGAACCCATGCTTCAGTCCTCAATCGAGTTCCTCAAAACTACAGAAGAGGGATCGAAAATCGGCTTTGGGACCTTCGCCCAAATTTTGCAACCCTAACTTTATTTTCCCCCGCTATCTTTTCTATTTTTACTCCTTGGTTACGGAAAAATAAAATTACAAAATAAATAAAAGACGAGAGCGGAAAGTTTGAGATAATATGAGATTTTTGTCTCAAATAATTGTCTCAAAATGGCCCTCCATGTAGTAGTGATATTTACGCTATCGGACCTATTCATTCGCATATTTATTTAAGCACACATTATAGCAATCAAAAATTCAATTTGAAAACATGAAAGCTTAATAAAGAGCATTATTTGTTGTATAATTAGCTAGCTCGGATCAATATCCAAATCTAGGCACAAATGTTGTAAATCCAAGTGGTCAAGCCAAATTGAAAAAACGCCTTCTTATCATTTTCGAAAAAAAACATCATAAGTCCCATGAGGGATCTAACGCAACCCACGATTAGAATGAGGGAAAATCTGATATGTTAGCACAAACTGTTTGTTACTGGGTTTGGATGTTGTACTACTTGTTCCCAATAACAATGGAGGTTCACGAACATGTCTCTTTACACATTCCAATCCAAGGTTGGGAGAAACTCTGCTACACTTTCTGCTATGCGCTCTCACAAGACCCTCTCAATCTGCTAAGGTAACCATTATTACAATGTATTTTTTCAAGTTTCATGCAAGGGTTAATTTTACTTTCATTCTTCTTAAAAGAGTGAATTAAGGAAACAGTCTCTTTATATATGTTTTATTCTGTAATATCTTTATACCTGCCAGCGAATAACATTTAAAAAAGATTGCAACACTTTGCTCTATCAGAGCCAAAACAAATTCTGTATAGTACGAATAGATGAAACCGAGTTAAGTCCTCGAAGATCTTCTTTTGATTTTATCTTGTGATGCTTGCCCTGATTATTAGCTAATTACAAAAGGATTGAGTACCTTATTTTCGATTTTTTGCAGGATTTTTCTAGAGTGTTACCTATTTTCGATTCAACATACCAGATTTCCGTAAAGGAAGGTTTCTCTTTATACATTATAGTAATGAAGTAGATATCTCTCGGTAGGAAATGAAATTTATTCATCTCAGATTTTAGATTTTACTGACAGAGTAATTATATTGTCTACGTACACATAAAATTTTCTCATTTTACAACATATCAAAGTTTTTTCTCGATGTTTCAGTTCCCCTGCTTTGGAGGTATGCTAGTATATTTCTTTATTAATAATAAGGAACTCAACTAGTTTTCTACAAAATGCTCAAATATATTGGAAATATATATTAAGTGAAAAAAAAATAATGTTACATGGAAAAAAAAAAGGCTAATGCTTTCTCTCTCAATATAAGTATACTTCTTTATTATGGAACACATAAATCATCATTAATTATTTTTAACCTCACTTACATGATCTTGCCATTATTGATATGACTAATGGTGTTTTTAAGTGGGTAGACATCAATGTCTTTAAATTATTATTTTTTCTTAATTCAAATTCACAAACTTACACTTGCATTTTTATACATAAAAAAACATAGGGTTAAAAAACCATTATCGTAATATTACAAAAGGGATAAGATATTGTAATAGACTAACCGGTTTTATACTAACCATCCATTCGAGTTTATAGAGATTAATACTTTTTAGTAATTAGTATATTTTACTAATATTTTCTATTTTTTATGTAATAATGTTTAATTGGTTCATAGGATATTTTGTTTTTTTATTTGATATAGTTTAATAAATTAAATATTGTTATCTTTAACTTATTTTTTATAAACTTATTATTATTGATATGAATAATTATGTTTCCAATTGGATGGAAATTGATATCCTTGAATTATTGATTTTATGAGTTCAAATGCCAAAACTTACACCTATATTTTTTTAGTTCATATCTATATAGCACATATGGTTCAAAAAACATCATGTGAATACTAGAAAATGACTAAGAGAAATGTAAGAGAGTATTCATCCATTGGAGTTTATAGAGATGCATACTTTCTAATAAATAATTCATTTAATTGATATTCATTATGCATGCCAATGTTTATATGTAATAAGATCTTATGTTTTTATTTTTATTTTTTATATTCATTTGTGTTTGATAAATGCAATGGTACTTTTGTAGGAATGTTTATAATGATTATGTTGGATACCTCATCCTACAAGACTAATATAGTCATTATGTAAATATTGTAAATATATCTCCAATTACCTAAAACTTGAAGACTCATTGAATGTCACAACCTCTTGGAATATTGAAACCAAAAGTCACTCTTCATTGTATAAATTTGTGATTCATGTTAAACAAATTCATCCCACCATTGGATTTATCCTAGTCATGGCATGCCGTATCAAAGCTCTGGTTCTTGTCATAACTCAAGTCTTCTCCTTGGGATATTGCCTCCTTAGTCTTCATTTTTCCTTCCTTGGCATGTTCTCTACCTCTCTGCAAACCTGGGTGTTTAGACATTACTTTTTTGTTTTCAATTTTAAAAAACTTGGTTCATATTAATTTTGTCTATGTGAAGATCGCCATGTTCTAGTATCATTCTAAGGGAATCATTCCATATCTGCATCGGTATCTTAGAGCAATTTTCTCTGTTTGTGTTCCAGTGTTGGAGGAAGATGAACTTGTGACCTTTGGATATATCTTTGTCCCCATTTGTGGTGACTTCATTGTGTTCTATCACTATGTGTATCATGCTTATCTATTTCTTGAAGGTATTTCCTAGTTATAACTAAGTATTATACCTATATTACCTACATGGAATGGTTTTCTATAGCTCAAGAGTTGGTGTCAACCTAAGGCACGAGGTTTGCAAAATGTTATTGTTTACACATATTTTGTATAAATTGTGTGGTCTATATAAACTTGTTTTCCTATGTAGTGGTCTGTATAAACCCTAGTTCTCTCTCTCTCTATATATATATATGCCTACATAATCATGGTCACTACATGGGGGTCATCACTCAAGGAGTTGTGTCCCTATGTGTGGTCTATATTATGTGTGTATCCCATTGCATCGCATATTTGGGTGATCGTCTTGTATTGTGTGTTCTATCAAACCCTTTTTCTATCAATGGTATATCTATATATCTACCAATGTGGATATGTATCATTGTATTTAAGAGGTTCAATGACATCAACCCAACTATTCTATTAATTGATAGCTTCAATTGAACTATTTATTGTGGGATAGTGATGGTTCTTGTTCAAGTGATTACTATTGTTTCACAATACTATTTATTCCCCACAACATGTTTCACGGAGACTATTTCATGAAGTATGATATAAGAGTATCCTTTTCAATTTTTTCCATGAGAGGTTGTTGCAAATATTGTATTGTACCTGGCTTGTTATAGGGATTGTATTGTAGAAGATACTATTGCTAGATTTGTATCTTCCACATAAAAACATGTTGTTTGAAGTGACTTGATCTTGAATATGCATTCTTAGAGTGGATGTGCAAGAAATAATTTCAGAGCCAAGGGGGTAGACATAACCATAGTGAGATGTATAGTCTTCACTATGTCCATTGTAGAAAGAAGGGGCATGAGGCAAAGACATGCATAATTCCATGGGATAAGATCATAGAAAAGAAAGAGAAAAAAGAAGAAAGAAGTAAAGCTCTTGAATTAGGTAAATCTCCCGAATTTACTCATTGCATTGCTGCATATTATAATATTGCTATAACCAAAGTTTTATTCCATAATTTATTTTCTTCTTGGAGAAATACTTGGCTTCTTGAAACTAGTGCAACCTTCCACATGAAATTTAGAAGAGACTTTTTTGAAGATTTGAATGACAATGTAGATGGTATAGTCTAACTTGTAGATAAGTCTAGACTCAAACCTAAAGGAATTGGCACCATCAAGCTTAAGTAGCCTAAATTGCCTAATTTTATGTTGTTGAATGTTCCCTATCTTCCAAAGTTGCAGAGAAACTTGTTTTCTCTCGTGCACATTCGATGGGAAGGCCATTCCATTCACATATTCGATGGGAAGGTTGACATAAGGAGATCCTCTAACAACCAAATCATCGTGAATGGATGGGAAGATGAGAGTCTATTAAAGATAAAAGGGACATCTACAAGAGCTCAGAATGTTGGATACCACTCTTAAGATGAAGAAGATACTTTTCCATAGAGTCTCTTATGACATGTTGTATATGGTCATATAAATTATGATAGTCTTATAATGTTGAAGAAAAATGGTTTTTCTAGTTTTCCCACCATTCCAAATAAGTTCAAACAATGTGATGCTTGTATTCTTGGCAAACATAGTAAGTAGCCTTTCCATGATTTGAATTGTAGAGCATGTAGAAGATTAGAGTTTTAATAAACTCTTGGCTTGTGTGGCCCTATGTTTGTTGCTTGTGCAAATAGTAATAAATATCTGATGACTTTTTTTATTGATGATTACACTAGGATGTGGTGGGTTTATTTATTGAAGCAAAAGTATGAGGCATTTGAAACATTTTAAATTTTCATGTATGGATTAAAAATGAATCACAATCGCATATTGGAACTCTTTGTAGTGATGATAGAAAAGAATATACCTCTAATGAATTTGAAAAATATCTTCGTCAACATTGTATTATGCATCAAACCACGGTTCCATATAATCCTCTATAGAATGTTGTTGCATAAAGAATGAATTTGACACTCTTGAATATGGTACGCTTGATGCTATTTTTCAAGAATGTGAAATTGATGTTTTTGGGCAATGCAGTTTTGTGTCCAGTATATTTGAGAAACAAAAGTCCATATCATGATCTTTCCAACAAGACCTTATATAAAATGCAATATGGTTGCATTCCTTCGATGATGCATATTAGGGTCTTTAGTTCCACCTCGCATGCCTTAATTCCAAAACAATGAAGAAACAAACTTGGTGCAAGGAGTCGAAAATGCATCCTCTTGGGGTACTCAAATACCACTGAGGCATATCATCTTTCTGATGAGGTCAACAAAAAAAAATTGTTTTCTTTTTTTTTTCAAAAGAAAAAAATCTATAAACTTGTTATTAATAAAAAAGAGAGAATCAAAGTTTACATATTAAATAGCCAGTAATCTGAGGTGCTATAAAAAACCTGCCTCAAACATCATATCATTCTTTCCTTCTAACTACAGGAAACTGTCAATGTCAACCAAAGACTAAAATCCATAAAATTATAATAAATGCTGCTAAGTTATCTTCATTCTACAGTTAAAAAAAAGAAAAAAAATAGAGGAGAAAAGCTAGCTAGTAAATAGATGTGACCTTTCTTGAAATTAATAAAAGTGAGAAGTCTTTGGAGAGGCGGGTTGAATTTCTGGATAACTTTACCCATGTAAACACATATCATGATTTAAAAATTATATTCCAAATATTGAAGGAATAATCATTATATTGGATCAATCTTTGGAATATCCTTTTGCAACACCATATCCTTCTCATGAAGAAGTTCCTTCCACTTCACTAGAATAGGAGGCTCAATTGGATGACATGATTGAAAGGATTGGAAGATCAAATCTTGAAGAGAATACAACACCACTAGCTAAGTAACCTAGACCCTCATAGAAATTTCTAAAGTGGGTAATATAGGCACTTGAAAATTTTCATCCTGATGAAGTCAGGAAATATAGGAACCAAAAGTTCGACAAGACGAGAAGATGGAAGTGATGAATATGATTCAAAATCGGGTGATGTAGATGATATGGATGTTTCATATGACTGTGATTTGAATTTAACTACTAACTATGAACTAGCTTCCTTTGAATAATTTACTTATCATAATTAGTGGGAAGTGTTCATTTTTTATCTTTAATTCGGACCTGCAATAATACTTGAAATCAAATAATAATCATACACATAAGAAATCGCATTCGACACATGAATTTACATTGGGGAAACCCTCTATGACTTGAGGGATATAACCCCAACAAAACCTTCCTTAGTATGTTGATAGATAGCAGAGAATTTATTTTACATCAAGCACCCCCTGTGCAATTACAGAGAAAGAGAAAGATATAGAATAGAGACTCGAAATAATATCCTGCACAAAGAGAAGCGCATTGCCTTCAAGAGAGAATAGAATTCGCTTCACATTAAATTCATCAATCCAATATAACATATTTATACATTCTTCTCATGCATCAGCTTCTATTTTAATCTTCTGACTTCAAGATGAACTCGCCCTCCATCTGGATGCATCAATATTGCATGAAGAAGTGCGCTCCACTTCTCATGCACTGCATTACCTCACTGAAATGTCTCTTAGGATAAACTCACCCCTTAATTAAAATCTTTCCCACTTAATTAGGTGGGTAACTTAAGTGTTTTCATGCAAGAGTACCAACTCAAGTGTCGTAGTTTAGTTTAACATAAGTGACGCCATGCAATAACACTTATTTAATGAGATATTATTTTCTATCACTTAGTTAACTCTCTTAACTGATTCTTTCTTGTTAACATCACTGTAGTGATCAATTTGAGTTCTCCTTTGATTTACTGAAGTCTTCACTAAAGTCTAAAAATTCCAATTCTCGCTTAATTAATTCTTTATATGCAATTCAAATTCTCTCATATCTTATGGCATATTATATTTATCTCTTGTCTTATCTACATGGTCCACATATGCCAGCTTAATTATCATATCAAATATACTAAGGATATTTTCCTAATGATGTGATCATATTGTTCTACTATCGTTCCAAGTGGTTATATGCTAAAGTAATTCACTCTAGAGGTGGCCAGTATCTAGAGGAGACTTAATAGCTCAACCATGGTTAGTAGTACATCACACACCATATATGCTTCAACATGCAAAGCATCACTTCAATGCATGAGGATATGTCTTGACACACAAGACATTACCCTTCACTAGAAACATTGTACAAGATCATCACTTTGACATACAAAGCACTTGCCTCAACACATGAAGCTTTATCCATTCTTGAGTCCAACTCAAGATTCTTCTCCAAGTTTATTGTTTCCAACTTAGGCTCCTATAAGCACTACCTCGACACATGAGGCGATTTGGGGGGCCAAATGATTGCCTTCGGCATTCATTTGGCCCCATTCGAAAGTTGTAAATTTCAGATAGACCTTTCCAACGGGCTACCGAGCGCCCCAAACGGAGATCATATGCAAAAGTTACGACCCTGAGAAGTTGAGGTACTAACTTACCCAAACGGGGCCCACATGACTTTTGGCGCTTCATCTCCTAGGGTTAGGTTTTTGGATGTCTAGGGTTTTTGACATTCATGTTTATTGTAAAAGGCCTTGAGAGCCTCATTGTAACCATCTTCTTGCGAAATGAGCGCAGCCGTCACATCTCTTCTCAGAGATAAGCCGCCACCATTCCAACAAGCTTGTTTTCCGCTGCATTTTACAGTTTTAGCTTATTTCCTTATTGAATAGAAAACCAGTTTTACTGTATCTCTGTTGTTTTGTGTTGAGCATCTGATAAGAATCTGTATTCATTTCGTTATGCTCATAAAATCCGGATCAGTGGTATCAGAATGGTCTGCTCCTTGTTGTCTTAATGCATGTCCCCAACGAGGTCAGGGTACAAAGAATTGGGTCTCCAGCTTGTTTCTCTTGAGGACAAAAGCTCTCGCACACCCAAGCGACCTCTCATGGCAGGAGAAAAGAAAGATGATGGAACACGAGATCCTATCAAAATGTTGCTTGAGGAAGCCCTCATGCAACAGAGGAACGAGATGATGGATAGTTTCGCACAAATCCTTCGGCGACTACCAAGAAGCGACGCATCTTCCTCGAGCGGAGGCGCCGCCCCCTTCAAGGTACAAATCAACTTCGATATTCCTATATTTGAAGGACAGATAGACGTAGATGCTGTAGATAAGTGGTTGAATCTACTAGAAGGGTATTTTTCTGTCTATAACTTTTCGAATAGAGAAAATATTACTTTTGTGCTCCTCAAGGCCGTTCCCCATGTCAAAGACTGGTGGGAAACCTTCTGCGAACAAAAGGACATAGAGGAAGCCTCATTATTTTCAGTCACGGCCACCTGGGAATCCTTCAGGGATGCTATTAAGGAACAATACTACCCTGTTGGAAGTTATGACGACTTGTATACCAAATGGACCACATTGCGACAAGAAAGAGACCAAGCAGTGCCAGAGTTCACAAATATCTTCCATACCTTGCGCACCAAGATGGGTATCAAAGATTCAGAGCGACATCTGGTGCTCAAGTATCGTGGTGGTCTGCATAGATACATCCAGATTGAAATGGAATTTCTAGACATCTCTTCCTTAGGCGCGACCTACCGATATGCCATCAAAATCGAGCAGAAGCTTAAACAAAAGACACGACAATTTGGGCCTGGGAACCCCTCCCAGCAAAAGACAGGAAAGGGCGGCCCCAACCCACAGAATAAAGGACAGAGCAAAGATGGACAATATCAGGACAACCAGTCCAAGCTGCAAGCAAAGAAGGACACCGAAAAGACAAAGAAAGATACCGGGAAGTGGTGCGACTTCCATGAGAGCCCTTGGCATAACACTGCTGACTGCCGCTCAAAGCAGTCGCTGGTAGCCGAAGTGAAAGCATCTGAATCAGATGTGGGTTCTGAATCTGATTCTGAACCAGAAAGGGGAAGACAGATCATTGGCGCGGAACCTAGTGCCACCATTGCTACCACCAAGCTCCAACCTGATGAACCAGACGAGCCAGAAGAAGGAGAACTCCTCTTCCATTCATAGATGTGGGTAAAAGGCACCTAGCTGCACTTCATCATTGATAGTGGTAGCCAGAAGAACCTCATCTCAGCAGAGGTCGTCAAGCACCTGGCCTTGCTGACAACGCCGCACCCACAACCCTACACCATTGGATGGCTCCGCAAAGGAAGCGATCTCCGCGTCAGCCAACAGTGCTGACTGTCATACGACATCAATCCCTTCAAGGACAAGGTATTGTGTGATGTTGATCCTCTTGAAGTTTCAGATGTTCTTTTGGGCCAACCTTATTTATGGAAACGTCATGCTGTATATGAGTTTAGGTCTCGTAGTGTTATTATTTCTTTGAACAGGAAATTGTACAGGATACCCGAGGCAATCCCTCCTAGTGCTATTTCCTTGATCTTTGCCAAGCAATGCAAGAAGGTCATCTCTCAGACTGGGAAATTTGTCTTCTTCATGATTCGCTCTCAGAGTGAGAGAAAGATCGCAGCCACATCCAGGGCCTCCGCGACCGATCTCTCCACACAACAAAAGCAAGTGGATAAGGTGGTGGAAGGATACTCAGATATATTCTCCTCTCCTACCGGGGTACCTCTGCACTGCCAGGTCAAGCATCCCATCGATCTAACCCCAGGCGCACCGCTACCTAATGGGCCAATCTATCGCTGCTCTCTGTTGGAAAACGAGGAGATCAAGAGGTAGATCCAAGAATTGCTCCACAAGGGGCACATCTGTCCCAGCTCATCACCTTGTGGGAGCCCAATCATGCTGGTGCAGAAGAAAGATGGGACCTGGCGACTCTGCATTGATTACCGGGCCCTGAATAAAATTACAGTCCGCAACTGGTACCCGATTCCCCGAATCGACGACCTCCTTGATCAGCTCACGGGGGCCAAATACTTCAGTAAGATTGATCTGAAGTATGGCTACCACCAGGTCCCAATAGAACAGACAGATGTATGGAAGACTGCCTTCAAGTCAAAAGAAGGTCTTTTTGAATGGCTGGTCATGCCTTTTGGTTTGACAAATGCTCTAGCAACTTTTATGAGGATGATGGACGATATCCTACGACCTTTCACCAATACTTTTGTAGTGGTGTATCTGGATGACATCCTCATCTACAGCAAGACTTGGGAGGAACACTTGCAGCATATTCAACAGGTTCTGCACACCCTGTGGCAGCACAAACTATATGCAAACTTGGAAAAATGCTCTTTCGGCATGGACAGGGTCCATTACTTAGGCTACATCGTTGATCGACATGGTGTGCATGTGGATCCAGCCAAGATCCAGGTCATCCGTGACTGGCTAGCCCCAACCACACTCACTAAACTTCGGAGCTTCTTGGGCCTCGCCAATTTCTATCGTCGGTTCATGTTGGGATTCTCTCATATCGCATGGGCCCTCAGCCAAGTGACCAGGGGTGGTGGTAAGGAAAAATTTGTGTGGGGCCTGTCCCAACAATAAGCCTTCGATGACTTGAAGAAGCGTTTGTGCTCATCACCGGTACTCTCATTACCAGACCTGCAACATCCCTTTGAGATCAAGATAGATGCTTCAGATTATGCTGTGGGCACCGTTCTCACTCAACACAGCCACCCCGTGGCATATCATAGCGAGACACTATCAGATGTCGTCCGTAAGTACCCTACCTACGACAAAGAAATGTACTCCATTGTACAAGCCTGCCGCCAATGGAGACATTACATCCTTGGGAAGGAGATAGTCTACTATCCACAGTGATCACAAGCCACTACAGTTCATGCAGACCCAAGGAAAGTTGCAGAATGACCGCCATCAAAAGTGGTCAACATATTTACAACAGTTTCACCTCAACATCAAATATAAAACAGGGAGTACCAACCGAGTTGCTGATTGCCTCAGTCGACCTCCAGTCGCGGCACTCACCACGGTGCTAGACTCTTGTGGCCACGAGACCTCCGGATGGCCCCACCTCTACGAGACAGACCCTGACTTCTTCACCACCTATCAAATGTTGGGAACCAACTCGGTGGTTGCTAATTTCCATCTTCAGGACGGGTTGTTGTGTCGTTTGGGCCATCTCTACGTTCCATCAAGCGAGCGCGCAAAGTTGATTTGGGAAGCTCACTACAGTCGGGTGGCAGGACACTTTGGCGTCGAAAAGACAGTGGCAGCGCTGCAGAAACATTTCTATTGGCCGAAACTTCGACAAGATGTCGGCAAGTATATCAGGTCCTGCACCGCTTGCGCTATTGCCAAATCGACCACTAAGAAACAGGTCCTATACACCCCTCTGCCTACTCCTGACAGGACATGGGAATCCATCTCAATGGACTACATGTCGGGCCTCCCGTCCACCAAGAGGGGAAATGACTGTGTTTTTGTGGTTGTTGATCGCTTTTCCAAAATGGCGATTCTAGCCGCCTGCAAGAAGAACATCACAACAGAAGTCACTGCCAAGCTCTTCTTTGAACAAGTATGGGTACATTTTGGGATCCCACAAACCATTAGATTAGACCGTGACAATTGGTTCCTCAGCTCATTCTGGTCGAGCCTCTGGTCACTGTTGGATACCAAGCTCACCAAATCCACTGCCTTCCACCCCCAAACTGACGGCCAAACCGAGGTTGTCAATCGGATGGTCGTACATATCCTACGCATGTACAATTCAACACACCCCCGCACATGGGATGAGAGTCTTCCCTATGTCCAACATAGCTACAATCGAGCCCTGCATAGCTCAACTGGCCACAACCCCTTTCAGGTGGGGTTGGGATTCCAACCATTGGGCCCCATGGATGTTGCACTTCCCCTTGCGACCACCTCGGTCGACTCGTCCCCAGAAGCTGACAAATCCGCCCGGTTCATTGAACGGATCTAGCATATCTGCCAACAAGTTCAGGATATTCTACAGAAGTCTGATGCCAAGTACAAGCAGCGCCATGATCATCATCGGGTGCCACATAAGTTTCAGGTGGGGGACAAAGTTTGGTTGCATTTGCAGAAAGAACGCCTTACAGGGCCCCATCAAAAGCTTTTCCCACTCCGTTATGGGCCATACACCATCACTAAGGAGGTGGGTGACAATGCTTTTGAGCTCAACATTCCCCCCTTCCTTGGTCTACATCCAGTCTTCAACGTGGCTCTCCTTCGACCATATTTCCCACCATTATTAGACAGCTCAGAGATAGCATAGAAGTTGACACCAACAGAGCTCAACCCTGATTGCCTACAACAAGCATCCAGTGATCATATTGCAGACAAACAGATCAAGGGCACTCGACATCAAAGTATCCAGCTTTATCGAGTTGTCAAAGCAGGGCAGCTCCTGCACCGAGGCAAGTGGCTCACCCGGGCCAAATTCAACATAAATTTCCTCATTTGATGGGGGAACTCAACGCAATGGAGACCATTACTTCCTAAGAAGGGAGGATTGATCCAGGTGGATATCAGTGGCCACCCACCTTTCCAACTGGCTCAAAACAGTTTTCTGGCAATTTTGGCAATGTACTATTTTTAGCAGTTTTTCAGGTCCTGAACTTTTGGGGCCATTTTGAGGCCCTAAACGACCTTTTTTGGCGATTTGGGGGGCTAAATGGTTGCCTTTGGCATTCATTTGGCCTTAGTCAAAAGTTGTAAATCTCAAATAGACCTTTCCAATGGGCTACCGAGCGCCCCAAACGGAGATCGTATGCAAAAGTTACGACCCTGGGAAGTTGAGGTACTAACTTACCCAAATGGGGCCCACATGACTTTTGGCGCTTCATCTCCTAGGGTTAGGTTTTTGGATGTTTAGGGTTTTTGACATTCCTGTTTATTGTAAAAGGCCTTGAGAGCCTCATTGTAACCATCTTCTCGCGAAATGAGCACAGTCGTCACATCTCTTCTCAGAGATAAGCCGCCACCATTCCAGCAAGCTTGTTTTCCGTTGCATTTTACAGTTTTAGCTTATTTCCTTATTGAATAGAAAACCAGTTTTATTGTATCTCTATTATTTTGTGTTAATCATCTGATAAGAATCTGTATTCATTTCGTTCTGCTCATAAAATCCGGATCACAAGGGAAATTATGGTTCGAATAGTAGTGTACCTGGACACATGAGAGAATGTCTCACCATAGTCTATCCCTTATTTCTCAGAGAAACAAAGGGCCACAAATCTTGCTTTATAATTTTCAATACTTCCATCAGCTGCATGCTTGATTTTATAAAGCCAATTGGAATTTACTATGGACTTCTCGTAAGGTTTAGGAATCACTTCCCACACATAATTCTTCATGATATATTTGTATTCTTCTACCATGGCATATTTCCATATTTACTTCTTTGAGGCTTCCTCATAGTTGGAGGGTTCTGAATCACTGATGTGACTCATCTGTGCTACATATATTGAAAATATTTTAGGTTTCTTTCGCTCTTTGGATGAGCCTGTAGGCGCACCATTATTTTTTGCCTCTTATAGAATATCTTGACACCATGCAGATCTCCTCTTAGCAGGAGGTTCATCAAGTGATATTTCTATCAAATCTTCTGGCTCTTCAGGATCAAGCAGATCTATGGACTCTTATATTTTCTCCCTCTCAACATCTGAAAGGAAAGAATCATAAATTGGATCCTCCATCATAGGAGTATCATGATCCTCCATATCAGAATCACATTGAAGTTCTTTGGAGCACTTAAGAAAATCATTTCATGAAATGTTATATATCTGTTGACTTAAATATTTCTTTGTCCTGGAACATATATTCTGTAAGCTTTGGAGGATTCACTATATCCAACAAACGTTCACTTCTTTCTGGATGGCTCCATCTTTTTCCTCTTCTCTTTTGGTACATGAAAGTAGAAATGAAAACCAAAAATATTCAAGTGTCCAACATCTGTTTTTTCACTAGAGAAAACCTCTTCAAGAGTCTTTTCTCCCAAGATAGCATGAGGGATTCTATTATGAAAATAAACAATAGTGCTAGAGTCTTCTTCCCATAAGCATGTGGGAATATCCCGATCACACAAAATGGCTTTTGCAGCCTCACATATTGTTATGTTCTTTCTTTCAGCAACCCCATTTTGCTAGCGGGTTGTAGGGTACAGTCATCTGTCTTTTTATTCCTGCATCTCGACATAAGTCATTGAATTCATGGGACGAAAACTCTCCTCCATTATTATATCTCAAAGTATGAATGTGCTTTCTATTCTGATCTCAACCAATGCTTTAAACTCTTGAAACTTATTGAAAGTTTCACTCTTTTCTTTCAGAAAATAAACCCATGACTTGTGAGAAAAGTCATCTATGAAAAACACATAATACAAATAACCACTCAAGGAGGGTGCAGACATAGGACCACATAGATCAGAATGAATCAAGTCAATAATCCCTTTGGATCTATTGGTACTACGTGGAAAACTCTTCTTAATTTTTTTTCCAAGAGCGCAACCTCTATAAACATTATCAAAATCATATTTAAATATGGGCATACCTTTCACCATATTCTGCAATCCAAGTAGCGCTTTGAAATGGAGATGACCAAGCCTTCTATGCCACAGCTCACACAGAATGACTGTGTCATGGATCATGGCTTGAATGAGCTTTCCGGGAACTTTGTAGAGGCCTCCCTCTCTTACTCCAATCATAGATGCATGGTTCAAGTCTTCATGCTTAGGCCACATGAGCACTTTGTTGTCCATAAAGATAAATTTGAATCCTTTGTCTTCTAGAACCAAAACAGACAGGAGGTTCTTAATCAATACAGGGATAAACAAAATTTCATCCACATGCAGTACATGTCCTGAATCCAACTGGAAATAAGTGGATCCAATGCCTTGGATCGAGTAGGTGGTATTATCTCCAAGCTCCACCTTACAAGAAAACTTATTTTCCTTCATATATGTGATAACGCTCCTATATCTAGTCATGTACTTGGGTGTGCTACTGTCTACCAGCCATGTCTCAGCACTAGTGGTAATGGATCCAGAAATGGATGAGACAAGATAGTACTTCTTCCTTGTCTCTTGATCATCTAATGAATTCTTCTTGTAGGTTCATCTTTTGTATCAGTATAAGCATGAAACCTACCCTTGAAATTTCCTCTTTGATTTGCATGACATTCTCTCGCATAATGACCCTTCTTATTGCAATTGAAACATTTAACTTTAGACTTATCAAATTTCTTCAAATCAATCTCCTTTTGATGAGAGAATTTTTTTTAAGATTTCTTACCACTTTTCATCTGTTCCGCAAGAGTGAGGTTCTCTTCTTTGGAGGCAATATACGTGCTCTGTATTCGCCCTTTTTCTTGTAGGAAATCATGCCACTGTCTCTCGAATTTGGGTTGTACTTCTCAACCATTTATTGCAGCCAAGAATGTCTCCCATGAATATGGAAGACCATAAACAACAGTCTGTATGAGATCATCATCATCAACCGTCACACCAATGCTCATGAGTTGATCTCTTACTTGAGATATCTTTGTGAAGAAGGAAGCCAAAGCTTCGTCCTATTCCATCTTCATATTTCGAAGCTTGTCCTTCAATGCTCTCTTTTGATCGGGCGCCTACTTCTCATAAAGTTTTTTCAAAGTGTCGAAGCATTCCTTTGCAGTCTTTAATGGAGTAATCACGGGTATCAAGTTGTCTTTCATGGAATCATAAATGATTCTCTTTGATTTGGATTGATTTTTTTAAGGTAATGTGCCCTGCATTAGAATTAGGCTCTTGAATAACAATAGATATGTATCCATCCATATCATTCTCTTCTAAGATATTCAGGATCCTGGCCATCTAAGTATTGAAGTTCGAAGTTCCTTCAATACGGTCTTTCGATCTTATTGAGATTGAAGCCATAATTCTTCAAGTACTGTGCACACTCAAGATCTACGTAGGCTCAAACTTGATTGGTGAAGTTAGCTCTTTCACGCCCTGAGCTCTGATACCATGTTAATTTTTTTAGATTTAATTAAGAGCTACATTAATACTTGAAATCAAATAACAATCATACACATAATAAATCTCATTCGACACGTGAATTTACCCTGGGGAAACCCTCTATGACTTGAGGGAGAAAACCCTAGAAAAACCTTCCTTAGTATATTTATATATAACAGAGAATGTCTCTTACATCAAGCACCCCCAGTGCAATTACAAAGCAAGAGAAATATAAATAAGAGAGACTCAAAATAATATCCCGCACAAAGAGAAGAGCATTTAATTCAAGAGAGAAGAGCATTTCCTTCAAGACAGAAGATAATTCACTTCAGAATTAAATTCATCAATCATGTATAACATATTTATACATTCTTCTCATGCATCAACTTCTATTTTTATCTTCTGACTTCAAGATGAACTCGTCCTCCATATGGATGCATCAATCTTGCATGAAGAAGTGTGCCTCACTTCTCATGCAATGCATTAACTCACTGAACTGTTGGTTAGGATGAACTCGCCCCTTAACTGAAATTTTTCCCACTTAGTTAGGTGGCTAACTTAAGTGTTGTCATGTAAGAGTCGCAACTCAAGTGTCGTCTTTTATTTTAACATAAGTGTCGTCATGCAATAACACTTAGTTAACTATATCTTCTTTGTTATCACTTAGTTAACTCTGTTAACTGATTCTTTCTTGTTAACATCAATGTAGTGATCAATTCGAGTTCTCCTTTGATTTATTGAAGTCTTCACCAAAGTCTAACAATTCAAATTATCTCTTAATTAATTATTTATATGCAATTCAAATTCTCTCATATCTTATGGCATCTTATCTTTATCTCTTTTCTTATCTGCATGGTCCACATGTGTCAGCTTAATTATTATATCAAATATACTAAGGAAATTTTTCCAATAATGTGATCATATTTTTCTACTATCATTCCAAGTGGTTATATGCTAAAGTAATTCACTCTAGATGTGGCCAATCTCTAAAGGCGACTTAATAACTCAACCATGGTTAGTAGTACATCACACACTATATATGCTTCAACATGCAAAGAATCACCTCAGCATGCGAGGATCAGTCTTGAGACACAAGATCTTAGCCTTGACTAGCAAGATTGTACAACATAATCACTTTGACATACAAAGCACTTGCCTCAACACATGAATCTTATCCATTATTGAGTCCAAATCAAGATTCTTCTCCAAGTTTCCTGAGTCCAACTCAAGCTCCTATAAGGCACTACCTCAACAAATGAGTCTCAATCTTGACACACAAGATTGATATGGAGAATTACTCATGATGTTGTAACTTTAACAGGAAGAAGCCATGCTGAATGAATATGATTCTCTCATCAAGAATGGGACAAGGGAGTTGGTGAACCCTCCATTTGGAACCAAACACATTGGATGCAAGTGGCTCTACAAGAACAAGTACAAATTAGATGGCTCACTTGACAATCATAATGAAAGGCTTGTGGAAAAAGGTTTTGCATAGAAAGAACTCATTGACTATAAGGAAAAATCCCCCCCCCCGGATCTTTGGCTACATAGAATGGATGGAAAGTTCATCAGATGGATGTGAAGGCTACTTTCTTGAATTCATACTTGAAAGAGAATTCCTTCATGTTTCAATTGAAAGGTTTTGTTTTAAAGGGACAAGAATATAAGGTATGCAATCTCATCAAGTCTTTGTGTAGCTTGAAACAAACACCTTGCATATGGTAGGAAAAGCTAATAGAGCATGTTCTAAAATCGAATTTTAAACAATTTAATCTTGTGTTTGTCATGAAAGTTGGAAAATATATTGTATATATTGTAGTGTATGTAGATGATATGTTGATTATAGGGAACAAAGAAAGCTACATTGCATCCATTAAGAAAAAATAAAAGAAATGCTTTGAGATGAGAGATTTGGAACATCTTACCTACTACTTGGGTATTGAAGTGACTTAGAATCCAAAACATACATTCATCTCCTATAAGAGGTATATTGGAGAGTTGTTGAACAAGTTTAGTATTATAGAATGTAACATTCTCTCTACTTCAATGGGACAAAATTTGAATCTCACATCAAAAGAAGGAAATGAATTTGAGGATGCAATCAAGTACAAACAACTTGCGGCGAACCTTATTTACCTTACCAATACCATACTTAATATTCCATTTTTTGTTGGGATCCTTTATATGTTCATGAAAAACCCTTTGAAGGGCATTGGCCCTGCTACAAAGAGAGTTCTAAGATACTTGAAAGGGACTCAAGATCTTGGACTTAAATATTATATGGTGGACGACTTCAAACTGATTGGGTATTCTAATTCAAAATTTCATGGAACTAAAGAAAATGGAGTGTCTATTTCAGGCTATCTCATGAGTCTTGGAATAGTAGCTATCTCTTGGAGATCATGCAAACTATTTCTTTTGAAATATTCCACACTAGAAATAGAATATGTGGCTGCAGTAGAAGCAACAAAGGACTCGATTGTGTGGCTCGGGAATATACCTGAAAATTTACAAGACAATTAAGTGAATTCTACTCCTCTTCTGATTGAAAGTACTTATGCAATCAAGTAGGCCAAGATTCCTAGATTTCATGATCGAACTAAGAACATCCACACAATGTACCATTTGATTTGATATCATGTAGAGGCCAAGACTATTCATTTTAGATATTGTTCCAAAAGTGAGAAAATTGTATATATCTTCACCAAATCTGTTGGAAGAGAAAATCTTGAAAAGTTCAAAAAGATGTTTGGACTCACAAACACCCCTTCATATTCAAGGGGTGAATGTTGGATACCTAATCCTATGGGATTATGACCGTTGTGTAAATATTGTAAATATATACCTAAAAATTGAAGAGTCATTGAATAATGTAACCTCTTGGAAGATGAGTTGTTGTAAATGGGAGAGTTCCAAATAATATAATACCTTGCTTCCATGCATTTTTTCTCACCTTTAGGTTTAACCATGTAAATTTATTCTCTACTCTCTTATTTATTGAATGTAGTTTATTTGTTTGATGATTTCCATAGAATTTTATATCATGGGATATATCTTGATTATATGTTTATACATATTTTTCTTGATCTTTCATGTTATTAGAGCCATGAGATCTAATTCCTTGGATAAAATTCTTTCTTATTTATTGAATGTAGTTTATTTGTTTGATGATTTCCATAAAATTTTATATCATGGGATATATCTTGGTTATATGTTTATACATATTTTTCTTGATCTTTCATGTTATTAGAGCCATGGGATCTAATTCCTTGGATAAAATTCTTTGTGTTAAATATTTATTATCAAATATAAGTAATATAAGTAAAACTATTGTATTATTTATATTTAATAGTATAGCACTTCATAAATAATTTTTAAATCATAGATCTACAAATTAGATCTAAAATAGTATACTTGGTTTTTCCAAATTCTAAGAAATTTCACCAAATTTGACATTGTCATTGTATATTTGACTACTTTTCGTCATGACCTTTATTTATTGTAGATCTTAAATAAAATCCTATTAAAGATTGGGTTATAAATTATGGGATTTTAACCAATGTTTGGGACACATTTTTTATTTGTATTAATATAATTAAGAAAATATTATATAAATTAAGAAAAGATTAAATAAAAAACAAGACAAGACAAAGAAACAAAAAAATTGGGGATGTGAATGTGAAGTTTGTCAATCTACGACCCTCTCTTCTCAATTCAACGATACATTTAGAGTTCCGCATCCATTTAGAGTTCCGCGTTCTCTTGGACAGATTTATGTGTCTGAATGTAGTTCTTCCTCCAATTCTCCAATTGGATTGATTTTACATGTTTAAACTGTTAAAACTATTGTCTTTCTATGCATTTTATCAATCCATGGAGAAAAGTGTAGTTTGTTAGTGGACATAATAAATATTTGGGAACATTTCCCATTAAATTTGGTTTAAAAGTCATCAGTGAATTTAGCTTCCAATGGACATATAAACCTATTTTGTTGAGTTTATATTATATTATTTGCATGTGGTTGCGTCACCTGATGATGTAATTAATTCTAGTTAAGAGATTGGGATCTTCCCCAAAAAAACCAATTCCCTTATCTAATATGAATAATTTGTACTAATCAATCCTATCATACGATTAAATTCAAAATTTAAGAATTATATATATTATAGAAAGATCAATTTGAAAATGTAAATTATAATTTTTTTTTCACACTTTAAAATATTTTATATAACTCTATAATATTGAAAATTGAAATATAAAATAAAATATTTTATATACTTTATAGTATTGAATTTCACATTTTCGTTTTCGTTTTCTTATTATAAATTGAAATATTAAATAAATATAAAGTAATTTTGAAATATAATATATTTCTATTTATTTAATTGTCCAATGAAAACTTATTGTTGGAAGGAGGAAGATACCGATGATAAAAATGCTTGGTATGTTGATTTTGGATGCTCTGCTCATATGTCATGCAACAAGGAATGGTTTGATGAGTATTATGAGAATGTAGATGGTACTCATATTTATTTAGGAGATGACAAAGCATTGAAAGTGCAAGGCTATGGAATGATAAATGTAAACATGTCTGAGGAAGACATCGATGATAAAAATGCTTGGTATGTTGATTCCGGATCCTCTGCTCATATGTCATGCAACAAGGAATGGTTTGATGAGTATTATGAGAATGTAGATGGTACTCATATTTATTTAGGAGATGACAGAGCACTAAAAGTGCAAGGCTATGGAATGATAAATGTAAACAAGACAACACATCATGCGTTGGCATCTTCAGCAATATCAACATAATATCTCTAGCACCAAAGGTATGGACATCTAAATTAGAAGGATTACCAATCCTAAAATATGAACATTTAGAATGTGAAGCATTTGCTCTTGGTAAGCAACATAGAGATGAATTTCCTGTTCACAAAGAGAAAAGACAAAGAGATATACTTGAGTTGATTCATACAGATGTGTGTGGAGCAATGCAGACTAGATCTCTTGGGGGTGCATTGTATTTTCGTATATTTGTTGATGACAGATCTAGGTATACATGGGTTTATTTCATAAGGAAAAAGAGCAATGTATTCGATTACTTCAAAGAATTCATAACCATGGTGGAAAAACAAATAGATAAATGCATCAAAATCCTTAGATCTTATCAAGGGGGAGAATACTCTTTAGGAGCATTCAATAATTATTGTAAAATCCATGGGATTTTGCAACAGTTCATAGTGCCACACACACCTTAGCAAAATGGTGTTGTTGAGAGAAAGAACAAGACATTGGTAGAATATGCAAGAAGCATGTTAAAAGGTAAAAATATTTCAAATGGTTTTGGGACAAAAGCTATTAACATTGCAGTTTATTTAAAGAATAGAAGTCTATCTAAATGTTTAGATCATAAGACACCATTTGAAGTTTTCTATGGATTCAAACCTGAAGTTAGTCATCTTAGAGTGTTTGGATGTAAAGCATTTTCCAATATTCCCAAAGATGAAAGAAATAAACTAGATGCAAAGTCCATTAAGTGCATTTTCATTGGATATTGTGATGATCATAGTATGATTCTAAATTACAGAAATTGATTGCAAGCATAAATGTGGTGTTTCATGAAAATACAAATGAAGATAATGGTGTATGGAATAATTGTTTTAATAATTATGGGTATATCAAAATTGATACAAGTGTTGAATAGTAAAAGGAACAAGAAAAAGAGCATGTGCAGGTTCAAGGACAGGAAGCATCAAGCAACCAGGGAACTCCTAGAAGAGGAGAAGAAGATGAAAGTAGCAAAACACCAAGGAGGTCATCTCAACAAACCCAACCACCGTTAAAGTACAAATATTATGCCTTAGTGACTCATATTATGAGCGTGGTTGAGCCTGTAACGTATGAAGAAGCTAAAGAACATAAAGAATGGAGAGATGTTATGAATGAGGAATATGAGTCGATAATGAAGAATAACACATGGGAACTAACCGAATTGCCTAACAATAAAGTGCCAATAGGGTGTGTAGGGTGTAAATAGTTGTATAAATAAAAAATAAAGGATGATGGTACCATTGATAAATATAAGGCTAGACTTGCTGCGAAGGCTATTCACAGAAAGAAGGTAGAGACAATGAGGATACATTTGCACCAGTAGCAAAAATGAACACAATCAGGTTAATGATAACACTAGTTACAAAACATGGTTGGGTACTACATCAGTTAGATGTGGAATCTGCATTTCTAAATGGTGAATTGAAAGAGGAAATTTATCTTGAACAACCAGAAGGATTTCTCAAACCAGGTCAACAACATCTAGTGTGCAAATTAAAGAAAGCATTATATGGTCTAAAACAACCTCCTAGATCTTGGTACACAAAAATTAACAACTTCTTCATTAAACAGGGGTTTCAAAGAAGTAACAGTGATCCTAATTTGTATGTGAAGAAAGATGTAGAATGGAAAATAACCTTAATTTCATTATATGTTGATGATCTCATAATTACAGGAAGTGTTAATAGAGTTATTACATCCATAAAGGAGCAATTGTATCAAGTATTTGATATGAATTATTTAGGACAACTGCATTATTGTTTGGGTCTTGAAATATGGAGAGACAAAGGAAAGACTCTAGTCACCCAGAGAAAATATACTTTGGATGTTCTCAGAAGGTTTAGGATGGATGAATGCAATGCATTATCTACTCCATTGATGCAGAATGAAAAACTTAGCAGTCTCATCTATACCAATACTAGACCAGACATTGCATACTCTGTTAGCATGCTCAGTCAGTATATGGCCAAGCCTCATGAGAGTCATTGGCTAGATGCAAAAAGAGTCCTTCGTTATTTGAAAGGTACTTATAATTATGGAATTGAATTTACTGATAATTGTGATGTTGAGTTGATAGGATATTCAAATTCAAACTGGGCAGGAGATGTTGATGACATGAGATCTACAACATGTTATGTGTTCAAGCTAGGATTTGGTGCCATCTCATGGAGAAATAAAAAGAAACCAATTGTGTCTCTATCATCCATTGAGGCATAATACAAGGCATTATGCAGCTCTACCTGTGAAGTTATATGGTTACGAAGAGTTCTTGAAGATGTTGGAGACAAGCATGAAGGTCCAAGGTCCTTAAATGTGACAACTGGAGTTCAATCAAGTTGACTAATAATTGAGTGTACCACGCAAGATCAAAACATATTGAGATCCAACATCATTTTGTGAGAGAAAAGATTCAATCCAAAGAAATTGATATGATATTTTGATATATTGTAATATGATGAAAATGTGGCTCATATGTTTACTAAGCCAATTGGCAAGGCCAAGTTTTAAATGTTTAGATCAATATTAGGAATTGTTGTAAATCCATTTCTCCATTAAGGAAAGTATTGGAATAATGTAGAAATGTTTAGATAGTTGTCAGCATTGGTGTAGTTGATCTAGACAAACCTTGCATTGTTATAAATGTATTGCATTGTTATAAATGTATTATGTGTTCTGTGTGAGGGACATTTAGTTTCTGTTAAGTAATATAAATCGGTTCCACCGAAAATATATTAATTTGCACGGTTTCCTATACCTTTTAAAATAGCCAAAGTTTTTTGAATTCATTTCTGTTCTATCCAATTAGCTCTTTGAGAGCCTTATTTGGCCTCAACTCGAGGCGCAATAAGGTTTTTCTCTACCCTAGGCTGCACTTCTTATTGTTCGACTTACACAATTAGCTCTTTGAGAGCCTTATTTGGCCTCAACTCGAGGCGCAATAAGGTTTTTCTCTACCCTAGGCTGCACTTCTTATTGTTCGATTTACATTTTAGTCTTCCCTAAGTCCCTCGCCTAACATCTTGACAACCCATAGATACTCGCCTGACAACTGCTGACAGTTCCTGTAGTCGATGATCGTTGCATTCTAGGACGCTGCAGTCATGGTTGTTGTGGTGGCAATCTGCATGCAACAACTGGGCCACCTCTAAGTACACTTGCTTGAAGGCCATGGCACTCTGCATGAAGACCACAGAACGGTTCCTCCACGACGAGCATAGTAAAACCCAAGCTTCTGCATAGCCCCGGACCCCGGTCATTTTGAGCTTTGCAACTCCCACATGAATTACCATGAACGCAAGCTTGCAGAAAAACCAGCAGTTCCAGCATCACCAGCAGCAGTCGGGCATGGGCATTCTCATAAGCATAATTCCTGGCAACATTCCAATAGTCGAAACAGGATTCTAAGCATCACCAGTTGAACGGGCATTTCCAGTATCAGTTCCAATAGATTCCCATCAACAAAATTCCCGAGAGCATTTCCAGAAGCAGCAGTCCAAGTGTCACCTGTTGAACCTGCAAAATTCCCAGGAGCAAAGGAGGAAGGAGACGAAAGGCCATAGGTATAACTTTACAAACTGGTTGAGGCCATCAACACCAACACCAACGCCGCTCGCGCCATGGCAGCTGGGAACTTATCTCCACCGCTAATTTCCATTCCCTACTGTTCGCAGAGTTACAAAAATGGAAGAACGAACTTGACTTATATAGAAAATAAAAAATGAATCGGATTAGTCCGGTGTGGGTAATGATGAAATTTGCGAAATCAATTTGAAAAAAAGTTGAAAGTAAGTGGAAATTATAGGTAAGGTGGTTATGATTTTGGGAAGTTGATTATGATTTTGGCACACATTACATTGACCAAAACATGAATCCTTGTAGCGTTCACACAGTTTTTTTTTCAAACTTTTTCATGTCCTCGGTTCTATTAAGTCGCTGAGTTTTTTTTCAAACTTTTTCATGTCCTCGGTTCTATTAAGTCGCTGAGTAGGATTAATAATTCTAGGTAGCATCGAGGTAGACTCTGCTAAAAATAGGTTCAACTGTCAAATACATCCTTGAAATCGAAAAACGTTCTGTAGGCCGTCAATTTCCAAGCCATGTAAGGCACATTTTGATAATAATGGCGGCATTTAATGGAGACATGAGCATTAATAACGAACACATCAAATGATCATGCTGTGAAGGCAATTAAATATATATGTATATATTGGTAAAAAAAACATCATAGTTCCCTTGCACACACCCACACCAGTCTTCGTGAAGCTACATGTGAACGTCGAGGAGGAGCTGCCACGTTGATACGGCGTCTGGACAAGGAGTTACCAGTTGAGGGGTTGCGTGGAGCCTCTCTCATCCCACCAGAATTTGATAAGGTTTCTCCCGTTGATTTGTCTTCTCTTGTTATGGTGAAAGAGCTGTTGCACAGTTATTATCTTAAATATAAATTACAATAAGATTTTTCTCAATATTTTCCAATAACACCATCCTCCTGATCATTACACACCTCATAATCTTGAAATTTTTAAATGTAACATGATGGCTTTCCTTCATTAATATTCATCCCAGACTGACACTCACCTGCTATCTTTTCCAAGGAATTATGATTTACCATGGATAATAACCCGTTGTTGCCTACTACAGTAGGTAACAGAGAAGTGTGTCATTCAAAGAAAGGGCTTTAACTGCTATCACCTCCCCAGACCCAGAACTTCTACGCTCAATTAGCTGTCAGTAAAGCTAAGAAGGGGGATTACAAGCCTACTAGAGAAGGGCTAGGGCATTCAAAAGGGCTATTACAATGAAATAGTTTGATATTTTACATATAGCTGAGCTTGAGATCGCTTAAATAACCAACTCTTCAATTCAAATGAAAGAAATACTGATTATCCTTTCGGTCCGTGGGATGATTCCGAAAGGATTGCATGATTCATCTGCTTTTTCTTCTTCTCTGAGATGAATTTTAGGGATTTCAAACTCCTTTTATTAAAAAGGCCTTGTAGCTCTAGACCCCAACTATCACATATCAATTCGAATACAATAAGGAATAAAACATAATATATGAACATCTGTAGACTTTATTTTTTGATGTGACCTGAAATTGTTTTATTTTGATATTGGGATGTTCTTTTCAACTTTATTTTCTTAACTGACCTGAAATTGTTTTATTTTGATATTGGGACGTTCTTTTCAAATGGCCATTTGTCTCTCTTGAAGGAACTAGTGAAAGGTTGGTTATTTGTTTATCTTCGTTACACGTTTTTCATTCAGTTTTGTTTTAAGTCTCTCTCTGCCCGAGAACCACTGAAGTAAGATGCAAAGTTAAATATTTAAATCTTTATAGATAGCTTGTAATTTTCTGAGTTCTGGAGTAAGAAGCAAAGTTAAATCTTTATGGATAGCTTGTAATTTTATGAGTTTGGGACGTCCCATTAGATCCAAATCCTTCAAATATCTTCCGGTGCTGACACGTCATCATCATCCTCCCTTGGAAAACCGATTCAATTTATTAAATAAATTTATTCGCTTGGCTTTACCCCATATTACATAGCATCTTATAAAAACCCTTGCTACTCTTATGTGCTTTCAAAGCATGAGATATGATGTAACATGTGTAAGCATACGTCTTCTACCTGTGTTTCTTCCCACGACCCATGGATCATATTCATGGCCAGTTGTATATTTTGTTTTAGTGTAGTATCATTTCCCTAATTTAAATGCCAATGCATTAAATGCAAAATCTATAATAATCTTCAAAATGAGGCCCCTCTTTTAAGTGATTTTTAATAAGTCATTTTTTATTTATTAATATCTACAATAAAAGGTAAATCTCAACGTGCTATTTATTTATAAAATATAGTCAACACTATTTATTTATAAAATATAGTTGAGAAAAGAAAATCAAAATAAAAAGAATATATATAAATATGAAATATAAAATAGAGAATGTAAAGTTAAAACTTCAAATATTAAACAAAATGTGTAATTCGATATTATGTATCATATAGTTAAATGATTTTTTCCCTTTAATTATTTTGATTATAAACCAATTTTTGAGACTCCATCAATTATACAAGTAGTGAGATATAAAAGAGTAAATTAAATATAATAAAAGTGTTGCTTTAGATTTATATGTGTTACAGATGCTCGGCGATGCAAATTCTGGAAAAGTGAAGGTCAGTAGGTAGCAACATCGAATCAATTGTGTGTGCTTATCTACCTTAAAAGTTAGCGCTAGCATTGACTACATGCCCAGGCTATTAATTAAGGGAAAATGTATCATAGGAAGTGGGTAGCCGAATGGTTCAGCTTAGTAGTAGTTTCTACGTCTCTTTATATTGTTCAAGTAACAATTATACCTTATCAATACAACTTCACTGACACGAAAACAAAGTGATAATGAATAATGTGGCAGGTAGAAGCCCAAGAAATCTGACCGATAGAGATTTAATGATTTAGGTTATCCCCAGCTGAATCACATCATTGAGAGTTTTGTCCCCATATTTTTATTAATCTCATTAAAGTGTCATGCATGCAAATCATCTAATTTTTCTTTGGCAGCCCGACACTGAGATGATATCTCCTCTGCAACGAACTCACAATCCTGACAAATAAAATGGAATTTCTTCATTAATATAACTAGGCCTTTTCAAATTGTTTCTATGTGGATAGCCATAATGCATACCCTTCAACTCCCCTGTTGGGTAGGTGTGATCCAAAATAATTGTATTCGGGTGTTGCTCCAATGCTCCAAACCTTTTCTCATGTTGTCTCCTTTTGCTTTGAGGTTGTTGAGCGAGATGTTGCTGGTATGAATTCTTTCAATAATCAATAAATTAGTGTGTAGAGAATTGCTTATCAGTAGGATTCACATATAGACATGTTGCTTTCCTTAGTGTAGGGAGCATTAAAGGTTATAAGTAAGGGCTTCCTCTTGCACATACTTATTCATATGGGATAGAGAAAATAATAGGTGTATATCTTTGCATGCAGCCTGGGCATTGCAAGCAGGTCAAAGGGTAACTAGTAATCATTGTAAGCTATAGAGTAACATATGGTATACAATTGATTAGGTTCATATAGTAACACCATAACAAGTGGTATCATAGACCTTTAATTATATGTGTTAGTTTATAGTTTATACCAATATTGGATATGATGTTATGATCTTATAGAATCACTTATGTTTACAGATCAATGGGAATGAATCACCTTATCATATTAGCTATGTTGAAATCACTCCTATGAGACGTGTTCAGTGTTTATAGTAGCTTTACCATAATGAAAACCATATGAATTACACTAATTATGTAAACTAAGGACCATTGGATCCTTTGTATCAATATGAGCTATAAGGTATTGGGAATATAGTTTAGGCAAATAGCTAGAAGTAAGCTGCTAACTGTTATCTGTACTAAGCTTTGAGTTATCTCTATATATATCATTGTTAATTAAGTAATCTGCTATGATTACTCTTACAATCCATCCGTACTATAAAAAGTATAAGCTTAAGTCTATTAGATGATGCTAATGATCCAGTTGACTCAATAGTTGATGAATGGATTGAATAACTAATAGCAGCAGTTCCACCACCAATAGTTTCAGTAGCATCTAACCAGGAGCATAAACTGATAGCTTGAAAGCCAGCACTAGTAGATCCCGTTCTAGATGCAGAGGCAGTTGATCCAACCAAAGATACTCATTGTCCGAGAATAATTTCATACTGGATAAGTAGCTTTTGTGATTTCATCACTAGCATAATATCATATACAAAGATATATTTATCTAATCATATATGTATGTAATTATGCTTTTGTGTTTCTATCTTAATCATATATGTATGTAATTATGCTTTTGTGTTTCTATCTTTACATAACAGCTTTCACTATATTCCTTCCTTAGTTGAGAACCATTTCTTACATATATGTAATAAAACTAGACTTTTAAAGATAAAAAAGTTATTGGCCCAGAGCTATTCACAAGGAAGATTACCCATTGTTTTTTGCATTTTACGATACAAATGTACAATTTCACATTAATTAAAAAGTTGCATTTCTCTTCCTAAATGTATAATTTTATATGTTCATTTTTTTGCATTTCTCTTCCTAAATGTACAATTTTGCATAAAGATCTAACCCTGAACTTCGAGCCATGCAAAATAGAGCCAGATTAAACTCACCCAAATCTTAAAATAAATAGCATTTCCTTGCTTATTTCTCAGCAACTAGCTCTTTCTTCTTCGTAAATGGGCATTTGATAAATAGATTCACCACAATAGGTCACTTTCCCTATATATATTCACTATTCACTACTCATTGACTCTATCCCTTAGCATAAGCAACCCGAATCTTATGTTTTTAAACAAACTAACAAGATGTCAATAAAATTTTGTATTTTGCCTTTATATAGAGGTATCGGTATCAATATGATTATTAGGTTTTGGATTTGAATTTTATAGAAAAATATTAACGTTTACATGTTATTGCTAAAGGAAACAAATGTTATATAGGAATATTATTTTCTTTATATGCATTTCATCTCTATATATGTTCATCAAATTCACCATATTTCAATGTCTACATCTTCAATATATCTATAAACATGAGTACCATTTGTAGTGCATTCTTGAATGTTAGATTGTGTTTGATAAAAACTTTTTAGATTTATGATTTTGGCAAGGACTTGAAACTTTGCTTCTATTACCCTTGTTTAAGTATGCATTCATACCAGTGACTTGTTACAAACTCTTACACTACACACTATCAACATTTAAAATCATAACAAAAATCAACATTTAAAATCATAACAAAAGACAAATCATAAAGTTGTTTTTCTCTGGAAGATTTAATTGCAATAGAAAAATCATTAAATTAGTTGTTTAGTTTTTTTAGGATTTGATCCCATTGTATCTAAATTAATGGGCAAAGATCTACATGTCAATTTGTAGGGGATCTGTAGTTGTTATCACTGAACTTTCTTCAGCGTCGTGCCCTACTTTGTTATTATCGGTAAACATAGGAGATATTTAAACAGAAACAAGCTAACTGTCTGCGCAAGTATTCAGCAAAACCCTTTTAGGTTTCTTCAAGTATGCAGGTAGACGTAGTTCTGCACGTGGATCAATATCTAAGAGAGAATAATGCATAAACAATATCTTATTACACACCATTAAAAAGTACTTAAAAAAATAGAACAGAGTACTGTATTGTTGTATAGATCGCTGAATACAAGCTGTTTATTTAAAATATGGGAATGTATAGTCAGACTTCAGTTACTAGAAACGTTATGACGACCTTGCACAGATTGTTCGCACGCAACTTATAGGAGAGGCAAGGTCGGCTCTCTGCACATATTAACTTCTGTACGGATTAACTTTACAGTTTACACACATCTAATTCGACGTGGCCATAGCAAGTCTAACTTTCTCGGACAGACTTCAAATTCCGAGAGTCTAATATACTCCGTTCATTCAAGTTTCTTTAGTAGCAACAAAACCACCATCAGTTTACTTTAGTGCTTAGGCAGTAGAAGACAAGAAGTTGCGAAGGATTGCTTTTACCAAGCAACATTAGGTTAATCTTGTCGCACAAAGACTTTGTTTACGGCGTAATTTCATTGATAAATTTGGTGGAAGAATCTGGCAAAAAAAACTCAAAAAACTCTGGCTCAATTAAAGTTTCATTATCAGCAAAGTTTTATACATAGTGGAACGATGCCTAAAGGTGAACCTCGAACCTCAATTTGAACCATTTCCAAATCAATTAAAACTCATGTTGTCGTTTCGGCCGATTCCAGCTGGCTGGGGTAATGTTACAGAGAAACTCATCGGGTTCCAACGAATTATATTGAAGTTTGAAATATATTGTTTGCCGAAAATATCGATACAATACTCACACGAACGCCTAAGATTACAAAACTTGCTTAAACGAATAAATGCAAGAGCTTTGACTTCAAACGCCCTCAGTATTTAGCCTCCATGCCCTTAAGCTGCCATCTAAACTTCCACTATACAATATAAATAGTCGAGGATCACTATGAAGTCCCCCTTCATCTTCATAGTTATCATCTACACTGGTACTACAACTGCTATTGTCTTGATATGAAGAAAATGACGAGAAATTTGAGGAGTTTGGTGACAACGAGGAACAATATGTCGCCCAGGCAGGCGCGGCAACTGCCATGCATTTGACAGGACTGCTGTGACCTTCCAAAACGGCCAAGCAGATGTGATGGGTTTTGCTTATTGATACGCACTCCCTCTTCCAGATCCTTATAGTATTGTCCGCGGATCCACTGCATAGCAATTTCCCAACGCTCGTCAAGCACAAAACCGAACGTTGATGACCCCTTAGGGTTCCTTTGTAAGATATAATTTCCAGAGACTTCTCATTTGAAGTCCAGAAGTTGATTTCGGATGTTGAGGTCCCAGAGTATAAAACAGATTCATCTGAGCTTAGCGCTATAGCATTGACGGCGGACGCGGGAATATCCTTCGCTTGCTTGAGTTGTATGACCAGTTTATGATGGGTTCGGCCATTTTCCGTTACAGTCTCTCGCTTCCATGCTTTTACCGTTCCATCAGCGGAAGCTGTAAAGAGCATCTCATGCCCACCAACGACAATGGCATTCACTGCATCGTCATGGGCTTTGAATGACTCCACGCACACGAAATCTTTTAATCTCCAGACTTTGACGGTCTTATCCCACGAACCTGAGTACAGATAGTCCTCATCCAGCCCTACTGCCAAGCAAGATATTGCATCGAAATGCTTAAACCATGGGCTGTTGTGATGCCGTCTAACCTCAACAAAACTATCAGATCGGAAAAGATTCTTGAGATGGTCTCTCATGGCTGGCATTGTGGTCGATGATTTCAGAGACAAAGGAAGCCTTCTCAGGCGGTCCCATATGCGAATCTTAGTATCCAGGTGGCCGCTGTACACCTTATTTCCTGCAACCACAAAAGACTTTACCGATGCGTTTTGGCAACTGACAGTCTTTACATGAACCAAGCCGCAATTTTCCATATTGAGGATTCGTATATTGCCTTTCTCTGTACCAACATACACAACGTTGCGGCCGAAGGTTGCAACGGAGTTTATGGCGTCGCCACTTGCCGGTATTCCTGTGATGAAGTGGGACACATAGTTAGTGAAACAAGGCCATCTTTCATCGCCGGATCCCTCCGAGAGTATGGAACGTGATGAAACAGAATCCATCGATTTGCAGTCAAACTGACATTCTGTTGGATCCATAACTGACCCGACATTCTTGATCGATTGCATATTGGCGAGGCTATGGAACAGCAGGCACGGCAATCTACATATAATGGTTATAGGTGCTTCGGATTTCTGTTTATAAGCGTGCAATTAGGTAGGTTTGAAAGAATGAATTAAATCCGAACGTTCATTTCTTTGATCGGATAAGTACGGAAGGGTGGATTAAATCGGAACGTTCACAGGCTTGAAAGGGTAAGTCCGGTTGGATACTGCAATATGTAGACGCTTACGACTAAAAACTTGCGAAATTTGCAACATTAAACATCTCAGATTTTAGTATGATCGAATGGGCCTGTACGGATTGTACTTTTAAAAAAAAATATTAAACGCCGTGGACGGTTTGATGTCCTGTCCTTTCTCCGTAATTTTGTGGATGTAAATGCAGGGAAAGAAGTTCCATCTGAAACATTTAGGGTTATAATACGACAATGCGATCTCCTGAGATTCTATGTAGTTTAAAATCTTACTCCTTTTACATAAACTCGTAACATCGATCCACCTGTAATGTTGTTTTTTATCTCATATCTGTTTTGGGCTCCATTATGGATGCGCACAATTTTATATGCAAGACATTCTAAGTCAAACTTACCGACATTAGATTTGATCCACTACTTTTTTGGTTGAAAATTAGATATAAACGCACGATGATGTGATACAAGACCATAAATGAAAACGTGGAACGGTTTCATATGTTATCGAAGAATTAAACAAAGCTTGATTTTGATAATCGGTGACTGTTGGCTTTGTTGGGAAAATTCGAGACTTTGTTCATTGAACCCGTTCTTACCCACCTTTAAACTTTATTCGTTAGAAAATTAGTATTTACTAACTTTTAAAATTTATGGTTAGAAATCTATTTACATGTCATTCTCTCTTGTATTATATTGTGTTTTAAGGTGTATTATATGCATCATGGCACAACTAGGTTAAATAGAAATAGTTGTTATGGATAAAGGTGAAAAAGGAATGTTTAATTGATATCAACCATTTTCCATTAATGTGATTATGCTAATTATATATAGGTTCTGTGAGAAGTAAAAATATTAAGGATATAATATATTAATATTTATAAATATAATTATATAATAAATAATATTTTTGAATATAATTATATGTTTAATTAATATTAATATTAATCATTAGTTATATTATAAAAAATATTTAAAGTTATTAAAAAAATATATAAAATGTCAATAATTAAGAGTATAATTTATGGTTGATTGTTGTTTAATCAAATCATATAGGAGATATACATTAGTTGATTATGGTTAACTATGTATAAGTATGATTAACATAATTATATATGTTTGGTCATATTTGATCATGGTTAATAAGGTGGTAAACCATGTTTGATTATAATTAAGCATGGTTTACTATGGTTGACTAAGGATGGACACGGTTAATTATGGTTAACTTAGGTTGACTATGTTGGCAGTTGTTTACCATATTTGAGTTTAGTTGACCATTGTTAAATAGGATTGAATATGGATGATTAAGTTTGACTATGGTTGATGATATTTGACCATGGTTCAGTATGGTTTGAAAATTATGTCATCTTCTAACATGAAGAAGTTGATTTGAAAATCTTGTCACATTACAAAATTAATAGTACGACTTCAACTAAACATAAAATTGCAGCATTATGGGTGACCATAATATTATTTCATAGTGTCACATTAAGGGGTGGATTTCAATATTATGTCACATCACAACATCACAAGGTTGATAAAATGGTTACATCACATTGACATGTTCATGTTTTTTGGTTAAATGGCAATTTTCTACAGTACGCAATGGTTATGTGATATTGCAACGTTCTTTAAGGGCTCCGTTGGATTGTTACAATCATCAATTAACATGTCGAATTGTGATGCCCATCTTGCTTAACTTATATCAGATTGCTAAGTTCCTAAATCGTTACATTGCATTGTAATGTTCATTAAGGATTATGTCTCATTTCTATATTCCTAAATGGTTACATTGAAATGTGATGGTCATGAAGGGTTATGTTCCATTGTGGTGTTCAACTTTGGTCCGAAGTTTGGTATTCCAGAGTATTTAGTCTTTGATAATGCATCTTATTTCTCTTCTACTAGTTTAACTGAGTTTGCATTAAAAAAGGTTATCAAAATTAAATATTCAAAATATTATTACCCTCAAGGAAATGGCTTAGATTAATCTACTAATAAAAATATAATCAAGATTCTGAAAAAGGACTGTTTCTAATCACCACAAAATTTGGAACAATGCTTTATCTAATGCCTTGTGAGAAGATAGGGTAGTGCATTAGATTGCATATCTTTGTGGAGGTATTGCATTAGATTGCATAGCTTTGTGGAGACAAGGTGGGTGCATTGGAAATCAATAGGGCTCACATTAAGGAAAATGATCGAAGTTATCCCATATACATTAGATCTGGTTTACTGGACCAGTTGGATCTCCTTTAGAGGTACATGTATTCTCAACTAGCACTGGCATTTAGTCTCGTGCGGGGTTTACATTGATGGGTATTAACTTTTATAAAATTATGATTAAGACAAGTAGTATTTATGGGATTTCCATTTGCATTGGCATCACAAAGGATTGGCATGTTCAGAGGGTCCAAATTCATATTCTTGTTCAAATTGAGTCCCATGTATTGACACAATGATCTATATACATAAAGTTCATAAAAGAAAATTAGAAGACGAATCGAAACAATCGTATTAAAAAAACAAATTAGATGATGAAAGCAATATTGTTGCTTACTCCTTGCTATGATATCATCCATTGCAAAGGTCTGATGGATTTTGAAATTTTTTCATCAATAAGTTCTCCACCGAAATTGTTTGTCTATACCATAGTAATTACAATGTTCATAGATATTTCTTTATGAGCTTTAAATATATTTTTTCTAGTGCTTCCAATTTATCTACATTTATGTATAGATGGTTAGATTGTGCTCTAAAGAATACTAAGCAATTATAATTTTTTTACATAATTATAGTTAGTTCATTACGTTACATGTTATAGAAAATTCAAAGGTTCCAGCATGGCGAACCTGGTCCTATCTTTGTAATATTATCACGATATGGAAGGTAGAACAAGAAATAACAATTAGTCTCTCGGGTCACATCTTATTTTTCTTTTATGCTAAATTTTATAGTGGTGCACTCTCATGTTGCTTTCATTCTCTTAGAAAAAAACAAACTTGTAGGATGCAAACTACCCATAATGTTCAAATGTCGTGCATCACATTGATCTTCATTTGTCTTCCCATAAATGGAAGTAGTTATCTACCCATAAATTTCATTTGTCCAAATAGCATACTTCACAAGCTACTTCTAAATCAAACTATGCATATACAACTTCATAGTATTATTTTATCTCAACTAAATGTCATCAAAACTATTTTGACATTTCAAGCTAAATCATGTGACTTCACTAGGGTTAGGGGGGAATATGTGAAATTTTCATCATGCTAAATATTAATTGGAATTATATCATATCATATACCAAACCAAAGCCTAAAAAATTCCTTTCTATAATGGTGTAGGTTAGGAAACAATCTAAGTCATACTCTATAATATTCATAGTCATGATAAAAAAATAGATTAAATGAATTTAAATAAGTGATATCTCCACTTCACATAATTCTATTTTAATAACACCTTTTTTGAATGGATATGTTTTTTAAGAGGATTTGAAATCGACTTATTTCTTCATATTTTACAAACTGGTGTTAGAAAATGGAATTAAATGTCATTGACCCTATTCTTTCCTTGAAAAAAACAAAAAGAAAGGAAAAATAAATTACCACTTTAACCCAAGAAAGAATTTTGATACCTCTTATTATGATTCTTGACTCTTAAAATTGAATAACAAATAAGATAATAAAAATTATCATACTTTATTCAATCTCAACACCTTTAAGATAAGGAAACACCATGTAATGATCTTTTTAAATAAGGATCAACTTTGGCTCACTTGTCTCTTAAAGGAAACCTCCCACTAAACTAAGACTCAATACAATATACTCCAATGCATACTACATAAGAAGGACTTCATCTTTATTTATAACTAGTTCGAAAACCCTAATTATAACCAAATGTTAACTACTTGGTGGAATTTTAAAATATTTATATATCAACTTACTATCTTTTAAAATAATAATAAAATGTTGACTATTACAAATAAAAAAGGTACATTCCGGTGAACCTCAACCAATTCAAAGAAATAATGTTTGTTGAAGTATAAATGGACTACAACATTGGATAATATTTAAAATTTTGGAATGGTAATTTGTATTGTGTACTAGACTTATATGAAATGTGTATATTTCAATATTCGAGTGTAGTTAATCACAACACAAAAAACCGTCCATTTTTCACAATCTGAAATGTCCCTAAAAAATGCGACTATTTTTTTTTGTAGGGTCTAAATAAACGTAAAACATATGATCTCTTTAAAATTAACTTGAGCAATGAGTAAAATCATGGATAACCTATTTGTTTTGGTTTTGCTTGCGGTTGTTACGTCCAAATTCGACAAAGTACTGATTAGTTTTTGTTTGACTTGTACCTTTATTTGTCGATATAGTATCCCCATGCATATGTTTACTTACACTTGTTTTTATGCTTGAATTCTGGTCTTGGTTCATAATCTAATTCCTATCCTTATATCTGTGTTTGTTCAATAATGATTTACTGTACCTTATTACAATTGATATGGATGATCGCTGCATGTTCTTGTGAAGGGCCCTTAGGTCTACCAATGCCTGGACTTACTTAGCTTTGTGTAAGCTAATGCATATCAATTTCCTTTTTATTACAGGTGACTTGGAATAGTTTCTTGCTAAGACTAGTATAAGGGGAAAATTCCTAAACTTGAATAATCAAATCAGAACAAAGGGAAAAGGACCAAAGTCCTAAGGTAATGCGCCATCCTTTAACCATGTTCCAACACCCAAGCGCTTAAGCATGGGTTCTCACTATAGAGAATGAATAAAATATTTAGGTGTTAGTGGAGGAAGTTGGGCTTTGAATGAATCCCATGTGATGGGCTTCATGGGAGCGATCCACGTTGGAATTCGTGTTTCCTTGAGGGTTATGGGACTTACCCTTATGAAAAAATCGCATTTTTCGTGTGTTTGGGGTTTGGGCGTTTGGAGGGGAGGAGCAAAGGCTCCCTCCCCGCTTCTTCGTTGGAGGAGACCAACACATGACCAGAGCTTCTCTCTTGGTCTGTGCATGCACAATGCAGAGGGCATCAATGTTTAAGTTGGAAGCACGCTTTTGGTAAATCGTCACTTTCTACCTTGTTCCATTTTGGATTTCCATTATTCGCAGAGGTTTTTATTGCATATTGACTGAGTTTGATTTGTTTTTTTTCTTTTTCCTGCTAGAAGGGTCGTGTTGCTAACTACCTGGAGGTCTCTTGTGGAGAGTGGGAAGGATGACTGGGCATGGTTCTGGTAAGCCCCATGCTCATTGGAGACGACTCCCTTCCACAAGATATTTAGCATTTTGCATTTTATGGATTCAAATGTAAATGGGTTTTGATGGTTGTGTTGTCATAGAGACAAGGAGTTTGAGCCTTACTGGGCATGCTATGTTATTTATTTCGTTGTATTGATTTTTATACCCAACATTGATATGAGGGTTTGTATTTTTGTAATTATTTTGGGCGTGTTTATGGTTACTCTGTTTAGATGAATGGGGAAGTGTATGCTTCAGAATATCTGAGACTGTGTTTTGTTTAAAATGACATTTCCATGTAAGTTCATACTCGGTACCTTCTACTGTGTGACTTGGTTTTTAATACTATTAATTCAGTTTGGAAAAGATATATTATGTTATGTGGGTATCTATGTTGATGGACGACGTGTTCTGTGTCTTTGTATTCAATTTTCATTCCCGTGTGTGTATGGGAAAAGCCCTATTTTCAATTTGTATTTTAATTATTAATTATAAGGGAATGGACCCCTGGCCAATCGCTTCTACATGGCCTTGCTAGTGTGTAATTATATTAAGAATTTATGGGGAGTGATTTCCCAACTTACACTGGAAGCGTGACTATTAGAGGTGAATGTTTTAAGCAATTAATGGGATTCGATCCCAGGTCTGTGTTTAATAGAGACCTCATGATGACTGTGTGTGTGCGGCAATGACCTTGGTGGGATTTAATCCCAGGTCTACGCTATACAATGACTTCATGTTGAGTGTGTGGGTGGCAACGATTGTAGTGGACAGATCGTTTATAATTTTTATTTAATGATTATAATGTGTGGAAGTAATCATTATGATGATTCGTATTTGTGGAGGTCTTGCTCTTATTTTCTGCCTCATGTAGGATATGATAGGATGTATGTAATCTTTGATTATAATGGGGAGAACGTAGATGTTTATCAATAGTAAAGTTAATATGTCTCGTATGTGGATGATGTTGATATTTGAAAAGAGTTTTGGTTATATAGGTTATGTTTATTAATATATGAGTTTTTTTTATTAAAATAGGAGTTCTGTTTATTTAATATAAGAGTTATGTTTACTTATTTATGAGATCCGTGTATTTAATATAAGAGTTATGTTTACTTATTTATGAGATCCGTGTATTTAATATAAGAGTTATGTTTATTTAATATATATCATTTATAAATATATATGTAATAAACCAAACAGAGTTTTGGGTTCTCTCCCAGAATCCTATTTTTGGATTCTCTCTCTGCGTGGGTAATAAATCAGAGTTTTCTCCTTTGAACAACATAATACATTTTATATATTACAGTTAGCCCCATGGTCATGGCTCATTAATTCTTCCAGTGACCTTCCTACATAAAAATTAAACATGTATGATAACAGAAAATTATCTTCGATGGTATTGAATTTAAAAAGATCTTCATTTACTAAAACAACACATCTATATCTCCAAATTTCATATTCTCGTATAAATGAAAAGGATTAATTTCGATCCATACAATACAATTTTTTTTAGCTTAATTCATTATCAGATCTAACATAGGAAAACCTAGTAAGATAAAACATGATTCCTAAATACAACTATAACATAAAGGAATAATTTGAATCCATAGTTTATAAATATTGAAATAATGACAAACATAAATATACTTATCAGTATTTTATCGCTATCCAACTGACTTGGTAACTACCACGTTCCACCCAATGATAGACCTCAAACTATTCTTGATTTGTGCAACAGGTCACCCTTGAGCCGAACCGAGCATGACAATAATTTAGAAGGCCTAGGGTATATTTTTCTATTTTCTTTACTAACAGCAGAGTAGTCACAAGGTCTATTTACCAGTCCTTTGTGTGAATCTTCTATAACAGTAACTTCCCTTACTTTCCCCATAGTCCTCTTTCTAGGACACACCAAATATCATACAATCTGGTGTTTTAGCACTCAAGACTCATGGCTGAATCCTCCAGTGAACATGTAAACACTTGCCCCCCGCAATGTTCCTCTCTCTGCCACTTATAATATTTTTAAGAGGAAAGGTTGCTAGGATTTAGGTTTAACGTACTCACTTAGTTATCTGTTTGACACACTCACTGTTTTATTTTTATCTTTAATTAATAATTTCGTTTATTTTAACTTTCACAATTTATTTTTATCTTTAATTATTTCAAATAGGAATTTTACTCACTTAACATCTAGTTGATCTTTAGTTATTAGCTACTTGACCATTCTAAACTCTTGCATGCTCAGTCCCAGTCAGTTAGAAATAATAAATTAATAATAATAGTTTGAGTATTAAATAAATATTCAATGGATTACTGATGCTCCAGAGCTCCCAGCTCAACATCAGTTAATCATCATGAGTCTAAGTGCTCCAGAGCATTACTGCTCAACACTTACTCAACTAATAATGCTCCAAATACCACTTGCTCAACACTATTAAGTCAACTGCCTTAGTGCTCCAGATCTTATGTTCAACATCTTCAATGGATTACTGATGCTCTAGAGCTCCCAGCTCAACATCAGTTAATCATCACGAGTCTAAGTGCTCCAGAGCATTACTGCTCAACACTTACTCAACTAATAGTGCTCCAGATCCCACTTGCTCAACACTATTAAGTCAACTGTCTTAGTGCTCCATATCTTATGTCCTAGTTAAAATAGTTCAAATGTTCTAGATCTCACTTGCTCACATCTTTTAATAATTTTGGTGCTATTCAAAGCTCACTTTCTCAACACCAAAAATAACCATGTAGGTGCTCCAAAGTTCATTTAACTCAACACCTGTCAACAATAAAATAAGTTTGTAAGGATAAATAACTGTAAAATAAAAATAGTATTTTCTTGGGATATTACATCCCTCCCCACTTGGAATAACATCGTCCCGGTGTTAGGGACTTGAACTGAAACCGTGAAATAAGGATGAGTAGGCCTCTTTCATTGCGGTCTCATTCTCCCATGTTGCCTCTTTAGGACCGAAATGATTCCATTGCACTTTCAGCTGGACAATGGTTCGCTTTCCGAGTGATACCTCTCTTTTGTCCAGTATATGAAGGGGTTCCCGTACAAACTCCCCTTCTAGTTCTACCTGTAACAATGACTAATCAATTACATGTTTAATATCATAAACATATTTATTAAGTAATAATGCATGAAAAACATTGTGAACCTTTACATGCGTAGGTAGCGCTAGTTCATAGGCCACAAGCCCTTTCTTGGACAATATTTCAAATGGCCCGCAAAACCTGGTAGCTAGTTTCTTGCATTTTCCCAAGCTTAATGATCTTATCTTAGCTTTTACTTTTAAGTAAACATGTTCTTCGATTTGATACTCTTTGTCTTTTCTTTTTCTATCTACATAGCTTTTTTGTCGGTCTTGTGCTTCTTTTAGGTTCTGCTGCACTTTTACAGCCAGTTGTTCTATATCCTTTAATAGATACGGACCCAACATGAGTCGATCCACTGGGCTGTCCCAAGTTACCAGTGTTATACATTTCCTGCTGTAGAGTATTTCAAACGGGCTCATCTTGGTTGAGGCCTGATAACCATTGTTGTATGCAAATTCTGCAATATGTAAATATTCTTCCCATTGGGTAGGATTATTCATTACGTACATTCTAAGCATGTCTTCTGGTATTTGATTCACACGTTCTGTTTGTCCATCCGTTTGTGGATGATAAGCAATGTTAAATTTTAATTGTGTTTCCAATCTAGAAAACAATGATCTCCAAAAGTTACTTGTGAACTTGGTATCTCTATATGAGATAATGGATTTAGGTATTCCATGTAGTTGAAAAATCTCTTTTAAGAAAATGTGTGCAATGTTAACAGCCTTGTAGGTAGACTTTACCGGAATAAAGTGTGCAGCCTTAGATAATTTTTCTACTACAACCATGATTGAGTCATTATGCTTCTTGCTTTTCGGTAGACCTGTGATGAAATCCATGCTAATTAACTCCCACTTCCATTCTGGAATGGGTAAGGGTTGAAGTAACCCTGTTGGGTGTTGGTGTTCTGCTTTAACTAGTTAACATTCTTGACACTTGGCAATAAATAGTGCTATGTCAGCTTTTAATTTTGGCTAGAAACAAATGTTTCTTTACAGTTGATATCATTTTCTGGTATCTCGGGTGTCTGGAATAAGGTTTCTGGTGGAATTCGTCCAATATACCAGACCTGATATTTCCACTTTTGGGGACATAAAGTCTATCTTTAGCCCAAAGCAGTCCTATATCATATTTTTTATAATCTTTCTGTTGTATAAACAATCTTTTTTCTTGTATTTTCTGAAGAATTTCAATATAGAAATGGTCGTTTTTACTTGCTGTCGTAATTTTTTCATGCAAATCAGAACTTGTTTGGCTTACCGTCACCTCATATATTAGGTGAATTCAACGACTTAAGGCATTTGCAATTTTATTCTCCTTTCCCTTGATGTGCTTTAGCTCCAAATTTTACTCGCTGAGAAAGGCCAGCCACCTAGCCTGCCTAGAATTTAAGTCTGGCTGATCAAAACGGTATTTCAAACTCATGTTGTCAGTTTTGAGGAGAAATTTCTTTCCTGTGAGGTAGTGCCTCCACATTTTCAAGGCATGGATAATAGCAGCTAACTCAAGGTAATGTGTTAGATAATTATTTTCATGTTCCTTCAATTTTCATGATTCATAACAAATCACAAAGTCATTTTTCATAAGGACTCCCTTGAGTCCTTCCTTACTTGCGTCAATGCAAACAACAAAATCCCCATCAAGATCCGCAATCCTTAGAATGGGTGCAGTTGTTAATAACTATTTTAATTTATGAAAACTCTCTTCGCACTTGGTTGTCCATACGAATTTGCTTTCCTTTTTCTGCAAGGATCTCATAGGGCATGCAATCCTAGAGAATTTCTCAATGAACTTCCTATAGTAACCTGCTAATCATAAGAATGGTCTGATGTTTGTGACACAGGTAGGTGTAAGCCATTCTTCGATAGCCTTGATCTTCTCCGGATCTATGGCAATACCTTTCTTTGAAATGATATGGCCTAGATACTATATTTGGGGTCTGTAAAAGTCACACTTACTGAATTTGACATATAGCTGGTGCTCTCGTAGGACTTGTAGCACAATCCTGAGATGTTCTTTAAGTTCTTCCTCATCCTTAGAATAGATTAGTATATAGTCAATGAACACTAGTACAAATTTTTCTAAGTATTTACTAAAAATATTGTTCATCATGCATATGAAGTTTGTTGGTGCATTAGTTATCTCAAAGGGCATTACCAAAAACTCGTAGTGACTATACCGGGTTCTAAAAGCAGTCTTGTTTATATCTTCGTCTCGGATCCTCACTTGATGGTATCCAAATCGTAAGTCAATCTTGGAGAATACTCTTGCTCCTCCAACTTGGTCAAATAGGTCATCTATTCTAGGGAGTGGGAATTGGTTCTTTGAAATTGGAACTGATCCAGGTACTAGTTCTATGGAGAAATCCAAGTCTCTCTTTGGCGGTAATCCCTGTATTTCCTCTGGAAATACATCTCTATACTATTCTAGGACAGGAAAATATTTAATCTTTTGTTCTCTTTCATTTTCTAAGTTATGAATGTTGACTACATATAGTTTGCAGCCCTTTCTTACACACTTCTTGACTTGTAAGGATGATCTTTTTCGGATAGAAACTTTCTTGGGTATACCCCCTACCTTCCTCTAATTTCCTTGTTTATCCGTGCATGTGAAATTTTTGTTTAGGAAATCAAGCATGACATGGTGTTGTTTTAACCAATCCATGCCCATCAGCAGGTCGTATTCACCTAAATGTAAAATTTTTAAGTCTTCCTAAGTTGGAAAACCATTCATGTCAAGATGGAAATTTTTAACAAGTTCAGAAATCTTCCTTTTCGTTCTCATGGCTAATTGTACCAGCCATGGTTTACTATGCTTCTATTTGTTTAATTTGCAACTTTCAACAACTTTTGGGGAAACATAACTACGACAAGCCCCTGGATCAATCAAAATGGAAACATGTGTGTTTGAGATTTTACCTTCTATTTCGACCATAGTGGATTGATGATCCGCTTGTCTTCCCTCTAGGGAAGCACATATTCTGGTCGTTTGTGCAATGTCTTCTACTATTGCTTCCTCTTGTAAATTATTTAGAACTATGGTGTCTTTATTCGGGAAATCCCTGTAGTAAATGGGGTCCTTGGAAACTCCAACATCTTCCTGGAATAGGGGATGTCCTAGTCCCTCTATCCATTGTAGGCTTATTAACACTATGTGTTGGATTATTTGACTGTGTTCCAAATTTTGGGGAAATTTATGTTAGCTGGAAAACTGTTATTCTATCTTCTATAGGGAGGTGGTTTGAATCCTCACCTTCGATTGTCGAAAGAGGTCCTTATATTTTCCTTCTTCTTATTTATGTTCTCAGTTTTGTGCTAGTTGTGCTCATAGCAGAGCCTAGCTTTGTACAGGGCCACTTCTAAGGTCTTGGGTGCATCAAACTCAATTTTGTTCCTGTAGAACATTAGAAGGCACCCTAGGAACTGTTTTATTTTTACTTTCTCATCTCTTACATAGGGTACGTAGTGTAGCAGTTCTAGAAATATGTTGATTAATGCATCCATGGTAAGGGAATTTAGGTGCATCTCATGGAATTCCTTTATCTTTTTATCGAAAAACCTTTCTGACATATATTTTTCTTGGAATATTTTTCTAAAGGTCTTCCACCTGAGTTTTGTTTTCTTTATCTTCTTAGTGTGTCGCAAATCTTGCCGCCATCTGGAAGCCTTTCCATTTAGATTGTAGATGGTCAAACGGGCCTTCATGTAGCTAGAATATTCATGTACCTGAAAGTACTTGTTCATTCCCAACAACCATTCCTCGACTTTCTCCCCTGAATCCAGGTCTCCTTCGAAAGTTGGAGCCTTGATTTTCCTGAAATCTCCCTATAAGCTGTCTTCTTTCTTGTGTTTCTTCTTGCAAGGGGGTGATGCATAAGAATCTGAAGAATGCTCACATACATGGTCAAAATTGTTGGATGAGTTGGAATGTTTTGGTGACTCCTCATGTTTCCTAAATTCTGGGCTACTGTCCCTCTCTTTGAGGTGTTGTTTATTCATAGCTCTATTTGTTGAGTGGGTTGTCTTCCTATGATTTTTATTTCTTGTTAAGGTTTGCAATAACACTTACTTTACTTCATGTTGTTCCCGTCTTTCCTTCAAGTTATCATCCTTGAAGCTACAAAATTTTTCTTGTAGGATTTGTACTGTTTTTAGAAAGTCGGAATTTTTTACTGCTCTGAGATTATCATTTAGTTCTATTATCAGTTCCTGTTCCTGAGGTGGTGAGTTCAGGTTCCCATGCTGACTATCCTCTCTCTAAGCATTCATTTTGTTTGTCTTGTCCTGAAGAAGTATTCAATGTGCAATCAAACAATTTTTTATTAGTTTTCTAGTTTGTGATTTTGCAGTGGTTTTAGAGTAGTGTAGGCTCATAGGCCTTGAGTTTTTGAATCTGGGCTTTGATACCACTTGTAATGTCCCTAAAAAATGCAACTAAAAAAAAAATTGTGTAGGGTCTAAATAGACGTAAGACATATGATCTTTTTAAAATTAACTTCAGCATTGAGTAAAATCATGGATAACCTGTTTGTTTCAGTTTTGGTTACGGTTATTACATCGACCTTCAACATAGTACTGATTAGTATTTTTTGTTTGAATTGTACCTTTATTTGTCGATATAGTAGCCCCATGCATATGTTTACTTACACTCATTTTTATGCTTGAATTCTGGTCCTGGTTCATAATATAATTCCTATCCTTATATTTGTGTTTGTTCAATAATGATTTATTGTACCTTATTACAATTGATTTGGATGATCACTGCATGTTCTTGTGAAGGGCCCCTAGGTCTACCAATGCCTAGACTTACTTATCTTTGTGTAAGCTAATGCATATCAACATCCTTTCTATTATAGGTGACTCAGAACAGTTTCTTGCTAAGACTGGTCCAAGGGGACAATTCCTAAACTTGAATAATCAAAGAAGAACAAAGGGAAAAGGACCAAAGTCCTAACGTAATGCGCCATCATTTAACCATGTTCCAACACCTAAGCACTTAAGCATGGGCTCTCACTTTAGAGAATGAATAAAATATTTAGGTGTTAGTGGAGGCAGTTGGGCATTGAATGAAGCCCATGTGAATGGCTTCATGGGAGGGATCCACGCTGGCATTAGTGTTCCCTCGAGGGTTATGGGACTTACCCTTATGCAAAAATCGCATTTTTCATGTGTTTGGGGTTTGGGAGTTTGGAGGGGAGGAGCAGAGGCTCCCTCCCTACTTCTTCGTTGGAGGAGACTAGCACATGACTAGAGATTCTCTCTTGGTCTATGCATGTACAATGCACAGGGCATCAACATTTAAGCTCGAAGCACACTACGGGTAAATCATTGCTTTCTGCCTTGTTCCATTTTGGATTTCCATTATTCACAGAGGTTTTTGATTGCATACTGAATGAGTTCAATTTGCTTCTTCTTTTTTTCGTTTTCCTACTAGGAAGGGTCGTGTTGCTGACTACCTAGAGGTCGCTTGTGGAGAGTGGGAATGATGATTGCGCATGGTCCTGGTAAGCCCCAGGACCATTGGAGACCACTCCCTTCCACAGGATATTTAACATTCCGCATTTTATGGATTCAAATGTAAATGGGTTTTGATGGTTGCGCTGTCAGAGAGACAAGGAGTTTGAGCCTTACTGAGCATGCTCTGTTATTTATTTTGTTGTATCAATTTTTATACCCAGCATTGATCTTAGGGTTTATATTTTTGTAAGCCTTTTGGGCGTGTTTATGGTTACTCTGTCCAGATGAATGGAGTACTGTATGCTTTAGAATCTCTAAGACCGTGTTTTGTTTAAAATGACATTTCCATGTAATTTCATACTTGGTACCTTCTATTGCGTGACTTGGTTTTTAATACTATTAACTTAGTTTGGAAAATATATACTATGTTCTGTGGGTATCTATGTTGATGGACGACGTGTTCAGTGTCTTTGTAATCAATTTTCATTCCTGTATGTGTATGGGAAAAGCCCTATTTTCAATTTTTATTTTAATTATTAATTATAAGGGAATGGAGCGCTGGCCAATCGCTTTTGCGTGGCCGTGCTAGTGTGTAATTGTATTAAGAATTAATGGGGAGTGATTTCCCAACCGACACTGGAAGCGTGACTATTAGAGGTGAATTTTTTAAGTAGTTAATGGGATTTGATCCTAGGTCTGCGTTTAATAGCGACCTCATGTTGACTGTGTGTGTGTGCCAACGACCTTAGTGGGATTTGATCCCAGGTCTGCGCTATGCAACGAATTCGTGCTGAGTGTGTGGATGGCAATGATCGTAGTGGACAGATCGTTTATATTTTTTATTTAATTATTATAATGTGTGGAAGTAAAGATTATTATGATTCATATTTGTGGAGGTCTTGCTCTTATTTTCTGCCTCATGTAGGCTATGCTAGGATGTATGTAATCTTTGATTATAATGGGGAGAATATAGATGTTTATCAGTAGTAAAGTTAATATGTCTCATATGTGGATGATGTTGATATTTGAAAAGAGTTTTGGTTATATAGGTTATGTTTATTAAAATATGAGTTCTGTTTATTAAAATAGGAGTTCTGTTTATTTAATATAAGAGTTCTCTTTACTTATTTATGAGATCTGTGTATTTAATATAAGAGTTCCGTTTATTTAATATATATCATTTATAAATATATATTTAATAAACCAAATAGAGTTTAGGGCTTTGTCCCTGAATCCTATTTTGGGATTCTCTCTGCGTGGGTAATAAATAGGAGCTTTCTCCTTTGAACAACATAATACATTTTATCTATTACGGTTAGCCCCATGGTCATGGCTCATTAATTCTGCCAGTGACCTTCCTACATAAAAATTAAACATGTATGATAACAAAAAATTATCTTCGATGGTATTGAATTTAAAAAGATCTTCATTTACTAAAACAACACATCTATATCTACAAATTTCAAATTCTCGTATAAACGAAAAAGGATTAATTTCGATCCATACAATGCGATTTTTTTTAGATTAATTCATTATAAGATCTAACAGAGGAAAACCTGGTAAGATAGAACATGATTCCTAAATACAACTATAACAGAAAGGAATAATTCGAATCCATAGTTTATAAATCTTGAAATAATGACAAACATAAATATACTTATCAAAATTTTATCGCTATCCAACTGTCTTGGTAACTGCCACGTTCCACCCAACTATAGACCTCAAACCGTTCCTGGTTTGTGCAACAGGTCACCCCCGAGACGAACCGAGCATGACAAGACTTTAGAAGGCCTAGGGTATAATTTTCTATCTTCTTTACTAACAAAAGAGTATTCACAAGGTCCTTTTACCAGCCCTTTGTGTGAATCTTCTATAAAAGTAACTTCCCTTACTTTCCCCACAATCCTCTTTCTAGGACACACCAAATATCAAACAATCTGGTGTTTGAGCACTCAAGAGTAAGCAATTGTTGTTTCAATCTATTTGTATGCACAAAGAGATATCTTTTTCAATTGAATTTGAATTAAGCAGAATAATGAAAATTTCCAGTGAGATTTTTTTTATCAATCCATCCCAAATCGAGTGTTATGTTCTTTTGTTTTTATAGAACTTTGTTCTTCTTGTTTTTTACAGACGCCATAGTACACAAATTCATTTCAGAAATTTAAATTTATATCTCTCTTCTAATGAGCAATGGTTTTAGATTCCTACCTGTACATGATACTGAAGAATATGAACAAATGGAGTTAAGTGCTCCCTATTACACAACCTTCACATAGCTTGTTATCAGGATTTGTGAAAGAGGATAAACCTCTTACTAAATTCTTCTTTTGCACCATAGAAAGAGATCCAAAATTAAGGTGTCCTAACCTTTTGTGCCGAAGCCAAGACACATCAACATAGGCCTTCAAACAAGTTACATTTGATTCCATTCTCAGCAAAAACATCCTATTTTCTGTCATAGGAACCTCAACAACTAGTGCAGTATTGTTAAAAATCCTACAAAACCTTCCTTCAAAAACAGTCGTGTAATTTTTAGAATTTAGTTGCCCTATGATAATCAAATTGTGCTTTATACCTGGAACAAACAAAGTATCTTGTACATACATAACCCCTCCATTCTTGACTTTTATGGCAAGGGTACCTTTACCCATTATATCAGTTTCATTATCATTGCCAAAATTTACTTTTCCCTTCACACTCTCATCCAACTTTACAAACAGACTTTTGTTTCCAGTCATGTGATTTGAACAACCACTATCTAAATACCATGTAAAACCATCTTGAACTTCAGGAAATTACTTGTTAAAATCTGAGTTTGAGAGGTTTCACCTTCTTCCTTACTGAAATTTGTTGCTTGAGAGGTGTCTCTCTTCTTCTTAAAACAATAGATTTCAAGGTGACCATCTTTGTTACAATGGCTACAATGAAAAATGCCTTTACCAGAGTTGCTGCTTCTTCCTCTACCTCGGCCACCTCTTCCTCTGCCTCTGCCACGAACTCTACCTCCTCTAAAAAAAGGAGTAGAAGCTTCATTCATGGCAGCTGAAAGTTGCTTCTTCTTCTCATAAACTTTCAACTTACTTTGAAAAGCCTGATCAAAAGGTTCCTCATTCTTTTTCAATCTGTCTTCATGAACTTGAAGACTTCCAAATAAATCAGTAAGGGTTAGCTGAGATAAATCCCTTGACTCTTCTATAGCAATAGTAATTGGATCAAAATTTTTAGGAAGAATTCTTAAAATGATCCAGATGGTATTCCACTGGCTCAAAACAGTTTTTCATTATGGCAGTTTTCTTGTAATTTTTCTATAGTTTTTCAAGTCCCAATCTTTCGAGGCCGTTTTGAGGCCCTAAACAATGTTTTTTTGGAAATCATGGTCCTATAAAACTATTGTGTTTTAGAGGTTAGGGCATAGTCCTCGGATAGATATTTCCAACGGGCTATCGAGAACCCCAAACGGAGATCGTATGCAAAAGTTATGACCTCGGGAAGTTGACTGTTCAACTAACCACCTTGGGGCCGCAAATTTTATGGCGGTTCATCTTCTAGGGTTAGGTTTTTGGATGTTTGGGATTCTTTCCCTCATGCTTATGATAAATAGGCCCTTTCGGCCTCTCTTTTTATTCATCTTTTCATGAATGAGCGTAGCCGCCACATCTCTTCTCAGAGATATAACTACCACCATTCTAGCTACTTTTATTTTACAGTTTGTTCTATTTCAGTCATTTAATAGAATCTGAGTTTACTGTATTGTTGTGTTTCTTGCCATATATTTGTGTATGTGAATATTATATGCTCTTTCATTTCGTTCTCACATAAATCCAGATCATAAAACCTTTTCAACAATCTTCCTATCTTCAAGTATTTCACCATGAGCATGAATAGCATTTACAATATTTTGAACTCTAGTGATAAAAAAATTCAACATTCTCACTTTCTTTCATAGATAGAGACTCAAAGTCTTGTCTCAACATCTGGAATTTAACAATATCTACCTTAACAGAACCTTTATAGGATTTCTCCCAAGTTTCCCAAGCAATAAAGGAATTTACACATTCTGCAATTCTTGGAAATACAAAGATATCAACTCCTATTTGAAGAAGAAATAGAGCCTTAGAATCCCCTTTCCTATTCTCCTTCAATTCTAATTTCTGATCAACTGATAATGCAGTATAAGCAGCTTGATCAACTAGCTCTGTGTACCCGGAGGAAACAAGCATCCATAAATCTTGTGAGATGAGAAAAGTTCTCATCTTCACACTCCAATACTCATAATTTTCCCCACAGAAAAGAGGAATATGGTACTGGACTGAACTGTTAGTTTGGGCCATTGTCTCCTTCTTCTGGATGCAAACAACCACAAACCTACGCTCTGATACCAAATGAAGAATCTGAACAAATGGAGTTAAGTGCTCCCTGAGGAGTCAGACCCAGAAAATTACAGATTCAAATATAAATTTTGTTTGGAAAAATCTAATCAGTGAATAACAGCTAGCTTATAAAAAAAAAAATTCAGAAAATCACTGTCAATATTTTATTCCAAACAGTAACAGAAGGGTACTGAGTACCTCTCTTACAAAAAACTGTAAAACAAAGTATGCTCTGTTTACACACAGGAAATTTTAGACTAGTCTTACTGTGCACAAGAAAACAAAGAAAATTTATCACTACAAAACTCACTAATGCAATGCTTTACATATATTAATACCCTAGTTATATAGGTAATGGAAGGCAAAACAGTGCAGCTGAAGAACAAGTAAATGTGGCAGAAGTTAATGAACAGGTGGCTGAGTCGGTTATTAGTTGCATGTCAAAAACTTAGGCAGCACATTTTTCAGATACTTCAAAGACTGTAATTTCCCAAATATGTGAAATAGACATAACATAGCTGAGGCAGGTGAGCATACTATGACTTTTGGACAGTTGGTCATGGAAGATATGGAGGTTGTGGTCTTAGAGGAATTCATCACAGGTTGGAGAGATTGATGGACCAAGCAAAATCCTGGTCCCAACCCAGGAAAACATCTAACAACGGGGTGGAGGGCATCACAATAATATAACAAATACCCACAAAAGGTAAGTTTGTTGTATGTCACTTGTATGAACATAATACAACCTTGAAATAAAACCATTATCTGAAAACTAACAGACTTCTCCAATTTCTATTGTTTGAATGAAAGAAATATGATGGAAACAAACATAATTACCTCAACATTAAAAACCACTCGCCGCTTGAATGATAGAAGGGAGTTTCTTGGAAGCGATGTCTATAAGTTCAATGCAAAGAAGTTTGCTATATTTTTCTATTTTTTTTTGTTACCCCCGTCCATGCATGCAGGACCACTTCCTTTCTCGAAGGCTTGAAAGGGTTGCATCGTGTCTTCAATAGACCACAACCCAATCATGGTGGTGAAATCCTGTAATTGTTGCAAAATTGCCTAAGAGGGGATACCTTCATGTACTTATGTGGTATCCGGTTCTGCCGATGAAGTAGCTCAACCCCGGGGTGGCGCTGATGCTGTGATCTTGGTAGGACAAGTGGTCAGAAGAATCAGGTTCACTTTTATACCTTGTAAACCTGCGAACCATACCACCAAAGTAAAAAAATCCAACCAGTCCAAGGAAGTTTATGGCACCATCGGTTTGGTAGCTGCTATGCAAACCTTTTTGCATCCATTTTGATTCCAATTTCTGCTGGTGAAGTTAAAACACAAGTTTCTATAGTTGATCCATGAAAATATATACCTACCACGTGGGATACCTGGGCTCAAATTTGTTCTTTGAAAAATGAAAATACAATATATACATTTATACAAAAAAATTGTTAACATTATAAGAAATGTGTGTCTAGGTTTTTCTAAATCATATAATTTTCACTTTTCCTTTCAATTTTTGTTTTAAACTACAATTAATTCAAGATAATTGATTATTAAGGTATAGTGTGACATTTAAATACACCTATATCCACTAATGTGTTTGAAAACATCCAATATTATGATCTAATGTCATTTTAACACTGAACAATCTCATGAAACCCTAAACATAACTCTACATGACCATGCAAATGTGATATAACCATTGAGGTATATAACAATTCAACCATGCTCAAACACAGTAAACCATGAACATTTGTAGTCAACCACGAACAACAATGCTCATCCATGAACAACTATAATCAACCATAATCAACCATGGAAAACCATGGTCAATAATGAACAACCATGGTCGACCATAGTTGACCTTTATCAACCATCATTTGCTATGGTCAACCATATTCAATAATGAACACCCATGGTCAACAATGGTTAATCGTGAATAACCATGGTCAACCATGAACAACAATGGTCAACCAAAATCAACCATAGTCAACCAAAGTCAACTAAACTCAACTAAAGTCAACCATGAGAAACCAAAAGTCAACCATGGGCTACCACGGTAAACCACAATTAACCATGGTCAACCACAGTGAACCATAGCCAACCATTATGGTGGCATTATGTAGTGCCAATGCATTATGTGGCATTATGGCATTATGACCACTACATAATGCCACCATTAACAGTTATGTCCCAGTCGCTACGCCACACCCATCTGCTAGTTTACCATACATGGTTAGTCTGAACTTACCAGACCTAGCCAGGTTAACCAACGATCCTATCAGGCACAACCCTACATGGCCACCCACGCCTACAAAGCTCCCCTCGAACATCCCCAAGTTTGAAGGAAAACATGGGGAGGATCCCCAAACCCACATAATGTCATTTCACCTATGGTGTTCATCTAACTCCATAGTGGATGACTCCATTAGACTAAGACTGTTGGAACGAACGTTCACTGGCTCTGCAGCCAAGTGGTACATTGAACAACCACATGGGACCCACCATACATTTACATCCCTCGCCTCCACTTTTCTTTAGTTTTTTCAGCTACCTGTACGCTATGATGCAGGAGCTGAAATACTGTTGTCTTGTAGACAAAACACAGCTACCCACATCACCGACCATATCCATGAGTGGCGCAAGCGTCGTAGCCTCTGCAAGATAAAATTGGATGACCGTATATTTTTGGATTGGTTTTTTAAATCACTCCCACCCCTCATAGCCAGAGATGTAGCTTCCGAACAACCCCAGTTAGAAGAAGAAGCTATCTTAAAAGCTCAATAATTCGACCTGATTTATGCCCAGTCAGGCTATCTCTACACCATCATACCAGACGCCCCACAAGGCAATTCTTCACGCGGTGACGCTCCGGGGGCATCACATGCTGCTGATGGTATTATCGGCCAATTCACTGCACAAAATAAACCTTTTAGCATAATGAGAACCATAAATACCCTAGACCTTTCCAGGGCTACAACTAATTCTGGAGCGACGACTTTGTACGCTCCAACGAATCAGACTCATCACACTCATGGACCCTCTTGTCCACAACATTGCTATGGGAAAGCGCCATCGACATATGTACCACCCACATACTATAACCAACCGGCCACCCAGAACCCAATTCATTTACCAGCCCAACCAATGTATTACCACTAGCAAGCTACACCAGCTAACCCAACACTTCCAATAGCTCAGGGTTACCAACAACCCCAGCAGGCAACTGGACCTCCTCCACCCCCACCAGCTTATTATCCACCGTAACCTGCTCCCGTACCTGCGGTACCCCAAAATCCTCCTACTACTCAAGGGAAAGTGTACACACAACACAATCAGCCCCAACACCAAAACAACCAACGAAATCAGGGCGGACACCAAACCGCGGAAGAGGACGTAACCGCGGTAACAACCAACAACATAATCAAGGTCCACCACCACCCAATCCTCCAAATAATAACAATGCTGCTCCCCCCAACCAGAATCCTGATCGTCATCCCAAACAGGCGAAAAACAATAACCTGAGAACAAACCATCCATGTTTTATATGTGGAGTCTATGGACACTACACTCACAACTGCCCCCATTTAGAGAAAGCACGTAAGCTTTGGGATGACGATGCCCAACGCCAGGGCCATGCTGGACAACCAGCTCCACTTAATCAACCGCAACCCATGATATTGCAAAACCCATTGCCAAACCAGGGAGCAGTAAATGATCGCCCAATGGATCCCCCACAAGGATCTACTGCACCTCAGCAGCAAATCACCTTTGCCGCCACTGATTATCAGCATACAGATCCAGGCACACACCATTTATTAATGATGTCATCCAATGAAATTAACCTCCAGACTCGCAAGAATCAGTACGGCCCACCCCCAGAAACTCCTCCCACGGACGCATCCACCTCCCTTCCACCAGATCAACCACTACGCATACCAAATATGCCATTGGACGGAGGACCTAAAATCCCTCGCATCCCTTTGCGAAGGATTAACAACAATCCTAATGCTTGCACAGAATCCAATTATAACGTCGTGGAAGACCTAGCACAATCCCCCGCTGCTATGTTTGGTTTAGAGGTACTGAAAACATGCCCTGCACAACGAAAACTACTACTATCCACCATCGGAGGAGTAGACCCTAACGATACACACATGATGGCTTTTGACTTAGACCAAGCCGAACCTCGATTTCCATCAAATTTGGCCTTCCAAGTATCAGTAAACATTCGAAACCTTGTTGTGCATCAATGAAGGAGCTTCAACCTGCGTTATGTGCACTCTTGTGTGGCAGAAACTTGGCTCCCCCGCTTTACAACCATCCACCACAGCATTACGAGCTTACGACAGGCGCTAAGCTCAACCACAAGGCCTCTTAGCGAATGTACCCGTAGAACTAGGCAGCAAATTAGTTCTCATCGACATCGAAGTGATCAATGCCCAGCTCGACTACAACCTCCTTCTTGGACGTAGCTATATGTACAAAATGAAAGCCGTCGCTTCATCTGTGTTCCACCTCATGATGTTCCCACATGAAGGACGCATTATCAAGATTGATCAACTCACATATTATGATCCTAATGCCCCCGCAGCCCCTCAAAATGTTCTACCAATGATTGAACAAACCGTTCAAACTGCACCGACATCATTTGTCTCGTCAATTGGTCCTGGAATCTACACTGAGTCACCTATGACTTCCACATTTCCATCGATCCCACCACCTTTACCGATAACAAAAACATCCGATCTGTGCACCCTATCGCACACCACATAGTAGCCCTCGTCACTACCACAAACACCCACAGTGCCTACTCATATTGGAACAATGCCAATTCATACTATCCCATTCTTGTTCCCATTTTTCGGAGTTGTCAGTTCGCTAGTAATGGCTACACTCAACCTTCCTGATTTAACATTAGGGATACTTGTATGGTAATTACCTGCTCCAAGCCCCCCGCCAACTCCGACTGTTATCTTACAACCAGTAGAACCTATCCCTACTACCAACCACCCACCCCCTCCTGTCACTCATCTGCAAAACAGACCACCCCCAATAGTGACTATGGCATCAACGTCTAAAAACACCCCACCTCTATTACGAAACACAGGGGGCAGAGGCCCACAAACTTATAACACTGGACCCATAACTCGCACCCCCTAGCAACCCCCAAGGTAGCCAAGAACCCCCCAACCATTTGCATTCCCCCTAAGTGCTCGTTGTGTGACGACGTAGGCCGTGCCACTCATCAATGTCCACAATTACCTGCACTCCAAGAACACATGAATATGTTGGATGACGACACTGGAATTCCAGTGATAAGACTTGAGCCACCTCCTCAACCTCGCGACAAAACGCTTCGCACTAACCACCATTGTGCAATATGCGGCATTTATGGCCATTATTCACACCACTGCGCTGATCTCCTAGATTATAGAGCCGCCTTATACGAGATGAACAATGCCGACTTAGAGATATCTCCTCCCCTCATCGAGGAGATCTACCCTCCGAAATCATCTTCTTCAGAAGAAATCAATACCATCTATATGATTTCAACCACATACAAACCAGAACCAGTTGATTTATGGTCTGATTACTTTCGTACTGATGAGCAAATTCTATAAACACTCACTGCCTGCACCGGACTACCCTTGGGACGATATGCACCATCGATCATACTTCCTCCTTGAGGCATCTACATCCACCGCAGAAAACCAACTATCAGTTGAATCGAAAGATTTTCTACCAACTAAGGTTGATTGGTTCAAAGACCCCATCCCAACACCAGATGCCTTCAAAGAGGGGAATATGTCCAACATTTCCCCTATTATACAAATCGACATTTCCACCACACCTGGAAAACCTGAGCTCATCTCGCCAGGCGCATCATGCACTCAAGCAGAGACTTAGGCATATAAGAAACTCTTCCAAGAGTTTCGCGATGTATTCACCTGGTCTTACACTGAGATGCCTGGCCTCGATCTTAACATTGTGGAACATCACATCGACACTTGGCCCAATGTGCCTCCTGTTCGACAGAAACAACGCCCAATTCACCCGTCTAAACTCCCAGCTGTTAAAGCTGAGATTGAGAAACTACAAAAAGCAGGATTCATATATCCTATTGCCTACACCACCTGGGTTTCAAACCCAGTACCAGTAAACAAAAAAGTGGGCACCATACACGTTTGTATTGATTTCCAAGACCTCAACCTCACTTGTCCCAAAGACAACTTCCCCACACCATTCATTGACCAACTAATTGATGAATGTGCGGGGCATGAGGTTCTTTCTTTTATGGATGGTTTCTCCGGATATAACCAAATCAAAATCCGTAAAGAAGATCAATACAAGACAACTTTCACTACCCCATGGGGCACCTTCGCTTATCGCGTCATTCCTTTCAGTCCCAAGAATGCTGGAGCCACTTTCCAACGCGCCATGACTTATTGCTTCCACGATCTACATAGAATCATAAAAGTTTATCTAGACGACCTCACCGCTCGATCTAAGAAATGATCTGACCATTTAGACGACCTTTGACAAGTTTTCTTGCGTTGTCAGAAATACAACATCCACTTGAACCCACTCAAGTGTGTCTTTTGCGTTACAGCAGGTCGTCTACTGGGGTTTGTCATTTCAGAAAAAGGCATCACTATAGACCCCTTGAAAGTCCAAGCCATTGTAGACTTACCGTCACCCCGTACATTAAGACAACTTCAAAGCCTTCAAGGGAGGTCCAACTTCCTCCACCGCTTTGTCCCTGACTATGCCACGACGGTCCACGGTTTCCTTCGACTACTACGTCTGCATACCCATTTCATATGGGACCAACAAGCAGAATCAACTTTCACTGACTTAAAGAAAGCACTCACGAATGCCCCGTTGATCTCTCCTCTAGATTTCACAAAAGATTTCACCCTCTATGTTTCAGCATTTGAATATGCCGTATCTAGAGTTATTGTCCAAGAAGATACTGCTCGCCAAGAGCATGTCATCTACTATGTGAGCCAGACCTTGTCAGGCCCACCCCTCCGCTACCCACATGAAGAGAAGATGGCCCTCGCCATCGTCTTTTTAGTACAAAAGCTACGACATTACATTATCCTCAGCCACACCACAGTTGTAGCCAATTCCAATCCAATGGTTTACCTCTTGACATGTCGCCTCCTTCAAGGCCGTGTAACTAAATGGGTGATTATCTTGCAAGAATATGACCTAAATTTCAAAACCCCAAAGAGCACCAAGGCCTAGAACTCGTTCAACTCATCACAGATATCCCATCCTCTTCATCATCACCCGCTATCCAAACAGACCTCATTGATGACCACATTTTCATCATTTCCTCTGACGACCTATGGTACGACGACATCTTAATCTACCTCCGCACACAAAAATTTCAACCCAACATCGATCGTGACGGACGCCGTCGTATATGACACCATGCCTCCCGATATCTCCTATTAGGCGATGTACTTTATCGACGCGGCGTCGATACCATCTTACGACACTACCTTTCTCATGACGAAGCAGAACAAGTCCTTAATGACTGCCATAGCGGTGCCTACGGAGGCCGTTTCTCCGGCATGGCCACTACCCAAAAGATCATCCGCACAGGTTACTTTTGGCCCTCATTATTTACTGATTGCATCACCGTAGTCAAACATTGTGAAAACTGCCATCTTTTTTCCCCCAAGGCAAGAACCCCACCCGCCCCCCTTCATCTAGTCGTCACTATTGGACCATTCTGCAAATGGGCCATCGACTTCCTAGATTGCAATCCCACGTCAGCCGGTGGTCATAAACACATCATTGTGGCCGTAGATTATTTCACCAAATGGGCGGAAGCCATGCCAACTTATAATTGCAAAGCTGACACCGCAGCAAGTTTTTTACTCAACCATGTTATCGCTCGTTTTGGAGTGCCAAAACAACTCGTCTCAGACCATGGTTCTCACTTTGAAGATGCCATTTGGAGAGAATTATCAACCCTACTGAAATTTGAACACCATTTCTCCTCCGCCTACTACCCCCAAGGGAATGGCCAAGTCGAAGTGATTAACAAAATTTTGAAGACCATCCTCCAACGCACTATTGACAAACACAAATCAAATTGGCATCACATGCTCTTCTCGGCACTATGGGCATGCCGCACGTCAACCAAAACCACCATCAGTTTTACCCCTTTCCATCTAGTTCACGGTGTCGAATCCGTCCTCCCCATTGAGTGCCAGATTCCAGCCCTACATATGGCCGTTGAACTCCTACCGGACACTTCACCAATTGAGCAATGCTTACTACTTCTGGAGCAAGCCGATGAAGATTGGTGCACAGCCCTCCAAACCATGGAAGTAGCCAAGAATGGATCCAAACTGAGTTACGACAAACATGTCCACCCAAGAACCTTTACTGAAGGGGACCTTGTCCTCGCCTATGATCAAGCTCATGACAAAACTGGAAAAGGAAAGTTTGTGTCCATGTGGCAAGGCCCATACATTATACATACCTACCTTGGACAGGGGGCATACATTCTAATCGATTCAGAAGGCAACCCCCTACGCAACCCACGCAACGGGTTGTACCTCAAGCGATTTTACCCATAGAAAATATGATGGACACCACCATCCATAATTGTATAGTCTTATTTTGTTTTTTACAAAAAATACAAAAACATAAAAATTTGTTTTTCCTACATGACCACAGATGGATCCTGTTCCACTTTGCTACATTGGTTTCGCTGATGGTGCAAGCTGTTGGTCCCCCAATCTCGCCTCCGCAGCTTGGGTAATATATTCCCCTTCACATGAGTTGATACACATCGACGGAGTGTGCATAGGTGTCGCCACCAACAACCAAGCTGAATACGATGCCGTGACCGGTCTCCTGGCCGCTGCTCTCCAAATGAGCATAAGTCACCTCAACGTTTTCTTGGAATCACAACTCCTTGTTTCCCAGCTCAACAATGATTACCAGGTATGCAATCCCTGTCTTTTTAGAAAATTCCTGCGCACTAAACAAATGGTTCGACAGTTTGAATCCATTTTATTCACACATGTCCCAAGGAATCTCAACAGTGTAGCAGACCATATGGCCAACAACATTCTTGATTGGCACACCAATCCAACCATGTAGTAAATACAAAAGGTGCATCCACATGCATAACATGTGCCTCCACGGGCATATATAAAATTACAAAATGCATCCACGTGCATAATATGTGCCTCCACGGGCATATACAGAAAATAAAATGTTGCGTCCACGTGCCTCCATGGGCATACAGAAAATCAGACATGCCTCCACGGGCAAACAAATAGACAATCAATGCATCCATGTGCATACACGACTATATACCAAAACATATATATATATATATATATCATCATATAGTCAACATGTCATAGGTGCCCTCAACACCCAATATACAAAAATACATAAGTCGTACAAAAAGGTACTTCCCCATATGCTCATCAGCATTTGGGGGCAGATACAAGATCATCTAATCATCATGGTCTCTGGGCTCCTCTGGCGCCAGCTCCGCTGGCCCCGCTGGATCATGCTGAGCCCGAACCCTCCTCTCCGCCGGTCCCGCTGGATCATCCCGCACCCGAACCCTCCTCTCCGCCGGCCCCGCTGGATCATCCTGCACCTGAATCCTCCCCTCCACCGGCCCTGCCAGAACATGCCGAGCCCCATCCCTCCACTCAGCTGCCACCAATGCTGCTCTGAGCAGGATAGAGCGCCATTCACGAGGTGCATCGAAACAACGCTCGACGATGTTCTGATCCAAGCCCCTCCACCCATCCTCTGGCAATCCTGCCAGGATCATGTCTAGTGTCTCTCATACGACCTCCACGACATCATCTCGAGGCCCAGCTCCTCGACCGCAAGGCCCAACTCCTCGAGCATGAGGAGGCGGTAACGCTACAGGAGGCGGAATGACCACCATCGCCCATCCCCTACGAACGACATGATTGACCGGTGGTACAGGACCAACATCTGCACAATCACGGAAGTGAACCATCATATAAATATCTCTAACTATAATCATAACAAAAACATCTAAAAAACACATGATATAGTAGAGAACCAAACACAAAAACATACCATCTAAACCCGAGGCCTGTCCCTGGGCTCGAGGCATCTCCGGATCTCCTCGATAATCCATACCGGCATATGGATATTCATCAATCAGCAGGGGGATCTGCTCCCATTGCTCATACATATCCCGTGAAAAGAACCCGCAGATACCACCACCACCGCGGAGCATCATCTGTCCCCACCGCACCATGCGCGGCTCGCTCACCAACCCGTCTCGAACCGGCACCCGTGGCCGCAAGGTCGGTACCCACTCAAAGAAGAAACAACACATGAAGGAGGCATAGCAAAACTCTCCCCCCTCCCGACTGACCTTGTCCAGATCTCTCCGGACACTAGCCAAAAACATATGACCCCACGCGTAGTAGGTCCCCCTCAACACAGAATCCACCATCATTGTTTGTCCCCTAGACAAATGATGTGGCGCCGTGGCACCCAACACTCGTAGAACACAAGCCCCAACAGCCCGCATATCCCACTCTCGCAGAGATCTCAGGCTCAATGCGCTGTTCTGCACGATAGCCCCCGGAACACAGAAGGTCTCCAGTAGATCCTCGATATCCAAACCTGCCGGGATCCTCGGTAGAAGATCCCCTACCTCCCCTAAGCGAGGCAACCCGGTAAGAAAGTAAACATCAGTGAGGGTGATCTCTAACCTCTCACCCCCAACAATGAAAGCACCCTCTGCAGGGACCCAGAGACCCACCAATTTGTTCAGCAGCGGTCCTACTGAACGCATCGGTGGAATCTGAGCGAACTTCAGAAGCTCGCTCACAGCCAAAGTCTGTCGGACACCCTGATCGGTCCGAATGTGAATCATCAAGTCCTCCTCCATCTCCCGCTCCCGCTATGACACCAGCGGTCTCCTCAACATCCTGCCAAAAAACGAAGAAATTTTTTTAGAAACAGAAAAGATTTTCAAAAAATTTCGTTGCAGCTTTTCCATCAAAAGCCGCAATGATCATCGCGGCTTTCATCAGTGAACCCGCGATGAACATCGTGGGTATTGATCCCACAGTCGCAATGAGCATCGCGACTGTCAGCCCCATAGTCGTGATGAACATCGCGATTTTCAGCCTGACAACCGCGATGAACATCGTGACTTTCAGCCCTACAGCCGTGATGAACATTGTGACTGTCGGCCCCAAATCCGCGATGTTCATCACGGAAAAGGACGCGAAACCCGCAATATTCCACGTCGGAAGGCCAACATGGAATTTTGTGGCCTTCGGGGGCCCGCCGCTAAACAAAAAAGACATAATTCAAAAGGCTAAGGCGAATAGGGTTACCTGAAACTCGCGGAATCGAAAACCAATGGTTGAATCTCCCAGAAATCAAGAAAGAGCTCTGATTGCTCTGCCAAACTTGCACGTAACAATGACACGTCATATTGGCCCCACACCTTATTTATAGAGATTTGACCATTTTTCAAACAACCATTGCGGTATCATACGACGTCCATTCCTCAAACTGTTGGTACCATTGGAATCAACACAACGAGAACTTCATGATAGTCCTTTCCTTTTCCTGTTTTCACCAGGTCCATTTTTTCACGCCCTCGTCGCCTCGGTTTGCGTGCCACTTCGGCCGTTCTTCATTTTTGATGAGTCTTATATCGTCGGATTCAGTTTTCTACGCTCGTGATGACACTTGAGATCATTTCTCGCTCTCACGCCCTGATTTTTTGGGCATTTTTTCCATGCCCCCTCGTTGCCTCAGTTTTCATGCCACATCAACCGTTGTCTGTTTCTGACGAGTCTTATATTGCCGGATTTAGTTTTCCGCGCTCGTGATGACGCTTGAGATCATTTCTCGCTCTCACCTCCAGATTTTTCAGGCATTTTTCCCATGCCCTCTCATTACCTCGGTTTGCGTGCCACATCGGCCGTCGTCTATTTTTGACAAGTTTGATATCATCAGATTCAGTTTTCCACGCTCGTGATGATGCTTGAGATCATTTCTCGATCTCACCCCCATAATTTTTGGGCATTTTTTCAAAATGCCACTCATCACCTCGGTTTGCGTGCCACATTGACTGTTGCCCATTTTTTACAATCTTTATGTCACCGGATTCAGTGTTCCGCACTCATGACGATGCTTGAGACCTTTTCTCGCTCTCATCAATACCTTTTTGTTCGGTATAGTTTTACCCCTTTTTCGGGCCGAGCAATCCCTTTTACTAAAAAGGCACTTAGGGAGTTTCTGTTAAGCTCTTTTCTGACTCCTAAAACAATGAAAAGATCGTCGAGCAACCTTGCTTCCTTTCATGCTCGCTAAATATATCTGAAAGGGCGTCTACCTAGTCTAAGTTTACCCCTTTTCCGGACCTTGTAGACTAATTACGAAAAAGGAATACTCTGGTCACATCGGCTAGAAGAGTTCTCCATTTGCATCATTTTATGCTTTTTCGGGCCTTGGAGACTAACTTACAAAAAAGAACACCAATGGAGTCCACTTATCACTTTCAGACTCTCTAAACATGAAAGCGACCACAAGCAATCACCATCCTAGGCTCGTAAAAACCCATAGAACGATACTTACAACCACTGCAGAGTCTTCTTATCGTTTTCAGACTCCTTAAAAATGAAAGCACCCATGAGCATGAACAGTCCTGGGCTCACAAAATCCACAGGACAGTACCATTTCAGAGCACACTTTTATCCCTTCTTGGAGCTCATTAAAACTTCGAAGAAGGACCCAATGGTGCTTCTCGGCGCCACAATAGATCACGTCTACTCATATGGCAGCTTCCCCATTTTGGTCGCCTTTGTTCAGAGTATTCTGCAGTATGTCACCCTGAGAATCCCTCGACAACACCCATCAGCTTGACCCCCCAGAGTCAATACATACCCTTCAGTCCTTAAAAGTTATGATCCCCACACCTACAAGTCAGTTCCCTACGCTGCTAGGTCAACCATGTCATCATGCTCTGAACAAAGGAAGTTTGAGTCCACCCACTCTATGACCCCAGTTACTTCCCATCTCCACAAGTATGTCAGTCCTACCATCAGTACTACCACACTTCAGTTCTACACCTCGTGCTCCTATCAAGGAAACATCATTGCCTTGTTGGTTGCTGGTCTCCCTCTATCGACAACAACCAAATTTATTCAAGAGGATAGACTTAGAGGTTCCCGTGTCTTGGACTCATCACCATTTATGATGAGTGCTTATGAATCATTTCGAGAAGAGTCTTCAGCGCCTCTCCAAATGGTTGTTTCTCACATGCTCGACTTCAACACCTTGATCTCATCGTTGAGACTCGCACAGGGTATTGGTCCTTTCAGTTATTTGTTGAAGACCCCGGATACCACCTGACTCTTCCACATTTGAGAGTCTACTCATGGAAACAACTAGTTACATTTTTCCTATAGATATCCGGGTTGCACATGGAGACAGTATTCAGATGTACCCTACTTTTATACTCCCTCGAGTATACAGTTACATATACTCCTCAGAGTTGACTCAGAGTCATTCAGTCCCTACAGATGTTGGACACCTTCAGATTCAGCAGTTCATCAACCCTTCTGAGACCTTGTTCAGAACGGTTGTCACTTTATTCCATTGTATCAGTTATTGAGATCAGTCATGTTATGATCATGAGTACATCCCAAAATAGTGTCCCCTTTGGACCATTATGATGTACCAGCATATTTTTTTATGTATTATTTAGGTCCTCCTTCTTAGGACTAATTGTTATGTATATGTCTTGATACGAGCATGGGTATGCCCCCCTCGTCCATTATCAGAGATTATTCCTCATTCATATTGAGGCCATGTAATATTTTTTCTTTTTGCAGCTTCCAAGGGCCGTGGATCTAGTCTCCAACCGGTCTCTTCTCTTCCCCAAACCCTAGGAAAAAGATAAAAGAACTATGATGTCTATTGGCCATACGATGAGCTCCTGCCCTTACACATAAGGGGGCAATCTGTTAACACCCAAAAAGTGCTTACTAGCTCATTTCCTTATTCACATGACCCATTTGTCCACTTTTCCACCATTTGAGCCTCTAAAGCCATCAAAAGGTCACCAAAAGACCATAATACACTCCTTTTTCCCCTCAAAATGAATATTTTTCCTCAAAAAGCATAAAAAACCCTAAAAAAGGGTCCAGAATTCCCAAAAATATTAAAAAGGGAATAAAAATATTCAAAATATTCAAAAAAGAAAAAATGAGGGAAAAATGTACCTAAACCATGTTGGTCAATACCATTGGTTTCCTCAAAACCATAATGGTATTCCCCACCACCAACAACTATAAAAAGGTGGTAGGGGCTCCTCACTTTCCATCCATCCATCATCCTATCCTCACACTGTCAAAATCTCTCATGAGACTTTTGGCCATTTTCAACATCTTGGAGAAGAGACCATTGGAGCTTGGAGCTACTCACCCTTGGAGTTGCTCAACACAAATCCTCACCATTTGAGGTATCTTAATACAAATCATCTATTCTTTTATTTCTTGTTCTTTCCATGAATGATTTTTAAATTTATTTGTTATATGCACATGTTAGTTTAGATTTAGATTTAATTCATAATAGTTTTTGCTTTCTATATTGAAACTGTTATCACATTGTTGATAGGTGCCCATTGCACAAAGCTTGGTTGCAAAACCAAGCCAACAGGTAGGGTCGCCACTTCTGTACTGCATGAAAAATAGCCATCATTTCCTTCTCATATGTAGAGGCAACTAAATTCTTACCTGAAAGGACTTTGCTAGTGAACGCAATGGGGTCTTCATCTTGAAGGAGAATAACACCAAGTCCATTGCCGCAAGCATCACTCTTAATAGTGAAGGGCTTGGAAAAATCGGGCATAGATAGAACATGTGTAGTACACATAGCTTGTTTCAGTTTTTCAAATGCACACTCAGTAGCATGTGTCCATGTAAAAGCATCATTTTTTAATAGAGCAGTTAATGGAGCTGCAATCTTCCCATAATCCTTGACAAACTTGCGGTAGTAGCCAGTCAACCCCAAAAAACCATGAAGGCTCTTGAGTGTCTCAAGAGGCGGCCAATTGTTCATGGCTCCAATTTTGGCAAGATCCATGCGAACCCCTTGTGCTGAGATAATGTTCTCGAGATACTCAACTTCCTTCTGTTGAAAAACACATTTAGACGTTTTGGCGTGGAGATGATGGTCAGAGAAAAGTTGCATTACAAGATCCATATGTTGGAGATGTTCAGCCCATTTTTTACTATAGATGAGGATATCATCAAAGAATAGCAGAATGAATTTCCGCAAGTAGGGTCGGAATATTTTAATCATCAAGGCCTAGAATGTGGAAGGAGAATTAGTAAGGCCAAAGGGCATGACCAAAAACTCATAGTGGCCATCATGTGTGCGGAAAGCTGTTTTAGAGATATCATCCTCATGAACCTAAATTTGATGATACCTAGAACGAAGATCCAACTTGGAGAAAAATTGAGCACCATGAAGCTCATCAACAACATGAATTGGAAACTTATTCTTGATGGGGAGGTGACTAGGTGCTCGGAAGTCAATGCAGAGGCGCCATGACCCATCTTTTTTGCACACAAGAAGAACTGGTGAAGAAAAGGAACTAGTGCTTGGGCGAATAATACCTTGCTTCAATAAGTCCCGAACGAGCATTTCAATCTCTGTTTTTTGGTTAAATGGGTAGAGATAGGACCTGATGTTTGGAGGAACGCTTCCAGGAAGGAGCTGAATACAATGGTGCTCTGGCCTTGAAGGTGGAAATCCCACTGGTTCAGCAAAGACACCTATATATCGATCTAGAATTTGTTGTAGATACAAAGGATTAGTGGAGACCGCTGATGGTTGCATCTGAATGGAATGGATCTAAGCAATGACACTATGTGAATCCTTCTTAAGGAGTTTTTCCATGTGATGTGAACTGATGATGCTGAGAGACCCTGGTTGTAAGCCTGTCAATGTGTGTTTTTGTCCATTGGGGGAGAATTGCATCCAAAGTTCAGCAAAATCCCATAAGATGGGGCCAAGTGTGCGTAGCCATTGAGCGCCCAAAACCACATCACATCTGCCTAAGGTCAAGGAAAACATGTCAGAGCGTGGGTTATAATCTTCCATAGAGATACACACATTACGACACTTCCCTTTGCAAGGTAAGGTGCCCCCATTGGCAACCATGAATTCAAAGTTGGAGCAAGGATGGATAAAACAATCAGCTTGTTTGGCGATCCGAGGGTCAAAGAAATTATGAGTGCTACCGGAATCAATGAGTATAGTAAGAGGAAGTTTCTTGAAGTAACGTCGGACTCGAATTGTTTGGGGGTGGTGATTCCAACTAAAGCATGGAGAGATATCTCTAGCTGGTCATCCTGAGACGGAGGGTCAATAAGCGACTCCTGAATGTCGACCAGAGCATCCATTGTATATGGAGCTTCTTCACCAATTTCAGAGGCAGGCAAAGAATCCACATCCAAGAGATAGAGCTTTTGTTGAACACATCTATGTCCCCGAGTGAATTTCTCATCACAATTATAACAAAGCCCTTTTTCTCTACGTGCCTGCATCTTTGTTTCAAACAAATGCTTGATAGGAGTTGATTGAGGAGTGTTGATGTATATGTAACTTCGGAATGTATTTCATATATGTATATTGTACTCCTGTAGAGATGGTATTATTCCTCTATACCAAAGTGTTTGTATTCCTATATAGATGTTATTATTCCTCTATACGGAAGTGTTGTCATTTATATTATAAGTGTCATAACTTATACTTGATGGGTTATTAGACCACCTTGTTGGGGTCGGCCCTTTATAAGTCATGTGGGTCGAAGGGTTATTAGACCACCCTATTGGGGGTCGGCCATGTGGGTCAAAGGGTTATTAGACCACCCTATTGGGTGTCAGCCCAGTCAACATTGTGTTATGTGGTTAAGTTGAGGCTGACCTAGTAAAGGTTATTAGGCAAGTCAATTCAAGTATAAATAGAGTGCGGGAGGCACTCTATTTGATCATTCTATTCTCTCACACACTCTTTGGAGAGTGGTGCACTTGTGGAGGAGGAGAAGCTGCTGCTAAGAGATGTCTATCTCTTATGCTTGGGTTGTATCATTGCTCTATCTATGTCTGAGGAAGTTATTGGGGTTTTTCACCTTTATGGTTTTCCCCAAGTAAACTCTGTGTCTCTTATGTGCTTGCATTATTGTGTCCATGATTAATATGCTGTAGATATGTTGTACATGTTGTTCTCTTAGTTAAGATCCAAGATCAGATTGAATTAAATTCTAAAAAACTAACATGGTATCAGAGCTAGCCTGAAAGAAGGCATGGTATGGCATTTATGACACTTGTTGCAATTGCGAAGCTAGGGCTGGATATAGCAAAAACCGGTCATCGTAGAACTCTCGCTATAAATAAATTTCAGCGAGGTTTCAAGGTATGAAAATTGTATAGAGAGAAGATAAGATTGCCATGTACCTTATGTCCAAAGGACAACCTCTAATTCGTTGTACCTTGTGATTTATGATATGTACAATATAGGGTTTCTGCCTCTTCCAGATCTCAATCATAAACAGGTGACCTTGGAAAAAAGGTCATAACTTGGGATAGGAAGCTCCAAATGAAATTTTGTAAAAAGTGACAGGTAGTGCACGGACTGTACTTTTGTAGACAACTTTTTCAGAGGCTGAAACTGAACTCGTGACATGTGGCACGCCGTACAAGTTTGCTCTCCTATTTTATCCCATAAACAGGTCACGTTACGACACTTGGCATAACTATCTCTCAGAGAATCCATTTGAGGTTAGACTTGTGGGGTTGGAAATATGACAGGTAGGGATATCACAGGAAAAAATTTTAGACCTTGTGGATCGAAATGTTTGGGATTACACCAGAAACAATCAGGTACATATTTTTGTCAAAGCAGAATTATTTTTGAGCACCTTCATTCATGGCTTCCGGAATTTAGGGTTTAGGAGAAAGTTGGAATTTTTGTAATCGGAGACTACGGTTGAATGCTACTCATCAAAATCAAAATTTAGAGACCAAGATCATAATTTTTGGCAGGGCAGAAGGTAGGGCTTGATCAGACCCTAGTTCGGGACTTTGATCGAAAAAGTGGAAAATTAGGGCTTCTACAAAAATGGAAATTTTTGAAATCTGTGACCATGGCTAGAAGATCCTCAGAAAAATAGAAGATTAGAGCTTTGGATCGAAACTTTTGATTGGGAAGAAGGGTGGGATTTATCAAACCCTAGTTCGGGGTCATGTCTAGTGAATCTGAAAGTTTCAAAGGCAAATTTGAGAGGTGAAACTTTGCAGTTTTCAAATTATGAGTATACCAGCTTGATCATCTCATCAAGGCGCATATTTCTATCCTTTCAGAAGTTTGAAATTCAAAGTTTGAATTTTTAGGGTTTCTCTGACAAACTCTAATCCAACTCTAGATCCAGTTCCTGCAAATCAAGTGGATTGGGTTAATCCTAGAAGAGAATGGATTGGTCACCTGCATAAGTGAAGAAGTTCCTGTTTCAGAGGGAGATGATGCTAAGGCCTTACATAAGAAGATTACAAGCAATCTCGACAGGTATGACTCATACAGGTATGTTTCGAGATTTGTTCATGATTAAGTTTATGGAATCTTTGTCTTCATGTTATTACAGTTAGTACAACCTTGATTAAATTTAGACTTGTCGTATCACCTTAATAAAATTATGAATGCATGATAGAAGATATTCATTGATTAGGGTGTTGACACTTATGATTGTACTAATGCATTATGGTGTTGTATGAGGTTTATGTTGTCCGCTAACATGAAAGGTACACCAAGAAGCACAAATGACGTTTTAGTTCAAGAACATATGATCATGATGACATGGGGACAAAGATTCATCCATTGTCATGAATCACTTAGAAGATCTATTTGCGAGGTATGTATAACTTGGTTCTATAATGGTTAACCTATGAGATATGCAGGTTACTAGCACAAGTCATTGAAGAGAACAAGAAGACATCATGTGGGTATGTTAGACATAACTAGCTAACATACCAATCCAAGTATGTTTTTCCTATATCAAGTTAGAATCCTACCTTGTGTTAGGATCCCTTATATAAGTATACTTGGTATGATTGGTTATGTTTATTCATAAAGTTAGAAATGTAAGTAATCAAGGGTTTATGCATTTTATGTCTCTTATCTTGATTGATGATTTAACTAACCAAAAGAGTCCTATGATCAAATAAGAATATGCATGAGTAAAAGAAGACTTCCCTGGAACCTTGAATACTAATGTTTATTATCTGTGTTTGAAATGATCATGACTATACATGTTTAAGATTATTGTGTTTTGATAGTATTAAGATTATACTAATGAATGTGTGATTATGTATGAGACCTCGAGGATAACACAATGATGATATTAATAAACATGCATAGTAATGGATATAAGTTCAAGGACAGGTAATCCAGGAAGAAAATATCAAGAGAGAGCACACTCCAGTTGTTCCTGCAAGGAAGCAAAGATCAAGAGGGGGCACACTCCAGTTGTTCCTGCAAGGAAGCAAAGATCAAGAAGGAGCACACTTCAGTAGTTTCTGCAAGGATGCATATATTCAGAGGGAGTTGACCACTTCTCACAATCCACATCAGAATGGAGTTACAAAAAAGAAGCAAAGATTGAGAGGGAGTCAACCCAACAAACAAACAAAGACAAGTATTTGAATTATCAGTCCTTGCATATTTTATTGATTAAATAATACTGTTCAATAATGTATACACTCATGTTGCTAGAATTAGGTTGTGTATTATGCATATTAGAATAGTTGCATTGATGAACAGTATACTACTAATTTACATGGGTAAGTGGCCTATGGCACTGTACAACATTCCATTGCTACTTATCTAGAATGAAACCTCTTTGCTGACATGTTGGGAGTTGTGCACACTCTTAACAATGTTCTGGTAGAGATTGGAAGGTATCTAGAAAGTTACGTGATATGGATAAATGTTCTATTGAAGCATTGGCTAAGATAATTGCATGACTGTATGACATATTTCTTTATGTGTAAGAATTTTTTCTGAAAACTATGAGATGTTTTCTAATCATGCAATCTAACTTGTTGTGTTGAAAAGATCGTATACCATCACCTACAAAAGAAGGACTACAACATTTGTTCAGCAACAAAGTTATCTGGTGAAAATATTGAAGATATTGAAGTTCCTAGGATCTGGGAAGAATGCCATGATCGAGGAGTACCAGTCGATCATGAAGATGTTTGGGATGTAGTCCCAAGACCTGAAGGGGATTCTGTAGTGACTTCCAAGAGGATCTACAAGATCAAGCATGCTGTAGGTGGTAGCATAGAGACTTTTGCTCCTATAGCTAGATACACTTCCATTAGATCCGTACTTACTCTGGTTGCAGTGATGAAATGGAAGATACACCAGATGGATTTCAAGACAGCTTTCTTGAATGGTGTAGTTGAAGAAGAAGTGTATGTGGAGCAGCCACTTGGTTCTGAGACACATGACAGGGATTCATATACATGCAGAACTTGGTATGGTAGGATAGATAGTTTTCTATCCAGTTTAGGCTTTACCAAGAGTAAAGCGGATTCCAACCTTTACTACAAGGTTGAGGAAGGCAATCTAGTGATGCTACTTTTGTATATGGATGACCTATTTATTACATGTGAACATAGATTGATTATCGACATGCAGCAGAAGCTTGAAGGACTTGGGGATGATGCACTACTTTCTAGGCATGGAGGTGTGGCAGAGTGCGGATGGAATCTTCCTTGGACAAGGGAAGTATGCAGTAGAGATCCTAAAGAGGTTCGGGATAATGGACTGCAAGGCCATGGCCACACCTATGGAATATAACTTGAAGCTTCTGTGTGATGCTTCATCTGAGCCGGTTGATGTCACTATGTATCGTCAGATGATTGGGTCCTTGATGTACTTGACGAACACGAGACCAGATATTTGCTTTGCGGTGAACACATTGAGCCAGTTCTTGACGGATCCGAGGAGTGTTCACCTGGTTGCTGTAAACCATATTCTGAGGTACCTGAAGGGTACAGTTGATTATGGTCTCAAGTATGATGCGAATCAAAAGTTTAACCTGCAGGGTTATGTTGATTCAGATTGGGCAGGCAGTGTTGTAGATAGGAAGAACACTTCTGGGTGCTACTTCAGTATGGGATCAGGTGTGATCTCTTGGTTTAGCAGGAAGCAATCCTGCGTAGCACTGAGTACAGCTGAAGAAGAGTATGTTGTAGCTTGTTCAGCTAGTTGTGAGGCAGTATGGCTTCAAAAACTACTATCTGAGTTATTTGATCTCCCGCTGGAGGCTACTGGTATCTTTTGTGACAACCAAAGTTGTGTGAAGCTGTCTGAGAATCCGGTGTTCCACGATAGGTCGAAACACATTGAGATCAAATATCACTATATCAGGGATATGGTGCAGAGAGGAGCAGTGAAGCTCCTGTATGTTGCGACAGATGAGCAGGTTGCAGATGTGTTGATGAAGCCACTAGCCAGAGTGAAGTTCGAGTACTTCAGAGAGAGGCTTGGTGTTCTTCAGATTGATGACACTTCAAGGAAGAAGTGATGGACACATTTGCAGGAGCCATTCCAAGCATGGTGAGAGGAGGATCCTTACCATGGCTGTGGATGTAAGTGCTGGATGATGAGCATCAGGACGATGCTCCAGTTACTGCTCTTTATATGCATCAGGTGGATGCTGGAGATGACCAGTTGGATCATTTATATATATATGTATGTACACATCATGTTGGATGCTGGATATGATCAATTGGATCATGGGTATGTATCTGTAGATGTATCAGGTGGATACATTGTATGATCAGGTAGATCATGTATGTTGATATGTATCAGGTATGATCAGGTGGATCATGTATTTGTATATGTATCAGGTTGATTATGTATGATGATATGTATCAGGCAGATACTATGTATGCATCAAGTGGATGCATTGTATGATCAAGATGATCATGGATGACGAGCTTCAGGATGTTGCTCCAGATATGCATCAGGACGATGTAGTGATGAGTATCAGGATGATACTCTAGATGATATGCATCAGGATGATGCTATGATGATGATCAGGATGATCATATGTATCAGGTGGATACATTACATAATCAGTTGGATTATGTGTGATGAGTTCCGAAGACACAGATGCAAATGAGCTTTTCGAACATGGTTGTAGATGTGTTCTCCCATGGTCGCGATGTAATTGTTGGGCTTTTCCGACATGGTGGCAGATGTGTTCTCCCATGGTTGTGATGTAATTTCCAGCACCATTCGAGCATGGTTGTAGATGTGTTCTCCCATGGCTACGATATAAGTGCTGGGCCCACTTCAAGCATGGTTGTAGATGTGTTCTCCCATGGGTGCGATGTAAGTGCTCGGGCCATTTGAGCATGGTTGTAGATGTGTTCTCCCATGGCTGCAATATAAGTGCTGTGCCATTCCGACATGGTGGTAGGTTGGTTCTCCCATGGTCGTTGATGTAAGTGTTGTGAGCCTTTCACGGATGGTGGTAGGTTGGTCCTCCCATGCCGGTGAGTGTAAGTGTTGTGTGTGTGCATATAGGTTGTGCTTTGTGATACTCTATGGCCATGGACAGGTTGTGCAGTAGCATGTAAAAGGTCCTGGGAGATTTGATAGGTTGATCTGTGTGCTCGTAACCAGTCCTGGGATGCTCTTTCGAGCTTTTGTGACACACGTAATAAGTCCTGAGGATTCCATAGTATGGCCAGTGATGATGAAGACCTGCAGGTGGTGGGCCTACATCCAGTATGAAAAAGGACTGGCTCTGTAGAACTTCCTATGACGAGTAGATTCAGAGATTGATTGAGATAGCAGTAGAAGTGACGATGACGATGAATCGATGACAATTATCCAGTGACGATGATCCAGAGAAAAATACTTGTGCTAGAAGACCTGTGTCGAGAAATACCTTCCTAGTTAAGAGGGAGTGTTGATGTATATATAACTTCAGAATGTATTTCATATATGTATATTGTACTCCTATAGAGATGATATTATTCCTCTATACGGAAGTGTTTGTATTCCTATAAAGATGTTATTATTCCTCTATATCGAAGTGTCGTCATTTATATTATAAGTGTCGTAACTTATACTTGATGGGTTATTAGACCACCTTGTTGGGGTCGTCCCTCTATAAGTCATGTGGGTCGAAGGGTTATTAGACCACCCTATTGGGGGTCGGCCATGTGGGTCAAAGGGTTATTAGACCACCCTATTGGGTGTCGGCCCAGTCAGCATTGTGTTATGTGGTTAAGTTGAGGCCGAACTAGTAAAGGTTATTAGGAAAGTCAAGTCAAGTATAAATAGAGTGCGGGAGGCACTCTATTTGATCATTCTATTCTCTCACACACTCTTTGGAGAGTGGCGCACTTGTGGAGGAGGAGAAGTTGCTGCTAGGATATGTCTATCTCTTATGCTTGGGTTGTATCATTGCTCTATCTATCTCTGAGGAAGTTATTGGGGTTTTTCACCTTTTCACCTTTATGGTTTTCCCCAAGTAAACTCTGTGTCTCTTATGTGCTTGCATTATTGTGTCCATGATTAATATGCTGTAGATATGCTGTACATGTTGTTCTCTCAGTTAATATCCTCGATCAGATTGAAGTAAATTCTGAAAAACTAATAAGAAGCTGGTGGGATGGGAGGTCGTTGAAAACCCATATTGCGGAAGGGAACAAAAGTGGATTTGGAGCATTGTTGGGCTGCAATCTTGTCTTCTGCCAACTTAGCCAACCCCAGGGCTTCCATCATTGTGTTGAGACATAATATTTTGACCTTAGAGCAGATTGCATCCTTTAGACCACTGATAAAACAACTCCGGTAGAAGTCATCAAGCAATCCTTCGGTGTGGTTGGCTAGTTTCTCAAATTCGGTTTGATACTCTCTCACAGTGCCAATTTGGCGAAGTTGAGTGAGGGCTCCTGTGAAGTCATCAAAAGCACTAGGACCAAATCGTTGCAAAAGGAGTTGGCGAAAATTTGGCCATTTTGGCTCTTCATGAGCATTGATGTACCAACGGTACCAATGAAGAGCTTCATGTTCCAAATGAAAGGATGCAAGTGGAACTTTGTGTACATAAAAAGTATTATGCAGACTGAAATACTATTCTGCACGATAAATCCATCCAGTCGGATCAGTACCATTGAAGCGAGAAAAATCAAGCTTCGGACCACGGAAATTGCTGGAAGAAGAGAACCCATTATCTCATGAAGACTCGGACTGTCGTTTGTTGTTCATGGCTGAATTCTCAAGATGGAGGTCGAGAAATTTTTCATCCAGATCCTGGAGTTTGGCTTGGATGGCTGCAAGTGCTTCCTCCATGGTTTTGCTTCTACGCGGGTGACAACCATAACTGGGAGTTTTTTTTTGAGTGGGTAGAAAAACAAAAACAAAAATTGTTTCAGTAAATGAAAATATGGATTTGGGAAAAAATCTGAAGGGTAATTTGGGTTTTACTAGGTTTTGGACATTGTCGAATGGACAGGGAGGCAAAAAAGGAGTATTTCAGAAGCGGGGTGAAAGAATGAGAAAATTTGGTAGAGAGGAACAAAGAAGCAGAATTAGGAAAGGAACTTTGTGGTAAAATTTGAAGGTGATTGGGCGAAAGTCAAAGTAGTTATGGCAAACCCTAAAAATAGAAAAATGTGAAATTTGTGTCCTTGGGAAGTGGAATTTGGGATAGGCTTCTCAGGAATGAAATATGAAGAATGGGATTACAGGGGTGTTTGGAAAGTTTCAAGGGAAAAAGAGTGAAAACAAGGGAGATATGGTCAAAAAATAGTGGTTGGTTTTTTTTCTTTTTTCTTTTCCAAGAATGGATCTGCAATGGTGCGGAAGGGATTGGAAATAAATAGATCTGCAATGGTACGGAAGTGATCGAAAACAAAGGGATGTGCAATGACACAGAATTGATTAGCAACAGATGGATGAGCAACATCGCGGAAGTGATCGATAATAGATGGATGAGCAACGGCACAGAACTGATCGACAATAGTTCTGGACAAAGGAAATATGTGTTTTTGGCAGCTGAAAATAGATATGGACCCTAGGTATGCTCGGCTTTCTAATGGTTCAGGGGTTTCACTCGGCCACCAATGTTTTCTAACGACTTGTGTATTGCAGTAGTACTGTAATGTCCCAAAAATAACATAAAATTTAAAAATTTCCCGTCTACGGTATTTGCTAAATAAAGGAGAAGGATTCTTAAGCTACTACTAACACAGTTAATACATTTATGTTTGCACCACAATTAAAGTAAGAATCTAAGACTTTCATGTAACATGGTCTCTTTAATGTTTGAGTTCTGAAATCCGCGGAAGTGAGATGAAAACACAATGATAGTATGTTTTTAAGTACAGTCGTAATTGCTAATGCAAAAGTAGAATCAATGTTTTTACTGTTTCAAGAATCATATGATTGAATGGTGAATGTCTAATGACACCTTCAGGTGATGTACCTTCATTGATGATACATAGGTCTCAGGCTGATGGCTATAACACTCCAGGAGAGGTAATTACATACCTCAGCAGGGTTGCCGAGGGGTACGGGTACGCTTGGGTGATTTTGGACTTACTTAGCATCCTGCTAATACTATTCTCCTGTGTTTGTCTGTGCAGGAAAATTACTAGGGTTTGGTCTATCCTAATGAGTGGGTTCATAATTCCGAGGCACATAAGATTTACTAGGGGAATCCTGTGGGTGATAATCAACCCAAAGGATGAACCATAGAAAGGAATAGGACTTTTGATATAAACAAGGGGAAGGGGGGGTTCCACTATGGTAATGTGACTCTAATCTCTTTTAACAAAGATTGGAGTGTTTTATGTGATACTCTATAGTTTATGTACCAAGAAATCGCATCCCCACTAGCGCAGAGTAGGTATGAAATTTAATGCACTTGAATGTGAAGTGGGTGACATACCTGTAAAGAGCGTTTTGTAAGAGAATTGGGGGTTTGGCCTTTCATTCTTGTTTTGACTTATTGCTCACTCTTTTGGCTTTTCACCTCGTTCATATGGTAGCTATGAGGGTGCCTTGACTTGAGCAAGGCTTGTGGTCAGTGAACTTAGTGTTATGTTGAGCTTTGACTACGGCATGGACTGCGCATTTCTAACAGGTAAGGAAAGCTTACCAAAATTGTAATTTGAGTTTTCTTCTTCTGGAATCGCAATTTCAGGGTGTAATAACTGGTTTAGCTTGTTGCAATGACAGGTGCCAACAATCTTCGGGTGAATACTGTGATGGTTCAAAGTTCTACTGGTGTGGCTAGGGAAATGGTAAGTCCATCTTACCCACTCGTTATCCTGCCTCTCGCAACACTGGAAATCTATCTATGCGTCTCGTTTTGGTTTAGGAAAGAGGCTCCCATAAGCCCTTGGCTTACTGACTCAACTTGGGAAGCCTGTTAGCTGCCTAAGGGTTGGACTAGAGAAATCGTGGGAGTTTTCAAATGTAATGTAAGAGTTTAAGCTGTGCAGCTGGGACTGCGTTGTGACAAGGATTGATTGTGAAGCTGGTCTATGTAATCGATGTTTTCCCCTTCCCGTACACTGTGATTTTATGTTTTAAAAAGGAGGACACGACCTCTAACTGGGATGTATGATTTACCCTGTCTCAAATGATAGATTGTTATCTTTTGTTTTTCCTATGTGAAATGAGAACTAAGCCTGCACTGTTGGATTTCGATACAATGAGATTCTATGTATGTTTATAAAATGCTGTATAAGAACATTTAAATGATGTTGTGCCTTTGGCGTCTCCTATTTGGTAACGTAGCTAGGGTATGAAGTGATGTCGATTGAAATGCTGTCTGCATTGGTAAAATGAACATTTGTACGGGAACAATTTGAATGTTGTACACTACGTTTTTCTTTGTTTTGTCTAGAGATGTGAATCCTGTAGGAAACAGTTATGAATTTTGGCTTTGAGAAGACCATGGGATTCGACCCTTGTCTTCAGCTTTCAATTGTCATTTGCGTTTTAAAATGTGTAGGGTGTCTTGCCTTTGTTTGTGGTTTTAACTGTGGGACTCAAATTTCGTGGATGATATCTGTGGTTTGTTTTGCTATAATATCTGTCTATTGATTAACGTAGAGTTTATTGATAAAGCACAATAGGTGCCCTAGCTGGAAGAATCGTGACAAGTAGACTTTATGTTTAAAGTTTGGAATCCATGGTTTTTAAAAGGGAAAGCTATCTTGAAAAGAAGCAGATCTATCGTGCTCTGTGTTTGATAGTAGAAATACCTATGTAAATAAATAAGAAAATGATGACTGGGGTATTGATTTTTCTTACTATCTGTGGTGGAAAGACTTTCTTATTTTGCTGTAGCACCTGATTTAGACTTACAACCTGTAGGTAGTTTCGTTGGTGTTGAGTTATGGATCGAAAATGAAAAGAATGCGTGGGTGTATGATTAGGCCCTATAGAATCGTTTTACTAGATTTCTGTAGATGCGATGTTTTGCTAAGCTTGTGTAATGGGTTTCTAAATCGTCTTAACAAAGTGATCAATGTTTTCTGCTAAAAGAGAAAACAATTCGATTTCAATGGTTAGATCAACATGTTACTTTTAAACAAGAAAGAAATCTATTGACAGGTAAGAAAAATTAATAAAAACAAAAGAAATAGATTTTTATGGATTTAAACACTGCTTGACGATTTCCATACTTTGAAAGTTTAAGAAAAACGATTGCGTAGCAAAGGCTAGAGGACTAGACCTGCTAGGCAATGCCAATAGATTCGGGATGAATCCTGAGTTCAAACTGACATAAAGGTCTATACTATTTTAATAATTTTTTTACACAGAAAATATAATTAATGGAGAATTTCTTTAAGAATTGCATACCTGCTAATTCCTGGAGCTTGTTCCAGCTGATAATGACCTGCACACTCAACCAACTAGTTAATGAAAAACTACTAAACTCTTAGCTGACCTGATGATTTGATCTCGGAATAGATGACTTTGGGACTACCATGTTCCTCCCAACCATGATTCTACAACCGTTCCTGGTTCAGTATGAATCCCCCCGAGCTGGTTTTGACATGCAAACTGAGAGGTAGAGGTCCTAGATGTATGTCTGGTTCAGATATGAGAATTTTTAAGTAAGGGAAGCTTCACTTCTTGAAGCAGAGGACTTCTCTTGCTTCATAAGAACTTCTCCAAAATAATAGAATAATCCCCCAACCCTGGGGGCTGTCCTCTTTAAATAGGTAATCTTTGAAATTCAAACTGTTAGAATCATTGGTTTCTTTAAAACAATTTAAATTATATATATATATATAAACGAAAATATTATTTGTTCACTTAACTGCTAGTTAATTTGGGACTAGGACTTGTCACTTTGTTTTATCAAAGTGTTTTGATCTGTAATCTTTTTATAATAATAATAATAGTAATAATAATAATAATAATAATAATAATAATTCCACCTTAAATATTAATAATTAACATTTGGTAAAGTGGCAGCCCACTTATGCATAAATATATATACATAGAAGAATAAATAATAACAATATTTTTCTTAGAAGCTCTTAATAATAGTATTTAGCTTTGGGCCTTTTAAGCACTTTTGTTCACATGATAATTCTTTTAATTCTCTTTTAAGGATAGGGTCCACTTCTTTGGATGGTTTCGACAAGCTGGTGAGGCACCTCTAGTCTCTCCCTTTGCATGTCAGATCCCTCGTTTTAACATGGTAGTTCTCCTAGTAGGTGATGATAATAAGATTTATTTAATCAAGTCAAAATAGTTGTGTTAAGATACACAAATGCTATTCAGAGTCCTCTCGACTCAACCCTTGAGATTAGTAACCCCGAGTGCTCTTCAGAGCCATCTAACTCAACACTCTCACATGGGCATTACGCTAGTGCAATTCCAGAGCCTCTGCTCAACACTAGAGCTAGAATGTGGTTGTGAGGCACATCTAGGATATTTAAGTGGCCTCGGATCCGGTAATTATTTCTTCCAAGCTTGGAGTGCTCCAGGGTTCATGCCCAACACTCAACGTACATCGGAGCTTAGGCCCAGTACAAAATACAAGATCCTCTAAATACATCGGGGCTTAAGCCCAGTATATAGGTCATTCATGTGTTTCTAAGTCCACGCTCAACACACTAAATAATCAACCATGTAAATCATGCTTTGCACAATATAATGTAACAAAAGATATAATCTCAGTATATCATAATTTTGTAATTACTTCTCGAAATACAACATAGTTTATTCATTCGACTTTCCTACCCCGCATATATTCAAAAATGAAACAAATCAGTGTCCATGCCCAATACATCAACTCATAAAGGAATCGAAATCAAAACATATTAATGCTATGTAAAACATAATAAATCACATATACTGGGCCGTGACCTGACATGACATCATGACATAGTTAGTCAAAAAGTTGGGATATTACAAGTACCCCTCACTCCATGGCTCAGGTAAAACTGAGAACCGCTTTTCCACAAACGACAACTATTGGTTTACTTCGTGGGTGGGAACTAGTCAATCAGGTAGGGGTCATTTTCCTTTTCGCTAGCAGGTCCTCTCAATGGGCCAACTACTTTGGGGTTCCTGTGGTACTCGTCATAATGAGTTTTAGGGCTTATGCCCAAGTACTTTCCACAGTTAAGCAGACAGGGATTATTCTCAGATCTAAACCTGCAACATATGCAAAAAACAAATTTGGCAGAAATTTCACCCAATGAGCCCAAGAAAGTGCTCTGATACCAGATGTGGGGAACCTGCAACAATTAATTGATAAAATCCACAATATATTGGATCACATAATATTTTTATTGATCATGGGCCACTTCGAAGGGGCAACCTCCTTTGAGCAAGCTCAATACAAATAACTTCACGGTGCCTTCATTGCACCTTCATTGGCCTCAACACACACTTATATACTAAATCTAGGCTCCAATACTATGGGTCAAAACCATGGGCCAATATAAACTATGGGTCAACAAATGCTATGGGCAGCTTACAAAGCATATGCGCCAACAACAATAACACAAACTATGCATCAACAATTACTACGGGACAACTTATAAAGCATATGTGTCCAACAACAATATACTAACAAAGTAAAGAGAAGGGTTGACATGGGTTCCTAACAGTCAACCACAGTAAACCAAAGTCAACCAAAGTCCACCATGGTTAACAAAATTCAACCGAAGTAAACAATGGTATACCAATGCTAACCATGGTCACCTAAAGTCAACCATGGTCAATGAAAGTCAACCATGGTCAACCAAAGTGAACCATGAGCAACCAAGAGTAAACCAAAGTTAACCAAATTGAACCATGGTCCACCAAAGCCAATAAAGGTCAACCATTGTAAACCATGGTCAACCATATTCAACCTAAGTTAATTAAAAGTCAACCATGGATAGTCAAAGTCAACCATGGTCAACAATTTCCAATTATGATCAACCTTAGTCAACTAAGTTAATGATGGTCAACCAAAAGTCAGCCAAAGTCAATCATGGTCAGCCAAAAGTCAACCATGATCAACAAAAGTCATGGTCAACTATGGTTGACCAAAGTCAATCATAGTCAACTAAAGTTAACCATGGTAAACCAAAGTTAACGATGGTAAACCAAGAGACAACCAATGTCGACCATGGTTAACCAAATTCAATCATAGTCAACCATGGTCAACGATAGTTTACCATGGTAAATGAAAGTCAACGATGGTCAACCGAGATTCAACCATGGTCTACCAAAAGTCAACCATGGTCTACCAAAGTCAACCATAGTTTTCCATGGTCACCCATGGCCAACCAAAGTCAACTAAAGGTCAAATAAAGTCAACTAACGTCAACCATGGTAAACTAAAGGATAAACAAAGTCAACTAACATCAACCATGGTAAGCCAAACTCAACCAAAGCCATCCATGGTCAGACAAATTGAACCATAATCAACTAATGTCAACCATGGTAAAACAAAGTCAACCATAGTCAACCATGATCAACCATATTCAACCAAAGTAAACCGTAGTTAACCAAAGTCAACCATTTTCAACTAAAGTCAACCATGGTCAACTAAAGTCGACCATGATCAGCCAAAGTCATCCATGGTCAACCATGGTTGAGTATGGTTGACTATTCTCTCTTTGTATATGACTATGGTTGACCATGGTTAAAATTGGTTAACCATGAGTTACCATGGTTAACTATGGTTGTTTATGGTTGACCATGGTTGACATTGGTTGATGATGGTTGACTTTTGGTTTACCATGGTTGAATTTGTTTTACCATGGTTGACTTTGGTTGACCTTTAGTTAACTATGGTTGACCATCGTTTTGTTTTGTTGACCATGGTTAACCTTGGTTGACATTTGGTTAACTATGGTTGACCATCGTTGTGTTTTGTTGACCATGGTTGACTTTGGCCAACCATGGAAAACCAAAGTAAAGTAAAACTAGCCATGGTTATCCAAATTCAACCATGATTAACCAATGTCAACCATGAACAACCACCATAAACCTTGAACAACCACAATCAACCGTGAATAATAATAATAAACCATAATCGACTATCGACCATAGTTAACCATGGTCAACCATAGACAACCAAAAGTCAACCATGGTCAACCATGATCAACTAAAGTCAACCATAATTTACCATGGTCAACCATGGTGAACCAAAGTCAACTAAAGGTCAACTAAAGTTAACTAACGTCAACCATGGTAAACTAAAGGATAAACAAAGTCAACTAACAACAACCATGGTAAGCCAAACTCAATCAAATTCATCCATGGTCAGACAAATTCAACCATGATCAACTAATGTCAGCCATGGTAAAACAAAGTCAACCATGCTCAACCAAAGTAATCCATAGTTAACCAGAGTCAACCATTGTCAACTAAAGTTAACCATGGTCAACTAAAGTCAACCATGATCAACCAAAGTCAACCATGGTCAATGAAATTCAACCATGGTCAACCAAAGTCAACCATGATTAACGAAAGTTAACCATGGCCAACCATTGTCAACCATGGTCAAACATAGTCAACCATGGATAACCATAATCAACCATTTTCAATTATAGTCAACCAATGGTTAGCCATGATCAACCAAAGTCAACCATGGTCAACCATGAGCAACCATGGTCAACCATAGCCAACCATAGTAAACCATGGTCAACTAAAGTCAACTATGGTAAATCAAAGTCAACTATGGTCAACCAAAGTCACCCATGCTCAATCATGGTTAGCCATCATCAACCATGGTAAACCATAGACAAGTCAACCAAATCCAATCATGGCCAAGCAAAGTCAACTATGGTCAACAAAACACAACAATGGCCAACCATAGTTAACCAAAGGTCAACAAAAGTCAACCATGGTAAGCCAAACTCAACCATGGTAGAATACTACCTACTCCTACTAATGCTAGAATATGACATTTGTACAAGTCTACTTCGGAATGTTGCAATGTGACATAACCATTCATCTATTTATTAACTCCACATAGACGTTTATCAATATGGTGATACATCATCAATTTTTTTTACTGTTGGCAAACAACATGACACATAACCAATGGTACTATTCATACATCTAAGTATGTTAAATAATAAATTACTTCATACTAATATTGACCCTATTTTTAATAATTTCTAGCATGAAATTATTGTATACACATATACTGTTCTTGTAAACAATACATACGTTTTTATAATAATAATATCTTTATTATTATTATTATTAAAAAAAATTATTATTATTATTAAAGTTGCCAATCCTCATTATAAATTATTTTCATTTATTATTGTTATAATTATATTTTCTTATTTTAATTAATAATTAATAATAATATTTTATTATTATTATTATTTTAATTAATTCTTAATTTCATTTATAATTAGTATAATTATATTTTTTTTATAATTTATTTTATTATTATAAAATATTTAAAAAATTGTTATTTTGTATAATAATAATAATAATAATAATAATAATAATAATAATAATAATTGGTATTACTATTTTACAATAATAATAATAATAAGATTAATTATTAATATTACAATTAAACAATAATAATAACAATAATAATAATTATTATTATAAAAGAATAATTAAAAAAAGAATATAAATTATCATTATTGTTAATAGTATTCTTATTCTTATTCTTATTATAATTATAATTATAATTGTCAATCCTCATTTTAAATTATTTTCATTATTTTTTTTTTTCTTATTTGAATATAGTTATATTTTCTTATTTATAATAATACAAATAAAATTAATAAAAATATTTTTATTTTATTATATTTTTTAAAATAATAATAATAATAATATTAAAAATATTTTTATTTTTTTATATATTTTTAAATATTTCATAATAATAAAAATAATTATAAATAAAAAAATATAATTATAATAATTGTAAATATTTCATAATAATACAAATAATTATAAATAAAAAAATATAATTATAATAATTTTAAATAAAAATAAGAAAATATAATTATAATAATAATTAATAAAAATAATTTATAATGAGAATTTGCAACTTTAGTAATAATAATAATTTTTAATAATAATAATAATAATAAAAGATATTATTATTATTATTATTATTATGATTATGATTAAGAGTAATATTAGTAATATTAATATTAATATTAATATTAATATTAATAATAATATTATTATTATTATTATAAAATAAAAATATTTCAATATTTTTATTTTACAATAATAATAATAATAATAAAAAATAATGTTATTCTTATTATAATTAAATAATAATTATTATAAAATATTTAATTATTAAATAATAATAATAGATATTATTATTATAATTAAATATTTATTATTACAAAATATTTAATTATTACATTAAATTATTTATAATTTTTTAAACATAATTAGTACACTAAATTATTTATAATTTATTAAACATAATTAGTACACTAAATTATTTATAATTTATTAAACATAATTATAAACTAAATTATTTTTTAATTTATTAAACATAATTATAAACTAAATTATTTTTATTTTTATAAATTATTTATAATTTATTAATTATAATAATAATAAAAACTATTTTTTAAACAAAAATAATTATAATTTTAAAATAGTAATACTTATTATTATTAATATTTTCATAAACCATATAAATATTAATAATATGGTTGATCATATATCAACTATGATATTTAAATGTTGTTGATATACCCCAATAAATATATATATAACATATTATTAATATTAATATAACTTACTACTATTATTATTATTATTGGTTATTTTAAACATCTAGACATAATATATAGTGACATTTTGAATTAACTTAAATATCTCAGTTTACCAGTGTTGAAATTAATGAAAATTTCTAACCAAATTTTAATCACACAAAAAAAGAAAAGGAGGAAAAGGGCCAGCGGAATAAAGGGGCGTTGATGACCCCATATTTCGCAATCAATGATAACAAAATTCTTTGACATGCAAGATGATAGTTGGGCTGACCCGCAACCATGAACATAGCACTCTTATAAATGGAATGTAGTCATACTTGTGTCCCTTTAATATACTTGTTGACAAACTCTTACACTACATGCTATCAACATGTAAAATCATAAAAATAAACAAATCATAAAGTTTGTTTTTCTCTTTGAAGATTTAAGTGCAATAGAAAATCATTTTTAGTTGTTTAGGTTTTTTTAAGGATTTGATCCTATCGTATTTAAATTAATGGGCAAACTTCTACATGTCAATTTGTACCGTTATGATAAGAATTCTAGAAGCACGCCATGGCACAAAATTCCGTAGTTGTTATCACTGAACTTTCTGCAGCGTCGTGCCCTACTTTGTTATTATCGGTACACATACGAGAGATTTAAACAGAAACAAGCTAACCGTCTGCGAAAGTATTTAGCAAAACCCTTTTAGGTTTTGCACGTGGATCAATATCTAAGAGAGAATATTGCATAAACAATATCTTACTACACACCATTAAAAAGTATCTAAAAAAATAGAACAGACTACTGTATTGTTGTAGAGATCGCTGAATACAAGCTGTTTATTTGAAATATGGGAATGTATAGTCAGTTACTAAAAACGTTATGACGACCTTGCACAGATTGTTCGCAGAAGAGACAGGGTCGGCTCTCTGCACATATTAACTTCTGACAGATTAACTTTCTCGGATAGGCTTCAATTTCTGACAGTCTAATATACTCCGTTCATTCAAGTTTGTTTAGCAGCAACAAAATCACCATTACTTTACTTTACTGGTTAAGCAGCACAAGACAAGATGTTATGAAGGATTAATTTTACTGAGCAACATTACGTTATTAATCTTGTCGCACAAAGACTTTGTTTACGGCCTAATGTCATAGATAAATTTGGTGGAAGAATCTGGCACAAAAACTTAGGGTCCATTTAAGTTTCATTATCATCAAAGTTTTATACATAGTGGAACGATTCCTAAATGTGAATCTAGAACCTCAGTTTCATCCAATTCCAAATCAATGAAACTGCATCTTTTTCGTTTTGGCCGATTCCGGCTGGTCGGGGGTAATGTTACAGAGAAACATATTGATCTTTATGAAATCTATTGTTTGCCGAAAATATCGATACAATACTCACACGAACGCCTAAGATTACAAAACTTGCTTAAACGATAACTGCGAGAGCTTTGAGTTCAGACGCCCTCAGTATTTAGCCTCCATGCCCTTAAGCTGCCATCTAAACTTCCACTATACAATGTAAATAGTCGGGAATCACTATCAAGCCCCGCTTCATCTTCACAGTCATCATCTACACTGATACTACAACTGCTATTGTCTTGATGTGAAGAAAATGATGAGGAATTTGAGGAGTTTGTTGACAACGAGGAGGAATATGTCGTGCATTCAGGCGCGGCAACTGCCATGCATTTGACAGGACTGCTGTGACCTTCCAAAACGGCCAAGCAGATGTGATGAGTTTTGCTTATTGATACTAACTCCCTCTTCCAGATCCTAATAGTTTTGTCTGCGGATCCACTGCATAGCAATTTCCCAACGCTCGTCAAGCACAAAACCGAACGTTCATGACCCTTTAGGGTTCCTTTGTAAGATATAATTTCCAGAGACTTCTCATCTGATGTCCAGAAGTTGATCTCAGATGTTGAGGTCCCAGAGTATAAAACAGATTCATCCGAGCTTAGCGCTATAGCATTGACGGCGGACGCAGGAGTATCCTTCCCTTGCTTGAGTTGCATGACCAATTTATGATGGGTTCGGCCATTTTCCGTTACAGTCTCTCGCTTCCATGCTTTTACCGTTCCATCAGCGGAAGCTGTAAAGAGCATCTCATGCCCACCAACGGCAATGGCATTCACTGCATCGTCATGGGCTTTGAATGACTCCACGCACACGAAATCTTTTAATCTCCATACCTTGACGGTCTTATCCCACGAACCTGAGTACAGATAGTCCTCGTCCAGCCCTACTGCCAAGCAAGATATTGCATCGAAATGCTTAAACCATGGGCTGTTGTGATGCCGTCTAACCTCAACAATACTATCTGATCGGAAAAGATTCTTGAGACGGTCTCTCATGGCTGGCATTGTTGTCGATGATTTCAGAGACAAAGGAAACCTTCTCGGTCGGTGCCATACGCGAACCTTCTTATCCACGTGGCCGCTGTACACCTTATTTCCTGCTACCACAAAAGACTTTACGGATGCGTTTTCGCAACTGACAGTCTTTACATGAAGCAGGCCGCAATTTTCCATTTTGAGGATTCGTATATTGCCTTTCTCTGTACCAACATACACAACGTTGCGGCCGAAGGTTGCAACGGAGTTTATGGCGTCGCCACTTGCCGGTATTCCTGTGATGAAGTGGGACACATAATTACTGAAACAAGGCCATCTTTCTTCGTCGGATCCCTCCGAGAATATGGAAAGCGGTGAAACAGAATCTACCGATTTGCAGTCAAGCTGACATTCTATTGGATCCATAAATGAGCTGTAATTCTGTTGGACAGTCTTGATCGATTGCATATTGGCGAGGTTATGGAACTGCATTCAAAGCAATCTACATATAATGGTTATAGGTGCTTCGGGCTTCTGTTTATAAGCGTGAAATTAGGATAGGTTTGAAATAATGAATTAAATCGGAACGTTCATCTTCTTCAAAGGATAAGTACGGAAGCGTGGATTAAATCGGAACGTTCGCAGGTTTGAAATGGTAAGTGCAGTTGGATACTGCAATATGTACACGCTCACGAGGTAAAGGCGATAAGATCTGTTGGCAATGCCCGAGTGGAGAGAAAGATTAAAAAATTGCAACATTAAACATCTCCCAGATTTTAGTATGATCGAGTGGGCCTGTACTTGTTTTTTAAAATTAAACGCCGTGGATTGTTTCGTGGACTTTTTGATGTCCTGTCTTTTCTCCGTAATTTTGCGAATGTAAATGCAGGGAAAGAAGTTCCATCTGATTGAACATTTAAGGATATAATACGAGGATGCGATCTCGTGGAGAATCTATGTAGTTGATTGAGATCCCGTGGCTAGTTTAGAATCTTACCCATTTTGCAGAAACTGGTAACATACATACACCTGTAATGTTGTTTCTTATCTCGTATCTGTTTGGGCTCCACTATGAATGCGCACAATTTTATCTACCACAAATTCTAATTCAAACTTACCTACTTTGGATTCCATCCTCTACTTTTTTGGTTGAAAATTATATATAGCCGCATGATGATGTGAACAGTAAGTCGATAGATAAGAAGAATATATATCGAAACGTGGAACGGTTTCATATGTGACCGAAGAAATAAACAAATTTTTCTTCGGTGACTGTTGGCTTTGTTGATAAAATTCGGGACTTTGTTCATTTGGGTGAGGTATAGGCTAAAGAATATGGAACCAGTACTCACGAACCTCTCAACATTATTGGTTAGAAAACTATATTTTGCGTGTCATTCTCTCTTTTCTTTAGGAGGGTATTCTAGTTTGTTTTTTGTTTGTGTACTATACGAATCAATTACTTTGGTTAGAAAACTATTTACGTGTCTTTCTCTCTTTTCTTTATAAGTGTATTGTAGTTTGTTTTTTGTTTGTGCATTATATGAATCAATTCTTTTGTATATATTATATTGGCATAATTATATTAAATAGTAATAGTTGTTATATGTAAAGGTGGAAATGGTAGGTTTAATTGATATTAAAAAAATATATTAAATATATAATATATTGATATCTATAATTAGCAATTGTCTGAAGAGGTGCAAAGGAACGTTAATAGAGGAAAAAAAAAGAGCTTTCCACTTAACAATAGGTTTCTGGTAACACATATACTCTATGTCACATAGGTCACCTCTGAGTTATTTCTATGAGTGCACAAGGGTGAAATCCTACAAGTTGGATTTATTTCCTCTCATTCAACCCTATTCGAAAGCTCTTATGCAAAGAATTAACACTACAACCCATAATAAGAATAATTATTCTATTTCAACCAGCCACATTCCCCCCCCCCTCATCCTAAATAACACAAGGAATGTGATACCCGTATCTTCTAAACAGTTCCTCATGCTATCCCACTTGATCATGTTGTGAAGACACCTTGGCATTGTCGATCACCTTCACTTGAAAATCAAGAAAAACACATACATGAAAGAACAATTTATTTAGCTTACATGTTTCATTTTCAAATATGTTGTTCTAAATAGAATAAAACTATAAAGCTTGATTTATATTAGAAAGAAAAAATTGAAAGAAGAGTAAGGGCTTTCTATAACTTGCTTTGATAATATTCTTATCCAAAATGACATTGGCGAGATTTAACAAAATGTCCGTGGAATACTCTAGATGGCCTTGAATGCCTAGTATCTTACAACCCATAGAAAGCATTCCAATATTTGCCTTGATGGAAGATAACAATATCTAGTAAATGAAGAAGGTTAAACGTTTTAAGAATTTGATTTTTTTCTTCTTCTGAAATTGGGTCATGCAATATATACAATTTCCTTATTTCAAAATAATTCTAGACATATTTTAAGTTAAAATAACCAATACCTATTCATATATTTATATAGCTTTGGATTATTTCACAAAAAGTGAAAATCTAAGTAGGCATTTTCCATTGCCCACATTTATATTGTAGGCATCTCCATGAATCCTGAATACCTACACCTAACTCAACTCTGGATATTGCCCATAGGACAATAGAAGAAACTCTAAATGAAACTAAGGCATTACCCATTTTCATTTACAGTAGAGTTAAAATACAGGGGCATCAAATAGCTTAAAAATCCTTTGTATTTGTTTTTATAAACATGTAGGACCTACTTTGTCATGCATATGAGATTTTATCATTTGCCCAGGCATTACCCATTTTCATTTACAGTAGAGTTAAAATACAGGGGCATCAAATAGTTTAAAAATCCTTTGTATTTGTTTTTATAAACATGTAGGACCTACTCTGTCATGCATATGAGCTTTTATCATTTACCCAGGAATTACCCATTTTCATTTATAGTAGAGTTAAAATACAAGGGCATCGAATAGCTTAAAAATACTTTGTATTTGTTTTTATAAACATGTATGACCTACTCTGTCATGCATATGAGCTTTTACCATTTACCCCCTTCCCACTTCTTTGTTGGATTTTTTGTGGAGAGTGATTTGGAGAGTACCCTCCATTCTTAGAACTACTAAGAGCAAAATCTTATGAGACTATGTGATACTCAAAAATTCATGAAAGGGTAGCGAAGACCACTTGACGAGAATGTGTTATACTTGAAAATTCATGAGGCCAAAGAAGATCGCTCAACAAGAATGTGGGTGGCTAATTAGCATGAAATTAAGTTTTTTCCTAAGCTTCACAAGTTCAAAAAACAAAAATAAAACCTTTTCATGTACCCTAACATAAAAGCAGTAGTTAGGAAAGGTGGCTTCTCAACATTAGAGTAAAGGTGCTCCTAAAGGCTTTCATTGGGCATGAACTCATACACCAAGAGTATGTGATCATGGTATGCACATTACCCAATCAATGCAAGAAATTATGGTGAATGGAGACATCTTAGAACATCAACATGTTCAAACAAAGTAGCCTTAGCATGTGAAGTCTACAACTTGTAATAGAAGCCAAAAAATATGACAATTTTCATCACTCTTAGAGTAAAAAATACATGTGCAATCACCATTGTATCTAAATAAACAATGAACCATCTATAGTTTGGAAGTTTTAGAGGCTCATTGAGACTTGGGAATTAAGAGATAAACAAACAAACCTCAACAAATTTTTTTTGTTCTCTGTGTTTGCTTTCTTGGTTAAGCTACTTGATAGCAACCTTACTACCATCCTACAGGACTCCTTTATACACTGATCCAAATCATCCATTTCCAATAACATGGTTTGAGCCAAAATTACTCATTGTTGCTTGGAGCTTCTTGAATGTGAATACTTTTGATTATGTCTGAGATGACGATTTCATCATAGGAAGGACAAATTCGTTGCTTGGTTGGAGGGATTCTGCATAAAAAAAACATTATGCAATAAAATTAAAAATAGTATATCAAACAAGCACCATAAGGTCGGCTTAGACTCATGTGTTGTTTATCACATATGAGGGTATGTCTAAAGCCCAAATGGATCATTGAAATACACGGAAATGAGTCTTACAAACTCACAAAATTGTCCAAAATTAAATATATCACAAAACAATGCCCCTAGAACAAACCCCTCTAAACTTGGGTCTCATATGCAACTCCAAGTTGAGAAGATGGATATTGGAGGTTGCATACCTAGACTTCCAATATTTAATAAGTTGACCATTTTTAAGCTTCAAAGTTGGGCCTAATTTGTTATAAGGACTTTGACATAGCTTTGCAATCTTGAAGGTGCATACTAGACTCAAGTTTATATGGGTATGTTCTAGTGTATACATTCAATGCATAATTCTACCAATACAAAAAAAATTATCCTAGTTTATATGAATCTCTATTGATGTCCATATTGAATGCACCAGTACACAATAACACGAGAGTTGATGAGCTATGCTAGTGTCCATAATACATATTCAAGGAAGCCAATGCATCATTACTCACAAACACAAGATTTGATTCTAATATATTCAAAGCAACCAATGTAGCATTACATAAAAATATTTTATATGCAATGCACCATTATACACAAAGTCACGAAAGAAAGAATCGATAGATCACCCTACCCCACCCAAGTTGTAGAAAGCACCTCCCTTGTTTGTTTGAAGTCTTAAGAAAATGAACACATAGCATAAAATTCATGTAGAAATATGGAATCCCAAAGTCAAATAAAGTACATGGAACATATTTTCAGTGTCAAAACTCTTATTGACTTTGTTCCACACCAAAGTAGTTGAATGCTACCAACAACGCAACCATTGCAAGGGAAGGCCATGACAACATTAACAACCAAAACAATACTCTCCTACTTGTGTTCCCCATTCCCTCCTTCAACTTGACATGTGCTAATGATGTATTGTAGATAGCTTGCTTGCTCTTTGGAAAAAAATTGCAATACTGGCTCATTCCAAAAATAATCACACACAACACCACCAACGAAAACGCAAGAGTTTACACCAATGTACAAGAATTGTCAATTTGGAAATATATTATTCAAATATGGGTTCCTCTATCTATTTTTGCAACAATTCACATATGCTAAAAATACAAATAACAAAATGAATTATGAACAGACGATTAGGCTACATCATCATGAAATTGTGTTACAAGCTTAGTCTATTGAACACACCAAATTATAGTGATCACTTTTGCATTATAAATACTACCCGAAGTCATTAAAATGGATGCATTGTTTCCTAGTAAGTTGTATATCTTAGACAATGAAAATAAACTATACTGATCAATTCCTCCACTATCCATGCTCGAATGTTTGAACCACACTACTACAACAGTTGTTTGATACATATTCCTCTCCCCATTCCACAAAATGCCTACTTTTGGGGATGCCATGACCCTAAAGCTTGTGGTTTTTTCAAGGCCAAGGGTATCATGGATCAAAGAGGGTATAAATAATATGCAAGTGGGAGAAACATATATCTAAGTAGGAATGAGCAATCGATACGCACACCCGAGCCACAAAGTTGAAAAAAATTAGGTAAATTTCACCCCTATCAAAAAATTCAAAAGAAGAACGAAATCCTTGGTGCTTTGAGTAAGTTTTATGATTCATTAGAGTGGAAGCTTTGAGTGATGAACTAATGCTATAAATTGAAAAATTTAGATTCACATAATGAGTTACCAACTAAGGCTTGAAGTTATTTTTGAAACACACAATTGCCAAACCTTCACCCGCAATATGAACCCTGCTCTAATTCCGGTATATGCCATTCATTACTCATTTTTTTGTCCATGATATCTATTTGCATGATATTGTTTTGCATATTTTTCTATAATTGTTTGTAGGGTACCATATTTCTGAGCTTCTTAAGGCCTAAAACTAGCATGCACTTCTATTTTATCAGTTTGATAGACCACTGTGAGAAGTATTATGTTTAAAATAGAATTTTTAAATTTTAATCTAATTGCTAGCCTATGGATAGAAAAAGGTTAGTAGGGTTTGAGTTAGGGTTTTTTAGTGGTAGAGAGGTGGCAAGAGTGGGAAGGGTCCTTATGGACCCTGAAGGGAAAATATTGAAATCCTATGCCTGGTGGATAGGTAAGAAAGCTAATAACCAAGCAGAATGGATGGCACTTTTGAAAGGAATTGACATGGCAATCAACATCAACCTAAGTGATTTCCTAGTCCTCAGAGAATCCAGAATATTTATTCAAAAAATGAGGAAGATTCCTAAAGAGGACCCTACAATGTATAACAGAATCCAAAAGCGCATTGTAAACCTCATGTGCAGCAAGCAGGTTGTTTTCTTCCTCATAAGGTGGGAAAATAATGAGGATGCTGACCGAATGGCCAACATTGGAGCATGTCTAGATCAAGGAATGATAATGGTTGATGATTGTCCTCCGGAACGATGTTGGATCCCATGATTACACACTTCTTCATAGAGTGGGGGAGCTCTAAGGATTCTCTCAAGTCATATAGCATTAGGGGGAGGCAAATTCCCCAAGCGAACCCTCGCCCACACCCAAATAACTTAAAGATGGGAGCTTGAAAGACGTACGAGCCAGCTGAGATCTCGTCTAGTGCAGTGACCGTGTAGCAAGGAGTTAATATGGATAGGGGTATCGGCAGTAGGATCATTGATCATTGCTCACAAGTTGGAGGAGCCAGTATTTTCAAAATTAAAACCCATCCCCTTCACACAAGTGAAGTAGGGATTAAGGAAAGTTTATGTTAGATGGATTGTAGTATAGAAGCCATTCAGGTGGTGGAGGAGTTATTCCATGAGTTGAATCGAAGGTTATATGTCTCCTTGTTGCGACAGGAATTAAGTTGCTTCTGGTCCTTGAGTGCCGAGGTTCATATTTTTTGCAAGAGTGTGTTGCAGCAACCAGCATCATGCCGATGGCTTCCTCGAGGGAAATATTTGCCAATTTCAGAGGAAACCTGGAATACTTTAAAAAAATGATTAGGGTGGTTCAGGAGGGAATGGGATCCCTCTTACAGAGGATAAAAGAACTAATGGAGGAAGCAAATTATAATAGGCACAAATTGGCTTTCATTTGGTAAAGGATTGGCGACATTGATGGAAATATATGAGAGCATATGACGACTACAAAGGAGTTCAGAAAGGACGTGTAACCCATCATGAAGCTACTACAAGGGAGCCATTGCCAAAACTCACTTTCAAAAGGAGTGCGTCCCTTCGACGCTAGCTCGATCAACCAATCGTTCCTCGGTTGTTTGGACAAGCTTGAATGTTTCAAAGTCTGATTCGTTTTTGCCTTGGTTATTAAATTATTTTTTGTACTCTAATATGTAAACAATATATAAGAGTCTATAGCAATCATAGGATGGATTTTAGTGTAAGAACAACAAGAAAATTTCTACAAAATATGCAAACAATTAGTAGTTCTATATGGGAACTCTTGGAAAAATTTTGCACTCTGTTACTTCTTTTCTTTTTGGATGATTATCTCTATAAAGGATTGTTGTGCTCAACATTTTAATACAATTTTTTTCTAGTTTCCATTTAAAAAAAATGTTTTTAGTTGTGGGGTTTGATGGGGTCTTCTATTAGTGGTTGGGGTTTGTTTTTCCCCTTTTCTTAGGATACCTTCAATGTCCTTTATTCATCTGAAATAAAGTATAATTCTCACTCTTCTAAAATTTCTCTATTTCTTTTCAAAAGGACAACCATGCTTTAAAAAATGAATAAATGAAAATGATTTATATTAGAATAATTTTTTTGTAATGGAATATTTTGAGTTTGATGTATAAAGTTTTTCTTTATATTTTTCCAATTAATTTTTATATGGCTTATTTTAATTGAAATTTATTGAATTAAATTATAATTAACTTGCATTGAAATGTAAAGAAGTATATTAAAAAATAATTCCATAAAAAACTTAATTTTTTCTATAATACAACTTATAAAATTTTGTATATTTCAAAATTAAAATGAAAAATAATCAAATATATTTCAAATTAAATAGAATGGATTCCAAAATATACTAAATAAAATATTAAATTATACTAAGAGTTTAAAAAGAAAAAATAAGCTAATGTAAACTCACTCACAAAGAATGCCTAAAACATTAAATATCGCAACTTAATTTTTTTGCAAATATTCATATATCATAAATATTCATACATCATAAAGTCAATTTTATAATATGTCCATTCTCACCTAACAACAAATGACATACAACCAACAAATAAAGGAGAAAATATTATTTTTACCCATAAATATATACATCAAGGAGTGATTTTTATTTTTTTTTTTTTACATGAGTGTTCTTTTAATAGATACAAAAACTAGTAACAAAAAACTAGAGACATGTAGTCCCCTTCCAAAACAAGCTGCTCATAGAACCAGAAAAAACAAGCTGCTCATCTATCCATTCTTCCCACTGAAAGAGTGAATTTATAATAAAGCCCAGCCTTATCATCTTATCAACTTCATTTAAAAAAGAAAATTAATACAATCATGAGATTATAATGATAATGAACTTTTAAATTTTATGATTTTTAAATTTTTTAAAGAAATTGAAAATAAAATGTATAATTTTTATTCAATATATATAGTAACTAAGTTTAACAATTTAAAAATATATAACACAATTAATATAAAAATCATATTTTTCTAATTAATATTAAATAATAATGTTTTCTATAAATATGTTTAACAAGGTTATCCATTCTCTAGCCAAGTAAGCTCTACTTCATTAGTAAAATTAGATTGTGTCAATAAGTATAGAAGGTTAAATTGATCAAACAACAACCAATTAGGATCAAAATGGTGCTTAAAGTGGAATCTATATTGAAGATGGCTTTGGTTGCAAGTTTATGGGAAGTAGATGACATAAGAATCTTTGAAATTTTTGTTGGAGACTACTTGGAAGCATTTGTTATGTTATTTACCCTTGTTTCACCTATTGTTTAGACTCTTTAGAGGTTAGTTGTGCTAAAAAATGAGAAGAAAACAAGATGCACAAACGGTTCTCTCATGTACACTCGTGGGTCCTTCTACGGGGCTATCCTCTAGAATTATGGTGCAAATCATCTACTGTGTGTAGTTGTAAACTCTATTAGAAAGTTTGTAGCATTGAAAGGAGATTTTTGGCTTAACCTTTGACAAAAAAAAAATGAAAAATATTTTAATTGAAATCAAATTGAATAATATTTTTTTAAGAAATTTAATTAATATAAAAACACATTTTATATAAAAAATATTTAATTAACATAAAAATTATATTTTTATTGAATAATATTTTTTTAAAACTAAATATATAATAAAATGATTCCAAAACTTAAATATCAAATTCAAAAATTCACATATTTAACTATCCAAAAAAATAATAAGCATTTAAAAAAACAAGTGTGAAAATAATTTGGTTAAAAATTACTTAACAAAAAGTCTCACAATAAAACCCACCAGTCAAACCTAATAAGCATTTAAAAAAACAAGTGTGAAAATAATTTGGTTAAAAATTACTTAACAAAAAAGTCTCACGATAAAACCCACCAGTCAAACCTAAATAATACAACTTTATTCTTAAACCACTTCTTAAACCTAAATGATTTACTCTTAAAATGATTTTATACTTTCATCTTAAAGATGCTTGCATTTGTAATCCGCTCAGGGTGAGATAGATCGTTTGTCTACGTGGAAAATTTTATTCAACATTATGGCACATTGATGCAGTCTTTTCTTACTATTTTCTTCTCGTTGCTTATGACTATTCTGGCCCTGCCAATGTATTAATCATTTAATGGGTCGAGCTTTTATTGGGTTTCATTAAATAAAATGGCTGGATATTCAAGTGGAGTTGTAAAAGGGCAACATAAAAGGTTTGGTCGGTAGCGTCGTTGGTCAAAGTCAAACTCCCATCATTGAGATGGAGAATATAGATAAAGACAAAACAAAAGTCGATTTTTTCATCGATCAGGTAGCAAAGGCCGAGATTTCTAGTCCAGTGGTCAAGAAAACAATAAAATTAACCTGCAGAAATCTTATAGTTCTCCCATAGACGATACAACTATACAGCTGCACGGCGGAAGGACAACGTGACATATTTTTGCAGGGCGGAAGAACAACCTAACAGAAACGCCTTTGACGTAAATATAATGATATAATAAGTAATAATTTTAAATCTAATTATGTGTTTATTAATATTAATATTTTGTTGATTAAATAATTTAATATTATTAAAAATTTAAATATAAAAATGTTAATCACTGCAAGTACTAACTATTATTTATTGTTGCTTGATTATTTTTTAGGAGATATATATATTGGTTGACCATGGTTGATTAGGGTTGACCATGTATATGTTTGGGTAAGTTTTGATCATGGTTACTAATGTGGTAACCCATGTTTGGCCATGTTTGATCGTGGTTAATAATGTAGTAAACTGTGTTTGATTATGGTTAAGCATGGTTTACTATGGTTGACTGAGGTTGGCCATGTTGACTATAGTTTACCATATTTGAGTTTAGTTTATCATTGTTAAATAGGGTTGAATATGGTTAACTACATTTCACCCATTATGAATACATTAAAAACATAAATTTGTAGTAACTCAAACATTTATATAATTAATTTTAAAGAAATAATATTTAGATTTAAATATACTCACCTTCAAATAGGATAAACAAGTGTGGAATTTTCATTAGTTCTTTTGTTTATGGTTTCTGTCCTAAAGGTTTGAAAATTAACCCATGGTATTGAAAGTCTCCATATGTGTGTTTGTGTGTGTGTGTGTGTGAGAGAGAGAGAGAGAGAGAGAGAGATGTGTAATACCCCGTGTGTTAAGCCCCTAGACATATGTTGTGGTTATTAATTGTGTTGTGGTGTGGCACTAGGTGCCTAAACTATGGACTATGGATATTATTATTATTATTATTTTTAATTAAATAAATAGCTCAACTTGAACAACTAGTGTGGTTGTGGGGCCATGGATTCCACATGTGAGGGGGTTGGGGACTAGGAGTTGTGGCTCTCCCTAAAAACACTCTTTGTTTCCAATTTTTTGTTATTTTATCATATTATTGAGCCTAATTAATGATTTAGTGGACCTTCCTTAGTGCTTGGATGGATTCCACTTGTTAAATGTGCCCTTTTGGTGGTTTTGTAACTCCTTTTTGGAGGTTACACTTGGTTTTGTAACCCCCACTTGCACAAGTCCACCCTCATTGGTTATATTTAGCCTTGACACCTCAAAAGTTGTGTAACTCCCCTCATGTTTTGTGACTCTCACTAATTCTAGTTGGCCTCCTTGGGTTAGAGCTAACCTCTTGTGGTTTGGGTAACCTCCACAGTGAGTTGGAGTTAGACTCTTGGAGTGGATTCAAATTGCTCTATATGAATTCGAATGGGCTTTCTCACATGCTCTATCTTGGCTATTGGACTGAGGGTGCATACTCTCATGGAGGAGAAGAATTGTATGGTTAAAGATTGAAGTCTTGGGTGAGGGTGGTGATATCCGAAGGGCCGTGGTGAACATAGATAGTCACAACTCACCAGGAAATGAATATTGAAGGCCTTGTAATGGGGGTTGAAGATTGACTGTGGAGAACAAAACATGAGTCCTTGTCCCATTGTTTGTCCTTGTCTGGATATCTACACATGAAGCCCGATGGTGGATGGTGATGTCATGAGGGACCATGTGGTGAAGGGAATCCCATTGCAACATGTAGTGTATATAGAAGGGAAAGTTTAGATGGAGAAAAGTGTAGTTGTGGTTTCTGACAGTGTGGAAAGGGATAAACCATATGGTTTGGTTCAACCATTTCTGGTCATTTTTTGTTTGTGCGACCCTTTCCATTGCGTCCAAAGCGATGTTTCCAGTAAGGAGAACCTTTTATTTCACTAAAAATGGTTTCATTATGACTAATATCTAGTCACTTTTCTTTGGAAGAGTTCTTGAGAAGGGCATAGCCACAACCATTTCTTCTGATTCAGATATTTCTGACCATTTATGGGTTGTGAGACCTATTACATTGCATTTGGAGTGAATTTTACAGAAATGAATGCTTTTTGTTTCATTGAAAAAGCTTTCTGTATGGTTGAGATACAATTATTTTGTGTGCTAGTGTTTCTAGTATTGAGATGAGCGCACCATACCTGTTGGTTTGAGAGTAGCTCTCCTGTGGATCTATGGCTTCAATTTGGGGATGACCTATTCAAGTATGGATTGAATTGACTGTGTCTATGGCTAGGTGGAAAGTTGTCTGGTTGAAGCTAGTTGCCCCTCAATTAGATAAGTATTTTATTATATATGTATTTACTGCATCCTTGGAATTATATGTGCTCATTGATATGATTTTCTTATGATCTATATGGATGTAGGTGACATCATTGAGATATGATTTTATATGGTTGTAGATGATATTTTTCGTAATTGAATTTGTTCATGTTGATATGGCTATGGTTGGTAGTCTGTGGTGATTATTTTATTATGTGCTTATTTACAGTATTCTGGTATACATAAGCTCATTGAATCGTGTTTTTGCTTATGGTTTGTATAGTTGTAGGTGACAACTATGCGATCTTATGTTATTATCATATTTATGGTTGTAGATGGAAACCCTCACATTTGGTTTTTATTGAAGTTAATATGGATGTAGGTGGCAGTTAGTAGATCTAGTTTCTAGATTTTGTCAATATGGTTAAATACAGAAGCCTGTGGATATTGTATTTATATTGCTAGAGTTAGCTTGCAAATATGATTTTATTAATGGTTATATGGATAGAAAATATTTGATTGATTGATGTTAGATTACATGTTAAAATATACTTTAGATCCGTTTACAATCATGTTTTCATTTGCCTTGATTCAACCTTCCTTTCGGTTTACATCTGTCCATGACCTTGGTTTCAGGTATGTTACAAGATGAAAATGATATTTACTCTTTGGAACATGTGTCAAATATTTATTTTTTCTCTGGCTCATGGTCCTGTAAATCAACCCATTGTATTGATTAATGTATTGTTATCTTTAGAGAGTCCATTTTGGAAGATACCGTACCCCTTCTCTAGTATAACATGTCATGAATTTTAATTTTTTCTTCTCTCTCTCTCTTCCTTCCCCTCTCTCTCCTATATGTCCCCCACTCTCTCTCTACCCTCCTCTCTCTCTCTCTCTCTCTCTCTCTCTCTCTCTCTCTTCCTTTCCCTTTCTCTCCTATATGTCCCCCACTCTCTCTCTACCCTCCTCTCTCTCTCCCTCTCTCTCTCTCTGTCTCTCCTCTTTACCTTCAATACTCTCCCTCCCTCCCTCCTCCCATTCCTTCCCTTCTCCACTCTCACTTCCCCCCACTATCCTTCTCACTCTCTCACTCACCCTCCCTTTAGCACCATCCCTCTTTTTTATCATCCCCCTCCCTCTCTCTCCATACCCCTTCACTCCCTCTCTCTCCCTTTATGTCTATCTCTCTATGTCCCTCTCTTTCACCCACTCCATCTCTCTCTCTCTCTCTCTCTCTCTCTCTCTCTCACTATATCTCTTCCCCCGTCTCTCTTTATCTCTCCTTGTGTGCGTGTGTGTATCCTCCTCTTCCTTGTATTTATCTCTCTCCCCCTCACTCACTCTCCCACCCTCCCCCACACTATCTCTCTTCCTCTCTCTACATATTCCTCGCTCCCCCCCCTCTCTCTCCCTCCCCCACCTTCTATCCCTCTACCTCGCTCTCTCCCTTTATATCTCTCCCTCCTCCCCCCCACCCCCCCCTCTCTCTCTTTCTCTCTCTCTACTCTCCCCTCTCTCTCTTCATCCACCACCTTCTCTCCCTACATGTCTCTTTCCCTCTCTCTATCCTCATCTCTCACTCAATCCCTCTACCTCCCTCTCTCCATTTATATCTCTCCCACCCTCTCCCTCTCATCCTTAATTCCTCCCTAACTATATATTTCCCTCACTCTCTCCCCATATCTCTCTCACCCTCCCCCTCCCTTTATTTCCCTTCCCACCTCCCACCTCTCTCTCCCATTCTCTTCCTCTCTCATAGACATCCTCCCTTACTCCTTCCCTCCCTTCCCCTCCTTACTCACTCTCCCTCTCATACTCCCTCCCTACACCCACCCCTCTCTCCCTACCTACCTCACTTTCCCTCTCTCCTTCCCCAATCCCTTCCACAATCTCCCTCCCTCCTTTCTCTCAATCACCTTCTTTCTCACCTTCCCTTCCTCTCTCCTCCTTCTAGCACCATCCCTCTTTCTATGTCACTCCCCTCTTACTCTCTCTCCCTCTCACTATTTTTCCTCCACATCCTCTCTCTCTCTCCACATATTTATGTCTCTCCCTCCTCATTATCTCCCACCTTCTACCTCTCCCTCTCCCTCCATATATCCATTGCCTCCTCTCTCTCCCACTATCCCCTTCCCTTCCCTCCCTCTCTCTCCATTTCCCTCTCTCTCTATGTCCCTCTCTTTCTATCCCTCCCCCCCCTCTCTCTCTCTCCCCACCACCACCCCCTATCTCTCTCCATCACCCCACTGCCCCCTCTCTCTTATCATTGTTTCCTCCCTCCATCTCATATTCTCTCTCTCACCCTCCCTCTCCATACATCCCCTATGTGTAGCCATTGAGCGCCCAAAACCACATCACATCCGCCTAAGGTCAAGGCAAACATGTCAGAGCGCAAGGTATAATCTCCCATAGATATACGCACATTTCGACACTTCCCTTTGCAAGGTAAGGTGCCCCCATTGGAAACCATGAATTCAAAGTTGGAGCAAGGATGGATAAAACAATCAGCTTGTTTGGCGATCTGAGGGTCAATGAAATTATGAGTGCTACCAGAATCAATGAGTATTGTAAGAGGAAGCTTCTTGAAGTAACCCCTGACCCGCATTGTTTGGGGGGTGGTGATTCCAGCTAAAGCATGGAGAGATATTTCTGGCTGGTCATCCTGAGACGGAGGGTTAATAGGCGGTTCCTGAATGTCGACCGGAGCATCCAGTGTTTCTGGATCTTCGTCACCAATTTTAGAGGCAGGCGGAGAATCCACATCCAAGAGATAGAGCTTTTGCTGAACACATCTATGTCCCCAGGTGAATTTCTCATCACAATTATAGCGAAGCCCCTTTTCTCTGCTTGCTTGCATCTCTGTTTCAGACAAACGCTTGATAGGAGTTGGTCGAGGAGCCTGCGGTATAGGTGGTCGTTGAGAACCCATATTTTGGAAGGGAACAAAAGCGGGCTTGGAGCGTTGTTGGGCTGCAATCTTGTCTTCTTCCAACTTAGCCAACCCTAGGGCTTCCATCATTGTGTTGGGACAGAACATTTTGACCTCAGAGCGGATGGCATCCTTTAGACCACTGATAAAACAACTCCGGTAAAAGTCATCAGACAATCCTTCGGTGTGGTTGGCTAGATTCTCAAATTCGGTTTGATACTCTCTCACAGTGCCAATTTGGCGAAGTTTAGTGAGGGCTCCTATGAAGTCATCAAAAGCACTAGGACCAAATCATTGCAAAATGAGCTGGAAAAACTCTGGCCATTTGGGCTCTAGATGAGCCTTGATATACCAACGATACCATTGAAGAGCGTCCTATTCCAAATGAAAGGATGCCAACGGAACTTTGTTGACATCAAAAGTGTTATGCAGACTAAAATACTGTTCTGCACGATAGGTCCATCCAATTGGATCGGTACCATTGAAACGAGGAAAATCAAGCTTTGGACCACAGAAATTGCTGGAAGAAGAGAACCCATTGTCTGATGAAGACTCAGACTGCCATTTGTTGTTCATAGTTGAATGTTCAAGATGGAGGCCGAGAAATTTTTCATCCAAATCCTAGAGTTTGGCTTGGATGGCTGCAAGTGCGTCCTCCATGGTTTTTGCTCCTGCACGGGTGACAACCATAACCATGAGTTTTTTTTTTCTTTTTTGGTTGATTGGGTAGGAAAACAAAAATAGAAACTACTTCAGTAAAGGAAAATCTAGACTTGGGAAAAAATCTGAAGGGTAATTGGGGTTTGACTAGGTTTTGGACACTGTTGAATAGACAGGGAAGCAAAAATGAGGATTTCAGAAGCGGGGTGAAAGAATGGGAAAATTTGGCAGAGGGGAACAAAGAAGCAGAATTCAGAAAGGAACTCTGTGGTAAATTTTGAAGGTGATTGGGTGAAATCTAAGGAAGTTATGGCAAACCCTAAAAATAGACAAATGTGGGATTTCGGGCTTTGGGAAGGGGAATTGGGGATAGGGTCCTCAGGAATGAAATATGCAGAATGGGATGACAGGGGTTCCCCAAAAATTTCAAGGGAAACAGAGTGAAAACAAGGGAGATATGGAGAAAAAACTGGATTTTATACTCCATATACTCCATATATATATATATATATATATATATATTTATTTATTATTATTATTATTTTTTTTCAGAATGGAGCGGCTACGGCTCGGAAGGGATCTGAAACGGCTCCGAATGGATTGAAAATGGCTAGATCTGGAACGACTTGCAAAATGGATCTGAACGGTGCAGCAACAATCAACAACAGTTTAGCTGAAAATAGATATGGACCCTAGGTATGTGCGGCTTCCTAACAGTTCAAGGGTTTCACTCGGCCACCAATGCTGTCTGACGGCTTGCGTATTGGGGCAGTACCCCTCACTCCATGGCTCAGGTAAAACTGATAACCACTTTGCCACAAACGACAACTCTTGGTTTACCTCACGGGTGGGAACTAGTCAATCAGGTAGGGGTCGTTGCCCTTTTCGCTGGCAGGTCCTCTCAATGGGCCAGCTACTTCGGGGTTCCTGTGGTACTCCTCACAATGAGTTTTAGGGCTTATGCCCAAGTACTTCCCATAGTTAAGCGGATAGGGATTATTCCCAAATCCGAACCTGCAACAGATGCGAAAAAATTTTTGGCAGAAATTTCACCCAGCGAGCCCAAGAAAGTGCTCTGATACCAGATGTGATGCACCTGCAACAATTAATTAATAAAAATATGCGAAATAGCAGAAATGACGGAACTCAGAATCACTTTTATATTGATCACAGGCCACTTCGAGGGGGCAACCTCCTATGAGCAAGCTCAATACAAATAACTTCACAGTGCCTTCATAGGTCTCAACACACACTTATATACTAAGTCTAGGTGCCAATACTATGGGTCAAAACCATGGGCCACTACAAACTATGGATCAACAATACTACGGGTGACTTACAAAGCATATGCGCCAACAACAATAACATAAACTATTGATCAACAAATACTACGGGACGACTTACAAAGCATATGCGTCCAACAACAATATACTAACAAAGTAAAGACATGGGTTCCTAACACTGCTACGATTAATACTATTGAAGAGATGTCTCTCCATTCCAATTCTTTCTCCTCTATGTCTTCTATTACGAATGTTGAAGATGGGTTGTTGGTTGGTGGTCATAACAAGCCTCCTCTAGAAGAGGTTTTTTCTTCACATGAGAGTATTAGTTCGAAATATGGTCAAGGAGAAGTTTTGAAGTCAAGTGAAGATATCTCATTGCTTCACACTCTTTTACTTCCTATGTATTCCTACACCATGACTAGTAGAATTCCTTCAAGTTCACTTGAAGATGGAGAAGCTTTTGCCATCACAATGGTGCACTTGGGACTCACGTTCCTCCTTCTTGGAGTTGATTACAACTCTCATGATTCTAAGTTGATGCTTAAAGAGACTTATGATTCGCTTGGGATCACTTTCACCACTGTTGGTTTGCATTCTCAACCATCTCAAGTCTCTTTTGGACCTGACACCCTGGTTGGTTTGAAGTTCAAGTATGAAGAGAACCTACATTCACTCTACTATCAGTATGTTTCAATTGTTCTACATGGATTCAATTTCCATCATATAGTTGTACATGTTTTTGATCTACTTGAGCACATTCCACTTCTTCCCAAGAAGAAGATTCCTCCAGACATATTCATTTAGTTTGGAGAGTATTCAGTTTTTGGTTTCTCTTTCATGTCCATTTTTAGGGAGGATTTTCACCAAGTGGTTTGCCTCTTTCCTCATTTTAGATGGATTAATAATGTAAAGGGTGACCATAAGCCTTTGTTGTTTGGGCCCTATTTCTCATGCTCACTACCATTTTGGATTAAGGGGAGGTGTTAGAACAATTTACCCATCTAGACCTTCGGATATGCACTATTTTACTTCCTATGTGGTTTAGACCTTGGTTGTTAGCCTCCTATAGCATAGTTTGTCCACATCTTGGTGGTTAAACCACTCATGCACCCTCTTTCCCTGTTTTAGGGAGTCAATGCACCCCCTTGATGCTTAATGATGGTAAGGGGCACTCTTTCCTTGATTTAGGGGATAAGGATGGACCAAGGGAATTAATGGCCACCTCCATGCACCCATTACTTCCTAATTTCACTCCTAGATATATTCCATGCCACTATTTGGTCCACTCATTATCTGCCACATATTGCTTAGCCCATTCGTGACCATTAGTTAGGAGTTGGGGTGACACTTGTCATATTTTGGGGCAAGTGGGAACATTAGTCCAATCTAAGCCTTCCATTTGTGAGCTACTCGAATCACCTCTAAGCCTCTCGATTTTGTCTCTTGAGAGCATCTATATATTGTACACAGGTTGTTGAATTATAACGCAATGGAAGATAAGTACACTTGAGTGTTTTTCTCTTATGTTCTGCTTAATATTTTCTTCATATTTCTTCTATTTTCCTGTCTATGTGTAGCAAATTCTAAGTGAAGCTTGCTCTAGTAATCTAGATCCTCCTATGGCACATTATGGAATTTGACAATTATGTTTGTTTCCTAAAGATAAATACTTCATTGCTGTAGTCCTATTTTGTAGTAAGAGAACTGCATATTGATGTAAGTGTCAAGCATCGTCATTCTTGTTCCAAAGTACAAAGGTGATGGAAGGGAAGAATGAGGCTTTTTGAAGAATTTTGCTATGTAGATCAGGAGCAAGAAGTGCATTGTGGAGTGTAAGAATCTTCCTAAAGATGGTAAAGGCATTTGATTGTAGGTTAAAAAACATTATTGAAGTAAATTGGGCAATATTTGAAATGCTTGCAATATTTGTAATCCATGTATGTTGCATGTAAAGTCCCCAAGAAGGGAAATTGTACAAGTGATGACCTCTTATAATATCACTTTTTATGCAACATAATTTTATGCCTTTGTTGATAATGTGAGAAAGAAAGAGAATGTAGATAGAGAGAGATCTAGGTTTCCATTATGATGGACTAAGACTTTTGGTGGACCAAAATTTTCGTTTGTGGGGAGGTTTGATCGAGGAGTATCTCCTTAGTCGACAAATGCAAAATATATTCATTCATGTCAAAGCTATCCGCACAACAAAGATCTCATAGGGAGCTTTCTGACACAACTTGAACGAGGTGAATGGACTTCATATGCAGAACATATGGCTTGTTGAAGTTACAAACAAGAAAAAGGATAAAATCAAATTAAATGACTAATATTTGAGAACTATATGCTTTGATATTTTTCCTCTCAAAATGTAATGGGAAACTAATATGTTTTATTCTAGTTTTCGAGTCTCATGGGAGAGTTGAGATATCCATGGAGAGTTGAGATCTTCATGGGGATGTTGATGTTTTCTCTCATCATATTCCTTGAGTTGTGCCTAGATCCTAAATTATGGGATCTTGAGAGATCTTTTCTCCTTGATATGTTGAAGTAGTTCTCAACCATATAAATCTATATAAATCTCTCATTTGGAGAAGGAAGTAGGCTTGGGATTGTAGGAATCTCTTGAGATAACTTTTGTAAGCCCCATATTGGGGAAATGAGCTCATTACTAGGAGAATGAGCCACTTGAAATGGGAGTGCATTATTTCCCTTTGTAAATGAGAGATGTCAAGCTGTAGGATTGCTTGAGAATGCATTATTGTCATTTTGTAAAGGAGAGACAACAAGTAGTAGGCTTGCTTGAAAATGCATTATTTCCCTTTATAAAGGAGAGATAGCAAGTTGTAGGATTGCTTGAGAATGCATATTTTCCCTTTTGTAAAGCAAAGAATCAACCCTATTTGGGAGAAGAGATACAAACGGTTCGACATTTGCATGATCCCATAGACAGAGCAAGAGTTTGGTGAACTCCATTATCAATTTGGTTTGCGTATTATTTTATGTACTTCATTGTTTAATTTCATTTGTTACCGCTGTGTATTTTTATTATTATGCGAAATTTATTTATGAATAATGTAAATTTGAGAAAATGTTGATGCATCCGGTATTGGAGAAAAACTGATTCAGTTTTATCATGCCCAATTTCAGATCAGGTTTGGTATCAGAGCCTCAAGATAAGAGGCTAAATGTAGCCACCAGAGCTATATTGTCAAGTGATCTATTTTCCATGAATATTGGCATGAATCGTACAACTTCATCCATGTTTTGAATAGCAACACATTCCTGTTATATTCTGCAATTGATGCATATTTTGAAGAAGGATGCTACAACTTGCTTGAGTCCATGGTTGCAATCCATCAACCAATAGTCGTGCTCTTAATCACAAAAATAAATTGCACATTCAATAGATAGTCACTACCATTTATCAAGTTGTTTGTAAAGAGAGCCACCAGCTCTCAAATTAAGGTATCTGTCGTTTCACAGAGTGTGGAGAAGAGCCAAGAAAGTCCAGATTGCAGAAAGAGATTTACAAGACACAGAAATTGGTTCGGAACTTTTTTGTAAAGGATCCCATATATATTTCTTAATGATTTGATTTGTGTGCTAGAACGAGGTTGTGTGTGAGTTTTTGTTGTCCAATCAGATGGTTGCTTGTTGTCGGCATCTTGCTTTCATTCATTCGATTGGGAACCTCTCCAAATCAAGAGACTCGACCCACAATATTAAATCTATTGGCACATTGAACCTGTTGTGTGATTATAATTGTGAGATAATTGGAGGAAACCTTCGACAATGCCATCAATACATATTGTGGCATGTAGGAAGGGGTCAACTGCAGATTGATATGCATGAAGAATATTGTTATTCTAAAGTGCACGATTGAAGCTTGCAGTTTGAAGTTCAATGCCTCCCAAATAAAACTAAGTTAAATGGAATTTCCCACATGCATAGATGGAGTGCGAGGAGGGCCCCATGCGGCTGCTATGAGATCTTACCAATCGCTAACTATTCTGCACAAATTCTAGAAGCTAGAGCCTGAGATATTCTCCCACTGAATCAAATTTTACGCTACGGATTATCTATGATCCATCTCACAAGCAACGTGACCCTTATTGGATCTACGCACTAGTGACTCGTTCCTTGAAACAAACTATGGACAAAAACGTGGAGACCTATGATCTGCGTTTCCTAGTAACCAGTGAACAATGTCAATCACTCTAGCATCTACGTGGTCAAGCATGCATGGATGACTATGCATAGCTTATGAGTGAAAGGTATTATCATAATGACACATACATGCATAATGTGGCACATTCTATTCTTTCATATCACTGAGTAGTTTCAAATGGTATACAAGTGCATGGATTAAATGGCTTGAAATGGGTCATATAGGGAGTGACACTTTAAAAGTAAATAGAGTGTTAATTGTGGCTATATACAACAATGGAATTTGATGAAGGGTTGTTTGGATATTACACAGAGCTTCCACATTTTGTTGTAGGAGTCGATCAGCATCGTTTAATCAAATCCAAAGATCATAGCTTGGAAAAGGATGCGTAGGCCTAGGTCAAACCCATGACCCATATTCTAATAATCAAAGGCCCTTGATAATGCACTATGGTCTTATATGTTGTATGGTAACATACCTGAATTCCTCCTTTTGTTATGGAATTTTTTAATGTTGCAAATTTTAATGTAGAGGATTGTTTTCCACTCTTGGAATGATGAGAGTGAGATGATTCCTTTTAGAGAATCCTAAGTCTCATTGGCAGCTTTCAAGGCTATTTTGTAAATATGCTCGAGAGTATTTTTATAAGCTCTTGAATAAAGCAAGTAAAATCCTGCTTATTATGCCCTTCATGTGAAGGAGAGAGTGACTCTTTAGAGGTTGAAAGTGAGAAGCAATATGTTTGTTGCCTAAAGATAAAACCTGCATTATTGTAGTCCTATTTTGCAGCTAGAGAATTGCATATTGATGTAAGTATCAAGCATGGTCATTCTTCTTCCGAAGTACAAAGGTGAAGGAAGGGAAGAGTGAGGAATTTTTAAGACATTTTCTATGTAGATCGAAAACAGGAAGTGCATCACGGGTTGTAAGAATCTTCCTAGAGATGGTAAAGGAACTTGATTGTAGGTGAACGACCATTATTGGTGTAAATTGAGAAAAAATTGTCTTGATTGCAATATTTGTAATCCATGTATGTTGCATGTAAAGTCCGCAAGAAGGGAAAATTGTACAAGTGATGACCTCTTATAACATCACTTATTATTCAACATAATTTTATGCCTTTGTTGATTATTTGATCAACAAAGAGAATGCAAACATCAACCTCCAAGAGAGAGAAATCTAAGTTTCCATAATTATGGACTAAGACTTTTGGTGGAACAAAAGTTTCATTTATGGGGAGGTTTGATCCATGAGGATATCCTTAGTTGAAAAATGAAATAGATATCCATTGTTTTTGAAGCTATCCGCACAATAAAGAGCTCATAGGTATCTTCCTGACGGAACTTGAATTGGGTCGAATGGACTTCATATGCAGAAGATATGGCTTATTGAAGTTTCAGATAGGAAAAAGTCTAAAATAAAATTAAATGATTAATATTTGAGAACTATATGCTTTGATATTTTTCCTCTGAAAAATGTAATGGAAAACTAATATGTATCATTCTAGTTTCCTAGTCTCATGGGAGAGTTGATATATTCATGGAGAGTTGAGATTTTCATGGGGATGTTGAAATTTGCTCTCATATTATCCTTTGAGTTGAGCATAGATCCTAAATTATGATATCTTGAGATATATTTTCTCTTTGATAGGTTGAAGTAGTTCTCAACCATGTAAAGCTATATAAACCTCTTATTCGGAGAAGGAAATAGCATTGGGATTGTACGCCTCTCATAAGAGAACTTTTGTAAGCCCCATATTGGGGAAATGAGCTCCTTATTGGGAGATATGAGCCACTTGAAGTGGGAATGCATTATTTCCCTTTGTAAGGGAGAGATGGAAAGTTTTAGGCTTTCTTGAGAATGCATTATTTCCCTTTTGGAAAATAGAGACAACAAGTTGAAAGCTTTCTTGAAAATGGATTATTTCCCTTTGTAAAGGAGATATAAAAAGTTGTGGGATTGCTTGAGAATGCATATTTCCCCTTTTGTAAAGGAGAGAATCAACCCCTATTTTGGAGAAGAAATACAAGTAGGTCGACGATTGCATGAGGCCGAAGACATAGAGAGATTCTAGTGAAATTCCTTATCAATTCACTTTACGTATTATATTATGTGCTGCTAATCTAGATGGATATAGGTGGCCACCCACCTATTCCACTGGCTCCAAATATTTTTCCAATTTGGAATTTTTCTATGGTTTTTGGGGTCCTGAACGTCCGAGGCCATTTTGAGGCCTTAAACAATGTGTTTTGGGTCTGCAACGACCCAAATGATAGCCTTAGGATCTGTTTTAGGACCAATCCATTATTGTACTCCTGAGATAGATATTACCAATGGTTTACTAAGAACCCCCAAAAAATATTGTATGCAAAAGTTATGACCCCGAGAAATTGATTGCTCAACTAGCCACCTTGGGTCCACAAACTTTATGATGGATCATCTCATAGGGTTAGGTTTTTGGATGTTTAGGGTTCTTCCCCCCATGATTATGATAAAAAGGACCTTTCAGCCTATTTTTGTATCCAGCTTGTAACGAATGAATGTAGCTGCCACATCTCTTCTCAGAGATATCAATACCACCATTCCAACTGCTTTTATTTTACAGTATGTTTTGTTTCATTCATTCTAATAGAATATGAGTTTACTATCACATTGTGTTTCTTGCATTATATCTGTGCATGTGAGATATATATGCTCTTTCAGCTCATTCTCACATAAATACATATCAGTGGTATTAGAGCAATATGCTCTTATTGTTTCTCAGTGCATGTCCCCGACGAGTTCTGAATATCGAGAGTTGGGTATTGAACTAGTTGAGCTTGGGGAAAACCACTCTCATCGACCCAAGAAGCCTCACATGGAGGCAGAAGAAAAGAGAGATGATGGAACAAGAGATCATATTAATTTGTTGCTCAAGGAATCTCTCACATGACAGAGTAACGATATGATGGATAATTTTGTCCAGATCCTTCGACGGATGTTGGCGACGGATGCACCTTCAATAAGTAGTCATTTTAGAGGTGCAAATCCCTTCAAGGTATAAGTTATGTTTGAAATTCCATTATTTGAAGGAAAGATAGATGCAGATGCTTTGGAGAAACGGTTAAATTTGTTAGAGTTACTTCTCTGTTGAAAAAATTTCCGACAGTGAAAAAGACCACATTCGCACTCCTTAAGTCCCTCCATGATATCAAAGACTCATGGGATGGGTACTATGAGAGGAATGCAACAGATGAGTCTGAAATATACAAGAAAAAACCCACTTGGGAGGATTTTGTCGATGCCTTCGAGGAGGATTTCTACCCAGCCGAAAATTATGATGACCAGTATGGGCCAGGTGGATGACTTTGCACTAGGAGAGAGACCAAACAATTCTAGATTTTACCAACATGTTCCATACCCTATGCTCAAAAATGGGTATTAGAGACTTCGAACAATACTTGGTTCTAACGTACTACAGTGGCATGCACAGGTACATTTAGACATAGATGGATTTATTGGACATGTCCTCACTGGGAGCTTCTTATCGATATGCTATCGAGATTGAGTAAAATTTTAAGGAAAAGAATTAGTGGCAGTTTGATTTTGAAAATCAAAATCAACAGAAGCCTAGAAAATGTGACCCTAACTCACAAAGAATATGACAGAGTAAGAAAAGCCAAAATATTAACAACTATCCCAAGGTACATGAAAATAAGGGTAACGAGAAATCAAATAAGGACACTCGCAATTGGTGTGAGTTCTACAAAATACCCTAGCACAACACTGATGAATGTTGCTCAAAAAAATCATTGTTAGCTCAGACGAAATTCCTAGATCCAAAATCTGTCTTAGACTCTAATTCATAGAAATACAAGGAAAAGAATATCATTGATGTGGAACCTAGTGCCACCATCACAACCGCAAAGATCCAACCAAAAGAGTCGAAGGAGCCGGAGGAAGGGGAGCACCTCTTCCATTCACAACTATGGGTCTAAGGGCATCCACTACATTTCATTTTTGACAGTGGTATCCAAAAGAACCTCATATTGATTGAGGTCATCAAAATATTGAAGTTTCCGACTATGCCACACCCTCAACCATACACCATTAGTTGGCTGATCTAGGGATGAGACATCCACGCTAGTCAACAATGTCTCCTATTCTACAACATCAAGACCTTCAAAGATGAGGTAATGTGTGATGTTTCCCCAATTGAAGTTTGTGATTTTCTTTTAGGACAACCATATATATGGAAATGTCATTCTGTGTATGAGTATAGACCTTGTAGTGTCATTATTAATTTGGGAAAGAAAATCTATTGGATAATAGAGACAATTATCACGACTACAGTGTCCTTCATCACAACTAAGCAGTGTAGGAAGGTAATCTCCTAGATATGGAAATTAGTCCTCTTCATGATTCATTTTGAAGGTGAATGAAAGATCATAATAACATCTACCACCTCCACAAGGGATCCTTCTACACAACAAAAATAGGTAGACAAGATCATGGAGCCATATGAAGACATCTTCACCACACCTTCTGGGGTTCTAGTACATTTCCAGGTCAAGAATTCCATTGATTTGATACATGGGGAACTTTTACCTAATGAGATAGTATACGGGTATTCCCTCATGGAAAATGAAGAAATCAAATGTGAGATTCAAGAATTAATCAAGAAACGACATATTAGTCCCAACCCTTCACCGTGTGGGAGTCCAATTGTGTCAATGCGGAAGAAACATGGGACATGGCAGCTCGATATTGATTATAGATCTCTAAAATAATCACCGTCCATAATCAGTATCCCATTCCCCAAATCGATGACCTTCTGGACCAGCTCAAGGGTGCCAAATATTTCAGTAAGATTGATCTAAAGTTTGGCTAGGATTAGGTGCCAATTGAGTAGACCATGTCTGAAAGGATTTTTTCAAATATCAAGAAGGAATTTTTGAGTGGCTGGACATGCCTTTCAGCTTGAATAATGTTCAAACAACCTTCATCGAGATGATGGGTGATATTCTCCAACGATTCACCAATTCTTGTGTGGTCGTATATCTAGATGATATCCTCATCTACAACAAAACTTGGGAAGAACATTTGCAACATATCCACTGAGTCCTCAACACCCTGCGACCTCACAAGTTATACGCCAATATAGAGAAGTGCTCATTTGGCATGGAAAGGGGTCAGTATCTAGGATACATTGTGGATGAACATGGCGTGTATGTGGATCTATCTAGGATGCAAGCCATTCGTGATTAACCAACCCCGAAAACTCTCACAGAGTTTCACAGCTTCCGAGGCCTTGCCAAGTTCTATCGCAGATTTGTGTTGGGATTCTCAAATATTGCTTGGTCCCTTATCCAGGTGACAACAACAAGAATTTGAGGAGATGAAGTAGCACTTATGTTCGGAACCCATCCTTGCCTTACCATATCTACAACAACTCTTTGAGATTGAGATAGATGCTTTGGACTATGTTATTGGTGTAATACTCACTCAACATGGCCATTCAATGGCGCATCACAATGAGACTCTTTCAGATACAATCTGCAAGTACACCACCTATGAGAAGGAAATGTATTCCATTGTCTAAGCATGTTGCCAATGGAAGCATTTTATCTTAGGAAAAGAGACAGTCATCCACACTGATCACAAGTCCCTATAGTTCATGCAATCGCAGGGAACATTACAGAATGACCGCCATCAAAATTGGTCCACCTACTTACAACAATTTCACATGAACATTAAATATAAGAAGGGAAAAACCAATCGAGTCACTGATTTTCTCAGTCGACCTCCAGTACCAGAACTAACCACAATGCTCAACTCTTGTGGCCATGATACCTCTAGGTAGCCTCAACTATATGACAATGATCTTTAATTTTCTCCTATCTATTAAGCAGTATGTGCAAGAACACCAATGACATACATTCATCTCTAGGAAGGATTGCTATGCTACCTAGGCCATCTTTGTGTTCTTTCAAGTGAGTGTGCAAAGATGATTTGGGAAAAGCATTACAGTCACGTGGTAGGGCGCTTTGGAACCAAAAGGAAAATGGTGGTATTGCATAAGTATTTTTACTGGCCCAAGATTCGATAAGATGTCAGTCGATACATCAAATGCAACACTGCCTACACCATCGTGAAACCCGCCATCAGAAAGTAGGGGTGGTACACCACTATGCCTACTCTCAATGGGCCATGGAGATCCATATCCATGGATTACATGTCAGGAATACCTTCAACCAAGCATGGTAATGACTGTATGTTTGTGTTCATGGTTTGCTTCTTTAATATGGCCATCCTTATAGCTTAGAAGAAGAGCATCTCCATTGAGGCCACTGCTAAGCTCTTCTTCGATCATGTTTGGGTTCATTTCGGGTTTCCACAGACTATCACTTCAAATCGGGACAACAGGTTCCTAAGCACCTTCTGGTCCAGCCTATGGTCATTGATGGATATCAAGCTCACCAAATCGACTGCCTTCCACCCCAAGACTGATGGACAAACATAGGTAGTCAATTGGATGATTATGTATATGTTTTCCTAAAAATATGTACAAGGCCAACAAAGGGGTATCAACCCAATCCAAGGGTATTTAACACCCTCAGTTGTTTAAGTTAGCCAATCCTGATGGGTTTTATGGCTCTGTTGGCCGAGTAACTTTAATTTAGCCTTTTCTTTCAGCAGAAAAACATACTATTGATATTCGATCGAATCAAATAGTACATGACGATTCAATTCTTTGAAATACCTATCACAAATTGGTTTTACAAACAAAATATCTCCAAAAATATATCTCCCAAAATATCTCATCACCTAAATTTTTCCAAAAAACAAAGACCAAAACCAACTCAAAATTCAAATATATTCACAGATCCACATCGCATCTGTGATGTGCCTGGAATTATTCCCAAACTATAAACACTTCTGCTCCTTCCATAACTTGTTTTGATAATTTATCCACTAGTGAATTGTGTTGATGATATATATGCTCAAAGGAAAGATCTTCGAACATAAATATTTCAGTCTTGATCCTCTAGCACCAATGTAAAAGAGAAGTAACCTTCAACTTATATTCACCACAATCCCATTTGATAGTAACCCGGGAGTCCCCAAAAATTTTGAGAACACTTATACTAAAATTTTTAGCCACTTTCATAATACACCAAAGAGCCAGTAGTTCATCTTTCATGTTTGTACCTCTTCCACAATTAAGCCTAAGAGTGAAATAATGATCATCATTTAATATAATAGCTCCTCTAACAGCACATACACCATATTTTGCATCCCATCGAAAAAAGCTACTGCACCATTGATTTGAAAACTAAATGTACTCACTTTTCGAAACCTTTAATAACCTTCCTCCATACTATAATCCTTAACCAAATTTAAAATTTGAATACATGTACGGTGCTTTAAGGACCTCACCTTGGTCCTTAGTTTTATTTTAGGTAAATCTAGCAGTTTTAAATTTGATCTAGTTCCTTCAGTGCTCCTGTAAAATTAATCTTTCTATTTCTAATATAAATTTCATTTATAAAGGTAGAAATTAATCAAACATATAAACAACATCACTCTATTATTAGTTCCAGGTATATTTATTTTCAACAATTTATATAATTTATAACATTTTCAAAATGTAAAACTTGAAATTCTTACAATTGAAATACCTGTAGGATAGCAGTTTGTCCTAGGATAGTAGTCTGTTCATCTACCTCCATGTAGATATTTTTAGGAAACTCAACCGCAAAACAGATTTACCACCCAGTCATCTAGGAACAGTCTTGCCAACTCCCTAGCTCCGAGGAACCCATATTCCTTGGCCCTCCGTGCCCGAAGTCCCCAAGAACAACAATAGCCACATAAGCAACATTCTAGCATGTCTTAAGATCTAACTACCCGTCTAGTTCAGATCTCCTTCTGGTTTCCCCCATGGGTTCCCAGCTTCAACTTCCTTTCCCAACTCCCTTGAATTTTCCCTTATCAGGGTTTTGTCCCCCAAAATTAACCCCAAAATAAAAATCGCCCTCCTTCATCTTTCCTTCTTCCTTTTAAGCACTTCCCACCACCTCTTTCTTCGGTAGGAGTACTCTACCCCAAAAAGAAATAGTTTTTAAATAACCATGATCATATCCATTCATGTACATTTGTGGGTAATACCTCTAGTCAAGTACTTAAATAGTTTCAAGTACACCATTTTATAAAAACTTTTAAAACAATTAAATAATCAATTTAATGAACAATCATATCCATTCATTTAATTCTGTTGACTTTTACTCAATAATGGAATCCATTCGAATAAATTCAACTACACTCTTTTAAACAAAAGGTTAAATATTCATATTGAAATTACAACCAGATCCATTCAATTAATTTTGATTGACATTTACCTAACAATCTAATCAATTTAATTTGCATAGTTTCAACCTTGCTCAACATTGTAATTAATATCTTATGATCTCAGTCCCAATAAGTATTGAAATTAAATGCATCTAAATAAGCAAAAATGATTATTTAAATAAAATACACTTTTAGTCATAAATTAATGTATAGTTAACCTATTAACCTCAATACAAATAATTATAATACAATTAATCAATGTTACTAAATAATAAATCTATATTTGAATAATACTAGCGTATGCACACAAGGTATGTAAGTGTAGCTAGTACTTAGATAGTCTGTGCGTTTACTAATAATAGCATGTTGAACCTCTAATGCATAGATCTTATTTATCACAAGCAACCATGAAGAAACAATTCAATAATAACATCATTAACAATAATTACTAACTAGTCATAATAACACAACATCAACTGCATGTTATTCTAAGTTTATCATATGTGAAAAAAGGAAGAGTTTTAACACTCATACAAACATCCAAGCTATTTTATTAACTCAAATCCTCATAATACATGAACAACACAGCCTATTGAATTACAACATATGAATCATGCAAAGGTTTTCAGTACACACAGTAAATTATGTTTCGCTTTAAACTTCCATGACATTCCTATCTACCTACCTCTTCTACTTAATTCACATTAACTTCCACATCCTATCCTTCCTCTGCTGACTACCTTGAAGTGTCACGCCATTACCAATATTCCCCAGCAGGCACCCACTAGTCATCATCACACACCTTGGGGAGTGCACCGTATCGCGACCCTCCCATGACTCCGGGTTTCAGAGGATAAATGGTGGGTAATGCATCCACCCCTCCTATAGATTAAGGGTCAACACCCTTCATAGTCATACTGGATTTCTATTGTTGTTCGTAGGGATTTCGTCATCGAATAACCAGTTTGGACAATTGAGTTTCGTGAAACCCAACACCTGCTCGCAAATCATGATAATAAACCAATACTCATATAGAAAAATATTGCATCACTTGCATACCATTTATCTTTCGGATTCCATGGCCCCGAGGTACCCCCACCTCATAGGATCCAGCTACCACTTAGCCCTTTTATCCTGTAGGTTAGTCTCCAAACATACGATTGCGAATATCGTGCAATCATTGTCCGTGCATACACATTTCATTGCTAAAGAACAATAATGCAAATTATTTCTATGTACCATGCACCTGGTATCATGTCTATCCCTTCAACATATAACTTTTTAACTCAGTATCCATGTACCCATTATTTAGTAAATTTGCATGCTAGAGACGTATTCAAAACATCAATCTAATTCATAAAATTAACATCACACACACACACACACACACACACATATTGGAAAAATACTAAAACCAAATGTCTACAGTGTCATCAAACTGATGAAGTCTCATAATAGTAATCAAATACAACATATAATGATAGTTCAGGTAATAAGGTCAAAACGGGGCATTACATACACCCACTCTTCAAGAAACTTCGTCCTGAAGTTATGAGATCAATCACAATCATCAGAAAAAGCATGATGCAATACATTGTGTCCCCTAAACGTTACTCATCTTATCACATGGAAGATGTCTCTATACATATTTGAAGTGTGGCATAGGGCATTGGTCTTATCACCTCCAGGCTCCTCAATGCATTTATCTACACAATGTTATATCCTTGTTGAAATTGTTCATACTATTCCACATTGTGAATCTAGGAACACATCAGTCTTTAAATATAAGTTTTATTTTTCTTCCCAATTATTATTACGACTCTTGCATTATTTCACATATTTAGTTAACCAATTTTCAATAGGTTCTTGTTAATGATTTACATACTAGTTCACAACACTTCCATGAACTCTAACCCATGAGTTTTTCAATACACCATTTCATTTTACAGTTTTAACTTATACATGGTGACCTTCTTCTAGAATACTATCACCCCATGCTCATTATGAGTTTTAATCTATCACCTCATGATTCCAAACATTATTTGTACAATTGTATATTTATTTTTCCTCACAAGGTAACTAACATGCTTTCATTTGGACACACAAAATCATTCGTATACACTCCATATAACACATATGGCTAGGCATTAGACACAAATACTCATCCTATCATTAACACAATACTTGGCAAGGATTTACATGCCCCTCAGACTTTTGTGCGTATGCTTGTAGTTTGATCAAAGTTTTAATTTTGGAAGTGTGTTATTGTACCAAGACACTTAATCTGATTATAACATCCTTAGGCGATTCCTTAAAATGCTTTCTAGATAATTTTTTTACATAGCCCTCAACCTTCACCTAGGGTCATTATTATATTGAATACAATTTACCCCCAATTTTCCTACACCTTACCATGGCGTGTCTCTCGTCACCACTACTCCTAATGAGTCATAGTTAACACACTTTCCATTGATGTTTAGATTGATACCATGTGTACTGACCTCTCTAGGTCCTTGGTTTTGTTAAAATTTGGTAAAGAATTGATCATTAGATTACTACCAATTCATCTAACTATTAACTAGATTCTTATTTCATTCTTTATGAACCCTTATCAATTAAAGCCATATTTGATTCTTATAAGAACTCTTATTTGTTTCTAATTAGGTATAGACTATCGTGCAAGAAAACATCATACAATCATCTCCCTTGAATTATCAACACTCAGAACAATATAGTGGATGAAGTCTATACAATGAAGTGAATTCAGAGTTTCTAGGTCATTGCTATCATTCCCATTCATTCCTTGTATAATACAAGTTGGATCCAAATAGGGTGAATCCCACATATAGGATCCTCTTCCTTCTATACTACTCTTTCTATCACTAACACTCTTATGGTAATTAGGTGTCATTTAAAACATATTGTCCTTGGCCTAATTTACTTTAGCTTCCTCTCACCTTGTCACAACTGTTTACCTATAGGTGTCATTATTACGTTCATACCTTTTTCCCTACCAATTTACATGCATAATCCTCATATTGGATTCCTCGCCTTAACGTTCTTCAAAATGTATCTTCATACTTTTAATGTTTTCATTAATTCATACATATCACTAGTAACACTACTAATTTGGTCAACAATGGAATCACTCATGTGTCTCATGAATTCTGATTTACTATCTCTACATAGGTACTTCATACAACCATATGATCGACAATCATAACTTAAGGTACCCTTACAAGGTTAAGGGAACCTTTACATAACGTAATATTTCATTTACCCGCTATGGTACACATGACTAGTCATGAGACCAACATACTAATCCCTAATTAATCTTATCATATTCTAAACTAGGAATGTCTTAAGGTGATTACTATATAATCTTATTGAATCTCTCATTACCAATTGATTTTACATGTCTGGACTTGTTAATTACTTAATCCACCTAGTCCCTTCCTTATTACCTGGGGTAATCTCTACACTAGACATGACTAACCCCTACCAATTTCTAGACACCTTACGCGTCGTTTCTCCAATCTATTACCATTCCTAACTTATTTATCGTAAAGACATGTTTTCTTTAATAATTTACTTTTCCTTATCTTTATACGAAGTTGTGATATGTAAGGTACAATCATTAGTTGAACCATCAATAAGAACCTTATCTCCTTATTTTAAGCATTTGTTAATCATAACCAATTAAATTTACATGAATTTTGATTATCACTCTAACTTGATAAGTACTGCACATACACGACCCTTCAAGATATAGGCATTCAATAATTTCGTCAATTGGGCAACACAGGAATAACTATCCACGTTCCTTCTTCATCATATCTAAGGCACAATCACGTTCCTATGAAAAAGAATTTTACAAAACACAAACATACTTTAAGATGCAGCTTCTTACACGGATCCAGGACCGCAATCCTTAATTTCTACCTTGTAATTATTACTCAACAAATTACTTGTCTATAGTAATTTTCTTTTCAATTTATAGCTTTTGACACAACCGACACTAATCACTTACGACCTTCAATCCACTTGCTTGCACCTATTTAACTCTTTTAGTTCCTTCCAATTATAACAAAATATCATTAGTGATAGAATGAACATCATCCTTGTTCGTAGTTAGATTCAAAAACCTATTAATGATTATCACTCTTCATTGGTTTACTTATAAGGAAACTCTCAAGGTGTATACTATAGATACATTCCTCACAATGAGCAATTATCCTCGTAATTATTATTATTATTATTGTTATTTTACTTAAACTCAAGCTCATCTACACAGAAGGGGGTGACACCATAGATTTAATCACTCACACCAATCGCTATTACTTTGTACCACCACGTACCATGTATACTTGCTCAACAATTCGATGCATAGTTAATACATAAATCAAATCAACTATCTCGTTATCTGATCTAAACTAAACGAAAAATCCATCATCACAAGTCATGATACATTAAGTCTTAACATCAAGAGTCATGGGTAAGATAGTATGTCTCACGCGAAATGTAGGCTATTGCATCGCCCTTGCAGCTTAGGTAGTCATCTATGGATACACCTATTGCAGGGTCACACTTGTTGTGATTCTCTGCATGAACCCTCTTATGTTACTTAATTTGGCTTAAATCAATTTAACTAGAGTCACCTCCTAACCCTATAATTTATCATGCAACGATTTTCAATTCAACTTAAATCTACAATTTAAACCTATAAGTTTATTATAAGATTTCAACCTATAAAGTTAATTAATTAGTTTATTAGAATTTTACTAATCCTAACATTGGATTAATTTTTTTTTTAAACTAATACTTTTATTTATTATTTTTAACATATAAGACTAAACCATAATTAATATTATTTCTGATTTATAAATAATTTATTAACATAAAATTCGAAATATAATTTTGTTAGATTTTAATTAATATTTGATCAAAATTTGTTAACAAAATTTAACCAAAATTCAATTTAAATCACTAACCTTAAATAACTAACAAATTTTAAATATAAAAAAAAAAATTTATTTTAAATTATTCAAATAATTCAACCAATATGTATTAAATTTAACATTTAACCTAACCTTAAGCTCTTCATGGGTAGGTCGCACACTTGCATGAGGGCCATGCATCCCCATCCAAGCATATGTTTAAACAATAATACTAAAGAAAACATAAGAGGGTAAACCTTCGACTCCCGCTAATTTTGGTCATCGATTTTTCTAAAGAGGGAGCACTGCAAGTGAACTATGCAGCGTGCTTGGTTCCGCTTGCACCACTGTTATAACTTGTTCAGCCTCACAAAACCTTATTCAATGAGCTATGGAGAGGTTTTCTCCTTCCCCAAAAGTTTTCTGGTTATTTTTTCCCTTCCCTTTTTTTTTAATTTTCTTTTTAACACTCTCACTCATTCTTGGATTTTCTTACGATTTGCTTAGGGTTTCTCTCTATCGGAGCGGTGACCTCTACACCCCCCCCCCTCTATTCCTTTATTCCTCCTTGTGGCATATGGTGGCATGGTATCTGCAGAAAACCATACGTTGGTTGCATGCCGCTACCATTTTTAAGAGCTAGGTCAACAATCTGGTTACCCTTCCTCTCACAGGTTCATAAGGCATGTGCCTTTTGTAGCATGAGCTTGGACCAATGCATGTACTTTTGGTTTTAAATTTTAAATTTTTTTGTGGACCAATGCCATGCTACCCTTCCTCTCTTCCTCATGGTGCGAACTGACCTGGTTGTAGAGTCCTCTTGGTGGACGACCTACAAAGTATGGAAACATTGGTATCTTTGGATTCTCCTGGGAAAGCAAATAACCTAAGCCCAGTTGGCGCACAAGCCTAGAGCAGCTGCAAAAGCAAGGGAAAGGGTGGTGGCTAGACCCATTTCAGGAGTAGTATCTAAACCAATAGAAAAAAGATAAAGGAAGGAATGTCGCTACCTGGCCTTCTACTAAATGATGGCCTGCTATGGGTGATGAAATGCAACCTTTACCATATACAAAGCTTCATCAAACTTCCCATCGGTCCAAGTGCCTGAACCCAAAACAAACATGGAGAGTTTAATATCCCACACCCTTCCTTGTTTGCACAACGAATGAAGGCCATGTGGAAGAGTTAAATAACAATAGCAATCAACGCTATCACTTCCCGAGAACATTAGGTGCTAAATTGTGCTTGATACAAGTTCAAATATGAATCTCTCCTCCTGGCTGCGCCTTACGCCCGGCTAAGTCGCAGCAACTCCTAATATATATGTGTGTGTGTGTGTTTTAACTGGTAGAGCGCGAGGCTCTTAACCTTGTGGCCGCTTCTCTTGGTGCTCTCATGAGGCAATTTGAGAGGTGGTGGCTAAATCAAATTGTGGGTGAATGTATACTCCTGGGGTGAGACTAGATGATCAAATCCTATTCCGTTTGGTTTTTGTTGTGCATAATTGCAAAGACAATGGCTCCCACACTCTGCACAAACCTTCGCCCATGACGTCCTCCTCCCACGGCCTCTTCTCCCACACAGAACATCCTGCGGCCTCCTCCCTCTGTGCATGAACGACCAGCTAGGGTCATGTGATCCCTTTGGTGGCTTGTTCGTTGGGCTTGAGGTTTGCAGTAGTCAAGCCATGACTTCCTGTAGAGCCCGCCCCCCCAAAAAAAGTTTTTATTTTATAAAATTTCTTCCCCATTTTTTTATTTATTATTATTATTTTTGTTTATATAGAGATATATATAAAAAAAATTATTTGAAGGAAAAAACAAATATAGTTTGGTGATCCATGTTATATCTCTATTTGGCGTTGCTGATATTTGCTGATTATTCTGATTCAACTATGCATTCTTTACATAATTACAAGAATGGTCAGGTTTTTTTACTTAGCAATATCTAGCCATTTAGGTAGATGAATCCTTTGAGTATCTTGCCCACCTCCCCAGAAGAAATTGGAACACATTTTTGTGAATCTTTCTATAAATCCTTTTGGAATGAAAGCAAGAGAATTTCAATATACAGGTATTGCCTCTAACATAAACTCAGTAAGTGTTAGTCTTCCATCCCCTATAAGGCATCGGTTACATAGATGGAATTTTCTACCATCAATCCTTTCAATTAGTCAGCTCCAATATTTTGTTTTTCATAGCTATCGAGCTCAATGATAAATCCCAAGTACGTTAGCCTTACTTGGAAATCTAAAATTTTACAGGGGAACCAAACAACTGGTCTATGTAATTCTTCCACTCTCAAACTAGAGCATCAAAAGCAATATTTTTGTGTATTGATCTCTAAAAGGTTTAATTGTTTATTTTTCTTTTATTTATTACTTTTGTTCTATGCATTTATTATTTATCTATAAAATGAAGCAATAATAAAACATTATTACAAGAGCATAAAAAAATAGTAATAATAATAAAAAAATCAAAATCTTATATAGATATATATTTATCCAGTATTGTTTCATACATTTTTTTTGTATCCCCTTCTAATAAGGTTTTCCCCCCTTTGGCAGGTGAGAAAATTTGATACAGGTGAACGAGAGGGCTTTAGCAACCCCTTGCACACAAAACATGGTTCTACCATTGTAATGACCTTCATGGTACAGGAAGCTTGTCTCCCTTCCTCCCAAAATGGAATTTTTATCAAACAAATTATGTTCTTTTGAATACATAGCTTCGTTTCTTTTTTTTGTGTGTCTATGTTATGTCTGGTTCCGTAAAAAAAATTGTTATGCTTTCTCCTTCTCTAAGATGTAATGTGTAATCTAGTTCCACTAAAAAGTTTTATAATCTTACCATATTTTCTGGTAGCCTTTGGAGCTTGCCTACCAAATTCTTTACCTTGTCTATCCAAAAAAATGTTTTGTATTTCAACCCAATTTGATCTTCAATACTATTCTATTCTGAATCAAATTTCTGTAGTGTTATATGTTCTCCCTAAATTTTATTTTATTTTGTCAAAAATAAAAATAAAAAAATTCAAGGCCCTTAAGGTTCTAGTTCTCGAGCCTAAGTTCTGATACCATGTGTAAGGACCTCACCTTGGTCCTTAGTTTTATTTTAGGTAAATCTAGCAGTTTTAAATTTGATCTAGTTCCTTCAGTGCTCCTGTAAAATTAATCTTTCTATTTCTGATATAAATTTCATTTATAAAGGTAGAAATTAATCAAACATATAAACAACATCACTCTCTTATCAGTTCTAAGTATATTTATTTTCAACAATTTATATAATTCATAACATTTTCAAAATGTAAAACTTGAAATTCTTACAAGTGAAATACCTATAGGATAGCAGTTTGCCCTAGGAGAGTAGTCTGTCCAGCTAGCTCCATGTAGATATTTTCAGGAAACTCAATCATAGAACAGATTTACCACCCAGCCATCTAGGAACAATCTCGCCGACTCCCTAGCTCCTAGCTCCAAGGAACCCATATTCCTTGACCCTTCGTGCCCAAAGTCCCCAAGAACAACAATAGCCACATAAGCAACATTTTAGAAGGTCTTGAGATCAAACTACCCCTCTAGTTCAGATCTCCTTCTGGTTTCCCCCATGGATTCCCAACTTCAACTTCCTTTCCCAACTACCTTGCATTTTCCCTTCTCATGGTTCTATTCCCCAAAATAAAAATCCCCCTCCTTCATATTTCCTTCTTCCTTTTAAGCACTTCCCACTGCCTCTTTCTTCGGGAGGAGTACTCTACCCCAAAAATAAATAGTTTTTAAATAACCATGATCATATCCATTCACGTACATTTGTGGATAATACCTCTAGTCAAGTACTTAAATAGTTTCAAGTACACCATTTTATAAAAACATTTAAAACAATTAAATAATCAATTTAATGAACAATCATATCCATTCATTTAATTCTATTTCCTTTTACTCAATAATGGAATCCATTCAAATAACTTCAACTACACTATTTTAAACAACAGATTAAAATATTCATATTGAAATTACAACTAGAGCCATTCATTTAATTTTGATTGACATTTACCTAACAATCTAATCAATTTAATTTGCATAGTTTCAACCTTGCTCTACATTGTAATTAATATATTATGATCTCAATCCCAATAAGTATTAAAATTAAATGCATCTAAATAAGTGAAAATGAATATTTAAATAAAATACAATTTTAGTCATAAATTAATGTATAGTTAACCTAATAACCTCAATACAAATAATTATAATCCAATTAATCATGTTACTAAATAATAAATCTATATTTGAATAATACTAGTGTATGCACACAAGGTATGTAAGTGTAACTAGTACTTACATAGTCTGTGCGTATACAAATAATAACAAGTTGAACCTCTAATGCATAGATCTTATTTATCACAAGCAACCATGCAAGAAACAATTCAATAATAACATCATTTAACAATCATTACTAACTAGTCATAATAACACAACATCAACTGCATGGTATTCTAAGTTTATCATATGTGAGAAAATGAAGAGTTTTAACACTCATACAAACATCCAAGCTATTTTACTAACTCAAATCCTCATAATACATGAACAACATAGCCCATTGAATTACGACACATGAATCATGCAAAGGTTTTCAGTACACACAGTAAATTATGTTTCACTTTAAACTTCCGTGACATTCCTATCTACCTACCTCTTCTACCTAATTCACACTAACTTCCACATCCTATCCTTCCTCCGCTAGACTACCCTGAAGTGCCATGCCATGACCGGCTACAGTTAGAACCCATAAGCGGAAGTGTCGACTACATCGACCAATCTTCCCCAACAGGAACCCACTAGTCATCATCACACACCTTGGGGAGTGCGTCGTAGCGCAACTCTCCCATGACTCTGGGTTTCGTAGGATAAATGGTGGGTAATGCATCCACCCCTCCTATAGAACAAGGGTCAACACCCTTCATAGTCATACTGCATTGCTATTGTTGTTCTTAGGGATTTCGTCATCGAATAACTAGTTTGGACAGTTGAATTTCCTGAAATCCAACACCTTCTCACAAATCATGATAATAAACCAATGCTCATATAGAACAATATTGTATCAATTGCATACCATTTATCTTTCGGAGTCCATGTCCCCGAGGTACTCCCACCTTGTAGGACCCAGCTACCACTTAGCCCTTTTAACCTGTAGGTTAGTCTCCAAACATACGATTGCGAATACCATGCAATCATTGTCCATGTGTTATCACTAGAGTTGGACCTAGACTACTGAGGTTCAAGCCTAGAGAAATCTTGATAGTAATTTAAGGATAACTGGGAATATAATCATGGTAGGTAAACAATCACTAGATAAATCAAGCTAGGTTTAAAGGTTGAACTGCAGGAAATATATCACTGTAAAGTGCAATAACATAAAAGGCTACGAGCATGAATTTACAAAAGAAACGAGTCAAGTTCTGCATCAGGTATTTAAAGATAATTACATATGAATCATAAGAATTCTGGCATAGATTATTAAGACCATACATAGAACAAAATCATGACAATATGTAATTCAATTATTAAAACAAAACAGACTCACTGATCATAATCATTTCAAAGCAGCTATTTCATATTAACAGAAAAAAATGCATACATGCCTGCAGTTCATGGCTAAAGTATGATCTCCATGAGTTGTTCCAACCTCTTCCCAGCCCTCGGCTGGAGCTCTCTCCCCTCTTCATTTTGTTACAATCATGCCTCATATAAGTGTTGAGGTCGAAATCCTCCTGTTGGGTGTGTGAGCTATCTCAAATAAAACACCTAATATTTAATTATCGACCAGAATTGGTAATCTTAGAGTTGAGACAAAATATATGCTAAGGGAGAATAGTACTTAATTTTTCCGGCTTGTCAGACCTTCAAAATATTTAATAAAGAAAATATCAAAAGATCTTTCAAAATGAAAAACCGAGTCAAACTTCAGAAAAAAAATAAGAGAACTAAATCAAATCTAACTAAATAACCGACTAGAATAGTATCAAATCATACTACTCTACGGTATATTTAAATGATGGAAAGAAATAGCAAAAGAACTGATAACCAAATAAGAATTACGAGGGAGAACTTGTAAATGTAAGTAATTCTAAAATTGAACTACTTAACCTCAGATAGAGAACAAAAATAAACTATCTATGCGATAATTAAATTTGATGATAAATTACATAAACAGGAACTATGCTAATCAAAGTGAATTACAAGCTAAATAATTTCAACAACTAATTCAAGAAGAAACATCTATTCCCATGTAACAAGAATTGGAGTGAATGTATCATAATTACTTTCAAATGTAATAGCGAAACAAAACGGAAGTAAATCTAATCTAACTTCAATAAAGAGATGTAAACTACAAAGAGAGAAACTACAGTTAACTTTAAACATGCTGATCTATCTACTTTCCATGAAACTAATGAGTCTAGAAGCAAGTAGAAAACTTGATAAAGATATGAATATAGAAGCAAGTAGAAAACTTGATAAAGATACTTATTACTGATCCATATCTAAATATTATGAATGTCTCATTATCTGCATGAATGAAAAATAATTCTTATGATTAACAAATTAAAAACTACTTAAAGAAGGAAATTGTTAACTATGATTCGGAAGTAAACTATCTAGAAACAAACTAATGGATTCTGAAACAGTAACTAACTATCAAATGTGATACAAAAGCTTAACTTTGGAAGAAGGTTTGAAAGAAAGTGAAGGAAGGAAATATAGAAGGAGGAGATAATAAGAAAAAATCAATTAAAAACTTTATATAACATAAAACCAGATTTAAATTACACCTAGAACTGTAAATCAGAAGCAAGAAGCATTACATCTAATAAGCAGGAAAGACTGGAATCTGAAAAACATAAAACTAATGCAGAAAAGGTAAAAATCCGAATGATGATCTGAATGCCAGTCCGAATGGAGGAAAAACGAACTAAACTAAGAAAAAGGAGAATTTTGATGATCTTGACGCCAGCTGGCGAATGCACATGAACCTATAATGCAGAGAAAATAGTTAGAAGACTTGTTGAGAAGTTATGTTAATAGAAAGCAACCTATTTTAATCATTGTCTAAAGGAGATAAACTATTTCTATGACATGTGGAAGAAGGAGGTTGAGATGAAAGGAGAGAGTGAACCTACAGCTACATGAAGGAAACTAACAGAGAGGAAGAAATTAAGGCTGATGCTAACTATGGAGGAATTGATAACAATATCTAATTATAAATGATGGAAGAAAGAAAACTGAAAGCAAACTATGAAATATTAAACTATTGGTCGACCATTTACTAATCCTATACACACAAATTAAATTAGCAGCACAACATAAATTACAGAGAAAGAAGAAAATAACATTTACAAAAATGAAATTGATTATAAACACAGGAAAACAAACTAACTATTTGCAGAAAAGAAAATGCAGAAAACAAAGACAAAACCTCTGGTTGATGAGGGGCCCTTCCCAACAATCAAAGATGGAAAACTGGATTGATTTAGCTACTCAGAATATCAACAAACTGGAACTTCAATTAACTTGAGAAAATTACAGAACTCTGTCTCTACGTTGTCTCTGAACAGCTGCAAACTACTAAGACTGAAAAAATAGCTAACTCAACTTCGACTAACTCGTCTCAGTCATGGAGACGACTATTTATAAGTTACAATAGGTGAAAGGGTCGACAAACTCGACCTCTCTAATAATAGAGGTGTTTAAATGACTGTAACTGTTGATTGAATGGTGCATGCCAATATAGAGAGCATCTACCCAACTTGCACGGGGTTGGTTTCTTCATGCAGGTGCTACAGCGTCGATCTACCCTTGACGTGGGACGAGCTGTATATTGACAGACTGATCGTGGGCAGACAGGATTCTTCCAGAATGCCGGCATGAATGAGCGTGAACAGGCATGAGAAAAACAAACGGAGGAGAGGCTGCTGGAGCACCGTTGTGGCAATGCATTGTGCTGGCAGGCTGAACGTGTGCGACCTGGACTCTTTCCAAAACAATAACATGAACAGGCAGCACGATTCCAGGCTGAATGCGAGGCTGAATCGGCGTGTTGGATAGTTAACGTGGGCATGGTGATGCGTTGGCAAGCTCAGTGAACTTGGGGATGGATCTTCTATAGCGACAACCCATTAATCATCAGCTCCACCTGGAAAACAGAACCCACATTCCCTTCTTCTGCTTTAACGGTCTGAGATATGCCAACCGTGGATTTTGGGAGCTGAACGCGGGGCTAAATGAGGAGCTGAATGCGTTTAAGATTTAACACGTAGCACATAGTCTGAATGAAGGGTCATTCGTAAAACGAAATCTGGACTGTTTGATGGGCTGAATGACAAGAAAACAACCTAATATAACAAAGAATGACAGAAATAATGCCATTTCAAGTAGATTGAATGATAAAAAATAGTGACAAAATGGACACCAACATTCCCCCAAACCGAGGACATGCCAGGTCCCACTGAGCAAAGAAAAATTAGGAAGAAGGCTGAGCTGTGGCATCAGCTGCCTTTGACTTGGCTGATGAAGACATAGATTTGGCCTCGAGCTTCCTGAATTGGTCCTTTAAGGAATTATATCTCATCTTCAGGGCAGTATTGGATGTTTTTTTGACGTTAACCAAACATTCAATGTCTTTTACTTGTACATGTAGTGCCTTGTTTTCTTCATGAAGCTCAGAAATTGTTTCCACATAGCTTTGATTTTCATCTACTAGTCGTGCTATCACTTGGGTCAACTTATCCCATTTCTGTTGACTCGAAATAGGTTGTTCTAAATCATGCTCCAAGTCCAATTGAGGGCTTGTTTCTTTTGGAGATGTCTCAACATTAATAGTCTGTTCTTCAGAACTTTTGTCTTTATTATATGCAGGAGAGCTTCTAGTAGCAGGGGTTTCACTCATCTGAGTGGATGAATTAGCTAGTGTGAGGAGGGTTGACTCAAAGGTATGATCGTCCAACTGAATATTTGAACATGATGGCTGAGCGATAGTCTGAGATACAGACTGATCAATGGAATGGTCACAATTTATCTTTCTAAGTTTGGTAGGTATTGATGAGAAAAGTGGAGATTCGAGAGCAATCTCAGGAGAGTGTAATGAGTGGAGAGAGTGCATATCATCTAAGGAACTCTCATCAAATCATACAAGTTCAGCGTTTGGTTCTTCTTGGGTAGAAGAGTGCTTCTGAGAAGAGGAAGTTTTGACAGTAGATAAATGAGGGTTCAGTATCTAAAAAACAAAGTGATCCCAAGTTTGACCTCTCTCTCCTAATTGATGAATGATCAGAAGCTTAATAAGACAATGGTGATACAAGCTGCCAGAAGGATTAATATTATTTCTTCTAACTTGACTCGACATCTTTTCCAAACTCTTTAGGAAATAAAATGGGAAATTTAAGGTCTAAATATTGACAAAATGAGCTAATAGTATGACATGGCAAGATTTAAAAACAGTGAACTTACCTTCGCAAGTGATTAAGTGGATGATAACAGGACCAAAAGATCCCAGTAATCTGGCTTGATCCATTCTCTATGGAAGCCTTTGGTGCTAATAATGTGTTGAAAATCGGGTTTGAGCGTGAAATGGTGGGTTGTTCGTGGAAGAAACAAATGCTTGTGCCAACGGGCACCTTCCCTTGGGAGCTTTGTAGCTAAATCTATTGACTCTTATGTTACAGAGAAAACAAGATGACCAACCTTGGCCATCTCGCCATCAAAACTTTTGGCAAATAGTAATGAAATGTCGTGGCCGTAGCCATCAAGGCGGTGGAGAAATGGACTCTAGCCTGATTGAGAGAATAACTCATGGCATCTTTTAAATCAGGGATATGTAGAAGATCTTGATAACTACCAGGTTCACAACGGTTAGGCATTGTCAATGGAAGACGGGGGATAGAAAGAATAGGTGTGCAGAATACAAGAAATTGTAGAGGACGCAGTTCACAGAGAAGAAATGAAGAGCGGACAGAGTGAAGCAGAAGTTCACGCAACCATCAGTTAAATTAAAGTTTGTTTGGATGGCTGAATGGTCATAGGTGAGCATGCTTAAAAGGATCACGCTTGTAGTTAGAAGATCTCGAGTCAAGTGTCAGTATTGAAGTGTGTGAATTCAGTGGATGCGTGTTTGGTATAGTGGGTTCAACCATGTCCAAAGCCAAGCTTTGTACAGGTTGAACGAAAATCACGTAACATGATAGATTACACGTGGGAGATCATAGCGATTTGATCCAGATGCTGGCTATTTGTGTGATATCTAGGATCATGGCGGTCATGCAATAATTTGAAAGATCAGAATGATATATGACACAAGATTCATTCATTCAATGAAGGCGAGATAGGTAAAGGAATAAAACCAAGTGTGAGATTTGACGTTTGATTGATCCCTGTCATCATTGGTTAGTCAAAATTTTCAAAATATCTAGCATGCTATTTGATATATATTCAAGCTAAGATTTCATTCGGCAATTTTTATTCAAAACATCGCTCATCTGCTGCATTCGTCATTTCATTCAGATCGGTGTTCGACCCGTCATTCAGTCCTTCATACAGACTTTTGTTTGTACAAGATTTGCTTACTAATACTTGACTAAAACTGATTTGCAAAAAAATTCTGAAGCTATTAATGCACAAATGCTGTAAGCTCTGCTTTTCTAGGTCTTTTAATTGAGTTCCTCTTTGTTCTTGATTAGATCAATTTTCTTCTACTTTTTGCATAACCTGAAAAAACACTTATCGTTCTATCAGAGATAAATGAAATTTCATAAATATTCAACGAGTAAGAACAATTCTAATCTTCCCCCCCCAAACCAAATATATGGCGTATCCTGAAGCCATAAAAAGAATGTTAACTATTCAATTATTTTCCCTTAGGATGTTTACCAATAGCTGAAAGTATTGTGATATTTTTCTCAAGAAAATGAAATATTAGCTAAACATGTAGATGATTCAGATATGTACATTCATCAAAAAGAATATAACAGTGCTTAAAAAGGACCATATGAAAAATAATAGTACAATTGATATGAAATATGCCACAGGAAAACTAGCCATCCATGACTCATGTTAAAGATTTCTTGTCATCCCAAGATATAGATAAGGTGCACCGTAAAGCTTGTGAGATTTTTATAATTATGGGTCCCATTTCTAGGATAATCACATCCTACGTATTGTTTTGAATTAGATGAGAAGTTCCAAGTTCAACTTACAGTTATTCTCTAATGACAGTATAAATAATTGGCCTAACATATGTTTGTATACTCAGGTTTCTTATATATGAATTATGTGCATAGAATTGTATTAACCGATCTCTGTTACCCGATATTGACCCACTGCCAACAAGCCTGTTCAGTACCCCGACGGGTTTATCTTGGTACCATGCAAGCATAGCTCCACTGCCAGCGAGCCTGTTCAGTACCCTGGCGGGTTTACTTGCATTTACCTAGCTTCCTTGTTTAAGTTTTTACTTAGCATGGAACCGCTGCCAGCGAGCCTGTTCAGTACCCCGACGGGTTTGCTTTGTATATATATATATATATATATTTGTAAGAAAGCCAATTGGCACTAGAGTGTGCTAAGCCTGCTAAACACATAATTCAAAATATTAGAACGAACCTTTATGAGCAACTTTATTAATAATGGCCAAAGTTCAAGATCATGTCAAAAGATAATAACCTAAAGCTGTTCTTTGATCTATATCTATCTTTTTCATAAGAATCAGTAATGTTCCCCACAAAAAATAAAAAACATCATTCACTTCTAAGCTACCTTTAAAAGATGCTTTAAGAGACAAGTTTTGATAATGAATCTACGTATGAGCTAGTGATCCATAGGTGTAGAATAAATATTTCTAGAGATCATAATGATGAAAGTAAGTCTTTTAAGCAACTGTTCTAATGATAAATCAGAAATGTGCATGTATGAATCAAATACTATATTCAGAATCATAAAATAAATGGTTCGAAATAACATAAAGAACACTTTATCCTTTGCTTAAAAAAGTCAATTTCACATAATTAAAAGAGAAGGGGGTCGGATATATTGGAAAATTCTTTTAAGCACTTCCCTTCTTTGAATAATATCACATGTGCTGATTACAAAGATAGGGTTCTTGTGATTAAGCTGCAAAACCACTTATCAGACGATTCAAATTTTTATTAAAAACAAAACATATGTACAAAACAAGTCATGTAAAATTTTTGAAATTAACAAAAGGAAGAGAGTCTTCCTGTTTTGATTGACAAACTTCTTATGAACTGATCATAATAATTTTCCTTTAACAATTCAATCAATCGTTAGAGATGATTATTATTATTGAAAACAAAACATATTTACATATATACAAATGAAGATAAACCAAAATAATTCAAGGACTAGGAGGAGGAGGAATTACTTCCTCTTCTACCAGTTCCATTTCCTCCTGTTGTAAGGCATCCTGTAAAAAATCTTGTTTAGATATTGGTTGATGATAAAGTCTAAGTCCGTGTCCATTTACAATAAAGGAAATTTGAGAATCATCAATTGTCTTAATTTTAATGGATCCATTATCAAAGGCTGTAACAATTTCATATGGACCCGTCCAACGAGTAGTTAGCTTACCTTTAAAATTTTTGTATCTTGAATCAAAGAGTAGTGCCCAATCTCCAGTTTTGAATTGTTTTTGTTTAATGTATCTATCATGCCACTTTTTACGTTGGTTTTGTATTAAAATTGTACGTTGAATAACATCTTGCCTAATCTCATCTAATTCATCTATCTACAGGATTCGTTGACTCTGTGCTTCTTCTAAGTTCATCCCTAACTATGCAGCCATACAAAAGGTTTTGAGTTGAAATTCAATAGGTAGAAGAATTTGTTTACCATAAATGAGTTCATAAGGTGTTTGATCAGTAGTGTTTCTCCAAGTTATTATATAATCCCACAGAGCTTCAGGAAATCTATCTGCCCAATCTTTGTGGTGTAATTGGATAGTCGTAGTCAGGATGGCTTCGAATACCTTGTTGGTGGACTCTACCTGACCATTGGCTTGCGGATGATATGGTGAAGATTTACAATGTCTAATACCATACTTGTCAGTAAGCTCTTTCATTAATTTGGAGGTAATTTGAGATCCTTGATCAGTTACAATTTCCCTAGGTACACCGAATTGGGTAAATATCTCTTCATAAATAAATTCTACCACAGACTTCTCTGTGGCTCGGAATAAAGCTTTAGATTCCACCCATTTGGTGACATAATCTGTATAGACTAGGATGTACTTCTTCTTGTGAGACATCGGAAAAATTGGTCCAACAAAATCTAGAGCCCATTTTTCAAATGGCTCAATCATAACTTGAGGTTGCAAAGGCATCTCATCGGATGGTGTAGGTCTACCCATTATTTGACAACTGTCACATCCCTTGACATACTTGGCAGCATCTTTAAAGATGCTTGGCCAATAGTACCCAAAGTGAAATACTTTGTATGATATTCTTTTATCAGAAAAATTCCCACCGCAAGGTCCACCATGACATGCATGTAGGATCTCTGTCATCTCTTCCTCTCGTATGCATCGTCTAATAATAAGATCAGGACCAGTACGAAAGACATCATTATCTACCCAAGAATAATTGGAACTTTGAACTATGATCCTATGTTTCTCAAGTGGGGAGAGATGGTTAGGTAGCTTTCTAGTTGCTAAATAATTGGCTATGTCTGCAAACCATGGGGTTCGAATAGATACAGCGAACAAATGTTCATCTGGGAAGCTATCATTGACAAGGCTGGCATTATTGTCAATTTGAATTCGAGAGAGGAAATCAACTACTACATTCTCTCGACCGGGACGATCAACAATGGTAATGTTAAATTCTTGCAACAAAAGAAGCCACCGACTCACTCTGCCATTGGTGATGGGTTTATTCATTAAAAACCTGATGGCAGAGTGGTCAGTGTGTATAAAAATTTCATATCCTGTGATATAATGACGAAACTTATTGATAGAGTAGACTACTGCTAGAAACTCCTTTTCTGTAAGAGTGTACTTCGATTCTACAGGAGTCAAATTTTTACTAGCAAAATAAATGGCATGTGATGTCTGTCCCGCCTTTTGAACTAAGACTGCCCCTATAGCTATGTCAGAAGCATCAGTGGATATATGGAAAGGAAGGGACCAATTTGGGCCCCTAAGTATGGGTTCCAATGATAGCTTTGCCTTCAAAGTTTCGAAGGCTTGTTGACACGGTTCAGTCCATCGAGACTCTGTGTCTTTCATGAGTAGTTTGAACATAGGTGTGGCTATTTTAGTGAAATTTTCAATGAAACGTATATAATAGATGTCATGGCCAAGAAAAATTCTTACTTCCTTCGGAGTTTTCGGAGGAGGAAGATTAACAATGATTTCTATCTTGGGAGGATCCACCTTGATACCTTGAAGAGAGACATAATGTCCCAAGACTATGCTCTCAGTCAGTAACATCTTACATTTTTCATGACTGAGAGCTAAGTTTGTTTCTTGGCACCAAATAAGAATTGTTTCAAGGTTATCAAGGGCCTCTTGGAATGTATTACCATAAACTGTAAAATCATCCATATAAACTTCTACACAGTTGTGTATGAGATCAGAAAAGATTCCTAGAACTGCACGCTAGAAAGTAGAAGGTGCGTTACATTTTCCAAATGGTAATACTCGATAGGCATACGTCCCCCAAGACCAAGTGAAGGTTGTCTTGTCCTGATCCTCAGGTGCTATTAGTATTTGATTGTATCCCCTATACCCATCAAGGAATGAGAAATATTGTTTTCCTGATAAGGTGTCTAACACTTGATCGATGAAAGGAAAAGGGAAGTAGTCTTTAAGAGTGGCCTTGTTCAGTTCTCGAAAGTCAACATAGATACGGCATTTACCTGTGACTTTCTTTGGAACTACCACTGGAGGAGAAACCCATTTACTGTTGGAAATTGGGAAAATGAATCCAGCATTAAGGAGCTTTTGTAGTTCGTCTTTTACTATGTCCTTTAGTGTTGGGTTCATTCTTCTATGGGGCTTCCTAAAAGGAGGTATGGTTGGGTCTGTGTAAATGTTATGGATACAGGTGTCTGGGTGTATACCATTCATATCAGTATACTCCCATGCAAATGCTCCAGTTTGACTCTTGAGAACTTTTAGTAATTGTTTTTGCTGGTTCTCATCTAAACCTGCATTTATATGCAGAAATTTGTCGGAACTAACCTTGCATGGTATTGTATAAGATCCTATATGTTCTTCGATTGCAAAGACACAGGGTGTACTCGTGAATGTTGAGAGGCTCATATTTTCTTGGAATTCATCTCCAAAGATATGGTCAAATTGGGAAAAAGATTGAGGAAAATCTATACAGGTTGTGGAAGAGATAAATTGGTTCAGCACATTCTCAGTGTTCTGTTCTTGAAGTGCCCAGGAGAAATCACTAAGAAGGGAAAGTTCTTCCAAGTTCTCATCTCCGAAAGGACAATCTAACCAAAATAGATTTTCAGCTATTGGCTGAGCTGGTGGATATAAGGCTAGTTTTCTTGTAGAAAACACATCAAAGATAACCATCTCTCCATCCCTACATCCTATAAATGCATTGGCAGTAGATAACCAAGGTCTTCCCAAAATAATGGGGTGACCTTTGGAAGGGTCTTTTGATTCAATAACCATGAAGTGCATGAGATATTCCCAAGAAGCTACTGATACAGTGATATCATCTAAGATCCTAGCAGGCTACACCATCGTGCGATTTGCTAGTTCTAGCATTGTTGGAGTAGGGCGGAGGAATTGTCCTAGATTGAGAGTTTTGACAACTGTGGTAGTCATCAAATTGATAGCAACTCCTAGATCAATAAGTGTATTTCCTATGGCGGTTTTATTAATGATAATAGTCACCACAGGGTTCCCTGGGTTAGAATATTTTGGGATTCTAGGTTGGTTTGCTATGCGATCTGATATCTCTCCTATTACATGAATTGTCGGAGGGTCCTTTTGTTTTCTCCCTAGTCTCTTAATACATAGTTCCTTTATTACCTTGCTATAGATTGGAATATCCTTAATGCCTTGTAACAAAGGGATCTTAATGCAAATATTCTTTAATTCGTTAATGATATCGTACTCTGGATAAGTTACATGTTTCTCTATTATTAGATGCTATGGATATGGAGGTGAATTTTCTCCTGAAATTACTTCTTTACATTGATGGTTGTGTGCTGAAGGTTTAGGAATAACCACATTTTCAAGAATGGCATTATTCAAAACTTCGGTAGGTATGTATTCTTCATTTTCTTCTTGAATAACAACCGATGACTTGGGATTATCTTGCAAAACTCTTCCAGAATGCAGTTGTATCTCATGTATAGGTGCAATCAAAATGACATATGATGGAAGAGGTAACAACCCAATGCTGTTAAGAGCTTGGGTTGGTTTGTTGTTAGGATAGGGTATTGGTTGTGCAGGTAATATTGTGGATCTTGGGGGATTCATGTTCTGGAAATGGTGAGGTTGATTCAGGATAGGGGGTAATGAAGGAGGTACAAATCCAAGAAAAATTTGCTGAACATTAGGTGGGTAAGGATAGTTAGGCATAGGAGGAGGTGTTTGAGTATAAGTTTGTCCTCTCCATCCATGTGGCCATTGCTGCTATTGAGCATTCTGAGGAGGGTACTGCGGTGGCAAATTCTGCCAACCTGAAGTGTTCCATTGTTGAGAAGGTTGATAAGGATAGTAATAGGGTGGAATTTGGGATGAGTCTTGATATGATGGTTTATCTCTAGATTGCCAAGGCCTCCTAGATGGTTCACCAAAGTTTCACTCTTGTATTCATCTTGCAATCCGAGCAACGATGGACAATCATTGGTTGGATGTTCTTCGGTACAAAGGTGACAAACTGAAACATTATTTAATGGACATTCTTGTTGAGGATGTTTAGCTCTACACCTAGGACAGAAAACACTCATTGCTGCACACTCTTCATCCTGTCTCTTTTTAGCTTGTAGTGCATCTAATTGAGAACCCATGGCTCCTAAAATATATGTTTTGAAATTTTTCAATAGGTTTCCCAATTCTACCCTTGTAACTCCACCAGGACTAGATGTGTTCCCTTTGAAATTCCTAGCATAATATTCTCAAAAGTGTCTCCCACCTTTCCCTCTACTCCTAGAGTAATTCCTACATAGTTCACAAATCTCTATAAAATATTTATGAGAAATGTCTCCTGCTGCCATGAGATTAAGGTTATCTAAGAATTCTTCTAAGATTCCATTGAGGAAGAGTGTTCTTACTGCATTTTCTCGAAGATCACTATATTTAGATTTGTGTAACACATAGTTAAATCTCTCGAGATAGTCTTCCAAGCTCTCGTCTTCAAGTTGTTGAATTTTAAAAATGTCATTGCGAGAGTCTTTAGGTCTACAGTAATCCTGATATTTTCGAAGAAATGCATTCTTCATGTCTTCCCAAGTTCTAATACTAGACTCTCATAATCCCATGAACCATCGAAGAGAAGAATCTTTTAATGTGGCAAGAAAGAGTTTTAGTTTTTGGCCATCTTGTAGGTAATTGTAACTCCTACACAAAATGTCAAACTGGAATAAGAATGTGTCTGAATCCTCACTACTCTTCCCATAGAAGGTTGGTAGTGAGGAGGGAGGAATGTTTTTCATAGTAACATCTTGTGCAGTGTCTAAGATAGGGAACCCGGAGGTACCTTTAGTTCTAACTTCTCCATCTTCTTCGTCTTGTCGGACATGATCTTCATTTTCATCCCCCATGAAGATTCTATTACCAAAGAGAGAAAATCTAGGTTTCTCCTTTCTTAGTGAATATGGGATGTCCCAACGTTTTGTTTCAGGAAGGGTATTCTTCTTTTTAGGAGGAGAATTATCAGCTACGTGGGAATCCAGTTTTGGAGGTCCTACTGCTGTTGTGTCAATCTGTGAGATAACAATGTTTGTAGAGCTCCAAAAAAGAGCATCTACTTGTGCAGGGTTGACAAAATCTACCAAATTTGGACCACCTACTATTAAAAAAGTAGTGTCTTTGGGATTTTGGACTAACAGAGGGTTAGGAAGTTCCAAAGTTTTATCCTTCTGAGTTTCCTCTTGTCTAAGTTCAGTCTCAATATGAGCTTGAGGTTCTTCTAGTGGAATTTCTTTATGAACAGACTGTTCTGATGTCCCTATAATTTCCCTTAAAATGTTTCCAGAAAAGGTTTCTTTATCCTTCCAAGTAGGACTATCCCCTTTAGGTGTATTCCGATACCTTTTTGTTGAATTAGTAGTTGGGGTGGAACGCCCTCCGTATAAGTTAATAGGAATTTTAGTAGAGATTTTAGTAAGAGGATTGGTTTTAATAAAACTACCTTGTGAATCTCTAGACCTATTCATGAAAACAAATTATAACTGAAATAAACTTTGACTGCATAACTACTATTGTTGGGTTTTGGGGATGCCTGTTATAATAGATGCGCAGGTTCTTACCTCTCATCTTACCGCTCACCCGCCACCATCCTAATCTAAGTTTTAATGAAAAGAACTAAATTAAAAAAAAAAAAAAAAGAGTTCAACTTATCTATGACTGAATTCTACCTATTTATCTACAACTCCCCGGCAACAATGCCAAAATGTTGGGTGTGTGAGCTATCTCAAATAAAACACCTAATATTTAATTATCGACCAAGATTACTAATCTTAGAGTTGAGGCAAAATATATGCTAAGGTAGAATAGTACCTAATTTTTTCGACTTGTCAGACCTTCAAAATTTTTAATAAAGAAAAGATCGAAAGATCTTTCAAAATGAAAAACCGATTCAAACTTCAGAAAAACAATAAGAGAACTAAATCAAATCTAACTAAACAACCGACTAGAATAGTATCAAATCATACTACTCTACAATGTATTTAAATGATGGAAAGAAATAGAAAAAGAACTGATAACCAAATAAGAATTACTAGGGAGAATTTGTAAATGTAAGTAATTCTAAAACTGAACTGGTTAACTTCAGATAGAGAACAAAAATAAACTATCTATGCAATAATTGAATTCGATGATAAATTACATAAACAGGAACTATGCTAATCAAAGTGAATTCCAAGCTAAATAATTTCAACAACTAATTCAAGAAGAAACATATATTCCCATGTAGCAGGAATCAGAGTGAATGTATCATAATGACTTTCAAATGTAATAGTGAAACAAAATGGAAGTAAATCTAATCTAACTTCAATAAAGAGATGTAAACTACAAAGAGAGAAACTACAGTTAACTTTAAACATGCTGATCTATCTACTTTCCATGAAACTAATGAGACTAGAAGCAAGTAGAAAACTTGATAAATATACGAATATAGAAGCAAGTAGAAAACTTGATAAAGATACTTATTACTGATCCAAATCTAAATATTATGAATGTCTCATTATCTGCATGAATGGAAAATAATTCTTATGATTAACAAATTAAAAATTACTTAAAGAAGGAAATTGTTAACTATGATTCGGAGGTAAACTATCTAGAAACAAACTGATGGATTCTAAAACAGTAACTAACTGTCAAATCTAATACAAAAGCTTAACTTCGGAAGAAGGTTTGAAAGAAAGTGAAGGAAGGAAATATAGAAGGGGGAGATAATAAAACAAATTCAATTAAAAACTTTATGTAACATAAAACCAGATTTAAATTACACCTAGAACTGTAAATTAGAAGCAAGAAGCGTTATATCTAATAAGCAAGAAAGACTGGAATCTGAAAAACATAAAACTAATGCAGAAAAGGTAAAAATACGAATGACGATTTGAATGCCAGTCCAAACGACAGTCCGAACGACAGTCTGAATGATAGTCCGAATGGAGAAAAAATGAACTAAACTAAGGAAAAGGAGAGTTTTGATGATCTTGACATTAGTCGGCGAATGCACATGAACCTATAATGCAGAGAAAATAATTAGAAGACTTGTTGAGAAGTTATGTTAATAGACAACAAACTATTTTAATCATTGTCTAAAGGAGATAAACTATTTCTATGACATGTGGAAGAAGGAGGTTGAGATGAAAGGAGAGAGTGAACCTAGAGCTACATGAAGGAAACTAATAGAGAGGAAGAAATTGATGCTGATGCTAACTATGGAGGAATTGATAGCAATATCTAATTATAAATGATGGAAGAAAGAAAACTGAAAGCAAACTATGAATTATTAAATATTGGTCAACCATTTACTAATCCTATACACAAAAATTAAATTAAGCACAACACAAATTACAGAGAAAGAAGAAAATATCATTTACAAAAACAAAATTGATTATAAACACAGGAAAACAAACTAACTATTTGCAGAAAAGAAAATGCAGAAAACAAAGACAAAACCTCTGGTTGATGAGGGGCCCTTCCCAACAATCAGAGATGGAAAACTGGATTGATTTAGCTACTCAGAATATCAACAAACTGGAACTTCCATTAACTTGAGAAAATTACAGAACTCTATCTCTACGTTGTCTCTGAATAGCTGCGAACTACTAAGACTGAAAAACTAGCTAACTCAACTTCGACTAACTCGTCTCAGTCATGGAGATGACTATTTATAAGTTACAATAGATGAGAGGGTCGATAGAGTCGATCTCTCTAATAATAGAGGTGTTTAAATGACTATAACTGTTGATTGAATGGTGCATTCCAACGCAGAGAGCATCTACCCAGCTTGCACGAGGTTGGTTTCTTCATGCAGGTGTTGCAGCATCGATCTACCCTTGACGTGGGGCGAGCTATATATTGATGGATTGATCATGGGTAGACAGGATTCTTCCAGAACGCTGACATGAATGAGCGTGAACATGTATGAGCAAAACGAATGGAGGAGAGGCTGCTGGAGCACTGTTGTGGCAATGTGTTGTGCTGGCAGGATGAACGTGTGCGACCTGGACTCCTTCGAGAACAATAGCGTGAACAGGCAACACGATTCCAGGCTGAATGCAAGGATGAATCGACATGTTGGAGAGTTAACGTGGGTGTGGTGATGCATTGGCAAGCTCAGCGAACTTGGGGACGGATCTTCTATAGTGACAGCTCATTAACCATCAACTCCACCTGGAAAACAGAACCCACGTGCCCTTATTCTACTTTAACGGTCTGAGATATGCCAACCGTGGATTTTGGGAGTTGAACGTGGGGCTGAATGACGAACTGAATGCGTTTAAGCTTTAAGACATAACACATATTCTTAATGAAGGATCATTCGCAAAATGCAATCTGGACTATTTGATGGGCTGAATGACAAGAAAACAACCTAATATAACAAAGAATGACAGAAATAACGCCATTTCGAGTAGATTAAATGATCAAAAATACTGACAAAATGGACACCAACACCTCTCTAGGAGGTCAAATTTCTAAAGATAGCATAAATTACATTAAATTTTGGAACTATCTACCATGAAAAATGGACCAGACTGCTAAAACCTAGGGCTGCAGTTATGATTTCGTATCTCTTAAATAATGATAGCTGTGTACAATATGGGAGAGGTTTTTGTATATCAGTTTGTTATGAGAAAAAACCTCTCTTAGTTCCTTGATATTTGTTTCCATTTTCCCAAGATCTGCATTCTAAACACATGTGTCAAAACAGGAAAATTCTGAGATCCAAAAAATAGGACTCAATAATGGATTTGATTCTCCCAATATGTGACACATGTATTAAAAATGAAAGAGGTTATTATATATTAATATGTTATTAAGATAAACCTCTTTCTGTTTGTCAAAATTCCCCTCCATTTGTTCATAACCAACTTTGCAATAATGTGACTCAGAATGGACTTTGCGTAGTCAAAAAAATAGGCTGAAATGATGAGAGTGGATCTTCCAATCCTTGATACATGTGTGAAACGTGAGATAGGCTTTTGTATTTTGATATCTTAGAAATAAAAACCTCCTCTAGTTCCCCCAAATTCATCTCTTATTGGCCACAATCTATTCTGAAAAAAGATGACTAAACAGGACATTTCTAGAAAATATGTCTTTCACATTTTTCAATATGCTGCATTCGTAAATCATATATGAAATAAAATTCATAATGTTCCAAATATGATAACATTAGGCATGATAACATTTGTATTGTTTCAACCAAGAAATAAACACTTTGAATAATCGAATAAAAATGAGCCTTATTTTGATTTAATAAATGATATAATGATAAAACAAGTAGGAGCTAGGGTAAAGTTTGTACAAGGAAAATCAAAATTCAAAGACAAGCTGTGGTAGAATTAGGAAAATGAATATGTAAAAATCAAAATTCTAAGGTAAATCTAGGTTACAACCTAGAGATAACACCATACATACACATTTCATTGCTAAGGAACAATAATGCAAATAATTTCTATGTACCATGCACCTGGTATCATGTCTATCCATTCAACATATAAATTTTTAACTCGGTATCCACGTACCCATTATTTAGTAAATTTTCCTACTAGAGACGTATTCAAAACATGAATTTAATTCATAACATTAACATCACACACACACACACACACACACACATATATATCTCGGAAAAATACTAAAACCAAATGTCCACAGTGTCATCAAACTAACGAAGTCTCAGAATAGTAATCAAATACAACATATAATGATAGTTAAGGTAATAAGGTCAAAAGGGGGCATTACAAATGCAGAATCAGAGTTTACTCTCAAAAACAACTTTGTCACATGTATGCCAAATGACCCAAGAAATCCTAGCAGGAAGAGTAGGATGCGATCTACAATTTATGATCCAGTCAAGACAACAGAGATCAACGTTTTAAAAAACCCAATGCTGATCAAGCTTCATAGTCGATAGAATCCTATTCCAAATCATTCTTGTAAACTCATAATCTACTAGTAAATTCTTTGAGGTTTCAGAATTTGATCTGCATAAAAAACAAAATCTTGGGTCACTCTACCCTCTTTTGATAATATTGTCCCAGGTTTTAAGGCTATCTAACAGAGCATGCCACATAAAACACTTAATTTTCAACAGAATCTTCCAACTCCATATCCTTTTATACCACCAATTCTGTGGGAAATACATTTGCTTCTAATGATGGAGTTGTAATCATATTTAGCCGTGATAATACCTGTATATGGATTGTCATTCCAGTAAATATCATCTTTGATATTAGAGAGACGACAACCTGCTGAATTCAAATTGCAGATGTACTGATTCCACTTAAAAGATGCTTGCCCAAGTACACCCATATCTTTTGCGGAAAACCGGTAGGAACTAGGCTTAGTCCTGTTTCTCATCTTCTTGATAGTGTTAAGAGTAAAAATACCACATTCATTCAAGTATCCAAGGATATCCTCAGACAATTTATAATTTTCTTCCAAACCCAGAATAGGGTCAATACCAACTGAAATCTCTTCTCCATTCCCGACCCGCCATATAAGGTCATTTCCCATCTAGTTATATACCTTGATGAAACCCTCCCAAACAAAATATGTTCCTTTGATTCTTTTTTTTATTCCTTATCGAATTTAAAGTGGTCCCTTTTGTATACTTAACCGAAAGAAATTTGGCCTAAATTGTAGAGCCAAATATCCCCCTCCAAAAAAAATTAGTCTTAGGGCACAACTGAATGTGTACAGATTTTTGATACCCCATGCTCCACAGCTTTTTGGAAATGCTAATATTTCCAAACCAACCATGATCAAGTTACTTCGATATTTACCTCCAATCTAGAGAAAGTTGAAGAAAAATTTCCTTAGCGAATTAATGACCGAACTTGGGAATTTTAAGAGTGACAACCAATAAATAGGAATCCCTGTCAGAACATCTTTTAATAAGGTGAGTCTTCCTCCCACCGACATAAGTCTATACGTCCAGTGATTCATTCTGCGATCAACCTTTGTCAGAAGCCATCCCTAGTCTTTGATCCTGTAACCATTAGGCTTCAGGAAAAATCCTAAGTATTTAAAACCTTCCTCCAAATGATATAAATTGTATGGCATAATTTCCTTTAACTCAACAGTCTTCATATCCGCAGTCCTGTAATGGAAGAAGCTATATTTGGTGGAACCCACCAACATCCCTAGTGCATCACAAAACAACTTTATAATCTCTTTATAACTCAACCATTCAACAAAAGAATATGTCCCGGCTAATAAGACATCATCTACAAAAAGAAGATGAGAAAGAGATAAATCAATTGCAAATTTTATACTCTTAATTTTACCTTCGAATTTGGATTTAATAATCAATCTACTTAACCCTTCAATGACTAAGAGAAATAAGAGAGGAGACAAAGGGAAACCTTGTCAAATGCCCCTAGTGCTTTTGAAAAAGACAGAAGGAGCACCATTTATCAATACTGCAATGTTTGCAGTAGAAACACAGTCATAATCCAGTTTAAAACTAGTGGAGGGATGCCAACTTGGATGAGAATCAGTCTCAAGAAAACCCAGTCAACTCTGTCATATGCTTTCTCCAGATCCATTTTGAATAAAAAAGCCTTCAAATTTCTCTCCTTAATCGAATGGAGTATTTCCTGATAAATTCCAATAGCAACAAGGATTTGTCGATCTTCTAGAAAGCCAAATTGTTCAAAAGATATATGCCTGGAAAGAGATGGCTTCATTCAAACATAAATAATATCTGTAATGAGTTTATTGGCCAGATTGCATAGGGAAATTGGTCTAAAATCCCCAATTTTTTTTGGTCTACAGCACTTTGGTACCAGTGTGATTAATGTAGAGTTAAGAGCCCATGAAATGAAACCTCCAGTTCTTGAGAATTCTACCATATTCAGAATATCCATACCCATGATATAAAAAAAATGTAGAAATAGTTCAACTGTCCAGCCATCGGCCGCTGGAATATTTTCTTTAGCAAAAATATTTAGCGTTTCTTCAATCTGCAACAAAGTTACTTGATTACCCAAGTCCACAGCTTCTTGTTCATAAAAAAAATTAGGGAATGGTCTAACAGTTCTCAACTGCGCCCCCGAATCACATTGTCCAGTATCCAAAAATATTTTACCAAAACAACATTTAGCAGATGACTGCAAATTTTCCTGACTATTGATTGTATTTCCACCATCATCAGTAAGTTCCCATATAGCATTGATCTTTTTCCAGTGAGATGCATAGGAATGGGAAAATTTTGTGTTTTTGTCACCCAAGGCAATCCAAAGGGCCCTACTTTTAAGTCTCCATTCCATCTCCTCATGTTTTAGGATAAAATCCTTTCTTTGCTCCAGATCTTTAAATAATACAAAATCACATTCACCCATGTTCTGGCCAAAATTCATGATATGAAGATCCTAGATCTGTTCCTCCAACTCATAATACTCCTGTTGATCCTTAACATTCTGCTTTTTTATCCATTTAGTAACTATATATTTTAATTTCCTTAGTTTGAAAACTAACAAATCCATAGGATTCAGGTCTTCATCACTATTGAAATTTGACCAAAAATGTCGAATAAGCAAACAAAACTCCTCATTCTTTAACCATGAGCTATTAAATTTGAAAGGAAACTTCATCAAAGTTTTGGCATCATCAAGCTGAAGTAAAACCGACCATCCCCACCCAGGACCTGTAATGCTGGAAGGTTTGAAGAAAGGACGACTTAACAATAAATTTATCCAATATTTTATGTATGCCCTCCAAACTCCTCCTCGCATTTGTCCAAGTAGGAGCAAGAACCACCGACTGAACATCCACTAAGTCAAAAGAACACAGAAGCTCTGAAAAATAATCTGCCATATCATCCAATCTAGCAAAAGGTCCCCATATCTTAGAAGCAGACATAGTAAAATTAAGATCACCTGCGATAATTAAATTTTCAACATTTAGAAGACCATAAAGCTTAAGTGAATCCCAAAAATCCCCCCATATCTTTATAGGTTCCATAGAAATTCAAAATGGACAAATTCTTATTAAGGATTCCACTCCAGCCCTCAATACAAATACTCCATCTTGTCTCGAAAAAACAGAAATTGTAAAAATGAGGATTCCATCCAACTAATAATCCACCCGACATCCCAACATAGCTAATGGCTGAAAACTTCCACCCAGGAAAACAACTAGCCAATTTAAGCAAGGTACATGAATCCTCACACATGGTTTCTTGTAACAGAATTATCTCCGGGTTAGTAGACTGAAATAATTTGGAAGGCCCTAACCCTAGAAGCCTTCCCCAAACCCCTGACATTAATAGATAAAATTATCATTAATCACCCACCAAAAAGGGCCTCTCTACTCTAAGTGCCCCATTGTGACCAACAGACGGTGAGAAAGCATTCTCTTCATCAGATTCAACAATTCTAGCAGAAACTGGTTTATAAAAATAGCTTCTTCAGCTGGGGGAGGGTCTTTATTTCTCCTTTTATTTTTCTGGATAGTAACGTTCTGGAAATGTAAACTTTTAATAGGTTCAACATCTGGATTCAAAGAAGGGTTCTTTGAATACTCCTTTAGCAGCGTAAAATAGTCACCAGAATTTGGAGGGATATATCCACATTCATCCAAAACATTACTTTCGGACAAGGATAAAACCATAGCCTCCCCACCCCTATAAGGAGATCTATTCACAATAACCCCTGAATTATGTTCACCCTAACCTTCCAATTCTGTACTCGGATTCACAGCAGGACTAAAATGAGAAGGGCCAACCCCAGGCACAATGTGTGGAGAAATGTTGTCCACTAAGACAAGACATATTGAAACCCCCTCTAGGTTTTTAACCGGAGAAGAAGAAACCCCCAAATTCAATATGACCTCATCAGTAGAATTGCACTTATCCAAAACATTCTCAGAGTCAAGGTAAAAATCAAGTTTGTCTTTGGAGACATCCTTATAAGGCATAACAGAGTTCGGAGAAAACTTACCTGGGCCATAGTATTTTGGTGTAGACAGCTTATAACCTAAGTGCGAATATGGAGATGAGCCCGAACCATAAACACCATCTTCAATAGCCTCCCACAAAAGAGAAGGGCATTTATCCATAGTGTGTCCCGTATTTCTGCATTGATAACACCGAAAGGGAATCTTAAAGTAGTCCATTTTTTTCCTAAAGACACAAGTGTTAATTTTTTAGCATTAATTCAACATACTCTAGGATCTTTACTGAGAGAATAACATGTACATCATATCAAGTATAACAATGCATATCAATTACACCAAGCAATCACGTGAGACAATAGACACACAGAGTTTCACTGGGGAAAACCATAAAGGTGAAAAACCCCACAACTTCCTGAGAGATAGAAAGAGCAATGATACAACCAAAGTACAAGAGATAGTCTTCTACTAGTAGCTATTCCTCCTCCTCAACTAGTGCACCACTTTCTAAGTGATGTACAAGTGAATAATGAGATGATCAAAATAGAGATCTCCTGATCTATATTTATACATGACCTATCCTACCCAGTAACCTAGCAGGGTTGACTTGTCTAACTTAGTCTAATAGCCCATGGTTAAACTAATCAGGGCCGACCCCACACTTGGTGGTCTAATAACCCATCACTGCAAGTTATGACACTTGTCAATACAAATGACGACACTTCCTTATAAAGGAATAATAACATCTCTATAGCCGTACAATTTACATAGGTGAAATACATTCCGAAGTTACATATACATCAACACTCCCTCTTAACTAGGAAGGTATTTCTCGACACAGATCAAGGATAATTTTAGGGGCGAAATTTAGCCCATGGGCTATTTTTGCATGTTTTTTTCCAGAAACATATTCACCAAATTGCATTTTTTGAAGTCCCATTTCGCCCAATTTTGATGGGGTAAACTTTTTTCACTCTAAAAACCGCCAAATTATTATATAAACTATATAAAATCCTTAGAAATTGAAATAATTTGAGAAAATATCGCCAAATATTTTACAGTTGACATTTTAAGAATTTGTAAGATTCACCAAGGTTTATACACTTTTAAATAAGTATGGGTCCTTAAAATTATCCCTGACATAGATCCGCTAGCACAAGTCTTCTTCTCTGGATCATCATCACCGAATCATTGTCATCGTCACTGCCGCTGCCATCTCAATCAATCTCCAATCTACTCGTCATAGGAAGTTCTACAGAGCCAGTCCTTTTTCATATTGGATGTAGGCCCACCACCTATAGGTCTTCATCATCACTGGCCATACTGTAGAATCCTCAGGACTGATTATGTGCATCAACAAAACCTCGAAAGAGTATCCCAAGACTGATTACGAGCTTATTGCTCAACCTATCGAATCTCCAAGGATCTTTTACATGTTGACCTTCACAAAACCTACTCAGAGAATCCTAGGATGTTATGAGCACACCGCTCTACCTGTCTGGATATCGATAGAGCATCCCAGGCTGTTACGAGCACACCGCTCTACCTGTTCGGATTTTAAAGGATCTTTTCTATGTAAACTTTCGCAAAACATACTTAGAGCATCCCAGGATGTTACGAGCACACCGCTCTACCTATCTAGATCTCAATAGAGCATCCTAGGCTGTTACGAGCACATTGCTCTACCTGTACGAATTTAAAAGGATATTTTATATGCGAAACTGTAGCAAAACCTACTCAGAGCATCCCAGGATGTTACAAGCACACTGCTCTACCTGTATGGATCTCGACAGAGCATCCCAGGATATTATTAGCACATCGCTCTACCTGTCCGGATTTTAAAGGACCTTTTCTATGCTACCTATAGAAAAACCTACTTAGAGCATCCTAGGATGTTACGAGCACACTGCTCTACCTGTCTAGATCTCAATAGAGCATGCCAGGATATTATGAGCACACCGCTCTACCTGTCTGGATTTTAAAGGATATTTTATATGCTACCTGCACAACCTGTCCATGGCCTTAGAGTATCAACCCGATACTCACCATACATCATCCTGATGTACATCATCACATGATCAACCTGATCATCATCATAACATCAACCTGATGCATATCATCTGGAGCAACATCCTGAAGCTCGTCATCTGTGATCATCCTGATCAATCAATATATCCATCTAATGCATACAAAGTATCTACTTGATACATATCATCATACATGATCTATCTGATCATACAATGCATCCACCTGATATACATACATAAGTACATGATCTACTTGATCATACAATGCATCCACCCGATACATACATAAGTACATGATCTACCTGATCATACAATGTATCCACCTGATCATATCAAGCATCCAACATGATGCGTATACAAATATATCAAGTATCCAACATGATGCATATACAAATATATCAAGCATCCAACATGATGCATATACAAAAACTGATCAAAACATCCAACTGATGCATATACAAAGCATTAATTAGAGCATCGTCCTGATGCTCATCATCCAGCACTTACATCCATAGCCATGGGAAGGATCCTGCTCTCACCATGCTTGGAATGGCTCCTGCAAATGTGTCCATCACTTCTTCCTCGAAGTGTCATCAATATAAAGAACACCAAGCCTCTCTGAAGTACTCAAACTTCACTCTGGCTAGTGGTTTCATCAACACATCTGCAACCTGTCATCCATCGCAACATACAGGAGCTTCACTGCACCTCTGTGCACCATATCCCTGATATAGTTATATTTGATCTCAATGTGCTTCGACCTGTCGTGGAACACCGAGTTCTCAGACAACTTTACACAACTCTGGTTGTCACAAAAGATACCAGTAGCCTCCAACGGGAGATCAAATAACTAAGACAGTAGCTTCCAAAGCCATACTACCTCACAACTAGCTGAACAAGTTGCAACATACTCTGCCTCGGCTGTACTCAGTGTTACGCAAAACTGCTTCCTGCTAAACCAAGAGATCACACCTGATACCATACTGAAGCAGCACCCAGATGTGCTCTTCCTATTAGCAGCACTGCCTTCCCATTCCAAAGCAACATAACCTTGTAGGTTAAACTTTTGATTCGCATCATACTTGATCCCATAATCAATTGTACCCTTCAGGTAACTCAGAATATGCTTTACAGCAACCAGGTGAACACCTCTGGGATCTGTCAGGAACTGGCTCAATGTGTTCACCGCAAAGCAAATATCTGGTTTAGTGTTCGTCAGGTACATCAAGGACCCAATCATCTGACGATACACAGTGACATGAACCGGATCAGATGAAGCATCCCATAGAAGCTTCAGGTTTGATGCCATAGGTGTGTCCATGGCCTTACAGTCCATCATCCCGAACCTTTTCAAGATCTCTACTGCATACTTCCCTTGTCAAAGGAAGATTCCATCTGCACTCTGTCACACCTCCATGCCTAGGAAATAGTGCATCATCCCCAAGTCCTTCTTCTCGAACTCGGCAGCAAGCTTCCTCTTGGTATCGAAAATCAATCCATCCTCTCCTATTACAAACAGGTCATCCACATACAAAAGTAGTATCACAGGATTTCCTTCCTCAACCTTATAGTAAAGGTTGGAATCTGCTTTACTCTTGGTAAAGCCCAAACTGGATAGAAAGCTATCTATCCTCCCATACCAAGTTCTAGGAGATTTCTTCAAGCCATACAAGGCTTTCTTTAGTCTACACACATATGACCCCCTATCATGTGTCTCAAAACCAAGTGGCTGCTCCACATACACTTCCTCTTCGACTACACCATTCAAGAAAGCTATCTTGACATCCATCTGGTGTATTTTCCATTTCATCACTACAGCCAGGGCAAGTACCGGTCTAATGGAAGTGTACTTGGCTACAGGAGCAAAAGTTTCTTTATATTCTATCCCCTCTTTCTGGGAGAAGCCATGAGCTACAAATCTTGCTTTGTGTTTTTTCTATGCTACCATCTACAACATGCTTGATCTTGTAGATCCATTTGGAAGTCACAACCGACTTCCCTTCAGGTATTGGGACTACATCCCAAACATCATTCTTCATGATCAACTGATACTCCTCGACCATGGCATTCTTCCCGAATCTTGGGAACTTCAATATCTTTAATAGATAACTTTGTTGCTGAACAAATGTTGTAGTCCTTCTTTTGTAGATGATGGTATATGATCTTTCCTACAAAACAAGTTAAATTGCATGATTAGAAAACATCTCATAGTTTTCAGAACAAATTCTTACACATAAATAAATATGTCATACAGTCATGCAATTATCTTAGCCAATGCTTCAATACAACATTTATCCATATCCCATAACTTTCTAGATGCCTTCCAATCTCTACCAGAACATTGTTAAGAGTGTGCACAACTCCCAATATGTCAGCAAAGAGGTTTCATTCTAGATAAGTAGCAATGGAATGTTGTACAGTGCCATAGGCCACTTACCCATCACATGCATGTTAGTAGTATACTGTTCATTAATGCAATTATTCTAATATACATAATACACACCCTAAGTCTAGGAACATATACATCATTGAATAACATTATTTAAACAAACAGAATATACAAGAAATGACAATTCAAATACTTATCTTTGTTTGTTTGTTGGGTGGACTCCCTCTGAATCTTTGCTTCCTTGTAGGAGCTGCTGGAGTCCTATTCTGAAGTAACTTCTTCTACTCCTTTCTGTTGTGATTTGTAAGGAGTGGTGAACTCCCTCTTAATCCCTGAATCAGTGCATAGAACTTGAAGTCTACTAAAGTGAATTCTCCACCATTGTCGGATCTAAAGGTCTTGATCTTCTTATCAATTTGATTTTCCATCAAGGCTTTGAACTCCTTGAAATTATCAAACACTTCATCTTTGTCCTTCAAGAAATAAACCCAAGTCTTCCTAGAGAAATCATCAATGAAAGAGACATAGTATACATACCCACTCAGAGAACTGGATGACATCGGACTGCATACATCAAAGTGGATAATCTCCAAGATTCCTTTTGCTTTGCTTTCACTACTTGGAAATTCCTTCTTAATGTTCTTTCCTTTTGCACATCCTTTGCAAACACCTTCATGCTTTGTCTTGATTTCAGGAAGACCTTCTACAACTTTGCTTACAATTGGTAGTGCTCTATAGTGCACATGTGCAAGCCTTCTATGCCAAAGTTCACTTGGCTCCACGGATTCATGTACCATGGCATGTTCAGGTTGTCCCTTCAATTTGTACAATCCTCCCTCTTGCTCTCCAATCACTATTGCATCATTTATAGTTTTACCCTTTGGCCACATTAGGACTTGTCCATCTACAAATGCAACCCTCATGCCTTTTGCATCCAATGCAGATATGGAGAGTAGGTTCTTTTTGAGCCCAGGTACATATAGAACATCTTTCATCTTCAAGGACTTCCCAGAGTCTAGGTTGTAGGAGGCTTCACCACTTCCCTTGATGGGATATTGATAGCCATCCACAAATTTCACTTTATGGGGTGACTCATGTTTAGATAGATTTACAAAAGATTCTTTAAACCCAGTCATGTGTTTGGAAGCCCCACTATCAATAAGCCAATCATTACATCCATGAGAGATAGTACCTATGAGAGCAGAGATTAGAACATATTCATCTTCACTTGATGAAGTATCACTTTCTGCCCTAGCCTTCTTCTTGGGAGGTTCATCATCCTCAGCAGCATGAGCATGAAACCTCTTCTTCTTATTGAATTTGTTGTTGTTATCTTTCTTCTTCTTGGGACAATTTGAAGCAAAGTGTCCTAATTCATTGCAATCAAAACATCAAACATGAGATAGATCTTTCCTCTTGTGATGAGAGTGAGAATGATTCTTGTTATGAGATCTCTCCCTCTTAAACTTGCTTCCCTTGGTGTGTGTTGTGAGGGATTGATCTTCATTCCCCATCTTTTCTTCTCGAGACACAAGCCTTGCTTCTTCTTGTGAGCATTCCTCCCATAGTCTAATGAATGAAATCAACTTCCTTCTTGCACAGATTTGTTAGATGAAGGAGTCCCATGACCTATGTAGGCCATTCAATGTGGTCATGACAACTTCACCATTTTCCACTACTTCATCCACAGCTTCAAGTTGTTTCTTGATCTGAGAGACCTTAGAGAAATAAGATTGAATGGTCTCTCCATTCTGAAGCTTTACCCCTTTCAATTGGTTCCGCAGAGTCATCTTCCGATTTATGTTCTTCCCTTCAAATAGCTTGGTTAGGGAATCAAACATCTCCTTGGGTGTCTTTAGAGATGACACATGTGGTATGAGATGGTTTTTGATAGAATCAACAATTATCCTCTTTGCCTTGACCAAGTTCTTCTTATGCAAGGCCTTAGCCTCTTCTTCCTCTGGGACAGGGACCTCAGAACTTATGTAGGTGTCCAATTCATTTTCTTCTAGGATTAACCCAATGATATAAAAAAAAATGTAGAAATAGTTCAACTGTCCAGCCATCGGCCGCTGGAATATTTTCTTTAGCAAAAATATTTAGCGTTTCTTCAATCTGCAACAAAGTTACTTGATTACCCAAGTCCACAGCTTCTTGTTCATAAAAAAAATTAGGGAATGGTCTAACAGTTCTCAACTGCGCCCCCGAATCACATTGTCCAGTATCCAAAAATATTTTACCAAAACAACATTTAGCAGATGACTGCAAATTTTCCTGACTATTGATTGTATTTCCACCATCATCAGTAAGTTCCCATATAGCATTGATCTTTTTCCAGTGAGATGCATAGGAATGGGAAAATTTTGTGTTTTTGTCACCCAAGGCAATCCAAAGGGCCCTACTTTTAAGTCTCCATTCCATCTCCTCATGTTTTAGGATAAAATCCTTTCTTTGCTCCAGATCTTTAAATAATACAAAATCACATTCACCCATGTTCTGGCCAAAATTCATGATATGAAGATCCTAGATCTGTTCCTCCAACTCATAATACTCCTGTTGATCCTTAACATTCTGCTTTTTTATCCATTTAGTAACTATATATTTTAATTTCCTTAGTTTGAAAACTAACAAATCCATAGGATTCAGGTCTTCATCACTATTGAAATTTGACCAAAAATGTCGAATAAGCAAACAAAACTCCTCATTCTTTAACCATGAGCTATTAAATTTGAAAGGAAACTTCATCAAAGTTTTGGCATCATCAAGCTGAAGTAAAACCGACCATCCCCACCCAGGACCTGTAATGCTGGAAGGTTTGAAGAAAGGACGACTTAACAATAAATTTATCCAATATTTTATGTATGCCCTCCAAACTCCTCCTCGCATTTGTCCAAGTAGGAGCAAGAACCACCGACTGAACATCCACTAAGTCAAAAGAACACAGAAGCTCTGAAAAATAATCTGCCATATCATCCAATCTAGCAAAAGGTCCCCATATCTTAGAAGCAGACATAGTAAAATTAAGATCACCTGCGATAATTAAATTTTCAACATTTAGAAGACCATAAAGCTTAAGTGAATCCCAAAAATCCCCCCATATCTTTATAGGTTCCATAGAAATTCAAAATGGACAAATTCTTATTAAGGATTCCACTCCAGCCCTCAATACAAATACTCCATCTTGTCTCGAAAAAACAGAAATTGTAAAAACGAGGATTCCATCCAACTAATAATCCACCCGACATCCCAACATAGCTAATGGCTGAAAACTTCCACCCAGGAAAACAACTAGCCAATTTAAGCAAGGTACATGAATCCTCACACATGGTTTCTTGTAACAGAATTATCTCCGGGTTAGTAGACTGAAATAATTTGGAAGGCCCTAACCCTAGAAGCCTTCCCCAAACCCCTGACATTAATAGATAAAATTATCATTAATCACCCACCAAAAAGGGCCTCTCTACTCTAAGTGCCCCATTGTGACCAACAGACGGTGAGAAAGCATTCTCTTCATCAGATTCAACAATTCTAGCAGAAACTGGTTTATAAAAATAGCTTCTTCAGCTGGGGGAGGGTCTTTATTTCTCCTTTTATTTTTCTGGATAGTAACGTTCTGGAAATGTAAACTTTTAATAGGTTCAACATCTGGATTCAAAGAAGGGTTCTTTGAATACTCCTTTAGCAGCGTAAAATAGTCACCAGAATTTGGAGGGATATATCCACATTCATCCAAAACATTACTTTCGGACAAGGATAAAACCATAGCCTCCCCACCCCTATAAGGAGATCTATTCACAATAACCCCTGAATTATGTTCACCCTAACCTTCCAATTCTGTACTCGGATTCACAGCAGGACTAAAATGAGAAGGGCCAACCCCAGGCACAATGTGTGGAGAAATGTTGTCCACTAAGACAAGACATATTGAAACCCCCTCTAGGTTTTTAACCGGAGAAGAAGAAACCCCCAAATTCAATATGACCTCATCAGTAGAATTGCACTTATCCAAAACATTCTCAGAGTCAAGGTAAAAATCAAGTTTGTCTTTGGAGACATCCTTATAAGGCATAACAGAGTTCGGAGAAAACTTACCTGGGCCATAGTATTTTGGTGTAGACAGCTTATAACCTAAGTGCGAATATGGAGATGAGCCCGAACCATAAACACCATCTTCAATAGCCTCCCACAAAAGAGAAGGGCATTTATCCATAGTGTGTCCCGTATTTCTGCATTGATAACACCGAAAGGGAATCTTAAAGTAGTCCATTTTTTTCCTAAAGACACAAGTGTTAATTTTTTAGCATTAATTCAACATACTCTAGGATCTTTACTGAGAGAATAACATGTACATCATATCAAGTATAACAATGCATATCAATTACACCAAGCAATCACGTGAGACAATAGACACACAGAGTTTCACTGGGGAAAACCATAAAGGTGAAAAACCCCACAACTTCCTGAGAGATAGAAAGAGCAATGATACAACCAAAGTACAAGAGATAGTCTTCTACTAGTAGCTATTCCTCCTCCTCAACTAGTGCACCACTTTCTAAGTGATGTACAAGTGAATAATGAGATGATCAAAATAGAGATCTCCTGATCTATATTTATACATGACCTATCCTACCCAGTAACCTAGCAGGGTTGACTTGTCTAACTTAGTCTAATAGCCCATGGTTAAACTAATCAGGGCCGACCCCACACTTGGTGGTCTAATAACCCATCACTGCAAGTTATGACACTTGTCAATACAAATGACGACACTTCCTTATAAAGGAATAATAACATCTCTATAGCCGTACAATTTACATAGGTGAAATACATTCCGAAGTTACATATACATCAACACTCCCTCTTAACTAGGAAGGTATTTCTCGACACAGATCAAGGATAATTTTAGGGGCGAAATTTAGCCCATGGGCTATTTTTGCATGTTTTTTTCCAGAAACATATTCACCAAATTGCATTTTTTGAAGTCCCATTTCGCCCAATTTTGATGGGGTAAACTTTTTTCACTCTAAAAACCGCCAAATTATTATATAAACTATATAAAATCCTTAGAAATTGAAATAATTTGAGAAAATATCGCCAAATATTTTACAGTTGACATTTTAAGAATTTGTAAGATTCACCAAGGTTTATACACTTTTAAATAAGTATGGGTCCTTAAAATTATCCCTGACATAGATCCGCTAGCACAAGTCTTCTTCTCTGGATCATCATCACCGAATCATTGTCATCGTCACTGCCGCTGCCATCTCAATCAATCTCCAATCTACTCGTCATAGGAAGTTCTACAGAGCCAGTCCTTTTTCATATTGGATGTAGGCCCACCACCTATAGGTCTTCATCATCACTGGCCATACTGTAGAATCCTCAGGACTGATTATGTGCATCAACAAAACCTCGAAAGAGTATCCCAAGACTGATTACGAGCTTATTGCTCAACCTATCGAATCTCCAAGGATCTTTTACATGTTGACCTTCACAAAACCTACTCAGAGAATCCTAGGATGTTATGAGCACACCGCTCTACCTGTCTGGATATCGATAGAGCATCCCAGGCTGTTACGAGCACACCGCTCTACCTGTTCGGATTTTAAAGGATCTTTTCTATGTAAACTTTCGCAAAACATACTTAGAGCATCCCAGGATGTTACGAGCACACCGCTCTACCTATCTAGATCTCAATAGAGCATCCTAGGCTGTTACGAGCACATTGCTCTACCTGTACGAATTTAAAAGGATATTTTATATGCGAAACTGTAGCAAAACCTACTCAGAGCATCCCAGGATGTTACAAGCACACTGCTCTACCTGTATGGATCTCGACAGAGCATCCCAGGATATTATTAGCACATCGCTCTACCTGTCCGGATTTTAAAGGACCTTTTCTATGCTACCTATAGAAAAACCTACTTAGAGCATCCTAGGATGTTACGAGCACACTGCTCTACCTGTCTAGATCTCAATAGAGCATGCCAGGATATTATGAGCACACCGCTCTACCTGTCTGGATTTTAAAGGATATTTTATATGCTACCTGCACAACCTGTCCATGGCCTTAGAGTATCAACCCGATACTCACCATACATCATCCTGATGTACATCATCACATGATCAACCTGATCATCATCATAACATCAACCTGATGCATATCATCTGGAGCAACATCCTGAAGCTCGTCATCTGTGATCATCCTGATCAATCAATATATCCATCTAATGCATACAAAGTATCTACTTGATACATATCATCATACATGATCTATCTGATCATACAATGCATCCACCTGATATACATACATAAGTACATGATCTACTTGATCATACAATGCATCCACCCGATACATACATAAGTACATGATCTACCTGATCATACAATGTATCCACCTGATCATATCAAGCATCCAACATGATGCGTATACAAATATATCAAGTATCCAACATGATGCATATACAAATATATCAAGCATCCAACATGATGCATATACAAAAACTGATCAAAACATCCAACTGATGCATATACAAAGCATTAATTAGAGCATCGTCCTGATGCTCATCATCCAGCACTTACATCCATAGCCATGGGAAGGATCCTGCTCTCACCATGCTTGGAATGGCTCCTGCAAATGTGTCCATCACTTCTTCCTCGAAGTGTCATCAATATAAAGAACACCAAGCCTCTCTGAAGTACTCAAACTTCACTCTGGCTAGTGGTTTCATCAACACATCTGCAACCTGTCATCCATCGCAACATACAGGAGCTTCACTGCACCTCTGTGCACCATATCCCTGATATAGTTATATTTGATCTCAATGTGCTTCGACCTGTCGTGGAACACCGAGTTCTCAGACAACTTTACACAACTCTGGTTGTCACAAAAGATACCAGTAGCCTCCAACGGGAGATCAAATAACTAAGACAGTAGCTTCCAAAGCCATACTACCTCACAACTAGCTGAACAAGTTGCAACATACTCTGCCTCGGCTGTACTCAGTGTTACGCAAAACTGCTTCCTGCTAAACCAAGAGATCACACCTGATACCATACTGAAGCAGCACCCAGATGTGCTCTTCCTATTAGCAGCACTGCCTTCCCATTCCAAAGCAACATAACCTTGTAGGTTAAACTTTTGATTCGCATCATACTTGATCCCATAATCAATTGTACCCTTCAGGTAACTCAGAATATGCTTTACAGCAACCAGGTGAACACCTCTGGGATCTGTCAGGAACTGGCTCAATGTGTTCACCGCAAAGCAAATATCTGGTTTAGTGTTCGTCAGGTACATCAAGGACCCAATCATCTGACGATACACAGTGACATGAACCGGATCAGATGAAGCATCCCATAGAAGCTTCAGGTTTGATGCCATAGGTGTGTCCATGGCCTTACAGTCCATCATCCTGAACCTTTTCAAGATCTCTACTGCATACTTCCCTTGTCAAAGGAAGATTCCATCTGCACTCTGTCACACCTCCATGCCTAGGAAATAGTGCATCATCCCCAAGTCCTTCTTCTCGAACTCGGCAGCAAGCTTCCTCTTGGTATCGAAAATCAATCCATCCTCTCCTATTACAAACAGGTCATCCACATACAAAAGTAGTATCACAGGATTTCCTTCCTCAACCTTATAGTAAAGGTTGGAATCTGCTTTACTCTTGGTAAAGCCCAAACTGGATAGAAAGCTATCTATCCTCCCATACCAAGTTCTAGGAGATTTCTTCAAGCCATACAAGGCTTTCTTTAGTCTACACACATATGACCCCCTATCATGTGTCTCAAAACCAAGTGGCTGCTCCACATACACTTCCTCTTCGACTACACCATTCAAGAAAGCTATCTTGACATCCATCTGGTGTATTTTCCATTTCATCACTACAGCCAGGGCAAGTACCGGTCTAATGGAAGTGTACTTGGCTACAGGAGCAAAAGTTTCTTTATATTCTATCCCCTCTTTCTGGGAGAAGCCATGAGCTACAAATCTTGCTTTGTGTTTTTTCTATGCTACCATCTACAACATGCTTGATCTTGTAGATCCATTTGGAAGTCACAACCGACTTCCCTTCAGGTATTGGGACTACATCCCAAACATCATTCTTCATGATCAACTGATACTCCTCGACCATGGCATTCTTCCCGAATCTTGGGAACTTCAATATCTTTAATAGATAACTTTGTTGCTGAACAAATGTTGTAGTCCTTCTTTTGTAGATGATGGTATATGATCTTTCCTACAAAACAAGTTAAATTGCATGATTAGAAAACATCTCATAGTTTTCAGAACAAATTCTTACACATAAATAAATATGTCATACAGTCATGCAATTATCTTAGCCAATGCTTCAATACAACATTTATCCATATCCCATAACTTTCTAGATGCCTTCCAATCTCTACCAGAACATTGTTAAGAGTGTGCACAACTCCCAATATGTCAGCAAAGAGGTTTCATTCTAGATAAGTAGCAATGGAATGTTGTACAGTGCCATAGGCCACTTACCCATCACATGCATGTTAGTAGTATACTGTTCATTAATGCAATTATTCTAATATACATAATACACACCCTAAGTCTAGGAACATATACATCATTGAATAACATTATTTAAACAAACAGAATATACAAGAAATGACAATTCAAATACTTATCTTTGTTTGTTTGTTGGGTGGACTCCCTCTGAATCTTTGCTTCCTTGTAGGAGCTGCTGGAGTCCTATTCTGAAGTAACTTCTTCTACTCCTTTCTGTTGTGATTTGTAAGGAGTGGTGAACTCCCTCTTAATCCCTGAATCAGTGCATAGAACTTGAAGTCTACTAAAGTGAATTCTCCACCATTGTCGGATCTAAAGGTCTTGATCTTCTTATCAATTTGATTTTCCATCAAGGCTTTGAACTCCTTGAAATTATCAAACACTTCATCTTTGTCCTTCAAGAAATAAACCCAAGTCTTCCTAGAGAAATCATCAATGAAAGAGACATAGTATACATACCCACTCAGAGAACTGGATGACATCGGACTGCATACATCAAAGTGGATAATCTCCAAGATTCCTTTTGCTTTGCTTTCACTACTTGGAAATTCCTTCTTAATGTTCTTTCCTTTTGCACATCCTTTGCAAACACCTTCATGCTTTGTCTTGATTTCAGGAAGACCTTCTACAACTTTGCTTACAATTGGTAGTGCTCTATAGTGCACATGTGCAAGCCTTCTATGCCAAAGTTCACTTGGCTCCACGGATTCATGTACCATGGCATGTTCAGGTTGTCCCTTCAATTTGTACAATCCCCCCTCTTGCTCTCCAATCACTATTGCATCATTTATAGTTTTACCCTTTGGCCACATTAGGACTTGTCCATCTACAAATGCAACCCTCATGCCTTTTGCATCCAATGCAGATATGGAGAGTAGGTTCTTTTTGAGCCCAGGTACATATAGAACATCTTTCATCTTCAAGGACTTCCCAGAGTCTAGGTTGTAGGAGGCTTCACCACTTCCCTTGATGGGATATTGATAGCCATCCACAAATTTCACTTTATGGGGTGACTCATGTTTAGATAGATTTACAAAAGATTCTTTAAACCCAGTCATGTGTTTGGAAGCCCCACTATCAATAAGCCAATCATTACATCCATGAGAGATAGTACCTATGAGAGCAGAGATTAGAACATATTCATCTTCACTTGATGAAGTATCACTTTCTGCCCTAGCCTTCCTCTTGGGAGGTTCATCATCCTCAGCAGCATGAGCATGAAACCTCTTCTTCTTATTGAATTTGTTGTTGTTATCTTTCTTCTTCTTGGGACAATTTGAAGCAAAGTGTCCTAATTCATTGCAATCAAAACATCAAACATGAGATAGATCTTTCCTCTTGTGATGAGAGTGAGAATGATTCTTGTTATGAGATCTCTCCCTCTTAAACTTGCTTCCCTTGGTGTGTGTTGTGAGGGATTGATCTTCATTCCCCATCTTTTCTTCTCGAGACACAAGCCTTGCTTCTTCTTGTGAGCATTCCTCCCATAGTCTAATGAATGAAATCAACTTCCTTCTTGCACAGATTTGTTAGATGAAGGAGTCCCATGACCTATGTAGGCCATTCAATGTGGTCATGACAACTTCACCATTTTCCACTACTTCATCCACAGCTTCAAGTTGTTTCTTGATCTGAGAGACCTTAGAGAAATAAGATTGAATGGTCTCTCCATTCTGAAGCTTTACCCCTTTCAATTGGTTCCGCAGAGTCATCTTCCGATTTATGTTCTTCCCTTCAAATAGCTTGGTTAGGGAATCAAACATCTCCTTGGGTGTCTTTAGAGATGACACATGTGGTATGAGATGGTTTTTGATAGAATCAACAATTATCCTCTTTGCCTTGACCAAGTTCTTCTTATGCAAGGCCTTAGCCTCTTCTTCCTCTGGGACAGGGACCTCAGAACTTATGTAGGTGTCCAATTCATTTTCTTCCAGGATTAACCCAATCCTATACTTCCATGCTCATAATTTATCAGCCCCTTCAAGCTTATCCTCAAGCTTGGTGTGGTGAGACATCTTAAAGAGTACTTCAAATGGAAATAGAAAATATTTAGGTCTTACCACTTGATTTGCAGAAATTTGGATTTGGTGTCGGATTAGGGTTTGTTAGAGAAACCCTAAAAATTCAAAATGTGAATTTCAACTTTCTGAAAGGATAGAAAGATGTGCCTTGATGAGCTTATCATCCTAATATATTCAGAATTTGAAATCTACAAAGTTTCACCCTTCATAAATGCCTTTTAGTCTTCCCGGATTCACTAGGGAGGACCCTGAATTAGGGTTTGAGTTTCCCGGAGCTTCACCCAACCAAAAATATGGATCCAAATCGCTAAACTTCGATTTTTCCAAGGAGCTTCCACCTATGTCCTCAGATTTCATAAATTCCTACTTTTGTGGAAACCCTAATTTTTAGGGCCAAAAATGAAGTGCCCAGAATTGAATTCGGATTGGACAGAAAGATTCGCCTTGATGAGTAGAGTCAATCTACCTTGTTTATTTTCCAAAATCTGTGGAGAGAAACCCAATAAACAAGAAACCCTAGTTTTCGCCACTACACAATGTCTTCTTCTCAGGTTAGCTCTGATACCATGTTAATTTTGGAGTATTAATTCAACATACTCTAGGATCTTTACTGAGAGAATAACATGTACAAGATATCAAGTATAACAATGCATATCAATCACACCAAGCAATCACATGAGACAATAGACACACAGAGTTTCATTGGGGAAAACCATAAAGGTGAAAAACCCCACAACTTCCTGAGAGATAGAAAGAGCAATGATACAACCAAAGTACAAGAGATATTTTTCTACTAACAACTACTCCTCCTCCTCAACTAGTGCGCCACTTTCCGAGTGATGTACAAGTGAATAATGAGATGATCAAAATAGAGATCTCCCGATCTCTATTTATACATGACATGTCCTGCCCAATAACCTAGCAGGGCCGACTTGTCTAACTCAGCCTAATAACCCATGGTTAAACTAATCAGGTCCGACCCCACACTTGGTGGTCTAATAACCCATCACTGCAAGTTACGACACTTGTGACACTTGTCAATACAAATGACGACACTTCCTTTTAGAAGAATAATAACATCTCTATAGGAGTACAATAGACATGGGTGAAATACATTTCGAAGTTACATATACATCAACAACAAGAAACCCAAGAAACTTCCACCTCCGCCGACAATCCCTTAGCCATATCAAATTCAAACAAAACCCTAGCAACTCACCTATCCACACCAAATAGGGATTTTTTATCCACTCTGAAAAATTTGCCCACAATATTCGGTAACCCAATAAGAATATTTTCGGTCCAGAGCTCAATAGGTAAACCCGAAATGCGCATCCATAGATGCCGACGAGATTGCTTTTCCCTCACCGATTCAAATGAAGTATGCCAATGTTTCAACACAATAGAACCCTCCTTAAAAATCCAGGTACCCTCCAATATTTGTCGAATATGCTCAAGATCCAGAAAAATGAAGAGTAGCCAATGGTTCACCAAGAAATTAACCTCGGGAATAAAACAAAGAATGGGCTCCCAATACTTATTTACCCAGTCCAAAATTTCTTCCAGGTTCCCCACAAGATACTCTAATATTCCCACCAAAGCTCTATTTTCCAACATATCCACTCTGTCCAGGTTGGTATTTGCATCAATGGTAAAGGATTCTAAGCCCTTCCTTGCTTTCACTACCTTCTATTTTCTCCGATACCTCTCCTTATCCCCACCGATGCGGTTCCCCTTAACCTTAAACCCCTCCATAGAGACCCGTCCTGTATCATCACACTGTTGTGGTAGCAGATCCTCGTGACATAAACCTTCCCTATTCACAATACGGGAGTGAGCGGGATACTGCATCCCAAAACTCTGTAGGTCGCCTACGGAACCGGTAGAGGGCTCGGTATCACAACCGACACCCATCACCAAGTAGACCGACCACACAATAAACACTTTTTCTAGCCATACACCTTAGATCAACTCGAATACGAATCCCTAGAGTGAATTGAAAAAAACAGAAACACCTTCCCACTCAAAAAACCAATCAAACCAAACTGAAAAACCTAAGGAGAGAAAAAAACTAAAAAAACCCTACCAAAAATAATAAAAAAGACATTAGCAGAATAATTTGTTCCCACTTTTTTTTACCCTTGGTTGGTATTGGACTCATCCAATGGACCAGCTTGACTCCAAGACCTGCTGCAAACCTTCTTCGATCATCCCGCCATATTTTTCAGCCATTTCCACCCTCCCCATTCCATCTTCGCTCCCTCATGAAACCATCACTTTAATTTAGCATAAACTAAATAAAAGCAAACTATTCTAATTAAATAAAAACTCAAGCTTAATCTAAACAATCTATAACACCACATGAAACTAATAACTATATACAACATGTACACATATTTACAAAGTTTTTCTTGGCAGTCCCAAGAATAACTTTGGATATTTATCTTTTGTTTTTTTTTTTTTTAATAAGAGAAGTTAACTATTATGTTAAGGAATATGACCCTAAAAAAACTAAACCGATTAGTTAAAACCTTTAGTAGACATACTAGGATTTCATGCAAAAGGGTAGCTCAAAAATATTTATGAAAATATCCAATAAAAAGTTGCAGCTTGGAAGGGAACTAAGAATGCAAAACCAAATGAGTTAATAAACTTTTCTAAATCCTATCTCGTACTAGAGCAAAGTCTTGAAAACAGATTTATTTACCAATTCATATGTGCATTAAAAACGAAAAATATAATAATTCATATCTGTAAAAGACATTTTACTGTTGAAAGATCATATGTTATTGGATAAAGCATTATGTAAATCGAATCAGATATCAAACATGAAAAGACCACTTCTAAATGCTTTGGTTATGCAAAATTTGAAAAATTGAATTGGTGATCAGTCAAATAGATCAATGAGATAATTATCATAATGTTTCGAAAAAACATTTCAAAGAACAATGATGATAAGATTCAGATCTCATTAAACCTTCAGAAAACAGTAACAAACTGAGCCTAAAGTGTCTTAATTATTCTGATAAAAACATTTATATAGAATTTTGGGAAAAGCTTTATAAACGCAGTGAGTCATTGCTAGACTCCTCCTCCTTTTACTGAGAAACCAATTTGATTTCTACCCCGCGATGTGATATTTGTGGACAGCATTGTCATTCTTCAACCGCTGTAAATAGTCATAAGTCCTGCAACACAAATAATGAATAAAAGTGATAAATAATGATTCAAAGCTTAATAAGGATTTGAATTATTGACGTGAGAAAGTTTCATGGATTTCACTTTTATAAAGTCAGCCTTCCAATACTAAGAAGCATTAAAAGATTTTGTGAATATATAAATCATTAATATCTCATTTTGAAAAGGTTTCATGAATATATATAAGTTGGGGATTAGAGTCGTATAGTAAGATACATTACTCAAATTAATGAATCTAAAAACACCAGCCAATAAAAAAATCTTTACCTTCTTATTTTCAAATTAAACATGACATATAAAAGATCAATGATTATCACGTGAAACAATATGGTCTTTCTTAATCCTTAAACACCAAAATGGTTTTCATAAAGTATGGAAAAGGCATAGCATTATGGTCAAATAATGAAATTTGATAAAATCCCCACATATTTCGAATCCTTTTGTCCTTTGTACAACTAGTGAATGTATTTAAGAGAAGTTAATATAAGGAATTTCAAAAGGTTATTACTAATTATTTCCTTTTAGATTTTTATTTTAAGAATCAAATTTAAATATATATAACAAAGGTTTACTTGATATTTAATCAATATGAGTAGAATACCTAAACCTTTTGTAAATTATAAATTATAAATGTTAAAATTTCATGAATATGTTTCTCAGTACAAAGTAATTATTGGAAATAAATAGATGATATATATATATAGAGCTATATCTTCCCCTCTTTAATGCATATGCCATTATATGTAAGTCAACCTTGAAGCAAAAAATAAAAATAAAATCCAAATTGGTACAAATTTTATGAATCATCAAATTCAATCATCACATAAAAATAATCATGAAACTTGTGAAGTCAAAATATCATCTTGTTGGACATCATCGAAGCTTCAAAAGCCGGTAGAAGATCAAGCATGTAAGTAACATGAAACCATCAAAAAGTGAAAGCAATTAAACAAATCAAAATCAATCAAAGGCAATGTATTTACAAAATTATTCACGGGGGTCCTTGAATTAATGAAAATTAAAAAAAGGGGTTGTTGGGGTGCCAACAATATATTATGAGAATGTACAATTATAAAAATCCCCGCACATGGGATGAGAGCCTTCCATATGTTCATAATAGCTATAACACAGCCCTTCATAGCTCTACCAACCACATCCCTTTTCAGGTGTGCCTGGGGTTCCAACCACCAGCCCCAATTGATGTAGATCTACCCATTGCATCCACACGGGAGGGATCTTCCCATGCTCAAACTGAGGCTGATAAGGCCACCAGATTTTTTGAACTAATCCAACACATCCGCCAATAGTTCCATGACATTTTGGAAAAAGCCAATACCAAGTACAAACAATGACATGACCAGCATTGGCTTCCACACATGTTCTAGGTGGGTGATAAAGTTTGGTTTCATTTGCAAAAAGAGAGGCTCATAGGACCCCATCACAAGATTTGTCCACTTCAATATTGGTCGTACAACATCACCAAGGCAGTTGGTGAGAATGCCTTCGAATTAAGCATTCCTCCATTCCTTCGCCTACAACCAGTATTTCATGTGGAGCTCCTTCGACAATATTTTACACAATCGCTGGACACATCGGAGGTGCCATAGCAGTTGACACCTACAAAGCTTAACCTTGAATGCATGGAATAGGAAACCATTGATCGGATCATGGACACATAGCTTAAGGGAACTGACCACTAGAAGATCCAACTATATTGGGTTGTCAAAGAAAGGAAGCTACTCCACCAAGGAAAGTGGCTCACCAGGAGTCAAGTTCAACATAAGTTTCACCATTTGATGGGGGCACTCAATGCAATGGAGACCATTAATTCCTAAGGGGGGAGGATTGAGCCAGATGGATATAGGTGGACACCCACCTATTCCACCAGCTTGAAAAATAGTTTTCCATTTTGGCAATTTTCTAGTAATTCTTCTATGGTTTTTCGGGTCCTAAACTTCGGCAGGGTCATTTTGAGGCCCTAAACAATGTTTTTTTTGGGTTCATAGTGGCCGAGACAATAGCCATAGGCTCTTGTTTGGGACCCATCCACTATTGTACTCCTCAGATAGATATTTCGAATGGTCTACCGAGCGCTCCAAATGGAGATCATATGCAAACATTATGACCCAAAGAAGTTGAATGCTCAACTAACCACCTTGGGGCCACAAACTTTATGATGGTTCATCTCCTAGGATTAGGTTTTTGGATTTTTAGGGTTCTCGCCATCATGCTTATGATAAATAGGCCATTTTGGCCTCTTTTTGTATTCATCTTGTAATGAATGAGCATAGCCACCACATCTCTTCTCAGAGATATCTCTACCACCATTCTAGCTACTTTTATTTTATAGATTGTTCTATTTCATTCATTTTAATAGAATATGAGTTTACTATCACTCTGTGTTTCTTGTAATATATCTGTGTATGTGAAATATATATGCTTTTTCATTTTGGTCTCACATAAATCCGGATCAGATGTATCATAGCAATATGCTCTTGTGATTTCACAGTGCATGTCCTCGACGAGATCTGAATATCAAGATTTGGGTCTCAAACTAGTTGAGCTTGGGGAAAACCACTCTTGTCGGCCCAAGTAGCCTCACATGAGACCGATGTTTGGAAATCTCATAAAATGTTAATGCATCCGGTATTAGAGACAAAATGAGTCAGTTTTATCGTGCATATTTTCAGATCAAATCTTGAAATTGACAAGTACCAACAGGGAAAAGAGGATATAAAAAGATGCCAATTCCATGACCCAACACTATCATTGATGGAGCGTTAGATGAATTAAAGGGAGAAGTTTCCTTCTCCAATTTGGATATCCATTTTGGATATCATCAAGTCAAAATGAGAAAAGAAGACATACTGAAAATAACCTTCATGACACATGAAGCTCATTATGAATTTTTGGTGTTGCTAGTTGGACTTACCAATGCACCTTCCACATTTCAAAGCTTGATGTATTCTACTTTTAAACCCTTCCTCAGAAAATTTGTGTCAGTAATTTTTTGTGATATACTAATCTGTAGAAAATATTGGAAGAGCATGCACGACATTTTGACAAGGTCCTAAAACTATTGGAGGAGCATCATATATATGCCAAGCCTTTTAATTATGCATTCGGGGTTCAAGAAGTGTAATATTTGGGTGATATTGTATATCATGAAGGTGTCAAAGAGCACTCTAAAAAAATTAAGGCTATCACGGAATGGCCAATTTCTAAAATATTGAAGAATCGTATAAGATCCTTAGGATTGGCAATCTTCTACTACAAGTTAGTCAAGAATTATCATTAAATATCAACACCTCTAACATGGTTATTGAAAAATTAGGCATTCTCTTGGACTCAAGAAGAAACCAAATATTTTGAAAAACATTAAGTGGCTATGTGTACAAACATTGTATTATCTATGCATGAATTCACAAAAACTTTTATTGTGGAATGTGATTCCTCAAGGCATGGAATTGGTGCAATTTTAATGCAATAAGGAAGGCCCCTTTCCTTTGAAAGTTTCCAACTTAAAGGGAAAAAGTTACTCAAACCAATTTATGAAAATGAAATGTTGGCCAGATTGCATGCAATTAAGAAATGACACCCTTACCTAATAGGAAGACACTTCAAGGTCACAAAAATCATGATAGTATTAAGTACTTCTTGGAACAATGATTATTTTTAGAAGAGATACAAAAATTGATTAGAAATATGCTAGCTTATGACTTTGAAATTACCTATGAAAAGGGAAAACAAAATGTGGTGGAAGATGCGCTTTCAAGAAAAGAATATGACGCACAGGGATTACCTTGTTCTATTTCCATTATGCAATATTATTTGGTGGAAGAAGCAAGGAAACAATGAAATTTGGATCATAAAGCATGAAATATAATTCAACAACTACAAGAGGACCCTAGTCCCTAGATAATTATGTGTGGAAGAATGATTCACTATGGTACCAAGATTGCTTGTATTTATGATTTCTCATCTCAAATAAAATTTCCTTTTGGAATTTCACACTTCTCCTATAGGAGGACATTAATGGTTCTTGAAAAATTACCATAGGATCAAGAACACTTTTTTGGGAAATTCTTAAAACTAATATCCAAAACGTTTGTGTCAAACTATTTGGTTTTACAAAAAAAAGGAAGAGACAATCTTGACACCGGGTCTTCTATAGCCATTGGACATACCAAGTTCTAATTGGGAAGAGATCTCAATGAATTTTATAATAGGCCTAACAAAGTCATATGGAAAGAATGTCATCATGATAGTAATGGATTGACTCACAAAGTATGCCCATTTTCACTTTTTCTCATCATTTTAAAGAAAGTACAATAGTTGTAGCATTTATGGAAATATTTCACAAGGTACATGGAATACCCAAGATTATTGTAAGTGTATAGATCCAATTTTCAATAGTCATTTTTGGAAGGAAATATTTTCTTGTTTGAGCACTCAATTGGATAACAACACCTTTTATCATCCTCAATCTAATTGTGGAAATTAGATTGTGAATAAATGCCTAGAAGGGTGTCTTTGTTTCTTTGCATGTGATAAACAAAGACAGTAGGCCAAGTGGTTTCCCTTAGCATAATGGTGGTACAACACATCTTTCCATACTTCATAAAAAATGTCACCATTTATGGAACTTTATGTCTATAATCATCCTTACTTCACATCATACTTAAAAGATAAAGATAAGGTTCAAGCAGTGGAGGATCACATAGAGAACCAACAAGAGTCTCTCAAACTACTGAAAGATAACTTAGTTATAGCACAAAATATGATGAAATACCAAGTAGATCAACATTGAAGTGAAACCAAATTTGATGTGGGGGATTGATTGGTTTTGACGATGCAACCATACAAATAGATGTCCCTCAAGCATCAAAAGAAGGAAAATAAACTAGTACTATGGTCCCTATAAAGTGTTGTAGAGGATTATAAGTATGGATTACAAATAAGAGTTTCCTCCATCTTCATATGTACATCCAATGTTCATGTTTCTTTCCTAAAAAGGTAATTGGTGACAATATCCAAGTCTAGACTATTTTACCAAAGATTAATGAATAAGATAAATTGATATTAAAACCTAAAACAATTATTGACACAAGGATCAAGTAACCATGAAATCGAGCAATTACTGAGTATCTCATCAAGTGGATTAAATTTCCAATAGAAGAGGTGCCATGGGAAGATGAGTTCTTCATGAAAAAATAGTTGTAGTAATCAAGTGGTGAGGACAAAACATGTTTCAATGGGAGGGGCATGATAATCTCTAGATATTATGACATTACATTTCTATTGTTATATTAGTATGTCTTTATGGGTCAGCTAGTAATTTAATTTTAATTGTATGGTCGGATAGAATTGTAATTGTACCCTTTGTCTTATATATATATATATATATATATATATATATATATATATATATAGAAGACCTAGTTTTAGGATCATCTCATCTTGTCGTGTGAATTTGACACATTGTATAATGAGGTTTCCCCCTCGAAAAGACTTCTTATTCATCTATTTATTTCATTCTCAAGACATTAGGTTACTCTTTCTTTCAATTTTTATGTTATTTTGGGAATTTGGTGCATACCAACATTACATACTTTCACAAGTTTACTAGGAATGCCATCCTAGTATGTCTTTATGGGTCAGCTAGTAATTTATTTTAATTGTATGGTCGGATAGAATTGTAATTGTATCCTTTGTCTTATATATATATATATATATATATATATATATATATATATATATATATATATATATATATATATATATATATATATATAAGACCTGGTTTTAGGATCATCTCATCTTGTCTTGTGAATTTGATACATTGTATAATGAAGTTTCCCCATCGAAAAGGCTTCGTATTCATCTATTTATTTCATTCTCACGGAATTAGGTTATTCTTTCTTTCAACTTGTATGCTATTTTGGGGATTTGGTGCAAAACAACATTGCATACTTTCACAAGTTTATTAGGAATTCCATCCATGAATGAGGTGAAACATCTCTTGGGTTTCCTTTTGATGTTTTCCTTGTATATTTTAATTATATATGGCTATGTAGTCCCTAAGGTTTTAAATCTCAATCAATTCAAACATGTAACTAAAACATGTTGACAACGTTGGTAGGCCATAGGTTATGGGTTCAAATTTGATTGAGCTCTTTAGGATTACTAGCCATTATTATGACTACGAGTCAAATCATGCTCCATTATATAGTATGGAAAAGAGGGAGAATCTCGAAAAATTTAAGATTAAATTTTATGATGTAATAATATAATACTATATGTGTGATGGCCTTATTGTTAAGGTAATGCAACATTTTTAACATAATATTATAATAACATATATAATAATATGATACAATAGCTAAATTATATTTTATTAGTCCTTGCCATGCAGCATGGATTCTTGGAATCACTTCCAACGAATTTGATTTTTTTGCACCAGTTACAATGTGTTTTAACATAAGTTTTCAAGAAAAAATGTTGTTCGAGATAATCAATAAGTTTGAGGCCTTATTTGGCCTCATATCGAGGTGCAATAAAGTATAAGGTCAACCATAGTCTCATGCACCACCAAATCACTGCACCATACCACCTATGCTTTCCATGACCATTGCATGTGGTGAACTTGCCATGATTGCATACCATCTTGATAGATTTAAATATCATGGGAGATAGGTAAGTTTTTGTTTACCTTTACAGAGGCTCGTTTCAGTTCTGTGTTCCCGTTGATAACTCAAATTTATGTTTATGTCTATAAATATGTGCGTTGATCACCTTTAGTCCCTGATTTTTGTTGATAGTACAGAGAAATAGGCTTCAGGCCCTTCTCTTTGTAGGTGGATTTTTTCCTTGGATTTATTTGGGAAATGCCAGCTTTATGGCGACATCAACTTTATGATAACATACCCTCCCATTCCTTTTCTATATACAAGCATGTCATTAATATTTCAAGGAAAAGCATCACATAACTAGTCGTTAATGATAATGTGTAGAATATCCTAGGTTTCCTAATCATACCTCAACTCTTGTAGATTCTAGTATTAATATTTTTGTTGCAACTATGCATGCTCTTCTTTCAAGGTTGCATGGTGTTGTTTCGTGACTTGTTCCTCTTGCCTACAATCATTTTTTGTAGCCTCAATGTTCTTATATTGCCAATGTTGAATAATGTTATTGTATGTGCCTTATGCACTGGTGTGTACCCTTTGTTGTGTGTTTCCTACCATACGATATTATTTTGAGTACTTTTGTTTGGATATTCGGGTTTGGTAGTTTCTTGTGTTTTGGTGAATACCCACCACCAGCCAAAAAAATCAATCACGTTCTTCATATATTGACACATGATTAAAGATTATTCATCTTATTTCCAAAAATGAGAATTGTGTACAAAAGAAATAGTTCTAGTTCGATATTTATAAAATAGAATCACACACAAGAAACACTATATGATGAAGGAATTGCAATGAACAATATAAAATGTATGTTGTTTATTAGTGCTGTAAGATCACATAGGAACATTTGAAAAACACATATGTGATGACATCATATATGACATTGAAAATTACCATAAGAGCTATACTATCATTATTAAAAATTTATCCCTTCTATTTTTTCCTTGAAATTTTAGTGAAGTTATGTTTGTCTATGTGTGAAAATCTCGATTGTTACTTCCTTTTGGCACGTAACCATTTGCAGGAGAAATGCACTATGTGGCACCAAACTAGGTGTGTTTACTCTACTCTGCTACTTTTTCCTTACAATCTCTTGTCGTTTCACAGTAGGTGGCGTGCCATGTTTTCTTTTATGCATCGACAAGGTGTTTTTTAAAGGAAAACATATAGTATCATTCCGTTAATCACAAGATGCAACTTCCCTAAAGGTTTTAACAATTGTCTAGCTTCATGTAGGTTCCTTTTGGAATGCACTGGTATGTGTTTTGTTTTCCTATAGGGAATTACCACCTTCCTCTACCAATTGTGGCTTGATGTGTTTTCACATTTCTTAAAGAAAAAATTGCATGTCACTAGTCGGGTATAATAATGGCTTCACCATCCTATTGTAATTCCTCCTCCACCGTCCAACTGCAAGTTCAACTGAATGTAAAGACTAAACAATGTTGCCGTGTTTGAGTACCAATGGGTTTGTTCCTTTTGTTCCCTATCCACATTAGGGTTTCACCCAATGCACCCTTGAAATAAATGAAACCTTTATTTTCAAAAGGATGTCGGCATTCCACAAGAATGTTATAAAGATGCCCTACTAAAAAAATGACTCATGCATTCACCCTTTTTATATTAATCATCTTTAGTTTTGATATTTAGGAGACAACGTGACACATCAAAGGGGCCCATTTTGTTTTCTTTGGGAAAACAAATTTTGATTTTCCTTCATAGTGTATTGCTTGGGTATTTCTTTTGTTATGATTACATGCTCTCACTGCATTACTTGTGGTTGACTACAACTCTTTCATACTTTTATTTGGAACAGGATTAGAGCTATCTTTAATTTTGTATAATTTATTTTGCTAACAATGTGAAGCATTTTGAATTCTAAGTTTCAAACCCTAGACCTTACCTCTTGTTCTATTTACATATCCCTATATTTGTTACATCTTGATCATTGTTTACTTTTCCCAAACATGAATAGATCCATTGTAATTGCTCTTATTAAAGTACATGCTTTTAGGAACATGTATAAATACACCCCTAGTATGCCTGTAACATGCTTTTACTTTTAACATGTCACAGTTTAAAATATAGTGTCCCTGCATTAGTCTCTATCTATACCCATGGCTACTTGTTACACTTATGAGTTCAAATTTTTTAATGGTATCGTGGGTGTAGCTATGCATCTTGACACATTCTCACTACAGCCTCTTATTCTTGATCAAGAACAAAACTTTGTATAAATGTTGTGTGTGGCCCAAAATTAAAGCAATGGAGAAATTCCGATTCAAGAAATAAAAAAAAGGTATAATAGCCAACCTTTTCTTCCTTCACATTTATTCTTTTGCCTTTTATCTTCAACTGAGATTATTTTGGGGTCTTGTCATTATGGATGTTCTCATGGGAGCCAAAGATAAGAAATGCTTGTAAAGAGTACTACTCAATTTACAATTCAAAACTACATTTACAATTTGTTTATTAATCCATAGAGTTTAGTCTACTTCATTAACTGAGCTACAAGCCCCATTTGATGATGGGTAGCAACTACAAGGGATTTTCAAATGTGGAATTGAAATTCACACTCGGTGGCTATGACACCATGAAAGGTTACGAGTCGAACTGAGGGGAATTAAATTTATGAAATCATTCGAATCTGTGTGTTTTTTATTTTCCATATTTTACATTTTCCTAATACACACAATTGTAGTTTTAGTGATAAGAAGCATTCCTATTACAAATGCTAAGCCCTAAATGTTGGCACATTACCCCCTATATTATGGATCATTACATGTTATTGCTGTTGGATTGGGTGTATTAGTGGTAATTTTCATTAGTATTATTATATTAGTTATGTCGGCTTGGGTCCATTAGTTGTAATTGTACCTCTGTCTCCTATATATAGGAAGGAGACCTTTTCATTTGAATCATCTCATCTTGTCTTGTCTTATGTACTTAGTACATTGTATAAGGATGTTAACCCCTCAAAGAGGCTTGATATTCATATTTTTCTTCATTATTAAGGCGTGGATTACTCTTTTCGGTCTCTTTATTCTCTTTTCATGCTCTTTTGTGGAATTTGTTGCTTAAAATTTGGTATCAGAGCTTGGACGCTTCCAAAACAAGACATCTTAGAATTTTTTCTATAACGTTTTTTATACAAAGACTCAGATAAAAAAAATGGAAAGCCATCTAGAAAATAGGCTAAAATATCTATGATAAAAATTTTAGATCGTGAATCATTACAGGTTCATACTTATTCATAGTGGAAGGTAGGGTTTATGACTACTCCAAAAACTAGTCTAAAACATGTGTTCTGGGAGAAAAGGTTATATATAGGGATTGATAGATCCAAATTAAGTGATACCTATTGCATCAGAAATCAGACAAACCACAGTCTCTATGGTATCAATTTCAGACTTAGATCAGAAAAATTGGACACATGGAATTTCATACATGTTTTCTCTTCTGAAAAGGACAAAAAACAACAAGTGTCAAGGGATTCACCATATTTTTTTATTGGAACATCAAAATTATGTTAGACCTATGGAATTGAAGAAATGACATATCAGGATACTACAGGAATAATTTTCAAACTCAGAGGAGCCTAAATTTCAAGGTTCCCTCAGTTGGAAATCAGTCTTCAAATCAAGGTTGGAAAAAGCTACGCTATTTTAAAATTTTGAAATAAATTTTAGTAGAAGGATCTATTTGAGGTGAACACAAGGTGTGATATATATTTATATTGTTCAAAATTCCACCAAAAGGAAGTTGAAAAAAATCATACTCCAATCAAGCCACCTGAGGATTCATCCTTAACTTGCGATGAAAGTGAAGATCTATCTTTTCGAGTAACCAAGTTGGAAGATATGATTAAAGGGTCTGTGAAAACGATTGACTTACTTAATTTAGAGGAGAATATTATGGGACACATGGAAAATAATATGGAGGAAAATATGAGAAAAATTGTTAATCTCACACAAAATTCAAAGGAAAGTATCCCTATAGGTGATGATGTGTCCCAAGGTACTCTGGAAGATAAAGATGGTGTCCATGTTGAGTAACATTCCATTAATAAAAATATTCAAGAGGAATTGATTATAATCATGGAATTAACCTACGATGGTTCCCAAGGGGTATCCAACTCCCTAATATTGAGATGAGGAAGTTTGATGGTAAGGACCCTATAACATGGATATTCCACATGGACCAATTCTTTGATATACACCAGGTGACAAATCTCCAAAAGGTACCTATTGCATCTTTATATTTAGAACCTAATCAGTTTTTGTGGTACCAATGGCTTTGTGAATGCAAAAAAACTCCATTATCTCTTAGTCCATTTGTACAGAAGAGTTGATATCATACCGCGATGATGCTAAGAGCAATTCCTTCTTTACACAATCGATAAATCTAAGGAAAAAAGGTCCAGTAAGGCCTGTCCCAGTGATGATGTTGTACAATCTTTCTAGTCAAGGGTAAGGTCTTGTGTGTTAATACATATCATCATGTGTTGAGGTGGTGCCTCATGTGTTGAGGTGATGCTTTGCATGTCTCAAAGCATGTGTGGTGTGTGATGTACTACTAGCCATGGTTGAGCTATTAAGTTTCCTCTAGATACTGTCCACCTTTAGAGTTAATTAGTGTAGCATATAACCACTTGGAACGATAGTAGGAAAATATGATCACATCATTGGGAAAATATCCTTAGTCACTAGCAGATAAGACAAGAGATAAAGATAAGTTGTGATAAGCTATGAGAGAATTCAAATTGCACATAAAAGAATTAATTAAGAGAGAAATTCAAATTGTTAAACTTCAGTGAAGACTTCAGTAAACCAAATGAGAACTTGAATTGATCACTACAGTGATGTTAACAATAAATAATTAGTTAAGATAGTTAAATAAGTGATAACATTTAGAAGATCTAGTTAACTAAGTGTTATTACATGATGACACTTATGTTAAACTAAAATATGACGCTTATGTTAAACTAAAAGACGACACTTAAGTTGTGACACTTCCATGATGACACTTAAGTTAGCCAACTAACTAAGTGGGAAAGCTTTCAGTTAAGGGGCGAGTTCATCCTAAGACTCAGTTCAGTGAGTTAATGCACTTCATGAGAAGTGGGGTGCGCTTCTTCATGCAAGATTGATGCATCCAGATGGAGGGCGATTTCATCATGAAGTTAGAAGATAAAAATAGAAGTCGATGCATGTGAAGAATATAGAAATATGTTATACAGGATTGATGAATTCAATGTGAAGTAAATGCTCTTCTCCCTTGAAGGAAAGGCATTTCTCTTTTGGCAATATATTATTCTGAGTCTCTCTTATTTATCTTTCACTTTCTCTGTAATTGCACCAAGGATGCTTGATGTAAAATACATTCTCTACTATCTATCAATATACTAAGGAAGTTTTTGCTGGGGTTTTCTTCCTCAATTCATAGAGGGTTTCCCTAGGGTAAATTCATGTGTTGAACGTGATTGAATGTGATTGATTATGTTCATGATTATTATTTGATTTCAAGTATTATATTGTTTCCAAATTAAAGATAAAAAATTAACATGGTATCAAAGCTCAGGACGTAAAAGACCTAAGTTTTGCAATCAAGCTTGAGATTATGTAGATCCTGAGTGTGCACGGTACTTGAAGAATTATGGCTTCAATCTTAGTAAGAACGGAATACCATATTGAAGGAACTTCAAACTTCAATACTTGGAAGGCCAAGATTCTGAAGATCCTGGAAGAGCATGATTTGGATGGCTATGCATCCAGTGTTATTGAAGAGCCTACTACTAATGCAAGGGACACCAACTTCAAGAAGAATCAAGCCAAGGAAAAGAGGATTATTTATGATTTCGTGAAAGACAACTTGATGCCTGTAATTACTCCATTGAATACCACAAAGGAATGCTTAGACACTTTGACAAATATTTATGAGAAGAAGGCTCCTAGTCAAAAGAGAGCATTGAAGAACAAGATCCGAAATATATAGATGGAAAAAGATGAATCCCTGGTTTCCTTCTTCACAAATATATCTCGATTAAGAGATCACCTCATGATAATTGGTGTAACGATCGATGATGACAATCTCATTTAGACTGTTGTTGATGGTCTTCCATACTCATGGGAGACATTATTGGATGTTGTAAATGGTACATAATTGCAACCTAACTTTGAGAGATTGTGGCATGATTTCCTACAAGAAGAAGGGTGAATCCAAAGAAAATATACTTCCTACAAATAAGAGAACCTAGCTCTTGCAGCATGGATGAAGAGAGTTTCATTATGCAACAGAATGTTGTGCAAAGAAAAGAGGAAAATTCAAGGGTAGGTTTCATGCTTCTACTACTATAGAATATGAACCTACAAGAAAGAATTCATTCGATGATCAAGAGATGAGGAAGGAGTACTATCTTGTCTCATCCCTTTCTAGATCCATTACCGCTAGTGATGAGACATGGTTGGTGGACATTGGCGCATCCAAGAACATCATTGGATATAGGAGCGCTGTCACAGACCTTAAGGAAAAGAATTTTTCCTGTAAGGTGGAGCTTGGAGATAATACCACCTATTCGATGCAAGGAGTTGGATCCACTTCTTTTCCGTTTGATTCGGGATATGTACTGCGTCTGTATGAAATTCTATTTGTCCCTATATTGAGGAAGAACGTTCTTCCTGTTTTGGTTCTAGAAGATAAAGGATTTAAAGTTATCTTTATGGACAACAAAGCGCTCATGTGGCCTAAGCATGTAGACTTGAACTTTGCATCAGTAAATGGAGTTAGAGAGGGAGGTCACTACAAAGTTCCTGGAAATATCATGCAAGCCATGATCCATAACATAGTTATTCCTTGTGAGTTGTGATGTAGAAGGCTTGGTAATATCTATTCAAAGTGCTACTCAAATTTCAAAAGATGGTGAAAAGTATGCTCGTGTTTAAATATGATTTTGATAGTGTTTGTAGAGGTTTTTGTCTTGGAAAAAACATTAAGAAGAGTTTTCCAAGTAGTACCAAAAGATCCAAAGGGATCCTTGGCTTGATTCATTCTGATTTATGTGATCCTATGTATGCACCTTCCTTGATTAGTTACTTGTATTATGTGCTTTTCATAGATGACTTCTCTTGTAGATCATGGGTTTATTTTCTAAAAGCAACGAGTGAAACTTTCAATAAGTTTCAAGAGTTCAAAGCATTGGTTTATAATCAGAGTGGGAAACAAATTCATGATTTAAGATCTAATAATGGAGGAGAGTTTGAGTCCCATGAATTCAATGAGTTCTTTCGAGATGTAGGAATAAAAAGACAACTGACTGTACCCTACAACCCCCAACAAAATGTGGTTGCTAAAAAAAAGAACAGAACAATATGTGAGGCTGCAAAATCCATGATGTGTGATCAAGAACTTCCCACATCCTTATGGGAATAAGTCTCTAGGAGTACTATTTATATTTAGAACAAAAAACCTCATGCTATCTTGGGAGAAAATGCTCCTGAAGAGGTTTTCACTAGTGAAAAACCAGATATTGGAAACTTGAATATTTTTTGTTGTTCTGTTTACATTCACACACCAAAAGAAAAGAGGAAAAATATGGAGCCATCTGAAAAGAAATGAACATTTGTTGGATATAGTGAATGCTCCAAAGCTTACAGAATATATGTTCTAATAAAAAGAAACATTGAAGTCAACAAAGATGTAACTTTTCATGAAGAGGATGCCTTCAAGCGCTCCTAAGAGCTTCAGTATGATTCAGATATGGAGGAGAATGATACTCCTATGATCGACGATCTAGTTTTTTATTATCCCCTTTTAGATGTTGAGAGGGATAAGTCAGAAGAGAATTCAGATCCTCTTGATCTTGAAGAACTAGTATAACTAATATAAATATCCCTTGATGAACCTCCTGCTAAGAGGAGATCTACCTGGTGTTGATACATTTTGCAAGAGGCAGAAAAGCATGGTGCACCACCAGGCTCATCTAGAGAGAAAAAGAGAACTGGAATAATTTCAGGATATGTATCATAGATGAGTCACATCAGTGATTCAGAACCCTCTACCTATGAGGAAGCCTCAGAGAAGAAAGTATGGAAAGATTGCATGGTAGAAGAATACAAATCTATCATGAAGAATGATGTGTGGGAAGTGGTTCCTAAACCTGACAGGAAGTCAATAGTAACATCCAAATGGATTTATAACTGGTTATACTATGAAACGAGAACTCGACATAGTTCTCATTTTTCTCTCTCCTAATTTTAGTAGCTATTTTTAGTTCCGTTTCAAAAAGGGGTGATGCCAGTATCACACATTTTCATTTCGAGGCATTTTTTTTGGGCCTTTGAATTATTTTTATCGTAAAAAAAATTTAATTCCTATTTTCAGGTCTGTTTTTAGAAATTTAGCAAAATAACATACATTTTTAAGCAATTTATAATGAAAAACATATACATTTTGCAATTTTTTCTATAAAATAAGACATTTTTATGGAAAAAATAAGACACTTTTATTGACAAAATAGTAAAAAAATTCAGAAAATAAAGACATTTAAAACCATTTTCAATCAATTTTCAGAGATTTTTTGTATAAAAATGATAGTATTTCATATTATTTTCCGAAAAGTGTCGATTCACATAAATTCAAGAAAAACTATACAAATTATTTGTAAAAAATATATTTAAAACACTATATATAGAAATTTTATTTCTAAAATTAAGTCTGAAAGTCAAAACATTACTAATGTATATTATCAAAAAATTGTCAAATTTAACATTTTCTTCAAAATATGAAACTAATCAACAATATCATGCATGCCAAATTCATCATCTAAATTGGAATTTCCTTTCTTCATATGTTAATATTTTTACCACGGCATTATAACTTAACAACTGACTATGTTTTCCTCCACTCTTTTCATTGATTATAAGAGAATCATAAGTCTCATCTTTTGTCCAAGTTGCAAGATGTATGCTTTCAATATCACTCAGGAATTGATCGCTGCTAGAGCTACGAACATTAGGCTTTTGCCTATAACAAAAATATAAAAAATATAAAAAAAAACTAAAACTAACAAACACGATAAAATTTAAAAAAGAATTAAAAAAAAACCTAAACTAACAAACATTATAAAATTTAAAAAAAATTAAAAACTAAAAATTTAAAAACATTTAAAACTAAAAAATTAAAAGAAAAAATAAAACTAAAAATTAAAAAAAAAACTAAAACTAACAAACATTATAAAATTTAAATAAATTTAAAAACTACAAATTTAAATAAATTTAAAACAAAAAATTTAAATAAATTTAAAACTAAAAATTAAATAAAAAATTAAAAAGAAAACTAAAACAAATGAACCATATAAAATTTTAAAAACTTTAAAAACGAAAAATTAAAAAAAACTAAAACTAACAAACCATATAAAATTTAAAAAAATTTAAAAAATAAAAATTTAAAAAAATTTAAAACTAAAAATTAAAAAAAATATATAACTAAGTATGGGCGGAAGGGAGGGTGGAGGAGGGCGGTGGTGGACGTGGAAGGGAGGGCGCAGAAGGAGGGGGAGGTGTGGGGGTACAGGGAGGTGGAAGGGAGGGCAACGGTGGAGTTGGAAGGGAGGGCGCGAGAGGAGGGGGATAGGGAGGGCTGCGAAGGGATAAGGGAGGAGGAGGAGGGGGAGTGTTGGGGCACCAGGAGGAGGGAGGAGTGGGATGGGGAGGGCCGTAGAGGGATAAGAGAGGAGGAGGAGGAGGGGGAGTGTGGGGGCACCAGGAGGAGGGAGAAGGGGGAAGTGGAGGGGAGCGGGGAGGAGGGAGGAGGTGGATGGAGAGAGAGCTCCACCCGCTTGGGCGCCAAAGGGTCGCCCGCCGCTCATGAGGGGCGGCCCTTTGGTGCCTAAGCGGGCAGAGCTCTGCTCGCTTGTGTGCCAAAGGGCCGCCCTTCACGAGCGGCGCGATGCCCAGCATTGTGCCGTTCATGAGGACCAGCCCTTTGGCGCCCAAGCGGGCATAGCTCTGCCCACTTGGGCGCTAAAGGGCTGCCCCTCACGAGCGGCACAATGCTGGGCATTGTGCCACCCGTGAGGGGTGGCCCTTTGGTGCCCAATCAGGTGGAGCTCTCTCGCAGTCCACCTCCTCCCTCCTCTCCGCTCCTCTCCGCTCCCCTCCACTTCCCCCTCCTCCCTCCTCGCGCCCCCTTCCGCCTTTCCCTTCCACCCCTTCCCCCTCCCCTTCCCCCTCCTCCCAGCACCCCCACACTCCCCCCTCCTCCTCCTCCCTTATCCCTCTGCGGCCCTCCCCTTCCCCCCTCGTTCTCCTCCCTTATCCCTCCACAGCCCTCCCCTTCCCCCTCCTCCCTCCTCCCCATGCCCCCACACCTCCCCCTCCTCCCGTGCCCTCCCTTCTACATCCACCGCTGCCCTCCCTCCACCTCCCTATGCCCCCACACCCCCCTTCCTCCGGTGCCCTCCCTTCCACCTCCACCGCCGCCCACCGTCACGCTCCCTTCTTCCCATAATTAGTTTTACTTTGTTTTTAATTTTTAGTTTTAAATTTTAATTTTTGTTTTTTTTTTAATTTTATATGGTTTGTTAGTTATAGTTTTTAGTTTTATTTTTTTAAATTTTTAGTTTTTAAATTTTTTAAAATTTTATAATGTTTGTTATTTTTAGTTTTAGTTTTTTTTTTTTTTTTAAGTTTTTAGTTTTAAATGTTTTTAAATTTTTAGTTTTTAAATGTTATAATGTTTGTTAGTTTTAGTTTCTTTTTTTTAATTTTTAGTTTTATTTTTTTTTTTAATTTTTAATTTTAAATGTTTTTAAATTTTTTCAAATTTTATAATGTTTGTTAGTTTTATTTTATTTTTAATTTTTAATTATAATGTAGTTAGGTTAGTTTATTTTGTTTTTAATTTTTTTTAAAATCTTTATTATAACAACACTAGCCGAAAGAGAAAAAGAAAGGGTCAAAAAATAAATCGTCGCCGCATTCACACCTTGAAATTAGAGGAAGTTGATATACTTGTTTATGATTTCAAGTTGACGAAGAAAAACACTCTTTGCTCCAAGACTATAGACATTATCAAGAGGTTGCTGCTAAAACAAGAAGTCGCAAGATGGGAGTCTGTTAAAGCAAGTCGTAGATCCCGAAGGAATGTGACATCTGAAATGATGGGCATAGATGTAGACTTAGATGGTGCACCCATTGATAATAGAGAAGAATATGGGTCATCTACATCTTCATCTAGTCCTTTATCTGCAGAAAATGTATATTTTGATGGGGTGTCAGAATCCATGGAAGAATTTGAATAATTTCACATTAAGCATTTTATATGTTTTTTATTAGTATGATGTTTGTAATTGAAACTCTAGAGGAGTTTTTGAATATTTATATGAACCATTTTTTCTTGTATGGTCTAATATATTATTTCATTATGAAATGCATCATAATTTGTTTGTTTTTATATGTTTAGAGTGATGAAATTATTTATGAAATTTATTTTTTTGTTTAATATGCAAGTTTCCAAAAAGTTGTAATTTATCTCTTGAAGGAATTTTTTTTTTTTTTTCTAATTTAGGGGCTGATTTAAAGGTTTTTGTAAACAACAGTATGGGATGTTTAGGCCATGGTTCTATTTTTTAGCCTGAAAAAAAATACGTGTATACTGGTATCACCACTTTTCTATTTGGGGGCTGTTTTTGGTGGTTTTTTTGCAAAAATCATCATTTTTATGGCTAGAGTTCTCGTTCATAGTATATAGTTCTCGTTTCATAGTATAAGTGGTTTTATTAAATCAAGCATAGAGCTAGTGGAAGTATTGAAAAGTATAAAGCAATATTTGTGGTCCATGGTTTCTCACATAAATAAGGGATAGACTATGATGAGACATTCAATACTGTGGCCAGGTACACTACTATCTGAACCATAATTCCCATGCTTTAGTTTTGAGTTGGAAACTTCACCATATGGATGTGAAGATTGCCTTCCTCAATGGAGAGGTTGAAGAAGAGTTTTACATACAACAACCTGAGGGGTTTGTAATTCATGGGAAGGTGTCCCATGTATTCAAACTTAAGAAATACTTGTATGGGCTTAAGCAGGCCTATGAAATTAAAGCACATCGGATCTAATGAACAAGTACATCAATTAGAAGATGAAACTCATAAAATATGTGTAAAACTGTGCAAAAGGCTTACAGCAGTGCTCTATTTGAACTCAGAATGATAGAATACAATACAATGCAGTAACAATGACTGAGCAATTCGAATTAGCCATGAAGAAGATTCGAATATACTACATGGAATAGCTTAGCTCCAACTAGGAGTCCTCATCATCAGATCAGTGGAGTCATCAATGCACAAGTAACGGTCAACCAGGTGTCAAACTGAGTCTCACTGAGTGTGGTAGGTGTAGCTGGCACATGTAGGCACTAACTGAATGAAGGAGGCTCAGTGGAGGGCGCATGAGGAGTGAACTGGAGTCAGAATAGGCAGTCTAGTTTCAATGGCGGTCCATCGGAGTGATATAGTCAGTTGAGAGTCAGTCTAGCCTTAAATCAAGGAAAGATCTAAAGATAGCTCAACTAGCTGAAGTGCAACTGAGTGGTAGGTGAGAGAGGGCGCCTGGGATGCATGCAATTGCATGCAGGGTGCACTAAGCACTAGGAGGGATGAAATTGATTAGAAAGAAGCTCCTGGGTGCTGGAAGACTGGGGACAAGGTGCTGGAGGCATCAAACTGGTGACTAGGATGCATGCGGATGCATGCAAAGTACATAATTGAAGGATGAGATATCCTAACACCCCCCCTCAAGCTATACTATGATGTAAAAAATAAATAATAGGGCCCTGGTTATTGAGACCAAAGGTCACCCCATTACAATAATAATCCAAATAAAGAACAGTTCATGAACCGAGGAAATGGAGAAAACCTCACAGGAAAACCCCCCCCCTCAAAATGGACTGTAACACACCAAAATATTTAACTGCTCCAAACTCAAGTAGATATGTCTGGAGGTAACTTACTCTTGGGAGTAAATGGATCATGCTCCAAAAACATGTGCTTGAATTCTCCATCAGTGGATGCAAGCAAATGTGGAGACTTTATGAACTTGCTCTTCATACCGAAAATGGTGAGAACAAAACTGAAAATATGAGGATGATCCTGGAACTTGTGATTCGAACCAAGTGAGGTAGGAATAGCTCCAATCGGATCAAATAGATCTTGAAACTTGAACTTCTTATTAGTTGAAGTTAAATCAGATCCAATATTTGACAAATGGCTTCTTGAGATCTCCTTTGAACCAAGAGGGGTGAGATCAAAACCAAAATCAGCAAAAATTGCATGAGAATTGAACTCAAGCGAATGGTAGTGCTCTTCATCTTCAGTAAAAATCTGAGAAACTGTGCAAATGATAGAACAAAATTTTATAGGAGGCATGCAATCAAGGAGGACAAATAGATCATTAGATCATTATTCTGCATGCCGAAAAACTCATGTGAAAGAGAGGATTCAAGAACCTCTTTGGAATCTAGAGTATGAGCTGGTTTATCTTGCTCAGAATTCGAAATAGAAGACTTTGAGAGAATGAGTGTTGAATCTACAATTTCTTCTTCATCTTGAACAATGGATGAGGCAAAGACATAATCGGAGAGAGCACATAAGGAGATCTCACTAGGCTTGTTCTCCAAAAGGCTAGCATGATCCTCTTTTTCCTGCTTTCCAAATTCTCTATTGAGTTGGGCCCATAGATCTCTTGGATTTTCAGCAGTAGTACTGAGGTAGTGCATAGAAGGAGACATAGCAAGACATATTGTCCCAAAATCTCTATCGCAATCATTAAGCCAATCATTCTCCTCTTCATCGGAATCAAAATCTCTTGTAATACCAATGCACACATCAAAAAGACATTGTCTCTTCAAACATGCAATCATCTTTGGTTTCCATTCATCATAGTTGAATGGCGTAAGAATATTTTCATCTTTGGTTTCCATCTCTGCAATAGATAATGCAAATGGAGGAAGTAAGAAACCTACAAATCACAAGCAAACAAGAACCATTATAGAGCAATAGTTGCAACTGCAGAAAGTGCTACAACTGCAGAAAACTGCTGCAATGTGAGCAAAGATTGCTCTCTTCATGTTGAACACTTATAGAAAAGAAATCTTATCCCTGCCATGGCTCTGATACCATGTGAAAATACTCAAAGCAGATCTAAGAGTTGATGTATACCTCACAAGAAATATTATGATTAAGCAGGAAGATAGAAGAAGAGTGGTTAATGTAGTGTAAATGAGCAACAAAATAATAATACAGTAGAACTCCGATAGAAGCAAAATAACTTCACACACACTAATTCATTAATCACAAATGGACAAATAAATAATACAATGGTGGAGAGGATTCAAATGCCAAGGTGGCAATTCGAATTAACCTCTCATAGAGTGATCATCAGATCAATAGAGTGCCATCAGAGCACAACTAGGAATCCTCATCATTATCAATGGAGTCATCAATACACAAGTAACTGTCAACCAGATGTCAAAATGAGTCTAACTGAGTGTGGAAGGTGTAATTGGCACATGGAGGCTCAGTGGAGCGTGCATGAGGAGCTAACTGGAGTCAGAATGGAAAGTCTAGTCTCACTAGAGGTCCATCGGAGTGATATAGTCAGTTGAGAGTCAATCTAGCCTTAAATCAAGGAAAGAACTAAAGATAACTCACCTAACTGAAGTGAAATTGAGTGGTAGGTGAGAGAGGGCCATGGGATGCATGCAACTGCATGTAGGTTGCACTAAGCACTAGGAGGGATGAAACTGATCAGTGAGAAGCTTTCGAGGCTAGGTGTTGGGACTGATGACTGGGATGCATGCAAAATCATGGCTGCATGAATGACTGAAAATGCAAAAATGGATAATGTTGTTAGGACTAGGATGGAGTATAGGAATATCCCAACACCCCCCCTTAATCCATACCGGGCCCTGGTAACTGAGACCAAAGGTCACCCAATACAATAATTAATAATAACAGCCAATAAACCGAGGAAATGGGGAAAAAATCATGGGAAAAATACCCCCGTTCAAAATAGACTGTAAGGCACACACAAAAAATAAATTCTCCAAACTCAAGCAGGTGTGATGCTTGGTCATATGTCTGGAGGTATCTTCTTCTTGCGAAGAAGTGGATCATGCTAAAAAGGCATGTGCTTGTACTTTCTCTTCAGATCGAATGTGATGAGAACAAATCCAAAAGTATGAGGAGGATCTTGGAACCTGTGATTCGAATCAGCTGAGGTAGGATCAAAACCATGAATGTGTAGATAGTCTTTTGTTTTCTCCTTCAAACCATCATGGGTGAGATTATGCCCAAAAGAACCATCAAATGTCAGTGATTGCTTGGAATCCAAATCATATCCAAGACTTGAAAGATGGTTTCTTAAGATCTCCTTTGAACCATTTGAGGTGATATCTAAACCATGAAATGCATGAGAAATTATCCCAAGCGAATGGCAATGACCTTCATCTTCAATAAACTTCTGAGAGCATGAAAAAATGATCTTACAGTTGTTAAGTTTAAACCAAATAGACTAGCAAGATCACTGAAGAAACATAATCACAAGATAGACACAGAATTTACCTTGGGAAACCCTCATGGGGTAGAAAACCCAGGAAAGCTTTCCTCAATAAGATGATGAACCAAAATACAAGATGTGCTCCAAGACTTGACCTCCTTCTCTACCTCCTGTGCATACCTCCTAGACACAAGTGCACTACTTTTCTGAGTTGTGTAAGTGTGTCTAATGAGGAGCTCTCCTCATCTATTTATACTAGTTCCCGACTGACCAAAATACCTAATGGGGCCGACCTCTCCTAGAGAAGTCTAATAACCCCTAAAATATCAAATCAGGGCCGACCTCCACATGGTGGGTCTAATAACCCTAGTTACCACAAACCATCGGAGGAATAAACATCTCCGGATACATAATAGAGTCACCTCGGAGGGATGAAACATCTCCGGAATAATAATGTACAAATATAATATTCTTAGAAGTTAGAATATTCAACACTCCCCCTTAACGAGAAGGATATTATAACAACATCTGCAGGAGCAAGGAGTCATTGACTACATCATACATGATACATCTATAAATCATCAAAAGCTTTCTTCAATTCATCATCATCAGTAACTCAACCAGTTACTGGAACATCAACGTCATCAGTATCGTCATCACACGATCATCAGCATCGTCATCACATGATCATAAGCATCATCATCACACGATCATCAGTATCGTCATCACACGATCATCATCATCATCACACGATCAACATCATCATCACATGATCATCAGCAATGTCATCACATGATCAGCATCGTCATCACACGATCATCAACATCATCATCACACGATCATCATCGTCATCACACGATCAGCATCGTCATCACATGATTATCAGCATCGTCATCACATGATCATCAGCATCGTCATCACACGATCAACATCGTCATCACACGATCATCAGTATCGATCTACAACATATTCTGCATCACACATGATCATATTACAGGATGATCAATCCCGCTCTCTTTAGGACATAGGTCCATGGATGATACAATCCAGATCAAGTTCCAGGATGATCAGTCCTTATCACTTTAAGACAAGTCTCATGTCTAGGGACGATGCAATCCCATCATGTACATTTTGAACCCAGTTCATGGACGATGCAGTCCTCACACGTACCTTTAAGACAAGTCTCATGTCTAGGCATGATGCAATCCCATCATGTACATTTTGAACCCAGTTCATGGACGATGCAGTCCTCACATGTACCTTTAAGACAAGTCTCATGTCTAGGGATGATGCAATCCCATCACGTACATTTTGAACCCAGTTCATGGACGATGCAGTTCTCACACGTACCTTTAAGACAAGTCTCATGTCTAGGGATGATGTAATCCCATCATGTACATTTTGAACCCAGTTCATGGACGATGCAGTCCTCACACGTACCTTTAAGACAAGTCTCATGTCTAGGGATGATGCAATCCCATCATGTACATTTTGAACCCAATTCATGGATGATGCAGTCCTCACACGTACCTTTAAGACAAGTCTCATGTCTAGGGATGATGCAATCCCATCACGTACATTTTGAACCTAGTTCAGGGACGATGCAGTCCTATCTTCAATTCTCGGAGACATCAGTCTATGGCTCAATTCTGGGACCGAGGTTTGGGGAAGATGCAATCCCCTACCTGTTAATTCAGGACTTCATTCTCGGAGACATCATGTCTACGGCTCTCTTTAGGACTGAAGTCCAGGGATGATCCAATCCTCACATGTCCACCAAGGACTTCATTCTCGAAGACATATGCCTACAGCTCTCTTTAGAACATATGTTCAAGGACAATGCAATCCTTCTTCTTTCTCGGAGACATTTGTCTACGGCTCACTTTAGAACGTGTGTTCAAGAATGATGCAATCCTTCTTCTTTCTCGGAGACATCTGTCTATGAATCACTTTAGAACATGTGTTCAAGGATGATGCAATCCTCACATTTATCCTCATCGATACAAGTACAAGTATCCTCAACCATACAAGTACATTAATCAATACATGTATCATCAAAAGTATGTATTCTCACCAATACATCTATCATCAAAACATGTATTCTTACTAATACATATATCATCAAAAGCATGTATTCTCACTAATACATCTATCATCAAAAGCATGTATTCTCACTAATACATCTATCATCAAAAGTAAAAACAAGTAAAAATAAGTATTCCAAGTATAAGAGTCCTAAATCTAAATATTTCTAAGTATCCAGGTGTAGTAAACAGGTATCCTCATCATCGACCTTGCTGTCAATGAGGCAATCTCATCATCATTGACTATACTACTCCCCCTTTCGAGGAGGGTCCTTTTGAACTACACCAAGCTTGTCTCGGAAGTATTCAAATTTCACTTGAGACAGAGGTTTGGTCAAGATATCAGCAATTTGATCCTCAGTGCTCACATACTCGAGCTTGATAGCTCCTCTCTGCACCATATCTCGTATACAAAGTATCAGATCTCTATGTGTTTTGACTTATCGTAGAATATAGGATTTTCTGTCATCTTAATGCAGCTTTGATTGTCACACATAATCACAGTGGGATCCATTTCTAAGTCAAATACTCCAGATAATAGCTTTCGAAGCCACACTGCTTCACAGCTGGCAGAGCAGGTAGCTATATATTCTGCTTCAGTAGTACTGAGAGCCACACTAGATTGTTTCTTGCTGAACCATGAGATCATGGAAAATCCAAGACCATAACATCCACCTCATGTACTCTTTCTATCTGAGACACTTCCTGCCCAATCAAAATATGAGTAACCATGTAATCTGAGTTCATGACCTCCAAGATAATATAGACCAAAATCTAATGTACCTTTTAGGTACCTCATTACATGTTTTGCAGCTATTAAGTGAACCTTTCTAGGTTCTACTAGATACTAACTTAGGGTATTTACAGCAAAGCATATATCTGGCCTAGTATTTGTTAAATACATCAATGACCCAATGATTTGTCTATATAGAGTTAGGTCCACTAATTTCGATGAGTCATTAACTAGTAACTTCAAGTTGGAGTCCATGGGAGTGGCCATGGCTTTACACTCCAGCATATCAAATCTTTTTAGAATCTCCACAGCATACTTACCTTGATTTAGAAAGATTCCTTTTGGTTCTTTCCATACTTCTAGACCTAATAAGTAGTGCATTAATCCGAGATCTTTCATCTCGAATTCTAAAGAAAGCTTTTTCTTGCTTTCAATAATTTGTTTCTCATTTCCAGTTAGAAATAGATCATCTACATATAACAACAGTATAACTGGTTCATCATCCATCACTTTGAGATAAAGATTGGGGTCAGCTTTACTCTTGGTAAAGCCCATATTTGTTAAGAAATTGTCAATCCTTCCGTACCAAGCCTTGGGAGCTTGCTTCAATCCATATAATGTCTTTTTCAGTTTACATACATGAGTTCTCCCGTCTTTAACCTCAAACCCTTGTGGTTGCTCTATGTACACTTCCTCTTCAATTACACCATTCAGAAAAGCTGTCTTGACATCCATTTGGTGTAATTTCTACCTCATCATAGATGCAAGTGCCATGATGGTTCTAATTGAAGTATACCTAGCACCTGGTGCAAATATTTCTTCATAGTCAATTCCCTCCTTCTGAGAGAATCCTCTGGCTACAAATCTTGCCTTGTATTTTTCAATGCTACCATCTGCAGCATGTTTTATCATGAAAATCCATTTGGAAGAAACTACACTTTTATCTTTTGGTTTGGGAACTACATCCCAAACATCATTTTTCATTATTGACTGATATTCTTCTGTCATTGCTTCTACCCATTCTTTCTTCTGAGCTACCTCTTCATAGCTAGTAGGTTGTTGATCCACAAGATCACATATCAAGGCCATATAGTTGGAAACTAGCTTTGGTTTCTTTCTTTCTCTAGTGGAGCCTTCAAGAGCTCCATATATTTCAGCTCCTTGAATAATATCTCTAGCCCATGCTGGCCTTCTTTTCTTAGATAAATCTGTAATAGGAGGTTCTTGTGGTTCCAACATGTCATGATCCTCTGGTGAATCATCTTCAGGGATGTGCACAGCCTCTGTGATTTGAGGAGGTGTATCTTCTTCATAGATTTCTTCAAGTTGGCACTTCCTGGATTTCTTGAGAGCTGCTTCTTCATCAAATGTTACATCTCTACTTATTTCTATATGATAAAAACCTGGTATGTAAATTCTGAAGGCTTTGGATGATTCACAATAACCAACAAATATTCCCTTCTTACCAGAAGGATCCAACTTGGTTCTCTTTTCTTTTGGAATGTGCATGTACACAGGACACCCAAATATTTTGAGATGACTTACCTCAGGCTTCTTTCTTGTAAACACTTCTTCTGGAATTTTGAATTCAAGAGCACTATGGGATAGTCTATTTTGCACATAGACTGCTGTCCTAGCTTCTTCAGCCCATAGATACATGGGTAGATCTTGGTCATGTATCATAGTCTTTACAGCTTGCATGATGGTTCTATTTTTCCTCTCAGCAACCCCATTTTGTTGGGGATTGTAGGGAGTGGTTATTTCCCTCTTAATTCTGGATTCTTTACAAAAGTCTTCAAAGTCCTTTGAAGTATATTCTCCGCCATTATCTGTTCTGAGAATCTTGATTTTCTTTTCTGAGAGATTTTCTATTAGGGCCTTGAATTCTTTGAATTTTCCAAAGACTTCATTCTTACCTTTTAGAAAGTATATCCAAGTCTTCCTTGAATAGTCATCAATGAATGAGAGATAGTACTCAAACCCACTTAAGGAAGTGGTGGGAATTGGTCCACATACATCTGAGTGTATTAGCTCCAAAATGTTCTTAGTCTTTGTTTCACTCTTTGGAAAAGGGTTCTTGACATTCTTCCCTTTCTTACAACCTTTACATGAGCCATTATGATCAACCTTCAAATCTGGTAATCCTATGACCACTTTGCTTACATAGGGTAAGGCTTTGTAGTTAATGTGAGCTAGTCTTCTATGCCATAGCTCACTGGGGCTAGAGGTTTCATGAGCAAGGGCAACTTCTGGATTTCCCTTGAGCTTATAGAGACCTCCTTCTTCTTCACCAATGACAACTACATCTTCAATTGATTTTCCTTTGGACCACATGAGTACTTGTCCATCTATGAAAGCCACTCTAAAACCTTTCTTATCTAGTGCTGAGATAGAGAGTAGGTTCTTCTTTAAACCTGGTACATATAGAACTTCTTTCATTTTCAAGGGTGTTCCAGAATCAAGCTTGTAGCTTGCTTCACCAATTCCCTTGATGGGATATTGATAATAATCTCCTAGAGATACCTTTTGTGGTGAAGACTTTTCTTCAAGTCTTGAGAGATTTTTCTTTTGACCTATCATGTGCTTTGAAGCACCACTATCAATGAGCCATGTACCTTCTCCAGGAGACACAAATCCAGAGAGTGCAGAAAATAGGACATATTCTTCTGGATCTTCTTTCTTTACTTTAGATCTTTTCCTTTGAGGCCTTTCCTCTTCTTCTTCTTCTTCTTCTTCTCCTACTTCTTCTTCACTATCATCTTCTCCCATATGTGCATGATGTCTTTTGTGAACAAACTTCTTCTTCTTCTTTTCTGGTAAAGTATAGTCTCTAGCATAGTGTCCTAGTTTAAGACAATTATAACATTGGATTGTGGAGAGATCTCTTTCTGAGTTTGTTCCTCCTTTCCTTTTGAATCTATGAGAGGGTTGAGACTTTTTGTGGCTCACTTTCTTGAAGTGACCCCTTTTTCCTCTTTTGGTGTGGGTGGCCATGGCTTGGTCATCCTCTTTGAGAAGAGATTCTCTGTTGGCTACCCTAGCCTCTTCTTGAACACAATCCTCCCATACTACATCAAACTTCATGCTTTCTTTTCTGGCACACATAGTTTGTATGAATGATTCCCAAGGTCTAGTGAGACCATTTAGAGCAGTCATCACAAGTTCATCTTCATCAAGAGTATCACTAATGGCATCTAGTTGCTCCTTGATTTGGGAGACCCTTGAGAAGTAGTCCTGAATGGATTCTCCTTTGTGCATCTTGGTACTCTTCAATTGAGTCCTTAGGTTCATCTTCCTATTGATGTTCTTTCCTTCATACATTCTTCCTAGGGCATCATACATTTCCTTTGGAGTCTTCTTGGAGGCCACTTGGGGAATCAAGTGGTCTTTAATAGAATCATCTATGATTCTCTTTGCCCTAATCAAATCCTTCCTATGCTTCTCTTTGGCTTCATCTCCTTCAGGTTCTGCAACTTCATCCTTAACATAATGAGCAAGATCATTCTCTTCAAGAATGAGACCAATTCTGTATTTCCATGCCCATAAATTTTCTATACCTTCTAGATTGTCTTCAAGCTTAGAGTTTGGAGCCATCTTCTCTTGGGGGAGTCCAAGAGACAAGATATAGAGTAGTACTTACCCGGAAATTTTAACTTTTAACCTTTCCGGAAACTGCAACAGAATTTCTGGTTTATCGCACTTTTGGTAAAACTAGGGTTTGACTTTCCCGGAGTTCTACCCAACCAAAAACTTCGATCCAAGGCTCAAAAGATAGATATTTAGAAGGGCTAATCATCCATGCAACCAAAATCCAAAAATACTAACTTTTGGAAGAAACCCTAATTTTGGGAGAGAGAGAGAAATATAATTTCACCTTGTGAAAGATGTTCTATTCAGGCTAGCTCTGATACCATGTTAAGTTTAAACCAAATAGACTAGCAAGATTACTGAAAGAAACATAATCACAAGATAGACACAGAATTTACCCTGGGAAACCCTCATGGGGTAGAAAACCCAACAAAGCTTTCCTCAATAAGATGATCAACCAAAATACAAGATGTGCTCCAAGACTTGACCTCCTTCTCTACCTCTTGTGCAGACCTCCCAGACACAAGTGCGCTACTTTTCTGAGTTGTGTAAGTGTGTCTAATGAGGATCTCTCCTCCTCTATTTATACTAGTTCCCGACTGACCAAAATCCCTAATGGGGCCGACCTCTCCTGGAGAAGTCTAATAACCCCTAAAATATCAAATCAGGGCCAACCCCCACATGGTGGGTCTAATAACCCTAGTTACCACAAACCATCGGAGGAATAAACATCTCCGGATACATAATAGAGTCACCTCGGAGGGATGAAACATCTCCGAAATAATAATGTACAAATATAATATTCTTAGAAGTTACAATATTCAACAACAGTAGTAAATAAGAGGTGATTGATCAAGGAGAGAAAATGTATTACCTCTAATGGCTGATTTTACCTTCGAAACATTCAGGAGATCATGATGCAAACCAATAGACTCTTGTGCAAGAGAGGATTTAGGAACCTCTGTAGTTTCTAGAGTGTGAGTTGGCACAGAATTCGAAATAGAAGAAATTTGGAGCATGAGTGTAGAATCTGCAAGTTCTTCTTCTTTGTGGACAACTTCAATATAAAATATGTTTGATACTGATTCATGATCAGAGAGATCATCAAGGAGGGAGAATGCATCTCTTTGCTTGCTCTCGAAATGGTTTGGACCAATCCCTTCATTTTGTTTTCCAAATCTTTCATCTAGATGGGCCCATAGCTCTTTTGGAGATTCAACATAATTAAGGGAATCAATTACCATACAATGAGACATAGCAAGCAACACTTCTCCAGAGACTCTGTCACCTTCATTTAACCAATAATTCCCCTCTTCAAAGGATTCGAACTCTCTTTCAAAACAATAATCAAAGAGACCATGGATCTTCAAATATGCTATCATTTGTGGTTTCCATTCATCATATTTGAATGGAGAAAGAGGAGTAATTCCTTTCGAATTCATGGAAGTTGTTTGAGAAGACCTGCATAAACGATAGAAAATGTCTGCAACTTCTACTGCTGCAAAAATGCAAAAACTGTTGCAATTGTTGCACTTGAAATCTTGATAATAACCTGCAAAAAACTCTTAGGAATGTAGATAGACAATACTCTCAACATGCTATGATACCATGTGAAATTAAAGCACAACAGATCTACTAAACAAGTAAATCAATTACAAGATGAAACTCAGAAAATATGTGTAAAACTGTGCAAAAGGCTTGCAACAGTGCTCTATTTGAACTCATAATGATAGAATACACTACAATACAGTAACAATGACTGAGCAATTTGAATTAGCCCTGAAGGTCATTCGAATGTACTACATGGAAAAGCTTGGATCCAACTAGGAGTCCTCATCATCAGATCAGTGGAGTCATCAATGCACAAGTAACGGTTAACCAGGTATCAAACTGAGTCTAACTGAGTGTGGTAGGTATATCTGGCACATGTAGGCACTAACTGAATGAAGGAGGCTCAGTGGAGGGTGCATGAGGAGCTAACTGGAGTCAGAATACATAGTCTAGTCTCATTGGAGGTCCATCGGAGTGATACCGTTAGTTGAGAGTCAGTCTAGCCTTAAATCAAGGAAAGACCTAAAGATAAATCAACTAACTGAAGTGAAACTGATTGGTAGGTGAGAGAGGGTGCCTAGGATGCATGCAATTGCATGTAGGGCGCACTAAGCACTAGGAGGGATGAAACTTATCAGAAAGAAGCTCCTGGGTGCTGGCAGACTAGGGACAAGGTGAAGGAGGCATCAAACTGGTGACTGGGATGCATGCAAATTACATAACTGAATGATGAGATATCCTAACAAGGCCCTGATTTTTTGGTATTAAAGGATTGGCAACTATATTTTGAGCTCAGGCTTCTCTAAAAGTGAATCTAACCCAACCTGTACTCCAAGGTTGTGAAGAACCAACCATTGATCTTGGTTCTCTATGTTGATGATTTGATCCTTATTGGAGAGGAGAATAGATAGCTTGGTGCAAGTGGGAGACCACTTCTAAGTTGGAAGTGAAATACTTAGGTCTTATGCACTATTTTCTTGGTCTAGAAGTTTGGAAAAGGAAAAATGAGGTCTTTATTTCTCAAGGAAAGTACACAGTTGATGTTTTGTGGAGATTTGGTATGATGGACTGTAAGTCCATGTCTACTCCAATGGTGTCTAATCTAAAGAAGCTACATGAGTCATATTCTGGATCGGATCTAGTGGATCATAGCATGTATAGACAACTCATTGGTTTTTTTATTTATTTGATACAAAGTAGACCAAACATATGTTATGCAGTGAGTATCTTGAGTGAGTTCATGTCTGATCCAAGACATAGATATTGGATTGCTACCAAGCATGTGCTTAGATACCTTCGAGGTACTATTTGTTATGGACTCAGATGTGCTTCCAATGTTGGAGTGGTATTACTTGGATATTTCGACTCCGATTGGGGTGCTAGTATTGTGGACCAAAAGAGTACATCCAGATTTTGTTTTATCTTGGTATCATCTATGATCTCTTGGTCTAGCAGGAAGCAGGGATTCATATCCTAGAGTACTATAGAAGCAGATTATATTTCATCTAGTACCACCTGCCAAGAATTTGTGTGGCTTCGGAAGCTATATGCTAGGTTGTTCAGTGAGAAGCTTGAGACTAAAATCATTCGCTCTGACAATCAGAGCTACATTACGCTCTCATAAAACCCTATGTTTCATGACAAAACAAAACACATTGAGATGAAATATAACTACATCAAAGACATGGTCTAGATAGGTGTCGTAATACTTCAGTACATTGCTACTACTGAGAATATCGTGGATATGTTGACTAAGCCTCTCTCCATGATGAAGTATAGTTACTTCCAAGACAAGCTTGGCATGGCAGAGAATGCCTCCCTTGATGAGAGGGAGTATTAAAGTTAGAACATCATGAATCATTCTCTCGGTTAATCTTGTGTGTCAAGATTGATCCTCGTGTGTCGAGGTAGTGCCTTATAGGATCCTGAATTGGAATCAGGAAACTTGGAGAAGAATCTTGAGTTGGATGCAAGAATGGTTAATCTTGCTTCATGTGTTGAGGCAAGTGATTTGTATTTCAAAGTGATGATGATGTACAGTCCTGGTAGTCAAGTCTAAGGTCTTGTGTGTTAAGATAGATACTCATGTGTTGAGGTGTTGCTTTGTATGTTGAAGCATGTATGGTGTGCGATGTACTACTAACCATGGTTGAGCTATTAAGTCTCCTCTAGAGACTGGCCACCTCTAGAGTGAATTACTTTAGCATATAACCACTTGGAATGATAGTAGGACAATATTATCACATCATTGGGAAAATATCCTTAGTATATTTGATATAATAACTAAGCTAGAACATGTGGACCATACAGATAAGACAAGATATAAAGATAAGATGTGATAATATATGATAGAATTTGAATTGCACATAAAAGAATTAATTAAGAGAGAATTCGAATGGTTAAAATTTACTGAAGACTTTAGTAAATAAAATTAAAGGAGAACTCGAATTGATCACTACAGTGATGTTAACAAGAAAGAATCAGTCAAGAGAGTTAACTAAGTGATAAAAATGAATATTTAGCTAGCTAAGTGTTATTACATGACGACACTTATGTTAAACTAAAAGATGACACTTGAGTTGCGACACTTGCATGACGACACTTAAGTTATACACCTAAATAAGTAGGTAATCTTTTAGTTAAGGGGCCATTTTATCCTAAGACTCGGTTTAGTGAGTTAATGCACTACATGAGAAGTGGGACACTCTTCTTCATGCAAGATTGATACATCCAAATGGAGGGCGAGTTCATCATGAAGTTAGAAGATAAAAATAGAATCCATTGCATGTAAAGAATATATAAATATGTTATGAAGAATTGATGAATTCAATGTGAAGTGAATTCTCTTCTTCCTTCAAGGCAAGGTGCTTCTCTTTGTGCAGGTTATTATTCTAAGTCTCTCTTCTTTATCTTTCTCTTACTCTGTAATTGCACCGGGGGTGCTTGATGTAAAAGACATTCTCTGCTATTTATCAATATAATAAGGAAGGTTTTTCTAGGGTTTTATCCCTCAATTCATAGAGGCTTTCCCTAAGGTAAATTCATGTGTCGAATGTGATTGAATGTGATTTATTATGTTCATGATTATTATTTGATTTCAAGTACTATTGTGTTTCTAAATTAAAGATAAAAAATTAACAGAAAGTAGGGATAAGTCCGCTAAGTCCATGCGGGCAAAGATAGAAAATGAAATGTGGGTCATTTAAGGAAAGAATAAAGAATGAGAATTCCATAGTTGATCTTATTCAAAGTCTATGCCTTGACATTGGCCAGCATAGTTAAGACAAGAGCTTGGGTGATTATATGAAGATGGGTAACTATTTTTGGCCAAATATGGCAATGAAAAACAAAAAATTTACCCATGTCTTAAATTGAATCCCTAGAAACTCATATTTGCCACATGAATTTCGACATGTGGTTAAAAATGAAATGTAGAGAATTATGTTGGATTTCCAATGATATTTTTTTCGAAATATACCAATGTCATTTATCGTGTCAAATTTTCATTTTTGAAACGTGTGTACTTACAAATTTGAAGAGCAATTAACAAGTGGTTTGTGTTTGTGCACAATAATTTAATGTTAAAGTAAAAATTTTAAAAAATGAAATATGTGAACATGATATAGAAAGAATGCACTAGTGCTTAGATATTTTTCTTTTAATTTCTCTAAAAATTATATTTATTATTATTTTTCGAAACTGACCAATGAATATTTCAATCGCATTTTTCACACACATGTGTGTGTGTGTGCACCAAATATTTTGATTGTTTACATAACTTGCAAAACTAAAAATACCCTTTTGAAGAGGATGCACTTATCTAGTGCTTGTGAATTTTTTCAAATTTTTTGGATGTGTATTTTGAATGTTGTTGATTTATCTTTGAGCTCAATCGGAGTTGTCGGCATGGTTTTTTAGGGCACGTTTTAGTGGAAATTTAAAAACAAAAGACATACGAAGATAAAGACTTGTAAATTTTATGTATATGGATAGAGGAATCATTGACAAATCCAATGGTATCAAGTCCGCCCATTAATATGCATTTAATGACATAGTGTAAGCCTTAGAAAGGCAGACAAAACTTTCTTTCTGCAGTGAAAAGGGCTTTCATCCTATTTTTAGGCCCTCGATCGAGGTATTTGCTCAATCGAGGTATTTAAAATACCTCGATCGAGGGATAAATATGACCTTGATCAAGGTTTTTACATAGACCTCGATCCAGGTATGTTCAATCCCTCGATCGAGGGTTTGTAAAATTCACTCGATCGAGGATTTGTCTACCTCCAACATGCATGAAAGTGATCCAATTATAACATATAAAGAATAGATCATTAAATTTTACATTCACGACCTGAATTCAAGTATTCTTTCCTTCTAGGTTTCTCTACATCTTCCTTCTCTCAAATTGATTGAGATCCTTTCTAGATAAGTATGAGATACAACAAGGATACAATTTCCCCTATCAAATAAAAGACACTATTACAACTACCTTGGTCCATGTAACAATCTTCTCTACAACATACATTAAATCTAATTGGTGCCTATATGAAATCCTACATATGTTGGATTCAAAGGCTCCCATTATTCCATTCTTTTGTCGTGTCACACCTAGTGATATTCAGTGGATAAAGGGAAATGATGGAACTTATGCTCGAGCCCTATAACATCTCGCATAGAAGAAAACTTATGACCCTTAAAAACCCATAAAAATAAATTGAGATATGACTCCAACACTACTGAAAATAAGAGAAATGCACTTTCTATTGTTGCAAACAATAGTGGTTTCGATCTTGAGACCTACAATAGCTAAGAACTGACATTACGACTGATTGACAAAACCCAACTGATTCTTCACTCTCTTAGCATATAGATGGTGCATCCTATGGTAACCAATTAGCGAAAATTCAAAAGGAAATCATTCTTTCATTTTTATTTCTCAAATTTAATATGCATGCAAAATAATGTAGTATTTACATATTGCTAGTTTTTTTGGACTTCCTTCTTAGAAATGATGTTTTTGGTTCTTTTTCTTTTCTCTCATTATTCAGTATTTAATATTACATTTAGACATAAAGACATGGGAATATTGTTAAATTCCTCACGAATTCTTTCCATTGATCCAATGTAAATAAACTCTTAGAGAAGCAAACCACAGATGAACTTAAAAACGATATCTTGAGGATACCTTACCTCAACTTCCATGGACAAGTTGTTGAAGAACTCAATGAGTTGCTATACAAAATGTAAATCACTCAATAAAATAAGGTTGGACGAGTGTTTTAGCTTACCTAATAACTAGTCTCCTTCCCTGGAAATTGCAAATAATTACAATGCACAGAAACACACCAAATCAGGTGGCAATATCTCTATAGATAGCTGAAAATCAAATTGAGAGGATGAGACAAAGTCAATTTTGCTATAGATGAAGTGGTAAATGTATTATTTTGTGAGTTCTCTTCAAGCATTCGATATACAAATAGGCTTCAAGCATTTTATATACAAATGGTTACTTCAACTTTGATGTCATATATTTAAAAAAGTAAACCATTTTCCTAATAGTACTAAAAAACAAGAGGCCCATTCATGGGTGTGAGTTTTTTCTGGAAGTCACATGCAAACTCATAGTCATACATGGAAACACCTTATTTCCAATCATGGAAGGGAATCATCAAAAATATGGAAACTATGATTGGAAGGGAACCAACAAAAAGATGGAAGGAAATCAACAAAAGGACGAAATTTGTGTCCAGGTTTTCTCCTTAGCTTCTAGGAAGTTTCCATGCATGAGTGTTAGGGATGTATTTACTATTTCTTTTGTCAATTTAATCTTCATTTCAATGGTATGGGACCGGTCACGTTTGGTAAAAAATCCTCTAGAAATTAAAGTAATTAAAATTTAGCTACCACTTTAGGACTTTTGAAATATTAAATGTACTTGCTTCAGACTAATAAAAAAAAATGAAAATAATAGTCTCTTCCTATGACACAAACTGAAAAATTGAAAACAATAGTCTGCCTATGGAAGGGACTAATAAATATAGATTTATTATTTTGATCCTAGTTATTATAGTTTAAGATGCATGCTTATATAAATTTTTCGTAATAATTATTTTATATTCTTGTGGTAGTTCAATTTAATCAATATTATGGCGTAAATCTTATTTTTAGAATCAAAAGAAGAATATCAATTAAATAGTCTAATCAAACAACCATTTTTAACATATGTAAAATCAAATCAAAAGAAGAATATACCAATTAATAAACTTAAATAGCCTAATCAAATGACCATGTTTAACATATCTAGGTATATATTTAAACATACTCATTTAAAAATATTTTACAAAATATAAAATGTTCACTATTAGCAATGAATACCAAACCCTTGGGTCACCATGCTACTTGCATTGTCCTTTTGAGGCTTAAGGTCCCTTCTCCTAATTTCCTTGGGTTAGGAGGTGCTTCCCAAATTCTAATTGATGTATGTTTTTCTTTAGTTTAGTTTGCTTCAAAATTATTTTGGTTGGTAATATTCTTCCACCTTTCCCATTCCCAAGCCAAAGTTGTGTCTTTTCTCACAAATGAAGTCTTTTTTCTAGACCCCTCATTTTTCCCATGATGCAACATCAACAATAAAAGGAAGGAGGTGTATGTTCTTAGGGTTGAATCACCCTCAATTCCATTTTCTATCCACTTACATCTACCCCAAATAGAGAAGTTATAAGACAAATCTAGAGGAAAATAGCTATCAAGCTACCTAACATTCCAACTAACCACTCTGAATCATTGATTTCCATGTTAAAAAACGCAAGGAATAAACAAAGCCCAAAATGATTTTCTAATCACTCTAACATCCATTTAGTGGTAGGGAGGACTCTCCTAATTAACACTCAATAAGGTGCCCTTCATGGGATTTGGAGCCTTGCAACTGAACAAACTCATGTTCAAGGGAGGGAAGGGAAGATTCTCTTGTGCTCTTTTCTTCATGTAAAAGAGACTTTCCTTCCATCATAATCCAATCAATGATTTTCATATTATCTACATCTTTATTAAATTCTCTCTTGAACTAGAGGTATGAGATTAGTGAAGCTTGAGAGAAATGCAAGATTCCTCCATATTCTTTGCCTACATGTAGTTCATTGATGTGTTTTCCTTTCAAGAGAAGTTAGACAATCATGGTCAAGTCCTCTATAGTGTTACTTCACATCTGCCCTCTTATTCCTTGAAACATTGTGAAGGATTCTACCTCATTATTTATGGCAATGTCAAACCCTTGTGATATTTCTGATATTATTTTTTGTTGAAATTAAAAAATCCCCTATACTTACCAACTCAAATTAATATTTATATATTTAAAAATATAAATCTATTATTAAATATTTATAATGATGATGGTGATGATTATGGTTATTAACATCCAATAAGACCAAATTTTGTCTAGGGCCCTAAAAATGATAAGGAGACACTTGGTTTTCTATATAATTTTATTTATGTGATCGAAAATATTTAAGAAAAGTAGTCCTAGATCACCATAGTTACGTTGAGTTAAAAAGTTGGGAAGGTAAATATTGCAAAAAATATTTTGCAATTGCACTCTAACGTGAGTATATGCAGGACAATCTATGAGAAACTGATTTTCATCTTCAACCCTCCCGATATCACAATGATGACAAATTCATTCATCCCAGTGCATTTTAGGAATTGTACAACACCCTATTTCACTACGAAGCTCATGAGAGTATGTTCTTATTTTAGCAATGTTTATTTTCTTCATTATTCTAGCTAAGACAAAGAGATACTTTTGATCTTCTATATTGGGGTTTATCCCCTCCTTATAATATCTTAATTTTGTCTCTAGTTCTTTAGCGCACTACAACTTATCCTTAAATTTAAATGTAATGATATTTTTAATACTATCTATTTTGAAGAGTGACCTCTTCCTTGACTCCTCAATGATTTAGAAAAGAGATGGCATATTTATGCCAACCTTGCCTAAGTCGTAAGTTGTTTTGGCTATAGTATGTTCAAAGCAATCTTAGCAGGGAAAATTTTAGGGGTGAAATTAGCCCATGGGATAATTGTTTACCTTTTTTCCAAAAAAGATTCGTCAATTTCCATTTTTTTCTAAATTGATTCACCCAAATTTCATGAATTGGCAAGAAACTATATAAAACCCTTAGCAATTTGAATCATTTTAGAAAATATTGCCAAACATTTTATGGTTGAAAATTTAAAAATTAGTAATATTCACCAAGGTTTTTACACTTTAAGAAAATTATGGATCCTTAAAATTTTCTCTAAATATTAGGAAGCCTCTTGTCTTCCATATTGTGTATCTTGTTCTTGTACATAACTTATACATAGTCGTGATATTAATGGGCCACAAACTTACTTCTATGAGGAGGATAGGATATGGTCTATTATTTTAAATAATGATATTATATAGTTATAAATCGCTTTTGGATTTTTTGTATCTTTATAGACAATTCTGTAGATATGTTGCAACCCTAGACTTCACATCCATATAAGATAACAATAGTGATGAGAGTCTCAAATAGGAGTTTATTCTTATCCCAAGTCCAAAGGTCTATTTATTTACAACTATTTTCAAGTCCATAATAAGCTTTACCCTCCATTAATCGATCTTTTTCTCAATGTTATACTTCCAGTTAAGCTTTTGATGAATATCAATTCCGATATATTTCTATGAAGTCACTTCCTTCAATTTGTTGTTTTCATTAATGAAATTATCATTAAGTGATTTTTTGGGATTTTATTATCATAACCTTTGTTTTATTAGTGTCAATAGTCATACCCGTACCAGAAAAAATACTTGAGAAATTTTAGCTACTTGTAGAGATCATAGGGACTTGTTTCCATAAGATCAATATCATCACCATAAAGAAGAAATATGATGACTATACCAACCAAATTAATGCTGGCACAACTTGTGTCTTCCAAACAATCCTCTAGATTTTCAATGTATATACCAAAAAGGTAGGGGATATGGGAGAACATTTCTTGCTCCTACATTACAAATAATTTCTTCTTAGAAAACCCTCATAGTTCCTAAACTTTTCAATAACCTTCTCATACAACCTTATAGTAGTAGCTCTTAATGTGAAAGAGACTTTTAGCTCTTCCAATCTATTCCAAAATTTAGTTCTGGGCATTGTGTCCAATGCTTTTCTTAAGTCCAGAAAGCAATAAAGAAAATTGGTTTTATTATATGACATTCTTTAGCAATGGTCTTAAGCAAGGAAAATTTTAGGGGCGAAATTTAGCCCATGGGCTATTTTTGGAACTTTTTTTCCAAAAAAAAGATTCTCCAATTTGTTTTTTATTTCAAAGATGATTCTCCCAAATTCCATGGGATAATTTTTTGTATTCTAAAAATTGCCAAAATTATCCAAAAACTATATAAAGTCTCTAGAATTTTTTATTTTTTTTAAACCTCCAAACATTTTATTTTTTAAAATTTAAGAATTAGTAAGATTCGCCAAGGTTTCCACACTTTAAGAAAAGTATGGATCCTTAAAATTTTCCATAGTCCTAAGCTTATCAAGGTGCTCCATAGTTGAATGATAGCTCCTAAATGATCATTGCCTTAAGCTTTTTTTTGTAACTTTCTAACCATATGTTGATCTTATTTTCCAAATTAATTTCATATAGTTTGGCTAAAATAGGGCTAATCATAATGGGCCTATAATTAGGTGGATGGTTTTTATTTCCACTTTTCAAAAATGGGAATGATGAGACCTTCTATCCACAGTTTACACATTGATATATATTTTTTGAAAAAAAAAATATATATTTTTAATTAAAAATAATTACATTGATACGAAATATCTTAGATTCACAACGATTATGCATAGTCATCAATCCCAGTTAACTAATATGGGTTAGCTACTCAACTCTGTCAAAATCGATCCCTCATACGGCTCGGTTCATCCTCCACAGATGGCACCATTCCATTTTTCAAACCATTGAGTGTTCCTTCGCTAGTGTATGCGGTTCAAAACCCATTCTCCCTATAGCCATGTGTGAGTGCCACTTCCGCTTCACATTCTCTTCAAATGCTTCTATAAGTTAGGATACCATTATTCCTCTCTCTTCTCGAGTTTTAATGGTAAAAACTAATTAGAGAAAGGATATTAATAACTAGCACTAGATTGAGCATTTTCAGGTCGCTACTCTTCATGTCTTTTTCAACAATAACAAAAAGACTCTTTCTTGATATTCCATGGAATCAAAGAAATATTGACAATACATATAACTCATCTGATTATAGTATGAAGCCTTAAAATCCAAATATAATTCCTCCCAACCAACAAAAAAAAGAGCGGTATAAACTATAAATCCACTTTAACCATACATCACTGTCCCATCCAAAAGGCATTCAAGCTAAATACATAAACAATCCTCCAAAGACTAAGAAGAAAAACAAAACAAGAAGGTATGTACCCATCACTAGAAACCAAAAAATATCATATGAGAAAGCATATTGACCCCTCATTGGATAATGTTTCTTCAACATACTCTTCAAAGTAAAAAATTCCCTCTGTAGAGTCCACAACAATCTTTGAGAGGTGATCTGCCTCTACGATAAAAGACCCATAGATATGGGAAAATGACACACTAGAGAATAATGTAACTGTAAACATTTAATTCTCTGATACCAAGAGTCCAAATATAAAATCTGTAGGTTGTATATTCCATTGGCCCATTGAACAATAGCTTGTGAGTCACTGAAAACCTGAATAGAAGTAATACCATTAATCATTGCAAACTAAAGCAAACACCATAAAGCCAACAAATTGGATCTAGTGTTTGTCCCTATACCACCAGTCATCCATAGCTTGAAATAGTGCTCTTCATTTGTGTTTAGCATCATTCCACCACCACAGGAACCTACTTGAGAAAATCCATAAAAAAAACCCGAAGCAGAATAATAAGAAAAAGTTGGAGTTGTAATCTTTCTAGTCATCTTAGTTATTTTTTCCGAAACAAAATCCCTATACAATCTCAAAACATTCAAGCTATAGACCTATGTGTTGGGATCAAAACCTTCAAACAAAACTCGATTTCTCATATTCCAAATATCCCAACACACAAATATAGGAATATTTTTATGGTTTAAAACTCTCTTTCTCCATTTGCTAAAATTCTATTCAAGGCATAGAGTGCCTCATCTCTGATTGATATCCAAGGAAACATAAATATCCTGCCAAACATAAATGTCGAATTTGCAAAGAATAAAGAGGTGGGGGGATGATTCATTCTCTTGTCTACACATATTACATCTACCTGGGCCAATCCAACCTATTCTCATCAATTTATCACGTGTAAGAAAATAGTTTTCTGAGTATAACAAAAAAAATCAGATTTAAAGGAATATGTCACTTCCAAAGCTTACTAGTCCACCATTTAGTCTCTTTAGAGAAGTGATGCATAATGATAGCAATGTATGCTTCCTTTGCAGTTACTTTTCCAATAGTTTTATTCCCGCTCCAGACCAAGATATCTTCATTATCATTGAGCCTAATTTCAGCTTTGTTTAAAGCATCTATGTAGGCATTCCATTCCACATCCCATTGACCATGCAATCCCGAATCCTATGCTAGAAACCAATAGGGGCTTGAGTGCCTTAGGTCTTCTAACATGATTTAAAGTGAAAAAAGAAAACTTTGCCCAATATTCCATTAGAGGGTGAATACATGAATATGGGTGTCTATTTTGGGGGCTCTTATGAGAAAATAAATCTGATTTTTCATGTTTTTAAACTTCGGGCGAACAAAAGTTATATTTGTGTTTAGAATTTCACTTTCCAGTAAAAAGAAAAATTTTAGCGAATTTTGTTATCTTTCTATTCATTATTTTTTCGCATTTTTTTATTGATATTTGATAAGTCAATTTGGCAAATGTTTGACAGTATGTTCTTATCAAATGAAAAGACTAATAAATAGTCATGTTTTTTTAGTCACGTGAACTCATTGCTAAACTTGTGTTTATTAAAAAAAATATGCTACAACAATCCACACAGAGTGTATTAGATTCTGACTATAATTTCGTATCCAATGGGTGAATATACTAATTACTATAATTTTTTTAATTGGATCGATGTGGAAAACTTGTCGAATATCAACATGTTTATTTTGAGTGGACATTTCTCCCAATTTCCACTAAAACTAAAAAATCTAAGAGTACCTTTTTGAAGTAAACACTCCAACGAAGAATCCCATATTTTTTTTCAATTTTTTTTTATTTTGTATTTTTGAAGTTATGGAATTTTCATTTTACCGCATTTTGAAAGAAATGAAACAACAATAGACACATGTTAAAATAAATAAATAAATTATTAGATCTCATCTAAACAAAACAAAATTTATACCTACAGAAATTAGATTCAATGACGAAATTAATGGTGTCAGTTCTGACAGTTGATTTGGAGTACTGGAGATTGTTTTTACCTTCTGAAAATGCAAGAACCTGAAAACAGTGCAGTTTTCATGTAGCAATGGGTTTTCGGTCGAATATGTATTCCTCTGAATAATTATTTGGCCGAAAAACTATTTTCCATTTTCAATCCATTGAAATTAACATTGATTGTTCGACCGAAAAATAAAACACAAAAAATTTCGTCAGCCAGAAAAAATGAGGGCCCACTTTTAGAAATTAAATTATTTCAAAACGTATCAATATAAACTGAGTGAAATCATTATTTCGCATCTCTCATTCTCATAGACATCTTTACAAAATATTTTTTAAGGGGTTTTTTCAAAGGAGATTTTTTTTTTTAAAGGAGATATTTTTCCAAGGAGTTTTTTTCGAAGGAGATTTTTTTCTAAGTGTTTTTTCTAAGGTACTTCTTTAAGAAGATTTTTTTTCTAAGAAACTTCTTGAAGGCAAGGATAATTTTTTTCTAAGGGACTTCTTTAAGGAGATTTTTTTAAGGGACTTTTTTAAAGAGATGTTTTCTCTAAGATATTTCTTTAAGGATATGTTTTTCTAAGGGATTTCTTTAAGGATTTTTTTTAATTATTTAAGAAGATCTTTTTATTAAAAGGATCAAAGGAAATTTCTATAATAATGTTCTCTCAAATACTCTAAGAGACATTTTTAATGTGATTTTTTTCTAATTCCTTATTTTTAGGTCAAAAACTCAAAGACAATTTCTCTTAACTATTTTTCTTAGTGTTCTAAAACTCTCAGAACTTTTTTTTAGATGATATTTTTCTTATAGGTCTTATTTTTTGTTAAGGGTTGAAAGGAAATATCTTTTGCGTGTTTTATTAAGGGATGAAAAACTCTAAAAGACTTTTTCTGAGATGATATTTTTTCAATGACTTCTTTTTTAGGTAAAAGGCTCAAAACAATTTCTGGTAAGGTGTTTTCTCAAAACTCAAAGACTCTACAGGGAATTTTAAGGTGATTTTTTTTGTCAAAAACATTTTTTAGGTCAAAATGTCAAAGACATTCTCTTAAGGTATTTTGTCGTTCGAAGACTAAAAGATTGTTAAGAGATTTTTTTAAGGTGATTTTTTTCTAAAAATGTTTTTTTAGGTGAAAGTGTCCAAGGAAATTTCTCTTCATGTGTTTTATAAATGGTTGAAAGACTCAAAAGAATTTTTTAGCTATTTTTTTATCTTAAATTTTTATTTTTTTAACTATAAAGTGTTGATTATTTAATTTAACCTCTACATATTAAACAATTATGGGAAATAAAAGAAAGTGCCAAAGCAAAAGTGTACGCAAAGGAGATGATGAGGCTCATAGGGAAAGAGAAAGACTCAAATATCATGTCAAAAAATAAAGGCTTACATAGACACAAGAGACATTTGTTGAAGATTTAAATAGAGATTTGTTAGGATATTCCTATACTCCATCCTAGTCCTACTAGCTTTCCAGTCATTTTCATTTTCAGTCATGCATGCATTCTAGGTCATCAGTCCCAGCACCTAGTCCTCAGCAAACTAGCCCCTGGAGCTTCTTTCAAATGATTTCTAGGCCTCCTAGTGACTAATGCACCCTCCTTTGCTCCACTGCATGACAATGGTGCCTTCTTCACCTACCAGTCCAGTTATATTTAGTTATATTGAGTTATCTTCAGTTATTTCCTTGATTTAAGGATTAACTGACTCTTTACTGAGTTTATCACTCTGTTGGACCTCCAGTGAGAGTAGATTGACCATTATGACTCCAATTAACTCCTATGGTGCCCTCCACTGAGCCTCCTTCACTATATTAGTGCTTCCATGTGCCAGTTACACCAACCACATTCAGTTAGACTCAGTTTGACTCCCGGTTGATCATTACTTGTGCATTAATGACTTCACTGATGAGAAGGTGGACTCCTAGTTAGGCATTGATGACTCTCCACTGATTATGGATCTGTGCATGAAGGCCAATTCGAATTCCTCCTAGTGAATTCAAATCCTCATACTCAGCATTATATATTTACCAGTTCATTATTCTGTTAATAGTAACATGTGTAATTATTCTGCCTCAATCGGAGTTTCTTTGGATCTAAGTTCTATTGCTTGTCTCTTATTTTATTATTCCTAAATTATTTCATTGTGAGGTTTACATCATCTCTTTGGATCTTATGTGGGAAATTTCACATGGTATCAGAGCCATTTGAAATTATATTCTACCTCCATTCTTGAGAGTTTTTTGCAGGTATTTCGAAGTTCCAGCAGTTGCAGCAGCAGATTCAGTAGCTTTCTATTTGCACTTGTTCAAGCAGTCAAGATGAGCAATTCGAATGCTCCTTCTTCTCCTATACTTCTCACTCCTTTCAATTACTTCGAATGGAAGAGTGAGATGAAGATTTTCTTGATGACAAAAGGGTTTGAAAGATTGGTTTATGAAAAAGATGCCACACCACATATAGCTAGAGAAAGAGTCAAGCATCTAACCAAATTGGATGAAGCCTTTGGATACATATGCCTTTACATGTCCAAAGATCTATTGTTCCATGTTGAAGGTTTGAAGTCTCCAAAAGAGTTATGGACCAAATTGGAGAACCTTTTTGGAAAACAAGATGGGATGAGAGGCTACACTCTTGAAAATGAATTGGCTTCTTTGAAACCTAGCAATTTCGAGAGCATTCAAACATTCATCTCAAAATTTTAGAATTTGGTTACTCAATGCAAGCATTGTGGCATCACCAAAAGTGATGAGCAATTAGTACTCTCCATTTTGAGCAAACTTGGATCTCAATTTTTTGTTTTTGTCTCTACTTTCCATTCTGGGCGACTGTCAATCCCTGGATGGAAGTTTCCTACCTTGGAAAAATTTACTACCGCTCTCATTCAAGAAGAGGACAAATTGATTAAAATGGGTTCCATCAAAACCTCCAGAGATCTAGCTTTTTTTGCTGGTGAATCAAGTGGATCAAATGCAAAAGGGGGACAAAAAGGAAAAGCAAAGAAACCTTCAAGATCCAAGAATGACAAACAAAAGAGACCTAATTGTACCTACTGCAAGAGAGGAAACCATCTTGAGCATGCCTGCATGCATAAGAAGATTGATCTTCTAACCAAGCTTCTTGAACAAAACTAAATTGTTGTTCCAAAAGAAGCAAAGATGTCTGATTCTGGAAGTGGATCTGATGATTGTCATGCATTGATGGCTGGGTTTTCAAAAACAAAAGCTCTCCTCATAGATTCTGGAGCTTCCAACCACATGATGGCATAAGAATAATCCTTCTCCTCTTTGGATCTCCAAGATGGGCCTACCATTCACATGGGAGACAACTCTTAGATTTCTGCCAAAGGTTTGGGTACAGTTCATATGGAGCATGGTAAGTTCAAAAATGTATTATTTGTTCCTTCTCTTACAACAAATTTGTTGTCAGTATATCAAATGACTCATACAGGATCTCCAAAACAAGTAATTTTTGGTCCAGACACAGTAGAGATTACAGAAATCCACTAGAAAGGTTATAGCGAATGGGATTGCTAATCATGCCTCAAAGGCATATGAGTTCTCACACTTCATGCCCTTCTCTCCAACTATTCCTTCAGATTCTGATGAACATCACAGTGACTTCTCTTCCAGTGACTCCTATTCTAGTGAAGAAGAAGATCAAGATTTTGATGTTGAGATCATGGTTCAAGAAGATTCATAACCAACACCTATTCTTAGTCCAGATTCAAGAGAAATATGTTCTCACACAGTCCTTGCTACTACTGAGAACATAGTTGATGATTTATTTGCTTACAGAACTACTAGACTTCAGCAACATGCTAACCTTGCATTATGCCATCCATCTCTCCATGAGAGATGCATCATGATGATTGGATTCTCTCTTCCATCTTTTGGGAAGACTACTCATGTTCCATTTGCTCCAGATACAGAAAAAGTTCCTGAAAGACTTGCTTCATCCTCCACAAAGTGGGAGACCTTCCTACATGGGATTAGCTTTCCAAGTCTTTTGCAAAAGTTTTCACTGATGAAAGCTTCTTTCTTTTCTGCATGATGGTTCTTTGAGTTATTTACTGTTCTTTTTGAGGGGGGGTATTTTTCCCATGAGATTTTCCCCATTTCCTCAGTTTATGGACAGTTATGTATTTTATTATCATTTCATTTATTGTATGGGTGACCTTTGGTCCTAGTTAGTAGGGCCCAGGATGGATTAAGGGGGGGTTTTAGGATATTCCTATACTCCATCCTAGTCCTACTAGCTTTCCAATCATTTTCATTTTCAGTCATGCATGCAAAATTAGGGTTTGCATGCATTTTGCATGCATTCTAGGTCATCAGTCCCAGCACCTAGTCCTCAACAAACTAGCCCCTCGAGCTTCTTTCAGATCATTTCTAGGCCTCCCAGTGACTAATGCACCCTCCTTTGCTCCATTGCATGACAAGGTCGCCTTCTTCACCTACCAGTCTAGTTATATTTAGTTATATTGAGTTATCTTCAGCTATTTCCTTGATTTAAGGATTAACTGACTCTTTACTGAGTTTATCACTCTGTTGGACCTCCAGTGAGAGTAGATTGACCATTCTGACTCCACTTAACTCCTATGGCGCCCTCCACTGAGCCTCCTTCACTATATTAGTGCTTCCATGTGCCAATTACACCAACCACATTCAATTAGACTCAGTTTGACTCCCGGTTGATCATTACTTGTGCATTGATGACTTCACTGATAAGAAGATGGACTCCTAGTTAGGCATTAATGACTCTCCATTGATTATGGATCTGTGCATGAAGGCCAATTCGAATTCCTCCTAGTGAATTTGAATCCTCATACTCAGCATTGTATATTTACCAGTTCATTATTCTGTTAATAGTAACATGTGTAATTATTCTGCCTAAATCGAAGTTTCTTTGGATATAAGTTCTATTGCTTGTCTCTTCTTTTATTATTCCTAAATTCTTTCATTGTGAGGTTTATATCATCTCTTTGGATCTTATGTGGGAAATTTCACAAGATTTACATCATAATGCTGATGGAATGGATATTGATTTAGTCAAGTACAAGAACAAGAAATCGAAGTTGAAGAGACAATTGTTGAAGATGTAAATAGGGGTTTACATGCTAATGTTGATGAAGTCAATATTGAAAATCAAGTTCAAGAACAATAAATCAGACCTGATATGTATATATCATATATTTTCCAAATCCATTTTTTATAATGAATTGTAATTTTTGATATGTGTTAAATTAAATTTAATTAACATTTATAGGTGCTTTCACCATTGATGATGAAATGTTGGAAAACATTGATTGCGACAAATATGGGGAAAAATAGTTGAACACATTGCAGGATATCGTGCTGTGCAATTTTATGATGATGTTCTCCAACAATATCCAATAGAAACACAAGCACAAATTTTGAGATGTTTATTAGTGTCCAAGAAGTTAAAAAGTGATACGTCATTATTGGGTACTCACAAGGCATCAAAAGAGTCAAAGATGAAACATAATGTGATAGAAAATATAAGCGATGTAATAAAAAAAATTGGAAAATCCAGAAAGAAAGATATTAAAGCTGCACGTAAAGCAATTCAAACAATAATTATTTCAGCTAGTACTAGATAAAAACGTTTCACAACACAACTGGAAAAAACAATAGGAACCTCAAGAAAGACATTGTACATACATAACAAATTCAGATTGAAAATAGATGAAAATGATGAACTTGCTTGTTGGGCAATTATTTGTAGAGAACCTTACAAAGATAGAATGCGAGAAGGTGTTAAAGATATTGTACATAAATATTGGTTGACACATGCTCGAGTTTCACCAAATGAAAGGGATGTGATATGATGAAGAGTATCACGAAATGAATAGGAAACCCATGCAAAACATATATTGGAAATTATACAAGTACAATTGTTCAATAAATTTAAGGAGGATTATGATCGTGGAATTAGTATGTCAATCACTACATTTGTGCAATAGAAACCATGGTATGTTAGACCTATTACTATTCGTGACACATGTTGTTGTCGTTATAATGTGGAATTTGAATTATATTATGATAAATTTCTTGAATTTGGTAAAAAAAATTGGTTAAATTCACCACCTCCTCCCAGAATACGTGAATTCATATATGAAATTCTATGTGAGAGAGATCACGAAGAACTGTTTAACCATAAGAAATGTGTTAATGGAAAACACTGTGATAGTTGTGGAAATATATCTTTATTTGACAATAAATATCCTATTGATAATGATTAGTCATTGTCAAATGTAACCGTTGACTAGAGAATATGTGAGTATATCAATTATACTACAAGATCTAGTGATGCGCTTTCTAGACGAATTGATTTGCGATAATATAAAATATGTGTGACATATTTTCTGAAGAGATTTGAAAATAAAATTTATAAATACACCAAGCATTCAAATAGAGCACAATGGAAAGACCTTCAATTAAAATAGTCTCGTGAAATTTTTCCACATGGAACAATTTTGTTTGTGGTTGATTTTGCAAAAAACTACACATTTGCTGCACAAAAGGAGATACAAAGTGAATACTATCATTCTGACCAAGTTTCGATATTTGTCCATGTTCTATATAGACATTCTCATCATAATGTTGATGGAATTGAAATCACATGTGACAATCGAGATGTTATCAAAGAATATAATTTTTATATCAATGATGATCGTACACACGATACACATTTTGTACAACATTGTATTGAAAATATTTTCTATGAATCACTGAAAAGACGTGAAATTAAATTCAATGAACATTGGATATGGTCGGATGGATGTGCGGTACAATTTAAATCTTCACGATCATTCTTTTGGTTATGTCGAATTCAAAAAGCATCAAACATTAGACATCATTGGAATTTCTTTGAAACTAAGCATGGGAAAGGTGAGCGTGATGGTGCAGGAGCATGCATAAAAAGAGCACTTCGAAGATGGAAAATGAAACATTCTTCCATTCGATTTCATTTAGCTGTAGAAGTTTTCAGATGGTGTCAATTACATCTAAGCCATGGCTATAATCAACAATCAAAAGATGTGTGCAGGTATGTATATAATTTTTTTTATTTCTATTAATTGTTAATTTAAAAAAATGTTAGTTGCAAGTAAAGCATTAAACTATATAGACTAACATTAAAAATTGTCCTTCGTGATTTGACATATCACAAGTTGTTTTGGCTTATTGGAATCCACGATATAGATAGATCAATCCCATATGAGGATGGAACCATACATGGGAGTAGAGATTTATTCTCTATTCAAACAAAATCCGTCCAAAACGTGTTTGCATTTGACAATAGAAAGCAATCATGCTTTTGTCACATTTGCATTGAAAACGTTGAATCTACGGAAGTATGTGAAAACAAAATGAACAACTATGTAAAACATTGGAAACACACAGAGATTAATCCAAAGGAAAAAATACCACTTGTAAGGTTGGAAGAATTAGAATCAGATGAAATAGTAGTATCATCTGATGGCGATAGAATTTTAGATCTCGTCAGAGAAGGTAATGTAATAAACTAAAAACAATCATTGTTCATTTCATATAAAGTATGTATATAGAGTACAATTTATTTGTTGATTGTTCATTGTTGAATCCACTTATGTACTAGAAGGTTCCTTCATATGACTCGGATGACTTATCCAATAAAGAGTGAGATTTGTTCCATTGCCATTAGGATGAATTTTATATTTATTTTCAGTTTGCATTTGTCAATTCCGGTCATAGATTGCATCGAATGTAGATGTACAAATATAAATAGTATCCTTCTTTCCTCATTGTATCAAGAATACAAATTATTTGTCAATTCATTAATGCATTTAAAAACCCTGACATCAATTTGACTATATAGGGGATGTTTTTGTTGTGATTGCACCCTTAGACAATAAATAAAAGGTGAAATATTATTTGATGTGATACACTGAAAGAAAGATGAAGTTATTGGAGGACTACGATGACAAAGGATTTACATATGAGAGAGGATCCATCATATTAAAAGTTTTTTTTTTCAACAAACCCACGAGAGTCAAAAGTATATTTACTTTCAAGATTATGAACCTGATGTCATATGTTGTCAATTTAGTCATTTAGTATGTGCATCTAGAATAAAATTAATACAAGTTCCATGGAAAAAAAGATTAAAAACTAAGAAATGGAAAATGTCCAAAGTTGACCATGAAAGAATAATTGAGGACGACCTTCCATTGGAGTTTTTTTAAGCAATCCTGCAAACTCTATCCATCTTCTGCATTACATGTACATTTTGGATATATTTTATTCTATCATTATTAGATTTGTATTGAATGTTCAACCAAACATTGTTTAATATTCCTTTAATAAGGCGGGACAAAAGTGTCTTCCTCTGGGATGTATTTCATGTCTTTGTTGTTAGATGTGTGTAGGTCTATAGGTACCCAAAAGATTGTAATAGGTTTTCATACTCTCGAGAAGAGTGCATGTCCCGTGCAATTGGAGCTGATTGTTACACCATAGAGTTGTTGTAGCGTTACAAGACCAAACGTAGAGCAAAGAGTTCTTTCCTATAACACGATCTTTCAAAAACCGAGCCTACAAGATTTGAAAGGGGGGCGTTGAGGGATAGAAAAAAACATTATGGGGTTAGTTGGGGCATGACACCCCCCTTCCACTCACTATTTCATCAAGTGAATTATTATTTAATGTTGGCTTGCATACTCAAAAAATTAAATCATAAAATAAGGGTTCAAATATACATTGTTTAATTTTTTTCTCCTACTCCATGCCTAGTCTCTAATTTGTGATGCACACTTTACTTGGGATGGTTTTTCTAGCAAGTGAAAAATGAATACATCAAAATGGTTTGCAAGGTTTGATTTTGCACACACATTGATTGATGCTAAAAATAGTTGAAATAAATCATGCAAAAATGTGACATAAAGTTGTCCTTGCTTACTCCTTATTAAATGTTGATATGGTATGCTCAAGTAGCTAAGTTAAATGGTGCTTTTATGATGGATTTTTTTAATTTGTTAAAATATTTTATCAACATTTAAATTTTGTACATGAAGAAAATGTATGTTTATTTGAAATTTTTATATTGTTGATTGTTGATTGTGTACATGTATTTAATTTTCTTATATTTATTTGAATATGTTATATAATATAACTACCTTGTCATATACTTTACAGTGTGTCAATTAATAGTTGAAATAACTTGATTGCAAAAATGTGACATAAAGTCTTGTCCTTGCTTACTCCTTGTTAAACATTGGTATGGTATGCTCCTAGCTAAGTTAAATTGTGCTTTTACATGATATATTTTTAATTTGTTAAAACAATTGTCAACATTTATTTTTTGTATAAAGCCAATGTATTTTTATTTGAAATTTGTATAGTGTTAATTGCCGATTGTGTATACAAGTATTTAATTAGATTTACTTGAATATGCCATAGAGTAGTCCTACCTTCTCATATACTTTACATTGTGTCAATTAATATTTGAAAAAACTTGATTGCAAAAATGTGACAAAGTCTTGTCTTTGCTTAAACTCATTGTCAAATGTTGGTATGGTATGCTCCTAGCTAAGTTAAATGGTGCTTTTATGTTGGGTATTTTTTAATTTGTTAAAAAAAATTGTCAACATTTAACTTTTGTATGAAGTTCAAATGTTTGTTTATTTGAAATTTGTATATTGTTGATTGTTGAATATGTATACATACATAGCTAATTAGATTCACTTGAATATGCTATATAATAGTGGACTACCTTGTCATATATTTTACATTGTGTCAATTAATAGTGAAATTATTTAAATTATTGAGTTTTTAAATTATTATTAATTTTTATTGTGCAATGTTTTAAATAATTTTTTTGTTCATTCCAGTGTACAATTAATAGTTGTTTACATTATCACTATGGAATTGAACAACTATTTAAGCACATAATTGAAATCATAGCAAATGGAGATAACGATCATTTGATTTTTAATCACAAATAAGGATTCCGAGATTGTGAAGCTTATGCAAAATTAGAGCAATGGTTATTTACGACAAATAGATGAAAATTCACCAATTTGTTGTCTAAAATCATTGCTCTAATTTAGCATAAGCTTCACAATCTTGGAATCGTTGCTTGTGATTAAAAAACTAAGAATTGTTATCCCCATTTTCCATGATTTCAACAACATTTATATTTCACCAACTACTAGAGTGTTACCTGGACAAAAAACACACCGTACATAAATTAAAAATTGTGCAAATTATTTAAATAAGATTTGTCTTTTACATAATCTACAATACAATTACTTGATCTTTTTTGTTTAAGCATATAGTTAAATGATGATCATATTTTACTTACCATACATGTACATTTTAAACATTAAAACACGTGTAGTAGACTTTCAAACTAAATACCAATGTAAATTTTCATCTTTTACAACACTTCCAAACTAGAAAGCTACTAGACATTGTATCTACGGACAATTGAAGAAATATAAGTTCATCAAAAACTGACTAAACTAATGAAATTATCTATAGTTCACTTCCATTTACTAAAAGCTTCAGATCATTTAATGGGATTCATATTTTACATGATATACTTAGACTTCATCTATCTACAACAATCCCACATAAAACAAATTGTAGCCATAACACAATATGTTCCTGAGATTCAATCCTGTCTAAATTGAACTAAACTATTAAATTATATAATATTTATAGATCACTATGAAACAAAATCATAGAATGTATACATTTAATAATACATACATTCATAGATATCATGCAAAATTATGATAGCCATTTATCACACAAAAGTATGCTATGTAATTAATCCAAAATTAAAGTTCTCATTCAAAACAACTACAATATGTAAGTTCAACATGCATATATAATCAAAAAATAAATTTCTCATGTCCAAAAAAACTACAATATGTAAGTTCAACGTGCATATATAATCCAAAAATAAAGTTCTCATGTCCAAAACAACTATATAATGTATATACATATCAACACATATATATGTAATATAGTCTGGAGTTCAAATGTTAAAATCAAAATGGTAGTACATGTGGGAAAACATAACGAAAAAAGGCAATAAAAACTCTAAATCAGAGGACCAATATCCTTCGTTGTGGCCTTCCCTTATGAAAATATAATTGGAAAGAATAATGATTTATAAACAATTACCTCGCCACCAATATCCATCTGAGGACAAATATCATTCATTGTAGTCTTCCCTTTGTCTTGACAAGTCCCAACCTGTAACATGTATAAAATAAATTCAAAATCTAAAATAAACTTATGAAAATAATAATTTATAAACAATTACCTCACCACCAATGTCCATACTTCCCTATGTTTCCTGAAATTTATTTTTTTTATTAAAAATAAAACATTATGTGAGTAAAATAAACTAAAATTAAGTAACACTTTGAATCAGAACTAAAAATTTGAAAACATGCTTACAAGAGACGAAATATCATCAAAACAGTTGGAACCTAAGTTAACTTTTGGAAAAAACCATTTTCAATTTCACAATGTGTTCACATTAACAAGAATATGTACATAAATTACCTAAAATGAACTTTTAACAAATCATACAATATATTTAAAACATAAATATAGATCTCTATTTAATAAATATACCTCTCTAATATGCCCTTCTACGTCATTTTCACTAGTGGAGAGTCGAAAATCATGTTCATTCAAGAATCTAGAAAACTACAATCAATAAACATTTAACGTTTAATATTTATTATTATATATCAAAATATACAAAACCATATATATAACAACAATAAGTTAAATTCAAAATGAATAAAACAATTATAGATTGTATGTATATAAACACAAACTTCTCCTCCGCTCATTGTCTCATGGGATAGGACATTAGAAGCTATATCGCGACATTCCTTTGCATAGTCCCTAAGATATTCAATTCTTATTGAGTCTACCTCATCATTGGTTCTATAAACAAACCTTTAAAAAAAAGTATCTCGATCCCTCTCTTGACCCAATCCCACGTCAACTCCTACAAATGTCGATGTTAAACCTTCAACCACAACATCCCTTGCAACTCTCCCAACTTGCGATGTGGGCTCCATCTTTGATCTTAAAGTCACAAGTCTAGGTGGGAGAGATATCAAAGGGGATGCCAACTTGGGATGTGGGATCTATCTCTAATCTTAAAGTCACAAGTCTATGTGGGAGAGATATGAAAGGGGATTGAGGTCGAAGAGTTGTTGGATCTCAAAGACCACCTTTTCAATCATATATTCATCCCCTTACAATTCCATAAAAGATAGAATGAATATCGGTATAGTTTGGATTCATATTCTCAAAACAATCTGCACAAAAAATTCTAGCAAATTAATTAGGTACCTCATCATTCCATGGAAACCTACCATAGGCTGCAAGGGACCGATCATATAAAAAATGTGCAAGTTCAGGGTGCTTGAAATATTGCACTTTCAACATTTTTCTCTTTAGGCCTTATTTGAAGTTAAACATTGAATTGGAATGTTCTTTCATCACTCTTTTCTTCACAGTAGACCGCTTGTAGGGACCCATCACTTCTTCCCTTCTCCTCTGCATCAAGTCAATAAAACCATATGTTGTTGGTCCAAGACTCTCATATACCTCAATGAATTTTTGCAATGAATGCAAAACAATATCGAGACTTGGTTTACTCTCTAGAGGGAGATCTAAACTAGAAAGATCATGTTACAACTTGTCATAGTGAGATTTTACAACCTTCAAGTTTATTTGTCGAACACCACTTTCCCATGGAAGCTCCTCAGGTATATCAAATGGATAAGTTGTTATGGGTGTAAAACCCACATCTGGTTCAACATAAAACATCCTTGCGCGACCTTTGTCCCTCTGTGTAGAATTATGACCGTCTTCTGAACCTTACTCTCCATCAAAGACAAACACATTTGTGTGTAAATATACAAAATTTTTAAACACATGCAAAATTATAATTCATGTATATTAACATAAATGTCCATACGAACAGAAGGTTGAGATCTACGTTCTCCCATAGAAGATACGTGGGAATCATGTGTGCCCCTTTGGCCTGACCGATGATCAAATGAATGTGAGATATACAACAAGCTTGAATATCGAGGTGAAGCCGACAACCTTCAATTATCAGTCAAGACACCAATTCCTGATGACCTTGATGACCTCCCCTTACCAGATGCAGTTGTACCAGTAGAACTTATATGCTTTTTCCTAGAAGACCCCTCTCTTTCCATTTGATAAAATTTCTACATTTACACAACACTATCAACTCATTACATGTTCAAATCTTACATGTTTTGATTTAAACATTCCAAACATTTGACATCCATACAAAATTTGACATTTTGATTTTACATTCCAAACATTTATATGCATATAGAGAGTAATTCTAGAGTAAAAGACCATGTAATTCTAGTGTAAAAGACCATGATTGGGTTATGGTGTTGTTATTTAAACATGGAGACATGATATTTTCAGGGTTAGATACATTATGCACCCTTTCAACATTGAATATTGTAACGCCCCATATTTTGATAGTCTTTAATTAAAAACTCTGAATGTGAATTAGCTTAGCAATGCTTTTTCTTATTATCTGTTTACTAAGATAGATTGATCAAGATGATTGTTATGTGGACATGTGGACTCCCTTGAGGCATGTATGATAATTCGAAATATTGTTTTAATTTATTAATGACGATGAATATGTTATTTCATTTGAACATGCAAAATTGAATATAGAATATCCATATGTAGAATGCTATTTTAGTTGTTTGCAAAAATAACTTACATGATTATTTGTAAAAGTCGTATTAGTGATATGGATTGGCACTTGAAAGAGTTGGTTATGGCTATATATATGTTTCATGTTAATGATGAACTATTCCCCATGTTGATTGGCTATGAGATAGGCGGATTCCTATATTTCCAAGGCCCATGAGATGTATTGAACATCATGAGTATAATGACGTTATATCAAATTTCATGCTATTTAATTGTGAATTCCAATATTTCTATGACTTTTGGGTGAGTGTGAGTTTTGACAGGAATTGTGACTTGCCCAAAGTGGTTTTTCAATGACGGGACCCCTTAGAACAGTGATGGCACAGTATGGTTGATGTAGGGTGTTGACCCTAGTACTATTAGGGGGGGTGGAGGAAATTCCCACCGTTTATCCCCCGAAACCTGGAGTCGTGGGAGGTTTGTGTAGCGCACTCCCCTAGACGTGTGATGACGACTAGCGGATGCCTGCTGGGGAAGCTTGGTCGATGTGGTCGATCGACACTTCCGCTTACGGGTTCTATATGTGGTTAGGTCGTGCAGTCGATGCCACAGTATATTGCAGCAGAGGACGGGATGGTGAGGTTAGGAGATGGAAGTAGTGGTGATTTAGGGGCTGGATTACTGATGTGATGGGTGGTACCAATGATGGATTGGATGGTGTTCTTGATTGTTACTAACCATCATGATTATATGTTTGATTTCACCATTATTTTTATCTAATTTTGTCTTATTGTTTCTGTCTGAATGATTATGAATGATGAATGATGCAGTGTTTAATTGTTCTTCTATATGTTGTTTGTGAGGATGTAATAATAATTTATTAGGAGCATTAAATGTGATTATTAGTACGCACGCTTAAGACGTGTGCACTGGCCATGCATACGTCAATTCGTGATTACACTACTATGATTGGTCGATCGATGAATAAATTAATATGATTATATTATCTGTTAGTAACTTGGTTGATGAATTGATGAAAGCATTACTTGTGTGTTGAAAGTATGAGTTTGTTGACTTGTTTAATATGATTTAGATTTATATAAATTGATTGGATTATTAAATAACATATATAATTATATACATATAATATAAAATATGTCATAGTATAATATAGTATATGAAAATATCTTATTTGACTTATGAATGAAAGGATAATATAAATAAATGGATAGATAGGATTTGCACAAATTTTTAGAAAATGGTTGTCATAGTTGCATTAAGATGGAAGCATGACAAGTGAGACTTTGCATCCATGTTTATTAATATTTTAATTATTTAAATCAAATTTCTATTTTTTGGAGAAAATGAATTTATTTGATTGATGATTATCATTTATGGGAATTTATTGATGGATGAGGAGGAGGATGAGGATTTTTGATATAAATATGAGACTTGAGAGTGGAAGGAGGGAGGTTCTTTTTCTCTTGAAGATTATTTTGGTGAGAGTATTCTAGGATGGAGAATTTTGGGTATTTTGGGGTATGAGAAGTTTTGAAGAGTTGGAAGAGTTTGCGAACTCTTGGAAGATTTGATACATAGCCTACTGGTGCATCACTGTTCTGTTCTCTGGGGGTCTCGGGCACGGAGGGCCAGGAGGCCATTTGGATGGAACCGTTCAATGGCTTCCTGGGACTAGGGAGCTGGCTAGGCCCCTAGTTGGCTGGGAGGTAAAACCATGGTCCCGCTTTTGGGCAATGAAGATGGAAGCAACTCGAATGGAGGAGGGAAGCTTTCTCAGTTTGGACTCCGTCACCATTCTTATAACGAGGTATTTTTCTTGTGATTTTAAATCGTTTATATGTTGTAAAATTATCACATGATGCTATTGCTACATGATTTAGGATGTTAATTTATGTTGTGTGAATCACCAATGAAGTTTTAAAAATTCTAAGTTATTTGATGCTATTGCCAAATGCTTATATTTTGCTTATATGTTGTTATGGTTACACTTTGATTATTGTTGTTTAGTCACGAAATCTGTGTTTAATTACATTAAAAATTATAATGCCAATGAAGGCATTACAAATATGCACTCTTAACTCAACTTTCTTCTAACCATTGATAACGAAGACAAAAATTTACAATATTGGTTGGATTTATAGTTAATGTAGTATATTTTAAAAATCGTTTTAAGTGGAATGGAAAAATCATAGAATTTATGTCGTGAAGGCATCACCACAAATATAGATGTGTAACAATCCTTCTCTTCTCCACCACCTTTTTCTTTTGATGTCCTTTACTTCTTGGTTTATTCATTTACAAGTTCTCTTGCTCTCATGATCTTCTTTATGGCGTTTAGCCTAGATTTTTGTTCACGCTATGGAAACCCTAATCTCTACTACTTGTCATCGTACCCGTAAAGGATGTTTCCATCCTCCATGTGATGTTGAATTTTCCATTGGAGTTTCTCATGATGATGAATTCTATTTCATATATATCATGAATTATTAGCTAACATAGATCCATAAGGACCTTCCCTTAACCCTTACATCTCACCTTTATGTATTAATTCCATATGTGCATTATTGCCTAAATTTAAGCTTGAAAAAGCATTTACATAATATATAATTCATGAATTTCAACACAACACATGGGACGTTACCACATATTATATTATCCTTACCCTCCCAAAAAATATCTTGTATCTTTGTTCTTACCTCCAAACTTTGTATTTCAATAGACAACCTCAACTAAAGTTTGTGACAAGTAAAGTCTACCTCACCACCCTCTACAAAATAGACATCTTTTGACTAGAAGAATTAGCATAGACATTTGATTTTAACCTTTATGGTGCAAGATAGAACGCACTTAGTATTATGCCTATTTTTTTATACTCTACCTTAGTGTAGCTTGCATTTGTCACCCTTTTTCTCCTACACCTCATCGTGCATTGAATTGAATATGTTAGTTTGTCAACATTTGCAACTAATCAATTTCCCTACACTACATATCATTCCATTAACTATGGATTACTATTTTGGATGGGATCCATATTGCTCTCTCTCTCTTTTGATTCCTTCTATTTGTACATGCTCTACCTACTCAACTAGCATTTAAAGCTCCATATAGTTATTGAATGTTAATTGACACTCTTACTCGATAAACATCCATATCATTCCCTCCCTTGATAGTATATACACTTCATACACCGACATAGATATATGATATTATCACATCTCAATCCCAGAGTTTTAGATGGAACATTATTGATTTTTTATCAATATTGTTACTTTTGGTCTATTCTTAAAGATGAGAAATAAGTGCATTCTATTTCCTAAATTTCATCATCACTTTTTCATTATTATGTTGATGCTAACCATTATTCCTTTGTACCTATGAATAGAGTCTAGTTCCTCTCACCTTTACAAATTTCCAGGGGCCTATGGTTGACAAAAAATGTGGTCAAGTCAAGAATGTATAAAGTGTGCACCTTTAGAGAGTGAATGTTTGTATGTAGTTTGAAGGAATGATCCAGTCATCCATGAAATATACATCAATAATCTTTTGGAAGGATACTACTAGCCTTACACACTCGTCATCCCTTCTAGGTGTTGAAACTAATTAGTCATTCATTCAACACCCTATGTGGAATGGAGTGATAGATGATAAAGATGCAACCTCACTATAAATCAGTAAAAAACATAGTTTGAAAGGCTCCAACAAGAAGATACAGAATACTAATTAATCACCCAAGTTTTAGATACATATACCACACAAGTGATGTGGCATATATTGTTCCTCAACACATTGAGAACTACCTCCTTACAACACAACCCTCAATATCCTATGACTACCAATGGTCCCAATAGTAGCAAAATTATTCAATATCTATAGATTCATGTATTACCTTTACCTTAATTAATCCTATGTGCCACACCTAAGTGAACCCTATCAACCTCATTGAGATATTATTTCAGTATTGATGTGTATTAGCTCAAACTTTCACTATTTTAAGTTGTTCTTCAACTGTTGTAAGGCATTTTAATTTGGCTCTCTTAAATAAGGCATGGATGGATTAAGGCATATAATACATTTCTATTTCATTTTAATTTTTAGTCATTAGACTTTCAGGTTTGCACTCCTGATAATTTCCAAGGTGTCCTCCACAAATCTACTACAGGATTGGAGGATAATCAATCCGATCTCATAATCTACTACAGGATTGGAGGATAATCAATCCGATCTCATAATTACTGGGCATCATTCAAAACAATTTGAGCGTTTCTCAGTAGCTTGGGTGCATCGCTTCATGGATTTTTACACTGAATCCCAGAGACCCCTGTTCCTAAATACTCTGCAAGGTTTCCATCAATTTGAATTTGGAGGAGTTGGCAGGGAAGTTAGAAGCTACTAGAATTTGAAATAACTTACAGCTTTCTTACACAGATGATGACGACGATTCAACAGAATTGATTAGCCCAAGCATTCATGAAAATATATAAAGTGATCTTGTGTTATCATACATTTTTAAAAATTGATGTAATGGACTTAGAGTATTCCAACATGCAATACAATTCTACAATTTATTCCAGCCTTTGTTTAAACCTACAAGAGTTTCCAAGTATGTAAACATTGGTATGAAGCAGATCACAAGTGCTAGGATCAATTTTTCCGGAACCTAATCCATACAGTAGATCTATCAACCAAAAAATTAATTCCAATTGAATATGTTACACAATAACTTTTGAAAACCATTATCAATCAGTACCAATCTAAACCGATTCAACTTATAAGTTTCATTTGAATCCAAGACACAAACAGTGCAAAAGCTCCTCTTTTTGCCAAACAAATGCAATTAATATCTCAAATATTGATTTTTTTGGGGGAATTCAGCGTTGCAATTTAAAAACACTCATCACCTATTGATAAAATATTATTGATGCTGAATACTTGGAAAAAGACGTTGTCAAATCCCGCAGGCTATCGAACCAAGCTCCACGTCCAATCCTCGTACAAGCTTCCCAATCTACAACCGAAAGAAGCACGTCAACAAGATGGCCTAAGTGGAATAGGTGTACAATGTCGACAGTGACAGGGTTCCCACAGTCGAATAGGTAGGAGGGTGCCGAAATGGAAGAGACAGAACGGTGCAAACGTCGGACGTGAGGTGGAATAGGTAGGAGGGTGCCGAAATAGAAGAGGCAGCACGGTGCAGGCGTTGGAAGTGAGGCAGTAGCAGGGTGCCCGATGTTGTAGGGTGGTAGAAGGATCATGCCCGAGGTGGTAGGGCGTGGGTAACAGGGTTCCCATGGTTGCAGAGAAAGGTCACAACAACAACTAACACAGTGGAGCGGGGGTCCCAACAACAGTTAAAACGGCAGAGCAAGGTCCCAGGAAAACGTGACAAGCTGGCGCTGGCTGTGTTCGGCAGAAGAATGAATGACAATGACAATGACTGAACACATATGTAACACCACTATGCGGCCAAATAATTATTCGGCTGAATAATTCTTCCGCCAAATAGTTGCTAAAAAAATGTAGACAAATTTCTTAGGCCAACAATCCTTCACACGCATTTCAAGGCCACCGTTAACTTTAAGGATCGGGTGTTAACCATTATTCGTTCGAATAAAAAATTTATTTGACCAAATAAATAAACAAATTTGGACGGATAACGTCCTCTATGCATCTCTGCCACTCAATTCTCATGAAATAGACATTCATTTTCACAATTTCACCTTAGAGATAGAGATAGCAAATATTTCTCTTCTCCTCTAATAAAAGGATCAACTCCAATAAGGAAATTGTTACCCTTTCAAACTTTCTAAGCTATCCACCTGTTAATCCAGGAAAACACATTAAGAAAACAATTCCAAATGGAAGAGACACTAGCTGAATATTTAACAAAGCTTCTAAACCAGTGAAGAACATAACTTCCTTTCAAATATTTTGTCCTTAAAACAATACTTTAGAGACCATCATCAAATAGTCCCCACCAAAATCTTCTCTTACAGAGGGTTGTATTGAAATATTTAAATTTTGAATGTCCCAACCTCTCAGGACTTTTGGAAGGGCTAAAATTCCGCAACCTACTAGGTGTAATTTTTTATCACTACTAGTAGTCAACCACAAAAAGTAAAATATTTTCCTCTTGAATTTAGTGTTGATTGTGGAATTTTAAACAAAGAAAAGCAATATACACGGATCCCCACTAGTACATATCTTATTAGTGTGAGTCTTCCTCCTAGTGACATAAACATGTAATTCAAGTTGGCTACTCTTTTATCAACCTTCTTTATCATCCATATCCAATCTTCAATCTTCACACCTGTAGCTATTGGGATTAAGATAATATCCAAGGTACTTGAACCCAGCATCTAATTGATCAACTAGGAAAGAAAGAAACTAGATTTAGCTTGGCTAAGTGATCAACATCAATACAATTCATATAGAAATTTGATTTAGCTTGGCTCACTTCCATACCTAAAGAAATACATAAACAATAAATAATTTCATAATATATGTTCCATTCATCCACATAACCCTTTCCAAAGATGTCAACGTCATCAACAAACATTAAATAGGTTATATGAAGAGTTGAAGAAAACTTTATACCACATAACCTGCCATTCCTTTATGCATTATCAATCATCCTATTGAGCCCTTTAATAACCAAAAGAAACAAAATAGGAGATAATGGGAATCCCTCCCTTAGTCCTATAGAACTCCAAAAAAAGTTATACGAGAACCATTTATCAAAACAACAAAACAAGCTACTTGAATACATAGGCCATAATCCAATTTATGAGTGTATCATCAATTTCAAAACCGCTTAATATATAAAAATAAATTGGTATGTAATTATTATCTACTCAAAACGCAACTAGAAAGCCATGGTGTGAGTTATTTATGAGAAGGCATATTATCTAGGTGAAATAATATTTGTTGTTTTAATTAAAAGTGTAATAATTTAATGTGCCTAATATTATAATGTGTGTAAGAGCACTAATTAAGCAAGTGTCTCTTCATGTAGTGTCTCTTTTAGGCACTTTTCCATTCGGAAAGCATGTAGTGTCACTTTTCCATTTGGAAAACATGTAGTGTCTCTTCTAGGCCAATAGAGTTCCTACTGTCATTTTTAATCATTTAAACAAATTTTCATCGATTTTGTAAAACTTTGAATCTATGTGGACAATAAAGTTTTTATCATGATTTGGGTTTCGGTTAGTTTTTTTTCATTTCTTAGACCCAAAATAACTCTTACTATTATTATACATATTTTTTCAAATAATATAATCTCTTAATTACAAAAAAATATTCTAATAAAATTTCTTGGATTATATCAAACTCGTTATTAACAATAAAGTTATGCACTGTGCTAGCTAATCACTAATCACGAGCTAGTTTAAACTTTAAACTACCAACCCATAAGCAACACTAAAATCATTCTACTAATTTAAATTTCTATTTCTCAACGTCATTGGCGTTTTAATATATTAAGAATAATTTATATGCAACGTCTAATTATTGAGAATAAAGTGTTTCCATTCAATATAAAACTGAACCATATGAATATAAACTTCTTTCAAAATGGGTCAAAACCATTTTTAAAACTAAACCACTCATATCTTAAAAGAAAAAGATTTAAAACTAAACATATCTTAAAAGAAAAAGAAAAGAAGGAAAATAAAGTCCGTAGTAGGTTTCAAAAACCATTCCTTTACTAGAAACCTCTAAAATATTTTACTATATTGGTCGTTGCAATTGTAGTCTTTACCAACAAAAATCCCTATACAACTCGTTTAGAAGTTCATTTTAAATGCTTAGTATGCACATTTGCTTTGTGAAATATTATATTTATATTTTTTTTTGTTATAATTAACAACTCATACCCACTCTGAATTTTTTAATATTGAGAACGGTATGGTCACTACCAAACACAATCTCCAAAATCATTTCGAAGAGATACGAGAGGTTGATTTCCATGATATATTTTTCCATAGAACTGTACTGCAAAATGTTTTGAATTAATATACTTATTTTAACTCTGTCATTAAATGTTTTTTCAATAGTACCGGAGAGTGGAGAGAGATTGAACTTTATCCATTGTAAGGGTTTAATAATGGCCTCGAGCAAGAATAAACTCCAGATCGATATAATCTTGCTTTTAGGGTTTAACGACTCTTTGAGCGAAAAGATTTTGCTCACCCATTGGCCATCCATTTTCAAATATGGTCAGATGCTTTCGAACATGCTTTGGCAGTATGTCGTACGGAAATCGAATTCTAGAGAATCTAATTTATTCTCTTCAACTTTAGAACTGTCGCACCAGCATGTCAAAAATGGTCCCCCAAATACCAAATCCATGTGTGTGACTTATATCTATGTGTATTTATTATATCGAATCCATTGTTTTCTATATATTATTGATCTACCTGCATTAATTTGATTGAATCCATCTGTTTTCAATATATTATTGATACAATCTGGATTAATCTGCAACCACTATTGATTTCGATAGAATCTGCAAGATCATAAATTTGTGCAGTTGTGAACAGATTTCTAAAATCACCGTCCAAACAGTTCTCAGGCCACACACGCATGTTTTCCCGGGAATGGAAGGAAATGTCGCTCTCAACAAAAATATATACAAAAGTATAGCAACCGTATCGGAGCCTGTAGCTTCTGTATACTCTCTCGCAGTAGCGGGCGGAATTCTATATACAGGTTCATATAATGGAATCCTAGGCCAATTTGGCAACCTTCCTTGTTTATCCCAGTACAATATTTTTTTCTCAGGAAGCGGCGGCTCCGTCAAATGTATGCTGGCGACTGCAGACAAGCTTTATAGCGCCCACCAAGACGGGAAGATTCGTATTTGGGAGCGTTCAAATACAAATGCGCATTATCATAAACTGTTAGCAACACTGCCTACACTCAGAGATTGTCTGCAGAGTTCTCTAAACACGAACAAATATGTTCAAGTTAGAAGGCACCACAAGAGCCTGTGGATCAAGCATTCCGACGCTGTGTCTTCTCTAGCTGTAGATCCCAATGAAGGGCTCCTGTATTCTGCGTCGTGGGATAAGACAGTAAAGGTGTGGAGATTGTCAGATTCAAAATGCATAGAGTCCATAAATGCCCACCACGACGCTGTGAATGCAATGGTATTGGATTCGGACTGTTTTCTGTTCACGGGATCTGCAGACGGAACAGTGAAATTATGGAAGAGAATAATGGTGGTTCCCATAGAAGGAACATCGAAGAAAACGAAGCAAAGACACGACCTAATTACAACGCTGAGGGTTCGCCGTCGATTTTCAGTGAATTCCATAGTAGTAAGCAGTGATGGATGCTTCGTCTACGCGGGACATTCTGATGGCATCATAAGATATTGGATGAAGGCCGGCAATTTTAATGAGCTGCCCGTCGAGATGACGTATACCGGGAATCTTGCGGGTCACGGGCTTGCTGTTCTGTGTATGGCTGTGTGTGGAGAGACTATGATTTGCAGCGGATCTGCAGATAGAACGATCAGAGTGTGGAGAAGGGTGGGAGGTTTGCATGAGCATTGTTGCATGGCAGTGGTCGAAGGTCACAGAGGTCCTGTCAAGTCTATTGTAGCGACGTCGAGCAGTGATTATTTGACCGAGAATGGGTGCATTATTTACAGCGGAAGCCTAGATAAAACCTTGAAAGCCTGGTTAATTCAAACTGCATAGAAGAGATAATGTCAAAGCGTCTCATCGTTCTTGTCATTCCAATCGGTTTTATTTCACTGCAATCTGTTTAATTTCACTCCTTTTGTGGCATTGATTATAGACCTGGTCATGAGCCACTGCCAAATGTTTCGAAGAGCTTGAAATAATTTGGAATACTCTGAACGTGTCGTTATGAGTCAGTTAACAAGTAGACATCAGTCTTTTTTTTCACAATTATGGGCTCAGTTAATAATTGGAATTCAATCTCTAACTTTGATGCATTACACTGAGAATATCCATTCTTTGATAGTTTTGCATGTATAGTGACTCCTGAATCACTGACAATTAATTGCGTTTAGTATTTGTTAAAATGAACCTCCTTCAAACGGCAGCGACTGTTCTTCCTGTCATCGTGTTCCTACAACTATGTTCCAAAGTCATCCGGTTCAGACCATTAGTTGATATGGATTAGTTGATATGTGGATGGTGGCAAACATAGTAGCATAATTAGGTAGTGTGGGTACTTTGTATAAGGAAATTTTGAATAAATTTGAATTAGTTCAATATTCCGTATAAGTATAATACTGATGATTATTAGTGGACAATTAAATTTTGGAAACTAATTTAAACAAAGAAAACAAACATTAATGATTTAAATACTATAAAACAAAAATACCATTCAATTTTATGCTTACTTATTAAAATAATTATAAATAAGTAGTTGTAATCTTTCACACTTCTATATCTGAGATTGTTGAGATTTTATATTTTCGTTTTTTAAATAAATGTTAAATTTTATTATATAAATGTCTATGTATATTTCTGAATATTTGATTAAAAATATTATATATAAGTAAGCTGTTTCTATATTTTATTTGTGTTAGATATTTTTATTATTTTTTTTCCTGTATAGAATAGTATAGTACTCGAATTATGCTACTATGGTGTCAACCATACCCAATTGAAAACAATGAAATGATTTTCCAGTCTCTTAATGTGTGTTTCATCTTGAATCTTGCAGTTGCAAGAAGTAGGTAGCACGCCCTGCGCTGTGAAACTTCAAAAAAACTAAACCGGTTCTGTGATTCCAGAGTAATGAAAATTTCTAGTATTTTGCAAGCGTATTGTTAGTTTAAAGTCGGACTGGTTAGAACAAGTATTTATATATTGGAGACGTGGCTGTTAAAACGTTAGATGATGCCACTTTACTGTAATATAATATGAAATATGAAAAGAGATAATACGTACTCAAATTATACTTAATCCATGACATCTAACCTCAACCCCTTCACTTTATCCACTCTTCAACCCCCTAGCTTTCTCCACTTTATGATTACCCTAATGGATGTAAGTACAATGATTTGTCTTTTATGAAAATAAAGTGTACTCAAAACTGTACTACAAGTTATATATATATATATTTTGAAGTATCATGTTGGAGAAATACAATATAAATGAAGTTAAGTAATTTGTTTTTTAATTCAAGATGGATTTATTGAATTAACTTATTTTGGTTCTAATTTTATGTGTTTAAGGATAATATTTCTAAATATGAGAAACAATGTCTTATAAGTTTACTTACTAAATAGTCTTTACTTAAATAAATTACCTGTAAAATTTTGGATTAGCTATTTTTGTTGTTATATTGGGCTATAGTTCGAGAACGTATATTTTATTTTGAGTATTGGGTATGAGCCCAAACACCTATTATTTATTCTTTTATATATTAACATATGCTTTATTCTTTTATATATTAACATATCGAGTATAGAGCCTGAGTGACTTCTTTATTTGAGTATATACTAGGCAAGAAGGCCCCAATGGTATAATGATGTTTTGTTACTTACTGTGCAAAGCTATGACTTTACATGATTTGACTTATGAGTGTGTTGAGCGTGGACTAAAAAACACACATATAACCTACGTACTAGGCACAAGGCCCAATGTACCTAGAAAAATGTTTATGTACTGGGAGTAAGCCCTAAGGTACATTGAGTGTTGGGCCAAAGCACTCCAAGCTTGATAAACGAATACCGGATTCGAGGCAACTTAAATATTCTAGAGGTGCCTTACAACCACATTCGAGCACCAGTGTTGAGGAGAGGCTCTGGAATTGCACTAGCATAATGCCCATGTGAGAGTGTTGAGTTAAAAGACTCTGAAGAGCACTCGGGGTTACTGGATCTCAAAGTGTTGAGTCGGAAAAGACTCTGAATAGCACTTTTACTTTCATCACAATTATTTAATTTGATTAAATGATTCATCTTTTATCTATCATCAAATACTGCGGGAACTACCATGTTAAACGAGGGAATTCGACATGCAAAGAGAGAGACTAGAGGTGCCTATCCAAGCTTACCGAAAGACCCTCCAAACAAATGCTTTACCCTTAAATTGTTAAAACAAAGTATCATGTGAAGATACAAGATTTAATATTATTATTAAGAATTTTAATAAATAAATGATGTGATTAATTATTTGTAAAAGACATTATTGCATATAGTTTATGCATAGTGGGATGCCACATTATTTAATAGGTATTAATATTTAGTGGACAACCACATTTGTAAATAGTATTAATAATGTATTAATACCTAGGTTATAATTATTGTTATCATAATTATTATGAAGAGCTTAAATCAGAAGTCACTTATAAATTAAACCATTGAAAAAGTCTTAGTTCAAAACACGGGGGCTTCACTCAATAAACCGCTATCATAGCACGTTCGTTTGTGGCATATGAAACAATACCCATAATTTCACTAAATATTGGAAAATACCTTCCAAAATTGCTTTTTTTAACCCCCTCCCAATATGCCTTCCCAATTTAAAAAAACTCATATTTTCACTAGATATTGTATGTATCAATTTTTTCATTAACATTTTTTATACCCCTTTATATTTCTACCTAGTATATTGATATGATACCCCTTTTATGACCCTACATGCATTCTACAATGCACCTTGCTTCTTTCAATGCATACTGTGGATGCACATTACTTCACCCACAATGCAATTAATCAACCATATATCATTATGATTTGCAACATCTAATGGTCTAATGAAGAGATAGGAGATCGCTTCTTGTATGTCACTAGAGCCAATGCACATAGTGCAACATTTAGATTGCAGGTTGCAGTTCCCTAATCGCTGACTAATCCTGTTGAGGGCTAGGTATCCAAGCCCCTAGGGCATGTAACAAGCTCTAGGAGGCCGACTAAACCTCCCAAGGCCTGTAATATGCACGAGTGGTTGGGTATTCAAGCCCCCGAGGCCTATTAAGGGCCTATAACAGGCCCTGGATGCTTAGAGCCTCCCAAGGCTATTGGTAACAACTGGATGAGTGATATTGGTAACAATTAGCTATTAATGACCACTATCTATCGACTATGATCGATTAGAAACTCGCTTTGCCACAAAACCCCTGGCCTCAAGCATGCCTCAAGACGCGATTTCCCTACGTACTGGTAATCTCGAGCTTTGCCTCAACCCGATTTCTCATCCGGCCATGATCCCGCCATCTCCATTTGGCAGATATTTGTCAGTCCACCCATATAAAAAATACCCCAAAGTATTTTTGTATTGTTACATTAAATAAAAAACCCTTTGCCCCTTAATATATAAGCAATATAATTTTTAGGTTTTCATGAATATTTAATACCGCAATATGAATGAACGTGATATTATATTGCCTTCTAGTGAAGCCCCCGTGGTGCAAAAGACTAGATATTTATTAACTAATATCTTTTAAATATTATTTATTTAATTTAAAGAAACTAATTATTCCAATAGTCATAATTCAAGACTCCCCTACATAAAGAGGGAAGATCCCAAGTTTTGGGGATCATGTATCTTTCTTCATTATCATTCTCTTATGGTAATCAGAGAGAAGTTTTTTTGCTCCAAGAAACTGAACCAGCAGTGAACCTAGGTCCTCTATCTCTCATTTTCATGTTGGAACCAGTTCGGAGGGATCCAGTTAGAACCAGGAATGGTCTAAGGGTCATGGTTGGGAGGAACATGGTAGCCCCAACGTTATCCAACTAAAGAAATCATCCTAACATGTTAGCAAAATACAACAGGTTCTGCATTAATTATTGTTGAGTGTGCAGGCTTCTAGAGGAAGGGATCAAGTGCCAAGCAGCCAGGCTTCTACAGGAAGGATCAGTGGCCCAAGCAGCCAGGTATGTAGTATTAATTGTTCCATTTTCCAGTTATAATAAACCTAGGATTTTAAATTAGAATTGATACCCTAGCATTGTTCTCATTACAAATATTAACAACTTAGAAGTTCTGCCCAGAACCCAGTGGAGGGTCTAGTAGGTCTAGCCAAGCTAGCCTGTGTTAGACAACACCCCATAAGCCATCTTAGGATTATTATATTGTTTTAAATACTTATGTTTTCTGTCTGAATCGTCTTACAAATTATAGTGCAGGGATTTCTTATGTTCTCTTTAAATTGTTTATTGTCATCCTCTTTATGTTTGAGAAACATCAAATAGAAATGATAACAGTAGCAAGACAATCATCAGATATCCTAGTCACACTACACATAAAATAGTGGAAGAGAACACAAACAGTAATTTTTATTTATGTTCTTTAAATCTAGGTGTACTTCCATATTATTAACAGCTATATGATTTCTACCAACAGCCAACTCGTTACAAAGAATTAGTGCTTTAGCCATTTCAAGGAAATACGATTTACAAACTTAGACTCAGGCATTCCATTTGTTTTACAACCTACTTTATAAACTTTTGAATGCCAACGATGATCATTTCAAAGATCAACATAACATAGTACACATAGTTTCTGTCATGTCCCAAAAGTGGCATTGGGTCACAATGGCCATATTCATTAATGTTTGTCAAATTGATGCTAAAGGTCAAATAAATGCCAAGGAGGAAAATTACTAGTTTTCTAGGTTTGGGGTGGAAGCCTTGGGATTGTGAATAATGGAGATAATAAATAATGTTGGAACATTAGGATGGCATAAATATTTAATAAAGGAGATAAATAAATATATACAAGTGAAAATCAAAGTGGCATTTCATCATGATGACACATGGAGGAAGTGGGACCCACACAAGCTAGAATGTATGTGCCACATGGCATCCTTTTCTTGCAATTTCGAATCTATGGGAAGCCTAATGTTCTTGGGATGAGTTATAAGTTCAATAATACTTGTCATGAGTCAATGAGGTCGAAATATAGAGGAAGAGTAACTCCCATGGAAGAGGAAGAGGCAATTTGGAGCTAGTGAGTGTGATGAACCTGCAATAATTAATTAATGCAAATACACAAGATATTAGAAATAATAGAACTCAGAATCACTTTTATATTGATCACGGGCCACTTCGAGGGGGTAAACTCCTTTGAGCAAGCTCAATACAATTAACTTCACAGTGCCTTCAATGACCTCAACACACACTTATATACTAAGTTTATGGCGAATACTATGAGTCAAAACCATGGGACATATAATACTACGGGACGACTTACAAAGCATATGCGTCCAATACTATGAGTCAATACTATGGGCTAATATAAACTACGGATCAACAAATACTATGGGACGACTTACAAAGCATATGCGTCCAACAACAATATACTAACATAGTAAAGAGAAGGGTTGACATAGGTTCCTAACATCCCCTCTCCCTTAGAAAAAGATTTGTCCTCAAAGCTTTGGTTGGAGAAATTGCTGCAGAATCTAAAGGAGTGGTTCCCCAGTAGCATCCTCAGGTTGCATTTCGGGCCACTAACACCTTTGGAGTGTCAAGGAGGATTGCTTGGAAGGCTGTAGATGAAGAAGAACCCTATCAGATGCGTGGAAAATGCGCTCAGAACGGTGTTGATCGACTTGTTGTTTCAGGCGAATTCTGGCCATGTGAATATTGTCCTGCAGAATGAGAAGAATCCGATCGTAGTTTCGAAGAATCGAGTTAATTTCCTGAACTGGGGAGCTGCTAAGGGTGTATGGAAGAAGAACTGGCAGTGTTTTTTCATAGACTGCTTCATATGGTGTCCTTTGAGATGTGGTATTGTACCACCAGAGAGCTGCTAGGAAATCCATAGAAATAGTTGGCCAAAGCTGTGTAGGGATGGGCAAGGGTTTGAACAATCCCAAAAAAAGTGTCGTTTCACCCTTGTTGACTTGGAAAGTATCATCGTTAGCTACCATCTGTTGAATTGTCATTTTTAGTCCCTGCCAAAAGAACTTATATTGTTCCTGGTCATACATTTTGCAGGACCCATAGTGCCCTGTTGATGAAGAAGCATGGAGTTCATAGAAGAGATAGCCCTGTTGAACATATTGCAACCAATTTGGAACAAGCAAAGAAAGAGCTGTAAGAGAAACTGGGTCATCAATTGTGCGAGAAGGAGCATCTTCCACCATATTGTCCTTACCCTTCTTGTAAGTGATCACATAGGGATAACCCATTTCAGGTGTGTTGGGGAGGAGACCCATTGTTCCAGAAAATTTTCCAGACTCGGGAGATCAGTCTTGATGCAGAAAGAATTCCCTAATAAGTATGGCTGCCACTTCTGTACTGCATGCAAAATAGCCATCATTTCCTGCTGAGAGGTAGATGTGGCCAAATTCTTACCGAAAAAGTCTCTTGAAGGCAGCAAGCGCATTGGTTCAGCAAAGATACTTGCATATCTATCCAAGGAAGTAGTGGAGACTATTAATGGGTGCAGCTGAATGGAATTGAGCTGAGCGATGACACCACGTGAATTCTTCTTAAGGATTTTTTCGAGGCGATGTGAACTGATGATGCAGAGAGACCCTGGTTGTAAGCCCATAAATTTGTGTTGTGACCCATTGACTTTAAACTGCATCCAAAGTTCAGCAAAATCCCATAAGATGGGGCCAAGTGTGCGTAACCATTGAACACCCAAAACCACATTACATCCGCCTAAGGACAAGGAAAACATGTCAGAGCGTAGGCTATAATCTTCCATAGAGATACGCACATTGTGACACTTCCCCTTGCAAGGTAAGGTGCCCCCATTGGCAACCATGACTTCAAAGTTGGAGCAAGGATGGACAAAACAATCAGCCTATTTGGCAATCCGAGGGTCAATGAAGTTATGAGTGCTACCAGAATCAATGAGTATGGTAAGAGGGAGCTTCTTGAAGTCTCCCTTGACCCGCATTGTTTGTGGGGTGGTGACGTCGATTACAGCATGGAGAGAGATCTCGGGTGGGTCATCTTGAGATGGGGTGTCAATAGGCGGGTGTTGAATGTCGACCTGATCATCTACTGTATCTGTAGCTTCTTCACCATGTTCTAAGGCAGGAGGAGAATCCACATCCAAGAGATAGAGCTTTTGTTGAACACATCTATGCCCCTGAGTGAATTTCTCATCACAATTATAGCAAAGCCCTTTTTCTCGGCGTGCCTGCATTTCTATTTCAGACAAATGCTTGGTAGGAGTTGGTTGAGGAGCAGGAGTGATGGGAGGTCGTTGGGAACCCACATTTCAGAAGGGAACAAAGGTGGGTTGGGAGCGTTGTTGAGTTGCGATCTTGTCCTCGGCCAGGTTAGCCAACCCTAGGACTTCCATCATTGTGTTGGGACAAAACATTTTGACCTCTGAGCGGATTTCATCCTTGAGACCACTGATAAAACAACTCCTGTAAAATTCATCAGACAATCCTTTGGTGTGATTAGCCAATTTCTCAAATTCTGTCTGATACTCTTTCACTGTGCCAATTTAGTGAAGTTTAGTGAGTGCTCCTGTGAAATCATCAAAAGCACTAGGACCAAATCGTGGCAAAATGAACTGGCAAAAATCTATCCAGTTTGGCTCGGAATGAGCTTTGATGTACCAACGGTACCATTGAAGGGCTTCCTGTTCCAAATGAAAGGATGCAAGTGGAACTTTCTGGGCATCAGAAGTATTATGCAGACTGAAATATTATTCTGCTCGATATATCCATCCAGTCGAATCAGTACCATTGAAGCGAGGAAAATCAAGCTTCGACCCATGAAAATTGCTGGAAGAAGAGAACCCGATGGCTGCAAAAGATTCTGGATGTCTGGTATTGTTCATGGCTGAATGTTGAAGATGGAGGCTGAGAAATTTTTCATCCAGGTCTTGGAGTTTGGTTTGGATGGCTGCAAGTGCTTCCTCCATGGTGTGTGCTCCTGCACGGGTGACAACCGTAACCAGGTTTTTTTTTTTTTGTTTGTTGGTGGAATGGGTAAAAAACACAAACATAAGCTGATTTAGTAAAGGAAAATTTGGAGTGGGGAAACAATCTGATAGGTAATTGGGGTTTGACTAGATTTTGGAGACTATCGAAAGGACAAGAAAGCAAAAAGGGAGATTTCAGAAGTGGGGTGATAGAATGAGAAAATTTGGCAGAGAGGGACAAAGAAGCAGAATTCAGAAAGGAACTCTGTGGTAAAATTTGAAGGTGATTGGGTGAAATCTGAGGAAGTTATGACAAACCCTAAAAATAGATAAATGTGGGATTTCGGGCTTTGGGAAGGGGAATTGGGGATAGGGTCCTCAGGAATGAAAGATGCAGAATAGGATGACAGGGGTTCCCTAAAAATTTCAAGGGAAACAGAGTGAAAACAAGGGAGATATGGAGAAAAAACTGATTTTTTTTTTCCCAGAAATGGATCGGCAACAACGGTGCAACGATGCGGAAGGGATAAAAAATGGATAGATCTGAAATGACAACTGGATCTGGAATGACTTTTCGAATAGATCTGAAACGATTGGATCTGGAGCGGAAGTGATCGGCAACAGTTCAACTGAAAATAGATATGGACCCCAGGTATGTATGGCTTCCTAACAGTTCAAGTGTTTCACTCGGCCACCAATGCTGTCTGACGGCTTGCGTATTGGGGCAGTACCCCTCACTCCACGGCTCAGGTAAAATTGATAACTGCTTTGCCACAAACGACAGCTCTTGGTTTACCTCATGGGTGGGAACTAGTCAATCAGGTAGGGGTCGTTGCCCTTTTCGCTGGCAGGTCCTCTCAATGGGCCAGCTACTTTGGGGTTCCTGTGGTACTCCTCACAATGAGTTTTAGGGATTATGTCCAAGTACTTCCTACAGTTAAGCGGATAGGGATTATTCCCAAATCCGAAGCTGCAACAGATGCGAAATTTTTTTTGGCAGAAATTCCACCCAACGAGCCCAAGAAAGTGCTCTGATACCAGATGTGATGAACCTGCAATAATTAATTAATGCAAATACACAAGATATCAGAAATAATAGAACTCATAATCACTTTCATATTGATCACGGGCCACTTTGAGGGGGCAACCTCCCTTTGAGCAAGCTCAATACAATTAACTTCACGGTGCGTTCAATGACCTCAACACACACTTATATACTAAGTCTAAGCCCAATACTATGAGTCAAAACCATGGGACATATAATACTACGGGACGACTTACAAAGCATATGTGTCCAATACTATGTGTCAATACTATGGGCTAATATAAACTACGGATCAACAAATACTACGGGACGACTTATAAAGCATATGCGTCCAACAACAATATACTAACACAGTAAAGAGAAGGGTTGACATAGGTTCCTAACAGTGAGACACATGGGCTAGATTCCCTAGCTCTATGACAACAATGATGAAGATGCTATGACACCTATGACACAAATCAGACTTGAAGGATGACATATGACATATATGACATGTCAGGGATAAAAATAGACTCTAAAAGGGCGCTCAAGGGTGTTAGGGCAGCTAAGATGCTTCCACATGTGATTTTGTGGAAGTGGGAGACTGGGAATTGTTGTACAAGTGGCGTTCTTTGGAATCTCTTCCCAACTTGAGTTGGCATGAGTTTCTTGGAAGGAATTCAACCCATGGAGGACATTAGAACTTTATAAATGTCAATAAAAAATAATGAAACCAAATTTTGATCATTTGTAGAATTTGCAATTGCATTTGTGTAGAGGGAGAGCTAGTGGATGACTAGTTTCTTGCCTTAGCCAATTTCAAGGGTGAAAGATTCCCATCCATGTTGGTAATTGGAAAGGCAATTCAGACCTTTCATTTGGAGCTTTAATGGAGTCTTTATTTGCAGGTGTAAGCTACATGGCAGCTCATGGTTTCTTCTATTGCATCTCACTCCTTCAACCATTTCCAATTTTGATGGCATATTCTTGATCCTTGAGGGAGGGCATTTTTGGTGAGCTATTGTACTCTTTAGGGGAGCTTCTAATGACCCATTTATTTTTTAATATGAATTAAATACTCTTTTCTTCATCTCCAGAAAGTTTCAGGTCGAAATTCCAAGTAGAAATGTATAAATCTAATTTTTAATGAAAGAATAGTGTCATTTCCCCACTACCTTGTTGTGAATCAGTGTAATGATGATGATTTCGAATGAATGGGTGATTATATGATGAATTTGTGATTAATGGACTGCCATGGATGTATTTTACAAGTTTCATGTATTGTACTTGATAATTTGAAGTATTAGTACTCAGTTTAATTGCATTGGGAGAAGAAATAGTGCCATTTCCCCAAGGGTCGAATTGGAGATTTTTGCAGCTGAATGGGAGAGGATTGGAACATATATAATAATCAATTAATGGTTCACATGAGACCTTAATAACATCCTTAATACATTTCCTATCTCTGTTCATAAATTTGAGTGGGTTTGGAGGCATTTGGGAAGCCATTTTCAGTACTTACCCCAAGGGGATTTGAACCCCAAATTACTAGTAAAATTGCATACTGGGTCCAGAATCTTAAGAGAGTTTGCAGAGGTCTTTTGGTGGCCATATATCATCCCTGAAAATCATATTCAAGTCCTAATATCATTCATACACATTCCTTGAAGATTTGAAGGCATTTGGAATCAATTTGAGACCTAGAGACCAATACTAGTCAAAGGAAAATTACTAGTAAAGTTCCCTACATTGGCCAGAATTGAAAGAGGATTTGAAGAAGTATGTTAAAGGTCCAAAAGAATCCCTGAAATATATATTTATGTTCTAAAATCATCCATATACCTTCTCAGAAGATTTGGGAGCAACTGGAGCAATTTGGGGACCTGGAGCTCAAAACTAGTCAAAGGTCGAACTTGGAAAAAAGTGAAAAATTGACATTTTAATAAAATTCCTAACAAGGGACATTACAATGGTATCAGAGCATGGTCCTTGCACCTGTGGATTAGGTACATACATTCAATAATAATTTGCAGCCATGTCTTACTATTATGATGAATCCTATGAGTACAATTCTTATGAGGAATATGCAGATGCTTATGAGCAATATGAAGCAGAATGTGAATGGTACGAGGAAGAGGTGCCATCATGAAACACTTCTTACAATTTCAAGATAAATGAAGACTATTCTTATGACTTTAAATCTGATGAATATGAGTGTGTCACACCAATCAAAGATAATTCTATGAGTGAGTTCCAAAGATGGAGAGCAACATATAAAACCTTGCCCCAACAATATAAAAAATATCAAGAATATCTTGCTTCAAGCAAAAATACACAAAATGCCATGTCTTTTGAGTACTATGCTGAACATGTTTTTGAAAATAGGCCCAAAAATGAAGATGTGGAGTTAGTAAAGAAAGGTTTATGCCCTTCTTGTAAAGAACCTTGGAGTGAGTATCATATATGTGTGCATGAAATTATGTCCCACTTGAGGAGAGATTTTGGGAATTCTTCAAAAAGAAATTCCAAAGATATTGATCATAAGAAAAACAAGGGGCAAAATGCATCATCTTGCTTGAAGGATAAAAATGAAGAGACATCACAAGAGCATGAAGAAGATTCTATTGAAAATATGGAAGATCATTTCGAGACACCTTCTAGCTTAGACATGAACCAAAGAGCATCTACTGATGGATGCTTAAACTATGAAGGAGTACCTATTGATGGGTGCTCACACCTCTATGTTGGTGACATAGAGATCACTTTTGAAAGTGTTGCTGCAAACCCAAGTTCCATTAAGCATGATAATGAAGACCTTATAGCATTTGAAGAAGAACCAAGATCAACTTCCCCATCACCACTTGAGCTTCATGAAGTTGGTCCAAGCAAAAATGAAGAAGATGATGAGGTTCATATGCAAGAGCCTCATTTTCTTGAATGGTCCTTAAAGATGAATGAAAAGAAGATCCAAGAGTCCCTCAGCATTCTCCATGACACTCAAGATTTGGTGTCAAATTCTTGTTGGATAGCTACTTGATTGGAGGAAACATCCTTCCTTGAAGACATGGAGAAGATTCAAAGAGCAATGTGCCACATCAAAGGTAATTTCATGTCTTTGCTTTTTGATAGAAACCATTTGTTTGAGCTTAATGAATTATTACATGATGCATACTTGAAGAATAATGAGGATAATCATAAGCTCACAATTCAAAATGAGCAACTTCTTGAAAAGTTGCAAGATACTTGTTTTTCCTCCTATGTTTTAGAATGTCAAATGGTAGATTGTTTGGACGATTCTCATGACATGGTGGATCATGAGAAATGTGGAAATTTGAATGTTCTTGATATGTTTGAAGATGAACTTGAAGAGATCCAAACACTTGATGTGGTGGAAGAGGAACTTGAATTGTCTCTTGATGAAGGTTATGCAATTTTTAAAGAAGAGCATGATTCCTCTACATTGGAACCAATCTATGACAAAGGTTTCACACTTTTGAAGGAGCTGCATGATACTACCCATATGGATATTTTCCATGATGAAACTTCTGCACTTTTTGATCATTTGTGTGAGTTAGTTCATTCTCTTACATCCTACAATTCCATGTTTTGCAGCATTAGTCTCAATGAAGTATGGGTGAAAGGGTTCTTTTTTATGGTGCCACATAAGGATTATGGAACTCCTAGATTTACCTTTTATGATGACATGGTTGGAGCACATTCTTATTCACATTTGCAGCAACATTATTTGTCACTTTATGTGTTAAATTTTCAGAATTTACTTCAATCTGATCTAGGATCTTAACTGAGAGAACAACATGTACAGCATATCTACAGCATATCAATCATGGAGACAATAATGCAAGCACACAAGAGACACAAAGATTTACTTGGGGAAAACCATAAAGGTGAAAAACCCCAATAACTTCCTCAGAGATAGATAGAGCAATGATACAACCAACCATAAGAGATAGCCATAACCTAGCAGCAGATCCTCCTCCTCCATAAGTGCGCCACTCCTCCTTGAGTGCATGTGTGAGAAGTGAGTGAGCAAATAGAGTGCCTCCCGCACTCTATTTATACTTGACTTGACTTGCCTTTTTACCTAACTCATGTAGGCTCGAACTTAACCACATAATATAATGCTGACTGGGCCGACCCCCAATAGGGTGGTCTAATAACCCTTTGACCCACATGGCCGACCCCCAATAGGGTGGTCTAATAACCCTTTGACCCACATGACTTATACAGGGCCGACCCCAAATAAGGTGGTCTAGTAACCCATAAAGTATAAGTTACGACACTTACAATATAAATGACGACACTTCCTTATAGAGGAATAATACCATCTCTATAGGAATACAATATACATATATGTGAAATACATTCCGAAGTTACATATACATCAACATTATGATGATGCAAATCTACATGGATGCACCTATGATATGCATTTGAGTCACTTGAAGACTCATGGTTTTTCTTGCTCAACATTTGATTCATTTGACGTTGGAGGAACTTCATCCAACACTTGGGTGAATAGATTTATGATTGGAGAACATTTTTGTTGGAAGCCACATACTTTGTTATATCTTTATGATTCTCACATTCATGGATGTATGGGTGAGACTTCTTTGAGTCATTTGAAGTCTCCTTGTTTTTTCTGCTCATTATTTAGTTCAGATTTTAGTGGAGATTCTTCATTCACTTCTTGGATGAAAGAATACATGGATGAATATTTTGATGCATATCACATCCTTTTGGAGTAGCATTATATGACATGGGATCCTCACCTATGTCATTGGAGCAGATTTGATGGGCCACTTGAAGATTGTATGCACTTTGAAAATGGTGGTCTACTTGCTTGGAGGTATAAGCACTTTCATGACTCTTTGATGGAGCATCTCCTTGATATACATTTTCATTATGTTGTTATGTACTTTGATGATATATTTTTGGTACTCATGATGTTTGGAAGAATGCATACAAGAAAATGGGATCCAACAATGCTCTTATCTAATGGTGTGGGTTGGAGAGCACTCTTAATTGTTGGGGTGCAATACAAGCAATGGGACCCTGGAATAATTTTTGTCTCATTGGTTTCAATTTTTTTTGGGAAACAAGTAGTATGGGAGATGGATTTCCCACTTAATAAAGTGATTTTTATCAAAGTATTGCAGTAGCAAGCATGGTGGTTCCTCTCTAAAATCTTCATGGAAACTCAAAGACTCAAGGTTGGGCAATTCAATGGCAACTTCAAAAAATTATACAGAAAGCAGGTTCTTCAACACCCATATTTGAAATTGCTTGAGGGCAAGCAATATTGGGATGGGAGGATTTATCATGTCCCAAAAATGGCATTGGGTCACAATGGCCTAATCACAATGGCCATATTCATTAGTGTTTGTCAAATTGATGCTAAAGGTCAAATAAATGCCAAGGAGGGAAATTACTAGTTTCCTAGGATTGGGGTGGAAGCTTTGGGATTGTGAATAATGGGGATAATAAATGATGTTGGAACATTATGATGGAATAAATATTTAATAAAGGAGATAAATAAATATATACAATTGAAAATCAAAGTGGCATTTCATCATGAAGACACATGGAGGAAGTGGGACCCACACAAGTTAGAATGTATGTGCCACATGGCATCCTCTTCTTGCAATTTCGAATCTATGGGAAGCCTAATGTTCTTGGGATGAGATATAAGTTCAATAATACTTGTCATGAGTCAATGAGGTCGAAATATAGAGGAAGAGTAACTCCCATGGAAGAGGAAGAGACAATTTGGAGCTAGTGAGACACTTGGGCTAGATTCCCTAGCTCTATGACAACAATGATGAAGATGCTATAACACCTATAACACAAATCAGACCTAAAGGCTGACATATGACATGTCAGGGCTAAAACTAGACTCCAAGAGGGCGCTCAAGGCTGTTAGGGCAGCTAAGATGCTTCCACATGTGATTTGGTGGAAGTGGGAGACTAGGAATTGTTGTACAAGTGGCATTCTTTGGAATCTCTTCCCAACTTGAGTTGGCATGAGTCTCTTGGAAGGAATTCGACCCATGGATGAAATTAAAACTTTATAAATGTCAATAAAAAAGAATGAAACCAGCTTTTTATCATTTGTAGAATTTGCAATTGCATTTGTGTAGAGGGAGAGCTAGTGGATGACTAGTTTCTTGCCTTAGCCAATTTCTAGGGTGAAAGATTCCCATCCAAGTTGGTAATTGGAAAGGCAATTCAGACCTTTCATTTGGAGCTTTAATGGAGTCTTTATTTGCATATGTAAGCTACAGGGCAGCTCATGGTTTCTTCTATTGCATCTCACTCCTTCAACCATTTCCAGTTTTGATGGCATATTCTTGATCCTTGAGGGAGGGAATTTTTGGTGAGATATTGTACTCTTTGGGGGAGCTTATAATGCCCCATTTATTTTGTAATATGAATTAAATACTCTTTTCTTCATCTCCAGAAATTTTCAGGTCGAAATTCCAAGTAGAAATGTATAAATCTCATTTTTAATGAAAGAAAAGTGCCATTTCCGCACTACCTTGTTGTGAATCAATGTAATGCTGATGATTTCGAATGAATGTGTGATTATCTGATGAATTTGTGATTAATGGACTGAAATGGATGTATTTTACAAGTTTCATGTACTGTACTTGAGCATTTGAAGTATTTTTACTCAGTTTAATTGCATTGGGAGAAGAAATAGTGCCATTTCCCCAAGGGTCGAATTAGAGATTTTTTCAGCTGAATGGGAGAGGGTTGGAACAGATATAATAATCAATTAATAGTGCACATGAGACCTTAATAATTTCCTTAATACATTTCCTAGCTCTGTTCATAAATTTGAGTGGGTTTGGAGGCATTTGGGAAGCCATTTTCAGTACTTAACCCAGGGGGATTTGAACCCCAAATTACTAGTAAAATTGAATACTGGGTCCAGAATCTTAAGAGAGTTTGCAGAGGTATTTTGGTGGCCATATATCATCACTGAACATCATATTCAAGTCCTAATATCATTCATACACCTTCCTTGAAGATTTGAAGGCATTTGGAGTCAATTTGAGACCTAGAGACCAATACTAGTCGAAGGGAAATTACTAGTAAAGTTCCCTACATTGGCCAGAATTGAAAGAGGATTTGAAGAAGTATTTTAAAGGTCCAAAATAATCCCTAAAATACATATTTATGTTCTAAAATCATCCATATACCTTCTCAGAAGATTTGGGAGCAATTAGAGCAGTTTGGGGACCTCGAGCTCAAAACTAGTCAAAGGTCAAACTTGGGAAAAAAGTGAAAAATTGCATTTTAATAAAATTCCTAACAAGGGACATTACAGTTTCCTCACCTATCGTTTTCATTAAGTGTATCATCCTAGTGGTCAATAGATCCAACCCCACCTACGCTTTTACCATTTGTCCCTACTACCATAATAAACACTACAGCGTAGTATTAACCTATCGACCCAGATTTGTTCTCGAAAGAAAAACATTTAGCATATAGGGTTACAACTTTAACGAAAACGCAGGAGGTTTTTACATAGTCACTTTTCAATCAAATAAATTGACAATCGTCAGCACCACATCCATTTTTTCCATCAAAATCGTATACATTAACATACAAACAAGCGCTAGTTTTAAACGCAGGAACTGGGATCGAATCCCTCTATCACATCACCCATTTAAACTCTTTTGTTTTCTACCTAAGGCAATCCCAGAAACACAGTAGTAAGAAAAGAAACAAATCTCATCGTTTAAATCATTCAGGAACTAAATATGGGAACATTTACACAGTATCCATGATTTATTGAAGCCATAGCGAAATACAATAGAACTTTCAAGGGTTACTACTTCTCAATGCAACAGATACAGACTCATAACGTTTACATTGCAACTCTAGAACCTTGACGGATCCAAGTATCAATTCCCACAATGACACAAAGAAAAACATTAGATGTCTCATACTATGAGAATTAAAAGCCCCAGGTCAAGTATCGAACCGCCAAGAAGAAATTCAAAATCCCAGAAGGCAAAAGTATCTTTGGCAATAAACGTTTAAACCAAATCTTCCACACAGAGGAGCAAAATGATTTTATTTAGTTTGAAAGTACTATCAACAGTCACTCATATATAAATTTTCATGCTATAGGAAAACACAGAGGTAAATTCCCATTATAAACAACAAAACGAGTATCCACAAATCATTACAGGCATGGAAATATTCTTTCAAAAACCATATGTACACAAGATCGAATACATTGAAAGCAACCAAGACCAAAGTCACTCAACCCTACTGTAAGCATGGAAACCTTGAGTAGATTCATCCATCGAAATAATATTACAACGATATTTCAAACACCAGGTCAAGCCAAAGGTGACATCCCTGGAGACTCCAAACCCGAGTGAGCCAAAGGCATCACGAAGTATCTCCGTTGCAAACTTAATCAAACCTTCCCTCCAACAACCGAGACAGATAGGTGTGAGAGGTTGAAAGAACCCTGGACTTACCAGTCCAATGCCCTTTGGAGTTTGTACTGGTTCCCATCTGGTCCACGCAGAGAGCCACACCCTACCTGTCAGTGGAGGAAACAAAAAGAAGTTAGGGTTTGGATAACTCTTTAAACATAGAAGTAAAACTGAGAAGTTACAGTGTTAAAGGTGGGAATAGTTACCTGTAGAATGTTCTTCTGCATTGCCTCTATGACCACCAAATGTTACCCTATCCATGAGCATAGCTCAGGTTAGGCGCAGCGACCTCACAAATGAAGCTAAAAACCCCCTCTCAGCCAAAAGACAAGTAACCTCACTAATTGACAACTTTTGGGTAAACCTTTGCTAAGACCATTAGCCTAGCTGGCCAAGGGCCACGTGACAACCATGTGCACCATTAATACATCCAACTACCACAATAGGAATCCAATGCAATTTGCAAAACTATTTAGCATAGTCGTGTGGGTTCAATACCCTTGGTTTATTAATACCAAAATCAAATATCTCAACCCCTTCATATTGGCACAAGGGTGGTTCCACGTTTGGAGTTTTTATATGGAGGAGTTGTCAACCATATGGTCACCGAAGGACACCTGCGTGGAAGATGACAAATAAATATGCATTAGAGAAATTGCTAAGTAAGTCCATAGGTTTCAAACATTCACACCTTACCTCTCGGCGACTCTGCCAGGAGTTCTTAGATCAACCCCAAAGTTTCAGGGTATTTCAACTTCCCTCATCAGGTTCATCATGCCTGAGAATTGACATTTAGACAATTGACATTTTAAACATACATTTAGATCATGTAAGAGGAAAAGAGACTGCTAGTATTATTTCATGGCTAACCCTTACACACACATATTCATCATAGTTACTTCCGCAATGAGAGCATGACCAATAAAAGTTACCTTGTTAGAATTTTTCCTAAAACACTGAAATACTCAATGCGAGTACCAATACTTTTCACATTACTGAAGATTAATTTTATAAATATATAATCTATGTTAGGCAAACTAGCAAGAAGAAGATTTTTTATTTTTATTTTACTATTTTAGGGACATTACAAGTGGTATCAGAGCTCAATTACAAAAGCTAAGTGACCTATTGGGCTCATTACAAATAGAACATCCACTGCCGATACTCAGTAAACATAATCATACATTTAAAATATTATTTTTTGTTTGATGTGGAAATAAACTAACATATTTTTCTGCTCTTTATACTTATATAACATTTTAGGTACAGACCTTGTCTGAAAATGAATGTAGAATAGGGAAGCAACATACACGAAAATATGAACTCACCACCACGAGAGCAAGAAGTGGTGGTAGAACTAAACTCAGATTTGATGAAGTTTATGCAAAATATGTAGGCAGAGTTCCAAAGCTTCCGAGATGAAAATATGCAGGAAATAAGAGAGCCACAAGCCATAAATGAAGCTCTGCTTCAGACTTTAACAGGGGAAAAACCCCACGGATAGCCCACATTCTCAGTCAATACTTTTAAAAAGGGAAATAGTCACCCAAAGAAAACTGCCAGTCCTAAGGGAGAGGAACAGGGTGAAAACATACCTGAATCGATGGAAGAGGACTATAAGAATTCTTCCAACTATGAAGGTTCACCACCTCCTTGCGAGAAAAGGACAAAAAGTGATGACATGTTACAAGGAGAATTCAGAAAGATAATTACTCCAGTGAAATGCAAGCCCGACTAGCCATATAGAACCTGAATGGTAAAGCTTCCAGATGGTGGCGGGACTTGAAACACACCAAGGGACCATAACTGAGAAACATAACATGGGAAACTTTCAGCAGAACATTCCAGGACAAGTATATGTCCGAAAGATTCTTTGACAAGAAAATTAAAGAATTTCATGAGTTGAAAATGGGCTCTCTAACTATGGAGGCATTCATAAACCGATTCTTAGACTTGCTGCACTATGTGCCATACATTAAAGACAAGAAGGTCAAAATACAACAATTCTTGGGAGGGCTGCCACCAAACTTTAGAGAAAAGATAGATTTTGACATGCCCAAAACCCTTGATGTGACCTTACATAAAGCAAGACTATGTTATGAACACATACAACCAAGGAATGACAACATCAATAGAAATAGAGATAGGTTCAGAACCTTCTCGGACAACCGCAGACCGGGTTTTAGACCTCCACCTTACCAGAAACATAACAACAGTTTTCTTCCCAATAGAGGCTTCAACCGACCACAAGCACGACCAAGTGCACCCCCACCACCTTTCAACAGGCCAGCTTTGAACAAAGGGACAAAAGCTGTCCTGCCGACTGTTTCGTGTTGGAAATGCCAAGGGACACACTTCTACAGAGACTGCCCCAGCAAAATAGATGGAGTTTTACACAACGTCCAAACATAACCTACCATAGGAGACATGGCAAAGACACCGAGGATTTATGCTGCTCTTGATGGCCGACAGGAAGATCACCAAGCCACCATGGTGGAAATTAAGGGTAAGATCTCTAACACTGTCGTTTCAGTGTTAATAGATCTCGGCGCTTGCCGAAGTTATATCTCCCCTAAGTTAGTGGACACTTGTAAGTTGAACTGAGAACCTCACGAGAAACCGTGGCTGGTACAACTAGCCACCAGTACCAAACGAAAGGTCTCCGAGTTAGTTAAAACTTGTGAGATAGACTTAAACAGTTTCCAAACTAGGTTAGAATTAAACATTCTACCCCTAGGGTCGTACGATGTACTTATCGGCATGGATTGGTTAGAAGAACACCATGTCCTATTGGACTACTTAAACAAATCCTTACTCTGCAGGGATGACCAAGGGAATCAAAAGACGATTCAGGGTATCCCTAAAAATGTGTCGGTACGACAGATCTCCGCCATACAAGCAAATAAATGTATCCGAAAAGGTTGCAAACTCTTTGCCGTCAATATCCAAAACGTAGAAACTGATAAGGAATAGAAGCTCGAAGACTTCCCAGTCCTCGTGGAGTTCAAAGATGTATTTCCCAAAGAAATACCAGGATTAGCACCCAAATAAGACTTAGACTTTTCCATCGAACTAACACTTGGGTCAGTACCAGCTTCTAAAGCCCTGTACCGCATGAGCACACCATAATTGGTGGAGCTCAAGCTTCAGTTACAAGAATTAATAGACAAAGGGTACATTCGACCAAGTGTGTCCCCTTGGGGCACACCGATACTCTTCGTCAAGAAGAAAGACGGAATGATGCGGATGTGCATCGATTACCGCCAACTCAACAAAATGACCATTAAGAACTGCTACCCACTCCCTAGGATCAACGACTTGTTTTACCAAGTTGGAGGAGAGAAGATCTTCTCAAAGATCGACTTGCGATCCAGATACCATCAGGTGAGTATCCGTGATGAGGATATCAACAAAATCGCATTCCGAACCCATTACGGTCACTACGAGCTCGTAGTGATGCCCTTTAGGTTGACGAACGCACCAGCCAACTTTATGTGCATGATGAACAACATCTTTAGTAAATACCTCGATAAGTTCGTTCTAGTCGTTATTGATGACATTTTGATCTACTCCAAGAACGAAGTAGAACATGAGGAGCACCTCTGAATTGTTTTACAGATACTAAGGGAACACAAGTTTTACGCCAAGGTTAGTAAGTGTGATTTCTACAAACCCCAGATTCAATACTTAGGACATATCATTTCCGAGAAGGGAATAGCTGTCGACCCCGAAAAGGTCAAAGCTATCGAAGAATGGCCCACACTTACATGCGTATTTGATATAAGATCGTTTTTAGGTTTAGCCGACTACTACCGAAAGTTCATCGAGAAATTTTCACGGATTGCATGTCCCATGAACGCCTTGTAGAAAAAGGAAAACAAATTTATCTGGATGGATAAGTACGAAGAAAGCTTTCAAAAGCTGAAGCAACTACTGATTAGTGCATCGATTCTGCATATTGCGGATCCCAATGGGGACTTCATCATTTGCACGGATGCAAACAAGGAAGGACTTGGGGGAGTCCTTAGGTAAGACAATTTTTCCATATGCTATGAATCGAGGAAATTAAAAGAGCATGAGAAAAACTACCCTACAGATGACCTCGAACTAGCCGCCATCATCCATGCTTTTAAGATGTGGCGACATTACCTCATGGGAAAGAAATTCCTATTGATGACTGATAACATGAGTTTGAAATACCTTTTCAACCAACCCGACCTAAATGCTAGGGAGGCCAGGTGGTTAGCCTTCCTTAGTGAATACCATTTCGAACTAAAGCATATAAAAGGAAAGGAAAAAAAGATTGCAAATGCCTTGAGCCATCGGGCACATATGCTTTACGAAGTCATGGTGAGTCAAACCGACTCAGACTTACACCACAAGATTCGAACGGCTTGTAAGAGTGACCGTTACTACACAAAAATCCTTCCAAATATCCAAGAAGACAGATTATTCGAGCAACAAAAGGAATATAATATAGACGAGTCAGGACTGCTGTGGTCGAAAGAAAGACTCTACATCTGGGAGAGTGGAGACATTAGATCAAACATTATCACCAAGTTTCACTTGAAACCCTATTCAGGGCATCCCGGATATCAAAAGATGATATTGGCAGTCAAGAAGCATTACTTTTGGCCTAAGTTGAAAGCTGACATCGCCATGTTCATCGCAAAATGTCAGGAGTGCCAACTAGTCAAATTGGAACACCAACACCCCTTCGTATTACTTCAAACTTTACCCATTCCGAAATGGAAATGGGAGGTAATAAGTATGGACTTCATTACAGGCTTACCCAAGAGTAAGAAATTGAATGACTCCATCTTTGTAGTGGTAGACAAGCTGTCTAAAGCAGCCCACTTCATACCGGTGAAATCTAGCTACAAAGCAGTTCACATCATGGAAATATTCTTAAAGGCGATCTTTTGATTGCACGGGATACCCAAGGCAATCATTTCCGATCAAGACACGAAGTTCACTAGAAACTTCTGGAGAGCATTCTTCTCCGGTTTGGAAACCTAGTTACAATTTAGTACCGCATACCATCCCCATACCGATGGGTAAACAGAACGAGTAAACCAAATCCTCGAGGACATGTTGAGGATGTATGTCATGAACAACCCACCAAGTGGGAAGATTATTTGCACCTCGCAGAGTTTGCATACAACAACGGTTATCAAACCTTGGCCAAAATGAGTCCTTTCGAGGTACTCTATGGCAAGAAATGTCAGACACCCGTTACTTGGGATAGTCCAGTAGACAGGCTTATGTTAGGACCCGACCTACTAAAAGACTTGGAACAGCTAGTCTCTAAGGTACAACTGAACTTAAAAGAATCCCAAGACTGCCAAAAGAGTTATGCAGACAAGAAAAGAAAATACAAAGACTACCAAGTCGGTGAACATGTGTTTCTAAAAATAAATCCAAAACGAAGCTCGTTGAGCTTGGGACGTTGCGGGAAACTAGCCCCAAGATTTTGTGGACCTTTTGAAATACTGGCCAAGAAGGGCCCAGTGGCTCATGAGTTAGCCTTACCAGTGCATATAAAAGTTCATAATGTTTTTCATGCTTTATTATTAAAGAAATATGTATACGATACTAAACATGATATTGATTGGTCCTTATTACAGGTGGATCCCGAAGGGGAGTTCACGCCAGAACCACTCCACATTCTGGACAAGAGAGAGGTGCAGCTTAGGAGGAGGACCATTACTCAACTAAAAGTACAATGGAGGCACTTTGGGCCAGATGAGGCTACTTGGGAAAATGAGACCACCATGAAAGAGGCATACCACTCCTTGTTTCATGACCTCATTCCTAGTCTCTAGAAACACCGGGATGGTGTTGTTTCTAAGCGGGGAGGGATGTAATATCCCGAATTTTGGACTAGCTATTTTTGTTGTTATATTGGGCCACGGCCCCAAAACGTATGTTTTATTTTGAGTATTGGGCATGATCCCTAACACCTATGATTTATTCTTTTCTATATTGACATATCGGGCAAGGACCCTAACTGACTTCTTTATTTGAGTATATACTGGGGAAGAAGGACCCAATGGTATAATGATGTTCTTCGGCTTTGATATGGGTACAAACCCTAATATACTGAGATGATGTTTTGTTACTTACTATGCAGAGCTATGAATTTACATGATTTGACTTATGAGTGTGTTGAGCGTGGACTCAGAAACACACATATAACCTACGTACTGGGAATAAGCCCTGATGCACCTAGAAGAATGTTTATGTACTGGGAGTAAGCCCTAAGATACATTGAGTGTTGGGCCAAATCCCTGGAGCACTCCAAGCTTGATAAATGAATACCGGATCCGAGGCAACTTAAATATTCTAGATGTGCCTCACAACCACATTCTAGCACTAGTGTTGAGAAGAGGCTTTGGAATTGCACTAGCGTAATGCCCATGTGAGAGTGTTGAGTTAAAAGGCTCTGAAGAGCACTTGGGGTTACTAGATCTCAAAGTATTGAGTCGGAAAAAACTTTGAATAGCACTTTTACTTTCATCACAATTATTTAATTTGATTAAATGATTCATCTTTTATCTATCATCAAATACTGTGGGAACTACCATGTTAAACGAGGGAATCTAACATGCAAAGAGAGAGACTAGAGATGCCTATCCAAGCTTACCGAAAGACCATCCAAAGAAGTGGAACTTACCCTTAAATTGTTAAAACAAAGTATCATGTGAAGATACACGATTTAATATTATTATTAAGAATTTTAATAAATAAATGATGTGATTAATTATTTGTAAAAGACATTATTGCATATAGTTTATGCATAGTGGGATGCCACATTATTTAATAGTATTAATAAGGTATTAATATTTAGTGGACAACCACATTTGTAAATAGTATTAATAATGTATTAATACCTAGGTTAAAATTATAATTATTATAATTATTGTTATCATAATTATTATGAGGAGCTTAAATTAGAAGTCACTTATAGATTAAACCATTGAAAAAGTCTTAATGCAAAAGACTATATATTTATTAAATAATATCTTTTAAGTATTATTTATTTAATTTAAAGAAACTAATTATTCCAACAGTCATAATTCAAGACTCTCGTACATAAAGAGGGCAGACCCCAGGTTTTGGGGATCATCTATCTTTCTTCATTATCATTCTCTTATGGTAATCAGAGAGAAGTTTTTTTGCTCCAAGAAATTGAACCAGCGGTGAACCTAGGGCCTCTATCTCTCATTTGCATGTTGGAACCAGTTCAGGGGGATCCAGTTAGAAACAAGAACGGTCTAAGGGTCATGGTTGGGAGCAACATGGTAGCCCCAACGTTATCCAGCTAAAGAAATAATCCTAATAAGTTAGCAAAATACAACAGCTTCTGCATTAATTATTGTTGAGTGTGCAGGTTTCTACAGGAAGGGATCAAGTGCCAAGCAGCCAGGCTTCTACAGGAAGGATCGGTGGCCCAAGCAGCTAGGTATGTAGTATTAATTGTTCCATTTTCTAGTTATAATAAACCTAGGATTTTAAATTAGAATTGATATCTCAGCATTGTTCTCATTACAAATATTAACAACTTAGAAGTTCTGCCCAGAACCCAGTGGAGGGTCTAGCAAGTCTAGCCAAGCTAGACTGTGCTAGCCAACACCCTATAAGCCAACTTAGGGTTATTATATTGTTTTAAATACTTATGTTTTCTGTCTAAATCGTCTTACTAATTCATAGTGTAGGGATTTCTTATGTTCTCTTTAAATCGTTTATTGTCATCCTCTTTATGTTTGAGAAACATCAAATAGAAATGATAACAGTAGCAAGACAATCATCAGATATCCTAGTCACACTACACATCAAATAGTGGAAGAGACCACAAACAATATTATTTATTTCTGTTCTTTAAATCTAGGTGTACTTCCATATTATTAACAACTATACGATTTCTATCAATGACCAACTCATTACAAAGAATTAGTGTTTCAACGATTTCAAGGAAATACAATTTGCAAACTTAGACTCAGGAATTCCATTTCTTTTGCAACCTACTTTATAAAATTTTGAACCCTAATGATGATCATTTCAAATATCAATAGCCCACAGTACACATAGTTTCCTCAGCTATCATTTTCGTTAAACGTATCATCCTACTGGTCAAGAGATCAAACCCCACCTATGCCTTTACCATTTGACCCTACTACCATAATAAACACTACAACATAGTATTAACCTATTGACCCATATTTGTTCTCGAAATCAAAACATTCAGCAGCTAGGGTTACAACTTTAACGAAAATGCAGAAGGTTTTTACATAGTCACTTTTCAATCAAATAAATTGACAATCGTCAGCACCACATCCACTTTTTCCATCAAAACCGTATACATTAACATACAAACAAGCCTAGTTTTAAACGGAGGAACTGGGATCGAATCCCTCTATCACTTCACCCATTTAAACTCTTCTGTTTTCTACCTAAGGCAATCTTAGAAACACAGTAGTAAGAAAAGAACCAAAGCTCATTCTTTAAATCATTCAGGAACTAAATATGGGAACATTTACACAGTATCCATGATTTATTGAAGCCATAGAGAAATACAATAGAACTTTCAAGGGTTACTACTTCTCAACACAATAGATACAGACTCATAAAGTTTGCATTGCAACTCTAGAACCCTGATGGATCCAAGGATCGAATCCCACAATGACACAAAGAAAAATGTTAGATGTCTCATACTATAAGAATTAAAATCCCCAGGTCAGGTATCGAACCACTAGGAAGAAATTCAAAAGCCCGGGAGGCAAAAGTATCTTTGGTAATAAACATTTAAACCAAATCTTCCATATACAGGAGCAAAACGATTTTATTCAGTTTGAAAGTACTATCAACAGTCACCCATATATAAATTTTCATGCTACAAGAAAACGCATAGGTAAATTCCCATTATAAACAGCAAAATGAGTATCCACAAATCATTACAGGCATGGAAATATTCTTTCAAAAACCATATGTACACAGGATCGAATACATTGAAAGTAATCGAGACCAAAATCATTAAACCCTACTGTAAGCATGGAAACCCTCATTAGATTCATCCATTGAAATAATATTACAATGATATTTCAAACACGGGGTCAAGCCAAAGGCGACCTCCCTGGAGACTCCAAACCTGAGTGAGCCAAAGGCATCACGAAGTCTCTCCATTGCAAACTTAATCAAACCTTCCCTCCAACAACCGAGACAGATAGGTGTGAGAGGTTGAAAGAAACCTGGACTTACCAGTCCAATTTCCTTTGGAGTTCGTACTGGTTCCCATCTGGTCCACGCAGAGAGCCACACCCTACCTATCAGTGGAGGAAACGAAAAGAAGTTAGGGTCTGGATAACTCTTTAAACATAGAAGTAAAAATGAGAAGTTACTGTGTTAAACGTGGGAATAGTTACCTGTAGAATGTTCTTCTGCATCGCCTCTATGACCACCAAACGTTACCCTGGCCATGAGCATAGCTCAGGCCAGGCGCAGCTACCTCACAAACGAAGCTAAAAATCCTCTCTCAGACAAAATACAAGTAACCTCACTAATTGACAACTTTTGGGTAAACCCTCGCTAAGACCATTAGCCTAGCTGGCCAAGGGCCACGTGACAACCATGTGCACCATTAATACATCCAACTACCATGATAGGACTCCAATGCGATTTGAAAAAATATTTAGCATAGTCATGTGGGTTCAATACCCTTGGTTTATTAATACCGAAAACAAAGATCTCAACCCCTTCATATTGGCACAAGGGTGGTTCCACTTTTGGAGTTTTTACATGGAGGAGTTGTCAACCATATGGCCACCGAAGGACACTTGCATAGAAGATGACAAATAAATATGCATTAGCGAAATCACTAAGTAAGTCCATAGGTTTCAAACATTCACACCTTACCTCTCGGCGACTCTGCCAGGAGTGCTTAGATCAACCCCAAAGTTTCAGTGTATTTCAACTTCCCTCATCAGGTTCATCATGCCTGAGAATTGACATTTAGACAATTGACATTTTAAACATACATTTAGATCATGTAAAAGGAAAAGATACTGCTAGTATCATTTCATGGCTAACCCTTACACACACATATGCATCATAATTACTTCCGCAACGAGAGCATGACCAATAAAAGTTACCTTGTTAGAAGTTTTCCTAAAACACTGAAATACTCAATGCGAGTACCGATACTTTTCACATTACTGAAGATTAATTTTATAAATATATAATCTATGTTAGGAAAACTAGCAAGAAGAAGAATTTTTTTTTTTAATTTTACTATTTTAGGGACATTACATTACTTGACTTGAATGTTTTGATAACTAGCATTTTCTCCTAGAGGAGCAAAAGTGAACGCCGTTAGGAAAAGAGTAAATTTTGTAACAATGTTAGAGTCTGTTTTCCTTTCCCTTCAGTATAAAACGAATCATATTACCAACCATTGAAGAGACGAATCATATGTCATGTGGATGAAAATGAAATTTTAATATCTATCAAACACTCGTAATTCCGTCGATGCACAACGAGATTTTAGCTCGACCACTGTAAAAGAACTTCGTTTTGGTAAAATTGATGGACACTTCGTTTTGGTCGAATTGGACCATATTTTTTTTTAACTAAAGTGACCCGACCATATCTTACAAATATTATCGAAAACAAAATTACAAATTCATATCAACTGTTTCATATGTCGATTATGTTTACACAGTGACAAATTCACGCCAACCAAAACGAAGTGTCCATCAATTCGACCAAATAGTTAAGAGGCGACCAATTTTGTAAGGCTCGACCAACTCGACTATAGACCATATTTTTTTAAAAACTAAAGTTAACCGACCATTTTGACTTCCGACCCATGTCCATCAATTTCCCCACACAGTTAAAAGTCGACCAATTTTTAAAGGCTCGACCAACTCGACTATCGACCATATTTTTTTTAACTAAAGTGACCCGACCATTTTGACTTCTGACCATATCTTACAAATATTATCAAAAACAAAATTACACAGTTAACAGCCGACGCGTGTCCATCAATTCCACCACATAGTTAAAAGTCGACCATTTTGACTTCCGACCCATGTCCATCAATTCCACCACACAGTTAAGAGTCGACCAATTTTTAAAGGCTCAACCAACTCAACTATCGACCATATTTTTTTTAAAACTAAAGTTAGCCGACCATTTTGACTTTCGACCCATGTCCATCAATTCCACCACATAGTTAAGAGTCGGCCAATTTTTAAAGGCTCGACCAACTCGACTATCGACCATATTTTTTTATAACTAAAGTGACCCGACCATATGTTACAAATATTATCAAAAACAAAATAACATAGTTAGCAGTCAATGTGTGTCCATCAATTCGACCACACAGTTAAAAAAGTATGGTTCATAGTCGAGGTGGTTGAGCCTTTAAAAATTGGTTGGCTCTTAACTATGTGGTTAAATTGATGGACAGTTCATTTTGGTTGGCATGAAGTTGTTACTGTGTAAACATTATCAACGTATTGAATAGTTGATATGAATTTTTAATTTGTTTTTCGACAATATTTGGAAAATATGGTCGGAAGTGAAAATGGTTGGAGTTGGTCAAGCCTTTAAAAATTGATCGAATCTTAAGTATGTCACTGTGTAAAGATGATCGACATATTGTTGCTTGAGCGGCGACCAGGATGATTGAGTCGACGATTAAGTCGATAGAACTGTATTGAAACTGTCCGCGGTCGACAAGGAAGACAATTAGTTGGATGTCAACTTGGATATAATAACCATGTGTATTTAATAAATTTATGAAGATAGAAAATAGCGACCGAGAGTGTTAGTCAAATAGTGAACCGACTATCATTTGGATCACATTACTTCATCAGGCCATGCAGACATTTTGTGGGTAGACCCTCTATAGTCTTTATGGGATAATGTTTTAAGCATAGTGACATTTTATATTTAGTGGAAAAAAGACTAAGATGGGATGAAATGTGTTGATGTGCTTTCTTTCAAAAAAGTAATGACAACACATTGAATTAAATAAAATATAGTACAATAAAACTGTTGATACGAAGATTAAATTTTTTGTCTTTTTTATAGAGTAGTATTTTCTTGTCTTTCATAGGAAAATAATCAATGATGGTAGCAATAGGAATACAAGATCTGAAAAAAATAGACAAATCATTTTGAAAAAAGGAGAACGTAGTAAAGTAATAGGTATGCAAAGTAGAGCTGCAAAGGAGAAGGAATATAACTTTATGGAGCATGTGGCTGCAAAGACTTTGAAGCAAGTAAGTTCTCTTCTTGTATTATGCGTTGCACATAGGGACTATCTTTCATTCGAGAATACCTACAAAAGAAAAAAGGTCAAGAGATGCGAAGACCTGATAGAGATTTTACTCTTGATATTGCAGTGAATGTAAGTCATTGTCGGTCAGTGTTGCCAATATCTATTGTTGCATTTTGCAGGGTCATCCCTTGTGCTTTATGGATTGTTAAACCCCATGCCATGCGAAGTGGTACTTGCCTTCATGAACCCCTTGTTATAGGAAGGATGGGGACATAATTTGGATTGGAAGAATCCCATGGGGGGCCATTGTAGTGGAGAAAATCAATTACAATATAAGATGGCCATGTAGGAGGTTGATCATTGGAGTTGTAGATAATTCAATAACTTTTCCAAGTGAGCCGTTCACAAGTCAGGTTAAGACACACAAGTTGGCTGTCAACATGACTTGTTGACCAATTGCTAGTAGAACCTTGAATGGAAGTTGTTCATCATCTATTGAGATTTGCACATGTTGTTTCTTTTTCTCTACAAAGAAATGTGCAATTGGCATGTTGAGGAGTTTTAGCATTTGTTTGTTGTGCAATGCAACAGAGCTATTAGTTGCAAACAAGTGAGTGCATTGGTCAAATGTATGATTGTCTTCATGTGAAAGGGACGAGGTTGTTCTTGACATGAGGAGCATCCAATCTTCAAGAGTTGGTATTGCATTTTGAAGATTGAGTAAGAGTTGTCGAAAGGAAACTTGAGAAGGGGTGTTTCCTTGTTGTCGAAAGATGGTTGAAAGAGTGACAAAAGTGTCAAAAGTACACTAGAGAGAATTCCCTCGTGATGCACCAACATACATGGGGATGTCCTTTACAGGGGGTAGTTGTCCAAAATCACCAAGGAAGATGATCGAGCACCCCCCAAATGGAGTTGTACATTGGGACAGGAAGGCTTGTCGTAAGCGGTCATCCATTCAGGTTAACATTTTTGGGCCAACAAAACTCATTTCGTCAATGATTATGTATCAGATATGGAGAAATTGTTGTTGGAAGCTTGAAAGGGATTGTCCTTCAAGAGGATGCATATTAGTAATGGGTATGCAAAGGGCACAATGTATTGTTAACGCATGTATGTTAAAAGAAGCAACACCGGTGGGAGCAAGCAGGAGCAAGGGTGAAGGGTTATCGCCAAAAGCATGTTGGAGTGTAGATCTAAGGCAAGAAATCAAGAAAGACTTTCATGTTCCTGCATGCCTTGAATGACAATTTTGATTGAGGGAAGGGTTGTAGCAGTTGTGTAGTGTGCGATGATAAGGTCAAAGGCGATGCGTTGTGTGGGAGACAAGGAGGCAGGATAACATCAAGATGAAAAGGTGTTAGGTTGCTCATTTGCGGACATTCGAATGACGTCAATGAATGATATAGCTGTTGCATGGATGTGTGAGGGAATATGGTTTTCATTCCAATTGTGCTCTTTGTCAAAGTCACGATGGTCAAGCATGTCAAGGTCATCAACATGGAGGTTGTTTCTAGGGCGGAGTTGAGAAAGGAGTTCCCATTCATCCATGGACGGGGCTAAGGGGAACTGGTTTGAAGCAGAAGTAGAGTCATCAGAGGGAGGAGTACTGGGGGGTTCTGGAAAACGATCAACATGCCATGCAGTATATCTGTTTTTAGTGCGAAGCCAATTAGAAGTTATGGCCAATGTTGTGGATCCAATGTCATTGTGGCGGGTGCGAAAAGGTTTGTATAGAAGGAGCTCACTCCAACAAAAGGAAACAAAGGAATCTGTAGTAATCGGTGGAATGGTAGTGAAGCGAGGAAAGACACGAAGAATTTTGGGAGGCTTGTTTGGTTTCCATTGCGATTGCTTTCTACGAGGTGAGTATGACCAAGAGCGTGCAACTTCAAGAAGAATAAGTTGTTCGAGTGCAGGTGGGCGTTGCATGTATGCAAAAATGAAGGTGGGTTTTGTTGGGATGTCAGGAGAGTCCTTGGAAATACGGCAAAAAGGCTTTGGCTAACATTTAAGGATAAAAAGGAACAATTGAAAAGACAAAGAGGGAGTTTTTGTAGCATGTGGCAAGTCTCTTGTGCACCAATGTCTCACTCTGCAATAGTTTCTGATAGAAAACGTCTTATTGGCAGAAGGATGGGGGCATCATGTGGAGTTGCATGTGCAAGATGAGAAAGAAGTGCATGGTAGCTTTCTGATTTAGGATCTTCCTTTGTTGCATATTTTGAAATATATTTGAGGATAGCGTGTCTAGAGAGAACAAAATGGAAATCAACATTAGCTCGCAAAATTGAGAGCATCGTAGGGTCGTGAATATTTTGAAGGGCATCATTCATTGCAGGGTTTTATTTTTTTCAGCCTTTTGTATCAATGAATAGGGAAGAGGTAGGTTGTAGATCAAAGGGGAACCCATAACGACATTGAAGAGATGATCCTTTTGCACGTAGGAAAGAAGATTCTGAACATTTTGTGTGCCTTTGGACACAATTAACAAGGTCTTCATAGTCAACCAAGTGATTAGTTGCAAGTATGGAATGTGATCCAAAGGTGCATGGATCATTTATAGTAGAGGCTTGTAAGGTTGGAGTTTGAAAATGGTTGACACGAGGATTCCATGTTGTAACAAACTTTTCAAAGTACAATTTGGCATCTTCAACCTTGGTAGCATTTGCGCAGTCTAACGTGTCCATATTGGGTGCATTTTCTAGCCATAAGAAGCCATGTATATGCGCAGATCCCCTGTGTTGCCATTCATACCTACATGCAAAATATAAATATTAGGAACAAACATTTTAGGTTTTAAATACATTGAACTTTCATGGGAATATGAGTTGTTACCAACCCGCACCAGTAGTCTTTTGTAGAAAGGCATTTTTAAGAACCTCTTCCAGGAATATTTTGAATCTATTGTCAATGTATTGAGATGCAATGTGTAGATTGGATATTAGGTTGCGAATTCTCCATTGGTGTTGTTGATTTGAAGTGGATGGAGCTTGTCTAGGCATCAAAGAGTGCAAATCTGGCCACTTTGTGTCAGCTGCACTGAGCGTGAAGAAGAATGTAGGTGTCCCTTGTTGAGTGATCATGTCAGTTAACTCACCCCTGCTTTTGTTTCAATAAGAACGTGTCCCGCGAAGCGTGGAGATGAAGTGCATGACTTGCTCATCGATTTTAGCATCAGGCAAGTCTTGTAATTGTTGTACAAGTTCTGAGATGGTTGGAGGCAATGTATCTTCAATGTTACGTTTTACAAACACAGAAGCATTAGATTGGATACGATGGCGCATCATGGGGTTATATATGTAATAACGAAACGAGGATGTTGGCCAAATCTATTGTCGTGGTATCTAAGAAGGTACAGTGCATAATTGTCCATGCCAACTTCTTGAATGTGTGGTTGTTTAAGCATTGTGACTCTTGTGGGAAATAAGGTTGGGAAGGCCATTGAGAGGAGGCCTATTGTGTTATACTCATTGATAGTGAAAATGTCTATTGGGGGCCAGTCAATGCAAGGTAGAGTTGGTGCATCACTTGTGTCCAAGAAGCGTTTGATTTCATCAACCTAAGCTCTACAATTTGTTTGTGTAGATATAAAGGAGGATGATTGTTGTTCATGGGGTTCAAGGAAGCTGGGTGATTGAATAGTAGAAGTTGAGGTATGTTCAACAAATGGGGTTTCAGTGGGTGTGACATGACGAAGGAGGGCTGAAATGTCAGTTGGTTCAAGAAGCAAATAAGATAATGGAGTTGAGTTAACTTGGACATCTTTGTAGTATGGATCATTTGAAAGCTTGTATTCGAGAGCAACAAGAACACGTGCTCGACTAACAAAGAAGTCATAAGGCTTTTTCATAGGACTGCATTTACGAACAATAAGGATGTCAATGTCTGAGCGTAAATGAGGGAGGAGAGTGGCAATGCTAGTAATGTTTTGTGGGAAGCTTATAGTGTGGCCAGAATATGTATATTGTCCCCCACGAGCATGAGTGACTTGTAAAATTTGGTTGACTCGAGAAATGAGAATTTCTTCAACTTGAGTAAGGGATGCTAGCACTTATGGTTGTATCCCATGGTCCATATTGTTTGCAATGGAATAGCGGTGGCCATTTTGTTTTGCATTGCACTGAGAACATGCATATACACCAGAAAAGTGTTTTATTTTAATTCCAGGATATGACTCCATGCATATAGATCATATTTTCATGGGAGATAGTTTGTCCAATCTTGTGCAGAATCGTTGCTGTGCACCATCTATGTCGATGTTTGTTGGATGCATTGTTGTGGATGCGGATGGTGTGGAGGGTGCAAGGGTACGTTGAGAAACGTGGAATAGAGAAGGGATATGAACAAGTTGACGAGCAGCTCTATATAGAAGGCGTTGACGCTTGTTGTTTGCATTTTTCTTTTGAGCATATAGAAGTCTTTTGCGTGCATTCTTTTGATCATTGTTATCATTGGTTGACACGCCTACAAAAAAAGTGTTTAGTGGTTGTGGACTTTGTGGTGCATTTGGTGGAAGAGAAAAATACTATATATGTAATAATTGCAAGAGTAAACAAAGGTATATTGTAGAAGATAAATGGTTATCCATGTTGCATATATGGTTCCTTTAGTGGAAGAGAAAAATAATATATATGTAATAATTCGAAGAGTAAACAAAGGTATATTGTAAAAGATAAATGGAACATGCATAATTTATGTGAAGTTGATGCAAGAAAGAAATAAAGACACTCCCGAACAGTTTTTATAAAGAAAAAAAGTATAGACTTGACAAAGCAATCTAAATTATAACTACAAATATGAAAATTGCAAATAGGTTGCAAAAAAGATGTGATTTAACACAATAGTACAACAAAACTAAATAATATAATATTCAAGATTGCTCGTTGATGGTTTCAAGTACCACCTAGATGTAAAAGTGTGTATACAAAAATGTGTAGTTGCTAAGTATGAGCTAGAAAGTACAAAAGTTAGAATTAAAGAGTAGAATGATGTTGGGGAAAGTGTTTTTAAAGGTAGAGTTCAAATCTTGCGAGCAATTGGACATTTATTAACCACAATGTGTTCACTTTCATCAAGTGTATCAACAGGGGCATATGATGGAGAAACCTCTTCTGACATCACAAGAAGCACCTTCAAGCGAGCATTTGAATTAAAAGTCTCTGTCTTTACTGATAAGGTTAGAAGGTACTGTCGAGCACAAACATGTTGAACAATTTCCAAGAGAGAAGTTGGATCATTTGATAGAAGACAAAAATATTTTGCAGAGACCCCCATGAGTTGTTGTGCAGCATCATCAAAAGCTATGCTATCGTATAGTTGTCCAGTAGCATCCGTGATGTCAAGTTTGAGTATGTATCGGTAAGCACACTCTTTAAACTCCCCATCACATTTTGCACAATGCCAAACATTGCCAACTTTGTGGGAAATGTTTTTCATGCATTGTATTCCATCGACAAATAGAGGGCATGCAAGGAAATGAAATTCATTGATGTTAATATGGGTAATTGTAGCAATAATTGAATACCACAGAAATTCATTGATGTTGCCTTCTCAGAGGGTTGGAGAGATTATAGCACAGAGATGGAAATGCGTTTATTGGAGGCAGAAGAAGACAAGTTGGATTTTCTACTCAAAGATGGGGACGCTGAATGGAATCCATTGTCAGCAAACCATGCTTGGATAACTTGAGCTTCCTCGATATCTGGGTTTATAATGAGGTTGGTGTTTGAGATGGTTCCAATGGTTTTTCCATTGAATTCTGTAACATGCCCACCTTTTATTGCAAGGATAGAGGGCGTAGCTAAACCTCGAAGGTTTCCAAGTTGGGCACCCTCAATTGTGCAATGCTCCCCCCAAAGTGTTATATCTATGCTATACCCGAACATGTCCCTCAACCCAACTATTCGGAAAATGGTTATAGAGCCATCCCTTTTGCGTATAGTTGATGTAGGGGAAACATAAATGACAATTCCGAGAAGGTCAACCATGGAATTGAGGGATTGTGGTTTTGTAGTCATGGATAGATTTAAAGTTGAAGCAATGGAAAGGAATAAGTGGGCACTCTTCTAAGCATCGTTGAATTGTTAAGGAGGAGTTAAGGAAAATCTCGAAAGCACTTTCCAAATGGTTGTATGTTGGATTAAAACCGGTTTGATTGTGCTATTTGAGACTATGTAGACTATGCCAACTTGTATTTCGTCATATAATGAGGTAGCTAGTTCATTGAAAGCAGAGATATGAATCTCATCCTTGGTAGCACTAAGAAGGTCAAACCAAAAGAGTTGAACAGGGCCTTTTTTATTGGTATAGGTATTCATACTTGTGTTTGCAGTAACTCGTCCTTGAATGGTCCAAGTTTTGTTGGAAGGGTTGAGAAATGTGAATTCAAGAGTAGGTGCAACAAGGTTTGGCTTTGGAGAAGGTATTGCAAATGAAAGGTTTTGAGAGTCAAGGGCATTGTTTTCTGAAATAGATGAACTATTGTGGGCTGTAAAGCTAGGTGTGAAGTTGAAAGGGGATGGGTCTCCAATAATATAACAAGTTGGGTTTGTGCACGAAGTTGAGGGACCCTTTAGGTGCAATTCTGCACCTAAATATGCATGTTTTTCACCGCTCTCTACATCATGACGTACATGACCATTATTGACGAAATTTTAGGCATAGATAGAATTTTTTATGCAAATTTCAAATATGTAATTTAAAAAAAAATATTGAGATTTTCTATTAATTTCCTAATTTTCTTGTTTCATCACTCCGTTAGTAAAAAAACATACTATTAGTGTTTATTTCGTAACTTTTTCATTTCACAACCATTTAAAAAAAATTGTATGATGTACTAAAAGACACCAACCTCTACATGCTATAAAAAATCCAAGTCAAAATAAATGCATTAAGACCTTCAAAGGCTGCACCCACATTTGATGTATCGTTCTCGAGGTTTGATCACTTACATAATTAAAAAAAAGTAAGAATTAAACATTTAATTTTGGAAAAATATTTCTGCACTAGTGCTACGGGTTCTATACATGTCTACGAATTTTTGTAGCCCGAAACCGTCATTTAGGCATTGAAAGGCTGCACCCACAAAAACATATACCTTATCATTTGCCAAAAAAAATAAAAAGTGACTATTAGAAAACATGAAATTTGACATAGGTATGTAAAATTTCAATACTTAAAACTTATATATTCGGAAATGTGACTCAATTTCCTACGTTTCATCTTTTTTACTCGATGCAAGATATCTTGTGTAAGAATGTCAAAAAAACCAAGTAAGTTGAGGGATGCCTGATTTTTCATTTTTTTATTGCATATAATGCACCAAAGTGACCCTCATTAGCTTGCACATGCAACAGTTTCCAAGGTGACAATTTCGAAGGTGCCCAATGCGATAGTCCTGGCAAGAGGAATGAACGTATGTAAGTATAAGTAAAAAATATGTTACAATTATGAGGAGTGAAAAATAAAATAAGTGAAAAGGAAAATGCGGAAAGCAAATCGTACGTTGCATCATGTATAGTGTTGCATGTACACTTGCTGACTTTGATGATTGAACCTTTTTGGAGTTGGCGGTTTTCCATAACGCTATTGTAGCTAGTTGGAAGCAATGTATCGTGCTTATGAATTCCGTCAGAGATAGAGATTCGAAAGCGGGCAGTTGCTGAGTTAAGAGAGCTTAGTCGATCAAGAGAAACAACTTGTACAAGTGGGCATAGGTCAACAACACCATGCATCAGAATTGAAACAATGTTTTCGGTCAACAGAGTGTCCATAGCGTGATAGTGTGAATAGTTGGACTACAAAAGTAAGCTAGAGAAAAAGGTGCGATATTGATATTAAGTATAAAGATAGAAGATGTAGGAGAACTTGACAAAAGATCATTTGTTATTTCGTGCAATACATAGCAATATTTGTGGAAAGAATACAAAAATGAAGGGCTTGAAATTGGTTTCAATTTTGGGATTATTTTCCTAGAATGCCAACTTTTCTAGGAGACAAAGACTATTGTGGTGCAAATTATCTGCCTAAGTTAGTAGGAAACATATATTGGTAAACACAAGGAAATGAATATATACCAGTCAAGTAACTTTTCATCTGAAACCAGTAAATAAATCACATACATGCTCAAATACTAACTATAAAGATTGAACATACAAGTATGACGAGTAAATAAATGCCAGTCCATTGACAGAAACGGAATCTAGTTTCTAAAAAAAAACCCCAAAAAAGAGAGTAGAACCTTGTTTTTAAATATTAAACAGGAACAATGGAAAGAATACAGAAATGAAGGACTTGAAATTGGTTTCAATTTTGGGATTATTTTCCTAGGAGGGAAACTTTTCTAGGAGACAAAGACTGTTGCGGTGCAAATTATCTGCCCAAGTTAGTAGGAAACATATATTGGTAATCACAAGGAAATGAATATATACCAGTCAAGTAACTTTTCATCTGAAACCCGTAAATAAATCACATACATGCTCAAATACTAACTCTCATGATTGAAAATACAAGTAATAGGAGTAAATAAATGACAGTGCATTGATAGAAACATAGTCTAGTTTCCAACAAAAAACACCAAAAAAGACAGCAGAAATAGACACTAGTTTTCAACAAAAAAGACAAAAAAGGAAGCATACGTTTAGGTAAATTTGCTCTTAGAACCTTGTTTTTAAATATTAAACAGCAATAGTGACAACAAGATAGCATTTTTCATATACAAGATGCTTAATATAAAGATCATTTTTCTGCAAGGGCAACTTATCTAGGAGACAGACTGCTTTAGTGCAAATTATTTGTCAAAGTTAGTAGGAAACATATATTGGTAATCACAAGGAAATGAATATATACCAGTCAAGTAACCTTTAATCTAAAACCAGTAAATAAATTAGGTACATGATCAAATACTTACTCTCAAGATTGAACATACAAGTAATAAGATTAAATAAATGACAGTCCATTGACAGAAACATACTCTAGTTTTCAACAAAAAAAACCCAAAAAGACAGCGGAAACAAAAGCTACTTTCCAACAAAAAAAACAGCAGAAACAAAAGCTACTTTCCAACAAAAAACAACAAAAAAGGGAACATAATTTTGGGTAAATTTGCTTTGAGAACCTTGTTTTTAAATATTAAACAAGCAAAAAACACCAAAAAAGACAGCAAAAATATAGTGTAGTTTTCAACAAAAAAAAAAGCAAAAAAGGAAGCATAAATTTAGGTAATTTTGCTTTTAGAACCTTGTTTCTAAATATTAAACAGCAACAGTGACAACAAGATAGCATTGTGCATATACCAGATGCCTAGTATAAAGATTATTTTTCTACAAGGGCAACTTTGCTAGGAGACAAAGACTGTTTCAGTGCAAATTATTTGCCAAAGTTAGCAGGAAACATATATTGGTAATCACAAGGAAATGAATATATACCAGTCAAGTAACCTTTCATTTGAAACCAGTGAATAAATCAGGTACATGATCAAATACTTACTTTCAAGATTGAACATACAAGTAATAAGATTAAATAAATGATAGTCCATTGATAGAAACAGACTCTAGTTTTCAACCAAAAACACCCAAAAACACAGCAGAAACAAAACCTACTTTCCAACAAAAAACAACAAAAAAGGGAACATAATTGTAGGTAAATTTGCTCTGAGAACCTTGTTTTTAAAGATTCAACAGAAATAGTGAGAACAAGATAAGATTGTCCATATACCAGATGACTAAATTAAAGATTACTTTTCTGGAAGGGCAACTTTTCTAGGAAACAAAAAATGAATATATACCAGTCAAGTAACCTTTCATCTGAAACCATTAAATAATTGACATAAACAGACTCTAGTTTTCAACAAAAAAAAACAAAAAAGACAGCAGAATCTTGTTTGAATATATTAAACAGGAACGGGATTTAGAATAGGATAATTATAGCAAGTGAAATGAGTTTTGGTTTGAGAGGAGAACCTTTTCTTTAATAGAAAACAAGAATCTTTGGCTCCGTAAGAGGGTTGCTGGTCTGTAAAAGAGCAACAAATTGATGGCGATTTGAATGTTGAGAAAAAAACTGGGATTATGTCACAATAACAGTATCGAAGAACAAAAGAATGAGAGAGGCTTTACCCATCGAATTTTATAAACGATCAAGAGTAAAGGCGGTGCATTGGTGTCTGAGTACATTTAACCATTGTTGCATTGAAATCTGTTCTCCTATCTCCACAAGATCGAATATCCAGCAGGTCCAATCCGTCAAATCTAGATATACGTCGATAGGCAAATATTGGTACTACTGAAGCAAAGTTCATAACTTCGTGATGGATTAAACCCAAAGAAATCAATGTTCACGTGGGTAACCTTATAGAAGGTTGTTCAGTGTCCAATCCGTCATTGAATGCTCAAGTTTCTAATAAAAAGTATAGATCTCGTAAGATTTTTTCATTAAGAGCTGCACCGCTTGTTTAGACTGTATCAACCCAAATGCTGGCGACTTTGGTCGATACTCAAGTTGGTCGAGCCTTAAAAAATTGGTCACTTGATGGACACTTCATTTTGGTCAGCGTGAAGTTCACTGTGTAAACATGATCGACATATGAAATAGTTGATATGAATTTGTAATTTTATTTTCCATAATATTCGTAAGAGATGGCCAGGAATCAAAATGGTCGGGTCACTTTAGTTAAAAAAATAATGGTCGATAGTCCAGTTGGTCGAGCCTTTAAAAATTGGTCGACTGTTAACTTTGTGGTCGAATTGATGGTCACACGTCGACTGTTAACTGTGTAATTTTGTTTTTGATAATATTTGTAACATATGGTCGGAAGTCAAAATGGTCGGGTCACTTTAGTTATAAAAAAATATGGTCGATAGTCGAGTTGGTCAAGCCTTTAAAAATTGGTCGACTCTTAGCTGTGTGGTGGAATTGATGGACACGGGTCGGAAGTCAAAATGGTCGGCTAACTTTAGTTTAAAAAAAATATGGTTGATAGTTGAGTAGGTCGAGCCTTTAAAAATTGGTTGACTCTTAACTGTGTTGTGGAATTGATGGACACGGTTCGGAAGTCAAAATGGTCGACTGTTAACTGTGTGGTCGAATTGATGGACACGCGTCGACTGTTAACTGTGTAATTTTGTTTTCGATTTTATTTGTAAGATATGGTCGGAAGTCAAAATGGTCAGGTCACTTTAGTTAAAAAAAAAATATGGTTGATAGTCGAGATGGTTGAGCCTTTAAAAATTGGTCGAATTTTAACTGTGTGGTGGAATTGATGGACACGGGTCGGAAGTCAAAATGGTTGGTTAACTTTAGTTTTTAAAAAAATATGGGCAATAGTCGAGTTGGTCGAGCCTTAACCATGTGGTAGAATTGATGGACACTTCGTTTTAGTTGGCGTGAAGTATGCAAATCGTTGCGACACGAATGGGGGTTTGCGTGAAAGGGGAAAAGTAGATAGGAAAATAATATCGGCGTGATCTGGTCGGTGTGTGCGAAAGCGGAAAAACACGCAGCAGGATTCCATTGGATTTATAAACGAGGAATCTATCCGAGGTGGAAGGTCATGCTTCTTGTTGGTGAACGCCTACAGCGTAATTATGTCATAATTTTTTATACTAGCATTTTCCCCTTGAGGGGCAAAAGTTAACGCTGTTAGGGAAAGAGAAAAGTTTGTAACAATCTTAGAACATGCGTTCCCAACTGGAACAGTTAGTCGACTCATTGACCATCACATTTCTGGATGGAGTTGAATATCATAGATGGTGACAAGAACTCAACACAACTCTAAGTTGGTTGATAAAAGTTGTCCCGTCGATATGAAATGTTTGACCTTTGAAAGATATCATTTTGTTGATCTCGACTGCCATTTTTTCAAAGCTAGCGTCATCAATCAACTACTAGACGAATGAAGAAATCTATGAAGACTACATTGAGAAGATGCATTTGTTGAAAATAATATGAAAGCCTATCGGTTGCTCGCTGCCAGATGACTCTCGACCTTATCCATCGATCAAAGTTTTTGTAGAAATGTCCACTCGACCATCTACTTCACCGAACACTGACATTAGGAGAATAAGGGAATGAAACCTACAGCTGTGTCGACCAAGGAAGCAGCGCTGGAATCTTGACCAATGAGTATTAATATCGACGCTATTGACGGTCGACTAGCAGATCTCGTCATCACGTGTCGAAGTGAAGAGAAGCCGTCGAGGTCATGTCGAGCCCAGAACCCATCAGGGTTGAGTTGTCGAAGTCAAGCTACGACTGGTCGAAGAGGAACCTGTCAAGTTTGTTGGATTGTCGAAGTTGAATAGAGGCTTGCCGAAGGTGAACCTGTCGAGTTTGCAAGTTGTCGGATCCAAAAACGATCGTGAAGACTGTCCTTACTATCGGTAATGGAGATAGATCTTGTCAAAGATTGACAGTGACAAATCCATATCATGGTGTGCTGATGGGTAGACTGGTGTTTCCAATGGCCTGTCGGAGCTTCTGTTTAGTATAACTGGTCTGGCATGCCGAGAATTTACAGAATCACGTCGTGGTAATGAAGTATTTTCAAACTATTTGTAGGTAACGTTAGTTCAAGAAATTTATCCCTGGATATTTCCCATAATGGACAATACTACTTTGGTTGCATGTAAAAGCTTGGAAAGAACATACAAACATCGAAAAAAAACTATTTCGTATGAAGTAGAATAATAATTTTTTTGGATTTATTTATATTTATTTTTCTCAAATATAGTATAACTAATATTTAGAATTTTAATATTATATTATTATTTAGCTCTATTCAATACAAAATCTAACCATTATTATTAAGGAAAAAATAAAAATAAAGCAATTAATTTTATTTTGGCATTTGTAATTCAAAATTAAAACTTTCCCAATTTGACATGAAAGTTAAATTTTGCAATTTATAATTTAAAATTCAAATTTTCCCAATTTGACATGGAAATTAAAACTAACAAGGCATTAAGATGAACTTTTAATTTCATAAATTTGTTTATTATGATAAGCCATTAAAGTAAATTTGTTTCATGAATTTGTTAATTGTATATCATTAGAATTTAATGTAGCATTTCATTCATTTTCTCTTTTTACCATCAAATTTATATCATTGGAATTTCATAGAACACTTCTTTTATTTTAAAGATGATACAAAGATTTAACTTCTTATTTTTTATTTACAATTCACAACACAGAAACTCAAAAACTTATTAAAAAATCTAAATGTAAAGTTAGATGAATTCTTATCCCTATCAGATAAACACACAGCCAGACCTGTTGTTCCTATATCAATTCATTTATTTCCAAGGATACCGAAATCCTGAATCAGTATTAGTCTGTTGCAATTTCAGCAAAAGAATATCAATTGGTCCAATTTTCATGTGTTGGAGTGGGCTTGAACAAAGAAAGTCTTAACCCATCTAATTAAAAATAGATTTAGTTAATTCAAAAAATAATAGTTCAGTAAACAATTTTTTTAGATCTTTTCGTGATTAACAAAAATAGCTACGCTTGCCATGCTTAAGCTTGAGGTTCAACCATACAAACACACAAGATCAATTATTTTGATGGCGGAACTAGATTGATGTCTCAATCATGAAGAAGAAGTGGTCGACAGAAAGGGGGTGGTCGGACATATTCAACCGACTATTTGTCTTTAGCAAAAGAAGTCACCAATTAAGTGCATAGATAGTAGCAAAAACTGTCAAAGGGTCGACAGAAAGGGGGTGGTCGAACCACTACCAGTCGGAAAGCGACTATTCCAGGAGAATTTATTAACGAAAACATAAATTTCCTAAATTAACCTTACCTGCAAATAGTCTAAAAATGCTTCATTACCACGACGTGATTCTATAAAAACAATTTCAATTCATATTGCAGGGATTAAATGCTTCATTACCACCACGTGATTCGTATTTTTTATCTTCAAACCATTAGTTACCTTGTCAGCTAATTCGTAGCAATAGGAACCTGTTGGCTAAAATGTCTCCATTCTTATATAGTCAATGTAGATTGCGAGCGAAACACCGACCATTTTGTTCAGCTTGCTGTTGAACCTCAACAGACTATCTACAAAACATACTGACTCATTATTAATTTTAATTCCAGCTACCTCGACGAAAGAGAAGTCGTGCCTCAACAGACTATCTACAAAACATACTGACTCATTATTAATTTTAATTCCAGCTACCTCGACGAAAGAGAAGTCGTGAGCTGCTAAATCGATGACGAATTTACTCTCTGCAATAAATAAAGGCACTATATTATTTTTTATAATTCGCCGACAATCAGAAGATAATGTGGATACCTTGTTGTTAAGCCATTTTGCCAGCAAATATAAGTTGGGCACGTCTTTCTCTTATCACCAAATAACACCAGGTTACGATGATTATTGTGTATTCTTTGTGAAGCTCATTCTACAAAGATGATGTGTCCAAGAGGAGATCGCATATATTAAAAGGATACTCCAGTGTCACTCCATTTAGATCTAGTTTTAGGCTACAATTAAATAGAACTGTTCACCCAATCATCAAGATATAATTAAAGAGATATCTCCAACAGAAATCGTAGAGGATCATCATCATAAAACGGAATTTTCCACGTCGCAACAAAATATTAAATGAATTCACCCAAATCACCAAGAATTACGGTAAAAATGTACAATGTGTTGAAGAATAATATGTCGGGCATCGGTCAGGTTACGCAGTGCCATCCCCATGCAAGATACCAGACATATCTTATTTCTAAATCTCTTTTGGTCGGGTGACTCAATTGGACTTAACGACAATTAATTAGTGCACTCCAATTGGCATATACAAGCTTTCTGCTCACCCACAGTTGGCAATCACGATGCACTTCAAAATGGTCAATTAAAATTGTTTGATGTATCGACCACATGGAAAGGTAGTCAGTTGTCTACCCGCGACTATTACCATTTGGCTATATATCAACTGCAAGAGTCGGCATGTCAAACTTGTCGTTGGGAGTCTACCGACCGCGATTTCACCTTTTTCTATCTTCTGCACAAGTTTTTTTGTTATAGCTACGGACTCTTTCTCACCTCCGATAACCAAATTCTTTTTCTTAACCTTTAGAATAATTTATATGAGTCTTCATTTCTATTGCTGGTGGCTTCGGCACCAACCCCTAAACTTTGAGGTCGCAACGTACTACTGCTGGCGCAAAAGGAAAGGCCATAGAAAAAACGTTACATTTCTTCAAGAAACAATTTATTTGTTTGCGTCACTCACGATTAATACACTTCCCCAACTACTGGTAGTGGTCAACATAGTCATTGATAACTCTAAAGTCGACAGAAAGATGAACAAGCTCGATAGACAAGTCTGGTCGATGATAAGAAATCTAGTCGACCCAAAAAGGGCAATCCACCATTTGATCTTTGAGACACTGCTCGAGTCAATTAAAATTTATAGACCTCTAGCTCTTGAATCCACTCGATACGTGGCTCCTCAAATCTATATTTGCAAAATAGGTCTTTGATTGAACAATAGACACTGTTAGGGAAATGTTTTCCTCGTTGCCACGAAGAGGAATTCTACAGAATTGGGGTAAAAGTTTCAAGAAATGTAGAATCAATGGGGGCTAAAAAAGTATGAGAAATACATTCCAAAACTTCATATATGAAAGCGTACAAATTCCAAGGAGACTGCTATCCCACTTCTCTGCCATTGCTCTCCTTGATCCCTGCGTGGAATTCATGTTCAGAACATTTTAGTTTGCTTGGAGTGACAACAATGCTGAGTGAGGGTTCTTTTCATATTCTTAAACTCATGTGAACTTCCCTCTCAGTTTTTGCTTTCATCATCTCTGTCTACATTTGCAATGCAACAAACAGAAGAGAAGAATCATAAGAGACTCAAGCTTTATTTCAAATTATGTACGTTCTGAATAATTAAAATGGTCGACTTCAATAACTGGTCAACACAAAAATGGTAACGTTAGTTCAGGATAAATGGTCGACACAAAAATGGTTTACTTTTAATAAATGGTAGGCTTCACGTTTGACAGATTCAGCCGACTATTTGTCTTTAGCAAAGAAGTCACCGATTAAGTGCATAGATAGTAGCAGAATCTGTCGAGATTGTGACTTTAGTCGAAGATGAATCAGTCGAAATTTCGACCGGTTCATCTTCAACTGATTCATCTTCGACTAAAGTCACAATCTTGACAGATTCTGCTACCTCGAGGTGGCATATTTCTTTCATTCTTACAGAACCTAAAAAATCTGACAACATTGTGAGTAATGTAAAGTTGATTGTTTACCTATGTGGTTTCATGGAAACGTTGTTTTGAAGCCTTATATGCTTGATGTGATTCTATTTCAAATGTTTCCCTGTTTCGCTTCTTGTTAACTTATTCTGTAATCCATCTTTGATTATTCTTTACAGATTCTTAAGAAACAGTATGATCTATGGGAAAATTCTTGAATACATTGGAGAATTGGAAAAACTCCAGATGCTGTAAGTATTTCATAGCTCTATACGGAGGAACTGGTCATCTATGGATGATTGGGATTGCGACGTGTGAAACAAACCTGCGTTGCCAATTATTTCATACTTTATTTGGCCAGACTTCTTCGAGTCGACAGATTACTTGTGTTGATGAAATAACTATCGAGAGAAATAACGATCAAGAGCCAGTAGTGAAAGGGGGTGGTCGGACAGAAAGGGGTAGTCAGACCACGACCAGTCTGAAGCTGAATTAACGAAAACATAAATTTCAATGAGAATTGGTCAGCTAGCTGTAGTCGACAGGCAAGTAATTGCATTAGTCGAATAGTGAATGTGCTGAGTGTTAGCTTGGTTGGATTTCATTCACATTCTATTTTCTTTCTTCGTCGTTGTTGCTGGATTGTCAAGGACGAGTCAGAATTGCGATCTAAGCATTGGCCATGATGATAATCAAAGTCCTACTAAATCGTTGTAAAACATCAATCTTTAGCAGAATACATCAATCTTTAACAGAATATACAAGCTGCCGCGACTGATATCGAGTTCGTGTACAAAGAAAATCAAGAAACAACAAAATTTAAAAACCCTTGTTGAACCAAGACACAAAAACCGGGAAAGGGAACCCACCTAAAATTGATGGACACAAAGTTTAAAACCATGTGAAATTGGTTGACACGTGCCAAGATTTCATTGGATTCATAGACGAGGAATCTATCTGAGATGGAAGGTCACGCTTCTCGTTAGTGAACACCTACGGCGTAATTAAAATCATCAATCACTTAAAAATATCCATAATTTAATTTAATATATTGACATTTTGTGATTACAATCCAATTTAATATTTTATTTCATGTCATATTCTCCCTCTTAACATCGCTTAACAATAATTAAATTATTTATTTTATGACATAATATTTTTTATGGAAATTTTTATCTTAAGGGATAGTTAAAATGATTAAGTCATTGACTTAAAATATATTTTCAAAAAAATTAAATATATTCAATTCATTAGCTATTTTAAGATATAATAATTTAAATAAGAATTGTAACCTTAAGAGTTAGTTTAATTGATTGGGATTTATTTAAAAACATATTTTTAAAAGGAATTTTATATTGAAGTTTTTAATATATTTTATTATTTTTACTTCATTTAACAAGTGTCTTATAGATTATGTGTTGACATGAATCTTTAAATATTCATATCTTTACTATTTTGTAAAAATATAGTGTATTTATTGTGAAAAAAAATGTGCAAGTTAATGATGGTCTCAAGCATTCATGACAATGCAAACATGAAAAAACAATAATATGTTGACTTGGAAGGATTGTTTCAACTACTTTCATAATGAATTTGATTATAATGTAACAAAATGAAATGTACAAATCCAATAAGCTTCCAAAATAAAATATTTTTAATATATGGATTTTTTTATACAAATATGTTAATTTGAATTTTTTCTAACATTAATATGTTGTTTTTACATGATATGTTATTTTTTCTAACATCGATATGTTATGCTATTTTTCACCCAAAACCGTAATGCATATGTTCTCATTAGTTTTTTCAAAATTCATAATCTTAGTTTTATATTTTTTAAATTATAAAAGTCATTATACTCTTGGAATTATGACACCATGCATTGGTGTAGGGTATAATAGCCTTTTTAGATTGTAGATCTCTATTTGTACTAGTGTATCATATAATTTATTTTAAAAATGGAGCAAATAAGAAAATGGATTTGTCAACCTATATAAAAATAATGTTAAAATGAATTTATTGAGAGGCATAATGAAAAACACAATTTTTTTTGTTGCTTTTGCAATTCAAAACACTAGGTTTGTTATCATTAACCTAAACCCAAACCAAACAAGTCAACAAACATTTACGTAGGAATTGCCAGTGGCAAAAAAAAAATTGAATTTAAGGAATGCACATGTGAGCTTAGTAACACATGCATGTTATAAAGCACATGCACATGCACACTCCTAGAATGTGAATGCGTATGCACTAAATTGTTATTGTGGAAACGTTGGCCTTTGGGTTGGGATATGGGCTCTATTAGAAGGTATTTAACACTAGAATTTAAGCATGTAGGACCAAGAATGACATGTTTAACCACTACAAAAACCATTTCAATGGTATCCTCGGGCTCCAAATGAGGATAGTCAACATTATGAGGTTTTGAAGATTAAGTATGGGTATCTCAACCTTGTATATGGTTAAGGGAAGAAACCCAAACCTTATATCCTAAATGAAGCTTCCAAGCAGCCAGGGACAACAATTTCATCTTAAACCACCCCAAAGGATTAGTTGAGGCAATCCTCTTCCTTTCACTAGGTATATAGGTTCCATCAAAGTCCTCTAGAACTATGTATGGGTCTCAAGTCCTTGGACATGGTTAGGGGAGGAGACCTAAATATTATTCCCTAAAGCAATCTTGTATCCATCTAGGGTGAAGAAGGTTGCCTCGACCAACCAAACATGGCCTTTTGAGGGTATTATTGGCATATGATGGAGAATGCCGTTTCCATTAAGTGGTTTTGAGAAGTATGTATGTACAATAGGTTCTTGGAAATGTTCCAAGCAATATTACCATGAATTAGGCCCTAAAGAAACAATTGGGGCATCCTAAGCCATGAACAATGCCTCAATGCATAAATCATGAGTTCTACGAGGTATCCATATCATTATGTATGGGTCTTAGGGCCTTTAATCCTTAGGCATGATCAAGGGAGAAGACCTAAACTTGAGGCCCTAAAGGAATCTTCTAGACCTTGTCATGTTCCTTCCTAAGTGGTTACTTGATTAAGTCTTAGACCCTTTTAGTCCCTAAGGGTCTAGGAGAAAATAAAAGGAAGGCATTATTAATTATTTGGGATACATTTTGGATCTAGGTTTATAGTAGTTAGTTAACTAATAATTTTAAGTTGGAGACCAATAATTTTAATGTTTGGAGTACTTGTAATTATTTTAATTTTATTATTATCATGATTTAATTAATTTTTGTACAAGTGGTGGCGCTCATGTGGCTAGGAGGGCACATGAGGATAAGCCTCATCCACTCACTTGAGAGAAGATAGAAACAAAAACAAAGCAGCTAAAACCAAGGCGACAAAAAAAAAAAAAAAGGAAACTGGCAAAAGCAGGAAAGTGAACAAAGCAGGAAAGTGCAGAAAAGCAGTTAGTTTGGAAAAGCAGGAAACATACAGAAATCAAAGCAGGACGTAGTTTCTAAAAGCAAGAGAAAATCACAAAGCAAGGATGGTTGGAAAAGCATGAAGTTGCACAAAGCAGTGGGGTTTCTAACTCTCTCTAAGGAAAGAAGACTCATCCACTCACACTTGCTAATTTCTTACTCATGAATCCATCCAATCTATAAAAGAAGGCTAGTGTGCTCCTATCACATCTTTTGGCCAAATTTGTTTAGTGTTTGAGAGATTGCTTCTCAAGGTTGAGTGATGTGCCTCAACCAAGCTTGGGAGATGTGCCCCAATGCAGTGTGTGTTCCAGTTGTTCATGATCTGATCTAGAGTCATTGAAGTCTGGTCTACATGCTAGTATCATCCCACCATTGAAGAATACAATCCATCCAGAAGAGATCCATAGTGTTAGTTCAATTGGAGAGAGTTCTTGAGGAAATTCATCCAAAGGAGGAGAGTCAGTCTAGTGACTGTGCCCCATGAGCAGCCCCTAAATCCTGGTGCGCCTTCCATGAGAATAAATCTGCTCTGTGTTCATCATTATTGCAGTTCCAGTGAAGAAATATTCTCTTATTCTCTTCTTAGAAGTCTTCTACACTCAATATTGTAAGAATCTTATGTATTAGAGACTCTCTGAGAGATCTGAGATAAAAGTACCTTCAATTGCTGCTCAATATTCTCAATTTTGGTTTGTTGTTGTTATTATATTCAATTCTGAGTTATATTGTACTTTGGAAGAATAATTTGAAAGCCTTAGAGGCTGTTTGTATTCCATTTTATCAAGACTAGCTCATTGGACCTTGTTTTTTGACTAGTTTTGCAGTGATTGTAATTAAAAGTTTCTTGAGTGTTAATTTTATATTATGTCAATCATATGAGATTATTAATACCTTTCTTAATACCCTCGAATCCTCTTCTTCATCATTTGTAACCCTCTTATCATGTTTGGGAGAGCCTGAAAGTCAAGTAGCTAAGTTGTCCAACCTAGCACACTTCCTTCCTTTGCTCCAAACTCAACTGAATCCTCCCTAATTCTCAGAATACCTTTCCTAGCATTATATCAAGGGGTTAAGGCCTGATATGAACACTTTGGTTAGGTTTAAGTGAAAGTGAATGAGTTTAGTTTGGATATGCTGGTGTGCCCAAGAAGCCTTGTGTAGACTTCAGTGGTAGTTGTGTCGAAGCGTAAATGGCCCCAATACATTGTTCTTAGGACTCTGAATATTTCCTTGAATCTGATATCCTTGCTACTGCACATTCACTTTTATATTTTCTAGAACCTAAATATTTCAAATTCCAAACCTTGACAGGGATCCACCAGTGCCCAATGCTAGTTTTCCTACAACTAGTTTTTGTTAACCAATTTCAGTTTGTGTTAACTTGTGTTCTGAAATTTAACCCTTATATAATATCCTTAAAATATAATTCAGGGATATTAAAGTGGTATCCCTTAAAATATAATTCAGGGATATTAAAGTGGTATCAAATATCTTTCCTTGGCCCATCCTGTGGAAAGTAGGCTCTCAGTTGAAGGAATATTGTAGGTCACATCTTCAAGTTGCAACTATGAGGCTCATATTATACTTCAAGCAGTATGAAGAACAAGAAGAGGTAATCTACAATGATGGAGGTTTACATATGTCAGGGGAGGAGGATGAATTATTCTATGAACAAATAGATAGAAATGGAAGAAGGCTTGATCCACAAGTGGCTAGCCTAGAAAATATCTTAGCAAAGAGGATGGAAGCAATTAAAAACATCCCTCAACATTATCAGGAGTATTTGGCTTTGGGTGAGAAGGTTTGCACAGTTATATCCTTCAAAGATTATTATAATTACAAGTATGGATTTTGGACTCAAAATATTGATGAGGATTCTTTTGGGATAAACAATCCATCCATGGAGGAACAAATTTGTTTCACCCCTTGGAGTAAAGAAGAAGAAGAAGAAGGAGCCAAAGGTGAAATGGCATCAAATCCATCTACATATTCAAGCATTATGAGATTGTTTGGTTTTAATTCAAGTAGAGCCTCCAAAAGTTGTGATCTGAGAACTACTCAAGATGGAGAAGTCTTAAGTTGCTTGGAGGAGAAGAGAAATGAAGTAAAAGTAGAGATCCATGAGGTGGAGCCAAGTGAACCACAAATTGCAGATGTAAATTTTCCCGGTGAGCCAATGACTAAGGGTGCATACATAGTCTCTCTTGATGCAGGAAGAAGAAATCACATATTCAAAGATAAACCATCCAATGAGAATGAGAGGCACAACAATCTCTTAAGTGGGGAACCAAGCACATCGAAAGATTCAACAACCCATCAGGTTGTTGGCAGTATGGGAGGTGAATTCACTTCCAGTTTCTTTGTTGGTGATTTCAAGATCACTGCAAAGGAGATTGATCATGTTGATGGTGGTGAGTCATCTTTTGGATCAGACCCAAAAGAGGAACATAAATCAAATCTTCAGTCACCATTTGAGCCCCATTGTGCAGTAGAAGACAAGCACACACTAGTTGGGTGTGAACCAGAGAGTTTGGAAGAAGAACAAGCCACACTGGATATGCCAAATAAAGAGAAAAACGTAATGCAAAGGTATGAACCAAATTCTGATTTTTATTTTCCTTTGGGTCATTATGATATTGCAGCCATTTCTAGGGAGAAGATTGGCATGGTTGAGTCCTCTAGTGATGACGCTCAAAATTCTGGTGATAAGGAAGAATGCAGTGAGAAGGTTGAAATGTTGGATGAGAGTCTCCATGATTCTCATAGGGTGGAGGAACTCATATGTGGAAACACTCACTATGTTGTAAGGAAACCATGGAGTGACTTAGATAGCCTTCTCTTAGTCACAAAAGAAAGGATCCTACAAGTGTTGTCTAGAACGAGTGGTGCACATAAGCTTCTTGAAGATCTTGTTGGAAGAGTTCAGATGGAGGAGAGACAAAGTGGAGTTGTGGGAAGAGTATATAGCTCTGAACTGTGCATCATAAAAAGAGAGATGGAAGAAATTAAGGAGGATTACTTGTAGTTGTTCATGGACAAAGACATGGCTCTCAAATTTGCTAACAACAAAGCAACAGTGGAAGTGGAGCAACATCATGTGGATTTCAGGAGTTCACATTCTTTTCCCGGATCCACTGGTGATGAGATGTATGTAATTGGTTGCACACATAATGTATTGGAGGATCCCCTTGCAGAAGGTGAGCATGAGGAGTATGTAGAACTGCAAATGCTTGAGGAACAAATTGCCTTGGAAGATGTTGGCCAAGAATTTGTTCTATGTGAAGGGGATAATGAGTTGTCTCTATGTGAAGAAGGCTTAGCTGTGATGAAGGTCATTGATTACATCCCATTTGGATCAACAAGCAAAGAATCATATTCATCATTGGATTCAATGGATAGCTACATCACCAATATGGAGACCTAAGGTTGTGCAAGACTAACTCACATTGGTAAGAGTTATTTTTGCGTTAGTGGTGGTTCTATTGTTGAATTTGAGTTTGTTATGTTCTATGAGAAGCAGCCAAGGAATTTATGGCTGCAATATGATGCATTCCCTACATATCCATTCATACCTTGGGAAAGAAAATACATAGTGGATGAGGTGTCATCTTAGGGCATGAGTTCCATGGTGGAGCAAGGAGACAGTTAATGGGATGCTAAAAATTTCAATACCACTCAAATCACAAGCATGGACTTATCACATAATCTTGAAGACCTTGAGAATTCCCTACAAGAGCATGAGAAGGTTGTTGAATACCTTCCACCGGGAAGACCACCTGATGAAGGAGTGAAGCACAAGGTCAAGTTGAAGATGGGTGCACCACCCAACATGATACCATCTTCCAAGCATCCCATTTCTTTGGAAAATAGAAGCTTGCAACCACATGAAAGGTATCATATCATCTTTGACATAGCCACCATCACCATTATGCATGCAATGGCTAAGTCTATACCCTACTCATTGTGGAGTGAATGGGTGGTTAAGGTCAATCACATTGGTTAGATGCATTTCATGATACCAATGAAGCTTAAGGATTGGCGACCAATATTGGTAAGTGAGGTCCAAATTTATAACTCTGATCATGAATGCAAAAATATAGTAGTGGATGTTCTTCTTTATTCAAGAAAAGACTTATTTGTTTTGGAAGTTCATTTAGTAGTAGAGTATCACAAAAGGCATATTTGCATTTGAGTTGCTGAATAGTTGGGTTCAAGAAGAACAGTTAGACATCATGGAGGAAGGCATATTTTGGGTGGAAAAATCACTTTTTATGGAGGATTTTATGGGGGTTTCCCATGATTTGTTCCTAGAGGAGAAATTCCTTAAAAGGGGAGTAAAGGTCAAACAAATTTTCACCCACACATACAAGCATATCAAGAGGTTCAAAGGTGAGGTTAGAAAGCACATGAAGGAATATTATTCAACAAGATTCACCAAGTTTTATGTGAATCCAAATGTATTCAAAGTACCTTGGTCAAGGAAGAGGAATGGATGGCATAAGGACAAGCTCTTTCTCATGTTTGATCTCCACCTTGGCCATCACCAATTTCAGATAAATGAAGAATTCCAATGTGACTATTTAAGACTTCTGAGCATGGGCATTGGCTTATTTGGAGCACTAGAAGCATGCACAACAATTAGGTAAGAATGTGTTTATTCTTTTGGATGACATGTGGGATTACTATGGGTTGTTGGAGAAGCCTTCTCCTAGTTTGGGAGTTTCATTGTATGCTTGGAAATAATTTACATTATTTGATTGTGAAGTTGTAGGAATAAAGAAAATGTATCTTAATATCATGCTTGAGAAAGGTGAACCTTATGTCTACATGGAGAGGATTCACTCCAACCTTATTTTTTCCATCTCCAAAGAGGTGCACAAGAGATTGCAGCTCCATGAGAGGAATTATCCACACCATGACAGGGATATGCTATCCCATGTGTGTGCATTGGTTGAGTGCAGATTTGAGGGTGAGATTGAACTCAATGAGTGGCAACAGTAATGGTTTGCATGTGATTCTATTAATGCAGTTATTCATGAATATCAACATATGGCATTCATCCACTTTAAATACCCCATCCACTTAGTGCCTAAGTCAATCTTAAAAGAGGATATTTTGGGATTTATTCATGTTCCACTCCTAGGTAGTCACCATGGTTGTTTGGAGACTCACATGAGGGTGAGTAAGAGGTTTTCATGGAGGCGATTCAAAGAAGATGAATTGGATCATACGGAGGAGTGCAACATATGCCAACACTATGTGATGGAGTATACTTTATTTACTGTCCATTTTGATTGGAAACATCATTTTGGTGGCAATGTACAAGTTCTTCAATCCCATGTTTCTCATTGCTTGAGGACAAGCAATCTTGGTGGGGGAGGACTGTCATGTTCCTTCCTAAGTGGTCCCTTTTAGTCCATAAGGGTCTAGGATAAAATAAAAGGAAGTCATTATTAATTATTTGGGATATATTTTGGAGCCAGTCCTATAGTAGTTAGTTAATTAATAATTTTAATGTTTGGAGTACTTGTAATTATTTTAATTTTATTATTGACATGATTTAATTAATTTTTGTACAAGTGGTGGTGCTCATGTGGCTAGGAGGCCGCATGAGGATAAGGTTGGCCTCATCCACTCACTTGAGATAAGATAGAAACAAAAAGAAAGAAGCTAAAAGCAAGGTGACAACAAAAAAAGAAGGAAACTGGCAAAAGCGGGAAAGTGAACAAAGTAGGAAAGTGTAGAAAAGCAGTCAGTTTGGAAAAAAAGAAACATCCAGAAATAAAAGGAGTGTGCAATTTCTGAAAGCAGGAGAAAATCACAAAGCAAGGAAGGTTGGAAAAGTAGGAAGGTTGCACAAATCAATGATGTTGCTAAATCTCTCTAAGTAAGGTGCACTCATCCACTCACTCTTGCTAATTTCCTGCTCATGAAGCCATCCAATCTATAAAAGAAGGGCAGTGTGCTCCTCTCACATATTTTGGCCAATTTTTTTTAGTGTTTGAGAGCTTCCTTCTCAAGGTTGAGTGATGCGCCTCAACAAAGCTCGGGAGATGTGCCCCAATGCAGCGTGTGTTCCAATTGTTTATTATATGATCCAAAGTAATTGAATTCTGATATACATGCCAGTATTATTCCACCATTGAAGAATCCAAGCCATCCATAAGAGATCCATAGTGTTAATTCAATTGGACATATTTCTTGAGGAAATTCATCTAGAGGAGGAGAATCAGTCTAGTGAATGCGCCCATGAGAAACCCTTGAAGCTTAGTGCACCTTCCATGAGCAGCCATATTCTCTTTTTTCATCATTATTGCATTTCTAGTGAATAAATCTTCTCTTCTTCTCTTCTTAGAATTCTTCTACACTCAGTATTGTAAGAATCTTATGTATTAGAGACTCTCTGAGAGATATGAGATAAAAGTACATTCAATTGCTGCTCAATATTCTCAATTTTGGTTTGATGTTGTTATTATATTCAATTCTAATTTATATTGTACTTCATAATAAGAGTTATAAATCCTTAGAGGTTGTTTTTATTCCATTTTATCAAGACTAGCTCATTTGACCTTGTTTTTTGACTAGTTTTGCAGTAATTGTAATTAAACGTTTTGTGAGTGTTAATTTTTTGTTATGTCAGTCATATCATATTATTAAGACCTTTTTGAATACCCTACAAATCCTCTTCCTGAGAATTGATATCTCTCTACCTTGTTTGGGAGAGCCTGAAAGTTAACTAGTTGAGTTGTCCAACCTAGCGCACTTCCTTCCTTTGCCTCCAAACATAGTCAAATTATCCTTAATTATCATAAATTCTCATACAACATTATATCAGGGGATTAAGTTATGATAACCACACTTTGGTTGAGTTTAAGTGTAAGTGAATGAGTTTAGTTTGCATATGAGGGTGTACCCAGGAAGCCTTTTGTAGACTTCAACGGTAGCTGTGTCGAAGCAAAAATGGCCCTAATACATTGTGCATAGGAATATGAATCTTTCCTTGAATATGATATCCTTGTTGTTGCACATTCACTTTCAGAATTTTTAGACCCTAAATATTTCAAATACTAAACCTTGAGGGGGATCCACCAATGCCCAAGGCTAGTTTTCTTACAACTAGTTTTTGTTAACCAGTTTCAGTTTGTGTTAACTTGTGTTCTGAACTTTTTAAATATGATATAATATCCTTAAAATATGATTCAAGGATATTACATACCTCTAGGACCAAGAAGTACACCTTGAATAACCATATGTCGACTCCTAAGGGTATCACTGGCCTATGATTGAGGACATCGGTGCCATTAAGTTGTTTTGAGTATTATGTGCATGTCTCGGGGCCTTTGAAATTTTTTAAGTAAGAAGAGCACACCTTAGGCCCTAAACAAATCATTGAGAAATCTAGAGCCATCAACAATAACTCAAAGCACCATGCATGACTTCTAGGGGGTATATATGACATAATGTATGGGTCTTGTGGCATTAAGACCATGAACATGATCATGGGAAAATACCTAAACCTAGGTCCCTAAAGAAATATTCTATCCATTCGAGGCCAAGAAGGTTTCCTCAACTAACAACACATGGCCCCTTGAGGGTATCATTCAATTCCTCCCTCCTTAAAGAGATAAATAAGATCTCACAAATGGGACTCCAAAAGACTTCAAAAGTGCGTGCACTTGCAACTAATGAGAGTAAGAAGGGTGCAAGAAAGTAAAAGCCCCGATACAAAGACAAAAATGAGCAAAAATCAAGGATTTCTCATGAACATTTCGACTCTAATGATGGAAATACCGAAGAGGATAATCCATGGTGTCCTTACTACAATAAAATACCACATAAAGAAGAATATTATAGGTAAAAACATTTTTTTGAATAAAAGGAAGAAAATTAGTGCAACAAGAAAGCTAGATGCATGTATGCACTTTTAGTAGTTTCTACTCTATACATTCTTGAATCAAAATACTTTGTAGAACTTGTACAAAATCAATTTATATGTGAAGAATCCATTGGATAACTTGTCCCAAATCAAGTTCTGATTGAAGAAGACCTCCAACATATCTCTTTAAAATATGGAGCAACAACTTTTGGTCCTACTACTCACCAATTTCTGTACAAATTTTTTTGAGTTGATTATTTTTTTACATTCTCTTTTATGGTGGGGATTTTTCCATGTGGTTTCCCCCCCTTTCCCAGTTTACAGAAAATTTTTATGTGCATGGGTACATAATATGGATGCAAATTATCAGGATCCATTTTCATTTTTTTTATTTCACCTAGTCGAGCTTATGGGGGGAGGGGGGTTGGACCAAAATACCTTCTCCATAGCATAATTTTCCTAGATAGTAACCTAAACATTGAATTCATGACTCTAGTGTTCCAAAACTCACTCATATTGACCACTTGAGTCACCCTAGAGCTTACTTCAAAACTCTAAGGGTCCTAAACTACCTTATCTTCCTTTGTTATAACTCATGAATTCTATTTTATCATATGAGGGTGAAATCCTTCAATTATGGGTATTTTCCTTGATTTTAGGGTCTCACATTGCAAGTTTGAGTTATGGAGTGAATATGGGTAGTTTAATCCACTGTTCAAGGACTCCATGCACCTTTGGTTTAGCTATTATGAGACAATTCCACCCTGCTTGAGTAAATTTAAGGTTTTGCATGTTCATTCAATCTATTTTTTAAGCTTTCTTCTATTAGAACTAGTGGTTGTGAAGTCATGAGTCAGTGTAACTCGGTGAAGGAGAGTAATCATGGCTAATTAAGGGTTATTTTCTCTAGTTAATCTTGACCAAACTCCCCTACACTAGATGAACAATTCAAGTTGCCTCTTGACCTAATTCATATTTCCTTTCTTTAAATATTATTCACCTCCATTCGTTCAAGTTGATTAAATACATCATTATTTCTTCCTATGTTCTTTTAGTTTTTGTGTAATGATCTATGATAAATCATAATTTGTTACATGATTAGTTGTTTGTTGATTTGTTTTTCATTGTATATCTCTTTAGTTTATGTTCCTAGATCTATATGTTCAAATCTTATATAAGTGTATTCAAAGGATTGAGTACTTGGGGGAGCCATTAATAGAATACTAAATACTATGCGTAAGATAAGCCTATGTTATGGTTAGGATTGAGTAGGACTATAGAGAAAGACTAAATTGGGGTTTGGGAGAGGTGAAAAAGCACACGGGAAGATTATGAAAGGGTAGGAAACAACAATGATGAAGAAACACAAACTTCTAGAGAACTTAGAAAGGGTGACACATATCGTAAGTGAGGAGATGGGTGGAGATGTGTCTCTAGAAAACCCAATAAAGGATGATGTAGGAAATAAAAGGCCTAAAACCAATCCATAGGTTATGTAGGCCAAGTATTTCAAACTAAGGGTTCATGTGGGAATCCAATAAAGGGTATGATAACATAAAATTAAACCTTGTTGTGGAATGGTGAAATCAAAATAACTCCATGAGTGATAGATCTAGGAAGAAAGGATGATTTGTGCTGCAATTATTTGTTGAGAGAGGACAATAGTTTGTAGGATGGCCTCATAAAACAAAAATATAAGAAAAATAAGAGATGATAGAGGTTGTTTGGATGGAGGGTTTCCTCAGAGGATTAACCCAAAAGTGAAGACATCTTTTGTTGAGGAGAAGAGTATGGTAGGAGGGTGGCCTTTAGATAACCCTAATAAGTTTGACACCTTACTACTAAGATACCACTGATAGAAAACTATAATATACAACCAAACCAAAGATAAAATATACACCAAACAAGTCAAAATCTGATCCAGTAACTAGAAACAAAGATGTAGATGATCTAAGAGAAAAAATAGAACATGAGAAGCTCATAAGTTAGAAGAGATCAGAGCATGAAGCATATTTTCTACTGATGAGAGAAAATTCTTTATCTATTCTTACATAGCTCCCATCTTCCTTTAACCTAGATTGCACATAGCTCAAAACTAGGAACACACATTATTATTTCAATGCAACTAACTAACTAATGCACATCACTCCAAAAACTTGGTAAATAACTATTATTTAAATATGCTTATGCATGGAGTCTAATAAAGTATTTTTCTAGCTAATTGCTTAGCTAACATGAAAACATTAATATTAATTGTCTAATTGTTTCCTAGAAGAATGTGCCCTTTAGGGTATTGATTGTCCTCTTTCAATATTGTTTGTTGTGTGGTTTGTTGACGGGTTGCACCTTTAGTCCTTATCATATATACTCACATGTGGACATCCAAGAAGATTTTAAAGAGTTAATAACCCATGACATAATCATGATTTAGATTATCAAATAACATTAATGCTAACCTTCAATAGATTTTGAAGCATGCCAAAAACTATCGATCAAGGAAGGGAATGGATTTTGAGCCTACTATAATGATTTAACACTACGTAAGTAAGAAGAGAAAAAGAGTGGGATATTTGAGTAGATCAAAGGAATTTGAATACGTCGTATGATTGCGTCATTCTTCTTATCATGTATTAAAAGAACAATCCTCAATTTCTTATTAGAATTTTTATTTTAAAGTTATTTTGAGCAATATTATTATCATATTACGTTTTAATCATAAGCAATGAATGCACAATAGAGTAGAGTATAGCCTCACATAATTTACATTAACATTAAAAATTTAATGTTGTGAATTGTCCATATTATTTTATTAACCATTATCTCTATCATAACTACTACATTCATTGTACAATCCACTAGACCATCTTCTAATCATCACATTAATAACCATAAAATAATAATATAATAACATACTATTAAGACCTTAAATCCTAAATTACTAACACTTAATATTTATTAAATTAATATTACTCAAAATATATCAACACCCCTTTAAAGAGTGCATAAAGTTAGCATAAAGACAAGTGACCAAGTTAATATTACAAATTAGAAACATAAATATAAGTGAACACTCCCTCTACCTTCTAGGAACCCTTAGCCAACAAAGAAACTTCAGCTCTCTCAATAAACATGTACTTATAATATAATTTAATAAGCCCTCTATCTTCTAAAAATCGTTAGCCAACAAAAAAAATCAACTATGTTAATGAACATGTACTAATATAAGTGACATATCTTATCATTATCAATTTTTAAAACTAAGGAAGTCAAACTTTTTTATTAGGGACCAATAATACATCTATTATTGATGCGTTGGTTTTTCCAGACAGTTTTCCAGATGAATCTTGTGTTGTTATTATGTTTGCTTTTATTTATATTTTATTTCTATTGCATATTTTTATTGATCACTCACAAAGATTTCGTTTTGCAATGGCTTAGTGGAAAGAAAGATTGAAAAATTGCAACATTAGCCATCTCCCAGATTTTAGTAGGATCGAGTGGGGCTGTCTGTGATTGTCCTCCTTTTATTGTTTGATTAAACACTATGGATGGTTGATGTCCTGTCTTTTCTTGGTAATTTCCGTTTGTAAAAGCAGGGGAAGAGGTTCCATCTGATTGAGCATTTAAGCTTATAATACCACATTGCGATCTCCTGGAGAATCTTTGTAGTTTTAGCTATATAAACATTCAGATCCCGTGTATAGTTTACAATCTTGCTCCTTTTGCAGAAACTCGTAACATCCATCCACCTGTAATGTTGTTTCTTATATCATATTTTGTTTTGGGCTCCATTTTGAATGCGCACAATATTATATACCTCAAATTCTAATTCAAACCTACCAACATTGGATTTCAAACTACTACTTTGTCTTGTTTGAAAATTAAATATGCGCACGATGATGTGATCGGTTGAAAGTAATTTATAATACTATAATAAGTTATTTCGAAAAATAAGAAGACCCCATATGTAAACGTGGAATGGTTTCTTACGTCATGGAAGAAAAAACAAAACTTATTTTGATATTGAGGAACTCTCGGCTTCGCTCTCAAAAAAGAGACATTGTTCGTTACGATGAGGATAAAGAAGATTGAAAACATTTATTATTATTATTATTATTAATTAATGGGATGTTTTAGGTGTAGTCTAAGTATTTTACTTTTTCCCCATAGCGGATGTTGAGTGTGGGTCGTCCCATGGAAATGACAGAGAACTTGGAGGTTGGACACGTGCCTGCTTGTGCCAGCCACGAAGCTGGACATATGCTAGCCCAGACCTACCACGCGTCCCAAGCTTCAATCATTTTTTGGACATGGCGTCCGGTTGTTTATATGCTCCTTCGTGTGTTCAATCTAGTCTTTGTGCCCCAGATCGACTCCGAGTTATTGCCATTACTCCAATGGAAACCTATGAGTGGGAAAGTACACCCACGCTCATTGTTAGCGTTTGCATCAAGAGGAAGTGGGTTCATGGTTTGCAGGGTAGCAAGAAACGAAGCAGAAGATTGGAAGTCGCTTGGCACACAGCCCTGCGACTCGTCATCTGCAACATGATCACGGTGTGTGGAAGTTTATCCTCCGGTTTGATTGCTAGAGTTGCAAATATGCCGCTCGCAAAGAGAGCTTACATCATACACAAATCTAAACTGACAAGCCCTTCTCCTGGCTCATCGGTGTGATTCATGCGAGGCATTCCAGGGAAGGCCCATCGTTATAAAGAAGAAATCCCGCAAAAGGTTCAGGAGGAAATACAAGATGCGGAGGAGGATGCCCAAGTGTCTCGAGGTTGTCTCTCAGACACATAAATCAGATGTGAATTTGAAGCTCTGGTTCCGGACCCGGGGAACACCAAAGCCCACACCACCATGTATTAGAGGACCCTGGACTACCACTGGTTGCAGAAATCGGTTCTTGGTAAGACTCTGGCAGAGAGAGGTGAAGCACATGTGGAGATTCTTCTACAACAGGATGAAATGGTTCTTCTTCTCAAGCAGATTCTCCAGAACCCGAAGCAAATAGCCCACCGTCTCGGCATTGAGCTCACCAGGGATCCTGGTTCTCAAGCTGACCCAATTGGTCTGAACATGTAGCCTGGTTTTAGATAGACTGTGTCTTTTTGAGTCAATGTTTGCATTGCAGGCTCTGCTGTTGTTTAGTTTTTGGTTTCTTGATAGACTGATAGTAACTCTTAAAACTCTTAGTATAGTGTTGTTTCCTTTCAAGGAAGACTTCTTAATTTTGGATTTGGGTCTGTTTTCTTAGTCATGGGAGGGCCCTGTAAACTTCTTAAATTATGTTCTGGGTCTACTTTCTCAATCATGGGAGGGCCCTATAAAACTCTGTATATTTTGATAAAAGCAATATAAGGATCTACCCTAACTTACAAAAAAAAGAAAGTATTATACCTTTTTTAGGAGCATATTTTTCTTTTTATTTTGATCTTATTTTGGTCGTATTTCGAGTGGAAATCTTTAAAATATCCTAGAATCTTTAATATTAGCTATGGAAATTAATAATTTGGGTGTCAATGGGGTATTTAAGGGTGTTGAATCTATTTATGAATTCAAAAGCACATTTTAAACAAGTAAAAGTTTGGATTTCACCAAAAATAATTTTACTGGATTCCATCAAAACCCACCTAAAGTCGAAAAATTAGAATAAATAGACTACTCCGATGTTTTATAAGGGCTCTATTATTGAAAAGGTGAAAAATGACATGGATGGGTGTGTATCAACTATTTTATTTAATTAATTATGTCGTTGATTGATAGATTTTATTTATTGCACCGAGAGGAGGGAGGTACTCTACAACCCAGTATTGGGGAGATGTTTTTTTTTCAAGGAAAAAAACGTACTTTTGATATTCTATTAGAATCAAAAAGTATTTAACTGTTCATTACAATCGAAGGGATGCTGGAGTTCAGCCATCACAGTATCATCAGAAACATATCTAAACTTCAATAGTATACCCAAAAAGCAATAAAATTGAATCAATGTGCTAGAGAATAAGTATCAAAATACAAAACGTTCAAGGATGAGAACTAATCAGAAAAAAAAATGTAAGCTTCCCAAATATGTGAGACAATCAACAAAAAAATCTTCCCTGTACAAGGTCCCTTCACTTCCATTTAATGCTTCCTTCTAGAGAAAATCAACCAACTTGTTATGTTCCCTATAAATATGACTGATTTCCAGATGCTAAAATTTTTTGAGTTCTTCAGTAATTTTGTGGCACCACGGAAGAATATTTATCTTTTGTAGTTTATACTCACCAAGTTCCCATTTAATAGTTACTCTCAAATCACCAAATATAGCCAAGGACACAATACCAAAAATTGTAGCCATTTTGCATAATACCCATAATGCAAGCAACTCGACCTTCATGTTTGTTCCGGATCCACAAAACAATTTGAAACATAAATAGTGATCATTATTAATAATGAGTACAACACCTGCAACACATAACCCTTCCTAGGTTGCCCCATCAAAGAAGCCAAGTGCTCCTTTTCTAAACAATTTTTTTTTTAGAAATCCTAGGTTTATCAATTTGTATGTTCCCTGTGGAGAACTCTTTGACCCAGTTTGAGGGTTTTCCTTACAATATTATCCAAGTGTTCCAGCAAATTGTCAAAGATGCATATGTTCCTATTTCTCCAAATTCTCCATGAGATGATAGTTGGGAGGAAATCAAATTCCTTACAATTCCCATGCCAGTTGTAACAAGTTTGACCAAAGAGTACACCTTGCCACACCTGTGTAATATTGAGAGAGGAAAAAACCTTTTTCCATACAATTGTGGTATAGTTACAGTTAATAAGAAAGTGACTAACCAACTCTTCATATTTTTGCAAAGGAAACAGATGTTTGGACCTTGCCAACCTTTCTTTTGGAGGTTATCCCAAGTCTTGAGACAGTCTTGAAGGGCGAACCACATGAAGCACTTGATTTTTAATGGAATACACCAATTCCATAAAGCACGATACCACCAATCCTGTGCAATACAAAGATTTTCCTTAACAATAGCCAAGTATGTAGATTTTGCATTTACAATACCTTTTTCTATGTTTGGTGTCCATATTACTAAATCTGATTTGTTACTTAGCTTGCAACCAGAAGCATTAAGTCTAAAGCCTGCAACCAGAAGCATTAAGTCTAAAGATATAGTCTTCCCAAATTGAAGCCCACCTGCCAGCCAAACCAAGATCTGAAGCAGAGAACTAATAGCTCTTTTCCTGATTGTCCCCTCTATTTTTTCTTATATCTGCTAGTGTATGATAACCAAAATTTGAAATAAAGTTTAAAATATCTGGAGGGAGTTTGTAATCCTCTCCCAATCCAATGATCGGGTCTATACCAAATAAGACATTTCTACCATTTCCACCTTTCCAACCCAAATCTTTTCCAATCCAACCATTCATGAAACCATTCCAAATAGGGGAGGGATTGTTACAGAATTTCTTTCCATATGTGATCCAACTAAGTCCATCCATTTTGAGATATTTAACTTTCAGAACTTGTGACCAAAGAGTATAACCAAAAATTCCCCGCCAGAAACTTTTGAGCCTTAGAGCCATACTGAACCAGTAAAGATTCTTGATGCCCCAACCTCCAAATTATTTTGGAATAGAGAGTCTGCTCCAGCTAGCCATAACCAATTTACCTTTTTATGTCCCCCCGACCAAAGGTAATTGAAGATGATTTTCCTTAGAGAATTAATGATGGAGATGGGAACTTGAAGAAGCAAAAACCAATAAACATGAATACTTGAAAAAAAAACTTTGATGAGGGTGAGCCTACCTCCAATAGAGAGCAACCTGAAGGTCAAGTTTTCTATTATTTTTTCAAATTTTTGAAGGAGCCACAACCAATCCTTTGCTTTATAACCATTTGGTTTTAGGAAGTATCCCAGATATTTGAACCCTTCAAGCAATATGTGAGTCTTATATGGGAGTATGTTTCTGAGTGTTTCCAGAGAATTATCATTCAAATTATGAACATATAGAGTAGACTTCGAAACGTTCACCTTCATTCATGAGGCAAGACATAAGAGATTAATAATATCCATATATAAATTCCATTCTTCAGGAGAATCTGTGCCAAAGATTAAAACATCATCGACGAACAGAAGGTGTGTGATGAACACATCAACAGATATTTTTACACCCTTGACGTTACCATTAAGTTTTGCATCTAATATAATTATGCTTAGACCCTCTATAATGGGAAGAAAGCTCAATGGAGAAAGTGGACATCCTTGCCGGATTCCTCTGCTGCTTTCGAAAAAGTAAGAAGGAACACCATTAACTAGAACCACAAATTGGGAAGATGAAACACATGCTAAGATCCAATTGATAACAAGAAGTGGAAGCACGATCTCTATTAAGATTAATCTCAAAAATACCCAATTAACACGATCAAAATCTTTTTCTAAATCCATTTTCAGGAGCATAGTTTTGTGATTTTTATGCTTGATAGTATGGATAGATTCATGTGTGATGCCTATAGCATCAAGGATCTTCCTGTCATGAAGAAAACCAAATTTCTCAGCAGACAGTGAACTTGAGAGGAAATGCTTAATTCTGATAGAGATAATCTTGGTGATTAGATTGTACACAAGGTTGCTTAGGGAAATAGGCCTAAATTCTAAGAAATTTTTTTGCAAGTTGCACTAGGGAACCAAAGTAAGAAACGTAGAGTTCAGTGCCCCCAAAACAAAGCCTTCTTTCCTGGAGAACTCAACCATGTCCAACATATATTTACCCATGATATCGAAGAAGTGTAAAAAGAGATCAACTGTCCAGCCATCTGGCCCAAGACTTTTTTCTTTTGCAAATTGATGGAGTGCATATTCAATTTCTTCAAGAGTGATCTCTTTCCCAATTTCAAGACCATCGACTTCTTCAAAAAACTTAGGGAACAATTTTATAACATGTAGTTGTGTTTCCAAAGGGCAATGATCTTTTTCCTTAAATATATCATTGAAGTAGTTCAATGCATGCTTTTGTAAATCATGTTTCCCTTTAATAACGTAACTATTTTCATTAGTGAGGTCCCATATAGCATTAGTATTCCTCCTTTGGGAGGCATATGAGTGAATAAATGTAGTATTATTGTCACCCAATTTTATCCAGAGCACCCTGCTTTTGAGACGTGGAATGATTGTTACCCTCCCCACCCAGGTTCAATTCTCATAAGTGACATAATGCTCTTGTTGATTCCATATTGTAAGATTGTATTTCTGGACATACCTTGATTCTCTCGCTGGAATAGCAGGTGTTGGCATTCAGTATTGGGGAGATGTAATGTTCCTACCTAAAAAAAAATTAAAAAATTCATGTCGCCTGATAAAATAAAAAATTATGAAAAGTATTTTAAAAAAATCCATGTTGGCTCATAAAATAAAAAGTTATGAAAAGTAATTAAAAAAATTGATTTTCATTTATAAAATAAAAACTTAAAACTTAAACATGATCTATCAACCAAGAGAGAACAAATTTCTTGAGTTTAAATTTTAAAAAAAAATATTGCAACTCAAGAAATTGGATCCCTCTCGTGCTTGATAGATCTGGGTTTAAAATAGATTTAGGCTGGTTATATGTATCATTAAGGGTGTTTTCCTGATGATTAATTTTTAGAGAGCATTATTTTTTGAATGTAATATGTCAAATTTTTAAAAAAATGAAAAAGACAAATTTTTAATTTTAATATGCTAGAATTTTAAATAAATAACATTTTACATGTTTTGTAATTCATGAGGCATGGTTGCTAAGTAACTAGAAATCATTTTTTCCAACTTTTTGATACAATTAGAAAACTTATTCAATCAACCAAACAAATGAATGACGGTGCACTCTCTCTTCTGAGAAAAATCAAATTACAATATTTGTTATTGTTGATCGACACATGTATCTAATGCATAGTTTATATTTGTATATATTTTTACAATAAAAACATGTCACATCCATACAACTTTGGCAAGACTCTTTATGTGTTTCAGTACATTAAAATTAAAAAAGAAAAAAAAAACATTTTTTCTTTCAATATCAAGTTATTAGGTGCTTTATAACTCCTAATGCATTGGTGTGTGTTATAACATGGCACACTAGTGTGTTATTTCCCATTTAAGCTGATTGTTAATAGAACCTTGGATCACCCACCTTCACTATAAATGAACAAAGGAAACAAACTTTGGAGAGGTTTTGTAAATATATTTGCTAGAATGTATTTTTCTTGTAGAGAAATGATTATGATGAACAAGAAGACACTGCCAAAGAACCCAAAAAGGGTGACACAGATTGTAGGCGAGAATATGGGTGGAGCTATGTCTTTAGAAAACCCAATCAAGGACAACATAGGCACAAAAAGGCCTAAAACCAAGTCAAGGGTGATGTAGCCCAAACAATCCCAATGGAGGGTGTAGGAATACAATCAAGGAAGTGATAACTTAAACTAAAACCATGGGGTGGGATGGCATCCTAAAATAACTCTTGGAGTGATAGATCTAGGAATATGGGACGATATTTGTTGCAATGATTTGACAAGACACTATGGTCCATGATGGCCTCGTAAAATTGAAATCTAAGAAAAAAAAGAGATAGCATAAATTATTTGGAAGTAGGGTGACCCTAGAGTAACCCATAAATGGAAACATCTTGTCTCACGGAGGAGATTAGGGCGGGAGGGTGGCCTTTAAATAACCCTAATTAAGCCAACACCTTACTACTACGATACTAGTGATAGAAAACTATAATCTACAACGAAGCTATAGGAAAAATATACACCACACAAGTTTGAAATTGATCTAATAGACAAAAACAAAGAAAGGAAGTTATAGTTGATCTAAGATAACAAATATAACATGAGAAGCATGTTGCTTAGAATAGATCAGAACAAGAAGCATAGTTTCTATTGACGAGACACAAATTTTAACATAGTCTTATATAGCTCACATCTTCCTTTATTATGGATTACACATAGCTAAAAACCATGAACAAATATTATTATTTAAATGCAATTAACTAACTAATTGCACATCATCACAAAAAAATGGCAAATAACTATTATTTAAATATGTTCATGCACATAATCTATTAAAGGATGCCTCTGCTAATTTCCTAGCTATTATTGGTTTAGTGTTGTGTTCACTGCTTGCATACATATTCCTTATCTAATATATTGACTTGAGGACATTGAATATGATTTTAGAGAATTAATAATCATAACCATAGAATGTTTTCCAAATTTATCAAAGGGAGTGGATTCCCTTAATTTGAATTATGAAAATAGGGTTAGCTATCAACAAGGGATGTGTTTCCTTGAATCAATATGTAATTTTTATTTCTAAGCAAAAAATGTTTGAGTTAGGATTATTGGGATTTTATATGATTTTTTGTCAATAATAGATGTTTGACCCATCCTTGGTGGATCGGGATCAAACACCCTTACTATGCATATAAACACAGTTTGAGCTCTGTAAAAGGGGAATTTGGAGTAGCATGAATGTAAATGAAATAAATTTGTGTTGGACAGTATCGTCTTTCTAGAATCTCTCTTTCAGTAATCATTGCAGTACTCTATGGTTGGTATTCATTTTCTCTTTTGTTCAATAAAGTTGTTCCCTGATTGTTGAACTATGATATATGGTTTCCCTTAATCATTGGTGGTTTACTAAGCATGAATTTTAATTGATACCTTGTGGTCACTAGAAGAAGAATTGTAGGCCTATAGGTATCCTCACCAAGTGGAATTGAGCCATAAATTAATTTGCCACGAGTTACAATAGAATGCATGCTTGTAGAGAGGTGGAATGAAGTGCACGATCTCTTTCTATTCTTGAATTGTGCATGATCTCCTGAATCTAATGACTAAAATAGTCACTTACAGAAAAATCTGGCAAAATACTGAAAAAAAAAAAGGATTCAAAGTTCCACCTGTAGATCACAAATCATGACACATGTGTAAAAAATAAGAGAGATTTTGTAATTTGGCCCATTCCCAACAAAAAAATATTTTGGTTTTCAAAGATTCTCCTCCATCTTCTCAGAATCTATTCCTGAATTTGATGGCTAAAAAAGTCACCTATAGGCAACTTTGTAGTGCAATTGTCGAATAGTTCGGTAGCGCAACTGAAAAACCATTCTGTAGCATTGTTGCCTCATGGAAAGACCTACATCGTGGCTGACTTTCACTTTCCTCCAATGCATAAAAATAAACCAAGGAGGATTACCTACAAAACTAACAACAAACACCATGTAGACATTGTGCCATCTAAGCATATTTTATTAACTAGCAGTTCACTTTTAAGAGAAACATAAACTCAACAAAATGACCGAGGATAAATATTCAGGGCTTAAAGACTTGTCTCGAGAGAAAATTGTAAAATGACCTTTGGATAGCTTAAAAAAAATTAGAAATCAAAATCAGAAACGAAGAGAGCCCTAGGTGCAAACCCTAGTACTAACAGTTCCCTTGCTATTAAGACTAAGCAAGGAAGAACAACTTACATTAATGATGTTTTGCATGTGCTAAAATTGCAACACAATCTTCTAAGTGTAAGACAACTTCTTGATAAAAATTATAAATTTATGTTTGATAATAAATGCTGGAAAACTTTTGCCATAAATCTGGTAACTATCATCTTGTAGTCAAAGTTCCAATGATAAGAAACAATATGTTTCCTTTTAAGAATGTATTTGACCCTAAAATTGTTTTTAAAGAAACCAAAGATGACTAATTGTTATGTCACAAACAATATGGACATTTGGATTTTAAAGGCTTTAGCTTGCTTCACAAAAATGAAATGGGTAAGGGACTTCATATAATCGAAAGAAGAGAAGAAACTTATTCTAACTATGCTCTTAGCGAGCAACACCAAGACAGTTTTCTAGTCAACAAGTTATAGAGAGAAAATTTTCCTCTTCAGCTTGTACATGCAGACATATTTGGCCCTATGGAGACTCCATCTTTGAGTAAGAAATTTCACTTCTTAACCTTTATTGATGATTTCTCATGTCCTGCATGGATTTATTTTTTACAACAAAAATCATAATCTTTTAACTGTTTTCAGCATTTTATAATTATGGCTAAAAAACAAAGTGGTTACTATCTCAAAGTCTTCAGAATTGGTAAAGGGGGAGAGTTCAATTCAAATGAATTCTCTAATTTTTTAAAATATCATGGCATCAAAAGAGAATTGACTGCTTCCTACACCCCCAGTAAAATGGTGTAGCAAAAAGGAAAAATCATGCCATTATGGACATGGCATGAAGTATGTTAAAGGTAAAAAATATTCCCAGCAGTTTTTGGGAAGAAACAATGGCAACTACAGCACACATTTTAAATTGTTTCCCCACTAAGTTAGTGAGATATATCACTCCAAAGGAAGCATGGAGTGGTTATAATCCTTCCATGGGTCATTTTTGAGTCTTTGGTTGTATTTCTTATGTACACCTCCAAACGAAAAGCAACAAAAGTTGGATGCAAAATATCAACCTTGTATCTTTGTAGGATACTATAAGGCAACTAAAGGTTGAATATTTTATAATCATTTAACCATGCAATTGTTTGTAATTAGGGATGTCTTATTTAATGAAGAGGGAGTATGGAAGTGTAAAGAAGAAGAAGAACAAAATCCAATAGTTGTGCTAATAGAAGATTATGTATTCTCTACTTCACCTCCTTTTGCAAGTTCTAACCAAATCTCAAGTTCATCTAGAAGCACAATTTCTGAGGTAATCTCAACTTCAAGTTCAGATTCTAGTCCAAGTCCTCCAAGAAAGGTAAGAAGTCTCAGTAATGTATATCGATGCTCTTCAAATCAATCTAAAACTTTTCCTTTATTTAGTGATATTCTTGTTCAACCCACTATGTTTGAAGAAGCAAAGAAAGAGGAAGTTTGGGTTGATGCTATGAATGCTAAAATGGAAGCAATTCGAAGAAATAATACATGGGATTTAGTTGATCTTCCAAAAGATAAACAAGAAATTGGTGTCAAATGGATCTACAAAGTAAAACAACATGCAGATGGTTTTGTGGACTGACATAAGGCAAGACTTATTTCCAATTGTTTTTCACAAAATCTAGGAGTAGATTATTCTGAAACTTTCGCTCCGGTGGCACCATCAAGACTGTTTTGGCAATTCGAGCACAAAACAAGTGGACTATGTCAGAAATGGATGTAAAATATACTTTTTTAAATGATTATATAGTGAAGGAATTTTATGTAGAACAACCAGTAGGATATGAGATTGAAGTTAAACAACAAATTATTTATAAATTAAAGAAGGCCCTCTATGGTTTGAAGCAGGCCCCTTGTGCTTGGTATCCAAGAATTGATAGTTAATTTTTTAAGGATGGTTTCAATAAAAGTATTATGGAGCCAAGCTTTATATAAAACATGTTGAAAATCCAATACTCATTGTTTTCATATATGTTGATGATCTGATAATTTGTACTAGTAGCAATGAATGTTTAAATGAAAATTTTTGAGAGGAGATGAAACACGAATTCGAAATGATAGATTTAGGGAAAATGCATTATTTTATTGGTATGCAAGTGCAACAACTATCATAGGGTATATTTATTTCTCAAGCCATGTATGCAACATGCTTATTGGAAAAATATGGAATGAAAAGATGGAAGGAAATGGAAACCCCATTATCACTTGGTGAAAAATTAACTGAAGAAGATACAAGTCCTAAAGTAGATGTTACTGTGTATAGAAGTCTAATTTATCTTACTACAACAAGGACGAATATAATGTATGCAACAAGTCTTGTATCTCTTTTTATGTAGGATCCTCATGAATCCTATTGGCACACAACAAAAATAATTTTTGCCTTAGATGCTCTCATCTCCTGAGGATTTTAGTATTGATCGAAAGGTTACACTCTAAGGTATATCAATGGTATTTCAAGTTTTGGTATAATGTATTCTCCTACTAATAAATTTGGACTATTAGGTTACACGAAATCAGATTTGGCAGGTCTCTTTGATGATCTAAAATCAACATCATGTTATGTTTTTTAACTTGGATCTGAAGCCATATCTTGGAGTAGCAAGAAGCAAAGCACTATGTCTCTCTCTTCTATAGAATTTGAATACGCAAGTGTCCCAGTAGCAAGCACTCAAGCCATTTGGTTTAAGAATTTCTTGCAAGATTTAAATTTGTCATATGAAATTCTAACCATCATCAATTCTAATAATAAGAGCACTATTGCAAAGACAAAGAATGTTGTGTTTCATGACTGAACTAATCACATTGAAATACATCACCATTATATCAGTGATCTAGTGCAGAATCAAGAAGTATAGTTATAGTTGTGTCCAACAACGGAACAAGTTGCTAATATTTTTACTAAATCCCTTCCAAAAGAATGATTTGCAGAACTACGAAGAAAAATAGGAATGATTCCCTTACTTATTAAGGGGGAGAATGAAGGAGTTACACTTGATGACTCATCTGATGACTAAGCTCTGGATTGAAAATAACATATATATAGAATGGTAGGCGAATATTAAATATGAAACATACATTTTACTACTGAAACTTGTAAATTTTGGCAAATATTATGATAAAAAAAACATATTTTATGTAAATATAGGTGATATTAGAGATTAAAAATGGCCAAAAAACGATTTATTTTTTTTAAAGTCCAAAAATTAGCCAATTGGCGAAATTTCACCCCTAGAAATTTCCCTGCTAAGCTCATCTTTCAGTTAGTTGGTTCTCTCATCTTTCAGTTAGCTTGAGAGTTGCTAAGCTCATCTTTCAGTTAGTTGGTTCTCTCATCTTTCAGTTAGCTTGAGAGTTGGTTCTTTAAATGACTGTTAATCTTCAATTTTTATTTTTTAGCATAAAAAAAAGTTTTTCATTTTTGTATAAGAGAGCTATCTGCTAGTTTGTATAAGAGAGCTATCTGCTTCTGCTTTTGGTAAACAAGGTCAACCGACGTTGATCCCACTTTATGCTACGGAATGATACGTATTTGGATCTGCTGGAACGGGATATTCAATTAATGGCCCCGGAACAATATATTAAACGGGCTACGGCTCTATAACTAGAGGGGATATAGAACATGGAGCTCGAAAGCATATAGGGCAAGGTGCTGCCACCTTATTATCCGATGCCCATACCGTCCTAGCTACCCCTGTCTTTGATGCTTCTACCTTCGCTGGTTATTCAAAACTGGATCCACTAGCACTCGAACTGCCTCGGATACAGGATCTCGACCTCGATCTATCTGTGATGCTGCAGGGTATAACCCTGTAACTGGATTTGGAACCTTAGGAAGGGAGCCCGGGACTATGACCTTACTGGCTATGCTGCTATCTTAGCTGCCTTAACCTCTGCTTATGCCTCCGTTACTGGCTCCGATGCTTGGTTCAAACACTAATGGGTTTGGCCAACAAGACCAACATCTAACTCTGGATCTAGATATACTACTCGATTTCTAACCGGATATGGAACAAAGGACGGAGCCACAGGATCTTAACCCGCGGGCTATGAGCTCTGTGCTCGTTAAGATCCCTTTGGTCTATATAAAGCTTGAATTAACATTGGTATACTCGCTGATAGACTGTACGTGGTACTATGCTTTATTCCTTCTCTGGTTATTTTGCCTAAGGTACCTTTCTGGCTGCTTCTCCCAACTATGTTTCTACAAGCCGTGCTACCCTTGTCCTTGCTGCTGGTGGATCTATATATATAAAAGGTAATAATCCGAGAACAGGTTCTGCTTTAACAGGGTCAAAAGACACAGGTTCCGGGTCAATGACGGCTGCTTAAACCTAGTACAAAGACTGTTACCACCTTTGTCCTAACCCTTGGCTTTGCATATGGGATATTTAATTTATCCCAAAATAAAACTAACTATACCAACCAATACGAATATCACATTGAACAACATCACTTATACACACAATCAAAATAGTATAACATCTCCATAATCCCAAAATAACAAAGGGCAACTCAAACTAACTAAGCTCAACGTACAAATTAGATGCATTATACAATGAAGCATTCTATTTGATTAAACCACAAAAATATGTTTTCGACATTTAATATGAATCAATATAGAATAATCAACAAATAACCATTTTTATACTCATAAAATCTAAAATGTAAAGGGAAAATAACATGAAATAATAACATATAATCTACTTGCAACGGCTTAGAAAACATGTAAATACACAGTCCGATTTAGTCAATACAAGCACATATATCGATTTACCTAAACAGAACTGACACTCTGCAATTAACCTAACGACGACTTCTGAAATAACTCACAACTAATAGACGATGGACGATACTCGTCCACTCAATCCCATGTTGCATCCCAATCCCAACTACTGCTGCCGTTGTCTGCTTTATCCTCTTCAATAGTTGTCTTCGATGATTCTCCAATGTGCTCCTCCATTTCAGCTAGTAATGACTCCGAAGGTTTCATCGATAATGACGGGAAATCAGCGGGGGCACTAGATAAAATGGCCCTGCACGTATTACTGAAATGAGAAAGTCCTTCGAACTGTTGTATGTTTTGTTTGTAAAGCTGCACTACCTCTAGAGCCTCTTCTCTGGGCAAGCTGAAGAAGGAATCCACTAGCTTTCCCATAGAAGAGTTGATGGCTGCATAGACAATGGGACAATCCTTCACAAGTAAATGGAGTGCATACTGAATGATGGAGTTCAATGAGGCCTGGCTTCCCTGGGGAGTGCAGTCTAAGAGTAAGCCAACAAGTTTTTGTAGAGATGGCAAACATTCCAAATGTTTTTCGATTGTCAAATCCTCTATTTCCTGCGTATTTTGATTTTGGGCCACTTTGGCATGCATGGAGGGTAGCCTCAGACATTGCAGTCTCTGACTCAAATAACAGGAGTATGTGCGAACCCAGAAAACATATTCCCTGGTGACAGGGCTCGATCGATCCTTGAATTGCGACATTGTATTGAGTGCGTCTTTATGATACCAGTACTGCGAGTCAACAGTATGGTGAAGACCTTCCTGAACCAATCGATGAACAATTGCCAGAGCCTTCACAGCGACCCTCCAGTCCGTGGTATTATTTAAGCGGATCTTAACAGAATTCATTACAACGGGGTACTCGTCGCGCTCTTTCGTTGCAGACAATACCGCTACAACGTGTTCTTCCTCTGGAGGAGAGTCGTTCTCAGGAGTACCCTTATCGACTGCAATTTTGATGGAAAGAGTGCGCCGAGGCCCCACGGAAACCGCGCGCTTCATTACGTCAAGAGATTCACTAAACCAGGACATCTCCATTTCTGCTCAGATTAGCTATGAAAGCACAGAACACAACAACAATTGTAAGGCGATCTACAAATGAATGATCGTTGTTGAAACGATATTTATAATCCATCCCCATACGGGTATGTCCGCCGACCAAAGTCGATACGACGTCTCGTGGTGATTCAATTGTTTATTGACCTTAGAACCAACCAACCCCTTGATCCAAGGAGACGTATTTACACGTATTTAATTGTAAAGTCTGGTGGATGGATACGTGGTTTAAGTTGTTTGATAAACATCCATACAATAAGAAGGAGGCTACCTTGTATCTTCTTTGAAAACTATGACCCCTCGATCCAAGGAGACGTATTTACACGGAATGGTGCACATTTAATTCGAAAGTCTAGTGGATGGATAAGTGGTTTAAGTTGTTTGATAAACATCCATACAATAAGGAGGCTACCTTGTATCTTCTTTGAAAATTATGAGCCAATTTTATTATGGGTTTTGATGTCTAACATGGGTGAATTTTCCAGGGGTTGGTCTTGGCTATGTTAAAGATAAAGTAAACATGGGTGAATTTTCTAGGGGGTTGGTCTTGGCTAGAGCAAACATGGGTGAATTTTCTAGGGGTTGGTGTTTATTGCGTATGCTCTTTGTCGTGCACTTTATTTAAATTGGATAAATCATAAACACTGAGGAAAACTAACAATTCTACAAAATTTTACCAAGGACTAATCCCAAATCTAAGACATTTTAGTTTCACAAATTCTTCTTTTTTGGGGTTGTTGCATAAAGTGTCTTACATGCCAAAACACATTTTTTAGGCACGCTCTTCCACCACCACCACCACCACCAACAACAACCCCATAATCCTCCATAATATTATTAATTCTCATTCTTAACTCACTTGGTTAAAAGTTACTTTAAAAGTATGAGGTCTTCCGTTCTTGAGCCATTTTGTCGTTACTTTTTGTAAAAGTTCATATAACTTTAAGTGTTAAGTAACTATATTGTAAAAGTGCTTCCCACTTATGTTATAAAAACTAGTTACTTATTTTGAAGCAACTTATTTGTAAGAGTGAGCTTATAGGAAAGTTGGTAAGGGGGGAGGGATTCTTTACTACACTTTTTTCTTTTTACCACATGGATCAACCCTTTCCTGACACATAGCTCCTTGATTCCTTTTTATGTTTTTTCAAAAGGAGACTTACTAAATTACCTTGGGGAAAGATATTAAAACTATTAATGATGATAAGAAAATAAAATGGGCCAATAAATGTGATGAGGCATGTGTACTAACCAGAATTTCAATTTCTAATGATTTACAATTCCACTTGTCAGGAAATGATGAACCAAATAATATTTGGGAATTGTTGGAAACTGTGTTTGGTAAACACAGTGAGATTTGTGGTCACCGACTTGAAAATGATTTGATTGCCTTAAATAAAAGTGACTTTTCTTGCATTCAATAATATTTATCTAAGTACAAAACCCATAGACTCTTAGTTGAAGAATGCAACATAGCAAGGGAATAAAAGAAATGTATTTTTCATATTATTTCCAAGCTTGGTCTTTCCTATTCTTTTTTTGTATCTACAATTTAGTCCATGAAAGAATATTTGGGGACTAACTATACATAACCCACTCTTGAATCCTTTTGTGATTCCTTAATTAGAGAGCAAGATAAGCTCATACATGCTAGAATAATTAACAATGCAGATACATCTAGCAAATCATGAAGGGTGCAACAAGAAAACAAACCCAAGAATCCCAAGAAGAAACATCCTCGCAATAATAAGAAAAACAAGGGTCCCAACCCATTCAACCATCTTATCCTTCCAATGATGACAAAAGAACCAAATCCAAAGGTAAGAAGATTGAGCGTCATTGAAACTTTTATGGGAAATATGGTAATGTGGAATATAAATGTGCCAATAAGATGGTAGCCTTAGAAGCATCAATGAAGAATCACAACATCAACCTTGATTCCTCTTTTAACTCTACAACTCAAGGACATGCACTATGTACTTATGGTTTTTCTTTCAATGCATCTTCTTCTTCTTCTTCTAATGAGTGGCTCATTGATTCTGGAGCATCTCATCATATGGCTAAGGATAAAGCGATATTTTCTACTATGAATGAATGCAACACCAAACAAATATTTATTGGTGATTATAGGTATTTTAAGGTTGTAGGATCTAGAACAATTTAGGTAGATGATGGTCAGTTCAATGATGTACTATGGTTCCAATAATTTCCTACAATTTTTTGTTAGTCTATCAAATCACTCATTATAGTGAAGGTAAGACTGTAACATTTATGCCTCACCAAGTTCTAATAAAGGATTTCAAATATCCTAAGCATGCCCTAGACATTGGAATTGTTGATGATATTACCAAGTTGTAAAAATTTCTACAACTTTTGGTCATCACTATATCCCTTAGTTTTTGTTGCTCATAGAGATGAATTGAGAAAATTTTGGCATGAGCAATTTGGTCACTTAAACTAACGCTCATTACAAAAACTATGTAAATAAAATATGGTGATATGGCTTTGATGGTATCTTGAAGGGATGGTGTTTTTCATAGTTGTGTACTCATAAAAAATCATTTGGATAGTTTTGACAAATGTGCCTCTTAGCATTCCTCAAACCTCTTGCAGCTTATGCATGGTGACTTTTGTGTTCCTCTTCCATCTACTTCCTTTTTTGGTTTCAAATGTTTCTTATCTTTCATCGATGATTACTCCATATGCACTTGGATTTATTTCCTAAAACATAAGTGTCAAATATTTGACAAGTTCTTGGCCTACAAGGCCCTTGTTGAGAAACAATCTAGTCATCGAATTCTTAAGCTAAGATTTGATAATGGAGGAGAATATATTAACAACGAGTTCACCACTTTCTACACTGCACAAGGCATCCAATAGAAACACATTGTTCCATATACACCACAACAAAATGGTGTATTTGAGAGAAATAATTGCACTTTAAAATAAACGACTAATTGTATGCTCCAAGCTAAGGGACTAAGTCTTCAATTTTCGAATGAAACCATAAATTGTGCAAGTTACATAGTTAATCACGCCCCCACTAAAGATTTAAAAGGTATCATTCCAAAAGAAGCATGGAGTAGAATTAAATTGTATGTCAGCCACTTTTGTGTATTTGGTAGTGAAGAGTGGGCTCATATTCTGGATGAAAAATGGAAAGCATTGCAACCTAAAAGTGAAAAGTGCATATTTGTTGGATATTATGAAGATGTAAAAGGCTATATACTTCTTCAACCACATTCCCATGATATAATTATTAAAAGAGATGTTAAATTTGATGAAAATATCATGGCATGTGAGCCTAATTTGATGTATATGCCATGTGTAGCTTGCGATCCATCCAGTGCTTGTGCCTTCTTCTTTTGCCAACTTCCTTCATAGTGTTCCTATTTTGGATTTTAATGATGATAATGAGGATGAAAATCCACCTCTACATGTTCATTTTCCTCCAGTTGCACTACCACAACAAATTCGTCTATGGATCCATTCAACATGCGAAGCGAATGGTGATCTTGGCAATGATCCCAAAGGTCATCGCCGAACCCATTCTCAATTCTAGTGAGCCACTTCTCTTTTGCATCAAGTTTTAGAGAATCACGAATCAGAGACATTTGCATAATCTTCGGGTAATCTATATTGGGATGCATCTATGGATGAAGAATATTGTTCCTTAATGGAAAATGATACTTGGGATCTTACTGAAAGGAATAAATCTTATCATATGTAAATGGGTCTATAAAACTAAGTATGCATTAAATGGAATTGTTGAAGGACTGAAGGGAATGCTAGTTGCCAAGGGATTTTCCCAAGTTGAAGGAATTGACTACAATAAAAAAGTTTCCCTTATCGCTAAAATAAATTCCATCGGTCTTTTTGTTGCTCTTGTTGCCTTACATAAATGGGAGGTCCATTAATTGGATGTCAAATCTTCCTTCTTGCACGGGGATTTCCAAGAAAATTTTTACATGGAACAACCTCTTGGATATGTTCATAATGACTCTAGTATTGTTTGTTACCTTAATAAATCCCTATATGACCTTAAGCAAGCTCCTCGATCCTACTATGTCAAAATGGATAACTTTCTCCTTGGCACTGGTTTTTTTAGATTCCATTCTAACCCCAATGTCTATACCAAGAAAGTAGGAAACCATCTCATCATCCTTGTTCTTTATGTTGACGAACTTATTCTTACTGGTGGTGACCATAAAATTTTAACCCATGTGAAATCAAGTCATAAGAAGAAATTTGATTGACAGAATTAGGAAATTTTCCTTATTTTCTTGGCCTCCAAGTCCTGCAAACGAAAGAAGGAATATTTCTTTCTCAGTCTAAGTATGCTTGTGGCCTTCTTTGTCGTCTTCACATGGAAAATTGTAAACCAACCCCATCTCCCTTCCCATATGGAGTATTTTGAAGACTCAATCTGTCTTCATATTTTTCATACTACTTATAGATAGTTTCAGGTGCCTTACTTTAGTAGTGATTTTATCATTTAGTGACTAAAAAAAATAGTTAATAGTTAACCATCTATAGGAAAATAATAATTCAAACAAAATATAAAATATTGATTACCACATTGAACAATGATATGGAGCCACTTGGATAAACCTGGGTGGATTTGAGTGAACATGGATCCATCTCAAGGCCGAAATGCACAAAACCCATGTGCTCGATTATTCATTGGAGCAATGCAACCATATAAAGCAACGATTAGGTACCGATGGTTGGTACTGAAACATCCTACAGGTGGGACTGGAAATATATGTGGTACTAGAAATTAACTAGAATTTTTCATCATTAGTAAAATTATCCTAAAACTTCAATCCAATCGATCAAAAACATCAAAACAAGAAAAAATATCAACGTTTACCTCTATGTGCTTGTGGGGAAGGATTTGAATTGAAAGGCATAGGATTATAGCGTAACATAGGTGGCATTAGATAGTGAAATAGAGAAAAAATGATGATAGGGTGCATCCAAATAAGGTAAAAATGGGAGGCCAACAAAGGTTGATCAATACGATTTCTTTAATGTAAAACCCCAAAAATCACCATTCAATGACTCATCATTTGGTACATTAATCCATCCCTATGCAAATCTTGGTGGGAGTATACATTAAGAAATTACAATTAGGAAAGTTGAGAACATATCATTATTTGGGGATATTGGTAGCCTTGACCAACCATTCCTTCTCTCCATTCATAGTTTCCTTCCTTGTTTCTTGCTTGTTGGAAAGAACCTATGTTCCTTCAAATGCTTGAGGAGGATATTTAATGTGACCTTGTTGACAACGCAATGTACATTGCACCTGTGCACGGGGGCTTCACTAGAAGGCAATATAATATCACGTTCATTCATATTGCGGTATTAAATATTCATGAAAGCCTAAAAATTATATTGCTTATATATTAAGAGGCAAAGGGATTTTTTATTTAATGTAACAATACAAAAATACTTTGGGGTCTTTTTTATATGGGCGGGTTGACAAATATCCGCCAAATGGAGATGGCAGGATCACGGCTGGATGAGAAATCGGGTTGAGGCAAGGCTCGGGCTTACCAGTACGCAGGGAAATCGCGTCTTAAGGCATGCTTGAAGCCAGGGGTTTCGTGGTGAATTGGGTTTCCAGTCGATCATAGTCAAGAGACAGTGGTCATTGACAAGGAATTTTTACCAATAGCACTCAACCAGTTATTACTAATAGCCTTGGGAGGCTCTAAGCCTCTAGGGCCTGTTATAGGCCCTCGATAAGCCTTGGGGGCTTGAATACCCAACCACTCAAGAATATTACAGGACTTTGGAGGTTTAGTTAGCCTCCTAGAGCTTGTTACAGGCCCTGGGGGCTTGGATACCTATCCCACAATAGGCTTAGTGAGCGATTGGTGAACTACAACATGCAATCTAAATGTTGTACTATGTGCATTGGCTCTAGTGACATACAAGAAGTAATCTCCTATCTCTTCATTATACCATTAGATGTTGCAAATCATAATGATATGTGGTTAAGTAATTGCATTGTGGGTGAAGTAATGTGCATCCACGATATACATCAAAAGAAGCAAGGTGCATTGTAGAATGCATGTGGGGTCATAAGAGGGGTATCATATCAATATACTAGGTAGAAATATAAAGGGGTATAAAAAATGTTAATGAAAAAATTGATACATACAATATATAGTGAAAATAGGGGTTTTTTTAAATTGGGAAGGCATATTGGGAGGGGGTTAAAAAAAATGATTTTGGAAGGTATTTTTCAATATTTAGTGAAATTAGGGGTATTGTTTCATATGCCACTATCGAACGTGCTATGATAGCTGTTTATTGAGTGAAGCCCCTGTGCACCTGTGCCATTGATCACTAAAGGTGGACTATATCCATTCCCACCTTCTCTCATTGATTTTTTTAAGGATAGATTAATAATGGTAATGATCTTGTCAATCCAAGAAAAATGACCATAGAGAATACGAGAGAAACAACAAAAAACATGATGTACTATCGGCTCTACATTACCCTCCGAACCTCATACATTAGGGGGCATCTATTAACGCCTATAAATCACACACATGTGACATTTTGGCAATTCTTCCAGTAAGGCAACATCAACATAAATAATTCATCTCACCACAGGCATCCTCAACAGATCCAAAATATAGCATGAGTCCATAAGTACTAAGAAACAGTCAAAAGAAAGGATAACGCGGGTAATACATTGTTAACCTACGCTATAGCGCAGGTTACCTAAACAATTTATGTGCTACACCTGCATATCTATTCCTTTGAAATTCATGCTACTGTCAAAACAACGAGACCACTAACTCCCCGTAGCTTATTGAAGGCTCAATCCTCTCCAAGGATCTAAATTCAGCTCCTCACACACTTGGTCACATTAACTATCCCCCCTTGTGTACCTTGGAACTAGTTCATGGAGAAGGTGAGTTCACATTTGGATCTAGTTGTATGTTAGCCACCTCTTGGCCTATAAAAGGAATCCATTGGCATTCATTTTGTAGATAGAAATCAAGAGAAAGTTTATCTAGCATGATGCTGGATTTGAGTTGGAGCTTTCTCATAGCCCACTACATCCTATCATTGTGAGCATTCCCAAGCTCCCTTGCATTGTTTCACCATTAGCTTAGCTTTTAGTTTGGGCAAAAAAGGCCTCCCTAAGGGAGATTGTTGGCTTCCCTTGAATCCCACACCTCTTAGGTGTTGTACATCTATACCATTGGGAAATAAAAAAGTTGTTTAGCATATCTTAGATTGTTATTGGATTTTGCATTGTCACATACCCAATTTTTAGAATTTATACTTTTGGCAAAAAAATAATTCAATAACATTAAAGTTATGAATAATGAAATTCAAAAATCCATCATCCTTTCGAAAATTAAATGACGGTTAATTAATATAATTTCTCATAAGCTTACTCATATAATTTCATCTTTCCAAAATAGAAACACATAACTATATGAATCCAACAATTCACAACATATTAGTGGTAAACATGAATATACCTAAAAACACAACATACATTTCATGATCAATATGAAATTAACAACTAAGTATCCATTACCATTTGTTTACTCATGTATTGAAATCAACGGCAAGGTCATCACAATACTTAGGAGATTAAACTCATAAGAACATATAAAAGAGACCATACAAATGAGAACATTTTAACGTGGTTCACCCAATCTAGGGCTACGTCCACAAAAGGTGTTGTGTTATATATTCATTCATTAAAGAAGAGGATTACAATTATGCGACTCAGTTGTTGATTGAGTTGTCGCATTACATTAGCATTTCACTTGCTTAAAGCCTCTCACATAGAGGGCACTTACTACTTCATAAAGCTATTTCCAAAGGTTTACTAAAAGACAACCCTTATTTGAATATTTCTTGTATGTCTTCTAAAAGACTAAACCTTTAATATTTACTATAAAAATGTTCAAATATAACCCTAGACCCTCATGGATCAAACGTAAATGGGTTTGTCATAGGGAGACTTCCAGCAGATGTGACTAACGAAACCAAAAACAATGCAAGGATCCAGCTCATGCTGAGTTCATGCATTTCCAGAAATATAATAAATATAAAGGTAAAAATTGGGTATCTCACAGAGAGAAACTCTCTAGTCGCAAATATTAAATCAGAAAACTGAGAAAACTGAGTTCACATTATATAAATTAATATAGTAGAAAAATAGAAGTGATTTCCTGCTTTCGAACTAATTCATCAAACTAACCTATAATGCAAGGATATTATAAGGAGAGAGACCACATTGTAATCCAACTACAGCCGATACCTACATAACTAAAATATATCACGCAACATGCATATGAAAATTCACTCAGTAGAGCAGGGTTCAGTCTGCGGCCTACAGAAAACAAGGCAGATCTATTTCAAAATATAACATATGTACATATAACAGAGGAAAACATCACAGGAATCAAGCCTGCATCCATATAGAACAAAGCAGAGAGTCATCTCCATATATATATAATATATATATAAAAGGAAACATCATAGGGGTCAACAAAAAACAATGAAAGGAAAATGTATGAGTATATAAAATACCATCTCTGCCTCTATAGAGGTACTTGAACTTCAAGCGCTACTCGTATTCTCATAGGGTTCAAGTCGATGCAAGGTTCATAACTCTAATCTAGATTTCAATATGGATAGCCAAGTTTCCACACTATCTGATTCATAAAACATAACGACTGAGTTCAGCAGAGAAAATGAATCATCTTACAAAGATCTATAGATATACGATAGGCATCTTGTAGAGATCTTCAAAAATATGAAAGGAATTTTTCAAAGATATGTCCGATCTTCATGAAAAATAAAATCCCGAGTTTAATCCAGGGATCCACGTTATCAAACAGGAAAGAAAACAAGATTTGCAATCATTCTCCTACGCGACCATTACAAAACTGAAATTTCGATTTCCCAAACAACATATGATTGGAAAAGCACAGGAAAAGCGATCTTAGCACCTAAGTGAGTACCACTGGTTTAACTTGACCCATCTCTTTATCTTCGGTTTTTCTTTAAAATCCATTTGATGACTAATCTGGTTGAATCGGAAAACATATGTACCAGAATACAGACAGGTAGCAACCCAAACTCATTTAACATGAAATGATGCGTTCAAAGGCTAGCAGGGATAAAACACTGGTATTGATATCCAGAAATAAAATAGAGAAGGAAACATACAAAACTTAGACAGGGTTCAAAAATCGAAATCTAAAACAGCACAACCAAATGGAAACTCACTAGAGATATTTACGCTTCTAGGGAATTCAAAAGGAATATGATTCCAATGCGATAACATAACAAACAACAAACAATCTTCAGGGTCATAGGAATCGGGTGCTTCTCCTAAAGCATTACACCGTTCTTATAATCTATACGCAACATATAAATTAAAAATCTGAATTAATATATACCATACTGAAAGTATAGGGAATCAACTATATTAGCTACTCATATCTCAATGCTATCATAAAATAATTGTAGACTGCGAAAATTGCTAAAACAAGATCATTCCATCGAATTTGATAGCAAAAAAAAGGAAAACAACAGCAACGTTGGAATGGGATCGAGCTCTGATGAGCCGTCCCCTCCCATTCCATTCAGCCATCAGGAACCATCGACTGCCAATTAACCAATTCCCCCCTTTCTCCACTCCGAGATTACCTATTTATCCCCTCACTACAACAATCTCCAATTTTGTAACTAACTACCCAAGAAAAATACAACTGGAAGCCTCAGTAGACACAGTGCTCCTCTAAGTTCACAAGTGGCGGTTTAGTTAAAGCCTGTGATCCTTTTCCAGGAGACAGATTTCCTAACAATACTCCGCTGTACAGCCGCTCACTTAATCATAAATTTTCCTTCTTGAGAAATAGTAAGCGCGCCCTCTTCTTATGGAGATAGCTCAGTCGAGGTGAGTGCTACACTCATGATAAAAACGTGGTAATAGAGGAGTGCTTCTCCTAGAGAGACAAATGGCACAATGAAGTAACTGATGAGAACTTTCCTTCCAACTAGAACTCGATCGAATAACTCCTTTGGAGTGTTTTGAGTCCATTTGTCTAAGATGACAAAACCCTATGTAATCCTTCCTAACCAATACCTAACAATCTAACATTTAACATAAATATATGTTTATATAAGAAAACACCCAAATTCTATCCAAGCTGAAATAGCTTTGATATTTAGCTCTAATTCTATCCAATGGAAAATCATAATTTATGAATGTATAATCATTTATACAACACCCTCATAATATAATTAGATTACTAAAATTTTCTTTTTAATATTAGCAACATATTATTAGTAATCTAATGATCTTAAGATAAGTTGCTAGTGAGCATAATCTTACTCACTCCCTAGAGGTGATATGCCCTTCTCTTAATATATATATATATATATATATATATACGTTTATTTATTTATTTGCATAGTTTGTATCTTATCTTAAAACAAGCATAATTTAGAACCATTATACCAAGTATACTACTCGGTTTAGTATACATCAATTAATAAGCTTAGTTCTAGGGAGCTATTATTATTCTCTGCCCAAAAATATGATTATTTCTTATAATAATCGCTTGGGGTTATTCATGATATTTATCTTTATGATAAAAATATAGGTCCTAGCTTCCAGAGATACTAATTATATATTTTAGGGTTTCACTAGCCGTACTAAGCAATTACTTAGTTTATCTAGTGAAATTAGTTAGCTTAAGTTAATTACTCGATCGTTGGGTGACGATCTTAACTGAACCTCCCTTTAGTGAATATGGTCGTAGTCGTCAAAATGCGTCACCGCCCTTAAACTCTTAATCTTACCCTTTACAACTTTTGAACCACATATTTACAAATTTTACTGGCGGGCCTTGGCCTTGAGCTCCTCACCAGTAAATAAGTACAAAAACTAGTTACATTTATAAAATTACTATGGCTTAAAGGAGGGATGTTACATGCATTCTCCCCCCATCTCTTTTATTTTGCATTTTTCCATATTTCTTTGTTTGCATGTGAATTACACTAACATTCTCTTACAGGGTCACTTAGAGGAATACCAACCACATCCCATAAGGGCTCCAAGGACTGAGTCATTGCTGCAGCCTACAAGGCCTAGCCACTTACCAAGTAGAAGAGTGCACTTATGCAATTTTTTCCACAACAGTTCTAATGGATATTATCCTTTATCTTTGCACCCAGAAATTCGCTCCCCACTTATCATGTGATGATTGCTGCCAAATCCATCACCAAGAACCGTGATAACTCCTCATCGATGACATCCTATATCGTCACGATATCGACACTATCCTACGATGATGTCTAACACATTAAGAAGCCAAGCAAGTTCTCAAGGATTTCCATAGTGGTGCGTGTGGCGACCACCTCTCAATATTATACCCCCTCTCCCGAAAGACAAGATTATGATCACTATGCTTTCTTTCTTGGGATTATACCCCCTCTCCTGAAAGACAGGATATGGCCAATGTGGTCTCCTTCACATGATTATACCCCCTCTCCTAGAGCACCACTTACCAGAATTAAAACTCTATTTTACAGGATTATCCCCCTCTCTTGCAAGATGAGAACAATAACTAGATCACTTGCTTAGGATTATCCCCCTCTTCTGCAAGGCCTAACACATTAATAAGAACAATAATTTCTTAGGATTATCCCCCTTTTCTATAAGGAAAGCGCAATAATGGAGTCTCTGCATAAGATTACCCCCATCTCTTGTCAAGCAGAGTTAGGGTGAATATTCTCCACTTCACGCTATCAAAACACTTCTTGACCTTCTGGTAAAAAATGTACCATTTGAACCCCTACTATAGCATTCAAATACAATGGAGAATAGTTATCCCAGACTCGCTATAATCCTCCTTACAATATCTTCATTAACCTACAATACAATAGTCTAATTGTGTGCACAATCCTATGCCAAATCTCTCTTTGGAATTCAAAAATATTTTCAAAGCAACCCGTTGCACTAACCAACAAAATCAACCATGAAAGAATGAATGACCTCCTCATCAATTTGAATCCCTCCAGACCAATTCGAATTGCCTCCAAGAGATTGACTATAGAATACTGAGAAACAACTTTCAATCATTGAGTGCTCCTCAAAACCATGGACTGACCCATTCAAGTTCTCAACGTAGTAACTTGAATCCACTGAAACTGACTCTAAAACACTAGAAAAAAAATCAGATTCATTAGCTAACTTGAATTTATCAACACTGAATCAAACTCGCCATAGCTGGCTCTGATTACTATTTAATTACTCCCCATGCATGAAGGAAACTCGAATTACAAATACTGATTCGAATTTCCTTGGAAACACCTACATGCACCTAGGATAATTCAAATTGACCCAAAATTACTCAAATTAACTAAGGATAAATCGAATTCATCTGATTAAACTAAAGATTAATGACTTTAAATATAAAAACACACTAATTAACTGAGGACAACTGAATCTAACTACCTGATAGTCACTTCAATTAACTGAGGAAACTAGATATTGACTCACTTTAACTAGGGACAACTCAATTAAACTCAAACTAAGTTAAATTAAATGGCAGCAACTCATTTTAACTCAAAATTAACTGATAGTAACTTAATTTAACTTAATTAACTCAAGCTTAACTGACATTAACTCAATTTAACTCAAACTAACTCAGAATTAACTAATAGTAACTCAATTAAACTCAAATTTGATGCATGTCTTACCACAATTAGCCAAATAGGTGAATAAGACATGATTGAAGTGAGAGTAGGACCCACCAACATCTAGTGAAAGAATATTATCTCCAGTGAGGGCACAATTGTGCATGAAAAACATTAATTAGACAAATTAGGACCATCAGGTCCCAATGACATCAAAAGAAGCATATAAGTCGTTAACAAGCGCAAGAATACCGAAAGAAAGTAGCAGTTAAGTGTGAAAGCCCCACAAGCAATGGTACATCAAGAGCGCAATACCATGCATGAAGGGTGCAAGAACTAATAGGAAAAGAAACAAGTATGTGAAAGACACACAAGAGATGACAGCCCAGTGGTGCAGAACATGACAAGCGGCATAAGCATGAAGCAAGTGGATGCGTGAAGCAAGGAAGAAAAGACTCTACGACCAACTTGTGGACATACCATCCATGCAAGACAAGTACAAATAAGAAGCCAAGTTGGAGAACTGAAGTAAGCTTGTAAGCTTGAGACTGGAAGATACATATTTGACAAGATTCTTGTTTTGGGGCATCAATGGCTCATGGAACCAGAAGAACATGATCTAACAGAGAGTCGAGTGTGCACAAACAAAAGAATATAATTGTTAATGGTGCGCAAGATGATGTAGTTTATTTGTGACAGTTGCGTGAAGATATAAATGCAACACTACAGAGGATGCACAAGTGCATGAGTACAAAATGATAATATCACAGACAACACACAGAAAGTCACATATGATCTAAGATAGATGTGTGAAGACAGACTTGAATCACATCTAGAGATGCGTAGTATGATAAGGGTGATTTGAGACAAGTGCGAAGAAAAGAAAGGACGAATCATAGATGATGCGCAAATGCTTGTAGATTATCTAAAGATGGACACACCTTGAGAAAGAAGTGTGATATCTTAGAAGGTGCATAGATTACTCTGATACTGATGTGCAAAGTCAAAATAGTAGCACAACAGAATATTCACAGTATTAGTTAAGTTTGTAGATGGGCACAAACAAAACGACATACTGAATCAGAGTGTAGATTGCAGAATGTCCTGAAGTATGAAGTCAGTTGTGTAATTTTGATGCAGTAAAGTGAAGTATGAAGTCAAGCGTATAATTTTTATGTAGTCAAGTGAATTTAATGATACATATCAGTGATTGCAATATCTCAAGGATACAGAAGGTGCTTACAACATTATGAACTACAGATAATCTTAAGAGTGCACAAATTAGTAGAACAATAAGGAAATATATTCTACTTTCATATCAGGGCAGCAAGACAGGGAAAAGAGCAGGGGGTCAGTGCCTCCTTCCAGTTGAAGCTGGTAAATCAGGGAGTTGATGCTTCCTTTAGGTTGTAGCCTGTAAAACTAGGGGGTCGGTGCCTCTTTCCTATTGGTGCTAGAGAACTTCAAAAGTTGGTGCTTCCTTGAATGTAATATTTTAATATAAGAGAGCATTCCATGTTTTTCTCACGTTTGGGTTTCCACGTAAAAATCAGTGTGTTCTGTGTATTTCGCATGTGTGAATGAATGTTATTGTTTATGTGAATGCATAATCTAAGTTCAAGTTAAATCTGATATGAAGTAAAAATTATTCATAACTGCGCTAATACTGATTCATCCCCCTCTCAGTATTAATAAGATTCCAACAATATCTAATGCATGTGATCCCATGCACAATCATATCATAGGGCACATATCTAATATTTAGAAAATACTTTGTTTTAATATCACAAATGGCCTAGTTAACACCTCATAACACTTAAGATATTGGAGTTAATAATAAGTGCTGGAGGCTGTGATGTGTTGTTCATTAAACATTGTTAGCACAACATAAACCTCTTTCACAACATATACAACATACATAAAATGAATAAACATAGAGTCTTAATTTCATAGAAGGCCCAAACAATTGTAGGGTTGTAACCTATGCTATGATACCACTTGTTACATACCCAACCGTAGAATACACACAAAGGTCTAGTACATGGGATCTTTAAGAAACGGGATGGATGAATCTAAGATAAGTACAACAAAATAATAATCTATAAGGTTAGGATAACATGCCAGTCAAATCAAAACTTTTAAAAACATTCAAGCATTAAAGAAGACCGCCCTTCAACTTGATTGGAAATCTCTAGGTCTTGTGCTATTTTTTTTTGAATCATAGCATCCATGGATTCTTCATTGAATCGTAGCGTTGATGATTTCCACATGACTATGTCCAAAGCTCCAATTTGGGAGTAACATAAATATTGTTCATCTGTAGTAACTTGCTTAATAGGAATTCCTAAACATGTTGGATGCAATAACTATTATGTCATATGGTTTAACAACAATAGGCCCACTATATTCATCATCATTTGGAATGTAAGAAACAATTAGTAAGGGCACAAATTCTGCATAACCATCATCAATTCTTCCAACCTGTTTGAGTAGATATTGACTACTTCCATGGCTTCCAACTCCATAAATCAGATCAATAGATTTATCTGGAAAAACTGGTTGAGAACAATGTGCAAGTGTTTGTTTTTGTTACACTTGTGGGCACATTTTCATTTAAGTCAACTATGGATAGAATTCAACCATGGATTAGAGTCAACCTTGGGTTGAAATTCAACCTTGGAAAGAAGTGAACCTTGCTTAAAAGTCAACAATTTGGATTGAACTCAATTAGAGAGTGAATTCAACCTTGGATTCAAGTCAACTATGGATTGAAGTCAATAAGTGCTTAAAAGTCAACTATGGATTAGAGTCAACCTTGCTTAAAAGTCAAACATGAATTGAAGTCAACCTTACTTCAAAGTCTACTATGGATTGAAGCCAACCATAGTTCAAATTCAGTCAACCACTTTTAAAAATGTGGTTGCAGATTGAAGTAAACCATGGTTCAAAGTCAACCTTAGATTGAAGGAAAGCATTGATTGAATTCAACCATGGATTAAAGTCATTAATGCCAATATTATTAATGGATTGAAATCAACAATTAGATTGAAGTCAACGTTGGATTGATGCCAATATTATTAATGGATTGAAATCAACAATTAGATTGAAGTCAACTATGGATTGAATTCAACCTTTAACTATTATTATCTATGGATTGAGTTCAACCATGGTTCAAAATCAACCTTGCTTAAAAGTCAAGGGTGGTTTCAAGTCAACTATGGATTGAAGTCAACCATGGTTCAAAGTCAACCTTGCTTAAAATTCAACTAAGCATTGAGGTCAACCTAGCTTAAAAGTCAACTATGGATTGAAGTCAACCAATATTCAAAGTCAATAAACCACTTTTAAAAATGTTGTTGTGGTTTCTCAATATGGTTAAACAATGGTTGACCATGTTCTCTTGGTTATGTCAACCATGGTCAACATCAACCATGTTCTCTTGATTATGTCAACCATGATGGACTTAATTCAACCATGACTAAAAAATGGTCAACCATGGCTCAAATTGTACCTTGGATTAACGCCACTATGGATTAAATCCAACTATGCCGAAACAAGGTATGAATAATTGAACTTACATTATTATTAATTTTTTATTTTTTATTTTTTTAATTATTTATTATTTATTTATATATATTATTTATTTTCTATGTTTTACATTATATATAATTTTTTTAATTTTTATAATAATAATACTAATAATTATTATTATCATTATTATTATTATTATTATTCACCGTTCCTTTCCTGCACCAAGACCATCAACAAGCACAACCACACCACATTTTTAAAAGTGGTTGATATACACCGACCTATACAAACCACTTGTAAATGTTTGGTCAAAGTTGATATACGTCAATCAACATATGTCAATAACTTTTTAAAATGTGATTGTGCTAGTAATATATTTAATTGACACCATTTCATTATTAGTGCCATTCAGTCTCTAAATCACAAGAGTTATGAATACAAATTCTTTAATGAAGAAAATTTCTAAAGTGCATTTAATTTTAAAACAAGCAACTAAATTTAGATAAAAATGAAACAACTTAAGGTCATATTTGTCACGGCCCAAGATTCAAGCACACCCGAGTAGCGCACTTGGTCCGCGACGAGGTCCAAGAGCCCATATGGGCAAGTGCACTTTGGCAGCGACGACGAGAAACGGACCCATGAAGAAAGCGCCCACACTCACCACCGGAACGGCACCCGAGAGTGTGGCGCACTTGAAGAAACGTGCCTTGGGGGTTGGCACACCCCTCGGCAAGATTTGCACCAAGACACACTTGGGCAAACACCCACAAGCAAAGTGGGGTGCATTGGCGAGGCAACGGATGCAACATGCGGATGCACGGGTGCTTGACCCACTTAGAACATGGACAAGCAACCCACGGTGTAAACCAAGCGGGCATTGGCAGTGGCTCGTTTTGGAAGCAAACGAAGTCTAGCTCGTCATGGGAGAAAAGCCAGCTCATTATGGGAGACAAGCCAGCTCGTCATGGGAGAAAAGCCAGCTCGGGTTTGGAGACAAGCCAGCTCGTGATGGGAGACAAACCAACTCGTGATGGGAGACAATCCAGCTCGGGATGGGAGAAACGCCAGCTCGTGATGGGAGCAAGCCGACTAGCTCGTGATGGGAGCACGCCGGATAGCTCGGGATGGAAGCATATAAAAGGAGTGCGTTCATTTCGTTCAAAGGCAACCAAGGAGATTCGGCAAGAGAGAACAAGCGAAGCGAGGAGTCTGATTTTGGTTCATCAGGAAGGCTGGGCGTCTAAGGCAGAGACAGTCTTTTACATGTTGTAACTCTTTGTAATTCGTTGGTGTAGCAACCTGTTGGGTGTGCACCAGGAGCTCTGCCAGATGGGCAACTCCACTCTGATGTAATCTCTTCCATATATATATAACGTTTTTGGGCTCTGCCAGTTGGGCAACCCAACCACTTATCTCTTGTGTGCTTTTGCTTTTATTCTTTGCTGCATATGTTAAACTTGTTGAATGTTTAAGTGTGTCGGCAAGGCGTAATGACTAAGTAGAAGTGTAACAGAGTTAAGTGTATGACGTTCCGCAGAGGAGTGTGAAACGTTAGGTTATTCCGCAGGTAATTGGAGGCGTAGTCTGTAGGTGCGAAGGTTGAGTTGGCCAAGCCCTCAATCGATGTCCTAGCAGTGCCGCACGTCACCCTTGGGTTCATTATGTCTGTTGCCCAAGTGTGGCCGTGACGGGTGGTATCAGAGCTTTGCAGGAAGGTTGTGAAACAACTCTTCACCACTGTTCTTGCGAACAGGTGGTATTAGAGCAGGGTTTTGCAGCAGGGTTGCGGAACAGCTCGTCGCTACGGCTTGCGAAACAGGTGGAAAACGAAGAGCCCAGGTGCAAGGGTTCAGCAGGGCAGCAAATCGAGCAAGGGTTTGTGCTCTCTTCCGCGGAAGTGGAAAACGAAGGTTAGCCGAGCCAATGGTTACCTCTCACAAGGGTTTTGACAGAAATTGAGCTCATTTCGGAAGACTGGCAGACTAACTCGGGTTGGGAGCAAATCCAGCTCGTGTCGGAAGACTGGCAGACCAGCTCGTGTTGGGAGCAAATCTAGCTCGCGTTGGGAGCAAATCCAGCTCGTTTTGGGAGAAAATCCAGCTCGCGTTGGGAGCAAAGCTGGCTCGTGTTGGGAGCAAAGCTAGCTCGTTTTGGAAGCCAGTCCGGTAGCTCGCATTCGGAGCAGTGAGCCCTAGCTCGAGTTGGGAGCTTGGTTGGCAGCTCGCCTTGGAAGCACGTTTTTAGCTCGTATTGGAAGCTAGAAACGCCCAGAAAAGCTTTCAAGGGTACGTTTGGCAGAAAACGTGCATTTGTGCAAAGATTGGACTTTGTGCGAAGGTTGGAGTTGAGTCGAGCAAGGACTTAACATCCAAATGGAACCAAGTGGTTTCAGAAATGTTGGTCAGATGGGAGAGTTCGAGACACAGGAAACCCTCGTTCAAAAGTTGTTGCAGGTGTTGGCACCATTTGTAAACAACCAAGAAGGTGGTTCAAGCAAGGAACAGACCCAAGACTCAGCGGAAGGGACATTTGAAGCAGTAGGTGCATGCTGCGAATGATTGTCTGATGCGTTGGAAGAAACAACGAAATGTATGCGAGAAATGGGACAAGTTCTTGGTAGAACGACCCAAAGGCATGCTGAGCAAGAACGGTTGTTGCAAGAACTTGCTAGACAGGTAGCTGAAGAAAAGGCTAAGACTGAAGCAAGGGAAAAGGTTCAAGGCAAGACGAACCGCAAGCAGCCGGATCAACCAAAGGTAAAGAAGGTTGACTGCTATATCTGTGGAAAGGACCACTATGCGAGAGATTGTCCACATAGACCATTTCTAGATGCACAGAAGGGTCCAACCGCACATTTTGCAGCGATGAGGGTGTTTGAGGCACCTCAGCAAGAAGACGAAGTTGTGGAAGCTATGAAGGCAGTAGAAGCTTGTCTTAGCAAAACAGCGAGGGGTCGCGGAAAAGAACAAGGTGAAGTGCAGCAAGGTCTAGACTTTGTTGAAACAACAGTTAGTGGGCTGAAAGTTTCTGCATTGATAGACACGGGAGCTTCGCACAGTATGATAAGTAGCAGGACTGCGTTATCACTGCACAGTGGGATGGAATTCAGTCATGCGAAGTTCAAAGCAGTGAATTCTGGGATCCGAGATGTGACAGGGAAGATAACAGCAGCCCCAATTCGAGTAGGAAGATGGCACGGCAGGATGGACTTGAAAGTTGTTCCGTTGGATGATCATTCGATGATCTTAGGATAAGACTTTCTACGGTTAGCCAAGGCAGCGCCAATTCCTCATGCAGGTTGTTTGGTGTTTATGGACGAGTCTGGAACATGGAGTTTACCAATGACGCAGAAGAGCAAGTTAGGACGCAGGGCACGGGTGTCTTCGGTGCAGATTTTCGAAGACCCTAGCATGTGCAAGGACTTGCCTAAGCATTGCAGCGGTAAAAAGACAGTTTCAGTAGCCAAAATGAACACAACAGCCAAGCATGTTAGCCAAGTCAAGTTGGACAGGTTAGCAGCACTAGAGAAACGCTTGGGTTCGGTCTAGGAAAAGATCAAAGCCTTAAGCAATCCAGCAGTGTCTTCGAGACAGCGTGATGGCAAGCAAGTGGTTGTGATGCCAACACCAATGAAGCACAGCGAATGTAGCACGTCAGGGGTGTCGCACAGTGAGGACACTTCAGTCAAACCAGAACAACACAAGGAAGTGTTGGGTGAGACAACAAAATAGATTTTGGAGCAAGTTGCGGATGGAGCAGAAACCAAAGAAGATGTGCCCCTGCGTGATGCGGAGGACATTGTGGCATTTTGCGTTCATGCCATAGGCATTCCAGAATCCAAGTTGACAGAAGAAAGGTTGCACCAAGTTGGTTGTAATCCAAAAGAGTTAGCAGCAGTGCTTGCTCCCTTGGAAAGTAAGCGACTGTTGGAATCAGCGAATGAAGAAATGACTAAGCAAGTCGAGGCCAAGGAAGGCATTCTTCAAGAGCAAGTGTCAATGGCATGCTTGGAGGAGTCAAGGCACATTGAAACGTGCGAGGACAAGGCAGGCAAGCCATTCAAAGGGTTAAGTAAGGGAGCCAAGAAGCGGGCCAAGTTACGGTCGCAGCAAGTGAAGGTAGAGAAGTTGTCTTCTGTTGACTCTCATGACAGCCCAAAAGTAGCGGATGATACTTGGACTGCGGATGGTGCAAGTTTTGAAGAGTATTGGGCTCGATTCAAGGATCTCAGTGCTAAAAACAAGGCAGCCAGGGATGAGTTCAAGCAGTTTAGTGAAGAATATAGTTGCGGCGGTGATCTGTGGCACCGCCCATGTCTCCTCACGTGATCAAGAGTTCCTGGGCTCACCATCTTTGGCGACGGTGGTGAGGCCCTAGGCACCTTTGGAAAGGTGGCCTAAAGACAAATTACGTTCGCCAAATGAAAGTGCAGGAAGCTTGAGGACGCTGAAACGATGATGGAAAGGTGATTGCGGAATGGATGAAGTTTGTCTCAGGAAGGGCAGAACGATTGGACTAGCTACCCAATCAGGTTTTTCATGAGAAGTACAACAAACGAAAACATGACGGAAGCCACGGATTACAGATTCGGATTAAGTGGTCAAGAAGCATGCCTGTGGTAAAGTCAGACGTTGTAGCTAGAGCAGGTGGTACAAACGGATGGCGTTGCCAGGACGGCAACAAGTTTAGTGGGGGAGGTTGTCACGACCCAAGATTCAAGCACACCCGAGTAGCGCACTTGGTCCGCGACGAGGTCCAAGAGCCCATATGGGCAAGTGCACTTTGGCAGCGACGACGAGAAACGGACCCATGAAGAAAGCGACCACACTCACCACCGGAACGGCACCCGGGAGTGTGGCGCACTTGAAGAAACGTGCCTTGGGGGTTGGCACACCCCTCGGCAAGATTTGCACCAAGACACACTTGGGCAAACACCCACAAGCAAAGTGGGGTGCATTGGCGAGGCAACGGATGCAACATGCGGATGCACGGGTGCTTGACCCACTTAGAACATGGACAAGCAACCCACGGTGTAAACCAAGCGGGCATTGGCAGTGGCTCGTTTTGGAAGCAAACGAAGTCTAGCTCGTCATGGGAGAAAAGCCAGCTCGTTATGGGAGACAAGCCAGCTCGTCATGGGAGAAAAGCCAGCTCGGGTTGGGAGACAAGCCAGCTCGTGATGGGAGACAAACCAACTCGTGATGGGAGACAATCCAGCTCGGGATGGGAGAAACGCCAGCTCGTGATGGGAGCAAGCCGACTAGCTCGTGATGGGAGCACGCCGGATAGCTCGGGATGGAAGCATATAAAAGGAGTGCGTTCATTTCGTTCAAAGGCAACCAAGGAGATTCAGCAAGAGAGAACAAGCGAAGCGAGGAGTCTGATTTTGGTTCATCAGGAAGGCTGGGCGTCTAAGGCAGAGACAGTCTTTTACATGTTGTAACTCTTTGTAATTCGTTGGTGTAGCAACCTATTGGGTGTGCACCAGGAGCTCTGCCAGATGGGAAACTCCACTCTGATGTAATCTCTTCCATATATATATAACGTTTTCGGGCTCTGCCAGTTGGGCAACCCAACCACTTATCTCTTGTGTGCCTTTGCTTTTATTCTTTGCTGCATATGTTAAACTTGTTGAATGTTTAAGTGTGTCGGCAAGGCGTAATGACTAAGTAGAAGTGTAACAGAGTTAAGTGTATGACGTTCCGCAGAGGAGTGTGAAACGTTAGGTTATTCCGCAGGTAATTGGAGGCGTAGTCTGTAAGTGCGAAGGTTGAGTTGGCCAAGCCCTCAATCGACGTCCTAGCAGTGCCGCACGTCACCCTTGGGTTCATTATGTCTGCTGCCCAAGTGTGGCCGTGACAATATTGTCTTTGAGATATACTCAAACATATGAGCTCATGGTAGTTAGGGAAATAATTTTGTAAAACTTATTTTTTTTAAACAAGAAACCGTTATTCTTCCGTTCTTTATCCCCTCCTGCCCTCTCTACATTTTCTATAATGAATCTTGAAAGAGACATTGAATGTCGTATACAAGAATAATTAGAACGAGAAAGCAAATGCTTCCTTGGGTACTCTTCAAGTTTGTTATGTGGATAGCTATCAACTAGAATAATGCAATATTTTCATAATATCTTAAGTGAGGTGAAGTAAAATGATTATCAATAAAATAATGCAATATTTTCATAGTATTTTTGGTGACGAGAAATAAAATGATGTAAATTCGAGGGTTGAGAGAAATTTTTCACAATCCTAAAAACGCAATAACACATGTTTGTATTGTATCCACTAGCGGCCTCTTCCCATCCATGTTTTCCATGTGTTTTGTATAATATACCACCTAGTAAGTGCTTGCCTCTTCTTACCTCACTTGTCCATGTGTTTCAATGAGCGACTAAAATCTCAAATTGTCATTGTTTCCTCTGTAAATGGTGGAACTACATTTTGATTTGTCGATGTTGAATGTGACTCAAACATTGAAGATAAAACCATATTGGTTTCATTGTATAAAAATAATTCATGATGAAACACTATGCTATTGATTTGTGGTTTGAATTTTTTATTATTATGATTTCTAATTCTATTTTATTAATATTTTAGTATCTTCTTGCATCCATGCATAATTTCTATGATTTACTCACCCTTATTTCAGTTTTTTTTAATGTTTCATGCATATAGATGATATGGCTTATAACCACTTGAAAATTTGAGTGTAAAGCCAAGAGAGTGAAGATATGCTTCAAAATGGGGTCCATGTTATTATGATATTTACTATAGGCTTTATGGTTTAATTATAAATGTTTTGTATCCAATAATTTAAAAAAAAATTATGATGTATTTTTACATCTTTTTAAAAAATTTATAATTATAATATCGATAGATATTTATATATAAGTTTTCAATAAAGATTCATATTTATGAATGCCAGGATCTATTACGAAAACCACCAATCCAAATGTCTATAAATTTTCAATATTGAATGCTAACCACCTCATATTCAATCTTTAATTTATTTACTCTACAATTGACTTATTGATGAATTTAAAGTAAAGATAAATGAAATCAAATTACTTAAAATTTTATTATTTTTAAATAATAAATGATAATTTGAAAGTTTAAAATAGAAAAAATAAAATAAAATGAAAAGATAAATTTATAAATCTTTCACTACATTGTAAATCAGTTATCATTTTGGACTTGAATTTCATCATTTTTTTCATTACAAATTTCTCTTTTATAATTTTGGAGACAAATTTCTCATCAGTTTTTTAATTACGAATTTTTCTTTCACCTTATGAAACATGAATGATTTCCTTTATTTATTTAAATGTAATTCCCTTCATTTATGAAGATAGTAATTACTATTTCCTTCTTTTTTATCATAATAGTTCTCATCATTTTAATAACAATATTCAATTATATATCTCAAAATAAAATCAATTATATCAACCAACACAAATATCACATTAAACAAGTACCACTTATACACAATCAAAATAATATAACATCTCCATAATCCCAAAATTACAAATGTACTACTCAAGATAACTAAACTCTAACCTGCAAATTAGATGCATTATACTATCAAAGCATTCTATCTTACTAAACCACAGAAATATATTTTCAACACTCAATATGCATTAATAACGCAATATAGAATCAATATCAACAAATACCCATTTTTATACTCATAAAATCTAAAATGTAAAGGGAAAATAACATGAAATAATAACATATAATCTAATTAGATAAAGCTTTTAACTCTACCACTAAAGCTCTACTTGCAACGGCTTAGAAAATATGTAAGTACACAGTCCGATTAGTCAATACAATCACATGTATCGATTTTCATAAACACAACTGACACTATGCATTTAAGCTAACTACGACGTCTGAAATAACCCATAACTAATAGACGATGGACGATACTCGTCCACTCAATCCCATGTTACATCCCAATCCCAACTACTGCTGCCATTGTTTGCTTTATCATCCTCAATAGCGGTCTTCGATGATTCTCCATTATTTAATTTCCTTAATTGTATTTGAAAAATAAACCACATAGATATATTATCATTCCTATAATAATTACCATGAAGATTGTTTGAAATGCAAGTACTAGAAAAAAAAAACAAGGGAGAGTTGCATAGCAGCTAATCCTTGCAATATTTCATTTTCCGCTCTAATGTGTTTGTTATTTTCAAAACATTTGACCATCATAAAAATACAAAGATAAAATGTTTATTTGATATTAATAAATTTTTTTTTTTTTTAAATTGACCAGCATAAAGTGTCTATTTACACTATTATATTGTTAAATAATCTATTACAATTTGAAATTTTAATATATTAAGTTTCTAGTTATAAAATTATAGATGAGCATTATGATTTAATAGTTATTCTTCTCTTAAACCAACATTATGATATAATGGTTATTTGACATAATGTCATTGAAGTTAAATATTTGAAAGGCTTATTGAATAGAACACCAACATATTTCATCTCATGCAAAAGACATTTGCAAATCTATTTTCAATCCATAGAGCATGAGATATATTACACAAGGTAGAGAGACAATCTAAATCTTCTCCTTGTCTCCTTGTTTTTTTTAGTATATATATATATATTCTCCATATTAGATTGGTTTACAAATCTTGATAAATCTCTCAAGCTTCCTTCTAATCATTAGAGAGACATCACATCTTCTATTTATGTTTTTAGTAATAATATAGAATAGAATGTTGGAAAAGGAGCTTAAGTGAGGATCAGGAAAGACGTAGTTATGGGATGCAATAGGAGATTTTTGGTTTCTGAGGAACTCTCCTCTTGTTTACAGTCTTGGAACATTTCTAGCCTTGCATAGATTATAGATGAAGACCTGTTGATGGCTTGGAACCAGGGATGTAAGTGTATTGATTAGCTTAACTTTGTGGGACTGATGAAAGATCAATGGAACAATCTCTTATCAGAGCTTAAGAGAAGTCACGTTCAGATAAAGACAGAACCATACGTTTTGATCTAGAATTTTTTTCAGAGGAAAAAAAACGTACTCTTGTTATTTCATCGAAATCAAAAAGAAAATGTCTTCCATCGTATCGATTGCAGGATCAAGTTCAAACATGAACGATCATAACTTAAACAAAAAATATAGTGACTTACAACATGACAGTCCCTAACACCAGATTTTAGATCTCAGCAAAAAAGGATGAGCATCTGCCCACAGAGACAAGTTGATTTTCTACCCACTCTTCCCAATAAAGAGTGCCAGGATCTCCATCATCAGCCTTTACAACATGTGACTTCATATCAAGCGAATCTCCAATGAGCCACACCCATTCGGGATACGTTTTGATCTAGAATTAGAATAAGGATGGTGGATACTATTCAGTGAAATTGAGATACCAATAGCTTTTGAATGTGGAGGATAATGAAGATTACTAGTGATGGGAATGGATCTGGAAAGTAAAAGCTCCAAAAAAAAAAAAACTTCATGTGGCTCACTATTAAAGGAAAAACAATCATGGACCTAGAATTTGTTATCTATGTTGGCAAGCAGGAGAAAACATTTCTCACATTTTCACGAAATTACCCTTTTCTTTGCAAGTCTAGGTCAATATAGAATGCTAAATTTAGGAAAAAAAAATATTTGGAATTGCTATTAAGTGGAAGAAGGTCTACAAATTTGGTTTCAAAGACAATATCTAAAAATATTTCAAGCAATTTCTTTCCTAACAATATGGAGTCTTTGGCTTACAAGGAATGCAATGCTCTTTGAGAACCATTCATCTCAATCCTCATAGGTCGCTACTTCTATTTGTTTGTTGGCTAAATCTTTCAAAGAGGAGACAAAGATCAAGATAGAAAAATTTATGTAACTTCTTATTATTAACTGTGCTATTCCTTGGGAATTTTTTGATGGAGTATATTAATTGGTTGAGAATCGAGGTGGAATTGGAGGAGTGTTTTTCTTTGCAAAAGGCAAGTCCATTCAAATAACAACATGTTTGGGAGAAGGTTCAAACAATATAGCGGAACTTATGGCCCTTCTATCAGTCTTGTGGGTGGCTTCTTAACGGAATTTGAAATCTTTTCAGGTATTCAGAGACTCTCTCCTTGTAATAAAATGGATGAACGATTCCCACATCATAGGAGATTTGAATATTCAAAACTTAGCATATAAAGTCAAACAAGAAGCAAATGTGTTCCTCCATATCTTTTTTACACATGTTTATAAGGAACAAAATCAGCATGCAGATTGCATATTAAAGCTCATATTATCAAAGGATCTTGAAACTTTATATATCCAGTATGTAGTAGATGGTAAATCAATATAGAAAAAAAAGTCCATTTTTTCTATATTTTTCTATTAAATTATTTATGTTATTGAAAGGAATAAATAACTTAAGTTAGATTTCATCTTGAGTTTGAATTTGAATTTTAACTTTATTGGTAGTATGGGACTTAAAGTTTTCAAAGTGTTTTTAAATCTTTTCACTCACATAATCTAATACAAGCTTAAGGAGAATAGATAGAAATATATTTATATCAATATTTGAAGCTTATATTATATTACTTTTTAATTTTTTGTATTAGGTAGGCTAAAATATAAATGCAGTAAACTTCACATTAAGCACTGAACGCCGCTTGTAGTTGTATGAATGCCCATTATATTTATATATTATGCCGCAAAAAAATAAAACCAAAGCAATAATGCATTTTTTATCGTGACTTAATGAGAACTCATTCATTCGACCTGAGTATAATACCAACTCCTTGACACAACACTATAGGAGAGTGTTTATCCAATCTGTACAGTTTTTGAATTTTGGTCAGTTGACATAGATATCATTATGTTGAGAATATGAATGTTTTAAAATAAAATGTGGGAAGTGATGTCTATCCATAGTCACATATTTTCTTAATATTAATATTGGTATAGAGGTCCCCAAGTCTACAAGTTCATGTTCCTATTTCCATTTTGTTGTGATATGATAAATGTCGTGTCAAATTTCAACCCATGATTATCTTATTTTCTATGGAGGAGGATATCTATGGCTTTATTCTCTTTTAGCATTTTACGAATTTTTTTCTATTCTTCTCTCCCCTTTTCTTAGCGTGAGAAATTTGATAACATATTATACTACAAACCCAAATAATAATCATAGATGACATTAGGCCGACTTTAAATATTGGATTGGTTTAACAAAATGAAATAATAAAATTATGCCCTATGAAACACAATATAATAATTCATACTTTGGAAACATAATACAGTAATTCAATAGTTGTAGGAAATTATTTAGCTAAAAAATGGAATATAATGAAGTGTTTTTAAATAATTTATATAACGGTTTTGCTAGTAAATGGGGTCAAAGATTGGATTTGTAATTGAATTGGTTTGTTGGGACTTTGAGGATCTCCATATCAATCGTTGCGTAGACAAAGAAAATAACATGTCATTGTTCATCCATGCACACTATCGCTCAATTATATCATTGAATGTAAATTCCAATGATATATATATGAAGTGGTTTAATATTTAATATGCTTTTTTCTTTACATGTATTTGTTATGCAACAGGAATGGTACCTACAATGGCTATAACATATAGTAGGTTTCTTGTATAGGGCTAGAATGGGAGGGCATGTTTCCACAGTATGGGGGAATGGGGACATTCCTAGCACATTAGAACTCGTTGTTGGCTTGAGTTTATTCCTTGATGACTTGAAGATTTGTTGGTCACTATAACCTTAGTGTTGGGACCCTATTTCATTATTTTGGTGGGCCCTACTTGCACTTATGGGCCCTCCTTGGTGTTATGTAACTCCATATACCTTATCCCATGTTTTCATGAGTATCTTGGACCTGATTTGAGTTGATTTGGCCTCTTAAAGAGAAAGGCGCCCTCTTCCAATTTTCTATGGATTCGTAAGCTACATTTTAGTGCTCCCAATTTTTGTGCTTCTGGGTATCTATGACTCCTATTTTGCATCATATATCCTCTCTCATGACCAAGTGCATCCTCCTTAGCCTCCACACTTGTATTATGTAACTCCCACCTCCTTATAACACCTTTTTTCTATTACGGGAAGGAATCTTTAAATTGCTTATGTAACTCCTCCTATCACTAATTTGAGTTGCTCATGAATGAAGTGTCCCCACATGGATTTGAGTTGGCTTGGGTGGTTTGGAGTCACCCTCCTTGAAATTCGAGTCACTTGGGTAGAATTTGAGTTAGCTTCTTATGGTTGAGTTAACCCCCTTCGGTTGGCTCAAGTTAGCTTACCTTGGTTCTAATTGACCTCCTTGGGTTAGAATTTCGTCCATTGGTCTATAAAACCATGTTTGATATCCTTGGGAAGGGGATGGATGTTATTTGATGGAATTTGTATGTAATTCCCGCCATTCATGAAGAGAGTTTGGTATCTTGTGAGCTTGTAAATCCATGTATGCTTTACTTTGTGTGTGAACTATATGCTTGAAGAAACTCTGCAACTGAGACATTATGTTGTATTTGATGTAAGTGTGGACAACTCTGGTATAGTTCCTTCGAGTCCACTACTTTTCTCTATCTTGATCCTGTACATAAATCATGATGGTGAAAGGAAATCTCCCATGGGACCTAGGTGGTGAATGGATTACCATTACACCTGGTAATGAGGCGAGGAGAAATTAGGCGGTGATAAAATGATTTGTGTCTTCTTAGATTGATATTATTGAGCTATTCTTGAGTGCACCTTTGCTTGTGGATCCATGGCTTCAGCTCGGGGGTGACCTGTCCAAGAGGATTTGGCTTGGCAGTGCCTAAGGATGGGTGGAACGTGGACCTGATCGTGGCAATTTCACTTTAATAAGATACTTGACTTATTTTATGTCGACTTATATCTTATGTGATGTTTCCTTTGATAATATAGATGAACTATTCACTGTTGATGTATATGGTTTTTGTATCAATGGTTGGATGCATTTGATGGTTTAACTACTTGGAAACGTGCACATTCTCCTTAACTATGAGACATGATCTTGATGGAATATTATTAGATTTTTATTTATGTTTTTGTATATTTTTATTCATGCTAATATTTTTCCCTTGGTGTTTGAGTTAAATTTTGTTCATGAACGAGAATTTTATCTTAACATTCAGATGCAGATTGATAAGTCTGTCGCTTGAAATCTTGTGGGAAATCTTAGTAGTTTTATATATGATCTTGGAGGAAATCTCCCCTTCATATTTTTTTATGTTTAATTGTTGTATCTTAACCTTCAAATGCACCCTCTATGGTTGATCAGATCCGTAAATGATCTACATATGAAATTAGTGATTTTTGATCACTAGATAATGGGTTTTTTCTGCTTGAAAACTATAATGTACTAATAGTTTCTTTGTAGATATGATTATTTCATGTTGTATGGTTGTACCTAAAAATGGAAGTGCACCCTTGGTGGATGTAGAGTGATATGTATGGCTGATATGATTTTATTCTGGGATCACGGTTGATTTTGCAAGGAATCAAATGCTTATCGGATGATCTGGTTGTGAATCTACAAGCCAATTGTAGATCTAATTTTTTGTATGAGTTAGTGGTTATAGATGGATGATTTGTATCGATTCGTATTCATTATTGAATGGATGTATATTTAGATTTTATCTGATAAGTAATGAAAAATTGTTAAAGGAAGTGCCATAGTTTGAATTTATGGTAGTGTCATAATTTGCATAATTTAGTTGTTGAAAATTTTGAATTGTGATTGTCTGCAAAAAATTCTGTAAATCTGATTTAAAGTGATATTGGGATGATTATGGTCACCCATTATTGTTTTAATAATGCTAAGTTCCAATTTTGATAAGCATGTAAATCTGGTTTAATTTTCATGTTTGCACAGTCTTGTATTTGCATGAGCATTGGGAAACATTATAATTGCATTTTAAAAGTGTCACAATTTTATTTTGAAGGTTGAACGTTTATTTTAATTGGATTGATGTCATGATTAAATAGCCTTAGAAACCTTATTTCTTTGTGCATTGACTCGATTCAGTCTCCCCCCCGGTTATTTGGTGTCCCTGGCCTTGGTTTCAGGGTCAAGTACATTATAGAGTGGTATCAAAGCTTAGGTTCCAACTCTGCAACTGTTGGGACTATAATGGATTTACAACTCTGTTTATATGCATTTGGATATTATAAAATGTGCATAGTGAAATAAATTCAACCCCCATTATGTGAATGGAAGAATCATAAGCCTCAACTAATGCCTACTTTAGAGATTAGTTTGGGTGTATCCCACTTTTTAATTTCAAAAGTAAAGAGATTAAAGATCACTTTATTGTATGATTGGTTTGGTTTTTGGAAGGATTGATTTTCATGTTTTTAGACCTTTTTTCATAGTTGAGTTATGAAAAGTCTCAGAAAATTTGTGAGAATACCTCTTTCAAAGTTGCACTCTTACTTGGAAACTGGCATTTTGAAATTGAAACATTTTGAAATTGAAATTTGGAAACTAGGAAAGGTTGTCTTTAATTGATTGCGGAATGTGTATACATATTACAAAAAATTTCATTAGAGGTTTTGCTTTGAAATTTTTTAAAAATCGAAGCATTCTGTTAAAATTAAAGTATAACAGTGGTTTCTCAAATTGAATTTTCAAATGATTCGTAAATGCAATCCAATAGTCCAAATAAGATGAAAATCAGTTTTAATGGTTCAAAATGGAGTGGTGCTCAGTGTGGATGTTTGGTAGTGATCAGAATCACCTATTCAATTTGCATGATGCATATAATGGCCTTTTTTTATTGTTTTCTAAAGAATTTTTATGCTTTGTGTTGAGATGAAAAGCAACATGTTCAACTGCTAGTTATTATGGCCTTTTGCGATCCTAGTTAGATAAGACCATTGCATATAAATTTTCCTTGCATTTTGCATTAAAGTGTTTCATGTGATATTTGTCGAGAAAGTATTTTTGTGATATCTCCTAGCAAAGTATCTTTGTGAAATTTGTTAGAAGAGTATCTTTGTGATCTTGTTCGCAAAGTATATTTGTGATCTGAATAGCTTTGAATAAGTATCCTTGTCATCTTGTTGAAAGTGTCTCTATTGAGAAGGTATGTCCATTGAAAAAGTATATTTGCTAGAAGAGTATATTTGTGGTATTTTTATATATTTGATGAAAGGTTATCCTTGTTGTATTTTGTTATATCTTTGTTGGAAAGTATCTTGGTGATAGTTCATGCATATTTGTTGGAAGATACCTTATCTGTAAAAGCATATTTAATGCATTTCATGTGTCTTATTGATAGAGTATATGCTTGATGCATTCCATGTCTCTCATTGAAAAAGTGTGTGTGTGTGTGTGTGTATAAAATTCATTTCATATGATTACAATTGATTAGAATGCATTTCAGGTAGATGTATTTCAAGCATTTTGATTTCATGTACCTTTGATGTATTTCATGTATCATAGGTGAACTAGAGTGAAATGGAATAGAAATGAATTTATTTTATGTATCTTGTATTTTGGATAAGTATGCATATATCTTGTTGAAGAGTATATATATCTCTCTGTGTGTGTGTGTTTGTTAGAATGTGAAGAAAGTATCTTTGTTGAACAATATCCTTATATCATGTATCATATATTTTTATACTTGATTTTAATCATATATATGAGTGATTGAAATATGATTTTCAAGTGGATGTTTCTTTGTTGAAGTTTTGAAGACCTTGTAAAGAGGTTTAAAGACCCTGCGACGGGGATTGAAGATTAAGCCTTGATTCCTTGAGTCCGCTCTAGTATTCCCAGTTATCGCACAAGAAGCCAGGAAATGGGATGGTGATAGGAGTCACATCTAATAGGTAGTGGAGACAAACAAAAAAGTAGGTGGTAGTGAGAATTATTGTGGTTTCTTGGAAGAGGAGTTCCGAGAGGGAATATTGGAGAGCTTAAAGATGTTATCTTTTTGAAAATTTTGTAGAGACATGTATGTAATATGAATTGAGGATGATGCAATGTTTAAGGGGGAGGGGAATGTAATACCCCATGTGTTAATCTCTAGACATATGCAATTTGTAATTGTTTATAAGTTTGGCACTAGGTTTCAGCACTATGGTGCTTAAAGTACCTAGACATTATCTTTGTAAATTGAATTAATAAAATAGATTGGCTCAATAGGGACCTCTAACGAGAATGGGAGGCCATGTTTCCATGGTATGAGGGGAAATTGTGACATTCCTAGCACATTCGAACTTTTTTTTGGATTGATTTTGTTCCTTGATTACTTTAAGAGTTGTTGGTCACTCTAACATTAGTGTTGGGACCTTATTCATGAGTTTGGTGGGCCCTACTTGCACTTATGCACCCTCCTTAGTGTTATGTAAATCCCTAGACCTTATCCCATGTTGTCATGAGTATCTTGGACATAATTTGATTTTATTTGTCCTCTTAAAAAGAAAGGCACCCTCTTCAGATTTTTTAGGGATTCATAAGCTAGATTTAGCCTCCATATCCTCAAGTGCGCCCCCACTCCTCCTTTCATGGTATTCCTCCACATTTTATGATTCTAGGTATTTATGACTCATATTATGCATCATCTATCATCTCTCATGACCAAATTCACCCTCCTTATCCTCAACACTTGGATTTTGTAATTCCCACCTCCTTATGACACCATTTTTATATTCTGGGAAGGAATATTTTAGGTGTGTAACTCCTCCTATCACTAATTTTAGTTCCTCTTCATGAATGAAGTGTCCCTACAAGGATTTGAGTTGGATTGGGTGGTTTGTATTCACCCTCTTTGAAATTCGATTCAATTGGGTAGAATTCAAGTTAGCCTCTTGTGGTTGAGTTAACCTCCTTCAGTTGACTCAAGTTGGCTTACCTTCATTCTAATTAACCTCCTTGGGTTTGAATTTCCTCCTTTGGTCTATAAAATCATTTTTTATCTCCTTGGAATGGGATGGATGTTAATTTATGGAATTTGGAAGTAATTCTTTCCATTCATGCTGAGAGATTGGTAGCTTGTGAGCTTGTAAATCCATGTATGCTCTGCTATGTGTGTGAACTATGTGCGTGAAGGAACAAAGCATATAAGACACTATGTTGTGTTTGATGTAAGCCTAGAAAACTCTAGTATAGTTCCTCCAATCTCATTTATTGTATATGTCCTGATCCTACACATAAATCTTGATGGTGAATGGCGATGTCCTGAGGGACCTAGGTGGTGACTGAATTACCACTACACCTGTAGTGAGGTGGATGAGAAATTAGGTGGTGAGTAATTGATTTGTGTATTATTATACTATATTATTAAGTTATTTTTTAGTGCACCTCCACTTGTGGATCTGTGGCCTCAGCTCGAGGGTGTCCTGCCCAAGAGGATTTGGCTTACCATGGCCTAAGGCTGGGTGGAACGTGGACCTGCTGGTTCCAGTTGTAATTTAATAATATAAGTGAATTATTTTATGTATCTTTATATGTTATATGATGTTTCCATTGCTGATATATCTGAACTATTCATTGTTTATGTATATGGTTTTTGTATCAATGGTTGGATGTAGATTTGATGGTTTAACTACTTGTAAACTCGCATGTTCTCCTTGAATATGAAACTTGATCTTGATGGAATGTTATTAGATTTTTATTTGTTTTTTTATATTTTATTCTTCATGCTTCTATTGCACCCTTGGTGGCTGATTTAAATTATGTTCATGAATGAGAATTTTATATTAACATCCGGATGCAGTTTGATCAGTATGCTGCTTGAAATCTTATGGGAAATCTTAGTAGTTTTATATCTGACCTTGTAGGAAGTCTTCCCATCATATTTTTATGTTTAATTGTTGTATAATAACCTGCAAATTTTCCCTCTATGGTAGATAATATCCATAAATTATCTACAGATGAAATTATTGAGTTTTGATTATAAGATAATGAGTTTTTTTTGCTTGAAAACTAGATTGTATTGATAGTTTCTTTGTAGATCTACTTATCTAATGTTGTACGCACATGTACCTAAAAATGATACTACTCCCTTAGTGGTTGTATATTGCTCTGTATTGCTGATATGATTTTATTCTGAGCTCACAATTGATTTTACAAGGAATCAAATGCTTATCAAATGATCTCGTTGTGAATCTACAATCCAATTGTAGATCTGATTTTTTGTTTGAGTTAGTGGATGTAGATGGATTATTTATACCTATTGTTATTCATTATTGAATGGTTGTATATGTTAGATTCATGTTTTATCTGATAAGTAATGCAAAAATTTTAAAGGAAGTGCCATAGATTGGATTTACGGAAGTCTCATAATTTGCATAGTTTAACTGTTGAAAATTATAAATTGTGATTGTTTGCAAATAAGTCCATAAATATGATTTAAAGTGCTATTGGGATGATTATGGTCACCCGTGAAATATTTTAATAATTCTAAGTTCCAAGTTTGATAAGCATGAAAATCTAGTTTAATTTTCATATTTGCATAGGCTTGTATCTACATGAGCATTTGGAAAGATTATAATTGCATTTTAAAAGTGTTTCAATTTTATTTTGAAGGTTGAATGTTTATTTTAATTGGCTTGATGTCATGATGACCTAGTCTTAGAAACCTTATTCCGATGTGCATTGAATTGATTCATCCTTCCCCTTGGTTATTTGTTGTCCCTAGCCTTGGTTTCAGGGTCAGGTACACTACACCTCACCCGAGGAGAAATCATTGAACACACTCTTTTTCTATTTTTTTTGAAACTATAGATTTGAATGACCAAAATACTATAAGTATTTAAAGAGTACATACATTAATGCTAGCATTATTTTTCTAACATAATTATTTAAATTTTCCCTTCTCATACTCACAATACCACCCTCATTACCACCTTTTCTTGTCCACCACCTTGATCTTCACCACCCTTAGGTGGCCATCACCTTCTACTTATGCATTCATGCTTTTGAAGTGGTGGCTAATTATTCTAGCTTCAAGGATGGGCCCGGAACTAGAAAAACTCTTGCATGGAAGAACAAACTTAGATCTTGCATGAAAGGAGTCCCTAATGAATACTTCCAATAGAGGTATGCCATATTTTCTGTTAAAATGATTATTTGAACCTACAACATAAGGAAATTAGTTTTCTAATAATAGTAGTTGTACTCAATGATGTTATGAAATACGATTATCAAATTTTTAGAGATATACCAGTCAATAGTGACATTGTATCTGGATTTGTTATAAAATTTAATAATAATAGTGTCCCCATCATGTACTTGAATCCGAATCTTTGGACTTTGTATATGTCCATTGAAAGTGATTACTAGAACAACCTGGTAAATGGATTCGTTTCCAGTTGTGTGAACTAAGATCAACCCTTTGTACCCATATTATCCCAAATTAATATCGCCAGGATTCCTTGTGCATTCCTTATGAAGGAAAACTCCCAACCCACAACCCATTATCTCTTCCTCTACCCTCGCTATCCCGCTTCCATCATATATATTATTTAAATGCACTGATATTACAAAATAGCAACAACATAATTCAAATGCATTTAAATTATAGAATAGCACTAATATGAATTTTTTTATTGATTCTTATGCATCAATTGGACATGGATATTTTGAATATTATTTGTTATGTTGCAACGATATGATTTTTTGTGTTCTGAAATCCTAGCAAGTTCTATTGAAGAATAGTTGGGTGTTCAAGAAATGCAAAATGAGGAGAGAAAAATGGAAAATAAATGAAATACTATGGAAAAAACAAAAATGATAGAGAGACAAAGAACCAAAACCCAAAATTAGTCACATATTCTTTAAATTTTTTGTTATTTTCCTCCACGCAGGCTCAAACTAGGGTCCTTTGGTAAGATAAAGAAGGGAATTCATTTGTTGTTAGAATAAAATATCAATCCTCATATGGACAGTCCAAACAAAATTGCTTGTTGGGCATGTATCTCTATTGTTCATTAAATGGGCATGGTATAATGGTAGAGTAGGCCACCAGTAGGGGTAGGTATAGTTAGATCCGAGAGGCCCTAGGTCTATAAGATTGACTATAATGAGCATTAAGGGCCATTTGGAATATCAATCCACACTTTGAATGAAATGGATGTAACCTAGTTTTGGGAAGGCTAATTGGATTATAACTCTAACCAAGTTGGGGGAAGGCTTGGATTATACTTATTCCAATTTTTGGATGGGAAACATAAACCACCGTGGAGACGATTGTCAAATAGAGCCAGACCAAGAATCCACTGAAAATCAAACTGGTAGCAACTAATTGTGGAGCAGGTGACAAAATGTCTAGAGGCAAAGAAGCCTTCAAACAAAAATTCTCGTCATCCTATGAGAGGATGGAGATAAAATCGACCAGTACTGTTCTACCCAGAACAACAAAAATAATCAATAAATTGGTCCATTTTCGGGAACTAATGCAGAAGAATTATCTGGACATTGTACAATATGAAGAGCTTGCTAACAAATAGATTTTTAGAACCGCATATTTGAATATTTTAGACCAAATCCTTGCAGAAATGACAACATAATTTGTAAGCAGCAAAAAAAAGAGAAACGGTATGGATGAAGTCCAAAGGATCCTCATCCATTCTTCCCATGCAAAAATATGAATATGGATCCAACTAGAAGATAGCATGATAATTGGTCCAAGTATATATATATTTATATATTATATTATAACTTAAACTATATATGATCATAGCTAATACTGAAATTTTACTGGAGAAAATTGTGAAAATGATGGAGTTCCACCTCTTTGTTACATCAGTTTTACAAATGGAAAAGCATGTAATGTCTTGCTTGTAAGACATAAATACTAAAACATCCTTAAAAAACTTCTTGTTGAGTGCCCTCATACTTGGAAGCTAATATCCGAGAGCAATGTATCATATAATAATCCTAAGGTATCTTGAATTTTGTGGTATATGTATTTTCAAATGATAGTCCTGAGTAAAAAGTTTAAAAATATTTGCCAACTTGGGTAATGCTCCACGATGGAAACTTGTCGAAACCTCATTCACCATTGCACATAGGGTTGGAATTAAATCCTTATTGAGATACACATAATATTTTAATGCATTGGGAAATATTCTAGGTTGCCCCTCTTTGTTGCCATCTTCAGAAACTCATGCACCTACGTCTACCTAGATATCCTTGTGTTCACCCTTTGGCTATTTCCTTGGTTTAGAGCTAGACATTGTTTGAAATTTGGAGTTCAAACACTCATTATTTATATCATGCATATATGGATTAGATGATTGATTTCAATTCTTGTTGGTGATTCTCCACTCTTCCCCCACCTTTTATGTTAATAGAATTTCCATTTAGTGCAATCATTACATTTGTTTTTCCGCATTGGATTTGAGGTAGATGATCGAAGGTAGTTCACGGTAGATGTTGGAAGGAAGTTACTTATAGAAATTGGACTAAGGATCAATGATTCAACTTCCAATAACAAGTTTCAGTAAAATCAAACATCTCAAAATTTCAACTACAATTTTTGAGGCACAGAATATAAGCCTCCAATCATATATCTTTCACCCCAATATTGACTATAAACAACCACATTAATAATAATGTGTCTAGTATACGTCGATATACGTATATTTGGCAAACCATAATAGTACTAATTCTAAATTTAATAATATTGCTAAGATTAAATTTAATGAACTATTATTAATATTATTTAGACTACACCATATTAATGTAATATTAACACAAACCATGTTTGAAAAATGTTATTATTGACTAATATTTAAAATATTAATCATTAACACTAATGTTAATATTATTAACTTTAATAATAATAATAAACATTAATAATAATAATAAACATTAATAATATATTAAAATTAATATTAATAATATATTAACATTAATATTCATGGTTGACTTTAATCAAATGTTGACTCCAATTCATCGTTGACTTTAAATCAAGGTTAAATTCCATCCAAGGGTGACTTTAAGTCAAGGTTAACTTCAATCCAATGGTGACTTCAGTCCAATATTGACATCAATGCATATTTGACTTTAAACCAAGGTTGACTTCAATTCATGGGTGGTTTCAATCCAAGGTTGACTTCAATTCATGGTTGAATTCAATCCATTAATAATGTTAACATTAATGAATTCAATCCATGGTTGAATTCAATCCACAGTTGTCTTCAATCTAGTGTTGACTTCAATCCAAGGTTAACTTTGAACCATGGTTGATTTCAATCCATGGTTGACTTCAATCCAAGTTGACTTTAATCCATGGTTGACTTCAATCCAATGGTTGGTTTCAATCCAATGGTTGACTTCAATCCATTAATAATATTAACATTAATGACTTTAATCCATGGTTGAATTCAATCCATAGTTGACATGAATCCATAGTTGACTTCAATCCAACTGTAACTTTGAACCATGGTTGACTTCAATCCACAAATACATTTTTAAAATTGGTTATCGACTTTGAACCATGATTGAATTTAATCCATAGTTTACTTTTAAGCAAGGTTGACTTCAATCCATAATTGAATTTTAAGCAAGGATGAATTCAATCCAAGTTTGTCAGCTTCAATCCATAGTTGAATTTTAAGCAAGGTTGAATTCAATCCAACATTTACTTCAATCCAAGGATGACTTCAATCCATCGTTGACTTCAATCCATAGTTTACTTCAATCCAAGGTTGAATTGAATCCATATTTGACTTCAATCCATAGTTGACTTTAAGCGAGGTTAACTTGAAACCAAGGTTGACTTCAATACATGGTTGTCTTCAATCAAAAGTTGACTTCAATCCACGGTTGAACAATTGACACCATTTTTGAAATTGTCTTGTAAGTGTAAGTGCAATTCTATTAATATTGTTCTCATTATTAATTTTGTACACGATATCTTGAATTTCATTATTAATGACATTCATAGTCTCTGAATAACATGCCACAAGTGAAACTGCAAGTGCAATGCAAATAAAAACAACAAAATATCTTGAATTTCATTATTATTGCCATTCATAGTGTACAAACAAACAATGCACAAGTTGTAGAAAAATCCTACCAATCTATAGAGTTATTCATCAATCCTCCAATTCCACCCGATAAAAAAATTAGTGCACTCTTATCGATACACCACTACACCATAAGCCCAACCTATCATAGCCATGGGATGAACACATCCATTCACACCCAAAGGATCCAAGCGCTCCTACCCAAGAGGTTGGCTTGGTCATCCAAGTGGGAAAACACATGTTCGGTTGAAAAATACTTGGCAAGTGGGCACCTTGGCCAAGAAAGAGAACGAAGGTGGGGCATGTGGACCAGGTTGAGATGCGCTACCACAAATGAATCCCACACTTAGCTAAGTGGAATCGGGAAATCCCACGAGTGTGGCACCTCGGCAGAACGTTGGAGTTGGAAAGAGGTAGCGATATGGGAGGTCATGCACCCAAGGAGGCAATCGGACGCAGCTGAGGTTGGAAGCATGGACGAGCTAGACCAAGCGCCCATGTGCTCCATAGAACGTGTGCTCAACACCCAGGAAATTTCAAGAGAACACGCACTTAGTGGACGCGCTAGCAGGATGGATGGGGAGATGGAACGAGTGCCTGCGGAAGACGCAACCAACACCCAAACCAACGAAAGAACAACGGAACAGGAAAGCGCGCAAAAGTGGACCAAGTGGTGTCTATGTTGAAGAGTGGGGCAGGCACCCACACGAAGCGTTGGAGGGAGTTCTTGGATGGACCAAATGGATGATGTGCCTGAGGTAGGATGGATATTCGGAACAACGGATGACGCACGGAATGGGGAGGATGATTAGTTATAGTCAACGCTTCACGTGAGTGCTAAGAAAGGGTGAGCCCAACTTGGGGTTGCACCCGCCCAAACACCAAGTCTATATAAAGGCGAAGGAAAACGATGAAAGAAGGGAGATTGGGAAGTGACAAGTGGCAAGGGAGACTCATGAGCTAGGGAGGCTATCCGATATCAGTCACCCAGGGCACAGTTCGCTACAGTAGACTTAGAATGCATTATGGTTGCAAAGAAGAGTGTAGGTTCGACAAAGCCAGCACTTGTGAAGAGTTTTCTTAGTGACAGTTTCGGTAGAAGCATCCGAGGGTTGCGACAATCGAAAGTCGCCCAAGTTGGAAACTCGCGAAGGGGTCAACTCATCTTTGCTTTGTAATTTTTGTAACTGCGGTTTGTTTCTCTGATTGGGTGCACACCACGAGATCTGTCGGGTTGTGGAAACTCCGTTTATTGTAAATATAGTTATATATATAAATTACAGGGGTTGGCCAGTTTGGAAACCCCAACTTAAATCTTGTCTCTTATCTATTTTACTTGATGTGAATGTTATAAATTTGCCTAAGTGTAATAAGTTAAAGAAGTAACGATTGCAAATGATAAGTAGGATTTCATAGGGTTAGGCGTAGTCTGACAGTGCGCCCTTGAGCTGGACATTCCCTCAAGGTGCTCTCAGGAAGTGCCACACACCTCGGTTGCTCATGATGATTGTGTGGCCATGGCTATGACAGTTGGTATTAGAGCACGTTTAGAGTGCGACAATTGAAGAGTTCGGGTAATCTCTTCACAAACATGTGGTTTCAATGGACGTTGAAGGTTTGCTAGAGAAACCGTAGGTTGGATGCACCACAGTCGTTCGGTTCACAGACTACACGCGGTCTCGAAGTCAAAGTAAGATGAAGTTTGGGCAGTCCGTTAACAGGGCACAGAAAATCGAGTCGCTTAGAACCTGAGATGTCCAAGTGATAAGGGAGTTCGGTGCATGATCTCAGAAGTGTGCTTTGTTGGGGCACATTTGTTGCATTCATGAATCCAGAACTATAGTTCAGTTGGAGGATTCACCCATTGGTCAACTTGGAAAGTCACCTAGCCAGGTTCCATGAAAAGCTAACAGTGGTAAACGAAGGTTGGACGGTTGTAGAAGTTTGTTGGAGAAGCCGCGGAAGGATGCACTAAGTGATGAAAGCCATGACAGTTGCTGCAGGTGATGTCATCACTTGTGGAAGCGCTTGGAAGGGCCTAGGTGCATATCCAAGAACATATGGCTAACTCGGGTTGGAGTACTTGTGAAGTACACACAGGCAAGCCGAAAATTCATTGGGTGACAGAGATGGAAATTTCCACGATGCTCGAAGTGGGAACTACACAAGAGGCACAAATGAGAGTGTTAGGACATGGAGAAATATTTGTTGGAAGCGATGAAGGAATGTTGGGGAAAGATAAATCTTGGAACGGAAAAGGTGTTCCAAGACTTGGTTCCATCAGCTAGACAAGACGCACATCAGTTTCAAGAACTTCCAAATGAGGCAATGACTGGGAGGAAGGAAAAGGTAGAGTCGCAATACGCTTGACGAGAGCCAAACTGGATGCAAGTGGAGGCACCGAAGAAGAAATAGATTGATTGCTACATCTACGAGGGGGACCACGATGCAAAGAAATGTCCGGTGAGGGAATCTTCTACATAGAAGATATTGACGACATGGATGGAAGCCATGAGAGTGCTAGAAGCACCTCAACGTTCAGATGGAATTTATGAAGTAATGGAGGAAGTGGAATCTTGCCTTAGCGAAATGATGGGGAGTCAAGATGCAAGCCTTCGAGAGACGCAACAAGGCCTGGATTTCGTGGAAGCAACGGTAAGTGGCTTACAAGTTTCTATGTTAGTTGACATAGGCACTACTCATAGCTTGGTGAGCAGAAGGACTTTGATATCCCTTCATAGTGTGCTGGAGTTTAGTCGATCCAAGTTTAAGGTGGTGAATTCAGAATTGAAGGCAGTGACGGGAAGGATAAGCGCAGCAGCTATCGAATTTGGAAGGTGGCATGGAAACATGGATTTGAAATACATTCCGCTAGACGATTATTTGTTGATTCTTGGACAAAACTTTCTTCAATTGTCCCGAGCCTTGTTGGTCCCGCACGCTAGTCGTTTGGTGTTCTTGGGAGAATCTGAAGCATGGAGTTTTCCGATGAAGCAGAAAGGGAAATTGGGACATAGGCCATGGATTTCTCCAATACAGATTATTGAAGAACCAGGCATGTCCAAAGGCTTGCCTCAATGCATCATGGATCAGAGTCCCAATTCGGTTGAAGAGAACAAGCCAAGCGCAGCCAAGGAGGCTTTCCATTATTTGGCAAGAATTTTGGCATCGTTGGAGGAACTGTAGCTAAGGTTTTCACCCTAGCTTGTGTGAATGAGCACATACTAAGGAGAAGGGCCTCCTTAGTAGAAGTTCAATAAAACAGTAAATTAAAGCAGTAAAACAATATGAAATTTTACCTAGCATAAGCATTAAAAAAAATAAAAAACACTAACAAGATGATAGAAATTTTCATTTTGTATTAAATTTACCTCAAGTGTTGAGGTTGGTGGAGCTCTTGCAGTAGTCTAGGAGGGCTGCTTCTATGCTCCAACGGGTTGCTTCTCCTTCTCCCAGGTGTTTGAACAATGGGCCAAAAGGGGCACTCAAATGGGAAAAACTAGCTCAAATGGTAAGCTAGGGTTTCAAGAGTGATTTTGGCAGAGTGAGGATAGGGAAGATTGTGAATATGAAATGGGGAGCCTCCATCACCTATTTATAGGTTTTTAGTGGTAGAGTGTTGACCCATGGTTTTTGGCACCATATGGTTTAGGTCAATTGTATAGGGTTTTTGCTTCTTTTTTCCCTCTTTTTCCTCTTTTTCATTTTTTATTTTTTATTCCCTTTTATTTGATTTTTGGGAATTTAGGGCCCTTTTAGAGGGTTTTTGCTATTTTTGGAGGAAATTTAAATTATTTTTGGGGAAAAAAGGGGGGTTTTGGCCTTTTGGAGGCTTTTTAATGGTTTTTTAAGGTTTTGGAGGCAAATATGGTAGGAAATATAGACAAATGAGTCATGTAATGAGGGAGATGAGATGGTGAGCACTTTTTGGGTGTTAACATGAACTATTAAACTCGATCAGTCGATAGGTTGAGTCACTATGCATTCTGGAAGAAAGATGGTTCTTGCACCAACACTGTTCGTAGAAGTCACCATTGGGAGCACACCAGAGACATCGCCTAACAGCCAAGGCGATGGCATTTCATTCAAGTCGAGTCTTGACAAGGTACATCATGAGGAGATGTTGGACCAGACTAGCGAACAACATATTTTGGAGGTAGCCAATGATGTTGAAGGAAACACCAGTGAATATTACCCATCATGTGATGTGGCAGATATATTGGCATTTTTCATTCATGCCATAGCCATTCCAAAATAATAGTTGCCCCCAGAGAAGTTGGTACAAGTGGGGTTTCATCCAAAAGAGGTGGAGGAAGTCCTCACTCACTTGGAACATGAGCGCTTGCCTCAGGAAGCAAACGAAGAAGAGATCAAGGAATTGATTGCAGAATTGAGAATTCTTCATAAGTAAGATGGGAAAGAAACATTAACAGTCTTAAACGGATCAACGCACCAAGAAGATTGCGGGAGAAAGACTAGTGATCCATTCAAAGGATTATGCAAAAGTGCTAAGAGGAGCTCTACCAAGAGAATACTACAATGAACGAATACGAAGGAGGCATATTTAGCAGGTTCACATGACAGTGACAAGGTTGTGACGGATGTGAGCACACTTGTGTGCAGAATTGATGAATCCGAACTAACTCCGGCTCGATTAGGAAAGCTAGGGTGCAATGATGCGAAGATAGAAGCAGCACTATGGTATTGGTGCAAAGAAGGTTTTGAAGGTGGAGGCCAATGGTACCACTCGCCGATCTGCATTACTTAACTGAGAAGCACATGGGATCAATGTCGTTGGTGACAACCATGAGACCCTAGGCACCTTGGCAAGGTAGCATTAAAGACAAGAATCACCAAAGGAAAAACAAGGCTACAATACTTGTGTGAAAAATGCAGTGGGCTTGAGGACGCTGAAAAGAACACAGGAAATATGGTTTCGAAATGATGAAGTTTGTATCATGAGGAAGATACCACGGTTGGATTAGCTACCCAACCATTCCACTCATGAGGTCCACAACGAATGAAATCATGATGAAATTCATGGAGTACAAGTTACAGAGTAAGTGTTTGGAAGCACTTGCTGCAGAAGATTTTCTTAGCAAGCTAACTCAGTTGTGATGTTGGTTGCATATCGTCGCACGGAGCAGTGATGGTCATAAGCCATGATTGTAGCATGTTTATGAGTATCGTGGGTTACTTGGAGATGTTGTCGAGACATAAAAAAGATTAAGTGGGGTATGCTATCACAACCATGGGTTGAATGCATCCATTCACACCCAAAGGAGCCAAGCACTCCTTCCCAAGAGGTTGGCTTAGGCGCTCGATCAATTCAATATGAAAGCTTTGAGTTCCAATATAAGTGTAACTTTATAAAATGACATGACACATTTTTTTCATTAGCCTTTTCCACTGAAGCTGGCGGATAATAAAAATAAACATGAATCATGAATCCATGAATCCTTTATCTGACACCATCACCAAATGCTTATTATAATTTCCATTGTATGTTCCCATACAATTTCTATTATTGCTGACTTGAATGGATTCAAACATTAATCCTTATATCTCATCTTATAGTCATAATTACTATCGAAAACGGGGCCCTTCATATCTCTAAATTCCTAGTTATAGGTGATGATATTAATTACATCATAAGGAATTTATAAAATGGAAAAGGGTTTCATTGGATTTATATAATCATCAAATGAAAATATGTTATCGATCTTTCCTTATTTTCTTTATTTTTCCATTTTCAATGTGTTTTTCTATATGTGGAGGCCAAGGCCAAGGAAAGAAGTGGTGTTGATGGTTGATTTCATCAATTCCATTTTCAATTTGTGTTTTTTATGTGGAGGCAAAGGCCAAGGAAAGAAGTGGTGTTGATTGTTGATTTTATCAAAATATTTTAGAAAAAAATAGAAAGGAATTCATGGTCATATAATTTGACATCCATTCATGATAAATTTATGTTAAACACATGTTCTGCATTGTCAGGAGGCTTCAAATTTGAAGCCTTCAGGTCCCGTCAGAGGCCATTCTACACGTCATAGAAGACCACTTCAAATTTTACCATGAAAAAGAAAAAAAATTGCATGGTAAGCCCGTCTGTAATTAAATTAACCACTCATATTTAAAATTGCAACAAAAGGGTAGCGTCAAGTTTCAGTCATCGATGGTTTTCTGTGGGAAATTGGAAGCGACTACTAGCTAGGTGACTTGGAAGTGGGGGTTGGTAGCTTATGTGGACGTGTCACAGGCCTACATTGTGCAGCACAATGGCCCATGGATTGATCTTGAATGCTTCTCGTCACTCGTGTTTTACACATTTAATGGAAATAACTTCATTTAACATGGTTGGTGGCTCATACGTGTTGAAGGAAGGAAGCGGGCTTACCAAGTTAGCACTACCAGTTATACTTATCACATAGTTATTAGTGACATTAACCTATTTGATATTACCAATTCGATTATTCGACTTCTGAATCTGTGGATTGTGTGAGTATTCAATGTATAATGAATGTATTATGTAACTATGTTAATGTGCCCTGATTCCTGATTTTGGCATTTCAAAATTCGGACAAACAATCCCCACTTCTAGTTCCACAATCCATAAACTTCTTGTAATGTTGCAGGTTGTTGCTCCCGCCTGTGGCCCCAACCCACGACCCTAAGTTTTCTTTGTTGTATCTACTATCAAGTTAATCCTACCTAGTACTGTCTACAGCTCGCAGCCTCTAGGCTCCAGCCTCACATCTATTTTGTTGTTGTTGTATGAAGTCAATTTTGCAGCTCCCGACTCAAAAATTGGAATACAAACAAGCTTTTGCTTATACCCATAACCCCTACTCCATCGTGGGCCATGGTCAAGCTACTTCCAAGTTACACTTACGCTATCTCCTTCAATCCTCCAGAAGAGTTTGTAGAGCGAAGCTTCCAATGCCAACCTGCCATAAACATATATAAAGAAATTTGTTTTCTTAGAGGAGCTCAAGTTCAAAGCTGACCGGGTTGTTGACATTCAATGAACTTACAGGTATGTACATCATTTTATCGATTCATGATTCCATAAATTATTTAAAAATTTTGTTATTTGTTTAAAATTATGTATTATTATTTGATTGAAGTTTTGTAACTTCAAACCGGGCCAGTGCCACTGTATTTGAAGGCTTCAAATTTGAATCCTGTTTGTCATAAATATCCGTTAGAGCCTATTCAGAACGACATTTATGGATTCCCAACCACAACAACAACAATAATTGATTCGTTCTTCATATATTCTATGTACACGCATATGATTCCATGTGCTCCTTGTCCTGCCCTTCTTCCCATTGTCTCCAGATCGAAGCTCTTGAGAATTTAATTGCCCTTTAAATTTATTGAAATGGAGCAGACAAGGAATACCAATGTTCACTTTGAAACAAAGTGCTCCCCCACACAACTACCATTGGCCACGGTTGCATCCCTGCGGGAAACAGGTGTGCGCACTGCGCCCCTCATCTTTATCAAAAATCTTGGGGATTTTGGGAAGTTCACCACTGCCTTTGATATAATAATATCCTATCAATTAATGAGCTTTTATTACATTTGTTCCTTGCAATGACATGAGTATGGCAAAGTCACGAGTATACCATTCATATTCTTTCCTTTCACCCTTTTTACTGTCTTTCTACATACATGTCTATTGTTCACTAATTTAGTAGTAGAGACTCAACATCCAATGTTTTGGCTTCTAAAACAATTTCATCCTTTTTTGGCTTACATTATCATTTTTTCCATTGTTAAGTAGGCTAGATTTTATGTAGGTTGGAATTTATATTAGTTTGAACAAAGCTAGTGATTTACAAAGATTGAACTTTTCCAAGAATAAGCATCGTGTTTCTTTTAGAAGAGTTGAAGAACCCAATTCTTCATCAAGCTTGTATTGTTCAAAAAAGCATAGGAACCTATTTTAAGAGTATTAAATATTATTATACTGGTTAAAATTTTAAGAGACAAGATCAATTTGGGAAATTGTTGAGATGACAACAGTGACATAGTGGCCTAAAGACCGAGCTGCTAAATCGGGGTGAAATATGGTTGTGTTATATGACATATATAACACTAAGTGCAACCATATCCATGCAAACTAAGGCCTCTCAACTTTACTACTTCCATGGCCATCCTGCTTGTAATGGTGTTCCAACTTCCATATTAGTGTTCCAAATTTTGATGTATTAGTACATTTTCAAATGAAAAAAATAACTTATTTTTACATGTCAACATTGAAGGGTTCAATATCTCATCTCATAGCCCTTCAAAATGAAATGGGAACCCACCCTTCAAATTCGATCCCGGATTGTCAAGTAATCTTTTATGCAAATCGATTGTGATGTGGCATTCTAATTCTAGTTTATTAATATTTTAGTAATTTCTTAGCAAAACTTCTATAATTTACCCACTCTTATTTCAGTTTTTAATGTTTGGTGCATATCGATGATATGGCTTATACTACATGAAAACTTAAATGCAAACTTGGGGTTTTGGAATGAAGTGTATATTGGTAGCTATGATATATGATATATTGATACCGAAGAGATTGAAGATATGCTCCAAAAGGAGATACATGTCATTATGATATTACGATATGTTCAGTAGTTTAAATATAAATGTTTTGTATCCCATTACTTTCTTAAAAACATCTACGATGTACCTCTACACCTGTTTAAGAAATTGATATCTAGAATACTGACAAAGGGGCAACTCAAGCTAACTAAGCTCAACCTACAAATTAGAACTAAACCACACAAATATGTTTTCGACATTTAATATGAATCAATATATAATCAATATCAACAAATACCCATTTTTATACTCATAAAATCTAAAATGTAAAAGGAAAATAACATGAAATAATAACATAATCTACTTGCAACGGCTTAGAAAATATGTAAATACACAGTCCGATTTAGTCAATACAATCCCATGTATCGATTTACATAAACACAACTGACCCTCTGCAAATACGCTAAGTACGACCTCTGAAATAACTCATAACTAATAGACGATGGACGATACTCGTCCACTCAATCCCATGTTACATCCCAATCCCAACTACTGCTGCCGTTGTCTGCTTTATCCTCCTCAACAGCGGTCTTCGATGATTCTCCAATGTGCTCCTCCATTTCAGCTAGTAATGACTCCGAAGGTTTCATCGATAATGACGGGAAATCAGTGGGGGCACTTGATAAAATGGCCCTGCACGTATTACTGAAATGCGAAAGTCCTTCGAACTGTTGTATGTTTTGTTTGTAAAGATGCAGTACCTTTAGAGCCTTTTCTCTGGGCAAGCTGAAGAAGGAATGCACTAGCTTTTCCGTAGAAGAGTTGATGGCTGCAGAGACAATGGGACAATCCTTCACAAGTAAATGGAGTGCATACTGAATGACGGAGTTCAATGCAGCCTGGCTTCCCTGGGGAGTGCAGTCTAAGAGGAAGCCAACAAGTTTTTGCAGAGATGGCAAACATTCTAAATGTTTTTCGATTTCCAAATCCTCTATTTTCTGTGTATTTTGATCTTGGACCTTTTTGCCATGCATGTAAACTAACCTCAGGCATTGCAGTCTCTGAATCAAATAACAGGAGTATGTACGAACCCATAAAACACATTCCCTGGCGAGAGGGTTCGATCGATCCTCGAATTGCGACATTGTATTGAGTGCATCTTTATGATACCAGTACTGCGAGTCCAAAGAAGGGTGCAGACCTTCCTGCACCAATCGATGAACAATTTCCAGAGTCTTCAGAGCGACCCTCCAGTCCGTGGTATTATTTAAGCGCATCCTAACAGAATTCATTATAATGGGGTACTCGTCGCGCTCTTTCGTTGCAGACAATAACGCTACCACGTGTTCTTCCTCTGGAGGACAGTCGTTCTCAGGAGTGCCCTTATCGACTGCAATTTTGATGGAAAGAATGCGCCGAGGCCCCACGGAAGCCGCGCGCTTCACTGCGTCAACAGATTTAGTAAACCAGGACATCTCCATTTCTGCTCAGATTAGCTATCAAAGCTGAGAACACAACAACAATTGTAAGGCGATCTACAAATGAAAGATTGTTGGTGAAACGATATTTATAATCCGTATGGGTGGGTATGTCCGCTGATCAAAGTCGATACACGACGTTTCGTGATTTTTTGTATATTCTATTGTGCTGTAGGGACTGAGCTTCACTGGAGGAATCCTGAGGGGCTACTACTCAAATGCATGCTGGAATATTAGGCTGAATATCTGATCCAAGACATGCATCAGGGGATGTGTGGGGGTCACTTTGCAGCAAGAGCCACAACTCATCAAATTTTCAGGTTTGGGTACTACTCTTCCATGTGTGGATCTATAGGTCTCCTCATGCAAGTAACAGGCCTTGGGGATGTATATTTTAGTATAGAGACGCCTTCGCTCATTCCACTTTTACTGCTAATAAAACTGATGCTATTAGTTAAGATGCCCATGGTGCTTAAACCCTTTTATATGGGTCTACTTGGTCTACTACAACCGGGTTAACAAGTTCGGCGGTGTGCAAGGGAGGTGTGCTTAGGTTGAAGGCAAGGGGGTTGGCATGGTAACTCCTTCTGTGCTCATCCTATACATGTTTTTTATAAAAAAATAACATGCTCAAATTAGATTTAAAATATTTAGAATGACATATTTAAAACTATACATATTAGATAAATTAACACTATAAACATTGCATTACACACTTTCTCAAAATTTAGAGTTTTTTTCAAGTCTAAAAAGGGATTTACATCTTTAAGAGATTTGCACCTTTGAGAGATTTCCAATAATTTATTGACCTTAGAACCAACCAACCCCTTGATTCAAGGAGACATCTTTATACGAAATGGTGCACATTTAATCCATGGAAAAGTGGTTTAAGTTGTTTGATAAACATCCATGCAATAAGAAGGAGGCTAACTTGTATTTTCTTTAAAAACTATGAGCCAATTTTATTATGGGTTTTGATGTCGGACATTGGTGAATTTTCTAGGGGGTGGTCTTGGCTATGCTAAGGATAGAGCTAGTGCCATGCAAAAACACATTGATAGGGTTTCCCACTCTTATCCATATGCTTAACCCCCTTTCCTAGCCACTTTAGATTAGAGAAAAAATTCATGCCACTAAAACTGCGATCCATGATAGATAATTTACTCCATCATATTTTGTATGTAGAAGCATCACATTGGGAGGCATCTTCAAATGATGCTAAACAACTTAGTGTAGGGAATTTCTAGGCTAGTCATGATTATTTCAAAGTGGGCATACTTGTTAGTGCCAAACAAAGGCTCCTTTGCACGATATTTGTTTTGGATAAGGTTAGTACAAAATAATTTTATATTTTTATTGATTATTTATATAATTTTATAATTGACAAATATTTGGTAAACATAATCTAAAGTATTGATAATCATCTTTTATCTTTTGATATATACAAATTATATGAGATTATACACCTACAGTCAAGTGATGAGGTACACATTATCCTAGAGTTGATGTAGCAGTTGCAACTAATCTGTGTGCGATTCAAGCCATATGAACTATACAATTATTATATTCAATCTAAATTTGAGTGTGAACAACAAAATTATCTCTTGAATATTGGAATGAGAATTCACTCATGGTTATTAAAAGCACTCTAAGACTTGTGGGTAAGTTTGTTTCCCTTTCTTTATTGTTTGGTTTTCTTGTCGTTTGGTCTATCTTGGCAATTCCATATTTTCGTAGTTGTAAGGATGGTAGCTAATTTAGTCCATGTCACTAGTCTAAAGGAAGTGGGAAATCCCAAATTCATTTGGTCTCCTCACTCCTTCCTTATGTGTGGGTGAGTTTTCATTTTGTCATTGCAAGTTGTCCCAAAATAATAATTTAAGTGGTGACCAATACCTCTTCTTATTTTACAATTTTAGTTTCATTTTACCAAGCACTCCCTTGTGGTTTCATTTCCATCATCTTGGTGTTCACCTTTTTCTTCCTATTATCATTCTACAGGGTGTTTTCCTTGTGTTTTATTTAGTGTTTGCTCTTATTTCCTTATGATTTGTCTTGATGGTGTTGGTGTTTTAGCACCAATTTGTACCAAACATACCTACTTAGGGGTTGTGCTACCCTAAATACTAGATCAAAAGGGTTTGAGGGAAATTAAAAGAAATACATAACACTCTTTCATGTGCATGCTATGTAACATAAATGAAACTAGCTAAGAATAAGCATTTAGCATGGCATAAATAATGGCGTCTTTGTATTAACAAAAAGATAGAGATGATGATACACACCATAATATTGGGTGTAGTTGATATGGACCTCTACAACTAACCCAGGGGATGGTTGTTCTTCTCCTTTGAAGCTCTACTCCCAACTATATGATGTATGTGAATAACTCCAAATAGTGAAATGAAAAAAAGATGCATAAGGTTCTCTCTCTCTTTCTATATGGTACACATGAACGAATTTAGGACTTCATTTAAATGAAAGGATTGGACACTTCTTAGATGAATAATCCATTTTCATTAATTACTTAGTATGATAAATATAAGTACTAGAGATTATATCAAAGGATATTTTTAGAAATAGTTGTTAGGAAATTTAAACACAGAGGAGTTGGTTAAGATGAACTTGTTATAATGGATCTTTAAGTAAAGTGTGTTTAGTTAGTCTGCAATAGTATGCATTTGTGTATATAATTTGACGGTCATGATATGTTATTAACATAGAGTGATCCAACGATTCATCTTCTCCTAAATCTTAATGACCATTAATCCTTGGCTTAGCACTCGATTTTTCAATGACCTCTATTTAAAGAGCATGGAGGGTCATTTGCGTGTTGATCAATTATGAGAAGATCGTTTGTAACATTCTTTTTCTCTTGCATAAGAATATTTTCTCAAGTAGCTATTTGGTTGAGGCCATGGAGTGTTTCCCTCTTCGAGGGTATAAACCAAGTAAAAAATCGATGTGTTGATCTTTGATTTGTTTGTGTGAGTGGTTTCTCAAGATGTTCAATATCTTGGAAATATCATGTGTTAATTGAACATAGTATCAAATCTCTTATGAATTTTTTCTTCTATTGGTGATCTAGATCTTAAATCGGTGTTGTCGAGGCCATGAAAGGATTTCTAGTTCTGATATGTTTATGCATTTATAGGTTGTTAAAGGTGTTTTGTTACATATGGAGTGTTGTTTCTAGATGGAAACACTTTTTGTTTCAATAGAAAAGGTTTCCATTTCCCCTATATATAGTCATTTTACCAAAGTAGAGGCATATTATTTACAGTTATACATTTAAAAAACAAATTGCATATTCTTTCATATTTCTGCTTAGTTTTTGTTTTATTTTTGGGTGTTTACCTTTTTCAATTTGTGCATGCTCTTTACTGTGTGCTATATGTGTGAACTTGAAAAATCAGAAACATAGTGAAAATGGTTTTCTTTATTGTGTATGTTATTTATCGTGCACTTAATGTGAACTGGATAAATCATAAACAGTGAGGAAAACTTACCATTCTAGAAAATTTTACCAAGGACTAACCCCAAATCTAAGACATTTTAGTTTCACAATTTCTTCTTTTTTGGGGCGATTGTGTAAAGTGTCTTACAGGCCAAAACACATGTTTTTTGGCTAGGAACGCTCTTCCACCACCACCACCAACAACAACAACAACTCCATGCTCCTCCATAATATTATTAATTCTCATTCTTAGCTAACTTGGTTAAAATTTACTTTAAAAGTATGAGGTATTGGGTTCAAGTAATTTTGTCGTTACTTTTTGTAAAAGTTCATATAACTTTAAGTGTTAAGTAACTATATTGTAAAAGTGATTCCCACTTGTTTTATAAAAATGAGTCACTTATTTTGAAGCAACTTATTTGTAAAAGTGAGCTTATAGGAAAAGTTGGTAAGGGGGGAGGGATTCTTTACTACATTATTTTCTTTTTACCACATGGATCAACCTTTTCCTAAAACATAGCTCCTTGGTTCCTTTTTATGTTTTTTCAAAAGGGCATAACTTTGGCATTTGAAGTTTGTTTTCAATGTCTTCTATTTGAAACCACCTATTTTTTTGAGATATTTGCATTCATACCATCAGTTTCTATTTTTACAGTATGCACATTACAATATGGCCACTCCATGTGATATTTTTCTTACCAGATCCAACTACTTCTAATGGAAATCCCAAATGGAGGATGTCCTACGAAGGAGGGGACTTACCAAATTACCTTGGGGAAGGATATTAAAACTATTAATGATGATAAGAAAATAAAATGGGCCAATAAATGTGATGAGGCATGTGGATGAATTAGAATTTCAATTTCTAATGATTTAGAATTCCACTTGTCAGGAAATGATGAACCAAATACTATTTGGAAATTGTTGGAAAATATGTTTGGTAAACACAATGAGAATTGAGGTCACCAACTTGAAAATGAGTTGATTTCCTTAAATCCAAGTGACTTTTATTTCATTCAATAATATTTATATAAGTACAAATGTAATGTCCCTTTTTTTAAATTTATTAAAATGGTGAAATTTTCAACTTTTTCCACTAGTTCGACCCTTTGACTAGTATTGGTTTCTTGACCTCCAAATGGCTCCAAATGGTCCCAAATTGTCCCAAAAGGTGTATGTATGGTTTTAGGACATAATTATGAGGTTAAAGGATGCTTTAGAGTCTTCAATAGGCTTCTGCAACAGTCCTTTATGTTCTGGACAAAGTAGGGAGTTTGACTAGCAATTTGGGGTTCAAATCCCCATGGGGTAGATGTTGGAAGTGGATCTCCAAATGCTATTGGAACCTATCGAATTTATGAAAATAGATATGGTATATCTAGGGGAAATAAATATAGTCTCATATGCATCACCATTCAATTTATTATGTCTACTACAACCCTCTCCAATCAGGTACAAAAAGACTTGTTTCGACCTTGGGGGAAATGATAGGCAATCTTCTCCAAATGCTATGAAAATGAACAATGTGACTCCAAAAGCTTATGAAATGAACATGAAACTTGTATAACAGGTTATTAAAATTCCTTACATCATTAAATCATCATTTTTTCACTGGTCCATTCGAATACATCAACATATCATTGGCATACATCAACATAGTGGGGAAATTGGCACCATTTGCTCATTACTAATCATATTTACATAGTTCCACTTGGAATATCGACTTGAATATATTCTAAAAATGAAGAATGGAGAATTTAAATTAGATGATAAAATAATGGGAAGTTATAATCTCCCTCAAAGAGTACAATAGCTCACCGAGTGCGCAATTCCTCAAGGATCATGACTATGCTGAGAAAAATTGAAATGTTTGGAGAAACAAGCTGAACTAGAAGTGACCAAGAGCTTCCCTATAGCTTGAACCTGCAACATATGATTCCATTAAATATCCAACTGAAATTTTGGAATGGTCTTTCCAATTACCAACTAGAATGGGAATCTTTCACCCTCGAAATTGGTGCTGAGGCAAGTAGAGCAGCACTCCACTAGCTCTCCTCTCAAATGAAAATTTTGAAAATGATCAAAATCCCTTCTCTTACTTGATACCTATATTTTATAAACATCCTTATTCTTCTAAGGTTCCAATTCCATCCATAGAGTCCAAGGCAATTCGAATTAGGGAGAGGTTCATGATTTGCCATGTGTCTTCCACTTCCTAGCCTTCCACCTTCCACCAATTAGAGTAGGAACCTATTGAGCTTACCTAACTCCTATGAGCACTCTCTTGGAGGCTATTTTTAGGACTAACATGTCATAATGGTCAGATGTCAGCAATCAGGTCTGCAATTTGTCATAGGTGTCACAACATCTTCATCATTGTTGTCATAGAGGTTAGGGAATCTAGTCCAAGTGTCCAATAACTCCTCATTTGACTCTTCCTCTTCCATGGGAGTTATACTTCCATCCCAATTCGACCTATGATGCATATTTCTAAGTGTGTGAGCCTTCCAACTCATCCCAATAACGTTGGGCTTCTTAGGGATTCGAATTCACAAGAGGAGGTTGCCATGTGGCATAGAAAATCTAGCTTGTGTGGGTCCCACACCCTCCATGTGCCTTCATGATCAATTTCCACTTTGAATTTCTCTGGTATTTATTTATTTAGCTCCTTTAATAAATATTTATGCCATTCTAATGTATAAACATCATTTATTACCTCCCTTATTGCAAATCCCAATGTCTCCATCCAACCTAGGGAACTAGTAGGATTGATGGAATTTTCCTATCATGAATTTATTTGAATGGGGACATTACAGTCCTCCCCACCCAAGATTGTTTGTCCTCAACCAATTTCATATTTGGATGCTGCAAAATTTGTTCCTCCTCCCAAGTGGCATCTTCACTTGGGAGATCCTTCCATTGTACCAAGTACTCTTTGATAGTTCTGCTCCTTAATCTTCTTTCCCTAGTCTTTAAAAAAAATTCTGGAACAAGTATGAGCTGACCTTCACCATCCAAAGGAGGAATTTTTTCTTTAATGACAATTTTCTGACAAACAGCCTTCTTGAGACATGAAACATGAAATACATTGTGAATTTTATTTCATTATGGAAGTTCTAGATCATATGCTACCTCCCCAACCTTCTGAACTACCTTGTATGGGCCATAGTACCTTGGTTTTAGCTTCTCTACTCCCTTCTTTTTCAAGGATGTTTGTTTATATGGATTCAACCTAAAATATACCACATCATTGATTTGAAAGGTCCTTTCTTCCCTATGTTGATCTGCATATTTTTTTTGTTGATTTTGGGCCACCTACAAGTTGTCTTTCAAAAGCTTTAAAATTTCTTGGCTCTCTTCCACCCAATCTTTAGCTTTTGGGGCTCTACTATCACCAAAGATATGCTCAAAAAAGGTGAGTGCTTCATAAACATATAATTCTTTTAAATGAGACATTCCTATTGACATATGAAAAGTGGTGTTGTAGCAACACTCACCCAAGTGTAGCCATTTTACCCATGTTTTTTGCTGCTCTCCCACATAGTTCCTTGGGTAGGATTACAACCATTGATTCACTCTCTCTGTTTGGCCATCAGTTTGTGGATTATAGCTTTTGCTTGGAGTCAATTGAGTGCCCACAAATTTGAAAATTTATTGCCAAAAAACACCCATGAATCTACTACCTCTTTCACTTACAATGCTCTTGGGGAGCCCATGCAATCTGAAGATTTCTTTTAAAAAAAAAAGCCATTTTTGCAGCACTAAAAGATTATGTAACAAAAAATAAATGAGAAAATTTGGTCAGCCTATCCACTACCACATATATGCAATCATTTCCCAAATATTTGGGCAAACTTGTGATGAAGTCCATTGAGATACTCTCCCATTTTTGTTCCGGAATGGGAAATGGTTGAAACAAACCAACTGGGCATGCGAGTTCAGATTTTTTTTGCTGACATAATTTACATTCATTTACATATTTGAAAACATATTCCTTCATCCCTCTCCAAAAAAACCTTTTCCTTAATTGCCTATAAGTTTTGAAGATCCTTGGATGGCCAACTAGTGGGCAATCATGTGCTTCTTGCAAAATCTTGTACTTGACTTTTTAATTTTGAACTAAATAAATTCTTCCCTTATAATATATCAGCCCATCCAAAATCCTGTAGTTATCATCGCCTTTGACCCCATCTAACACATCACAAGCAAAACTATATTTGTCATATTCAACCATTAGCATGTTTTTCCAATCTTTTGCAATGCCCATGAGAGAAAAGGAAGGTCTTCTAGATAATGCATCTACTACAATGTTATTCTTCCCTTTTACATATTCAATATCAAAATCAAAGGCTTGGATCTTGCTTACCCCCTTTTGTTGCCTTTCATTAAGATATTTTTGGGTGAGGAAGTGCTTTAGACTATTGTGATCAGTTTTCACCACAAACTTGTTTCCCACCAAGTATTGTCTAAACTTGGCCAAGGCATGCATGATGGCTAACATTTATTTGTCATAGATGGAGTAAATATTTTCACGTGTCTGCAACTTTCTTCTCTCAAATTCTATAGGGTGTTGATTTTGCTTTAGGACAACCCTATCCCTTCACCTGAAACATCACATTCCAAAACAAAAGGTTTAGTAAAATCAGGTAATGCAAGTACTAGACAACTACTCATTACCTCTTTCATTTTTTGGAATTCCTTTTCAGCCTCTTCATCCCACTTGAAAGCGTCTTTCTTGGTCAAATCAGTGAGTGGAGAAGTCAATTTGGAGAACCCTTTCACAAACTTCCTATAATAGGTGCATATTCCAATGAAGCCTCTTAATTCTGTGATGTTTTTTGGTGTTGTCCATTCAAGGATAGCCCTTATTTTTTCCATGTGCACTTTCGCTCCTTCTTGTCCAATAATATACCCAAGATAAAAGAGTTCCTTCATCCCAAATTCACATTTAGACATCTTATCAAACAAGGATTGTTCATGCAAACATTTTAGCACAACCTCTAAATGATGAAAATGATCTTCCCAAGTTTTGTTGTAAATGAGAATGTCATCAAAGAAAACCAAAAAAAAATTCTAAGCTGCTTGCAAAAGATCCTATTCATGCATGCTTGGAATGTGGTTGGAGCATTAGTTAATCCAAAAGGCAAAACAAGAAACTCAAAGTGGCCATAGTGACATCTAAAAGCAGTCTTTTGCACATCTTCTTCCTTCATTTGAATTTGATAGTAACCTAACCTAAGATCAATTTTAGAGAAATATTTTGCCCCAAATAGCTCATCCATGACCTCATCAATTCTAGGAATATGATACCTATTCTTGATTGTCTTCTTTTTCAAAGCTCTAAAGTCTATGCACATCCTCAAGGTTCCATCTTTTTTCTTCACCAACACTACAAAAGAGGCATAAGGGCTAGAGATTGGTCTAATGAGTCCCAACTCTATGAGTTCTTGGACAGCCTTTTAAATTTAATCTCTGAATTTATTTGGATGCCTATAGGGTGGTATTTGGATGGGTGAAGTACCCTCCTCCAAAACAATGTTGTGATCCACACCCCTATCATGTGGTCTACCATGCGGAAGATCTCCCAAAAAAAATTCATATTTTTGTAGGAGTTGCTCTATCTCCTTTGGGTGTTCAACAACCTTTATGTTTGGCTTCGGAGATATGATGAAACATTCATCCTCCCATTCTATGTCTCCATGCCTCAATATGGATCTCATACTATGGGAGGCCACTACTTCATTTGGATAGGTGTGCTACCCTCTCACAACCCTTAGTATTCCTTCTGAATCTTGGAATTTCATTTCAGGAATTTGATAATTCACTGTATGCTCCACTATAGAGTACAACCATTGCACTCCCAAAACCACATTAGTATCAGCAACAACAACCACATAAAAGCTATCAGAAAAAGTGTAATTACCTATGGTGATTTGCAGCTTTGTAACCCATGTTTTGCACTCCATAGTGTTGTGTCCTGGAATGACAACTGTGAAGCCATCGAATGGTTCAATAGATATATTCCTTCTATCCACCATGTCTGCATTAATGAATTTATGTGTGGCTCCTCCATCTACCAAAACCGAGTCCCTTTGTCCTAGTACCACACCCTTGCATCGAATAGTGTGATAAAGAGGCACTGTTGAAAGTACTGCCATCCTTTCTTTGTCATGTGAAGGATGATATTATTCTTGTTTCCCTTCTTCTGTTGCATTATATCCCTCTTATTGATCTGACATATGTCCTTCTTCCTCCATACCCCCTTCATACTCATCATTATCTAAAAACACTTCAATGTATTGAGCTTTTCCCTTAGTACATTTACGCCCCGGTGCCCATGGTTGAAAGCATGTGTAGCATAATTTTTTCTTCTAAGTTCTTCCATGTTTAGTCCCTCTTTATTATTCTTTTCAAATGCATCTCTTTTCCTAGGGTTCTTTTCAATTATGAATTTGGAAGGGAAGTTAGGCTTGGGAGGAAACCTTGTCCTAGGTAACACATTTTGTAGATTCCTTGTCAAGTTCACGGCATCCTTCAATGAATTTGGTTTCTGGACCTTAAATAAACCTTTTAAGGGTTCATCCAAACCTTCAGTAAAGAGCAATACTAACCTCACCATAGATATATCAGCCACCTTAACTAATAATCTTTGGAATTCCAACATATATTTAGCAGGGGGTCCAACTTGCTTCAATTGGGCTAGTTCTTTGAAAGGAAATTCTTGGCTCAAATATTTCTAATACCCTGTAAACAAATTATCCATAATATTTAACCTAATCATGTCCCAAGGTTTTCATACCATGGAACCACCAATCATTGGCTTCCCCATCAAGATGCAAAATGGCCATTTTTAAAGCATCCTCTTCCACCATTGGATTTAGCTGAAAATACACATCTAGTTTTTGTACCCAAGTATGTGCAGAACCTTGAGATGAGCCATCAAAGGTGGGAAGTGGCATTTTACTTATTGCATAATTCAATTCTCTATTTTTAAATGGATTCTTGTTACCTTCCTTCATCTAGAGCTTGTTTGAGACAACGAGGTATTGATCAAATGGTAGAGTGTTTCTGCAATCTTCACTCAAATTTTTCCATTCGATTAGAATCTCTTGAAAATCAATTTGAGTATTCATATTTGATTTGGAATCAAGAAATTTAGGTGTGGTAGGCCTTTCTACACTCTGAAATTCATTATCTCTATTATGAGGTCCTATTCTTGAGAAAATATGCTCACCCATTACCTTCTTTTCATCATCATGAGAACTATTGCTACCTCCTATTACTCCTTTGCTCCCAAGTTGGCTAGCCAACAATTAGAATCCTTTCATCATATGATTTGTCATATATTCAAAGAGTCGTTTCATTATTTTACTAATCTCCTCACCATCCTCTGAGGTTCCCTTTTCATCCCTAGTCGTAGTTTCCTCAAAACATTTCTCTTCCCTTCCTACTTTTTCCTCTTCAACAAAAGCACTTTTGGTTTCAATATCTAATGGTGGTCCCTGGCTTCTTGTCCTCATGAATATCGGACCACATCAGGTGTCAATATCATGCTCTGATACCACTTGTAATGTTATTTTTTAAATTTTTTATTAAAATGGTGAAATTTTCAACTTTTTCCACTAGCTTGACCTTTGACTAGTATTGGTTTCCTGACCTCCAAATGGCTCCAAATGCTCCCAAATTGTCCCATAAGGTATATGGATGGTTTTAGGACATAATTATGAGTTTCAAGGATGCTTTAGAGTCTTCAATAGGCTTCTTCAACTCTCCTTTAAGTTCTATCCAAAGTAGGGAGTTTGACTAGCAATTTGGGGTTCAAATCCCCATGGGGTAGATGCTGGAAATGGCTCTCCAAATGCTATTGGAACCTATCAAATTTAAGAATATAGGTAGGGGATATATATGGGAAATAGATATAGTCTCATATGCATCACCATTAATTTTATTAATTCTGCTACAACCCTCTCCAATTAGGTACAAAAAGACTAGTTTCGACCTTGGGGGAAATGATAGGCAATCTTCTCCAAATGCTATGAAAATGAACAAAAGCTTATGAAATGAACATGAAACTTGTATAAAATTTTATTAAAATTCCATACATTATTAAATCATCAGTAGTTCACTAGTCCATTTGAATACATCAACATATCATTGGCATACATCAACATAGTGGGGAAATTGGCACCATTTGCTCATTAATAATCAGATTTACATAGTTCCACTTGGAATATCGACTTGAATATATTATGAAAATGAATAAAAGATAATTTAAATCATATGATAAAATAATGGGGCATTAGAAGCTCCACCAAAGAGTACAACATCGCACCAAGTGTGCAATTCCTCAAGGATCATGACTATGCTGAGAAAACTTGAAATGGTTGGAGAAACAAGCTGAAATAGAAGTGACAATGAGATGACCTGTAGCTTGAACCTGAAACATATGACTCCATTAAATATCCAACTGAAAGGTCTGAATGGCCTTTCCAATTACCATTAGGATGGGAATCTTTCACTTTCGAAATTGGTGCTAAGGCAAGTAGAGTAGCACTCCACTAGCTCTCCTCTCAAATGCAAATTCTGAAAATGATCAAAATCCCTTCTCTTACTTGATCCCTATATTTTATAAAAATCCTTATCCTTCTAAGGTTCCAATTCTATCCATAGAATCCAATCCAATTCGAATTAGGAAGAGGTTCATGATTTGCCACGTGTCTTCCACTTCCTAGCCTTCCACCTTCCACCAATTCGAGTAGGAACCTCTTGTGCTTCCCTAACTCCCATGAGCACTCTCTTGGAGGCTATTCTTAGGCCTGACATTTCATTATGGTAAGATGTGAGCAATCAGGTCTTCAATTTGTCATAGGTGTCATAGCATCTTCATCATTGTTATCATAGAGGTTAGGGAATCTAGTCCAAGTGTCCAATAACTCCTCATTTGACTCTTCCTCTTCCATGGGAGTTAAACTTCCATCCCAGTTCGACCTATGATGCATATTTCCAAGTGTATGATACTTCCAAATCATCCCAAGAACATTGGGATTCTTAGGGATTCGAATTGACAAGAGGAGGTTGCCATGTGGCATAGAAAATCTAGCTTGTGTGGGCCCCACACCCTCCATGTGTCCTCATGATCAATTGTCACTTTGATTTTCTATTATATTTATTTATTTATCTCCTTCATTAAATATTTATGCCATTATAATGTCTAAACATTATTTATTAGCTCCCTTATTTCAATTCCCAATGTCTCCATCCAACCTAGGGAACTAGTAGGATTGATCGAATTTTCCTGTCATGAATTTATTTGAATGGGGACATTACAACAAAACCCATAGAATCTTAGTTGAAGAATGCAACATAATAAGGGAATATAAGCAATGTATTTTTCATATTCTTTCCAATATTGGTATTTCCTATTATTTTTTTGTATCTACATTTTACTCCACGAAAGAATATTTGGGGACTAACTATACAAAACCCACTCTTGAATCCTTTTTCGATTGCTTGATTAGAGAGCAAGATAAGCTCATACATGTTAGAATAATTAACAATGCAGATACATCTAGCAAATCATGATTGTTGAAATAGAAAAACAAACCCAAAAATCCCAAGAAGAAACGTCCTCGCAATAATAAGAAAAACAAGGGTCCCAACCCATTCAACCATCTTATCCTTCCAATGATGGCAAAATAACCAAATCCAAAGGTAAGAAGATTGAGCATCATTCCAAATTTTATGGGAAATATGGTAATGTGGAATCTAAATGTTTCAATAATATGGCATCTATAGAAGCATCAATGAAGAAGCACAACATCAACCTTGATTCCTCTTTTAACTCTACTAATCAAGGACATGCACTATGTGCTTTTGGTTTTTCATCCAATGCATATTCTTCTGCTTCTTCTTCTAATGAGTGGCTCATTGATTCTGGAGCATATTGTCACGTATCCATCTCTGGTAAAAGCTTTTAATTATTTAATTTTTTTTGTCTATCTGCATGACGACACTAATTAGAGCCTAAACTATTTTTCCCGCAATGCAACCAAGAGTGAAAAAGGGCATGGTGAACCACAAGGGGGAGAGTAACTAAGTCTTAGTGTCATAAACGTTGTCGCGAGTTCGGCTTGGTTCAACTCTTGGTTTCGAGTTAAGTTAATTTTTGTGTTTGGCATTGTTGTGGGTATGCTTATGCTCATCTAGGTTTAAGTGGAAAAGCTTATATTTGATCTATAGGTTTATAGCACCATAAGCATGAATCTAATGCCAAACATTACTTTGGTGTGCACTTGTTTTTAATTAAGTGGTGCATTATATTGATAACATATATCTATTATACGTGTATGCAATTATATTTTTATGATCATATATTTTATATAGGAGCATGTATTGATAATTAAAAAGGCATTATTTTAATTGGAGATTTATTTTTGTATCCATCATGCATATGTATATATATGTGTGTTTTGTGGATATACATACATATAGTCTATAATTATATTTGTATGTGGGAATACATATATAGGTATATATGTACTCTTGTAAACTATGAAAATTAAATTTATGTACATTAATTTCATTATATGTGGAAATGCATGTTGTGCATGCTTAGGTGTGTATAAAAGTGCACCCATCTTATTTTGTGATATTTTATTTAGTTACCATATCTCTGAACTTGATTTTTTTATGAGAATATAAAAATGAAGGGAGTTATATGTTTCCATGTATAAACATATACGTTATATATATGTATCTGTTCTATGTGGTTATTATAATTTCAATAGTACCTATAATAAAGTCAAAAAAATAGTGGAATGAGTTGGGTTTATGTGAAGATTTCTAACTTATGTTTTAAAAGAAATAGTCATTTATGCCGTATTATATTCGGGGGTTATGTTGATATTTAAGATATGAGAAAAATATTATTTAAAATATATATATTTTATTAGGGTTGGAGCTTCTTTGGGAGAGGAAAGAAGAGGGCTGTGCTTGATGCCGGGAGGAGAGGCACCATCGTTTTGGGGGTTTTTGGATGCCGATGAAGGCTGGAAGAGCCCGATGCTCCGCAACTTGTTTGTGATTATTGTATGCTTTTATTTTTCATCTGCAACACAGAGATTGAGAGCATTTACTGTGCTCTGTATGGGATCATCGCTAGTCGGCGTGATTATGTTTTGCTTCCATCACTACGTAGGGTTTGAAGGGCAAGCATTTTCCTTGGTGATTAACTCTGCGTGGTTTTGCATGGAAGGATAACCTGAGAGCTGTATCTTGCACCTCAAAGTTATGGTTGTTTATACGGGTTGAATTATTGTTGAAAAAAAATCAGGGCATTGTGTTTTGTTGGGTTGAGATTCGGGAACAACCCGATCCCTGTGAAAGCAAGCTTGATGAACCTTGTTTTCTTAAGAGTATATCTTTCCATGATTAAAATACATATTTATTGTTGGGTAAGCTCATACGAAAGTGTAGCGACCTCGGGAAGGTTGAGTTTGTCTGTAAACTTCCCTTGTTAATGATTTTATCTTTATTAGTATATTTTTACCCATACTCTGTATTTGCCTACTATTTGATGCATCGGTAGTATGCACTTGGACCAGCAAAAACATTCTTAGTGCTCTGTATTGTGTAAATCGACTGGATCAAATGATTTTAGCCTCTGCCCCTTATTTGTTCTGGTTGCTTCAGCATTTTAGGTTGCGCAGGTCATACCTATCATATGTACTCTGGCACATTGGTTTATTTGATGTTTGGACAACCCGAGGGACTTGGAGTCTGCAACAGCCTTAAATTTTGCACTTCCAGTGATAACTCTGCTTACCTCAACCTCTCTATGCAATTTCGTTGTCATCACTTTATGTTAGCTTTTATGTTTGGGTGCCGCAAGATGCCGGTAGGCAGAGGCCACCATTATGAAGTATGTGTTTTAAACTAGATATTAAACTTTGTTGTTATATGAAGTTAATCTCGAGGATAGCGTGCAGGCTGGAGAGATGTGTCTTTTTGTATGGGTGTGTGTCACCTGGCTGAAAGTAGTCATTGCGTTATACAATTGGGCTGCTGCGAATTCTTTTACATTTTTGAAAATGCTATGTATCTAATGTTGTTTTAGGGCATCCCTTTTGTGTATGATTATGGTGAATCGTTTCCGGTGTTACATATCAACGCCGCCATCCTGTATGTTGTCACTCACATCATGGGCCTTGTTTAAATGTGCCACCGATTGGGTATACTCCTTTTTCTTTTGTTACATGGTAAGTGGTATGGAGATGTAGTTGTGCTACTTATGCCATCACCAAGTTCAAATTGGAACCCTGAAGCTTTGTATGTATAACTTTCTGAGTTATATCTTTATGTGTGATGGGTGCTTAAATTGCCTTATATATATTGGCTATAAAGGTACGTGGTCATAGCTTTTTTCACACATAAATATAGCTTACTGTTAATACCGCGAAATAGTAAATAGGAACCATACATCGGGTCAATCATACCATCAAGGTATAAGAAATAAAACATACGGGCGCATGTGCCCCAAATATCATCACATCCTACAGGATCCATACCTATCCATCCAAGTGTCTGATAGTATGCCACCATATAACAAACATATAACCGACAACGACATAACCAAACACTAACAGTCCTCCAAGAGGCGAAGTATCCCACTGACATGACATAAGTACATCAATAAGTCCAAAAAAAAGTCCAAAACAGCCATAGGCCTGGACACTAGTATCAAAATACATAAATATCGCCGCATAAATCAACCATGATACAAAAATCCAACAAGTAGTTGGAGAAAGTAACTATGTACCTGCACAAATATATAGCCGCAAAAACAACATGTAAGAAAATATATATCAAAAGAGTCCTATATGACCAAACCAGAAGAGTCAGCTCCAAAGCAAGTCAATCGAGCCCCGAGAGGAAAGAACGTCCCCATGCCACTCCTCCCACAGAATAATACCAGCCGGTGAATTCAGTGCCTTCTTGGAGAGGATATCAGCCTCCATATTCATCTCATGGAAGACATGGGCAAAATGGGTATACTGGAAGTCCCCAATGAGTATCCGAACAGCAGTCAACCACTCAGAGAGGTTCAACTCATTGAGAGAGGAAGACCCCAAAGCCCACGAGATAATGGATGAGGAGTCACCCATAACAACAAGAGTGGAAACCTGAATGTGACGAGCGAAATATAAAAGGAGCCAAAGTGCACATAACTCGCTTCGAGTATTCGTACCAGACCCCAGATTTAAATGGATCCGATAGGTAACGAAGCAATCTTTATGGAGTACCACTCCCGCCCCACAAACACCACGCCTCCCAGCCGCGGCCCCATCAAAAAATCTGCAAGGATACCATAAAACCGGGGGGGCATTACGGTACCCAAATTTCTTAACAGAAGAGACAATCCGACCACCCTGTAAATCCGGTCCAGTGTTATGCTCCATAAAGCAAGCAATGATACGACCACTTAAACAGTGCATGCTTATGGCAGTACCTTCGAATAACAGGCAGTTTCGAGCCTTCCATAGCTCCCATAACATATAGCAGGGGAGTTCAAGCCAACGAGAAGCACGTGAGTCGCTGAGCCACTGACCCATGCAGTCCAGCAATGTGGATGTGTACCAAATAGCATTTATGCCCATAGAGATGGCAATATGCACCCAAAGCTCCCTCACAAATGAGCAAGAAGAGAAGAGATGGTTCACCGTCTCCAGGTATGTACAGCAAAAAGGACACCGGCCAAGACCCTGGAAGCCCCGTCGACAGAGGTTATCCTAGGTAAGAATCCTATTGCCCATAGCCAACCAAATAAAACATCGAATCCTTGGAGGAAGGACGAGCTTCCAAATCACAGAATGCCACCAAATCCCCTTCAATTGACAGTCTACAAATAATGAATCATATGCCAGTTTGGAAGTAACCATACCACGAGCAACATCCCAAGACCATACCATCCTGTCCGGGGAGTCCCGCAGATGAATATTTGATTGATAGAGATTTCTTGTGAATTCAGACCATTCCATACCCATCTCCCCGTGTAAGCCCAGTTGACGAGCAGAGATCCATCTCCCACAATTGAAACCCGCAGCATGTGATAGGTTAAGGAACCCCCAAGCGCGGAGATGAGTAAGGAGTGCAGGAGAGAAAGAATACGAGAGGGAGGCCCCCACAACAGGGTCTAAACCAAGCCTGATCTCCCGGCCATTACCAGGAATCCACGTGAGCCACTTTGCTACCACAGAATATGATCCCATAAGCCCGCGCCAAATATTAGAAGTACCAATTACAGAGTGCTCGCCGAACCGAAACCAGGACGCAACCGAAGCCTGTTTGAGGTACTTTGCCTGGGTGATACAACCCCACATGGATTTGTTAAACAAAACCCGCCACAGGTTCTTTGCATGGAGAGCCATCACAAACAGTTCCAGATTCTTTATATTCTAGCCACCGAGACCATATGGTTGGGCCATACATTTCCAATTGATTAAATGAAATCTGTTCTTCTCGCCACCCCCTGACCAAATAAATCGGAAGAATTTCCCCCAAAGAATGCGGATAATAGAAGCCGGGATTTTACAAAGAGAGAACCAATATACTCCCATATTCTATAGGACCGACTTTTCCAGAGTAATACGGCCACCCAGAGAAAGATATCTCAGGCACCACTAACTAATGCGTGAATCAAATCGCTTAACAAGCCATAGCCAATCATTGATACGATAATTTGCAGGTTTGAGGAAATAACCGAGATACTTCCCTGGTATAAAGTGGTTTTAGAGATATATATATTATAAGGGTTAATATGTATATTTATACCATAGTTACTTTATGATTATACATTGGTCAATTGTTTTTATATATATGTATATATGTCATAAAGTGGATAGGCTAGATATAGTGCATGAAGAGTATTATGTTTTTCATACCTTGCATAAAGTGGTTATGCATGTGCATTTGGAGACAACGATTTATATGGTATATAAATCATATAGAATGTGATGTTATATGTATATTGACATATTGTATAAAATGGTTAAATATTATATATTTTATACAAAGATCACAATGTTATGAAAATTATTTAAAATAGTCATGTTTTATATGAGGCATATAGTACATACCTTGTATGCATGGGGGTTGTGTGTATGGTCGAGATGTACATTGACTCATACATGGTTGTGTGCATAGCTGTTGTAAGAACTTGATTTATTATGCATTTGATTGTGTATGCACTCCTTTGGTTTACATGCAAAAAATTTATGGTGGTATCCTATTATATGAAACGAATGTTGGCATCACTCCATGTCCATTAGTTGCATGTCGGTTGGATAGATTTTTATGTCGAATGCATTGGACAGGTGTCTTATACCTATTCGAGTTGTTGTATTATGTTACACCATTGTTGCATGACGAATGCATAGGTTGCATGTTGAATGCATTGGATGGGCCTTGTACACATTTCATGTGGTTTGTGTTACGTGATGTCCTTTGGTTGCATGTGGATTGATTTGAATGCATGTTGGAATGTCTTATGGATTGTCGCATACATCGACTTCTTTACTTATTATATGAATGCCGTGAACGACAGTTAGTAAACACATGCTTATGTTGTGGGGGCATCGATTTCAAGTCGGGAGTACCGACTTGGGCCCACAGAGAACAACACCACAACTACACATGAGGTTAGGACACGAGAAGTGTCTAGGTAGGGGTACTACCTTTAGAATTGTAGAAGGACTACATTCACCTCTAGAGGTGTGTGTGATTGGTTCTAGGGCGACGAGACTTAGGACTCTTTATCCCGTTGTGGATCACCATGCTCAGCTCGGGGGTGGCCTTCGGATGGATTGAGTATATGTCGTCGAAGAGCCTATGGTTGGGTGGAGCGTTGCATTGCCCACATTATTTCCCCTATTACATGATTGTGTTTTGTGATATTAATTTGATGTATATTGATTAATGAAATGATATTTACCATTGTTATAATATGTTTTATTGTACTAACGTATGTTGTGAGTATAACTGACGAATACAGGAATAAGACGACAACCAGAATGACCATTCCTCCGGTTTGCTAACATGGTAAGCAATGTTTGTAAAGTTATCATATGCTTTGATATTTATATATTGGCTTGTCTTATTGCATCCCTATTTGTATTTGATGATTGTAAGTAAAGATTATGTTTACTTATACATGTAACATATATAATTGATTGTTGGATGGCCACAAGAGAGAGACTACCTTGGTTTGAAAAGAGATTTCATTATGATGCTAACCCTAGGGAAGTTAGTGTCATACACATGCTTAGAGTTCTACCATTTTATGTCATTAATGTGAAAACGTAGTTTAGACATTATATTTAATGAGAAACCATGTGATTGTGAATGCATAAAAGAATGAATGAGATTCTTGTGATTTGGGATAAATGTGTAAGCCTTATGTGGATTATGATTGAAACGTGACCATAGATCAATTTACATTGGTAATGATCTATGTAAGGGTATGTGTGAAAAGAACATGTCGATTTACAGTTTGTGTTTGATGTAGATAGTTTAGCCATTATAACCTAGCCTAAGGTTATTATTACACCTTGCGACATAGTCCACGGTTGACTTAGTATTGGTTTGGTGTAAGAGAAAGACTTGACATGTTTTCATATTATTATGCTTGTACTTAATTGTGTCGTTAGCATCTTCACAGAAGTACGACATACCGCAACCATTAAATTGTCTTTAGCTAAGGGTCTCAATAATTAATTATTTTTCTGCATAAACGACTTTGTTAATTAATGTTTTCTTTATAAGCATTTATTATTTCCACGTTTACAATTATTAACCATTAATACTGATTTAAAAATTTTAAATTTTTATGAAATTATTAGGATGTTACATATGGTATCAGAGCATTAGGTTACAACACTTGGGCCTAATGAGCTCAACATGCAATAAATAAGTATGAAGGTTGTTAAGTTTACTAATCGATTATTTTGTTTCATTTTGGATGCATGGAACTGAAATGGACGAGAGGCAATGTCATTCAAAAGTTCAAACTTCAAAGTTTCCCAAAGGAGTAAAGATGAGTATTTCAGTTATTAAAGCAAAGCAGTTGATGTGCAAATGTAATTTGATATAAGAGTTTGTATCAGGATGAATTGAAGAGGATGCACAGGTTAATCCAATGAGCATGCGTGTAAATAAATGGAACTAATGAGTTCAGTTGTTGAACTTTTGAAGCAAAGAAAATTTTCCTTTATACTAACACTTCAGGAGGAGATTTTGGATCACGACCAATGTCATAATCCAAGAGGAACATGGATTATACAACCACTTACATAGATAAGTTGAGCTAAATCGCTCAAGAGTAAGTAATAATTTACTTTACATTTTTATTTTGATTACAGGGTTTTATGGATCATGATTGGTGATAAGACTTATGAGTGATGATGTGTAATCATCAAAATGCATAGAATAAGATATATTCGTTAATATTTTGTTGGTATTATGTCGCATGTGGAATGCAAGAAATACTAACTGATTGTTACTAAGTAAAATTCCCGGACTCAAATGAGAAGGTTTGAGGGGAAAATAATATTTCCTGAACTCAAGTAGAGGCTGCATCTTGCACTCACTTACTAGCTGTTGCAGGGTGCAACTTCCCTAAATTGTGGTCATGTTCCCCATGGAAGTGGAACAGAGCAGGTGGGTAGCTCGTTGAATGTTATACTGACCCAAAAGTCCTAGGCAAACTTTATATCCATCGAATTGAGCAGAGGAAGGGCTCACGATTTTCCTTGTGTTGTTAGAACGGAGCGCACAAGAGGTTCTCTGAGGAGACTAAACTTTTTCCTTGTGGTGTTAGAACTGAGCCCACAAGAAGATTCGATGAGGGGAAGCTATGTAATGAGTTGCAGAGTAAGACTGTCATATTTATGTTGTATGCAGATGGTATTCTTGCCAAGTTTTGGCAAAGGACTCGTGTTGTTGTATGCAAGTCTACATGATTGCTGGAATACAAAAGAGTGCTATGTACGCAAGTCTACATGATTGCTGAAGTACATGAGCAAGATATGTATGGCAAGTCCCCACGATTGCAGAAATACATAAAGGTTTTTTGTACGCAAGTCTTCATGATTGCTGAAGTACAAAAGAGTTTGGTGGTCACAAAGTTTTGTTGAAAGAATTGTTTTATGATATTAACAAATGATAATGATTTTTCTTGTAGCTAGACTATCAGATGTATTTATGTGTGAATGATTATGCATGGGAGCATGTGGCTCCGCAATTTTACGTTTTATATTATGAGACTAACATGTGAACCAGATGGAACTGGTACAAACCTTGCAAAGTAATTGCAATTTCCCAAGATAGGGAGCATAGCGATGTGAGAGACAAGCACTGTAGGTATAAAAACCATGTTTTTATGATGTTTTTATTCCCATAATATTATGTTGTTAATATATATTGGCAAGATAATTGGGTTGCATGCGATAGAAATGCAGGAAAACAAGATGCACGAAGGAAATAGTGCAAAAAGTGACAACACCGAGGACGGTGTTATTCCAAGAGGGAGAGTTTGTCACGTCTCCATCTCTGGTACAAGCTTTTAATTATTTAATTTTTTTTGTCTATCTGCATGACGACACTAATTAGAGCCTAAAATATTTTTCCCGCAATGCAACCAAGAGTGAAAAAGGGCATGGTGAACCACAAGGGGGAGAGTAACTAAGTCTTAGTGTCATAAACGTCGTCGCGAGTTTGGCTTGGTTCAACTCTTGGTTTCGAGTTAAGTTAATTTTTGTGTTTGGCATTGTTGTGGGTATGCTTATGCTCATCTAGGTTTAAGTGGACAAGCTTATATTTGATCTATAGGTTTATAGCGCCATAAGCATGAATCTAATGCCAAACATTACTTTGGTGTGCACTTGTTTTTAATTAAGTGGTGCATTATATTGATAACATATATCTATTATACGTGTATGCAATTATATTTTTATGATCATATATTTTATATAGGAGCATGTATTGATAATTAAAAAGGCATTATTTTAATTGGAGATTTATTTTTGTATCCATCATGCATACGTATATATATGTGTGTTTTGTGGATATACATACATATAGTCTATAATTATATTTGTATGTGGGAATACATATATAGGTATATATGTACTCTTGTAAACTATGAAAATTAAATTTATGTACATTAATTTCATTATATGTGGAAATGCATGTTGTGCATGCTTAGGTGTGTATAAAAGTGCACCCATCTTATTTTGTGATATTTTATTTAGTTACCATATCTCTGAACTTGATTTTTTTATGAGAATATAAAAATGGATGGAGTTATATGTTTCCATGTATAAACATATACGTTATATATATGTATATGTTCTATGTGGTTATTATAATTTCAATAGTACCTATAATAAAGTCAAAAAATAGTGGAATGAGTTGGGTTTATGTGAAGATTTCTAAGTTATGGTTTAAAAGAAATAGTCATTTATGCCGTATTATATTCAGGGGTTATGTTGATATTTAAGATATGAGAAAAATATTATTTAAAATATATATATTTGATTAGGGTTGGAGCTTCTTTGGGAGAGGAAAGAAGAGGGCTGTGCTTGATGCCGGGAGGAGAGGCATCATCGTTTTGCGGGTTTTTGGATGCCGATGAAGGCTGGAAGAGCCCGATGCTCTGCAACTTGTTTGTGATTATTGTATGCTTTTATTTTTCATCTGCAGCACCGAGATTGAGAGCATTTACTGTGCTCTGTATGGGATCATCGCTAGTCGGCGTGATTATGTTTTGCTTCCATCGCTGCGCAGGGTTTGAAGGGCAAGCATTTTCCTTGGTGATTAACTCTGCGTGGTTTTGCATGGAAGGATAACTTGAGAGCTATATCTTGCACCTCAGAGTTATGGTTGTTTATACGGGTTGAATTATTGTTGAAAAAAAATCAGGGCATTGTGTTTTGTTGGGTTGAGATTCGGGAACAACCCGATCCCTGTGAGAGCAAGCTTGATGAACCTTTTTTTCTTAAGAGTATATCTTTCCACGATTAAAATACATGTTTATTGTTGTGTAAGCTCATACAAAAGTGTAGCGACCTCTGGAAGGTTGAGTTTGTCTGTAAACTTCCCTTGTTAATGATTTTATCTTTATTAGTATATTTTTACCCATACTCTGTATTTGCCTACTGTTTGATGCACCGGTAGTATGCTCTTGGACCAGCAAAAACGTTCTTAGTGCTCTGTATTGTGTAAATCGACTGGATCAAATGATTTTAGCCTCTGCCCCTTATTTGTTCTGGTTGCTTCAGCATTTTAGGTTGCGCAGGTCATACCTATCGTATGTACTCTGGCACATTGGTTTATTTGATGTTTGGACAACCCGAGGGACTTGGAGTCTGCAACAGCCTTAACTTTTGCACTTCCAGTGATAACTCTGCTTACCTCGACCTCTCTATGCAATTTCGTTGTCATCACTTTATGTTAGCTTTTATGTTTGGGTGCCGCAAGATGCCGGTAGGCAGAGGCCACCATTATGAAGTATGTGTTTTAAACTATATATTAAACTTTGGTGTTATATGAAGTTAATCTCGAGGATAGCGTGCAGGCTGGAGAGATGTGTCTTTTTGTATGGGTGTGTGTCACCTGGCTGAAAGTAGTCATTGCATTATACAATTGGGCTGCTGCGAATTCTTTTACATTTTTGAAAATGCTATGTATCTAATGTTGTTTTAGGGCATCCCTTTTGTGTATGATTATGGTGAATCGTTTCCGATGTTACATATCAACGCCGCCATCCTGTATGCTGTCACTCACATCGTGGGCCTTGTTTAAATGTGCCACCGATTGGGTATACTCCTTTTTCTTTTGTTACATGGTAAGTGGTATGGAGATTTAGTTGTGCTACTTATGCCATCACCAAGTTCAAATTGGAACCCTGAAGCTTTGTATGTATAACTTTCTGAGTTATATCTTTATGTGTGATGGGTGCTTAAATTGCCTTATATATATTGGCTATAAAGGTACGTGGTCATAGCTTACTTCCCTGGTATAAAGTGGTTTTAGAGATATATATATTATAAGGGTTAATATGTATATTTATACCATAGTTACTTTATGATTATACATTGGTCAATTGTTTTTATATATATGTATATATGTCATAAAGTGGATAGGCTAGATATAGTGCATGAAGAGTATTATGTTTTTCATACCTTGCATAAAGTGGTTATGCATGTGCATTTGGAGACAACGATTTATATGGTATATAAATCATATCGAATGTGATGTTATATGTATATTGACATATTGTATAAAATGGTTAAATATTATATATTTTATACAAAGATCACAATGTTATGAATTATTTAAAATAGTCATGTTTTATATGAGGCATATAGTACATACCTTGTATGCATGGGGGTTGTGTGTATGGTCGAGATGTACTTTGACTCATACATGGTTGTGTGCATAGCTATTGTAAGAACTTGATTTATTATGCATTTCATTGTGTATGCACTCCTTTGGTTTACATGCAAAAAATTTATGGTGGTATCCTATTATATGAAATGAATGTTGGCATCACTCCATGTCCATTAGTTGCATGTCGGTTGGATAGATTTTTATGTCGAATGCATTGGACAGGTGTCTTATACCTATTCGAGATGTTGTATTATGTTACACCATTGTTGCATGACGAATGCATAGTTGCATGTTGAATGCATTGGACGGGCCTTGTACACATTTCATGTGGTTTGTGTTACGTGATGTCCTTTGGTTGCATGTGGATTGATTTGAATGCATGTTGGAATGTCTTATGGCTTGTCGCATACATCGACTTCTTTACTTATGATATGACTGCCGTGAACGGCAGTTAGTAAACACATGCTTATGTTATGGGGGCATCAATTTCAAGTCGGGAGTACCGACTTGGGCCCACAGAGAACAACACCACAACTACACATGAGGTTAGGACACGAGAAGTCTCTAGGTAGGGGTACTACCTTTAGAATTGTAGAAGGACTACATTCACCTCTAGAGGTGTGTGTGATTGGTTCTAGGGCGACGAGACTTAGGACTCCTCATCCTGTTGTGGATCACCATGCTCAGCTCGGGGGTGGCCTTCGGATGGACTGAGTATATGCCGTCGAAGAGCCTATGGTTGGGTGGAGCGTTGCATTGCCCACATTATTTCCCCTATTACATGATTGTGTTTTGTGATATTAATTTGATGTATATTGATTAATGAAATGATATTTACCGTTGTTATAATATGTTTTATTGTACTAACGTATGTTGTGAGTATAACTGATGAATACAGGAATAAAACGACAACCAGAATGACCATTCCTCCGGTTTACTAACGTGGTAAGCAATGTTTGTAAAGTTATCATATGCTTTGATATTTATATATTGGCTTGTCTTATTGCATCCCTATTTGTATTTGATGATTGTAAGTAAATATTATGTTTACTTATACATGTAACATATATAATTGATTGTTGGATGGCCACAAGAGAGAGACTACCTTGGTTTGAAAAGAGATTTCATTATGATGCTAACCCTAGGGAAGTTAGTGTCATACACATGCTTAGAGTTCTACCATTTTATGTCATTAATGTGAAAACGTAGTTTAGACATTATATTTAATGAGAAAGCATGTGATTGTGAATGCATAAAAGAATGAATGAGATTCTTGTGATTTGGGATAAATGTGTAAGCCTTATGTGGATTATGATTGAAACGTGACCATAGATCAATTAACATTGGTAATGATCTATGTAAGGGTATGTGTGAAAAGAACATGCCGATTTACAGTTGGTGTTTGATGTAGATAGTTTAGCCATTATAACCTAGCCTAAGGTTATTATTACACCTTGCGACATAGTCCACGGTTGACTTAGTATTGGTTTGGTGTAAGAGAAAGACTTGACATGTTTTCCTATTATTATGCTTGTACTTAATTGTGTCGTCAGCATCTTCATAGAAGTACGACATACTGCAACCATTAAATTGTCTTTAGCTAAGGGTCTCAATAATTAATTATTTTCTGCATAAACGACTTTGTTAATTAATGTTGTCTTTATAAGAATTTATTATTTCCGCGTTTACAATTATTAACCATTAATACTGATTTAAAATTTTTAAATTTTTATGAAATTATTAGAATGTTACACATATTATCATATGGCTAAGGATAAAGCCATATTTTCTACTATGAATGAATGCAACACCAAAAAAATATTTATTAGTGATGATAGGCCTTTTAAGGTTGTAGGATCTAGAACAATTTAGGTTGATGATGGTCAGTTCAATGATGTACTATGTGTTCCAATAATTTTCTACAATTTGTTGTCAGTCTATCAAATCACTCATTCTAGTGAAGGTAAGACTGTAACATTTATGCCTCACCAATTTCTAACAAAGGATTTCAGATATCCTAACCATGCCCTAGACATTGGAATTCTTGATGATATTACCAAGTTGTACAAATTTAAAAACTTTTGGTCATCACTATCTCCCTTAGTTTTTTTTGCTCATAGTGATGACTTGAGAAAAGTTTGGCATGAGCAATTTGGTCACTTAAACTATCACTCATTATATAAACTATGTAAAAAAAAAGGTGATAGGGATTCGATGGTATCTTGTAGGGATGGTGTTTTTTCTAGGTGTACTCATAAAAAATCAGTGGGATAATTTTGACAAATGTGCCTCTTGGCATTCCTCGAACCCCTTGCATCTTATGCATGGTGACTTGTGTGGTCCTCTTCCATCTACTTCCTTTTTTGGTTTCAAATATTTCTTATCTTTCATCGATGATTACTCATATGCACTTGGATTTATTTCCTAAAACGGAATTATGAAATATTTGACAATTTCTTGGGCTACAATGCCCTTTTTAGAAACAATCTAGTCATCGAATTCTTAAGCGAAGATTTGATAATGGAGGAGAATATATTAACAACGAGTTTACCAATTTCTACACTTTACAAGGAATCCAATAGAAACACATTGTTCAATATACACCACAACAAAATGGTGTATTTGAGAGAAAGAATTGCACTTTAAATTAAACGGATAATTGTATTCTCCAAGCTAAGAGACTAAGTCTTCAATTTTCGGTTGAAGCCATAAATTGTGCAAGTTACATAGTTAATCACGCCCCCACTAAATATTTAAAAGGTATCCTGCTAGAAAAATCATGGAGTGGAATTAAACTGTATGTCAGCCACTTTTGTGTATTTGGTAGTGAAGAATGGGCTCATATTCCAGATGAAAAATGGAAGTCATTGCAGCCTAAAAGTAAAAAGTGCATATTTGTTTGATATTTTGAAGATGTAAAGGTTAAACACTTCTTCATCCACATTCCCATGATATCATTATTAGAAGAGATATTAAATTTGTTGAAAATATCATGACATGTGAGCCTAATTTGATGTCTATGGCATGTGTATCTTGTGAGCCATCCAATGCTTGTGCCTTCTTCTTCTTCCATCTTCCTTCACATTGTTCCTACTTTGGATTTTAATGATGATAATGAGGATGAAAATCCACCTCCACCTATTCATTTTCCTCCAGTTTCACTACCACAACAACTTCCTCTATGTATCCATTCAACATGCGAAGTGGATTGTGATCTTGTCGATGATCCAAAAGGTCAACACCAAACCCATTATCAGTTCTACTGAGACACTTGTCTTTTGTCTCAAGTTTTAGAGAATCATGATTCAGATACATTTGCATAAGCTTTGGGGAGTCTATATTGGGATGCATCTATGGATGAAGAATATCGTTCCTTAATGGAAATTAATACTTGGGTTCTTAATGAAAGGAATAAATCTTATTATATGTAAATGGGTCTATAAAACTAAGTATGCATTATATGGAAGTGTTGAAGGACTAAAGGGAAGCCTAGTTGCCAAATTATTTTCCCAAGTTGAAGGAATTGACTACAATAAAAAAATTTCACTTATCGCCAAAATAAATTCCATTTGTCTTTATCTTGCTCTTTCCGCCTTACATAAATGGGAGGTCCATCAAATGGATGTCAAGTCTTCCTTCTTGCATGGGGATTTCCAAGAATTTTTTTACATGGAACAACCTCCTGGCTATGTTCATGATGACTCTAGCCTTGTGTGTTACCTTAATAAATCCCTATATGACCTTAAGAAAGCTCCTCAATCCTGCTATGCCAAAATGGAAAACTTTCTCCTTGGCACTAGTTTTTTTAGATTCCATTATGACCCCAATGTCTATACCAATAAAGTAGGAAACCATCTCATCATCCTTGTTCTTTATGTTGACGAACTTATTCTTACTGCTGGTGACCATACAATTTTAAACCATGTGAAATCAAGTCGTAAGAAGAAATTTGAATGACAAACTTAGGAAATTTTCCTTATTTTCTTGGCCTCCAAGTCCTGCAAACGAAAGAAGGAATCTTTCTTTCTCAGTCTAAGTATGCTTGTGACCTTCTTTGTCGCCTTCACATGGAAAATTGTAAACTAACCCCATCTCCCTTCTCATATGGATTATTCTGAAGACTCGATCTATCTTCATATTTCTCATACTACTTATAGATAGTTTCAAGTTCCTTACTTAGTAGTGATTTTATCATTTAGTGACTAAAAAAAATAGTTAATAGTTAACCATCAATAGGAAAATAATAATTTAAACAAAATATAAAATATTGATTACCACATTGACCAATGATATGGATCCACTTGGAGAAACCTGGGTGCATTTGAGTGAACTTGGATCCATCTCAAGGCCTCAATGCACAAAACTCATGTGCGTGATTATTCATTGGAGTGGTGCAACCATCTAAAGAAATGATCATGTATCGGAGGTTGGTACTGAAACATCCTACAGGTGGGACCAGAAATATATGGTACTAGAAATTAACTAGAACTTTTCATCATTAGTAAAATTATCCTAAAAATTCAATCCAATCCATCAAAAACATCAAAACAAGAAAAAATATCAACATTTACCTCCATGTGCTTGTGGGGAAGTATTTGAATTGAAAGGCATAGGAGTATAGGGTAACATAGGTGGAATTAGATAGTGAAATAGAGAAAATATGATGATAGGGTGCATCCAAATAAGGTAAAAATGGGAGGCAAACCAAGGTTGATCAATACGATTTCTTTAATGTAAAACCCAAAAAATCACCATTCAATGACTCATCATTTGGTACATTAATCCATCCCTATGCAAATTTCGGTGAGAGTATACATTAAGAAATTAAAATTAGGAAATTTGAGGACATATCATTATTTGGGGAGATTTGTAGCCTTGACCGATCATTCCTTCTCTCCATTCATTGTTTCGTTCCTTGTTTCTTGCTTGTTGGAAATAACCTATGTTCCTTCAAATGCTTAGAGGAGGGTGTTTAATGTGACCGTGTTGACAAAGAAAGGTATATTGAACTTGTGCCATTGATCACAGAAGGTGGACTATATCCATGCCCACCTTCTCTCATTAATTTTTTAAGGATAGATTAGTAATGGTAATGATATTGTCAATCCAAGAAAAATGACCATAGAGAATACAAGATAAACAACATAAAACATGATGCATTATCGGCTCTACAGTACCCTCCGAACCTCATACATCAGGGGGCATCTGTTAACACCTATAAATCACACACATGTGACATTTCGGATATTATTCCAATAAGGCATCATCAACATAAAGAATGCACCTCACCATAGGCATCCTCAACAGATCCAAAATACAGCACGAGTCCATAAGTACTAAGAAACAATAAAAATAAAGGATAGAGTGGGTAATACATTGTTAGCCCACGCTATAGCACAGGTTAACTAAACAATTCTCGTGCTACACCTACGCAGCTATTCCTTCGAAATTCATGCTACTGTAAAAAAGGCAGGACCACTAACTCCCCATGGCCCATTGAAGGCTCAATCATTTCCAAGTATCTGAATTCATCTCCTCACACATCTGGTTGCATTAACTATCCTCCCTTGTGTACCTTGGTACTAGTTCATGAAGAAGGTGAGTTCACATTTGGAGCTAGTTGTATGTTGGCCACCTCTTGGCCTATAAAACGAATCCATTGGCATGCATTTTTTAGATAGAAATCAAGAGAAAGTTTATGCATCATGCTGCTGGATTTGAGTTGGAGATTCCTCATATCCCACCACTTCATATCATTGTGAGCATTCCCAAGCTCCCTTGCCACTTTCCTTCAAGGGGAAAGAGTTTATCTCCATTGTTTCACCATTATATTAGCATTTAGTTTGGACAAAAAAGGCCTCCGTAAGGGAGATTGTTGGATTCCCTCGAATCCCACACCTCCTAGGTGTTGTACAACTATACCATTGGGAAACACAAAATTGGTTTAAAATATCTTAGATTCTTATTGGAGTTTGCATTGTCCCCCCATCTCTTTTATTTTGTATTTTTCCATATTTCTTTGTTTGCATGTGAATTACACTAACAATCTCTTGCAGGGTCACTTCGAGGAATACCAAACACACCCCACAGGGGATCCAAGGACTAAGGAATTGCTACATCCTACAAGGCCTATCCCCTTACCAAGTGGAAGAGTACACTTGTGCAATTTTTTCCACAACAGTTCTAATGGATATTCTCGTTGATCTCCACACCCAGAAATTCGCTCCCCACTTATCATGCGACGATCTCCGAAAAATATGTCACCAGGAACTGTGATAAATCCTCATCGGAGACATCCTATATCATCTTGGTATCGACACTATCCTACGATGATGTCTAACACATGAAGAAGCCAAGAAAGTTATCAATGATTTCCATAGTGACATGTGTGGCAGCCACCTCTTTGGACTAGACACCATGTTACACCTAAATCTTGCTACCATAAGACTCAGTGTAAACATCCCTGAAGTTCCCAAGACTAGGAAGTCAAACTGGAAGAGATACTGACCCATTTCCATAGGGTCTAGTTGGGTCATCGCAGGTCACCCTTGTGCAGCATGCGCCATCATAGGCTGTCCTAATGTAGCTTGCGCTGATGTCAGTTAAAGTGGATAAAGGGAATCTTCAAGCCATTTATCGAAGGTGTGTGACTTGGATCTCTATCCCTAACCCATAGGAGAGCTGGAATTCAGTTCTCTAACCCTTTGGGAGGATCCCTTAGTCCTCCCCCACCATTTCTCAACCTATCCTATCCTCCTAGTCCTATATATATGAAGCTCCTTCCCATTCGAAAGGGAGGAAAGCTATAACATCCATATCCTAGTGAAATAAGCTTAGGAATATCATTATCCATCCATTGGAGGCACCCATTTCTCCTTAGAGGCATTGGCTTGGCTTGTTGGAGGAATATTGCAACGTTAGGGCTTGGTTGTAATCCTCACTCTTCTATGTATTTCCACTTATTATACAGTAATACAAAACTCTTTCCATAAATTTCTTGTTATGTATTGATATTTATAGTTTACTTCCTTAACTATTTACTTAGATCAATTATTGTGTAGATGTGCTATTACTACTTGTTTGTCTCTTGTATGTTTTGATAGGTCTTGCAGCTTTGGATCTGACTACCGTGGATCTTGGACCGACGAGGAAGAAAGGGATCTACAAATCTGAAAGGTAAGATGTTCATATCTCTCAATCTCTAATTGCATCTAGGAAGGTAGATTTGCATTATGTATCATTTGCTATAGATTCACATTGAACTAGGGAGATCAAGCCTTAAGTCCGCTTTCGGTAGATTTCCCCGTAGCAAACTTGGCGACCATACTGGGGATATGTGTGTTGTTTTAAGTTTTCAGTTTGAAAGTCATTTTCTTTGATTTATTTGTGAGCCATCTCATTTGCCTCCTGAGCCTCTTTCACCAACATATTTTCCCTCTGAAGAGTCTGTTAACTTCCTTTGAGTCTATATGTATGATCATCAAACTTGTTAGTTGTTCATTTTTGGAGATCTTTCCATCCTTGCATTGGGATTTCGCCCGTCGCACTTGGGTAGTATTGCCAGAGCGACGTCCTCTCCTGGGTGCAATCTGCTGCTCTGCAACCTGCTGTTAAATTTTCAGAATTTACTTCAATATGATCTAGGATATTAACTGAGAGAACAACATGTACAGCATATCTACAGCATATCAAACATGGAGACAATAATGCAAGCACACAAGAGACACAAAGATTTACTTGGGGAAAACCATAAAGGTGAAAAACCCCAATAACTTCCTCAGAGATAGATAGAGCAATGATACAACCAACCAATAGAAATAGCCATAACCTAGCAGCAATCCTCCTCCTCCATAAGTGCGCCTCTCCTCCTTGAGAGCATGTGTGAGAAGTGAGTGAGCAAATAGAGTGCCTCCCGCACTTTATTTATACTTGACTTGACTTGCCTTTTTTACCTAACTCATGTAGGCTCGAACTTAACCACATAACATAATGCTGAGTGGGCCGACCCCCAATAGGGTGGTCTAATAACCCTTTGACCCACATGGCCGACCCCCAATAGGGTGGTCTAATAACCCTTTGACCCACATGACTTATACAGGGCCGACCCCAAACAAGGTGGTCTAATAACCCATCAAGTATAAGTTACGACACTTACAATATAAATGACGACACTTCCTTATAGAGGAATAATACCATCTCTATAGGAATACAATATACATATATGTGAAATACATTCCGAAGTTACATATACATCAACACTCCCTCTTAACTAGGAAGGTATTTCTCAGCACAGTTCTTCTAGCACAAGTCATCTTCTTTGGATCATCGTCACTAGATAATCGTCATCGAGTCATCATCATCATCGTCACTGCTGCTGCTATCTCAATCAATCTCTGAATCTACTCGTCATAGGAAGTTCTACAGAGCCAGTCCTTTTTCATACTGGATGTAGGCCCACCACCTGCAGGTCTTCGTCATCACTGGCCATACTGTGGAATCCTCAGGACTTATTACGTGCGTCACAAAACCTCGAAAGAGCATCCCAGGATGTTACGGGTACACAACTCCGACCTGTAGGATCTCCCAGGGCGCTATTACATGTGACCCCACCACAAAACCTCGAAAGAGCATCTTAGGATGTTACGGGTACACAACTCCGACCTAAGATCTCCCAGGGCACAAATTACATGTGGTCCACCACAAAACCTAGCAAGAGCATCTCAGGATGTTACGGGTACACAACTCCAACCTGAGATCTCCTAGGGCACAAATTACATGTGGTCATGGCAAAACCTCGCAAGAGCATCTCAGGATGTTACGGGTACACAACTCCGACCTGAAATCTCCCAGGGCCCAAATTACATGCCATAGGACAAAACCTCGCAAGAGCATCTCAGGATGTTACGGGTACACAACTCCGACCTGAGATCTCCCAGGGCAACGAATTACATGTGCTCCCAGAGCAATGTCTCGAAAGAGCATCCCAGGCTGTTACGGGTACACAACTCCGACCTATAGGATCTCCCAGACATGCTCATCTGCACAACCTGATCCACGGCCACAGAGTATCAACCTGATACTCACCATACATCATCCTGATGTACTCATGATCGTCCTGATCATCATCACTGCAACGTCCTGCTGCATGTCATCTGGAGCAACATCCTGAAGCTCACCATCCATGATCATCCTGATCATCATCACTGCAACGTCCTGCTGCATGTCATCTGGAGCAACATCCTGAAGCTCGTCATCTATGATCATCCTGATCATCACTGCAACATCCTGCTGCATGATCCACCTGATCATCAATGCATCTACCTGATGCATACCAAGTATCATACATGATCCTCCTGATCATCAATGTATCCACCTGATACAAACACATGATACATATCATCATACATGATCCTCCTGATCATCAATGCATCTACCTGATGCATACCAAGTATCTACCTGATACATATCATCATACATGATCCTCCTGATCATCAATGTATCCACCTGATACAAATACATGATACATATCACCATACATGATCCACCTGATCATACAATGTATCCACCTGATACATATACAGATACATGGTCCAAGCATCCAACATGATGCATATACAAAATACATACACATGATCCAACTGATCATATCCAGCATCCAACATGATGCATACATACATAAATGATCCAACTGATCATATCCAAGCAGAAACCAGAACATCATCCTGATGCCCATTATCCAGCGCTTACATCCACAGCCATGTGAAGGATCCTCCTTCCAACATGCTTGGAATGGATTCAGCAAATGTGTCCATCACTTCTTCCTCGAAGTATCCTCGATCTGAAGCACGCCAAGCCTCTTTCTGAAGTACTCGAACTTCAGCCTGGCTAGTGGCTTCGTCAGCACATCTGGAATCTGCTCGTCCGTCGCAACATACAGGAGCTTCACAGCTCCTCTCTGCACCATATCCCTGATATAGTGATATTTGATCTCTATGTGTTTCGACCTGTCATGAAACACTGGGTTCTCGGACGGCTTTACACAACTCTGGTTATCACAGAAGATACCAGTAGCCTCCAACGGGAGATCAAATAACTCAGACAGTAGCTTCCGTAGCCATACTGCCTCACAACTAGCTGAACAGGCTGCAACATACTCTGCCTCAGCTGTACTCAGTGCTACGCAGGACTGCTTCCTGCTAAACCAAGAGATCACACCTGATCCCATACTGAAGTAACACCCAGATGTGCTCTTCCTGTCTGCAGCACTGCCAGCCCAGTCTGAATCAACATAACCCTGTAGGTTAAACTTTTGATTCGCCTCATACCTGAGCCCATAATCCACTGTACCCTTCAGGTACCTCAGAACATGCTTTACAGCAACCAGGTGAACACTCCTCGGATCCGTCAGGAACTGGCTCAATGTGTTCACAGCAAAGCAAATGTCTGGTCGTCAGGTACATCAAGGACCCAATCATCTGACGATACAGAGAGACATCAACCGGCTCAGATGAAGCATCACATAGAAGCTTCAGATTCGATGCCATTGGTGTGGCCATTGCCTTGCAATCTATCATTCCGAACCTCTTCAAGATTTCTACTGCATACTTCCCTTGTCCAAGGAAGATTCCATCTGCACTCTGCCACACCTCCATGCCAAAAACAAATAGTGCATCATCCCCAAGTTCTTCATCTCGAACTCGGTAGTAAGCTTCCGCTGCATGTCGGCAATCAATCTATCTTCACCTGTAACAAACAGGTTATCCGCATACACTGGATTGCCTTCCTCAACCTTGTAGTAAAGGTTGGAATCCGCTTTACTCTTGGTAAAGCCCAAACTGGATAGAAAGCTGTCTATCCTACCATACCAAGTTCTGCACATATATGTGACTACACCATGCTGTCTTGAAATCCATCTGGTGCATCTTCTATTTCATCACTTTTATATTTCTCAATGTTGCCATCTGCAACATGCTTGATCTGATAATTCCATTTGGAAGTCATAGAAAACTTCCCTTCATGTCTTGGGATTACATCCCAAACATCATTCTTCATGATCGACGGATCATGGCATTTCATTTCTTCATCCCAGATACTGGGAACTTCAATATCTTCAATATATATCTTTGTTGCTGGAACAAATGTTGTAGTTCTTCTTTTGTAGGAGATGGCATACGATCTTTCCTACACAACAAGTTAAATTGCATGATTAGAAAACATCTCATAGTTTTCAGAACAAATTCTTACACATAAAGAAATATGCCATACAGTCATGCAATTATCTTAGCCAATGCTTCAATACAACATTTATCCATATTCCGTAACTTTCTAGATGCCTTCCAATCTCTACCAGAACATTGTTAAGAGTGTGCACAACTCCCAACATGTCAGCAAAGAGGTTTCATTCTAGATAAGTAGCAATGGAATGTTGTACAGTGCCATAGGCCACTTACCCATGCATATTAGGAGTATACTGTTAATCAATGCAATTATTCTAATATGCATAATACACAACCTAATTCTAGGAACATCAGTATATACATTTATTGAACAGTATTATTTAAGAAATGACAATTCAAATACTTATCTTTGTTTGTTCGTTGGGTGGACTCCCTCTGAGTCTTCGCTTTCTTGTAGGAGCTGCTGGAGTCCTAATCTGAAGTAGCTTCTTCTACACCTTTCTGTTGTGGGATGTAGAGAGATGGTCAACTCCCTCTGAATATCTGCATCCTTGAATAAACCACTGGAGTGTACTCCCTTTTGATCTTTGCTTCCTGGATTACCTGTTCTTGAATCTCATATTCATCCTTGGTCCCTATGCATGCTTATTAGTATCATAAATGTGTTATCCTTGTGATCTCATATAAAATCATACATTCATTAGTATACTATTAAAACACAATAATCTCAAGCATGTATAGTCATGATCATTTCAAACAGAAGTAATAAGCATTAGCATTCAAGGATTCTTATGGTTAGTCAAATCATAAGAAACATAACATGTCTAAACCTGTAATTACTCAAGCCTATGACTCTTCAGGTTAGTTGAATCATCAATCAAGATAAGAGATATAAAATGCATAAAACCTGTGATTATTCAAACCTATACCATCATGATTCTTCTGGTTAGTCATATCATCAATTATGGTAAGAAACATAATATGCATACAATCATGATTATTCAAACCTATGACTTCATGAACAATCATTATCAACAACGCGATAGTATAAGATCCTAACCCAAGGTAGGAATCTAGCTTGATATAGGAAAAACATACCTGGATTATCATGTTAGCTAGTTATGTCTAACATACCCATATAATGTCTTTTGGTTCTCTTTAGTGACTTGTGCTAGTAACCTGCATGTCTCATAAGTTAACCATTATAAAACCAAGTTATACATACCTCGAGAATGGATCTCTTATGAGATCCATGGCAATGGATGAATCTTTGTCCTCATGTCATCATGATCATATGTTCTTGAACCAGAACATGATTTGTCTTCTTGGTGTACCTTTCATGTTAGTAGACAACATAAAACTCATACAACATCACAATGTGTTAGTACAAACATAAGTTTCATACTCCTAATAAATGAATGACTTCTATCATGCATTCATAATTTTATTAAGGTGATATGATAAGTCTAAAATCAAGATTGTACTAACCGTGATAACATGAAGACAAACATACCATAAACTTAATCATGGACAAATATCGAAACATACCTCGATGAGTCATACCTGTCGAGATCGCTTGTAATCTTCTTATGTAAGGCCTTATCCTCATCTCCCTTTGAGACATGAACTTCTTCACTTATGCAGGTGATCAATCCATCTTCTTCTAGGATTAACCCAATCCACTTGATTTGCAAGAACTGGACCTTGAGCTGGATATGGGTTTGTCAGAGAAACCCCAAAAATTCAAAATTTGAATTTCAACCTTCCGATAGGATAGGAATATGCGCCTTGATGAACTGATCAAACTGGTATATTCAGAATTTGAAAACTGCAAAGTTTCACTCCTCAATTTTGCCTTTGAAACTTCCGGATTCACTGGACATGACCCTGAACTGGGGTTTGATGAAGCCCACTCTTCTACCCAATCAAAATGTTTGATCCAAAGCTCTAGGTTTCTATTTTTCTGAGGAGCTTCCAGCCGTGGTCACAGATTTCAAAAATTCCCATTTTTACAGAAGCCCTAATTTTCCATTTTTCTGATCAAAGTCCCGAACTAGGGTCTGATCAAACCCGGCCTTCTGCCCAACCAAAAATTCTGATTTTGGTCTCTAAATTTTTATTTTGATGAGTAGCATTCAGCCGTGGTCTCCGATTACAAAAATTCCAACTTTCTTCAAAGCCCTAAATTCCGGAAGCCATGAATGAAGGTACCAAAAAATAATTCTGTTTTGACAGAAATATGTACCTGATTGTTTCTGGTGTAACTCCGAAATTTTTGATCCACAGGGTCTGAAAAAGTTTCCTGCGATAGCCTGACCTGTTAGCTTTCCATCCTGACAGGTCTGACCTCAATTGGATTTTCTGAGAGAGAGTTATGCCAAATGTCGCAACGTGACCTGTTTTGGGATAAAACAGAAGAGCGAACTTGTACGGCGTACCACGTGTCACTGTTTCAACTTCGGCCTCTGAAAAAGTTTTCTGAGATAGCTCGGCCTGTTATCTTTCCATCCTGACAGTTCTGACCTCAATTGGATTCTCTGAGAGAGAGTTATGCCAAGTGTCGCAACGTGACCTGTTTTGGGATAAAACAGGAGAGCGAACTTGTACGGCGTGCCACGTGTCACTGTTTTAACTTCGGCCTCTGAAAAAGTTTTCTGAGATAGTTCAGACAGTGTAATACCTGTCACTTTTTACGAAATTTCATTTGGAGCTTCCTAGCCCAAGATATGACCTTTTTCCCAAGGTCACCTGATTTTGACTCAGATCTGGAAGAGGCAGAAACCCTATATTGTACAGATCATAAATCACAAAGTACAACGAATTAGAGGTTGTCCTTTGGACACAAGATACCTGGAGATCTTAGCTTCGGCCTGTAACAATTTCAGATCCGAAAAATTCGCCAAAACGGATTTATAGCGAAAGTGCTACGATGACTGTTTTTTGCTATATCAAGCCCTAGCATCGTAAGTGCAACAAGTGTCATACATGCCATATCATGCCTTCTTTCAGGCTAGCTCTGATACCATGTTAAATTTTCAGAATTTACTTCAATATGATCTAGGATATTAACTGAGAGAACAACATGTACAGCATATCTACAGCATATCAAACATGGAGACAATAATGCAAGCACACAAGAGACACAAAGATTTACTTGGGGAAAACCATAAAGGTGAAAAACCCCAATAACTTCCTCAGAGATAGATAGAGCAATGATACAACCAACCAATAGAAATAGCCATAACCTAGCAGCAATCCTCCTCCTCCATAAGTGCGCCTCTCCTCCTTGAGAGCATGTGTGAGAAGTGAGTGAGCAAATAGAGTGCCTCCCGCACTCTATTTATACTTGACTTGACTTGCCTTTTTTACCTAACTCATGTCGGCTCGAACTTAACCACATAACATAATGCTGAGTGGGCCGACCCCCAATAGGGTGGTCTAATAACCCTTTGACCCACATGGCCGACCCCCAATAGGGTGGTCTAATAACCCTTTGACCCACATGACTTATACAGGGCCGACCCCAAACAAGGTGGTCTAATAACCCATCAAGTATAAGTTACGACACTTACAATATAAATGACGACACTTCCTTATAGAGGAATAATACCATCTCTATAGGAATACAATATACATATATGTGAAATACATTCCGAAGTTACATATACATCAACACCTGCGCCATCAACGCTTAACCCATTTTTACATCTTGCGATGTCGGTGCAAATCACCTGTTTTCCACCTGCGACGGACGCTCTGAGCCTAACCAGAGACTGCACCGAGTAGTCAAGACTTGTGTTTGGGTTATCTCCTCTCCAACTTTTGAGTTTGTTTGATTTGCAGACTTTCTTTGTGTTGCACTATCCAGCTAGAGATCTTTTGATTTTGCATTGGTAGTGTTTGGATTGGTTTGGATTGGTTTTGGGTTCCATTATTGGACAAGTTTGAGATTTGGTAGTGGTGGACACTCTAGTCTCCCCCACCTTCATCCACTTGACCTTGCATTCCCTCCACTCCTCACCTGATCTATTCTTTGCATTGGATTTGATCTCAAACCCCTTTTGCACACAATATTTAGCTTTGCTTGCATTTGGTTGTTTTTTCGGTGTCTTGTGTGTTTTCGATTCATTGATGTGCTTGTCATTTTTTTTAGAATTTCTGTGTAATCAAAGTGCTGGAAGTAGTTTTTCCTTTTCAGTCATTTACAATTAAAAGCATTGTTGTTGTGAAAAGTTTGGTATTGGCATATTATTGGAAAATTTAAAAGTGCTTCATTTTTACCACTATCGAGTGCATTTGAGAAGTGTTGTATAAATTGTTTCATGCATTGGAATTTATCATTCATAGATCTTTTGGGAAAGTTTGAAAAAGAGTTAATCATTTGTATTTTTCTCGAACTATGAGCCATTCATTTTCTTGAAAAATCCAAAGTATTGTCAAAGTTTTGCAAAAAGTGTTTCCATGCTTGAAATGTTACATGCGCTTCTGGTTTTCATGCTTTTAGGTTTCCATAGTGAAATTTGAAAAGCTAACTGTGCTCTAGATAGAAATTCTCTCTTTTTCGTCATCTTTAGTTTCATTCTAAATTGAAAAAGACAAAAAGAAAAACTTTGATTTGGTTTTGATGCTTGTTGATTTTCATGTTTTGCTCGGAAAAACGAAAAGAGTACTTTCATTATCATTTTTGGTAGAATTGAGATTTGTTAAAGTTTTGTTGTTTTGGTAAATCCACTTGGAAAAAGATTTCTCCTTCCCGTACATAGATTTCATCAAAAGAAAAAGTGCATTTTTCATGTAGTTAGAGCTTGCATTATGCTTACATTTATGTACTCACCTCATGCATTCACCTAACCATTCAGATAAAATTAACGGTAGAACTAGGGTAAAATCTTTAGTAACTTGTGTGTTAAGTTAGAGACGTGTTCCGGCGTCGTAAAACGTGGAAGCTGTCATTATTTTCCTGCACTACATCCTGGGGGTATTGTAGTCTTCCACATACCAACTGGTATATCAAAATTCTTTCACGTACCAACCAGTATATCGAAGGCTCTTTCACGTACCTTAGGGTATATCGAAAGGCACTTCACGTACTTGGCGTATATCGAAAGGTGTTTCATGTACTCGGTAGTATATCAGAAGGTTTCGTGTTGTACGGTTGTGCATTAGACAACACCACTACGGATTTGAGATCCCACGTACCTTGAGTATATCAGGAAACACCATTAGGATTCCCGAAACTAGATGAGCTAACCATTTGGATGTCTTGGCAGAGCAATACACCGAGAACAACACTCGGGGAGATTACTACACACGTGTCATCGAGGTAGTCAGGTATTCGGGCAAGGGTACGGTCCCAATCCTTCTTGTCGCATTTTACTGTTGGACCCTGCGGTATATAGTGAGTTGCGAAGCCTTGACAATCCTGTGAGGTTCCAAACTTTTGAATCCAAACCTATCACATAAGTTTGCTTGCGTCCTTAGTTTGTGTAGATTTTTTCTGGATTGCTTTTCTTTTGTTCAGAATACCCTTAGGAGAAACTTTGGGTCAGTCACTCTAGTTGACTTTCCTTGGAGAAGGTCCCACAAAATTTTGAACTTACCACCCGAATATCCCCTTAATCAGGAGGTAATTTTGAGAGTAAGAATGGACCCACACGTCACAGTCATGTCACTTGAAGTAGAAAACCCCACTTTGAATATTTTAGCACACATGTTCCCTCCAGACTCACCCACATCCAACTCCTCACGGGGTGAAGAGGTGGAAAATTCCACTTCACAAGATGTATCTCTCCCTCTCGTTTTACTGGGAGAACCTGGATCTGTGGAATGGTTAAATACCTCCCAGGACGACCCTGTATCAGCTGCGTTTGGTCCAGCTGCACCCTTTTGGGAAGCATCTCTAGGTTAACAAGTGGTTCATTTTTCCACTACATCCCCACCCAGTTGGCCCACTCCTACCGATATTTTTGGACCCTTTCGTGATCACTTAGATCGATTATGCTGCATGGGAAAGGAGTTTCAAAGACAAAGCATTTTACAAAGGGTTGAAGATCGGACGTTACCTGCATATCGACAGATCCCGATTTGCACTTTATATTTTGACTCACCAGAATCATCCATTCATAATGTGGCCACTTATGAATATGGTCAAACCTCACTTCCTGCAAGTACACCCCTTAGACAGGAGACCAGTTCTATACCCCAAATGACTCAACTTGTTGAAGGAAAACAGTCCAACACTCCTCTCACTACTACGAGAACATTACCCACTCCCCCCCACCCGAACACGTGGGGAGGATACTCTTTACCCCCTAATTTTCTTACGAGTAATATTCATCCTGCAGTAGGTAATAAACAACCCACATTGGGTCAACCATTGATTAGTGGTCAGCATGTTGCTGCTAGGGGGAAACCCCCATCTACGAACCATAATACAGGAGGAGGATTTCCCATTAGTCCTTTCATTGGAACTTCCCTACCCACCGGAGTATCCACCATGGGATTATCTCATGTTGGGGGAGCATCCCATTCAAACCAACCACCATGGAGTCAAGCGTATCCAAGTTATCTTAACCCTATGTCAGGACAACTCAATCACAGAAACACACTCTACGGGATACCTTATCTCGGGAATCCATACACTCTATGGGGCCACCAATTTTTTTTACAGAATGGACCCCCACCAACTATCCCTCAAGTACCACCACCCACATTTGGTCCACCTCCATCTGGAGGCGGCAATCCCCCATTCAATTATGGAGGAGGTAGACCTCTACCTTCTAGTGGAGGCCCACCTCATTTTGGAAACAATGGCCCACCCCCCTCTGGTAGCGAAGGTGGAGGCCCCACCCCTCCCAACGGAGGTGGAGGGCCACCTCCTCCTAGTGGCAGAGGACCCCCACCTTTTGGTGGAGGACCACCTTATTATGGTGGTGGTGGCAGCAGAGGACCCTACCCTTATGGTGGTGGAGGCGGCCAAGTTCCCCATCCCTTTGGCAGAGGAGGCGGTGCACCACCCCCTCCTGGCAAGGGCGATGGAGGACCACCTTATTTCGATGGTGGCGGTGGACCTCCACCCCGTCTCGGCAGTGGCGGTGGACCTCCCCCCCCCCCCCCTAGCGGTGGCGGAAGACCCCCACCCTATGGTAATAGACCACCTTATTATGGTGGCAGCATACCCCCTTACAACCAATTTCCTCCGGGAACACCCTACAATAAGTCGATACAAGGTCCCACTGGTCCATATATGTCTTATCAGTATTATTAGTACCCGCAACTACATCAACAGCTGCCCTTTTTGGCTACGTTGGACCTACCCGACCTATCTCGCCTGACGAATGACCCCATCTTCCACGGACATAATTGGCCACCAATTCGAGTCAAACTACCATCTGATATTCCCAAATTTAATGGAAAAACTGGTGAGGATCCAAAAAATCATGTGATGACATACCACTTATGGTGTTCATCCAACTCCTTGATGGACGACTCGATCCGTCTTAGGTTATTCCAATGGACTCTCACTGGCCCAGTTGCCAAGTGGTATATTGAATTGCCACCAAACTCCTTTCCAAATTTCCGTTCCCTTGATATGTATTTTTTGACCCACTTCCAGTTGCTCATTCGCTATGAGACTGGTACAGACTTATTGACCTCTCTTCTCCATAATACTGCAACTCATATCTCAGACCATATCCATGAGTGGCAGCAAAGACGACGTCTCATTAAGGCCCATATTCTCGACTATCTCTTAGCCGAATGGTTCACAAAGTCTCTCTTACCTATCGTAGATTGAGATGTGGCCATAGGAGGGGCCGTCATAGAGGAACAGGCTATTTCCTGTGCCCATTACTTAGACTTAGTCTATGCTCAATCCGGTACGTTATATGAAATCATTCCTGATGCACCCCGCCCTACGTCTGACCCTACAAAACCGCCTAAGGGACCTTAAGCCGATGGCATCATTGGTTCCCTTATCTCCCAGCCTCCTACTCAAACTGGTGGACCATCGAATCCCCAAGGTTCTTCCCCATCCCCACCACAGGCTGGCAACATCACCACCAAATCACCCACTCCTACTTCCACTGAAGAAGTGAATTCTGTTCAATCAACTTCACCCCAGAAAAACGACGGTAAGAAGAAAAAAAGAGGTAAAGCTAAGAAATATTCTAACCAGTAGGAGAATAAGAGTACCCATGAAGACACCAAACATAAGAGGAAGTTGAAGTATCCTTGTTTGTTGTGTGGTGGTGACCATTTCTCTAAGGAATTTCCTCACCGAGATGAAGTACAAAATTTTCTCAAGGGAAACCCTACTCCCGCAGTTCTAAATGATCCCTTCCCTACTCAGAATCAACAGCTAATTGCTCAAACCTCTCCTTCACATGGAGAGGCATCCTCTACCACACATTTTCTCATGATGCGTAGTGAGACGATAAACTTGAACACCTGATCGCGTTCATATGATTCAGTCCTGCCGAAGGAATCCGTTGGAAGTAACGCTAAAAACGCTTCCACTTCTATGCCCGATGTCAACATACCATAGGCCTCTCTCACCATTGAGAATCCTTCTTTAAATTAATTTTTGTGTCTGCCCAAGAGCACGATTCAAAAAGCAGTTTTCAATCCCAATGCTCGGCCAACTCAAAATTACAATATTGTAGAGGACTTGGTGCAAGCTCCTTGTGCCATGTCGACTCTCGAGGTCTTGCAGAATTGTCCCAATCACCGCAAGACTCTCCTTGCTTCTATCAGTGCAGTAGACCCGAATTCCTCGAATACAATTGATAAGCTTGAATAATAGGTATCCTAATAACCTTTTTTCCACAGTAAAACACAAGATATGTTGAAGGAAATATACTTGTTTTGTGGGTTAATGATTTACTTTGATTATTTAATGAAGATGTTTTTAGATTATTCCTTTTATGCTTAAAAGGTGTTTTTATAAACTAATACATGAAAATGAGTATGTTGGAGCAGTCACAGGTACACTAAGGGACAACACGCAAATCTAGTTGAGAGACTGAAGGACCATGCAAGGCTCAGTGCCCTGTTTCCCTGACTTATAGAGAAGAACGCCTGTTCAACAAGATTGGCTATTAAAGCAAGTAGTTAGGTTAGAATTTGAGGCATATATATATGGACCTTTCAGGTAGCAAGGGGGTCTTCTTGCTATTTTGTAGAATCATCGTTTTATACATTTTTGTACTTCAGAAACAATTTGTGTCACAGAATATTTCTGAACCATGAATTTATTTGAATGAAGAAACTGATCTTTGATTCAAGCTTTCGTTCATAAGTTTTTATTACTCCTGAGTACGGGTTGGGGAAGGCCCCTCCAACACGTAACTCAGGAGCTTTACTCTGTTTCAGGTATTTTTCCATTTATGCTGTGAATCGATTTACTTCTTATCATATACGAAGATATATTGATGGCAATTGAATCATATGGTTTTATTTCAGTTAAAATATTGTTTTTGTTCAAGCATATTTTATGTAGTTTATCAATGCTCATTCTGTAGTTTGGTAAGAGGCAGTCCATAGTCCTGTAGCTGCTTTCTGCGCACATATATTTTGGCACATTTCGATATCTATTTTTAAATATTTTCATATTGGTTCTAAAACAATGATTCAGATCTGGAAAGCTCATGCATGTTTCTTTTAACAGACTTAGATCATAGAGATAAATCACTTTCAGTTCCTTAATTTAAATGGTCATCACTTGTAGTGCTTGAAACAAACAGATCATATTGGTTAATTCTCAGCATTAGATATTTATGTTCTAGATTTGGTTTTATCGTTTGAGTATTTTAGATTAGAACTTCAACCTTCAGCAATTGATTTCTACATTTTTATTAGTATATCAGAATCCCATGTTTGGCATTTTATTCATAGATTAAATTTACTGTTTTCAGCATTTAAATTCTTAGTGTAGATTTACTATTTTCAGCAATCAATTTCTAGGGTAGATTTATTGTTTTGTCATTCATAAATTTCCAATCTTTCTAGCTCACCTTCTCTTTGATTAGATAAACCTTTAATATCTATACCAACACCCCAACCACAACAAAGACTATCCTCTAGAGCACATATAGTGTTAGCACCTCTTAAGTTTGTACGTCCCCAGGGTTCATAGTTAAAGTAGGCTCCTAGTCTAGCTGCCCTCATTAGGCATCCATTCTAAGAGCTCACCACTTTTTGGTGCCATTGCCGGGGAGGTGCTTAATCTTTAGGAGACATATTTGAAAAAAAAACAACAACCAGAAAAACATAAAATTTTACCATGAATTCCTAAACGACAGAGAGATAGATTTGGACGCTTCCTACCTACCTGTCCTATGAGAAACAACAGTTTCGATAACTCTCAATTTGAATTCCTTAACTCAGAAGAAGAAACTGATTCTAGCTACGACCCAAACCTAGATAACTTGTTTGCTGACTCTAGCTCAAACACTACTATGACAAAATAAGATGAAGAACCTAGGGAACTGTTCACCTTTCCCATCAGTATACCTCTTGGAGATGCCAGGATGAAGAACATCAACCCTAACAATCTGCCAAACTTACATGGTTTGACTTTAGAAGACCCTGATACATTCCTATTTGAGTTTGAGGTAGTTTGCAGATCCTTTGATTACACTACTGATGCAAAAAAGTTGAGGCTTTTTCCTTCCACATTGAAGGATCTATCACTTAGGTAGTTCAAGAGCCTTGAAGGAAATAGTATTTTCAGCTGGGACCAAATGAAACAGGCATTTCTAGAAAAATATAGGGACTACTGCAAAGCAAAGGATACAAGAGATGAAATCTTTCGGATGCAACAAGGAGAAAGAGAATCATTAGAAGATTATGCCCAAAGATTTCAACTCAGCTACAAAAGAGCTTGTCATTGCACCTTATATCCTTAATCACTAAAACTTGTCCTTGTTAGAGGTGTAAAAGAAGAAAATTTTGAAGTCTTAAACCTTCTGGGGGATGGAGATATATTCCAGAATACTTATGACCAAATCCTACAAATCTTCAAAAACTACTCTAGATCTAGGAAAAGTAAAAATGGGACCAGGGATACACACACATTTACTGGGGGATCAGCGTCTTCGGGACCAAACCTTACAAAATCTGATTTAGGAAACCTGCTAGATGACATGAAGACCGACATCTTACAATATATGGCCATGCAACTAGATGCACTTCAAATCAAGAAGAAACAGGACGAAATCAACCAAGCCTTAGTAGTCTTTTGTCCATGCTGCAGAAAAAAGCATGAGAAAGGGTAGTGCACACTGAACACCATAGAAATATGTGGTCTCTGCACTGACGATCACTCCACTGATAAATGTCCTCCATTTCCCTTATGTAAATCTTCTATTCAAGATCCCACAACTGAAGGTGCAATAGAACAGCTATGTTTTGTGAATCAAAGGAGGAACAATTTTCCTAAGCCTTACCAACCCAACAACCAACCTTACTAAAATCAGGGAAATAACTAGCAGAACTGGAACTCTGTACCAGCCCCATCGCCATCTCACCAAAATCCAAATCAGTGGCAGCAAAACCAACCATATCAGCAGGCTTATTACCCACAATCTTACTCCCCATACCCCCCACCTTTTGCTCAACCAACTACGAATTATGGAAATCCATACCCTTATTCATCGAATTGGAGAGCTCCATTGCAGTAGCAACAACCACTCATCATGCTGCCACCAACAAATCAACCACCCCCCACACCTCCACCAATTCCCACCCAACCAATTCCCAACCCTAACAACAACAGGCCACCACAACAACAAGCCTACAATACTGAAATGGTACAGTTCCCAACCTACGTTGTAGACACACTAGAGATAAATGAAATTAATTTAAGATCTGGGAAAATGTTGCAAAATGCACACACACAGAGTAACCAAGAAGATGAGGCTCACGAACAAACAACACAACCTCATATTCAGCATCCGGATGAACCAAGCCCTCAGGAGGAAGAAATCCAACCACTCACACGAAATAGAAACCTTCCATTCCCTAAAAAACTTGTACGAAGTACCAAAGAAGAAGAGGAAAATGCAATCCTGAATGAATTGAAACACTTGAATATCCAAATTCCAATCCTACAAGCCATCAGAGACATACCCATCTGCAACAAATTCATTAAAGAGAATTGTTTGAAAAGACCTGGAAGAAGAAAATGAGACCCACCCATGATAAATGTAGTAGGCCAATTGGAAGATTTAATGCTAGGTGTCCTTGTAAACCCCAAATATCTTGATCCAGGCAGCCCAGTAGTCAACGTAATCATCAATAATAGACAAATAGATAGAAGCTTAATGGATTTGGGAGCTGCTATAAATGTGATGACCAAGGATACTATGATACACCTAGGACTCCAATCAATGGTCAGACCAACAACTATAGTACTCCAGCTAGCTGACACATCCATAGTGAGACCTGAAGGAATGCTCGAAGATATAATAATCAATATAGAATCCTGGGAATACCCAGCTAATTTCATAGTCATCGAAGTAAAGAGTAAACTTAGCAGTTACCTGATCATACTAGGTAGACCTTGGCTGGCAACTACAGATGCTTACATAGGTTGTAGATCAGGTACCATGACAATCACCAGTAGACAAGCTAGGAAAAAAATCACGATTTATCCACCAGCTAGGAAATATTCAGACCTAGAATATCAAAACTGGACTGATGATTATAATTACACATCAAATCAAAACATACGACCTGTCCTTACAATTGATGCTGCACTATCACTAAAAGCGATAGACGAAGATAGTCATTTAGATAGGTTTATCCAAAATGCATCTTCTAACAATGATAGTCTTGAAATATTTTTTGACACAGACTAGCAACAATAAGGTGAAAGTTCAAACCAGAACTTAAATAAAATGTGGGCAGAAGTGTTATCTCTGGAAGAACAATTAGAAAAAGCAAAGACAGTGGAAATTATGTCTGGAAAGACAGTTAACATTAATTCCAATATGAAGCCAGAGCAAGAAAAGTAGTTAATGAAGGTGCTCTCAGAACAAAATAAATCTTTTGCATTGACATATGCTAACATGAAGGCAATCCACCCTGATATCTGCAAACATTACATTTACATCAAAGAAGGTTCTATTCCTATCAGACAACCTCAAAGGAAGCTTAAACCAGCATTAAAGGACATAGTTAAAGTCGAACTACAAAAGTTATTAGATGTAGGGTTCATATATCCCATCTCTGATAGCGAATGGGTCTCACCACTGGTTATAGTCCCTAAAAAAGGAGGCAAATGGAGAATTTGTGTGGACTACAAAGAGCTCAATAAAGCAACCAAGAAAGATCACTTTCCTCTCCCATTTATCGATCAAGTACTGGACACATTAGCTGGGAACAAGTATTTATCATTTTTGGATGGTTTCAATGGGTACAACCAAATTCTAATACACCCAGCTGATCAAGACAAGACAACGTTTACATGCCCATGGGGCACTTATGCATATAGAGTACTACCCTTTGGGTTATGTAACGCTCCACCAACATTCCAAAGGGCCATACTAAGTATATTCTTTGATTTTATAAATGATCAAATGGAAGTCTTCATGGATGACTTCACACCCTATGGCCAAAAATTTGATCAGCCATTGAACCATCTTGAATTAGTCTTGAAAAAATGTATTGAAATGAGCTTATGTCTGAGCAATGAAAAATGCAGAATGTTAATGGAAGAAGGCATCATTCTTGGGCACCATATATCACATAGGGGAATTGAGGTTGATCAAGCAAAAGTTTCAGTAATCAGAACGATGCCACCACTGGTCAAACAAAGAGATGTCAGAGGTTTCCTTGGGAAAACAGGATACTACAAGAGATTTATTGAAAAATATAGCAGGATTTCTACACCAATGTTTTCCCTTCTCACAAAAGACACTGAATTCATTTGGACAAAACATTGCATGACAACATTTGAAAACCTTAAGGAGAAAACAATTACAGCTCCAGTACTCCAAGGACCAGATTGGGCACTTCCATTCCACATCCACTCAGATGCATCAGATAAGGCCATTGGATCTGTCCTTGGACAAGAAAGAGACAAGAAGCCCTATGCTATATATTATATCAGTAAAAATTTGGCAGGGGCAGACGTAAATTATACTGTTACAGAGAAGGAATTTTTGGCTGTCATACATGCCATTAACAAGTTCAGGCACTACATAACAGGTTACCAAGTTTTTGTCCATACAGACCATTCAGAAATAAGGTATCTCATGAACAAACCCAATACAAGTGCTCGAATCATTAGGTGGCTACTCCTCTTGCAAGAGTTTGATATCACAATTTTGGACAAGCCAGGCAAACACAATGTAGTAGTTGACTTTCTATCTAGGCTCACCCATGGACAAGACAATGAAGTGGTGAATGATAGTTTTCCATATTGGCATCTTTTCACAATCTCCACAAGGAGCCCATGGGTTGCTGACATAGAAAACTATTGAGTGTCTAGAAAATTTCCAGCACATTACAGCTACAAAGAAAAGAATAAAGTTATAAGACAAAGTGCCACTTACACATGGATAGAGGGAATGCTCTTCAAACAAGGACCAGATAAAATACTCAGAAGATGCATTAGAGAAGATGAAGTGCATGACATAATGCATGCCACTCACAATGAACCATGTGGAGGACACTATGCTGCAAAGAGGACAACCTATAAAATTTTTCAAACAGGGTATTATTGGCCAACACTCCACAAGGATGCTTATGAATATGTTTCACATTGTGATGACTGCCAAAGAATGGGGAAACCAACACAAAAAGAAGAAATTCCTCTCCATCTACAAATATCCTTGGAGGCATTCGAAAAATGGGGATTTGATTTCGTTGGTCCAGTCAACCCACAGTCAAATCAGAAAAGCTACATCCTGGTATGCACTAACTACCTTACAAAGTGGACTGAGGTAGCAGCACTTGCTGCAAAAAATGAGACCAATGTGGCAAAAATTTTCACTAAGCAAATCTTCCACAAGTTTGGAGTCCCAAGGGAACTAGTTTCTGATCAAGGCCCACAGTTTACATCAAATCTAATAGAAGAGTTACTTAAAAGAAACAATGTCAAACACATGCAGTCCTCCTCCTATCACCCTCAAGCAAATGGTCAAGTTGAGGTAACCAATAGAGAATTAGAAAGGATTTTGACAAAGACTGTCCAACTCCACAAAAGAGATTGGGCTGACAGACTGAGTGAGGCAGTTTGGGCTTATAATACCACATGGAAGACAACAACAGGCTTCACACCTTATGAACTAGTTTATGGAAAGAAAGTTATGTTTCCAATTGAATTTGAAATAAAGACATTAAGAATTGCAACATAGTTATGTTAGTTTTTCAGAATTTACTTCAATCTGATCTAGGATCTTAACTGAGAGAACAACATGTACAGCATATCTACAGCATATCAATCATGGAAATAATAATGCAAGCACACAAGAGACACAGAGTTTACTTGGGGAAAACCATAAAGGTGAAAAACCCCAATAAATTCCTCAGAGATAGATAGAGCAATGATACAACCCAAGCATAAGAGATAAACATATCCTAGCAGCAGCTTCTCCTCCTCCACAAGTGTGCCACTCTCCAAAGAGTGTGTGAGAGAATAGAATGATGAAATAGAGTGCCTCCCACACTCTATTTATACTTGACTTGACTTGCCTAATAACCTTTACTAGGTCGGCCTCAACTTAACCACATAACACAATGCTGATTGGGCCGACACCCAATAGGGTGGTCTAATAACCCTTTGACCCACATGGCCGACCCCCAATAGGGTGGTCTAATAACCCTTCAACCCACATGACTTATACAGGGCCAACCCCAACAAGGTGGTCTAATAACCCATCAAGTATAAGTTACGACACTTCCGTATAGAGGAATAATAACATCTCTATAGGAATACAAACACTTCCGTATAGAGGAATAATACATCTCTATAGGAGTACAGTAAATATAAATATGAAATACATTCCGAAGTTACATATACATCAACACTCCCTCTTAACTAGGAAGGTACTTCTCGACACAGATCATCTAGCAAAAGTCTTCTTCTCTGGATCATCGTCACTGGATAATCGTCATCGAGTCATCGTCATTGTCACTACTGCTGCTATCTCAATCAATCTCTGAATCTACTCGTCATAGGAAGTTCTACAAAGCCAATCCTTTTTCATACTGGATGTAGGCCCACCACCTGGAGGTCTTCATCATCACTGGTCATGCTGTGGAATCCTTAGGACTTATTACGTGCATCACAAAACCTGGTGGTGTCATCCCAGGCTGTTACGAGCACATAGCTCTACCTGTCGGATCTCCTAGGAGCACATTACATGTGACCCATCACAAAACCTGGCTGAAGCATCCTAGGCTGTTACAAGCACACAGCTCTACCTGTCGGATCTCCCAGGAGCACATTACATGTGATCTCACCAGAAAACCTAGCTGAAGCATCCCAAGCTGTTACGAGCACACAACTCTACCTGTTGGATCTCCCAGGAGCACATTACATGTGGTCCACCACAAAACCTGGCTAAAGCATCCCAGGCTATTACGAGCACACAGCTCTACATATCAGATCTTCCAGGAGCATATTACATGTGGTCATGGCAATACCTCGAAACAGCATTTGAGGCCTTTTTGATCCTGACTAGATCTCCCAGGTCTACTTACATGTCCTCACAGAGCAGTGCCTCGAAAGAGCATCTGAGGGATTTTTCATCCTGTCCAGATCTCCCAGGTTTACTTACATGCTCATCTGCACAACCTGTCCACGGCCACATAGTATCAACCTGATACTCTCCATACATCATCCTAATGTACACATGATCATCTTGATCATCATCACTGCATCATCTTGATGCATGTCATCTAGAGAAGCTCGTCATCCACGATCATCCTGATCATACAATGCATCTACCTGATGCATACCAAGTATCTACCTAATACATATCACCATACACAGTGTATCCACCTGATACATACATAGATACATGATCCACACAATGTATCTACCGGATACATATCAACATACATGATCTACCTGATCATTCAACGTATCCACCTGATACATATACAGATACATGGCCCAAGCATCCAACATGATGCATACATACATAAATGATCCAACTAATCATATCCAGCATCCAACATGATGCATACATACATAAATGATCCAACTGATCATATCCAGCATCCAACATGATGCGTACATACATAAATGATCCAACTGATCATATCCAGCATCCAACATGATGCATACACATACATACAAATGTAAATGATCCAACTGATCATACAGAGCAGAAACTAGAACATCATCCTGATGCTCATCATCCAGCGCTTACATCCATAGCCATGTGAAGGATCCTCCTTCCACCATGCTTAGAATGGCTTCAGCAAATGTCTCCATCACTTCTTCCTCGAAGTGTCATATATCTGAAGAACACCAAGCCTCTCTCTGAACTACTTGAACTTCACTCTGGCTAGTGGCTTTGTCAATACATCTACAATCTACTCATCTGTCGCAACATACAGGAGCTTCACTGCTCCTCTCTGCACCATATCCCTGATATAGTGATATTTGATCTCTATGTGTTTCAACCTGTCGTGGAACACCGGGTTCTCAGACAGCTTCACACAACTTTGGTTGTCACAAAATATACCAGTAGCCTCCAGCAGTAGATCAAATAACTCAGACAGTAGCTTCTGAAGCCATACTGCCTCACAACTAGCCGCACAAGCTGCAGCATACTCTGCCTCGGCTATACTCAGTGCTATGCAGGACTACTTCCTGCTAAACCAAGAGATCACACCTGATCCCATACTGAAGCAACACCCAGAAGTTCTCTTCCTATCTGCAGCACTGCCTGCCCAATCTGAATCAACATAACCCTATAGGTTAAACTTTTGATTTGCATCATACTTGAGTCCATAATCAATTGTACCCTTCAGGTACCTTGGAATATGCTTTATAGCAACCAGGTGAACACTCCTCGGATCCGTCAGAAACTGGCTCAATGTGTTCACCGCAAAGCAAATATCTGGTCTCGTGTTCATTAGGTACATCAAGGACCCAATCATCTGATGATACATTGTGACATCAACCGGATCAGATGAAGCATCACATAGAAGCTTCAAGTTCGATGCCATAGGTGTGGCCATGGCCTTGCAGTCCATCATCCTGAACCTCTTCAGGATCTCTACTGCATACTTCCCTTGTCCAAGGAAGATTCCATCTGCACTCTGCCACACCTCCATACCTATAAAATAATGCATCATCCCCAAGTCCTTCAACTCGAACTTGGCAGCAAGCTTCATCTTTGTCTCATCAATCAATCTATCCTCACCTGTTACAAACATGTCATCCACATACAATAGTAGTATCATTGGATTTCCTTCCTCAACCTTGTAGTAAAGGTTGGAATCCGCTTTACTCTTGGTAAAGCCCAAAATGGATAGAAAGCTATCTATCCTACCATACCAAGTTCTGCACATATATGACTTCCGTCATGTGTCTCAAAACCAAGTGGCTGCTCCACATATACTTCCTCTTCAACTACACCATTCAAGAAAGCTGTCTTGACATCCATCTGGTGTATCTTCCATTTCATCACTGTAGCCAGAGCAAGTACTGATCTGATGGAAGTGTGCCTGGCTATAGGTGTAGAAGTCTCTTCATACTCAATCCCTCCTTCTGGGAGAAGCCACAAGCTACAAACCTCGCTTTGTATTTCTCCATGCTACCATCTCTAGCATGCTTGATCTTATAAATCCATTTGGAAGTCACAGCAGACTTCCCTTCAGGTCTTGGGATTGCATCCCAAACATCCTTCATGATCGACTGATCATGGCATTCTTCCATTACTTCATCCCAGATCCTGGGAACTTCAATATCTTCAATATATATCTTTGTTTCTGGAACAAATGTTGTATTCCTTCTTTTGTAGGTGATGTTATATGATCTTTCCTACAAAACAAGTTAAATTGCATGATTAGAAACATCTCATAGTTTTCAGAACAAATTCTTACACATAAAGAAATATGTCATATAGTCATGCAATTATTTTAGCCAATGCTTCAATACAACATTTATCCATATCCTGTAACTTTCTAGATGCCTTCCAATCTCTACCAGAACATTGTTAAGAGTGTGCACAACTCCCAACATGTCAACAAAGAGGTTTCATTCTAGATAAGTAGCATTGAAATGTTGTACAGTTCCATAGGCCACTTACCCATTACATGCATATTAGTAGTATGTTGTTCATTAATGCAATTATTCTAATATGCCAAAATACACAGCCTAATTCTAGGAACATCAGTATCTACATCATTGAACAGTATTCAAATACTTATCTTTGTTTGTTTGTTGGGTTGACTCCCTCTCAGTCTTTGCTTCCTTTCTGCAACTCCATTCTAATGTGGATTGTGAGAAGTGGTCGACTCTCTCTGAATATCTACATCCTTGCAAAAACTACTGGAGTGTTCTCCCTCTTGATCTTTGCTTCCTGGATTACCTGTCCTTGAACTTATATCCATCCTCGATCACTATGCATGCTTACAAGTACCATTATTGTGATATCCTCGAGATCTCATACATAATCATACATTTATTAGTATAATCTCAATACTATCAGAAACACAATAATCTTAAACATATATAGTAATGATCATTTTAAACACAGATAATAAACATTAGTATTCAAGGACTCTTATGGTTAGTCATATCATAAGTTAAAGTAAGAAACATAATATGCACACACCCATGATTATTCAAACATATGAATAATCATTATCAATCATGCCATGTATACTCATATAAGAGATCCTATCACAAGGTAGGATTTTAACTTGATATAGGAAAAACATACCTGGATTAGAATGTTAGCTAGCTATGTCTAACATACCCACATGATGTCTTCTTGTTCTTTAATGACTTGTGCTAGTAACCTGCATATCTCATAAGTTAACCATTATAGAATCAAGTTATACATACCTCGTAAGTAGATCTTCTATGTGATCCATGATAATGGATGAATCTTTGTCTTCATATCACCATGATCATATGTTCTTGAACTAGAACATGATTTGTCTTTCCTGGTGTACCTTTCATGTTAGCAGGCAACATAAACCTCATACAACACCATAATGCATTAGTACAATCATAAGTGTCAACACCGTAATCAATGAATATCTTCTATCATGCATTCATAATTTTATTAAGGTGATACGACAAGTCTAAATTTAATCAAGATTGTACTAACTGTAATAATATGAAGACAAACATACCATAAAATTAATCATGAACAAATCTCGAAACATACCTGGATAATTCATACCTGTCGAGATTGTTTGTAATCTTCTTATGTAAGGCCTTAGTCTCATCTCCCTTTGAAATAGGAACTTCTTCATTTATGCAGGTGACCAATACATTCTCTTCTAGGATTAACCCAATCCACTTGATTTGCAGGAACTGGATCTGGAGCTGGATTAGGGTTTGTCAGAGAAACCCTAAAAATTCAAACTTTGAATTTCAGACTTCTGAAAGAATAGAAATATGTGCTTTGATGAGCTGATCATCATGGTATACTCAGAATTTGAAAACTGCAAAGTTTCACCCCTCAAATTTTCCTTTGAAACTTGCGGATTCACTAGACATGACCCCGAACTAGGGTTTGATAAATCCCACCCTTCTGCCCAATCAAAAGGTTCGATCCAAGGCTCTAAGCTTCTATTTTTATGAGGAGCTTCCAGCCGTGGTCACAGATTTCAAAAATTCCCATTTTTGCAGAAGCCCTAATTTTCCACTTTTCCGATCAAGGTCTCGAACTAGGGTCTAATCAAGCTCGGTCTTCTGCCCAACCAAAAATTCTGATCTTGGCCTCTAAATTTCGATTTTGATGAGTAGCATTCATCGGTCTCCGATTACAAAAATTCCATCTTTCTCCGAAACCCTAAATTCTCGAAGCCATGAATAAAGGTGCTAAAAAATAATTATGTTTTGACATAAATATGTACCTGATTGTTTCTGGTTTAACTTCGAACTTTCTGATCCACAGGGTCTAAAATTTTTACCTGTGGTATCCCGACCTGTCATCTTTCCAATCCCATAGGTCTGACCTCAATTGGATTCTTTAAGAGAGAGTTATGCCAAGTGTTGCAACGTGACCTATTTATGGGATAAAAAAGGAGAGCTAATTTGTATGGCGTGCCATGTGTCACTGGTTCAGTTTTGGCCTCTGAACAAGTTACCTGAGAAATTAAAATCCGTGCACTACCTGTCACTTTTTACGAAATTTCATTTGGAGCTTCGTAGCCCAAGTTATGACCTTTTTTCCTAGGTGACCTGTTTATGACTCAGATCTGGAAGAGGCAGAAACCCTAGATTGTACAGATCATAAAACACAAAGTACAATGAATTAGAAGTTTTCCTTTGGATACAAGGTACATGGGGATCTTATATTCGACCTGTAAAAATTTTCGATCCGAAAACTTTTCCAAAATGGATTTATAGCGAAAATGCTACAATGACTGGTTTTTTCTATATCAAGCCCTAGCATCGCAAGTGCAACAGTGTCATACATGCCATACCATGCCTTCTTTCAGGCTAGCTCTGATACCATGTTAGTTTTTTAGAATTTATTTCAATTTGATCTAGGATATTAACTGATAGGACAACATGTACAACATATCTATAGCATATAAATCATGGACATAATAATGCAAGCACGCAAGAGACACAGAGTTTACTTGGGGAAAACCATAAAGGTGAAAAACCCCAATAACTTCCTCAAAGATAGATAGAGCAATGATACAACCAAAGCATAAGAGATAGACATATCCTAGCAGCAACTTCTCCTCCTCCACAAGTGTGCCACTCTCCAAAGAGTGTGTGAGAGAATAGAATGATGAAATACAGTGCCTCTCGCACTCTATTTATACTTGACTTGACTTGCCTGATAACCTTTACTAGGTCATCCTCAACTTAACCACATAACACAATGCTGACTGGGCCGACACCCAATAGGGTGGTCTAATAACCCTTCGACCCACATGACTTATACAGGGCCGACCCCAACAAGGTGGTCTAATAACCCATCAAGTATAAGTTACGACACTTCCGTATAGAGGAATAATAACATCTCTATAGGAATACAAACACTTCCGTATAGAGGAATAATACATCTCTATATGAGTACAATAAATATAAATATGAAATACATTTTGAAGTTACATATACATCAACAAGTATTATATGGAACTTTCTGAAATCCAACAGCAATGCATGGTACAATTAAATCAACTAGATGAGCAGTTCCAGCAAGCACTTGCCCATACTGAAATCATCCAGCAGCAAATGAAGAAGTGGCATGACAAACACATAAAGGATAAAAATTTCAAGGAAGGTGACTGGGAACTACTCTATGACTCCAGGTTTCACACTTTCAAAGGAAAACTACCAACTAGATGGCTTGGACCTTACATCATTGAAACAATCTATGAAAATGGAGCTGTAAGGATTATTACAATTGATGAAGAAGAGTTGCCCATGATAGTAAATGGAAATAGGCTCAAACTTTACAAGAAGCCACAATGAAAGGAGGAGTTCACACAGGTGCTCTACTAGCAACAACTAATGCTGATAGAGAACATGGAAAACCATTGAAATCCAGTTCATAAAAGAAAAGAAAAAAGAAAAAAGAGAAAAAATGAAAAAAAAACAAAGAGAAAAAAAAAAGAGAGAGAGAAAAAAGGATGCAAAAGAGAAAAAAAATGAAAAAAGAGGAAAAAAAATGAAAAAAGAGAAAAAAAATTGAAAAAATGATAAGCAAAATGAAAAAATAACGAACTACAAAAATGATACAAGCAAGGTATCCACAAGTAAAATTGCAAGCATCATACAACCCCATGAAGAACTAGCCAGCATCCTACAGATAAATCAAATCAAGAGAACCAGGTATCGATATTCAAGCGAGCCAGTTATGTATTCAAGTCAACCAACAAATATATCAAGCAGTATAGAATTCAATCAAGCAACCCATCTATTCAAGCGAGCCTGCCATTATTCAAGCAAGCCTGCCATATATTCACACGAGCATGCCATACCATCAAGCGAGCTAGCACTACTGAACAAAACGTAACTCAATGCAGGGCATAAACACAAAGTCAAATCAGAAATGGGCACAAAAATCAAAACCAACCAGATGCAGCATTTTCAAAGGAAAGAAAAGAAAAAAGCCAACACATGTAACTACAGACATGCCGAAAATAACTATAGACATGGCGAAGATATACTACAGAATCCAACGCACATGAAATCATACCACATCAAGCACTCAAGTACGCTAAGCATACCAAGGTAATCTCTAAACCTCTTTGTTTTATTTTTGAGGTCAAATCATCATCCCACAAAACGGTTATTTCTGAAGCTGAGGATAGCTTCCACGTTCATTCGACGGCACGGTTCAGAATGACCTCAATAAATCATGATTACTACCTAAGTCATGTCAGCGAATGGTAAACTCAAATCTGGCTACCGTATTCCCCAATGATATGAGCAAAAGGGGCAATATACAATGATGAAATGAAATGCAGGGCTCGATTATGGTAAAGAATGCATAAGGTGGTATGTACGTGCCAAATAATTGAGAAAAGTGGGGTAAAACAGTAAATAAGGCGGCATAATCGACGGAAGACCCAATTTTGCAAATACAAGCTTTCCAAAAGAAGGAAAACTGGGAGTTTGAATTGTCACTCTACCTGCAAGCTGCCTTCGAACCTGTTAATCAATCCTGGCCAGTGAGGTAAGTCAGCCACACCCAAACATTTCGTTTTGATGATTATAGTAGAAAATCCAAGGATGACAAAAGGGTTCAAAAGGAGTGAACCAGATGATCACAGAGCCATTTATGAAAACCCAAGGGTTATATATATCCTCCGTAAAGCGGGTTGGATTCCCTTCATCTCCGGGATGAGAGGATTTGACACAGAGGTGGCTTTGGAATTTGCAAGAAACTTAAAGTACATCAAAGAAGAGAAATTTGTCACCCGGGTTAGAGGACTTCGTATTAGGCTGGATGAGGAAGCCATTGCAAAATACACAAGCCTACCTATGGGACTACATTGGGCCAAGGAAGACAGGGAAGCCAACTAGAGTGCAAAGGAAGTTTTCTATGGACCTGAAGAGGCTTATGAAGAAGATAAAAATGGAGTTAAGAGGGTCACTATGCCAGCACCTTGGGATGAAGTAGCTGCATTTGTTCAAAAGTATGTGACATGTACAGGGAGACTGAGCTACGTCCCTCTCTTCCATTTTCGAATTCTGGATCTCCTAAGGCACAGGAGCCACATCATGCCAAACAACAACATAAGCATTCCTTACTATCTTCTCTTGTCGTTGGGGGAAATGAAAAAGAAAGTTGTTGAAGGAAAAGAAGATGTGTTATCCCACCATGGGCTAATCAAGATGATAATTCGTGAGGAGTTAACAGTTCAGGTCCTAGAGCTTTCATGGGAGGAATTCGTGGTAATCTCAGCCGAGGATGTACAAAGGATTAAGGGTACACCTACTGTTAGCATACCCCTAGCTTCTAGGCCAAAATAAAAGACCGCTTCTACATTGGGAGTTAAAAGAAAAATCAACCTGGACAGTGTGGCCAATACCCTGATAAAGATTAAGAATTCAAGAGATAGCTCCCATCAAAAGGAATCGGGGGTTTCCACAAGCGAACAAGGGCCAAAGCGACGAAGCAAAAGGTTCACACAGCCACCCAATGTCAGGCATGAAAAGGAGATAGAAAGGGATCCCAGCCCCACAATTCAAGATGTATTTGACGATGATGACGATTGGGTATTCTAGGACTACCCAACCACACCTGAGGAGCAGGATCATGACCAAGGGAACCCCACTGATCAGGATGTGAACCCTACCAACCAAGATGTAAACCCTGAAGCTATTGACCGGCTAAACGAGGCACTGATAGAATTGGAAAAGGTCAAGGAGGAGTTGGCAACACTAAAAATTGAGGCAAGAACACAGAGAGGCCAGCCAACTCCACCAGCAACCTCACTCTTTGTGCATGAAAAGACACAAATTTTGAAAATGAAACACGCGGGAGAGCTAAAACTAGCAGAGTAGCAAAATCCAGCATTAAGGGAGAAATTGGCCGAGACACAAGAGGAGTTAGCCCAAAAAGATCAGAAAAGTCTCTAGCTGGAGGACACCTTGGAAACCACTACAAGAATCTATGATGAAATACTTCAACTCAGACCCCCGTCCAGAGTCTATACGCTCTACTTAAAGGAAAACTAGGGAAGGTTCCAGCTGCAAAGGCTAAAACAAGGTTTGTCTCTGGAACTGAACACTACAAGGGAATTTGTGGACACCTCTCTAGACTGCATAGAGTTGGAAAAGGATCAACTGTGCGAATTCTTCTTGCACAACTTTGTGGTGCCAAGCACACCTAACTTGTCACCTAATGCATATGTAGGCGACTTCCAACTGAGAGCATTATGCTCGTAGATTAACCACGATGTGTAAAGGGCACAAGATGACCATTTATACCTTGTATAGAAGTGGCAAAATCAATTATGGATCAGGGAAGAGGCATCTCACTCTGAAAAGGGTACTTCAAGCCCACCAAAGTATCACCCCTGATGAAGAGCTAATGCCTATTATCCTTGAAAAATAGAAGGAGGCAGTCACACATTTTGACCTCACCCTACAATGCTCATACAAAGAGGTACAGGAGGCCATCAGTGACAGGTGGGAAAGGATTGAAGATGATTTGAGAAAGAAGGAGCCTCATTCTCCTCTCAGACTAGAAGCTGCTCTCATCAAAGCTAAGCTATACAGAGAATCCTTGATCAAGAATCAGCTCAGTTGGATTGGCATGAAGCTAAATCCCCCATTTTTCCTTCCCCTAGTTATTAAAGAGCATATTAATGAGGAAGAAGAGAAAAGAGCTTGGTCTAAGGATGACCAGAGCATGGGTTACTACAAGAAGGTAGGTACCCCTAGGGTAGTCACATGGGATATCATAGAAGTTGTTGAAGAACTAAATATGTCACCCAAGGATAGGTGAATCCTTCAAGCATGGGGGAGATGCTAAGCCTGAATAATAGGTATCCTAATAGCCTTTTTTCCACATTAAAACATAGGATATGTTGATTATTTAATGAAGATGTTTTTAGATTATTCGTTTTATTCTTAAAACGCATTTTTATAAACTAATACATGAAAACAAGTATGTTCGAGCAGACGCAGGTACACTAAGGGACAACACGCAAATCTAGTTGAGAGATTGAAGGACCATGAAAGGCTCAGCGCCCTGTTTCCATGACTTATAGAGAAGAACTCCTGTTCAACAAGATTGGCGATTAAAGCAAGTAGTTAGGTTAGAATTTGAGGCATATATATATGGACCTATCGGGTAGTGAGGGGGTCCTGTTGCTATTTTGTAGAATCATCGTTTTATACATTTTGCACTGCAGAAATAATTTGTGTCACAGACTATTTCTAAACCATGAAGTTATTTTAATGAAGAAACTGATCTTACATTCGAGCTTTCATTCATAAGTTTTTCTTACTCCTGAGTATAGGTTGGGGAGGGCCCCTCCAACACATAAGTCAAGAGCTTTACTCTGTTTCAGGTATTTTTCCATTTATGTTGTGAATCGATTTACTTCTTATCATGTATGAAGATACCTTGATGGCATTGAATCGTATGGTTTTATTTCAGTTAAAAGATTGTTTTCGTTCAAGCATATTTTCTGTAGTTGATCAACGCTTATTCTGTAGTTTGGTAAGATGCATTCCGTAGTCCTGTAGATGCATTCTGTGCACGTATATTTTGGCACATTTTGATATATATTTTTACATATTTTCATATTGGTTCTAAAACAATGATTCAGATCTGGAAAGCTCATGCATGTTTCTTTTAACAGACTTAGATCGTAGAGATAAATCACTTTCAGTTCCTTAATTTAAATGGTCATTACTTGTAGTGTTTAAACCGAATAGATCAGATTGGTTAATTCTCAGCATCAGATATTTATGTTCTAGATTGGGTTTTATCGTTTGAGTATTTTAGATTAGACCTTCAACCTTCAACAATTGATTTCTGCATTTTGATTAGTAGATCAGAATCCCAACTTTTAGCATTTTATTCATAGATTAAATTTACTATTTTCAGCATTTAAATTCTTAGTGTAGATTTACTGTTTTCAGTAATCAATTTCTAGGGTAGATTTACTATTTTGTCATTCATAAATTTCCAATCTTGATAGCTCACCTTCTCTTTGATTAGATAAACCTTTAAGATCTATACCAACACCCCAACCACAACAAAGACTATCCTCTAGAGCACATATAGTGTTAGCACCTCTTAAGTTTGTACTTCCCCCGGGTTGATAATTAAAGTAGGATCCTAGGCTAGCTTTCCTCTTTAGGCATCCATTCTAAGAGCTCACCAAAAATCATGTTTCGACTTGAGTGTTTTAAACCAAGGCTTTCCCATCAAATTGTGTTTCAAGTTGCTACGAACGTTGCTTGGAAGACAGTCCATCATACTGTACTAGATGAAGGGGATTCTACCTCGTTCATGTCATTGTCATGTTGGAGAGCCATTGGTTCTCCCAAACTAAACCGTTCTCCCACCACCTTGAAAGCATTCAACGGTCGTGGCTTTCATCCCCATGGGCTATTACAAGCTTTAGCAGTCGATTTGGGGGATAAGACCGCAACCATTAACATGGAAGTAGTCGGAGACCCTTTAGATTATAATATCTTACTTGGTCGTAATTGATTTTACGCCATTACTGCGGTCGCCTCTTCTGTCTTCCACATAGTGCAATTCCCCCACAAAGGCCGAATTGTCACTATCGACCAACTGGAGTTCTGCACACCGGACACCGCTACTCATCCCAGTGATAATGTCCCATTGCTTGGACAATCTTCTTAGTTGTATGAGAGTGTGGGGGTCGGCCTCATAAAAGACTCATCTCTTATGAGCGTCTTTCCAACCTTGGTTCCCCCTAATCATGTTGCCATGGTGAACATGATATCCCCTGGGATTTCACCTTTTCCCAACTCTAACAATCAATGGCTTGTACCTGATGAAGCCTCTATGCACCTGATTGGAGACTCCATGCCTCTTTCGCCCGCTAAACTCACTTATGAGGCTATCTAGTCAGAACCCGAGGACCACTTGTTTGTGGCTTCCACGTCTTGTTCTCTACAATGGATGTCATCTTTACCTGGTCCTATGCTATGGAATTTTCATTCCGACGAGTCCATTATGGAAATTATGAGTGCAGATGACCCTCCATGGGAAGACCTCCACCATCGCTCGTCTTTCCTCCCTCCTTTGGATTCTTTGGAGAATAGAATCACCACCATTTTTACACCGGATTTCTACCTTTTCCCCCAGTCCCCGATACTCACGTTTCATACCGACACTGAGGGAAACTTAGCGAACATTGAACCCACCATCCCGGTTGACATCTTGGTTACCCCAGGTGTAGTGGAACATATTCGGTTAGGCCAGAAATGTTCCCTTGAATAAATTACTACTTTCATGGCCTTATTCAGGCAATTCCTAGACGTGTTTGCTTGGATCTATGAGGAAATGCCTGGGATAGACCCCGCTATTGTTTCACACGAAATCAAAACCTATCTTGACATTAAACCAGTTCGCCAAAAGTTACGACCGATACACCCTTGAAAAAATGCGGAAATCAAAATAGAAATTGAGAAGCTCTTGAAGGCTGGATTTATTTAACCTGTTCCATTAATAGAATGGGTCTCAAATGTTGTCCCTGTAGCTAAAAAAAAGGGCACCATCCAATTCTGCGTCGATTATCGAGATCTCAACAAGGCTTGTCCTAAGGAAAACTACCCGACTCCCTTTATCGATCAGATCATAGACAATTGTGCTGGAATTGTCATCTTCTCTTTTATGGATGGTTTTTAAGGTTACAACTAGATTGAGATCCACCCCATCGACCAACACAAGAATGCTTTCATCTTCCCTTGGGGAACATTTGCATATCGTAAACTCCTTTTCGGTATTAAAAATGTTGGTGCCACATTCCAGTGGGCCATGTCGTACGCCTTTCATGATGTGAAGGACTTTGTGGAACCCTATTTGGACAATCTCCCTGCCCATTCGAGGCAACGCGAGTTCCACATAGATCATCTAATGGCAGTCTTCCTTAGATCTAGACGGTATAACATCCATTTGAACCCTCACAAGTGTATCTTCTGCATCGCGTCTGGATGCCTCTTAGGTCAACATCCATTTGAACCCTCACAAGTGTATCTTCTGCGTCGCGTATGGATGCCTCTTAGGTTTTATCGTCTCAAAAGATGGGATCCGCATTGATCCCTTGAAGGTGGAAGCCATTGTCGCTCTCCCACCTCCTACTGATGTTAGAGAACTTCAAAGTTTGCAAGGGAAGGCAACTTATTTACCGCGTTTTCTCTGTAATTTCTCCCAGAAGACACAGGGTTATATGAGACTACTCAAGAAGGACGTCCCGTTCATATGGGACGGTCAGGCACAACAATCCTTCGATAGTCTTAAACACGCTATTACCTATGCCCCTGTGCTCCAGCCGCCCAATTACTACCAAGATTACATTCTTTATCTCGCGACTTCTGCCACCATGATCGCCATGGTCTTGGCACAGGAGGACCACAATGCCCAGGAACATGTGATATATTACTTAAGTAAGGGTCTTATTGACTACAAAACTCGTTACTCACATGTTCAGAAGCTCGCTCTCGCGGCAGTCATTGCCATCCAAAAGTTATGACATTACATACTGCTCTGCACCACCACGATTATCGCTGACTCGAATCCGATGTACCACGTTTTGACACGTCAAGTACTTGGGGGCAAGTATTCATGCTGGATCATGATACTACAGGAGTTCGATCTCCTATTTGAGAAGTCCAAGTCCAAGAAGTCTTTGGTGTTTGCCGAGCTCATCTGCGATCTTCCCCATGCTGATGTGGGATCTGATCCCAATGATTCTCTTCCAGATGAGTCATTGTTCCTTATCAACACGTCTGACCCATGGTATGGAGATATTACTTTATATCTTCAAACCCAACGTTTCAACCCCCACCTGTCTCATGATGAATGTCGTCGTATACGCCACCACGCAAAGTATTACCTGATCATCAGTGATACCTTGTATCGTCGTGGTATTGATTCTGTTATTCGACGTTGTCTGACACATGAGGAGGATCAACACATCTTGACTGACTGTCATGCTAGGGATTGTGTCGGTCATCTCTCTGCGATGGCTATAGCCCAAAAGATACTATACGTGAGATATTATTGGCCATCTATCTTTAAAGATTGCATCGAGGCCATTAAAAATGTTCCCCATGCCAGCATTTTCAAATGAAAAGGTGCACCCATCCAGCCCTGTTACACCCGGTTATTGCCGTTGGCCCCTTTGCAAAATGGGGCATTGACTTCATGCACTATAAGCCTACCTCGACTAGGGGGCATGACTATGTCATAGTAGTCATGGATTAATTTACAAAGCATATTAAGGCTATGCCTACGTACACTAATGAAGGAAAAACCACCACACTCTTAATGTTTAATCATGTTATCTCACGGTTCGAAGTTCCGCAAGCCTAGTCACCGACCATGGATTTGACTTTCAGAACCACATGCTTGATGAGCTGAGCGCCAAATTGGGTTTTCGTCATGAAAACCCAACACCTTACTACCTGCAATCTAATGGACAAGTAGAGGCCATTAACAAGGTCTTGAAAACCATGATTCAATGCATGGTGGGTACGCGCAAGTCTAACTGGCACAACATTCTCTTTTCTGCACTATGGGCTTATCGAACATTCGTCAAGACTACCACCGGATTTACACCTTTCCAATTAGTTTATGGATTGGAGGAAGTCCTACCTATAGAGTGTGAGATTCCATCTCTCAAAATCACAGTTGAACTTCTTTCGAATACCATTGTCGAGGAATAACGCTTCCTCTACTTGGAAAAACTTGATGAGACTCGCCGTGATACTGCTATTGCCAACGAGGCACATAAGAAGCACATCAAAGCGCAATATGATAAGTCGGTAGAACCCCGCATCTGTAACGAGGTTGATTTGGTCCTTACATACGACCAAAGGCATGATAAGCTGGGGGCAGGTAAGTTCGAGTCCATGTGGCACAGACCCTACATAGTGAAACATGTTCTAGAGAAGGGAGCCTACGAACTAGAGGACTATGATGGGATATCTTTGGGTGAGCCCCACAATGGGCTCTACCTGAAGAGGTACTATGCCTGATACTTTCACACATAGACATCTTGTATATACTATACATGGCATGTGTGTTTTGTGTGGTGTGACACTTTTGTTTTAGTGTGTCTAGATCTTGTTTTCACTTCTTATACCATGTTCTGTCTGCATGTGCAGATGGAAACTTGCTACAGATTTGTGGACGGCACTAAGCAACATTCTCGTAACCTTGCTTTGGTAGCCTGGTTACTTTATTCCCCGACCAGCGAGCTCATTAGCTCAGGAGAAAATTGTCTGTGATTCACAACCAATAATGCCGCAGAGTATCAAGAAGTCATTGGAACCCTAACCGACGCTCTTTCCTTGGGTATGAACCACGTTGCCATCAATTTGGATTCACTATTGGTGGTTTCTCATCTTAACCAGATTTATGCTATCCACGACCCTACTCTACTCTGTCTCTTCAGAAGAGTCCGTCTTCTGGAAAGGTCCTGGGAATCTATTCAATACATACACATTCCATGAGACATGAATACAGTTGTCGACTCGATGGCCAACTTCATTCTATATTGGTACATTGCACACACATAACATATTCATAAAATATAAAAGCATACATAACATGTAAATAATCCATTGTATAAGAAAATGTGTAAATAAAATCTCATTAATCATCCATAAAACACATAATGTATAAAACCTCCGAAAATGTTTGTATATATATATATATATATGTATATAAATCGATACAAAATGATGGTGCTGATACAAAATCTGAAGTATACTAGCTTTCAGTAAGAGTCATCTCTAACAAAAATCTGAAGCTCATAATATTTCAATACATACATAAGCAGAAACCTAATCCCTAGACTGCTCATAATAGAAGACTACGGTCCTCACCACTTTACAAAGCAACGTGCCAAAACATGTAGACACCCCGATGGTGTATCTCTAGTAACCCCGAGGTAGATCATGGACACTCAGCTTTGGGATATCCAGTGTCAACCTGGTGAGGTTCTCATAGACCTCCTCTACCTTCTTGATGGCATCACACATCATGGGACATACAATCGGCACCCCTCCTCTCCTCGTAATGAGCGAGACTCCAACTGGTCACGATGGACCCACATCTGCACAAAACATCGAGTTATCAACACTACTCCAAAACAATCATATATATATAAAATGAAAAAACACAAAGTTGTTGTTCTTACCGATGTCACCCCATTGTGATCCGCCGGGATGCACCAGGTCGGGATCACCTCTGAAATCTGCCTTGCTATACGGATAATCCTCTATCATGAGGAGCTTTCCCTCCAGCCAGGTGAAGAACCCTGTACTGTACCCTATGATAGGACCCCCGCCACCATGGTGGGCCATCACCTCTGCCCATTGGGTCATGTGTGGGTCCCGGGCATCTAGGTCATCCAAGTCCACCTATGGATGCAGATGAGGTACCCGCTCCAATAGAAAATATATCACCACGGACCCATAGCCAAGCTATTTCAGTGCCCCGCGCTGACATTTGGTCAACTGACTCCGGAGGTTGGAAAGGAGTCCCTCACACCAGTTGAATATCCGAGGACCCATACACTCCTCCGCGTACATCAACTGTGTCTTGCTCGGAAGGTGAGCAGACTAACTCCCTGCTACCCTCACTATAGTGTAGAGCATAGTACGTAAAGGACGGTCTCAAATTTCTTTGATGGGGATATTTCCACCAGTAGATGCAACGCCTCTAGTGCAGTACTAAGTAATCATATCGCCCACTATCCGATCACCTTCTCGTGATCCAGTAAGAGATACAGGTTCTCCCCTCCGGGATAACCCTGTCACGAAGTAGATGTCCTCGACATCTATACTCAGTGTATGCACCCCAATCTCAAAATCTTGTTGCGCCGGATCCCAACATCGGATCATGTGTGTCAGTAGCAGAACTTGGTCCCTCATGCCCGGCACTCAGAAGTATTTGAGTAACACACAGTTCCTCAAGGCATTAATGCATTGAGGGTCATTTTCGGCTTGAGCATCATCCACCTCATTCTCTTGTTCTCACCACTCAATAACCATGTTTGTCACTGTAAACCTGTCAAGAAGGACAAATAAACACTATTAGAACTCTCTACATGCATCAAAACTTTTTCATTCTGGTAGGGCGTCGAGTTGTAGTTGGGCGTTTGCGCCATCGTAGGACAATTTTAAAGACAGTTTGCTCCTTTTTTTTATTCTAGTGACTATTTTAGTGTATTTTTCGTCACTTTTATGAAAACTTTAGTGCTATGTATCGAGATGGAACTATTTTTTTGTGTTTTTTGCATTGATCAAAACATGCAAGTGCTAAATTAGGTGCTAATTAGTGTTGAAATTAGCATCAAACTTAGCTCCCAATTTAGCACTAGATTTCACTCCTTATTTAGAGTCGTATTTAGATCCTTATTTAGTGTTGCATTTAGCTACAGATTTAGCATTGTATTTAGCTCCTTATTTAGTGCCAAATTTAGTGCCTACTATATGTCTAGATAGTTAATTTCTTGAGGTGTTGGGGGTTAAGTGGATAAGGGATTTGAGGATTATGGGATTTAGGGATTATGGGTGCATGGATTAAGGGTTAAGGGATTAGGGGTTAGGGTTTAAGATATTAAGGGTCAATATCTAGGGGATTTGGCACTTACGGGCTAGGTAGTTTAATGGTTAATTGCTTAAGGATTGTGGGTTAAGGGATTACTTTTAAGTGATTAGAGGATAAGGGTTTATGGATTAAGATATTAGAGATTAGGGATTAAGTGTTTAAGTTTCAATGGATTAGGGGTTAGGGGATTAAGGTATTTTTTGTTAATGGATTAGTCATTAAGGGTTTAGGGATTAGGGATTAAGGATTTAAGGGTCAATGGCTTAGGGGTTAGGGGATTTATGGCTTTGTCGTAAATCTTTTGAAATTTCATGGAACTTCCAACACGCCCATCACGAATTTCATCCACCGACGCTGCACGATGAGCAGTGAATGGGGACAACGTTGAAATTTATTCAAACTGTTCCTATAAGCATCAAAATTTGACATGGTTAGACTAGACACATGCCTTGACGGTATGCGAGGGTTTCAAGACAATTATTCATGATCTCCATACATAATATTTGAGATCGTCCACATTTGAATCAGCGTTCATCATGAAGTCTCATTGCCATCATTCGTCATTCCCATCTATAGAATATTTGTCGACACTCTCTTGAAATGTCATGGAATATCTTCCAACATGCCCATCACCAATGTCATCCACCGATGTTGCATAGTGAGTAGTGAATGGGGCCATTGTTGAAATTTATTCAAACTATGTGTGTATGCATCAAAAATTGACATGGTTTGACTAGACATATTCCTTGGTATGCGAAGGTTTCAAGACTCAAGGATTCCTGACGTCCCCACATAATATTTTACATCGTCCATGTTTTCATCAACGTTCATCATGCAGTATCGTTGTCATGATTCCCATCTATAGAATATTTTTCGAGACTCTCTTGAAATTTCATGGAACGTGTTCCAACACACCCATCACCAATGTCATCCACTAACCCCACACAGTGAGCAGTGAATGGGGCCAACATTCAAATTTATTCAAAACGTGATTGTATGCATTGAAATTTTACATGGTTAAAGTAGGCGCATGCCTTGATAGTATGGGGGGTTTTAAGACTCAGGGACATTATTCTCATAATTATCACCATCATCATGGTTTTCATTTCCATCGTCATCATAATCATATTAATCATCCCAATTTGTACATAATCATTACTATGTCGTGGGTTGCCTCTGTCTCCTTGCAATGTTCTACTTTTTGCTTATATCTTGTGGCACCTCTTCATGGATTCACTGGGTGATTGTACGAGCCAAGATCCTTTAAGCATGCACTTAAACACCAGTGTGCCCATGTGTGCCAATGCTGATGTGCACATAGTTTCATTTGTATGGGTGCGACCAAGCTACTTGATGAAAGATTAAAGTTGTGACTTGGTCATGCATTCATCCATTTGATTTCATTTTTTTAACCCCCTTTCACTAATGTGTTATTGATTTCCTCCGTCTCCTTTCAATGTTGTCGTTTTCATTTTTATCTTGTGGCTCCTCATAATGGATGCAGTGAATGGGGCCAACATTAAAATTTCTTCAAAATATGCATGTATGTGTCGAAATTTGACATGGCTAGACTAGACACATGCCTTTACAATATGTGAGGGTTTCAAGACTCAAGGATTCCTGGTGTCCTCGCATAATATTTGAGATCACCCTCATTTGCATAAATGCTCATCATGTAGTCTCATTGTCATAATTCGCCATTCTCATCTATAGAATCATTGTTAGAACTCTTTTGAAATGTCATGGAACATCCAACACGCCCACCACCATTTTCATCCACCAACCCCACACAATGAACACTGAATGGGACCAACATTGAAATTTCTTCAAAATTTGACTATGTGTGTTGAAATTTTACATGCTTAGACTAGGTGCATGCCTTGAAGGTATGGGAGGTTTTTAAGACTTAGGGACATCATTCTCATCATAATCACCATCATAATGGTTTTCATTTCCATTTTCATCATCATCATATTCATCATGACCCAATTTGTCCATCCATGCCAACAAAGATCAACCTTGACATATCCATCTTTGCAGCGAAACCTGGTGAAGATGCCAATTTCCATGTATTTGTATTCTTCTTATGGAATTCTTCGAGACGATTAAACCAGGATTCTATTAAGTTAATACATCCCAAAATAATTATATAGGGTCCAACTTTCAAGTGGTTTAATGGTTAATGGGTTAGGGAATATATCAGGTCATCCATTTGGATTCACTATTGGCGGTTTCTCATCTTAACTGTATTTATGCTATACGTGACCCTACTCTACTCTGTCTCTTTGGAAGAGTCCATCTTCTGGAAAGGTCCTTTGAATCTATTCAATACCTACACATTCCATAAGACATGAATACAGTTGCCGACTTGATGGCCAACTTCATTCTAGATTGGTACATTTCATACAAATAACATATTCATAAAATATAAAAGCATACATAACATGTAAATAATCCATTGTATAAGAAAACATGTAAATAAAATCTCATTAATCATCCATAAAACACATAATGTATAAAACCGCCGAAAATGTCTCTCTCTCTCTATATATATAAATCGATACAAAATGATGGTGCTGATACAAAATCTGAAGCATACTAGCTTTCAATAAGAGTCATCTCTAACAAAAATCTGAAGCTCATAAGATTTCAGTACATACAAAAGCAGAAACCTAATCCCTAGGTTGCTCATGATATCAGACTACAACCCTCGCCACTTTACAAAGCAGCGTGCCAAAATGTGTAGACACCCCGACGGTGTATCTCTGGTAACCCCAAGGTAAATCATGGACACTCGACTTTGGGATATCCAGTGTCAACCTGGTGAGGTTCTCATAGACCTCATCTACCTCCTCGATGGTGACACGCATCACGAGACCTACAACTTGCACCTCTCCTCTCCTCGCAATGAGAGAGACTCCAACTAGTCACGATGGACCCACATCTGCACAAAACATCGAGTTATCAACACTACTCCCAAAAAATCATATATATATATAAAATGAAAAAACACAAAGTTGTCGTTCTTACATATGTCACCCCATTGTGCTCCCTTGGGATGCACCAGGTCAGGATCACCTCTGAAATCTGCCCTGCTGTATGGATAATCCTCTATCATGAGGAGCTGTCCCTCCAGCCAGGTGAAGAACCCTGTACCGTACCCTATGACAGGACCCCCGCCACCATGGAGGGCCATCACCTCTGTCCATCGGGTCATGTGTGGGTCCCGGGCATCTAGGTCATCCAATTCCACCTATGGACACAGATGAGGTACCCGCTCCAATAGAAAAGATATCACCACGGACCCACAGCCAAACTATTTCAGTGCCCGCGCCGACATTTGGTCAACTGACTCCGGAGGTTGGTAAGCCGAAGTCCCTCACACCAATTGAATATCCGAGGACCCATACACTCCTCCGTGTACATCAATTGTGTCTTTCTCGCAAGGTGAGCAAACTGACTCCCCGCTACCCTCACTATAGTGTAGAGCACAGTAGGTAAAGGATGGTCTTGAATTTATTTGATGGGGATCTTCCCACGAGTATACACAATGCCTCCAGTGCAGTACTGAGTAATCATAACGTCCACTGTCTAATCACCTCCTCGTGATCTGGTAAGAGATATAGGTTCTCCCCTCCGGGATAACCCTATCAGGAAGTAGATGTCCCGGTAAGAGATATAAGTTCTCCCCTTCGGGATAACCCTATCAGGAAGTAGATGTCCTCGACATATATACTCAGTGTAGGCACCCTGATCTTGAAATGTTGTTGCGCCAGATCCCAACATCGGATCATGTGTGTCTGCAGCAGAACTTGGGCCCTCATGCCCGGCACTCGGAAGTATTTGAGTAACACACAGTTCCTCAATGCATTAATGCATTGAGGGTCATTTTTGGCTTGAGCATCATCCACCTCGTTCTCTCGTTCTCTCCACTCAATAACCATGTTTGTCATAGTGAACCTGTCAAGAAGGACAAATAAACACTATTAGAATTCTCTCCATGCATCAAAACTTTTTCATTTTGGTAGGGCGTTGAGCTGTAGTTGGGCGTTTGCACCATCGTAGGACAATTTTATAGACAGTTTGCCCCTTTTTTTTATTCTAGGGACTGTTTTAGTGTATTTTTCATCACTTTTATGAAAACTTTAGTGCTATGTATTGGGATGGAACTATTTTTTGTGTTTTTTGCGTTGATTAAAACATGCAAGTGCTAAATTAGGTGCTATTTAATGCTGAAATTAGCATCGAACTTAGCTCCCAATTTAGCACTGGATTTCACTCCTTATTTAGAGTCGTATTTAGCTCCTTATTTAGTGTTGGGTTTAGCTACATATTTAGCATTGTATTTAGCTCCTTATTTAGAGCTAAATTTAGTGCCTACTATATGCCTAGAAAGTTAATTTCTTGAGGTGTTGGGGGTTAAGTGGATAAGGGATTTCAGGATTATGGTATTTAGGGATTAGGTGTGCATGGATTAAGGGTTAAGGGATTAGGGGTTAGGGTTTAAGATATTAAGGGTCAATATCTAAGGGATTTAGCACTTACGGGTTATGTAGTTTAATGGTTAATTGCTTAGGGATTGTGGGTTAAGGGATTAATGTTTAAGTGATTAGAGGATAAGGGTTTATGGATTAAGATATTAGGGATTAGGGATTAAGTGTTTAAGTTTCAATGGATTAGGGGTTAGGGGATTAAGGTATTTTGTGTTAATGGATTAGTCATTAAGGGTTTAGGGATTAGGGATTAAGGCTTTAAGGGTCAATGGCTTAGGGGTTAGGGGATTTATGGCTTTGTCGTAAATCTTTTGAAATTTCATGGAACTTCCAACATGCCCATCACGAATTTCATCCACCGACGCTGCACGATGAGCAGTGAATGGGGACACCGTTGAAATTTATTCAAACTGTTCCTATAAGCATCGAAATTTGACATGGTTAGACTAGAAACATGCCTTGACGGTATGCGAGGGTTTCAAGACAATTATTCATGATCTCCCTACATAATATTTGAGATCGTCCACATTTGAATCAGCGTTCATCATGAAGTCTCATTGCCATCATTCGTCATTCCCATCTATAGAATATTTGTCGACACTCTCTTGAAATGTCATGGAATATCTTCCAACTTGCCCATCACCAATGTCATCCACCGATGTTGCATAGTGAGTAGTGAATGGGGCCATTGTTGAAATTTATTCAAAATATGTGTGTATGCATCAAAAATTGACATGGTTTGACTAGACATATTCCTTGGTATGCGAGGGTTTCAAGACTCAAGGATTCCTGACGTCCCCACATAATATTTTAGATCATCCATGTTTGCATCAACGTTCATCATGCAGTATCGTTGTCATCATTCCCATCTATAGAATATTTTTTGAAACTCTCTTGAAATTTCATGGAAAGTGTTCCAACACAACCATCACAAATGTCATCCACTAACCCCACATAGTAAGCAGTGAATGGGGCCAACATTCAAATTTCTTCAAAACGTGATTGTATGCATTGAAATTTTACATGGTTAAATTAGGCGCATGCCTTGATAGTATGGAGGGGTTTTAAGACTCAGAGACATTATTCTCATAATTATCACCATCATCATGGTTTTCATTTTCATCATCATCATAATCATATTAATCATCCCAATTTGTACATAATCATTACTATATCGTGGGTTGCGTCCGTCTCCTTGCAATGTTCTACTTTTTGTTTATATCTCGTGGAACCTCTTCATGGATTCACTGGGTGATTGTACGAGCCAAGCTCCTTTAATCATGCACTTAAACACCAATGTGCGCATGTGTGCCAATGTCGATGTGCACACAGTTTCATTTGTATGGGTGCGACCAACCTACTCGATGAAAAATTAAAGTTGTGACTTGGTCATGCATTTATCCATTTGATTTCATTTTTTTACCCCCTTTCACTAATGTGTTATTGATTTCCTCCGTCTCCTTTCAATGTTGTCATTTGAATTTTTATCTTGTGGCTCCTCATCATGGATGCAGTGAATGGGGCCAATGTTAAAATTTCTTCAAACTGTGCATGTATGTGTCGAAATTTGACATGGCTAGACTAGACACATGCCTTTATAGTATGTGAGGGTTTCAAGACTCAAGCATTCCTGATGTCCTCGCATAATATTTAAGATCATCCTCATTTGCATAAATGCTCATCATGTAGTCTCATTGCCATAATTCGCCATTCTCATCTATAGAATCGTTGTTAGCACTCTTTTGAAATGTCATGGAACATCCTGCACGCCCACCACCATTTTCATCCACCAACCCCACACAATGAACACTAAATGGGACCAACATTGAAATTTCTTCAAAATTTGACTATGTGCATTGAAATTTTAATGGTTAGACTAGGTGCATGCCTTGAAGGTATGGGAGGTTTTTAAGACTTAGGGACATCATTCTCATCATAATCACCACCATAATGGTTTTCATTTCCATTTTCATCATCATCATATTCATCATGACCCAATTTGTCCATCCATGCCAACAAAGATCAAACTTGACATATCCATCTTTGTAGCGAAACTTGGTGAAGATGCCAATTTCCATGTATTTGTATTTTTCTTATGGAATTATTCGAGACGATTAAACCATGATTCTTTTAAGTTAATACATCCCAAAATAATTTTATAGGGTCCAACTTTCAGGCAGTTTAATGGTTAATGGGTTAGGGAATATATCAGGTCAAGGGCTTAATGACATTACATGGTGAGTAGTGAATGGGGCCAACATTGAAATTTCTTCAAATGGTTCCTTTATACATCAATATTTTGACATGGTTAAACTATACATATTCCTTGACGGTATGCGAGGCTTTCAAGACTCAAGGATGCCTGACATCCCTGCATAATATTTGAGATCGTCCACGTTTGAGTCAAGGTTCATCATGTAGCCTCATTGTCATCATTTTTCATTCCCATCTATAGAATCTTTATTCGAACTCTCTTGAAATGTCATGGAACATCCAAAACTCCCACCACCATTGTCATCCACTACCCCCTCATAGTGAACATTGAATGGGTCCAACATTGAAATTTCTTCAAAATGTGATTGTATGCATTGAAATTTTACATGGTTAGACTAGGCACATGCCTTGAAGTACATACAACCAAGGACACAATTTTTCTCAATAAATGGTATTCATATTATGGAAAAATTTGTGTTGAAATTCAAAATATGCAGGATACTCTATTAGAACTATATAAAATGAAGCAATTAATCGGCCTAGTCATAGAGCATATTTTGGATAACCAGATCAACATGGAGTAGCAGCGATAGGATCAAATAAGGAGAAAAGAGTTCCAATGGTTACATGAAGGAAAATGAGCACAAGAATTCAAATAGTTGACTAATCGCATCTATAATTGATGAGATCAACATAAATCTAGATGCAAAATTTTGGTCCAAACATGTAGAACATATAGATCATCCTATGCAAGTAAAATTGAGACACTTGTCTAAACTTACTAGTTTGGATATAAACATCAAGACGATTCTATTTGAATGGGATGAATTTCAATAATGCCTCACCCTCTCTGCCCATCCATTATTGAATCATGTGTTGATTTCATTCCACCAAGCGAAGCATATAGCTCTCAGCAATGTTGAATACTTTTCTTATATTTTGTAATTTTTCCAAAATTGTATAAAAATTCACATATGCATGTTCTCTTCAGGATGAATAATTTTTTTTCGGGTGGAGTATATGTTGGACGATCCTATTCGCACAGACAACTAGGTCCTCCCAACCAAGTAGAGACTAGTCAGTTAGGACGAGTCAGTTAGGCTGACTGAATAGACATTTAGGAATTTATAACTATATAAATGTTTATATGCACTATATAATATGTCGGTGAGCCATATATTACAACAAGATGGATCCAGGTACTATTGTTATTAGTCATATTGGAACTTCTCCTCCTATGACCGATCGAAACCTATCCTCTCATATTGATATAAATACAAGGAGAAGGCCTTAGGGAAGGGGGATAACCATTTGCATAAGGAAATGCTGAAGAAATATCCATTGAAGGAAGAGGAGCAAGGATCCTAGGATCAAGTTTTAACAATGCAGGTCACATATCAGGTATAGTTTGTTGCCATTAATGTGAATAAATGCAAGATATTTTATTTCCCGTAAAATAGCTTGTCTACTTTATGAATCTAGTTTGTTGAATCTATCATATATTTCCTATATATGAGTTTCATGCTAGTTTATTCATGTTTATGTAGTCAAAAGATTTGAGTAAGGTGTCTTGTTTATTGCAGGTTTCTCATTGGGGATCGTGGATCGGAGGAATAAAGCTTAAATCTTGGATCAAACTTCGTATATCTAGGTATGTTCTTTTGGATTTAAACCCTAATTGTTCTTGATTAAAAGAATACTTTATGATGTACTTGTTTGTCAATTAGGCTATGTACCTTTCTTAACATTACGTTGAGGATCTCTTTGAACTTCCCAATCATAGGTTAAATTACCGAACAAAAACTATGAAAGAAAAATGATTGACAATCATCCAAAATTCATTACTACAAATGATCGATCCCAAGATACCATGGATAACTGGGAGGTCTTCCTAGTGAAGAGGTCACAGCGGGAGAGTACTAGAATCCATCTATTAAGATTTAGCCAAAGGTTGCAGAACAAAATATGAAGTGGGTTATGGAGGATGGATGATAAGGCTATAGTTGAATCCAAAGAAGGGGGTAAATATCTTGACAACACCAATGGTTAACTTGGTGACTTGGCTAATAAATAAACCACACATGTTCTACCCTCATCAACCTAAGGGTGATACTGCTAGCTATGCTCATAAAAAAATCACAAATAATTCTTGTTCAAAATTTCATTAGATACTCATCATTATCATCATCATCATAACATTGCATATAACAATCAATATAACATCCTCTTATCATCTATCATGTAGAACCACATCCACATCATAAGGGGATCCCAAGAGAAGCAAATATGGACTCCCATATTTTGGGAATTTTGCAAAAGTAGATATGTTGGGATGCCCCATAAAGTGTGGCACAAGAAGGACCATGAACAAACTTGGTGTGAACTCTATATTGAGACACTTACATTGGAAGGAAAATTACTAAGAGCTAAGTGGGAGTTATTCAAAGAATTAATTAAGTCATAATTTTATTATGTTGGGTATGAAGAGGACAAAGGATCCATTAACACTATTATAGATAGAAACAAGGAAAACACATAAATTAACACTATTATACTACCAAATTTAACACTCTACTACTAATAGCTTTGAAAACAATGTCAACCACATAACTATAATTTCAATTCTTTATAGGTTAATCAATGATCATTCCATGATGCTTGGACATTAAGTTTGTGTTTTTTTGGTTCAAGTCATTTATAAACATGGCTTATCAGACGTTTAACCAATGACCATTCCACATTTGCAACGTATAACCAATGTTAGTTAAACATATGAGTGGTGTGGGATGAACGTCGATAGCATAACTCTAACATCTATTCTTTACAGGTTAGTCAAAGTTCATTCCACGATGATTGGACATTACGCCCATGCTTTTTTTTTCAATCCATTTATATATGTGGATTATCATAAATATTATTGATGTTCATTCCACATTTTCAACGTAGCTTATAAGGCATTTGACCGACATTAGTTCCACATTTGCAATGTAGTTTAATGGACATTTAACCGACATTATTTCCATGCATGTAATGTAGCTTATTAAACATTTTTATAATGCTAGTTCGACATTTGCAATGTAGCTTATTAGACGTTTGACCTACGTAAGGGGACACTTAACTAGTGTATATTTTTGGATGTTCAACCAATGTTAGGGAACGTTGCTTTTTAGACATTGCAACAACATTTAACTGATGCCATCTATGTTTTTCATGAAATAAAAATTGAAAAATCACATGTATCGGATGTTTGTTCGATGCATTTTAACGTCGCTTAAGCGATGCTATACTATGGACATTTGATCGACGTTGCAAACCAAGTTAGTTCAATGAAAAAAACTATCAAATAAGTGTGGAATAAAACATAAAAATATAGTAGTGTTGTTAACGTTACTACTATAAGGGTTTTACTTGCACTTGTAGTAGAACAATATTTAGAGTTGGAGCAACTAGATGTAAAAATTGCTTTCCTACATGGTGATCTTGAGAAAGTATTTATATGGACTAGCCTGAGCTATATACAAATATTTAAAGATAATTTGGTTCACAAACTCAAGAAATATCTATATGGATTGAATTAGGCACCAAGGATGTGATAAAAAGAATTGATACCTTCATGAATATCTAAGGTTTTAGTAGAAGTGAAGATGACCATTATGCATATTATAAGAGGTTTGATGATATGTTGGTTGTAGGCCCCAACATGAGGAAAATCATTGAGATTAAGGCTAAGTTGGATAGGACATTTGAAATTAATAAAATGGGACCAACAAGTCAAATTATAGGAATGAATATACACATGGACATAACATGTAGGAATACCTAGTTATGTCAAATGTCATCTATAGAAAATATTCTATAGCACTTCAATATGTAGAATGTAAAACTAGTTAGCACCCCACTTATTGCACAATTCAAGTTGTATTTCGAACAATGTCCTAGCATAGAAGCAATGAAGACAAGCACATTATCTCATGTACCATATTCATTTGTAGTAGGAAGCCTCATGTTCACCATGGTGAGAGCCAAACTAAATATTGCTCAAGAAGTGGGATTTGTTAGCAAGTTCATGCTAAATCTTGGTAAGGAGCATTGGAATGTGTTGACGTGGATACTCAAATATTTAAGGGCCACTTAAGATGTATTTACAATTTAAAAGTTTTGCATATTCTGATTTTGGTGGAGATAAAGATGGATGAAAGTCTACTACATGATATACTTTCACTCATGTTGGTGGAGTTATATGCTAGAAACCTAGGTTGTATCCAGTCATGGCTTTATCAACCACTGAAAAAAAAAAAGTGGTAGAAACTAAGGCTAGTAAAGAGGAAATATAATTAGAGCAACTAATGGATAAATTCAAGATTATATAGGGGAAGATCACTTTGTACTACCATAGTCAAAATGCTATTTACTTAGTGAAGGACCCAACATTTCATGATTACATGAAGCATATTAAGACTAACTACCATTTTCATAAGGAAGTGGTCGATGAAGGTAGGATCTTGTTGGAGAAAATTGATATTGATGAAAATAATACCTATAATCTTACGAAGCATGCTAGGACGTGGAAATTTGAAATGTGCAAAAATTATATAGGCTTGTTGAAAATGTGATGAAGGAAATATTGGGCAATGGCATGTGGGTGGAAAAGATTGGCAAGGAAATTCTTGTATATTTACTTAAAATGGGATAATGTTACGAGAGGAAGCCAATATCAATATCTCCAATATTCTTGCTGTAGAGTTCTCAACTAAGTTTACGTGCAATTCTTATGCCACGGTCACAAGGCCCTTTCTCTCTAGTAGTTGGGGGGTGGAGCCCTAAGGGAAAATTTTCTAGACCCTTTTAGTGTATTTCAAGTCCTTCTAGAATCCTCATATGTGCTGTATAAAAGGGTAATGATCCCATGGCATTGTAAGACAAGAGATATAGAAGAAGTCATTGTATGTTATTTGTCAAGTAATAATAAAATATCAAAGCTTCCATTTCCCCGTGTTTTTACCTATGCACTACAAGGTTCCCAAATAAATCTCATGTTTTATTGCTATTGTTGTTTACTAATGTTTTTATATTTTTTCAACACAATGTATATTATGATTTATTCCTTTCAATTTTGGAAGTTAAAGTTTCATGTTAAGGGGAAATATTGCACAATCAGGTTCATTGTAACTTTTCAATATACATGGTGGTTTAGTGTTATTTTCTCTATATTTTAATTATATACAATTAGTTTCCCTATTTGTTAGGTATATGCATGGTATTTATTAGAAATTATATATTTAAGTTCCTAAACTCTTAGAGGTTATATCAACCTACTGACCCAATCATAAAGACAATGATGAAGGAAAGGTTGGACAACCCTTTCCCTAACATTAGATACTATGATGGAGGAAGGGTGGATCAATCCTTTCCCTAACTTGGTCTCAATGGAAGTACTGTTATAGTGGAATGGTTGGTTGGCCCTCCGAATTCCCCACTTCATAAGAATACAAATGTGGAGGAAAGGATACATAACAATGTGTATTTAGATTTCAATATTTTGAATTTTTTTAATGTGTATATGATATCGAAGTCCAAGATTATTAAAACATAATTTTTTATGTGGATGCATAATCTTATTATGACACTTATTGATAAATATGAGAATATTGAATAGATGCAAAAAAATAAAAGCTAATGGAAACCATCATTGCAACTTTTAATAAATATTTGAGGAAACATCATTGCTAAAATCCAAGATTAATTTATAGCAGCATATAAATTTTGTATGTGCATGCATAGTCTCATTACCTATTGTTAAATATAAGAATGAAGAGATACAATAAAACAAAATAAAGTGACAACAATCATTGTAATTTTTAAAAAATATTTAAGGCAACATCACTGAAATAAACTCATTCATTAACATCATTCCCACTATCAACATTAATATGCTTCATTTTTTCTTTTGGTGCCTTAATTGTTGCAAGTCCATTTTCAATCATTTGTATTTTCTCTCATACCATGTTTCCCTTAGAGACCATGCCCTTCAACTTGTTTAATGACTTCAAAATTTAAGATTCAATCTATATTGAAATCATGTATTTTTTATTGGTAAAGATAGAATCCTAATACCTACTAAGATAGAATTCCAAAAAGAAACTCTTACAAAACCTATGGAAATGCAGGATTTATGATTTGATTATTTGAATATTAAATCCAACATTACTCAGAAGAAAACTTAATCATGATCAACATTACTCAGAAGAAAACTTAATCATGATGATCATGTAGAACCCTTTTATATCAATTATTATAAGGAAAAAAATTCTCTCTTTAACCTTAGCATGTTGTAAGGTGTAGTCAGTGTGGTTTATAATATGTAATGCATCTTATTAAATAAAATCATCACCTTTTTCCTTTGACATTGTTTCTACACCTCTTGATGCATGTGGTAATGGAGCATTAGCATAAAAAAAATTATTAACATTTATAAAGACACATGCATGGTTGAGGTCAAAAAAAGGTTTACATGGTGTTTAGAACCCAAGATTCCTAAATACATTTTTTTATCAATCTACAAACCAATATAATTCAACTAAGTATACAATTTTTTTTATAAAATAAAAGTAAACTATAGTTCAAAATAATAATATAATTAATATAAAGATAAAACATAAATAAATATAAATCAATATAAAATCCATAAATTAATATAAACTCATTTACAATCCTTAAATTGTTTGCTATTAAAATATTAAAGGACCATTAAATTAACACTAATTTAATTATTATTTGAATAATATATTTTAACTTTAACTTACATTTCAATAAATTTATTGAAAAGATTTTATCATGACTATGCACAATATTATAAGTCACTTTTTATAACCTTAATTTGTATTTTTATAAAGTCATAATAACGGCAAAGGAAAGTAAATCATGTAACATAATGGATACATGATTGTATCATCTAGAATTGTATTATACAATATAGTTAATAACTTTATAAATATGATTTGAGATTGTAGTTAGTAGATTTGGGAGTAACTATATGGGAACTCGAGAATTGAAATAAGCAATAAGAACATATTCTATATATTTTGTTTGGGTAGTTTTAAACAAAGAAAGGGAAGAGGCCTAAAAAAAAAATAACTGTGATTTTTAATTTTTAATTATGAAAAATAAATTAAATTTGGATAGTATTAAGTTACAGTTAATATTTAATTGAAGTAGAGATATCACACAAGTATCCTTAATTCAAATAAATCATGTTAAATGCACATCACATATAGATGTGATGGTTGGATCATATTTTGTTGACCTAGAGCCGTTCTCACCGAGCCAAACAATCTAATAAATCACACTGCAAGAATGTTTTCACTCAATATTTAAGGTATATGTCATGTTTTTTTCAAATCCAAGATGTGATTATCTAATTCAAGATGTGATTATATGTAATATTTTGGGTATGTGTAATTTTTTTTTCAAATACAAGATGTGATTATCTATCTCGACGACCACCATTGTTGTAAATGGATTATCATAATACTAAAAACAACAATGGAAGATTGGTAAGAACATTGAATTTGAAGGACTCCGCTTGAGTATCATTTTTTAATTTCATGACATATTAATTAGTAGACAAAGTGATACATCAAAAGTATTCTTTCCCATTTATTAGTAATTCAATTTACCATGTCATAATGGGTTATGACATTTTATATATTATATAAAATATAAAATGAAGGGTGGTCAAATATTTTAAATGTCATCATTAACTTGAAATTCTAGGTTTGACTACATGGTTCCACACATATTATCTATCTCACTCAAGGAAAGGGAGAAATCTTCAAGTTTGAGTATGCAATAATGGATATCACTTTCCATTTAATGTTAAGCAACTGTCAATCATAGTTAATGATTCAAGGTCATATCAAAGGTGGGATTAATATGGAGGAGAATGTTAGATTAAAGTATACTTCTAGGCCTATATTCTATTAAGGTGGTTCATCTATAGGTGTACTTCCAAGCCTATATTCTATAAGGAATTAATTTTTGGGGTAGGAATTAAATTTTTTAGAAAGGATAGGTGGTCTAGATTTGGAAATTGTCATGGTTATGTTTTTGACACCCTGGTTTGTACTTATGTGTCACGTCCATTAGTGTAAGTGTAGGGACAAGTTGTTCAAATGGGACTCTATTTAGGCTTATGCACTTTGGAAAACTAGTAGAATGGATTGCAATGGCCACCATCATCATGGTCATTTCCCCATAGGTGATATCGATGATGTTCATAGGATTTTAAGTAGGGATATCAAAGAAAACAAGACCTCCATCTTCTCTATTAAAATTCAAATTCATTTTCAAATACATACTCACAACTCCGAACATAATGCTATCATAGAAAAATTGGCTCAATGAAATAAGGGAATTCAAGCTCTAGAGAATGAAATATCCTTGACTGATCAATTGATTTTAAATTAAAACAAGCAAAATCCATCTTCAACTTCTAACACTGAACATGGGGAGTTGAAGGAACAACATACAATATACAGTGCATCTAGTTATGACAAGAATATATTGCAATTTTCAACAGTGGTTACTGATTTCATGGGGGGTTGAGTAAAAGAGATTTTCCCGACCTATCGTAGTTGTGCCCACTTAGTACTCCAATTCATGATACTTTCTCCCTGTTTGGTCCATCTCCACCTCTGCCCCAATATGTTTTTTCCTATTCACAGATGATATTTATTAGTTCTTTTCACATATTAGTATAGATCTATTCTTCAATAATTGTATAAGAATTCCAACTAAAGATAGGCAAATGCACTTTTATGGACATACTCTGACTTTTTCCTTCCTATTCCATTCCCTGGAAACACTATACCCAGAGTAGTCAAAAAAGAATTCCTAGGATATAGATGGGGATGATAGAATGAATTGTGCATTCTTGTTGCATCTATAATGGTCAAAGAGTTGATATTCCCAATGTTTCTATTGTCCCCCTGTTCCCAATAACGCCTCTCATTTGTCCTATTGACTATTCCCTGGTATGCTCCTTTAAGCAATTATAGACCTTTCCAAATGGTGAAATGGGAAGCAATAATTGATATATCAATGAGACAAGTATACAACCAAGAAAATATGGGTGTTTCACTTGAATATATTACTCCTTATTCTCATTGACCCAACTATTCCCCGAGGTTTGCCTAGGTTCCAAATTCCTAACCTAATAGCTAGTCCCAATCCTTACCACTTCTTTCCACTGATGGTGTTGCTCTAGTATTTTTGTGCATATTGTAGTTCCTTTCTTTCATGCATTTTTACTTTCAACTTCTTTTTCACCTCCATCTATGGTTGCTAAGGTATAGAGATATTCTCACACTTATGAATCAAACTAAACTATTCTACTATCTAATGAGAAGAAGAAAAACATGGATCATTTATGCGATGAAGGCAAGGCTTGCATTTTTTCTATTACTAATACGACTAGAAAGATGAAAATAATATTTCATATAGATGTAGAAAATAAACTCGTAGAACAGGTCTAGATGTAGATGAGAAGTAATCTTAAATGCTAACATTGTGAACAAAGATCATCCAAATGATTAAGAAACAAATAGAGGGGAAATATAGAAAAAATCATCCATATGAATAAGAGAAAAACATAGGGGAAAGCAGTGTTTCCTCCTTAGTATACCCAAGGGGAGTTGTAAATGAATAAGACTGAACAAATGGGAAAGTAGTGCTACCGCCTTAGCATACCCAAATAATGAATTGCATCATAGATCAGTGGAGCAAACACTAGTTGAGTATGTGAATATGAATGTGAATAGAAGGGAAAGCAATGCTACAGCCTTAGCATACCTAAAAACTAAATATTGTCACAATTCATGTTGAACAAATAGTAGTTGAGTATTTTGATTACAATGCCACCTCCCTAGCTAGTCGCCACTTCCACTGACTTAGATACCATTGTTCAACCAACAACTATGAATACATCTTCATTCAATGAAATATTAAGGTGGTCCTTGTCACCGCCATCTCCTTACATGCCATCCTTCATCCAATGGCCATGACTATTTGTTCATTTAATGGATTATTAAGGTGGTGTTAGTCATTTTAGTTATTGCATCTATCAAACAGACAGAATATTAAATAGAGCATTCGAGTGTTCAATACATACTAATATTTTCAAATTCCCCAAAGTTTAAACTTAAGGTTTCCATATAATTCAAATTTTAGAGCATTCGAGTGTTCAATACATACTAAGATTTTCAAATTCCCCAAAGTTTAAACTTAGGGTTTCCATATAATTCAAATTTTGGGTGATAGTAATAGATAATATTGATAATATCATCTCAAACAAACATTATTGTTCACATAATAGGTACAAAATTTTAAAAATAAGTTTAATTTTTCAATATATAAATTTGTCATTCAATTCAAAAAAATGAAGGAGACCAATACATATAAGCTCACAAATCGATGTGAATCAATTACGATGTGTCCTTGCTAAGGTAGGCAGGGATTAATAAAGGTACAAATGCTACATGTATAATTGGAAATCAAAAGCATATAAATCTAGACATTTTTTAATGATTATGTGATCAACATTAAAGGTGGTCATAATTAAGATATCCCTCCTTTTCTAATATATTTTGAAATATCTACTTAGGGATCCTTTATACCAATAAATTACTCTCTTTTTTTAGGTGGGCGTAAGCTAATTTTTTTTTTAAAGTAAGAGAGATTTTTGTATTATATATAAAAGGAGCAGTTACATTTTAGCATAAACAGGCCGACGCTCTATAAGTATTTTGCATGACTGGGCTCTCAGGCCAGACAAAAAGGATAGACAGTTTGACCCTTCTACCCATATTGCAAAGAAAAACTATAGGAATCAGCCATAACAACCATAAAAAACCCATTACAAACTACAAATTTGACTTGTAGACACTGGAAGAATCAGCCAAAACATCCTCAAAAAAGCCCCTCATAACAACCTATCTACCACTGAATTGATCTTTAAGAAAAAACTAAACAAACAAGACATAGATGTAGAAACCAAGGGCACCTCGACTAAATATTCAAAGTAACACAACAACATTATAGAAGAATATAGGGAAGATACAAAAAGCGGCCCTGAGGGTTAACGACTAGCGCCGACGCGGTAGCCATAGGAGGACGAAGGTCCATATCATGCAACATGAATTCCATCTTCTGATTCATCTCCATGGTGTCAAGTTGAAGCGTTAAAATCCCTGGACTCTTCTGCATTCCAACTTCATTCTTTTCCATATTGTCCCTGATAGCATATCCCACCATGTTTTTCATTACCCAATAAAGGGAAACCATTCGTTCATATAGGCTGAGATGGCCAGCAGTGTTCCCCGAATCCATGACCCAGTTCTCCATCTACCGACATTCCTTCTGCAGGGTTTCTTTATCAATATTTTTCCAAAGCTGTTGTTCCACATTCTAAATTTGCTTCTGGACTTCCGAAGGTAAATCCGGTTTGAAAATCCTATCTTCCCAACGAGCTTTCTGAAGAGTGCGGGAGAGTCTGCTACTATCTCACGCAGGGGTATCATCTCTATTATGCTTCTGCCGATGACCATAAGTGGAGTGTCGGCCTTCCTCCTGATCCTTGTCTCCCATTTTTCAAACTCCCTTGATTTTCCCTTTCTCCATTAAAAGGATAATGTAGGAATAATGCATGCAGAGCAAAATCTCATGACTACGTCTATGCGCACCACCTTTCTGGTCCTTGTAAGGTAATTTTCCATCTCGAAACATAATTACACCCATACCTTCCATTGAAGGCTTCACGTACTACACAATCCTTTGCATATATCCTCCACACCCATAACTAGATCTCCCACTTTCAATATTCATGGTAGCAACCATAACCATCAACCTGGACAAGACTCGTAACATGAACTGGATTAAATAAGGAGTCCCTTCCATCGGTTACCGTTCTCATCCCTCCAAGCCTGGGCAGGACATCACATGTCAAGGTTAGTCTCATCCTGACATTGGGATACCATATCCACATGATGTTCCGTGATGTCTTGGGATAAAGTGTCCTTACACCTGTCCCTAGCAGCAGGATCGGGCAGGTTCTCCCATGAGTCGGCATAAATAGACATGTGATTCTCACTCCCTAGGTTCGCCAGCACATCTACGAATTTGTTCCCATTGCGTTTAACATGGGAGAATGTTAGGGCCATCCTTGGAGTTAAAATCATCTTCAACTTCTCTAGTCTTCCTTCTAAACACCGTGAAGCCGCCATCTTAGAGCTTGGTTTTTCGTGATGAATCTCCATCGTCATGTGTAGGATGATTTTAGAGTCGCATTCTATAATGATTGGGGTCGAATTATGAGCATCTTCTATCTGTATACCCTGGAGTAACCCTTCTAATTCTGCAGCATTGTTGGAATCAGTTATAAGGAAATCAATTTTAAAATAGAACATCTCTCCCGCATGGTTTCTAATCACACAGCCAAAACCTGTCAGTCCTGGGTTTCCCTTTGAGGCCCCATCAAAATTCATTTTGAAGAAACTATTCGAAGGGGGGGACCAAAAATCGGGTCTTGTGCTGGTCATGAGCGGTTTCTGAAGTTTTCCATTACACTGAATTGAGCCATATATTCCCCAAGCCTGTAGAATGATGGTCTCTGCAATGTTGGCCTCCCAATCTAAGTTTTCCCAAGACTGCATCTTAATAGTTTCTAGCGTCTTGCTTCTAATGGAGTTCCATACTCTATCCATGGAATCGTCCTTTTCTCGGAAGGTTCTGGAGTTTCTCTCCCGCCAGACTTCCCAAACCACAAAATACGGGAAAATTTGCCAGAGATGGTTCACCACAGGATTTTGAAATGGGTCTTTAGTCCATTCGCATATGGTCTGAACCGGGTTGTGACGGTGCCGGTTAGTTCTTCTGAAGGCAATTGCACCACAGTCCCACAGATTATCAGCAAAAGGGAACGAGTCAAGGAGGTGGTCCAAGGTTTCTTCCTCCAGACCACACATGCAACACTAGTAAGGTCTGTGCAAACCCCTCTTCTGAAGATTGTCCCACGTAAGGATTCTGTGTTTAATTAAAAGCTAGGTGAAAGTTGATATTTTCGGCCATAATTTTGCATCCCATAATTTTCCCCATTTCATGTCCGAGTCCTGGTTATTGTAGCCAAGACAGAGGTTGTAGGCTTCTTTGATTGAGAAAGTGCCTTTAGGTTCGAATCCCCATCATAGTTTTTCCTCTCCCAGGTGAACCCTAATTCTTCGATTGTTTAGTGTTTCTTCAATTCTGTTTATTTCCTCTTCAGGGCCGAATTGGTTTCTTTCCAAATATCCTTAACCATGATTTTATTGTGGTTGGTACACTCTTGAATTATTTGGAGCGCTTCTATCCCCTCTTTCTAGTTTCTCAGATCTTGTTGGTCCTTGGGTGGTAGTGAAACATTCTCCTCCGATTGTTCTCTTAGGGCTTCAAATTGATTGGAGGTTAATTTTTTTTTGGATTTTTCTGTATTGTCCCATTTCCTGCCTCCCCTTTTTGGATGGTAATCTTAGTGAAACCTTGATCCTTACTTTCCTCTTCCTTCTTAGGAGGGGGTTTTGGGTTATTCATAGGGAAATCTCTAAAAAGATGCCCATGAATATGGCATCTATGACATCTGAACGAGATTTGTTCATAATCTAGAGGTTGAACCCAGTGTTCATCCTCCCATGTCATCTTGATAACTTCAGGTAAATATTTATATATGTTCATATAAACAAATATATTGGCATAGGGCATGCACCTTTGAGTCTTGGTTTGCTCTAATATCTTAATAAAGGATCCGAGGTTGTTCCCAATATCCTCCAGAATTTTGAAGTCCCAGTATTCGTCGGGTAAGAAGTAAATTCTAATCCATACTGGGGAAACCCTCATATCTTCTTTCTCTAGGAAAAAATTCTCCTTCCAAGGCCTCAAAAAGAGACCCACAGAGTGGAAGACATAAGGGCCCCCATCAAGAACCCTATATCGGTCTTCCAGACTTACGAAGGAAATGGTGAAAAAGCCCCTTGAACCCAGTTGGAGATCATAATTTCCTGTTGGTTTCCAAGTCATATTTATCCACCAAACTAGGGATTTCTCCTAAGGGATCATGCCCACAAATTTGTTGATGAACGCGTGATATTGCATGTATTGGATCTTTTCCTTCAACTAGCTAGATCTGATCTGCATAGAGGGAATTGAGATCGACTTGGGGATGCATTGTCCTAGCTTTCTCCCTGTAGAGGAGTCAGGGGAAGAAGAATCATGGGATCCTATTCCCTTTCCTCCCATTCCATCCAGCGAGATCGAGATCGCCCCGATCCGAAGCTCCTCATGAGGATTTGCAGGGGGGGCTTGAGAACCTCCCCCCATAATTGTAGCCATGGTTTCCATTAGTCCTTTCGCTTTCAAAGATCGTCGCAAACCCTAGCTTTCATTGTTATGCACCCTTAGGCACATTCCCAACGTAAGCTACTTTTTAATAGATCCCTTTTTTTCTAATATATTTTGAAATATCTACTTAAGGATCCTTTATGCCTATAAATCCCTCTCTTTTGTCTCCATTATAAGAAAATGTTGTGAATACTTCCCTCATTTAACATTTTAAAGAATTTCTCCAACTATTCAACTCAAATAGCATGAAGACAGCAGGAATGTATCTCAATTAGACACCTAGACATGAAATTAGTAATTTCATATGGTGGAGTCCATGGTGCATTCCTGAATGCACAACAAAGCCAAGTGCTTAAATCAAAGGTGTTAATTATTGATATGTCCTTATTTTATAAGCTTGGTGATCCCTATAAATATGTCCTACAAATAGCATTGCATGTTTTCAGTCCCTGCCGTAGGCAGGAGACTATATGTTCTGGTTGTTTCCATTAATTGCAATCAATATTTTTTTTCTTCTAAAGTTAGATTAATGTTAACATAAAATTTGTATTTATAATTAGTTAGAAAAAAGAAATTACTCTTTTATAATTGGACAATCACCTTGAATTGACTATTTTTTCTCATTGCACGACATTAAAATAAATAAATAAATAGATAAAAAAATAAAACCTTACCTTAAAAATTTACCCGTGAAACTTCATGCTCTAACTTATTTGTCGTGCAAGCAATCACCTGCAATTTCTGAGGGTTGCAACTTCAGATAAAATGATTGCATGCATGGATTTATGTGTGCGTGGATTTATGTCTGCATGCAGTTGAATGCATGTCCTCCACCTGTAGGATGAAAAAATTTCCATCACATGGCTCCATTCTACAAAGCTTGGATGTGTATGACAACATCAATTTTCACAAGGTATTTTGGCAGGAAGCTTTTGAATTGTATTGAGAGATGTGTTGTATGGTATTTGTGTGAAATAAGCTCTAACCTAATCCACCTAAGCAAAAACTTCATGTCGAGGACATAAGAAAATGAAAGTATTTAGTTTTTTAAAAGTTGTGTGTAAATATGAGAGTGCAGTTTGTATGGAAGTGTTCTTCTTGGCGTTTTAGGAATGGTTAGCATTGTTTTGGAGAGGCGAGAACAATAGAATAAACTATGAGAATGAAGGATAGCTGAAAAACCCAATGAACATCAACAAGTCGCAGCAATAGATAGAACAAAGATGGAGGTAAGTAAATGAATGGATGAGCACTTTTCTCTCTTCCGAGCAAAATCAAATTTTGAGGGTAATATCATTTGAGGTTCAAATCATATGAATAACCTGAAGGGCTCTGTTGTATTTTGTTTACTATATATTTTGATTGAGATTATATCAAATATCAATGCGTCTTGATCACCAACCCATCCAACTCGGCCCAATCAATGTTTGTCTGTTTCTTTGATGTTGAAAACCCATCTAATTTCATCTGCTACCAGTTGGAAAAGATTACATATTATTTAGAAGGTCAAGGTTAATTGGAAGGAAGTCTTTACTGTCCCTAACTCTAATCCTCTCCATCGTTTTTTATCTCATTTTCAAGAATTTGAACTCATACAAATAGTATACGAAACATTCTCTGAATCTTGATTTGAATTAGTATTTTCAGTGGTTTGGTGGATTTATTGTGAAATATTTGTTCCTTGATAGAAGGCTGAAACATGCATCGGTTCACAAAAGACATAAAAAAAAACATAGAGGCAATTAATGGAATAAATCCATCGGCTCGAAAACAGACAATCATCCATCGGCACCTGGCATTGAGTGATCGACAACTGACATCAACACCTGACATCGAGTAGCATCATCGAGTCGCTGGCTTCCTGTCACCTATCACTAAATAGTACGAAACATAGAAACTACGTATTGCCTTTCCTATGGCTCTAGCTATGGTTCTTGGCTCTCATTCCCACATTGTAGAAGTCTGCTCATTGATTCTCATCTCTGAGCAACCTCCAGATCCGAACTTTTTGAACATAATTTACTCCCATTTCTCTCATCCATGGAGACGGTCCATCTTGGCAGTAAAAAAGCCACGTCGAATTCTGATCTGTGTTTTTTTTAGATCCCAACAACTATGCCATCACATGGAAAATCCTCTTCTTTAGAGTGTTATAGAAAATTGAAGAATATTTAAAGAAATACATAGTAGTGGAGATATTTTTGCCAGCTTCTCCAGTTAGGATATTTGTTTGTTTTATTTTCACTTTTTTTACTGCCGTGAATGAAAGTGCGTTTCTGATCCTGATTTTTAGGTTAGTTTGGAGGATTATTTTGAAACCTTTCTGTGGATTTTCAGATCATTTAGATTTTTTTTCATTTGCTAAGATGTTTGTAGTGCTCGTTTTCATCATGAAATGATTCTAAAACCTTAGATCGGATGTGTAGCAGATGTAATACTATGGAGAAACAAGCAAACCTCAGCAATCATTCTTGCTAGTGCTACTGTTATCTGGCTCCTGTTTGAGTGGCTTGGATATTATCTACTCACATTTATTTGCCATGTTCTCATACTGGGCATCATGATCTTGTTCGTTTGGTCCAACGCATCATCCTTTATTAATAAGTAATTTATTGTGCTCCTTGGCCTTTGTACCATTATAATGTGCTCTTGTTGAAGTAATTTTAATGGTTGTTTGACATTTTCCACTTATCTCAACAATAACAGTTAAAAGATGATATCCTTTGGTAGATATAAGCAAAGTTATGACATGATTTCAATTGTCTGACTGAAAATATCAAGTAGAGGAAGGTTGGATCTCGAATTGGCTTCGAGGGATGTTCTGGCTACGATAAGAGGTCCCAAATTGAAGCGCATACACAGATTTGGCCTCGTCACTTGTGAGGAATCTAAAGATGCTTCTGTTGTATTGTTTTCATTTCAATCGCCCAATTCCTCGATCAAGAAATTCATGAAGTACATCTCCAGTGCCCATAATGTGCAGTTAATGCTTCTGGAATGCTTACCTTTAAAATCTATTACACTTATGGCTGAGATTCTGTAAGTGCGATGATACATGCAAATGCATTGTATTCTGCACAGTGGAAGAGGTCACAGTCATGCTTGCTCGTTGGATGCCTAGAACAATCAAGCAACTAACATATACCCTCTGCCTGTTGCTCTCTCGTAACTACCTGGAAAATGGCTGCCACGGGTGCAACCAGGGCATGTTGCATGTGCCACAAGAATATTTGAAAGATGTTGATGGAGATAAGATAATAGATGCGGCCATGGAGAAATCGTCAGTCATTGAAACACTTGATTACATTTATGGGGAATCCATCTTAGAAGAACGTAGTTGCATCTTCATTCCAGTGAATCCAACGTTCAATGATCGGTGGACAGACCTGATGATAAGACTTTTCAGGTCTAAAGATAAGGAAAGCAGAGGAGTCAGAGTCATGACTTTTGATGCGCTGGAAAATTACATGGCTTTGGGTGCCGAGGAAAATTACATGTCTTCTGACATTGTGGAAGCCAGGGGAATCGAAGTGAAATATAGCCAAGGTTCTTTAATAGTGCCAAGGTTCATAGAAATATAGCCAAGGTTCTTTAATAGTGCCAAGGTTCATAGAAATATAGCCAAGGTTCTTTAATAGTACCAAGGTTCTTTAATTACTTATCTCAAATGATAATTTGTATTTGCATACAACCAGTGCGTATCCCTCAGATATCATTTTTTGAACAACTATTTCGGGATGTGGCTTCTGCTCTCAAATTTGAAATCAACCGATTGTTTGTTGTTAATATTGCATCTGGGAGAGATTTGAAAAAGTTTCTTATGGTATGTGCATCTCAGATCTCAGCTATATCTGTCACTTCAGTATTTTGCTTGCTTTTAATGGTGTGTGATTCTATAAATTTGAACCAGAATATTTTGATTAGAGCCTCTTCAAATCTATAAGCTTAGTTACAAGACCAGTTTCAATGGGAAAAAATGTTGCAGGCAAAAATCATATCACATTTAGAGGCTCTTTAACTGCAGAAGTGTGATGACATGACGACTTACATGGACGTGAAAGTTGAAGTTGTAAACATATCTAGCTAGTTTAATTATGATTGTTTGAGGATAGCTGAGAATGTTGATTTTACCATACCCTGCAGAACTGCCCTTATAGCAAGTAGCACAAGTAGCAACACCGCCTACAAGATTTGTCATTAATATGTATTTGGAGGAGTTGATGCAAAAATATTTGTCATTGATATGTGTTTGGAGGAGTTGATGCAAAAGGAAATGGAATTTGGTAGATTGCATTTGGAAATGGAGCCAAATGGATTCAAGAGAAATAGTTTTAAGACTGTTTCCTATTATTGTTAATTTGTTGAGGAATATGCATAGGGTGTTTGTAGTCAAAGGAGCAAGCTTATAAATTGAAATATGGAATATGTTGGGCCTTGGAGCACCCTAGTCTATATTTAAAATATTGACATGTTCTAAGTTTGTTACTTAAATTCTATGCTTCTTTTGACTAAGCACGGACAGATTCTTGATTATTGTTTTTTTACCATGTGGTGTTATTGGAAAATGAAAATTGTTTTATTTTTTTTCAGGAGAAAAAAAACGTAATATTGCTATTCATTGAATCAAATAGTACAAAGATAGTTCAAAACCCATAGTTCCAGGTCTTATCACCATAATCGAGGATAAAAGCCATTACATTCTATACAAAAAAGGAAATCAGCTTTCCAGAAAACAGCTAGTAATAAAACTTCCATCCAGACTTCCATCTAGCAAAATTTAAGAAAGATCATCACAAACTTATCCAAAAAAATAATAGACCCCCATATCCAGAATATTGGAGTTCAACCATTCTTCCCAGATAAGGTGCCCTTCAGCTCCATCCAGCGCTTGTTTTGACAATTTATCAGCCAAGTCATTGTGTTCCCTATATATGTGTTCAAAAGAAATAGACTCATGTTTATCAATCTCAGTCCTAATGCATAAGCACCAATGACGGAGAGCCAAAACATTAAATGTATCTTTAGAAAATAAAATAAAAAATATTATTGGTATGGGTTAAATTTTTTTTAAAATATATTTCATTATTGGTATGGGTTAAATTTTTTTTAAAATATTTTTCATTATTGGTATGGGTTAAATTCTTTTTTTTAAATATTTTTCAGACTGAAAAATGAATTTCCATTGGATGGATCAACTCTCTTTTTGAATAGTTGAAATTCTCCCTATTCAAAATACCAACTCTCTTTTTGAAGAGTTGAAATTCTCCCTATTCAAAAGGACAAACAATATTTTTATTCATTTTGGCAGCACAATTTGTTTTTGGAGGAACAGAGGATGTTTCAATGCTGGTGTTTTGAATAGCCGAATTCAAATTTGAGTTTGGGAGATGTGACGCTTTATTTAGGCTTTTATTCAGAGAAATTTGACAACATTTGAGGATATTTAAGTGAAGAACGAACGCTGCAACATCTTGTTTTAACATTAATGGCTATAAAATTAGTCATGAATGTTTCAGTTTGTTTCTATACTTTTAGTGCATCCATGTTAATTAAACAAGTTCATTTTAAGACTCCATGCCTGGGATTTGTGTTGACACACATCCAAAAGGAACTAGTATTTCTGAGGATGTTGGACTTGCGAAAGATATCACTTAATATCTTCCTACTAGCAAAGAAGATTTGTTTTTTCATGTGTGAGCCAACTTTCACCATTATTTTGGATGCGGTAGATAAGGTATTGTTTGTATGATGTTTCTTTTTATTTCAATGGAAAAATGTTTTGAAAGATTTTATATAATTATAAATCTATTTTAATTTAAAATTTTTGATTAAAATTTTGGATTCATATTTGTTTTTAATTTTAAAAATTATTATTAATTGTAGTTATTTTGGTTTACTAATAAATACATTAAAAAGTTACAAAATACTACCAATTATAAATTTTTCACCAAATTTTTTTTTTTAAAAATTAGTTGCTATCAAATTGCTAACACTTATATATAATTATATGTTGATATGTAAAAAATAATTATAATATCATAATGGAAAATTATATGTAAATATGTAAATAATAATAATATCATTATAATAAAAATGTATGCCATAAAATATTATGACAATGAACCACGTTTTTGAATGATTAATAAACAAATTTTAATTTTTTAAATTTATTATAATGTAAAAAATGGGATTCTATATATTAATTAATTAATTTATATTTAAGGTTTTATTTATCAAAAAAATTGATTTTTATTCTTTTATATATTTATTTAAGGCAGAGAGGAATTAAACTGCACACAACTCTTGTTAAATGATGTGATATCAAGGTTCTATTCCTTTTATTATAATTTCCATTGTATGTTCCCACACAAGTTTCATTATTGTTGTCTTAGACTACTCCAAACAAACCTTATATCCATTTTATAATCATGATTATATTTAGAATGGGCCCTTTATATCTCTAAATTCGTATTTCTAGGTGATAATGTTATTTATATCATAAGACATTTATAATATTGGAAAGGGTTTGTAATAGATTTATATAATCAATTCATTTGTCATGGATCATTCATTATTTTTCCATTTTTTTTTCTATAATGGAAACCAAGGCCAAGGAAATAAATGATGCTGATCATCGATTCTGTAATATACTGGAGAAAAATTTAGAAACACATTCCTTCTCACATAATTTGACATCTATTCATCATAAATTTATATTAAGCATGTGTTCCTCATGGTGTTATTGTGTTCGACTTTCCATTTCGAAATTTTTTTAAAGCAAAATTGGTTAATATAAATCCATGGCAATGAAGGAGAAATGTTTTGATGTGTTGACTTTCAATTTCGTAATTTTTTTTATAAGTAAAATTTGTTAATATAAATCCATGAGAATGAAGGAGAAAATACGTATTAGATGTACAATAATATAAGTTAACATTGAATAAATATTAGATGTACAATAATATAAGTTAACAGTGCAATTCTGTTAACTTTAAGATATATTCAAACATATAAGTTTGTGGTAGATGGGAAATAAGTTTGTGGTATATGGGAAATAAGGAAACGAAAAGTTGAGTTTTTGTATAGATTGAATTTTTAGAAAAATGTATATTTATAATATTGATAGATATTTATGTGAAATATTTTTATTTTATAGTTAATAGGGATTTATATTTATACATAAGAAGATAATTTTTTAGTAAGAAAAAAACAACATTTTTAATGTTTAGAAAGTGAATTAAAAAGTATATTAACTTATCAATTCATTATGCTAGTTAAATTTATTTTCATCAAAAAACATATAAATAACCATAGTACATGTAGTAACCTGGTATTATTCACATGAAACTTTTATACAATATCATAGAAACCATAACAGATGAAAGTATCAGTCCTCAAAAAATACAACCAGATATGAAAAACAATAGACTACATCAAAAATATGTTAAAGGAGCCAATGTTTGTCACTGAAGAGTTTTCTAGTTCTTCCCACCATAATATGCCTTCCTCCTCTATAGGAACCTCTTTTGAAAGATGGTCAACTTCCATATTCATTTCCCTGTAAATATGTGATATCTCCACAGATTCAAACAATGATAAAAGTGCTTTTGTACGAATGCCTCAGTTGTACAATGCCATCACCTGAATATTATATTTATCCAAATCCTATTAAACAACAACATGTGAATTCCCAAAGATTTTTAGGGAATCAATCCCAAAAATTGATTCCAACTTGCATAAGCAACAAAACGCTAACATTTCTACCTTTGTATTAGTGGCCATTCCACAATTATATTTAAGGTTTAAAAAGTGTTCAGAGTTCAGTTTGAGAAGAACATCAACTATGCATATACCATCCTAGGCAACTCCATCAAAAAAACCTATAGTGCTCAACATATCTTGAAGAAATATCAACAAAGTGATATCCTTTTATAGAGTTGATTTTGTTAACATAATATTCATTATAAAAACAAATAATCCTCATGCTAATATCATTCAAGTTCAATTTCTTATCTTCAAATATAAGTACAATCTTAAATGATAAATTTTCAACATCCTAAAAAACATTACGAGCACCCCCACATTCAATCTTTTAAGTATTTGCTTTCCAAACAAATAATCCTCATGCTAATATCATTCAAGTTCAATTTCTTATCTTCAAATATAAGTACAATCTTAAATGATAAATTTTCAACATCCTAAAAAACATTACGAGCACCCCCACATTCAATCTTTTAAGTATTTGCTTTCCAATTAACTTATGATGAATTCAAAGTAGGGAAGAAACCCAATAAATGGAATATTTCAACCTCATATCATAAGTGTGTCTCATTCTCATTCTCATGGGAGGCTTTCATTGAGGTATTTATACTACTGCATCCAAGCTAGCTTGGATGGAAAGTGTAATTCATTGTTGACTCTTGTATTGAATGTTGAAATAGTGAAAAGTGTTAACTTTATCAAATTTGAGCACAAAATTTAGATTCTACATTGTTGTTTTAGTTCAACTAAAGTCATGTTTTTTAGATTTAAAATTGAACAAGTATGTAATATTAAGAGAGAATAATTATAGAATATTGAATACAATTGGGCTAAATGAATTTATATGTTCAAACTTTTTATAGATTTCATTGCATACACTTCTTTGAGCTACTATTATGAGGTACCAAATATCATGGTCCAAAAAACCACTTACTTTGACTTAATCCTACAAGCTACCAAATATTATCGTCCAAAAAAATACTTACTTTAACTTAATTTAGGATTAACTTATTTACTCATTCACTGAATCAAAATAATATTTAAATGATTTAATTTGAAAAGATAAAAAGGAAAATAAAACAAAATACTCAAATTTATAATTATTATACGATAAGTGTTTATATCTTTGAATTTTTGGTGGACATGCTTTTCTTATAATTTTTGGTACACTAGCGTCTATGCTTTTTCTACTAATTCAAAATTGGAAATAAACAATTAAAAAAAGATAACCAGTCATTGATACATGGCATGTATAACTCTTAGTCCATGCATGGATAAGAAACTTCGTATCATATACAACAAAATAACTTATTACTTATTTGTGACACTTAACTTATAACCTATCGATGTTCACTAAGTAGCTGTTCTAATTTATCTATCATTCCAATTTTACATTAAAAATACATAATCCAATCAACTACAAACTCTCAACTAACTCAGAAAATAATTCATAACTAATCCATGATAAACGATATTGGTCCACTCAATGCCACGTTACATCCCAATCCCAACTACTGCTACCGTTGTCTGGTTTATCCTCCTCATCAGCGCTCTTTGATGATTCTCTACTGCACTTTTTAATGCAGTCCTCCATTTCAGCTAGTAATGACTCCGAAGGTTTCATCGATAATGACGGAAAATCAGTAGGGCCACTTGATAAAATGGCCCCGCAGGTATTATAGAAATGCGAAAGTCCTTCGAACTGTTGTATGTTTTGCTTGTAAAGATGCATTACCTTTAGAGCGTTTTCTCTAGACAAGCTGAAGAAGGAATCCACTAGCAATCCCATACAAGAGTTAATGACTGCAAAGACAATGGGACAATCCTTCACAATTAAATGCAATGCATACTGAATGACGGAGTTCAATGCGACCTGGCTTCCCTGAGGAGTGCAGTCTAGGAGGAAGCCAACAAGCTTTTGCAGAGATTGCAAATATTCCAAACGATTTTTGGTCTCCAAATCCTCTATTTTCTGCGTATTTTGATTTTCGTCCTCTTTGCGACCCGGCCACGCCTGGCATAGCAGTATCTGACTCAAATAACAGGAGTATGTGCGAACCCAGAAAACACATTCCCTGGCTAGAGGGCTGAGGCTCGATCGATCCTCGAATTGCGACATTGTATTGAGTGCATCAAAATGATACCAGTACTGCGACTGAAGATCAGGGTGCCGAACCTCCAGCACCAATCTATGAATAATTATAAGAACCTTCAGAGCGACCCTCCACTTCGTGGTACTCTCTAAGCGCATCCTAACAAGATTCATTACTGCGGGGTAGGCGTCGAGATCTTCCGTTGCAGACAATAGCGCTACAACATGTTCTTCCTCTGGAGGACAGTCGTTCTCAGTAGTGCCCTTATCGACTGTAATTTTGATGGAAAGTGTCCGAATCCCCACAAAAGCGACGCGCTTCACTGCGTCAACAGATTTGTTAAACCAAGACATCCTCTCAATTTTTTCAGATTATGCGAATTCACAGCAACGGTGACGATAGCTATGAAAGCACAGAACACAACAACAGTTACGATTATTGTATGGCAATGTTCAAATGAAAGATCGTTGTTGAAACGATATTTGTAATACTCTTGTCTCCTTCCGATAACGTTATGTCAGCCGACCAAGTTGAAAACAAATAAAAATGAAACACACCATTGATCAGTGTTGACACCACCAGGCTGTTTCACGTTATGTCAGCCGACCAAGTTGAAGACAAATAAAAATGAAAGACACCATTGCTCAGATATCACTCTTAGTCATCTACTGCTCGGGTTACATTTATAGGAAATCAACAAGCTCTTTAGATCTTAAAATGGTGGATCTAAATTGACAGCTAATACACCTAGAACTAATTTAAAACCGAATTCCAACTATAAATGTTTATGATTCAAATGATATATACCAATTCTCAATGCATTTCTACATTATTTCTAAATTTAATATCCTAAATTTCTAATGATGGTATAGTTTTATATTCTAAATTTCTAATATTTTTCTAGTACATTTTCCATCTTGATTGTTAGTGGGAAATCCGTAAAAACTCTTAGAATCTTTGACTAGGTGTCATGGGGTATTAAGTGTCAGCACATGAGGCCAGCACATGAGGCTACAATCACTGGCTATTGGACCATAAACCCCTCAAAGAGTCAGTTAATTCAGGTGGATTGAAATTGAACACTAAGTATGCTCTTAAAATATAGGGAACTAAAATATAGAGAACCGACTTAAGTGCTTCTAAAATGATGCATGCAGGGTGCACTAGGTGGTAGATGGATCCTAGATGACATTTGCACACCACTAGGGGGAAAATGACATTATCAACTATTAGAAAAAATAAATAATTCTAGGTAGGACAAGGATGGAGTATTAATAACTCTAACACCCCACCTTAATCCAAACTTGTGCATCCTGGGACCTGGTTACTAAGACCAAATGTCACCCATACAATCAAATAAATGATAAAAAAATAAAATAACTCTCCATGAATCAAGGAAATGGGGAAAACCTCATGGAAAAACTCCTCCTTCAAAATAGGACAGCGGGAAGCTCAAATAGCTTTCACACCAAGTAGAGATCTGAGATAGACAAATCTTTTATGAGTGAAAAGCTTAGTGAATATTTCTGCAATCATCTCTTATGTATGACAATAATGCAGTGAGATGGTCCTGTTGTGCACTAGCTCCCTGATGTAGTGCATGTGTACCTCAATATGTTTGGTCATCTGCTTCTGTACTGATTCACTGGAGATCCTGATGACACTTTGATTATCACAAAATAGATCCACTAACACTAGTACAAAATGAGAGATAAATGACCAAAATCCGCATATAAATGACAACTTTTGAATTGGTGACCACTGGTAGGAAATTGGCGGTCATTTATCACGCGACAAAAAATGTGGTCATATTTATCTTGGTCATTTATAGTTTATCTTGTGGTCATATATTTGGTCATTAATTAGGTCATTAATTGTCACAATTAATGACCAAATTTATGACCACATTTTTTGTTACGTGATAAATGACCGCTAATTTGCTATCAGCGATCGCCAACTCAAAAGTGGTCATTTATATGCATATTTTGGTCATTTGTTTTGTCACTTATCTCTCATGTTGTACGGGTGGTCGTTTATATGCAAATTTTAGTCATTTTTTTAGTCATTTATCTTTTTTTAGTGGTTTCATAATATATATAGGGCATAGAGGAATTGAACCACCAACCTCCTGCCTATAAGTCAGGTGCTCTACCATTGAACTAGCACCCTTAAATAGAATTCCTTATGGATTGATATGGGAATAAAATTTCCAACAATTAACACCATCTTGCCAAATTTTGAAAATGGGTCACATACCTAGATAAGAAACCAAGATTACCCAATAGTTACCAAAAAGGGTCATGTTAATGATAACGTTCTTTTGTCAAAATCTCTCAAAAATCAAGAATGCAGTTGTATTGACAATCTTTTCTCCGAGTGGTACCAAATCAAGAATCACAATTGTCTTTTCCTGATCTTGGGCATCTGCATTTGCTCCCGTTATCCTTACTTGGCTTTGTTTCAAGAAATTTCCTACTGCTATCTATGCAACCAACACTGAAACCAATGGGAAAAAAGCATAAAGTGCCACCCCAAGCTCAAGCTCCACTTGCATTGGATATACACAACCACATGGTGCACCAGGAGGAGTAGAATTCAATGGTTGAGTGCAAGCTATTGAACCACAATCTGTACAAATAATGCATCAAGTTAGTCACACATAATGTATCTTGATTCTTTATACACGAAAATAAGGTGAAATCTAAGGAGACTGATCTTATATGCATGGAGTAAATTTATTTGCAAATAAAATGATAACAATTACAAAGAAATTCAACTCGTGACAACAGAATGAATGTACTTTCCATACCTTTAGTAGGTGGAGGGGGGAGGAAATACCAATGTTGGTGGTGCCAAAGGTATCCTCCGTGTCATCTGAGGTGATTCCGAAGGGGAAATGTTCGTAGGAGAAGCAGAGGGTCATAACAATGCAATAAGTAGGTTGTGCTTAGTAATTTTTGCTACTATTATACTTAGAATACATCTCAAAGATCTGTGAAAAGAAAGGAAGTATACCTTTCGCATGTCGATGATTTGGAGGGGAAGGAAACATGATTGATGGTGAGACTATTGGGGGACTCAAGTTGGGGAAGGAAACATGATTGATGGTGAGACTGTTGGGGGACTCAATTTTCCTTGGGGTGATACAAGGGGACAGTTAGCTGGTGAATAAACAGGCCCTTTAAAAATAACCAACAATCCAATAAATTAAGAGTGTAACCTTCACCAAGTATAAATTTTGAATATCAAAATAGAACAAAAAGAAAGGGGTATACCTTTCGCATCTCGATGATGTGGAGGTGAATGAAACCCAATTGATGGTGAGACTTACAATATGTATCCAACATGCCCATCTGGAAGTATGGGGACTCAAGTTGGGGAAGGAAACATGATTGATGGTGAGACTGTTGGGGGACTCAATTTTCCTTGGGGTGATACAAGGGGACAGTTAGCTGGTGAATAAACAGGCCCTTTAAAAATAACCAACAATCCAATAAATTAAGAGTGTAACCTTCACCAAGTATAAATTTTGAATATCAAAATAGAACAAAAAGAAAGGGGTATACCTTTCGCATCTCGATGATGTGGAGGTGAATGAAACCCAATTGATGGTGAGACTTACAATATGTATCCAACATGCCCATCTGGAAGTATCATGGGTACCATCGTCGTGCCTTCAGGTGTCGGGCCTCTTCCATAGATGATAGGCTGAAATACCATATGAGAAAGTTTAAAAATAAGGTTATTTGAGAGCATAACATGTGCACTTTCTCTACCATAGATAACAGGATGAAAGGCCTTGAGAATAATTTCACAAGGAAGGTGTAGTCATGCAAAGAATCACAATAGAAAAATATTGTGTTTTAGCTGAGTATAGCCCATGGAACCAAAATCATACATGTTTGGATTGTAACCATACCCAGCTTGAGGATGAAAATTTGAAAATAGAGACCTCTGAAAAGATGTAGGGTTTGCCATAGTTTGGGGATTCTTATCACTAAAAGGTCTTGCTAAAGATACTAGCAGCTCCCGACCAAGAAATTAAAAAAAAAACTTACAGATATTAACATATTTTACCAATCAAAATTATGAATAGCAGAGTTTCAAGAAACAATTGTCCACGTTGCTTCTTTTTCTTTGTACCTTCAATAACATATGTATCTGTTTTTTCAATAACTTTTATGGCACTGGAATGGTCAGCATAATGAACAAAGCCAAAATCATGCTTTGGCTGCCCAAGCTTTTGTTCCAATAGAATGAATTTAGTAACTTCACCATGTTGACCAAAAAGTTATTTTAGTTTCTCTTCTGTCACATTCTCTCACAAATTACACACATAGACAGACTTGACCTGGTACTTCTCCAGTGATGAACCTTTACTTGGTTTACCAAACTAGTTTGGTGTCTCTAAATCATATTCAAACGGTGCAATCTCACAGTTTTAAACAACAATCACAGTTGAGTGCTAACCGACCTGTGATAAACAAGTCCAGTCACTTATTTTAGAAATGTGTATTTTATCCTCAATGGGCGGTGTCAACTCCCGTTTCTGAGACTTCCATACATCCATGCTATTGCTCGGTTCATGTTTCATAGTTTGGGTAGGGGACTCTACAGGTATATCAACAATCTTTGAAGAATGGTTATTCAGGAAAATTCCATATGCCAACGGCTGCGGAGGCATCAAGGAAAGGACATGATTAACAGTAACTCTATCAGAAACATCAGCGCTATTTCGTGAGAAATCAAATTCTGAACCATATAATATATGTTGAATTTCATTGGCTAGACCCTTTAATTTTATTATGTAATCTTTATTATGTTATGGATGTTACTTTGCACCGAGTTCTTTGAATTTCTCGCAGTCACAATAAAATCACAATGGATTACAAAATACAGTACAAATTAATCAAATAAATATGTTATGGTCCATGTTGGTGAATCATGTTGGCCATAGGCTTAACCATTACAGATCAACATTGGAACTAACAGATCCATTGTTCCTAAACTGTCCACCTGAAGGATAAGTTCAATTGATTACATGAAGGTTATTGTTCCAGATGCTACATGAAGGTTAGTGTAGCAAGATTATGCATGTTCAGAAAAGGAAGATTGAAAAGCTACAGTCTAATGCTTTGCATTGTATCCTAAGATACCAAAATATATTATACAAGAAATCTTGCAATAGAGACTCAAGTTAAGACGCAATACCTGTTATTAAACTGGACAAATCCACATCATTTTCCCACTGGTATTTTGATAGGCACAAATTCTCCAAACTAGCCAAATACTTGTCTCAGCATGTCATCTGTCACAGTGGGGTCTAATCCACCAACAAATATCTGCACCCAAAACACATATAAGAAGAATATAAAAAATAGATTGTTTGAAGAAATGAGAGCAAGTAGAAAGGAAAACAGAAACAAAGGCATGCATAGTTGTATTATTTGGATCATTAGTTGTATTATTTAGATCATTATCTGAGGAAACTAATGGAGGAGGAGGAACTGCCACTACTGCAAACAAAGCACTTGTAAGTAGTATAGAACATAAAAATAGAAAATAATAAGAACACAATAAATACTAAACAGATGATAAATCTCAATAAATTATCACATAGCCTAAATAATAAATAATGACTAAAAATTAAAGATAACTAAAATTGATGACAATATGCAATATGTTGAAAGGAGCAATCACACCTGATCTGACGAACTAGTAACCAGGATACTACATAATAATTAAGAACTATCAGTGTCATTGTTGATAACAAACAAGACTTCAAACCAGCTGAGGAATAGAATAAACAACCACCAATGACAAGCAACTTGTGAAAATCTTATACAAATTGCTAGAGTAAATGATGCATGACAAGAATATTAGGCATGCATAGGGAATGGGGAAGCAAAGCATAAAATGGGCAAAACAGAACTAGCATATGGGAAACCATCTTTTAGTTTCACAAAACCAAAAGCAGGTTGGGACAAAAGGATTTTTGCCAGACCTAATCTTAGATTAAATTTTAATCTATAAATTTTGCACTCATTGCTCTAGATAATGGAAAATGGAAAAAGTAAGCTAAGTTACTGAATACTCCATGGTAGCTCCTTTTTTGGCTTTATTTCAAAATTTTAAATACATGAATGGCATCTTGAATTTGTATGTCTCCTGGTGTCTTTCTGTGTATATATCATGTGTGTGTGTAGTCTGTTGGGATGTGGTCTAGAAGCAACTTGATGTAGTTATTGTAGAAATGACCCAGGTTCAAATAAAGGCGGGCTCACAACTGCCCTTCATGAGGTCTACTAGTTTTGGCTTGTAGATAGGGTGACTTTGAAAGGGCATGTTGCCTCTCGGATGTAGCCAAAATTTGTGCCATGATTGTTCTTGCCTTATTGTAGTGTGCTAATATTGTTCTAGGCCTAGTATGAATAATCATATCATATCAGTCCGCCCACCAAATCGAGTTGATGTGGCCAACAAAAGTGGTTTCCCCAACTGATAGAGTGTTGTTCCCAAGATTTTAAAGTTGAAGATGATATTTCTAAATGCTATTAAAGGAATAGAATGTAGAATTCTCTATAATGGAGAAAGATAGGAGGGCATGTTGGATCATTATAAATATCAATAAGGGGGAAATATGGTCAGATCAAGGTACTAGCAACGAAATTCGTCTCACCAAGGACCACTTGGAATCCACGGCATCAATGATGGATCCACTTAAATTTAGTCTCATCGTTGCTCCAAGTGTCTCAGTGTCCTATAACTTAACATATCATGAGTCCATAAATATACTGTATTTTTCTTATCCATTTAAGATATTGTACATCCATCTCAATATCTGTTTCCATGCAACATGGAAAACAAATTATACTGAAAGTTCAGTTCTGAAATCTAATAGTTATTGGAGAGGAAACCCATTATTTGTTGTGAAACTTCATAAATGCATTCATTTTGTTGGGATTTGGCCCATTTCTTTCTTTACCAAGAATCTGACCTGATTCCACTAGGGCCTTATAGAGATATCAAGGTACTTTCCTATATTCCTGAACTCACACAGCTAGAAAATAACACTACATTCCTCTCCTCTCCCACATAAAGGGCCAGGGTACAACTACTATGCAACAATGCCTAGGGAAAAATCCCTTGGACCAGTTACCTTCCCTCTATTACCCATTGATCCACCCCCTTTTCAAATGGATTTTTGGTTTGCTCCAGTTCCATATCCTTTGTATCAGAGATAAACTTGTGATTCTTTTGGATTTTTGGTTTGCTCTAGCTACATATCCTTTGTATCAAAGATAAACTTGTGATGCTTTTGGATTTTTGGTTTGCTCCAGCTACATATCCTTTGTATCAGAGATAAACTTGTGATGCTTTCAATACATTACATCCCACTTTCAATGCACCCCAAGAATAATAAAGAGACATAATTGATGGTACATTATTGCTAAATTACAACATGGGATGAACAAGAACCTTGGAATGAATACATGCAGAGAGGTGTAAACTAGAATCCGAACCATAGGTTGGTTCAGTAACTGCAAAATAGTCAACTGTGTCTATCCCAATTGGTTGTGGGATGGTATTATCCTCCACACCTAAGTTTTATTGACATAAGTGAAATAATGCGCTCATAATGAGAATATTGTTGTAATGGATTTGAGCATTGTTATTTACTTGGCCTTGTGACCTGGGTTTTACCCTGGGTGCTATCCTCAAAAAGAGAGAAAGTGCCCAAGAGGTTTTCCCTAGGAAATTTACCTGGAAAGAAAATGTAACCAAGGAAAAATCATCAATAACAGAATCAGACTAAGCGCATCTCACTGCATTTTTCTTGTAGAATGTATGAGATGCTTATTTGATCATATTTTTTCACATTGAAACTTATATCTGCGTCTATCCCAATTAGTTGTGGGATGGTATTATCCTCCACACCCAGGTTCTATTGACATAAGTGAAATTATGAGCTCATAATGAGAACATTGTTGTAATGGATTTGAGCATTGTTCTTGACTTGGCCTTGTGACCTGGGGTTTACCCTAAGTGCTATCCTCAAAAAGAGAGAAAGTGCCCAAGCGGTTTTCCCTGGGAAATTTACCTGGAAAGAAAAGGTAACCAAGGAAAAATCATCAATAATAGAATCAGACTAAGCAGCTCACTACATTTTGCTCGTATAATGTCTAAGATCCTTATTTGATCATTTTTTCACATTGAAACTTATATCTTTGCACTATATAATTTCTATGCAAGAAAATCATCACAAATTTGAATTGTGGGTTGGTAGGAATGTAACGGTGCATTAGAAATTGGTTATTCTTACACTAAAAAGGTACCATGTTCTTTGGTATGCAAATCAATAGCTATATAAAATCAGGTATATCAAAAAAAGGAAGATTGTAACTCTCCAAAAGAGGCCACCAAATAACATAATGTATCAGTAAGATTTACAATGACAAACAATAACCCAATCTACCTCAAATCACCTAAATTCCTATGAAAGAGGATGTCAAACCTAGAGGTATGCAGTTTTCACATGTTGGGTATCCAATAGAGTTTACACTAATCCAACTTCATTCTCAACTTCAGAACTCGAATCCTCGAGGTAGTTGATTAGATCCAAAGGAATTAATGAAACCCTATAAATGTAACAGTAAAAGTCAGTAATAAACATTAAATATGCAATGTAAAATATACAATAAATTCATCCATGATCTTTCACTTGATTTATCCAGAATTTGGCAAAAAGCATACCCAATATGCCCATTTACTTAAATCCCATTTGACAAGTTTGTATTACAAAACATTGCTCATGCATTGTTCCAGATCCTTCTACAGAAGCCAACTGTTTCAATTCAATTTAAACAGGCTAGGTTGTGTGATAGGACAACCAACAAATAAGTCAACATACACTTGGCTAACCTAACACCGAAAATCCAAGAATAGTCTCAAAGCCCCCCATTTTTCTTACATACTGTTTGAGTAGTTTGTAATACTAAACATTGCTCAAGCACTGTTCCAAATACTTGTACAGAATACAACTGTTTCAACTCAATTTAAATAGGACAAGTTGTACAATATAGGACAACCACCACATAAAGATGCCATCCATTTGGCTATCCTTGCACATAGAAAATACAAAAGCAGTCTCAAATCCTCCAAACTGTTAATCAATCATTCATGACAACATGACACTTAGGCCTACCACATAAGTCTTCCTACAAGTTGTCTTGAATGTTGAAAACATTTTGTAAAGAAGTGGAAGATGAAAAATAAGATGGACCATGAGAAATTGACGAAACAAAAATCTTATATCATTCTATGATAAAACTTCAAAAAATATGAATAGTACACTTTCTATCAGAAATGAAGGAAACAACAATATTAAAACAGGAAATGGAAAAAGTGCCCATATAAACAGGATTTTGGAAAAGGAAAACTATAAAGGCTGACAACTAATGAATATATAAGAAAAAAAATTGTTTGACGGTAGCATAAAATGCTACAAAAATGTCAAATGAATGACAGAATAATAGTTCATTACGTAAATAGTAAACTAACCTAAATGAGGCCACCCACTAAAAGGACGTTTTTTCTATGTTGAATGTTGTTCCAGGCCCCTAACGAAACAAGGCCTCTTGGCATCCTCCTTTGAGACAACATCAGTTTTATAAGCTTTCATAACTTTGATCTCTAATTAAAGTTTTCCCAATTTCAAAAAGGAAAGGAAAATAATTGGAAGGAAATGACTTTGCAGATCAACTGAAGCAACCATCGTGGTTTTGCTTAAGTGGCTAAAATATAAATGAATGCCAAATCTTAGCAAAGTTGTCTTGTATAGAACTCACTAGTTTTAAAAACCCCACATCACATGACCAACTTCTAATGTAATTCAAGAAAGCTCTTAATGGGGTAAGATGGATTCAAACATAACTAGAATCAGGAACATACAAAAAAAAGAAACTGCACCACCAGCCAGCCGCTAATTTATGAAGGAAAGTACTCAGTTCATAGATTAGATCCTAAAGATACACAGCATGGGGGTAACAAAAAAATAGAACTGATTTCTATCAATGGAAAATATGCATTTCACCAACTAAACAACCAATATTTACTATTCTAGCATATGCTACCAGACTAATAAAAAATACAAATATCAATACATTTATCCATACAAGCTAACACTTGCAAAACTTACCTTTAGGATATGGTTGCTGAAAATATGGTTGTTGAAAACCTGTAGTCTTCTTTGTTGTGGCAGGACCTATTCGCATAGGCCTTGAGGAACAAAACACTCCATTCATCTCTATGATAGCCTGAACTTGTTCATTCTCATCCCCAAACCTTACAAACCCATATCCTTTTGACCAGCATGTAACTCTATCAATAAAAACCTTGGCTCCTTTTACAGTTTGGTATCTAGATAGAAATGTCTCTTGCAACAAATATTGTGTCACATCAGATGAAAAATCTCCCATAAATATATGATAATCAGGTCCCAACTCAGGTTGCTTTTCTCCAATGCCAAATGTTGCCTAGTTTATCCTATAAAATTGGTCGCTGATGGGCATCTGTGTACCATTTTAATTTTGCATAAACCTCTCAACTCCTACATGGCTTGGAAACTCCACAAATCTATAGCCCTCTGATTCTCCAATTTGTTTATTGCGAATAATATTAATAGAAACAACCTGCCATGGACAATATAAATATAATTAGATATGTTTATCAAAATGATCATTTTTATAATAAAAAAATGAAAATTATATTCATAAGGTTTTAAATTAGCATGCATTCCTTTCTATACAATTCATGTGATTTATATCAAAACTTTTAGTTGAGATAAGTACAATCCTTAGCTTATATCAATAATATACCCAAATGTGCATATGGTTATAGCCTAATTCACAAACATATAATGAAAATGTGACAAGGGATATGCATTAATTTAGAAAAGGCCAAGTTCAAAGGTCATCAAAGATAGAAACCTTTTTCCATAAAGAAATTCCATTCTTACTAAGATGTCCAATTTATAGAGATGAAAAAGAATAATCAAATGTTCAAACTAGTAAAGGCAACAAAGCTTCTTCTATCATACACATCAAAACCGTTGATTGGAAAACATAGATTTCACACAACAAAACTCATAGTATGATTCAATTACTTCCAATTGTAAGATTCTAACAAGACAAATTAAAGTTATTTGTGTGTTCATGCTCATGTCTACGGTGTTCAAACTCCAATGTAAAGGCTCCTCCCTTATCTTGTTTACAATCCATGAACAAGTGAACTCTATCCTTTGTATTGCATGCTTTCTTTACTTCAAACTCACCTACCACGTGTTATCAATGGATCATACTACTTGCAACTTCACCTCTCCTTAATTCATTTTCCCATTTGTTTTCCTTCTTGTTGCTTTACTCTTCTATTTAAAACTGACTTGAATCAATGTCTCTCTTAGAATTCCACAATCTTATGTCAAAACATAATGCACCTAATGGACTTCAAATTTTAAGCTTCAACACTTCCAGCCAACAAAGCTGATACATCACATCATTACAATACTCACACTTGGAAGTGAGTAACCTACAATCCATTAGATAAATCCAAGGAACAAAGATATATTACAGTCCAATTATTCACTAATGCATTTTGTGAGGCAATCAATTGTTTAATATCTTGGAAAAAACTATGATTCAATTGCAAGATTTTTCATTTGAAAATAAACATTTGCAAGTATTGGAATAATTGTTCATGAAATCAAATAGTTATATGACATATGAGTCTATGACATAGTTATTCAAATTCAGATTTCACATAGAGAATTGTAGCTCCAAGCACTATAACATATCTGTTAGGATATTTAGACACTTAAAATACAAGGCTTAATAATAATTATAACTTAGGATAACCTTATCCATCCCCTACTGGAAACCCTATTGTTAGTTGGTTTACCTACTTACCAAGTGCATAATTAATACCATAAGAAAAACATACTGTCCTAAGTTCCTAAAGCATATTAGAATGCGTGACCTTCACCATAGACCTATGCATGTTGTAACTGCAATCAGCTTATGCTCATCTAAAATAATTTACATTCAAATGAAGAAATTTGTCAAAATACGTATCCAAAAGGTTACTATTTAAGTGGGGAAGAATATCACCCAGGTAGCTGGATCTATAGCTTCATTGTCCTCCTCGAGTCCATTTTCACCTTCAGCTAATGAATAGGGTTGTTGGCTGATGTCCCATGTTCAGCAATGAATAATTCCCATTCTATAAATTTTCTATCCATGCTACATCAATATATGATTTAGGGGCCCACCATAAAATTAAAATCTTTGTGTGTTGTTAATGTATTTGTAACTTCAGAAGATATTCACTTGTATATTGTATGCATTACATTTGTACTTTATTGTATCTCCAACGGAGATGTATCATTCCTCCGATTGGAAGTGTCGTCATTTGTATTTGCAAGTGTCACAAGTTACATTGTAACTATTGTGACTTATATTTGATGGGTTATTAGACCACCTTGGTGGGGTCGGCCCTGTATGAGTCATGTGGATGGGTTATTAGGCTTCCTTAGGAATTTGGCCCAGTTAGGGTTAAAGGAAGTTTAAGTTAATGTATAAATAGAGAGTGTGACTCTCTCATTCTATTCATTCACTCACTCATCCAACTCGCATAGTTGAGAGAGAGGAGTGCACACAAGTGGAGGAGGAGTAGCTGCTGAAGACATCTATCTTTTGGGGTTTGATCTTTGTGATCTTTGTATTGGTGCTCACTCTATCTCTGAGGAATTTGTGGGGTTTTTCACCTTCTTGGTTTTCCCCAAGGAAACTATGTGTCTCTTATGTCTATTATTTTTATGTTGTGCATGTTATTCTCTTAGTAGGATCCTAGATGATATTTGAATGAAATTCTCAGAATTCTAACATGGTATGAGAGCAGGACTAAGAAAAAGACTCTGTGCAACTACGGAAGCTAGGGCTTCTTAATTTTTGGGTTTCTCTCCACAGATCATCAAAGGAAGGAGGCTATGCTGACTCCCCTAAGGAAGGCACATCTTTCTGTCGAAACAAAATTCAATTCTGAGCACTTTTAGTTTTTGGCCTATCACTACTGCGGGAAATTAGGGTTTCTGCAAAAGTTGGAATTTTTGGAATTTGAGACCACGGCTGGATGCTCCTTAGAAAAATCGAAGTTTATAGCCCAAGATAAAACTTTTTGGTTGAGTAGAACCCCGGGATATATCAAACCCTAGTTTGGGATTTTGACCAGAAAACCAAAAAACCATATTTTGATAGAAATTGCAGATTCGAAATTTGCAGGTCAATTTTGAGGGGTCAATTATTGGATTTTTCAAAATTTGAGCACACCAGCTTGCTCGCCTCAGTCAATTGCATCTCCTTGTCCAGACAGAAGTTTGAAATTCCAAGTTTGTATTTTTAGGGTTTCTCTAACAAACCCTAGCCAGCTCCAGATCCATATTCAACAAATCAAGTGGTAAGACCTAAATATTTTATTTCCATTTGAGTTTCTCATTAAGATGTCTCACCACACCAAGCTTGAGGATAAGCTTGAAGGGGATGATAAATTCCGAGCATGGAAGTATAGGATTGGGTTAATCCTAGAAGAGAATGAATTGGACACCTACATAAGTGAAGAGGTTCCAGTTCCAGAGGGAGATGAGGCTAAGGGCTTACACAAGAAGAACTTGGTCAAGGCCAAGAGAATCATTGCAGATTCTATCAAAGACCATCTCATACCACATGTGTCTTCTCTAAAGACACCTAAGGAGATGTTTGACTCCTTGACCAAGTTGTTTGAAGGAAGGAATATAAATTGGAAGATGACATTGCAGAACCAATTGAAGAGTGTAAAGATCCAAAATGGAGAGACCATCCAATCCTACTTTACTAAGGTCTCTCAAATCAAAGAACAACTTGAAGCTGTGGATGAAGTGGTGGAGAATGGAGAAATTGTGATGACCACTTTGAATGGCCTACCTAGGTCATGGAACTCCTTCATCCAAGGAATCTGTGCAAGTAGGAAATTGATTTCCTTTAGTAGACTGTGGGAGGAATGCTCACAAGAAGAAGCTAGGCTTGTGGCCCGAGAAGAAAAGATGGGAAGTGAACACCAAGCTCTCACAGCTCACACAAGGAGAAGTAAGTTTAAGAGGGAGCAACCTCATCACAAGAAACATTTTCACCATCATCAAAAGAATAAAGATCTCTCTCACATTAGATGCTACTCATGTGATGAGAAGGGACGCTATGCCTCAGAATGTCCCAGGAACATAAAAGGCTCCAACAATAACAACAACAAGAACAACAAGAAGAGATAGCATGCTCATGCTGCTGAGGATGATGAACCTCCTAGAAAGAAGACTAAGGAATAGAGTGGAGACTCTTCAAGTGACGAAGAATATGTTCTAATTTCTGCTCTCACAGGTACCATTACACATGGGTGTAATGATTGGCTTATTGATAGTGGGGCTTCCAAACATATGCCGGGATTTAAAGAGTCTCTTATAGACCTATATGAACATGAGTCACCTCATAAGGTGAAACTCGAGGATGACTATCAATACCCAATAAAAGGAAGTGGTGAAGCTTCCTACAAGTTAGACTCTGGGAAGTCTTTAAAGATGCAAGATGTTCTATATGTACCTAGACTCAAGAAGAATCTTCTCTCCATATCATCTTTGGATGCGAAAGGGATGAGAGTTGCATTTGTGGATGGCCAAGTACTTATGTGGCCAAAAGGTAAGACCATAGATGATGTAGTAGTGATTGGAGAGCAAGAGGGAGGATTGTACAAATTGAAGGGACAACCTAAACAAGCCATGGTACATGAATCCATGGAGCCAAGTGAACTTTGGCACAGAAGGCTTGCACATGTGCACTATAGAGCACTACCATTGCAAGCAAAGCAGTAGAAGGTCTTCCTGAAATCCAGTCAAAGCATGAAGGTGTTTGCAAAGGATGTGCAAAAGGAAAGAACACAAAGAAAGCATTTCCAAGCAGTCAAAGTAAGGAAAAAGGAATTTTGGAAATTATCCACTCTGATGTATGTGGTCCAATGTCATCCAGTTCTCTGATTGGGTATGTATATTATGTTTCCTTCATTGATGGTTTCGCTAGGAAGAATTGGGTTTATTTCTTGAAGAACAAGGATGAAGTGTTTGATAAGTTCAAGGAATTCAAAGCCTTGATAGAAAACCAAATTGATAATAAGATCAAGACCTTTAAATCCAACAATGATGGAGAATTCACTTCAGGGGACTTCAAGAAGTTATGCAGTGATTCAAGGATTAAGAGGGATTTGACCACTCCATACAATCCACAACAGAATGGAGTTGCAGAAAGGAAGAATAGAACTATCATGGAAGTGGCATGGGAAATGCTTCATGACTAAGATCTGCCTATGCATCTATGGGAAGAAGCAGCAAGGACAGTTGTATATGTACAAAACAGAACACCACACAGGATACTTGACAACATGACACCAGAAGAAACTTTCTATGGTAAGAAACCAAAAGTGAGCCATCTCAGGATATTTGGCTGTCCAGTATATACACATGTTCCAAAAGAAAAGAGGACAAACCTAGATCCTTCAGGAAAGAAGGGTATATTACTGGGTTATAGTGAAAATTCCAAAGCATACAGAATCTACTTTCCAAGGTTCAAGAAGATTGACATCAGCAGGGATGTGACTTTTGATGAAGACTCAACATACATCAAATCGAGGAAGCCACCTTTTGAAGACAATGAAGAACCAGAAGAGGATCGTGAAATAGAAGATCCACAAGAACCTGTAGGTCCACCTCATGAGAATAAATCTCACAAGCAAAAACCAACATGGGCAAGAGAGCTCATCCAAGATGCAAAGAGGTATCGTGTTTCAGAAGAGGAACACAAAGAAATAAAAAGAACAAGGTCATAGACCAGCTATGTAGCCTTACTATGTGACATAATGGACAAAGAACCTTCCAGTTATGAAGAAGTGACAGAAAAGAAAGAATGGAAGGAGGCCATGGTCAAGGAATACCAGTCGATCATGAAGAATGATGTTTAGGATATGGTCCCAAGACCATAAGGGAAGTCTGTTGTGACTTCCAAATGGATCTACAAAATCAAGCATGTTGCAGATGGTAGCATAGAGAAATACAAGGCAAGTTTTGTGGCTCGTGGCTTCTCCCAGAAAGAAGGGATATATTATGAAGAGACTTTTTCACTTGTAGCCAGATACACTTCCATCGGAACAATACTTTCTCTAGCTGCAGTGATGAAGTGGAAGATACACCAGATGGATGTCAGGACAACTTTCTTGAATGGTGTAGTCGAAGAGGAAGTGTATGTGGAGCATCCACTCGGTTTTGAGACACATGATAGGGAGTCATATGTATGAAAATTGAAGAAAGACTTGCATGGATTGAAACAAGCACCCAGGACATGGTATGGCAGGATTGATAGCTTCCTGACTAGTTTGGGCTTTACCAAGAGCAAAGCGGATTCCAACCTTTACTACAAGGTTGAGGAAGGAAATCCAATGATACTCCTACTATATGCAGATGACCTGTTTGTGACAAATGAGATTGGGTTGATTGTTGATACAAAGAGGAAGCTTGTTGTCGAGTTCGAGATGAAGGACTTGGGTATGATGCATTGCTTTCTAGGTATGGAGGTGTGGCAGAGTGCAGATGGAATCTTCCTTGGAAAAGGGAAGTATGCAGTAGAGAACTTGAAGCGGTTCAAGATGATGGACTGCAAGGACATGGCCACACCTATGGCATCGAACCTAAAGCTATTGAGTGATGCTTCATCAGAGTCGGTTGATGCCACGATGTATCGTCAGATTATTAGGTCCTGGATGTACCTGGCGAACATGAGACCAAATATTTGCTTTGCTCTGAACACCTTGAGCTAGTTCTTGATGGATCCTAGACATGTTCACTTGATTGCTGCAAAGCATATTTTGAGGTACCTGAAGGGTATGGTTGATTATGGGCTCAAGTATGATGCGAATCAAAATTTTAACCTGGAGGGTTATGTTGATTCAGATTGGGAAAGTAGTGCTGCAGATAGGAAGAGCACTTCGGGGTGTTGCTTCAGTATGGGATCAGGTGTGATCTCTTGGTTTAGAAGGAATCAATCCTGCATAGAACTGAGTACAGTCGAAGCATAGTATGCCGTAGCTTGTTCGGCTAGTTGTGAGGAAGTATGGCTAAGGAAACTACTGTCTGATTTGTTTGATCTCCAATTGGATGTTACTTGTATCTTCTGTGACAACCAGAGTTGTGTGAAGTTGTCTGAGAACCGTGTGTTCCATGAAAATTCAAAGCACATCGAGATCAAGTATCACTATATCAGGGATATGGTGCAGAGAGGAGCAGTGAAGCTCCTGTATGTTGCGACGGACGGGAAGATAGCATATGTGTTGACCAAACCACTAACCAGGGTGAAGTTCGAGTACTTCATAGAGAGGCTTGGTGTTCTTCATATTGAAGATACTTCCAGGAGGAAATGACGGGACACAGATGCTAGAGCCATTCCAAGCATGGTGGTAAGAGGATCCTTCCCATGGCTATGGATGTAAGTGTTGTGTGATGAGCATCAGGACGATGCTCCGGATGATGTTCTAGATGATGATGATCAGTATGATCATGAGCATCGACATGATGCTCCATGCGAGGATGAGCAGGCTAATCATGAGTATCAGTATGATACTTCGAGGCCGTGGATATGTGGCAAGTTATGCAGTGGCATGTAATGTATTCCTGGGAGATCCGATAGGTTGAGCAGTAAGCTCGTAATCAGTCCTGGGATGCTCTTTCGAGTTTTTTCCTAGTAAGCATGTAATGTATTCCTGGGAGATATGATAGGTTGAGCAGTAAGTGATGAACCCAAAGTATAGGTATCCTATAGCCTTTTTGCCACAGTAAAGCGCAAGATATGATGAAGGAAATACACCTGTTTTGTGGGAAAATGTATTTACTTTGATTATTTAATAAGGATGTTTAGAGATTATTCTTTTTATGTTAAAAGCATTTTTCTATGTGCTAACCCTGGAATGAGCAAGCATAAACAGGGCGTGAAGGTCTTGAGGTATCAACGAGAGTCAAATCTCAAGACTGCAGATAACAAAGGGGCTCAGCGCTCATCTCGTCCTAAATTCTAGAGAAGCCCTGATTAAGAGGATCGGCATTAATGATCATAGACTAGGTTAGAATTAGAGGCATATATATATATGGACCTCTCGAGTAGTGAGGGGGTCCTGTTGCTATTTTGTAGAATCAATTGTTTATGCATTTTTGTACTGCAAAGATAGTTTGTGTTAAATACTTTCCTAAACCATGAAGTTACTATTTTAATAAGAAGACTGATGTTGATTTCAAGCCTGCGTTTATAAGTTTTCCATACTCCTGAGTACGGGTTGGGGAGGGTCCCTCCAACACGTAAGTCAGGAGCTTTACTCTGTTTTCAGGTATTTTCCATTTATGCTGTGAATCGATTTACTTCTTATCGTATATGAAAATACTTTGATGGAATTTGAATAATATGGTTTTATTTCAGTTAAGAGATTATTTTGGTTCAGCATATTTTCTGTAGTCGATCAACGCTCATTCTGTAGTTTGGTGGAACGCACTCCGTAGTCCTGTAGCTGCATTTTGCATAAGCATATTTCGACATTTGTTTTCATGCATTCTTATATTATTTTTAAAACAATGATTCAGATCTAGGAGTTCATGCATATTTACCTTATCAAAGTTAGATCATAGAGGTTAATCGCTTTCAGTTCTTTAGTTTAATTAATGATCATCACTTTGAGTGTTTAATCTGAATGGATAGGATTGGTTACTTCTCAACATTGGATATTTACGTTCTGATTTTCTTTTCATTATTTAAGTTTTTATATTAGACTTTCAATATTCAGCACTTGATTCTCAGTATGCACTTATTAGATTAAAATCTCAGTTTTCAGCATTTTATTTCTAGACTAAGTTTATCCAGCTTTCAGCATTTCAATTCTTAGTATAGATTTACAGTTTTCAGCATTTCAATTCTTAGTATAGATTTACAATTTTCAGCATTTCAATTCTTAATATCGATTTACAGTTTTCATCATTTAACTTCTTAGCATAGGAATTTGTCATTCATAGATTCACAATCTTTTTAGCTCACTTTCTTCTTCGATTAGAGAAACCTTTAAGACATATACCAACACCCAAAACATGACAAAGACTATCCTATAGAGTACATACAATGTTAGCACCTCTAAAGTTTGTACGTCCCCTGGTCGATAATTAAAGTGGGCTCCTAGTCTAGCTTCCCTAATTAGGCATCCATTCCTTGAGACCACCAATAGGCTCGTAACAAGTCCTGGGATGCTCTTTCGAGGTTTTGCTTGGTAAGCATGTAATGTAGTCTTGGGAGATCCGATAGGTTGATCAGGAAGCTCATAATCACTCGTGGGATGCTCTTTCGAGGTTTTTCTTAGTCGCATGTAATTTAGTCCTGGGAGATCTTATAGGTTGAGCAGTAAGCTCATAATCATTCCTGATATGCTCTTTTGATTTTTTGCAAGGTCTGCATGTAATGTAGTCCTAGGAGATCTTATAGGTTGAGCAGTAAGCTCGTAATACGTCCTGAGATGCTCTTTCAAGGTTTTGCAGAGGCACATAATCAGTCCTGAGATTCCACCTCTGTTAGGCTGCTCGCAGAGATGATGAAGACCTACATGGAGGCTAGGCCTACATCCAGCATGAAAAAGGGTTGGCTCTGTAGAACTTCCTATGACGAGAAGAATTGGGAGATAACACCAGTGATCGATATGACGAGTACAGCAGTAGAGACGATGATGCTCTGGTGATCCAGTGACGATGATCCAGCTCCAGTATTGAAGATTTGTGCCTATAAGTATTGATGACCTATGTCAAGAAAATACCTTCCTAGTTAATAGGGATTGTTGATGCATTTGTAACTTCGGAACATATTCACTTATATATTGTATGCATTACATTTGTACTTTATTGTATGCCCAACGAAGATGTATTATTCCTCCGATTAGAAGTGTCGTCATTTGTATTTGCAAGTGTCGCAAGTTACATTGTAAGTGTTGTAACTTATATTTGATTGGTTATTAGACCACCTTGGTGGGGTCGGCCCTGTATGAGTCATGTGGATGGGTTATTAGGCTTCCTTAGGAAGTCATCCCAGTTAGGGTTAAAGGCAGGTTAAGTTAATGTATAAATACAGAGTGTGACTCTCTCATTCTATTCATTCACTCACTCATCCAACTTGCATAGTTGAGAGAGAGGACTACACACAAGTGGAGGAGGAGTAATTGCTGAAGACATCTATCTGTTGGGGTTTGATCTTTGTGATCTTTGTATTGGTGTTCATTCTATCTCTGAGGAATTTGCGGGGTTTTTCACCTTCTTGGTTTTCCCCAAGGAAAATATGTGTTTCTTGTGTCTATGATTGTTATGTTGTGCATGTTGTTCTCTTAGTAGAATCCTAGATAATATTTGAATGAAATTATCAGAATGTTAACATGTGTCACTCACTTCCACCTGTTCTAAAAAGGTCTTCATCGCATACCTACTCTCCTACTCTTCATATCGTAAGCAAGGAACGACAAGCTGACATAATATCATACTTAGCCATAGTGCTTCCATAGTCAAAGTCAATAAAATGAAATGTAAATCATCAGAGCAGAAAGAATAGAATCATGTAGTAAACAGACAGAGTGACACAATAATTGAGAAAGAATGTGCAAGTAGAACTGCTATTGCAGACAAGAAATAGGAAACATAGAACTGAAGCATCCTAAAGAGTTTTAGAGATGGAACCTCTAATCTATTTTTGGAAAATGAGGATCTTAGAAGTTATGATTCTATAAATTACCCTTTTGCAACAACATATGCAATCTAAAACTGAGCTTGATGGCAGTAATTTACAGTAGAGCTTGTACATGCACAACAAGGAAAACAAAAGCCATAAAGGGAGCTTTCGACAGCAAAGCTCACTTACTTCAAGAACCTTCACATTATGTTCTCTATGTTGGGAAAAGGGTTAATAATTCATGGGAGCAGAATTGGTACTGAAATCCTCCTCCAGAACTCAACTATGCTTCCCTGCAAGTACAAAAAACCTTCATTACCCTTGTTAATGTATTTTAAACTTGATAATAAAACAAAACAAAACAAATAAAATACAAATATTTATAATGAAACAAACTAATTAAACAAATAAAATAAAGTAAAGTAAAAATAAAGAAAAAATATCAATAACAAAAAACATTAAGCTGCATCTGATAACCTTTCTGCATATAAGCATAGCAAGATTAGACCATGCATCACAGAAATTTCGTCTTAACTACCATCAAACATAGAAGAGATGAGAAACTTGAATCATATATAGATTCATAACTTGAGAGAACAAAGAGTAATCTACATAACTAAAGTGGCTATAAATAAATAGAAGCTATTATATAAAATCCCTTAACATCATGGACTCTGAATAATGTTTGTGTGGATATATCTTTGATAAGAGAATATCAGTTGGTTAGGTGGAAAGAAGTCCTTCTGCAATCTAGCTGATAGGGTATTAATTGTATTTTCAATAGATTAGTTTGATGTACATATATGTGTGATTAGAATCATCTTTCCATTTTAAACTACATAGTATACAAAGAATTTCCTTTGATAAATTATTTGTATACAAAGAATTTACCTGCATTAGTGTAGCAATGAATAATTCGATGGTGCATTTTTTTTCCTTGGAAAATTTTCAATTTCACTGTCTCTTACTTTCAATTATGGTAGTTGAGTCCCTAGTATGTTTTCCTTGATTTTATCATTCATCACACCACAGAGCAAATGGGAAAATTTCCCTTTTCATTACATCAATTTTTTTTCTTTCTTCCCCTTCCATTGTTTCCCAGAAACTCACTCGCTCGTTTTGACTTGTAGAATAGACTTGGATTCACATTTTGTGGGTGGAAAAAAATAATTTAAGAGGCCATGGAAATTGAATCATTGGAATTCTCCTCAACCCTTCCTCATTCTATGCAACATCAATTGATTTTTTAATTGATTACAAAGAAACCCAACCTAAAGGTTGTAATTGAAAAGAAAATTACTATTTGATTTCCACTGAAATATATATATATATAGCCCGATGGGATAGCTCAAGTGGTTGAGTGATGTCAGTTGTGAGATTGATATATAAGGGCCTCACTTGATGTCCCCACCGGGTTAGGCCCCATAATTAGGGCCGATGGTTTACCTTGGGTACCATCCTCAAAATGAGGGGAAGTACCTGAGGGTTTCCCATGATATGTTCCAATGAAATATATATATATATACACACACTAACTATTGGTATCTTTGAGTTGTGGGTTAATGGCCTCTATGTAAGACAATTAAGGTCTTTTCATAATTAAGAAGTTCCTTGACATCATTCTATGATAATTTTGGAAAGAATATTTTATTTAAAATGCAGGAATGTACATCAGGAAAGACTAGTTACCATAATTGTTTGTCTACGACTCTACATTATATATAAACTATCAAATTCAGTACTCCCCCTAAGCTTTCCGGTTTTGGTTCCAGAGGAAAACCTTAAAAATCCCAAAAGAAGATATTCCCCTAGATATCCCTACACCTAGAAACAAAGGTTATTAAACCAAATTGGCACATGGCTTGGAGATCTTCACCAGCATCAAGGAGTCCTGCTCCATAGCTTGTTGAGTGATGTGTTGAGAGAAGCAAGGTGCTATACAACATGGGTCACTTTTTGCATGTGTATGTGGAATTCCAAAGAAATGAAAAATAGGGATGTCAAGAAAATTCCTCTGCTCTCTTTTTCTTGTCTCAATCTTTGGCTTCTGCTACTAACAAGGATGCCAAGGATGTCAAGAAATTTCCTCTGCTATCCTTTTTTTGTCTCATTCTTCTCAACAAACCATCCAATGTTTTTTTTCTTCCCTTACTCATGCTTTCACTTCTAGTAATCAGATGCAATGACCTTGCAGTAATAACAAATCACATCCTTTCTTGTTTTCTAGCCTTTATGAGATTACTCCTCTTATTTCTCAAGCTTATTCTCTTATGAGATCCTTTCTTCAATTTCTTTTCTATGGAATATTTCTCAATCGAGTTCTCCTTATATTGTGTTGTGCATTGTTATATCACCAACATTTATCCACACTCCAAGACCAGCAAGTGTTGATGTAAGTACTTGATATGCCACAGTGAAATTGGTGACAAAAGGTTGAAACACATTTGTCAATTTATTGATTGTCAACTTAACAAGATCTACGACATCAACCTTGTCTCCTCCAAAAATGAGTTGATATCACTCATCCTGAATGTATCATGAAATTACAAGTGGTGTTCCTTCATCTTCAATGCACAGATTTGATTTTAGAGGAAAAGTATATTCCCATGGTGTGTTGTTTCATACAAATTCTAAAGTGTAGTCGGGATTCTGTTTGTTGAGTCTAAACCCCTTATTTGTGGTATGATATGATCCACAATCAAAGAATACAAAATATATATCATGACTCTAGTTTTTCACTTTTTTCATTTTGAACTCTCAATTTTATTTAATTGCCCTCAACCTACTAGACTACCTTTAGATTCATTGTCAGATTCCATATTTTATATAGTAATTTCCATATAACTTTATTGTAGGAATAACCATGCTCATCATTGTGGATGGTGTTGGTTGAGCACAAGATGATGCACCAGTGAATATTTCACTTGTTGCTTCCTGTCCAAACTATTGTGCTTCAATAATATTTTCAAATCTCTAGAAAAAATCCACTTTTTTTCCCAAATTCAACTTCTAAGATCAACAACTCTAACAACTACTTCCCCTATTAATGTACGAGATCAGAAAATCTTGGGTATCTATGCTCCATGTTGAAAATTTCGAGTTACTAATGCGGTAGATAAATCTTCATTTCCCTATAATAATCCAACTCAAAACATCAAGCATAGAACCAATCAACACTCTGACACCACCGATATAATGGACAACAGACAAATAATTAGTGTTTTTTATCAAAATTGTTATTGACTTGGTCGATTTATTTTCTATGTTGTTGATTATTTGACCACTATTCCATGATGCTAATATGATTGACTACTAGAGAAACCAATCCTCTATTGTGATGCAGAAGTATTCCAATGCATAGTTGCTCTATTTGGATATATATTTATTTGAAGCATGAATGCCATTATTGCATAAGAGATTATGTTGCTACAACAACACCACTTCCTCTAAGAATCGAAACCCACAAAGGTTACAAGATAAATTCTATAAAGGCCATAAAAATTATAGATAGTAGGGGAATCCCACAACTGAAGTGGGCCTATAGACTAATGATCAAATCTACAAATATACAGTGCCTAGTCAAGCATTTGCTAGGATTTATGAATACCTGGAGATGATAAATAGAGATAAATATGTGTATGGAGGAAAGGGTGCTCTCAATGTTGTTAAGAATATCAATGAGCTTCTGGCTTCCCACTTGACTAGCCTAGATGTCAAGAATCATAATGATCTGGATTATTAGGAATTTCATTACAAATTTTACGTTTATGATGTGGATTATATCCATCATAATCCAATTATTAGAACCACATTATTTAAATGAGTGATGATAATCCTTTTATGATCCCTATGTTTGAACCAGATGAAGTTGTCTCTAATCTAGAGGAGCTTGAAAAGAACAAACAACAGATTCAAAGGATGATTCTAAATTGAATGGAAGCTTGGAAGGATTGTCTGCTCAAAATGTATGTAATTGAGATTGATTCCTGGGAAATCGTCACTAGTCTTCCTACAAAGATAATCCGACTAGTTGGTCTCAGGGATAAGCTATATGGTCTTACATGAAAAATCAAATTAGGTCCATATAATCACCAAATAATATATGATAGTCCTGATGGGGTCTAGAAGCATGATTTGGGTGAAGGTAAATTCTTGAATCATAGTTGAGACAATGCTAAATATTTAGGAATGAAAACAACAAGTCCATAACACTGATGTATTCAAGTGATTTGAAGTTGGAATTTGTAACACAATAGAGAGAAATAGAGAGGGAATGGAACTCTTACCAAGTTGACCTTTAGCTATAGTTGTACATGGCCAAGACCCAATTAATCCTTTTCCAAGTCTACTTCCTTAATATTCTCACTAAATGTGTGCAAATGCAGACAGATTCCCCAAAGAAGCTCCAGCACAAAATTATTGCTATAGCAAGGAATTCTCAAAACTTCAAAAAATTTGGGAGTCTGGCTTCGGTTCTGCCGAATTTCATCTATTTCCTAAAATAATAATTAGAACTTATAGGTCTAATATTCTTCTTTTTGAAGGCCATTGCATGATGCATAAAAAGTGAAAATCAAGTTTCCTAATGGAGCCAATGCTTTTTCTAGAATGCCCAACTTATACCCATTTCAAAATCATGGATTAAACATACCGAAAGATAACTTGATCTCTGAATCTTCTGAATTTTGTCGGTCTTCACTAGATGATTAGCATTTTCGATATCCTAACCTCCACATTCCTTTTAATAAAAGAGCATCCATGCTTGTCTGAGTAACTGTGCGAAGAACTTAAAACATAATTGCACCGGCACTTGAAACCCGTCAATCCCATGCACTTCGTGCAAGATTGACATCAGTTTGAAACCCTCGGCTGCTCTTCGCAGGGCACCGAATTCCCATTGCATGAGGATGAACCAACAACTTCCACAGGGATTTGAACCCAAGATGCATTGATGGAGGTAATATAATACAAAACAAAGGATTTCGATGAAAACGAAACAACAACCTATGGATTTTGAGAAATGGGCATCGGAGATCTTGATTCAAATCGAGATTTTGAGCATTTGGGAAATAGGGAATCAGCTGAGAAGGATGGACCCAAAATTACTCTATCATGATCCTACTAAATTGAAAGATTGAAATGATTGTAAGCCAATCACACCCAAGATACACTAATATTCCTTCAGAAACACAAATGCTTACAATGCAGAAACTCCCTCCGACTTCATTTTCACTAAAAGATGAGCCACGAATTTGAAATATTTTCTTATAGCCGTGATTTTCACCATTTCATTATATGTATCAGGTTCGTAATCAATTCCTTGTTGAGACTTCACCCATTAAAAGAATCTCTCTGCAGATTCATCAAATCCATGGAAAATGGCCAAAACCCTTTCTCATATGCTCAACAAGATAGTGAACATAGTATAAACCATGGGGCTTTACTTGGTAAAAATTTTCAACACTTAAACACTTGGATGGGCACTTGACACTTGATTTGGATTGTGGTTTGGCGCTCGACAAATGTCGAGGGTTTGACTTGCAAAAGGTATGATATCAAGCAGGCTGATAGTCAATAATTTTTTTCCCAAAATTAAAACACCCCTTCCCACTCACACTTGGAAAATTAATATGCATTTAGAATGGTTTTGTTATAAACTTGGGTGACTATGACAATAAAACCCATATCTAATGGTAAAAATGATTATAGCTCAATGGTATATAAAGGGCTCAATTATATCTAGATGAATTGTTAACACCATTGAAATCAATTATAGCTAAATATATTTTAAGAGTGCTCAATTATAACATAAGTGAAAGCATGTTTCCTGGTCGATTTTTATATTTAAAGGGTTTTGTGTGTTTATGAAAGGGTTTTTGTTTAAGGAATCCTTGTATGAGTAAGTACTAAATTTTAAAAAAATGTAGGGGACATTCTCTCACGAAATGTATAGAATTAATAAGAGTTCAATGGAAATAACTAAGTAAACCACCTAAAACAAGTATATTATATTATAGTCAAATACAGTTGGATATAATTTAGGACCCACTCTCTTACATATTAGTTCAACCTTTGGTACCTTAAAGCACTACTCCACTAGTCCAATTAGGGTTATTGAATGGCTAAGCCTTTACTTTGACTACCTCTTCTCCAAGTACCATTGAGATCAATTATAGCTAAATAAATTTTAAGAATGCTCAATTATAGCATAAGTGAAATCAAGCTGCCTTGTGGGATTTTGTATTTAAAGGGTTTTGTGTGGTTATGAAAGAGGTTTTTGTTTAAGGAAGACTTGTATGAGTAAGTACTAAACTTTTAAAAATGTAGGGGACATTCTCTCACGAAATAAAGAAGTAAGAAGAGTTCAATGGAAGTAACTAAGTAAACCACCTAAAACACATATATTACATCATAGTCAAATATGGTTGGGTATAATTTAAGACCCACTCTCTTACATCTTAGTGAAACCTGTTAAATTTTCAGAATTTACTTCAATCTGATCTAGGATCTTAACTGAGAGAACAACATGTACAGCAAATCTACAGCATATCAATCATGGACACAATAATGCAAGCACATAAGAGACACAGAGTTTACTTGGGGAAAACCATAAAGGTGAAAAACCCTAATAACTTCCTCGAAGATAGATAGAGCAATGATACAACCAGAATACAAGAGATAGTCTTCTCCTAGCAGCAGAGCCTCCTCCTCATAAATGAGCCACTTTCCGAATGAGAGAAGTGTGTGAATGAATGATCAAATAGAGATATCCCGATCTCTATTTATACTTGTTCTGTCCTGCCCAATAAACTAATGGGGCCTACATGTCTAGCTTAACCCATGGTTAACTTAATCCGGGCCAACCCCACACTTGGTGGTTTAATAACCCTTTGACCCACATGGCCGACCCCCAATAGGGTGGTCTAATAACCCTTCGACCCACATGACTTATACAGGGATGACCCCAACAAGGTGGTCTAATAACCCATCAAGTATAAGTTATGACACTTACAATATAAGTGATGACACTTCCGTATAGAGGAATAACAACATCTCTATAGGAATACAAACAATTCCGTATAGAGGAATAATACCATCTTTATAGGAGTACAATATACACATATGAAATACATTCCGAAGTTACATATACATCAACACTCCCTCTTAACTAGGAAGATATTTCTCAACACAGGTCTGCTAGCACAAGTCTTCTTCTCTGGATCATCATCAGCGAATCATCATCCTTGAATCATCGTCATCGTCACTACTGCTGCTATCTCAATCAATCTCTGAATCTACTCGTCATAGGAAGTTCTACAGAGCCAGTCCTTTTTCATACTGGATGTAGGCCCACCACCTACAGGTCTTCATCATCTGTGCGAACGATCTGATAGAGGTGGTCTCTCATGACTAATTTTATGTGTGGATGCAATACCTAACAAGAGTATCCCAGGAACATTTATGTGCCTAAGCACGACCGGCAAGATCTCCTCAGGACTGATTACATGCATCTCCTTCAGAATACCTTTAAAGATCATCCCAGGAACATTTATGTGCCATAGCACGACCAGCAAGATCTCTAAAGAGCATCCCAGGACTTATTACGAGCACACAGCTCAACCTCTCGAATCTCTAGGACTGATTACATGTGAATAGAAAATACCTTTAAAGAGCATCCTAGGAACATTTATGTGCCACAGCACGACCGGCAAGATCTCTAAAGAGCATCCCAAGACTTTTTACGAGCACACAGCTCAACCTATCGGATCTCTAGGACTGATTACATGTCTCCGTCGTAATACCTCATCCCAGGACTAATTACGAGCACACATCTCAACCTATCAGATATCTGAGGACTGATTACATACTACATAGCAATACCGCATCCCAGGACTGATTACGAGCACACAGTTCAACCTATCGGATATCTGAGGATTGATTACATGCTATTTGCACAACCTGCCACAATCATCTCTGACCTCCAAGTATCAACCTGATACTCATGATCCAATGGATCATCATCGCACGAAGCATCATCTTGATACTCATGATCATACTGACCATCATCACTGTACCGTCCTGGTACATATCATCTGGAGCAACATCCTAAAGTTCGTCATCATGATCATCCTGATCATACAATGCATCCACCTGATGCATACCAAGTATCTACCTGATACATATCATCATACATGATCCACCTGATCATACAATGTATCCACCTGATACATACATAGATACATGATCCACACAATGCATCTAACATATATATATCAACATACATGATCTACCTGACCATACACAGTATCCACCTGATACATATCCAGATACATGTTCCAAGCATCCAACATGATGCATATACAAAATACATACAAATGATCCAAATGATCATATCTAGCATCCAACATGATGCATATATACATAAATGATCCAACTGATCATAACAAGCATCCAACATGATGCATATACATATACAGAGTAGTAACTGGAGCATCATCCTGATGCTTATCATCCATGATCCTCCTGATCATCATAGCATCGTCCTCTTCAGATCATATCATCGTCCACGAAGCACAACCCAGATGCACATCATCCAGCACTTACACCACCGACATGGGAGAACACATCTACCACCATTCGGGGAAGGCTCCAGCCCTTACTTTTTCACCATGGGAGAACACATCTACCACCATGTGAAAAATGGCTCAGCAATTACATCACGACCAAGGGAGAACACATCAACCATGTCAGAAAATCGCATGTGCATCTGCATCTTCCAGACTCATCACTTCCCTTTGGAAGGAACCTCGATCTGAAGTGCACCAAGCCTCTCTCTGAAGTACTCAAACTACACTTTGGCCAATGGCTTGGTCAATACATCTGCAACCTCCTCATTCGTCGCAACATACTCTACTTCAGCTGTACTCAGTGCTACGCAAGACTACTTCATGCTAAACCAAGAGATCACACCTGATCCCATACTGAAGTAACACCCAGATGTGCTCTTCCTATCTGTAGCACTACCTTCCCAATCTGAATCAACATAACCCTGCAGGTTAAACTTTTGATTCGCATCATACTTGAGCCCATAATCAACTGTACCCTTTAGGTACCTCAAAATATGCTTTGCAGCAACCAAGTGAACACTCCTCGGATCCGTCAGGAAATGGCTCAATGTTTTCACCGCAAAGCAAATATCTGGTCTCATGTTCGTCAGGTACATCAAGGACCCAATCATCTGACGATACATCGTGACATCAACAGGATCAGATGGAGCATCACACAGAAGCTTCAGGTTTGATGCCATAGGTGTGGCCATAGCCTTGCAGTCCATCATCCCGAACCTCTTCAAGATCTCTACTGCATACTTCCCTTGTCCAAGGAAGATTCCATCTGCACTCTGCCACACCTCCATGCCAAAAACAAATAGTGCATCATCCCCAAGTTCTTCATCTCGAACTCGGCAGCAAGCTTCTGCTGCATGTCGGCAATCAATCTATCCTCACCTGTTACAAACAGGTCATCCACATACAATAGTAGTATCATTGGATTTCCTTCCTCAACCTTGTAGTAAAGGTTGGAATCCACTTTACTCTTGGTAAAGCCCAAACTGGATAGAAAGCTGTCTATCCTACCATACCAAGTTCTGCACAAATATGACTCCCTTTCATGTGTCTCAGAACCAAGTGGATTCTCCACATACATTTCTTCTTCAACTACACCATTCAAGAAGGTTGTCTTGAAATCCATCTGGTGTATCTTCCACTTCATTACTGCAGCCAGATCAAGTACGTATCTAATGGAAGTGTATCTGGCTATAGGAGCAAAAGTGTCTATGCTACCACCGGCAGCATGCTTGATCTTGTAGATCCTCTTGGAAGTCACTACAGACTACCCTATGGGACTGCATCCGAAACATCTTCATGATCGACTGATACTCCTCGATCATGGCATTCTTCCCAAATCCTGGGAACTTCAATATCTTCAATATTTTCAATAGATAACTTTGTTGTTGAACAAATGTTGTAGTCCTTCTTTTGTAGGTGATGGTATACGATCTTTCCTACACAACAAGTTAAATTGCATGATTAGAAAACATCTCATAGTTTTCAGAACAAATTCTTACACATAAAGAAATATGTCATACATTTATGCAATTATCTTAGCCAATGCTTCAATACAACATTTATCCATATTCCGTAACTTTCTAGATGCCTTCCAATCTCTACCAGAACATTGTTAAGAGTGTGCACAACTCCTAACATGTCAGCAAAGAGATTTCATTCTAGATAAGTAGCAATGGAATGTTGTACAGTGCCATAGGCCACTTACCCGTGTATATTAGTAGTATACTGTTCATCAATGCAACTATTCTAATATGCATAATACATAACCTAATTCTAGGAACATAAGCATATACATCATTGAATAACATTATGTAAGAAATGACAATTCAAATACTTATCTTTGTTTGGTTGCTGGGTGGACTCCCTATGAATCTTTGCGACTCCATTCTGATGTGGATTGTGAGAAGTGGTCAACTCCCTCTGAATATCTGCATCCTTGCAGAAACTATTGAAGTGTGCTCCTTTTCCTTCTTGCAGGAACAACTGGAGTGTGCTCCCTCTTGATCTTTGCTTCCTGGATTACCTGTTCTTGAACTTATATCCATCCTTAATCACTATGCATGCTTATTAGTATCATCATTGTGTTATCCTTGAGGTCTCATACATAACCACACATTTATTAGTATAATCTTAATACTATCAAAACACAATAATCTTAAACATGTATAGTCATGATCATTCACAGATAATAAACATTAGTATTCAAGGTTTCAGGGAAGTCTTCTCTTACTCATGCATATTCTTATTTGATCATAGGACTCTTCTGATTAGTTAAATCATCAATGCATAAACCCGTGATTACTCAAACCTATACCTTCATGATTCTTCTGGTTAGTCATATCATCAATTATGGTAAGAAACATAATATGCATACATCCATGACTATTCAAACCTATGACTTCATAAATAATCATTATCAACAACACAACAGTATAAGATCCTAACACAAGGTAGGATTCTAGCTTGATATAGGAAAAACATACCTGGATTAGCATGCTAGCTAGTTATGTCTAACATACCCGCATAATGTCTTCTGCTTCTCTTCAGTGACCTGTGCTACTAACCTGCATGTCTCATAAGTTAACCATTGTAGAACCAAGTTATACATACCTCGTAAGTAGATCTTCTATGTGATCCATGACAATGGATGAATCTTTGTCTTCATGTCACCATGATCATATGTTCTTGAAGTAGAACATGATTTTTCTTTCTTGGTGTACCTTTTATGTTAGCGAACAACATAAACCTCATACAACATCACAATGCATTAGTACAATCATAAGTGTCAAAACCTTAATCAATGAATATCTTCTATTAAGGTGATACGACAAGTCTAGTAATTAATCAAGATTGTACTATAATGATATGAAGACAAACATATCATAAACTTAACCATGAACAGAATTCGAAACATACTTGTAAGCCATACCTATCAAGATTGCTTGTAATCTTCTTATGGAAGGCCTTAGCCTCATCTCCCTCTGATACAGGAACTTCTTCACTTATGCAGGTGACCAATCCATCTTCTTCTAGGATTAACCCAATCCACTTGATTTGCAAGAACTGGACCTGGAGCTAGATTAGGGTTTGTCAGAGAAACCCCAAAAATTCAAACTTTGAATTTCAAATTTCCGAAAGGATAGAAATATGCGCCTTGATGAGCTGATCAAGCTGGTATATTCAGAATTTGAAAACTGCAAAGTTTCACTCCTCAATTTTGCCTTTGAAACTTCTAGATTCACTAGACGTGACCCCGAACTAGGTTTTGATGAAGCGCACTCTTCTTCCCAATCAAAAGGTTTGATCCAAAGCTCTAAGCTTCTATTTTTCTGAGGAGCTTCCAGCTGTGGTCACAGATTTCAAAAATTCCCATTTTTGCAGAAGCCCTAATTTTCCACTTTTCCAATCAAAGTCCCGAACTAGGGTCTGATCAAGACTGGTCTTCTGTCCAACCAAAAATTCTGATATTGGTCTCTAAATTTCTATTTTGATGAGTAGCACTCATTCGTAGTCTCCTATTACAAAAATTTCAACTTTCTCTTAAACCCTAAATTCTGGAAGCCATGAATGAAGGTGCTAAAAAATAATTCTGCTTTGACATAAATATGTACCTGATTGTTTCTGGTGTAACTCCGCACTTTTCGATCCACAGGGTCTGAAAACTTTTTTTGTGGTATCCTGACCTATCATATTTCCATCCCGACAAGTCTGCCCTCAATTGAATTCTTTGAGAGAGAGTTATGCCAAGTGTCACAACATGACCTGTTTATGGGATAAAACAGGAGAGCGAACTTGTACGGCGTGCCACATGTCACTGGTTCAACTTCGGCCTCTGAAAACGATTCCTGATATATTATAGTTTGTTTAATACCTGTCAATTTTTACGAAATTTCATTTGGAGCTTCCTAGCCCAAGTTATGACCTTTTTTCCAGGGTCACATGTTTGTGACTGAGATCATAAATCACAAAGTACAACGAATTAGAGGTTGTCCTTTGGCCACAAGGTACATGGGGATCTTATCTTCGACTTGTAACAATTTCAGATTCGAAAACTTCACCAAGATGGATTTATAGAGAAAGTTATACGATGACTGGTTTTTGCTATATCAAGCCCTAGCATCGTAAGTGCAACAAGTGTCATACATGCCATATCATGCCTTCTTTCAGGCTAGCTCTGATACCATGTTAAATTTTCATAATTTACTTCAATCTGATCTAGGATCTTAACTGAGAGAACAACATGTACAACAAATCTACAGCATATCAATCATGGACACAATAATGCAAGCACACAAGAGACACAGAGTTTACTTGGGGAAAACCATAAAGGTGAAAAACCCCAATAACTTCCTCAGAGATAGATGGAGCAATGATACAACCAGAATACAAGAGATAGTCTTCTCCTAGAAGCAGAGTCTCCTCCTCATAAGTGCGCCACTTTCCGAATGAGAGAAGTGTGTGAATGAATGATCAAATAGAGATCTCCCGGTCTCTATTTATACTTGTTCTGTCCTACCCAATAAACTAATGGGGCCTACATGTCTAGCTCAACCCATGGTTAACTTAATCCGGGCCGACCCCACACTTGGTGGTCAAATAACCCTTTGACCCACATGGCCGACCCCCAATAGGGTGGTCTAATAACCCTTCGACCCACATGACTTATACAGGGCCGACTCCAACAAGGTGGTCTAATAACCCATCAAGTATAAGTTACGACACTTACAATATAAGTGACAACACTTCCGCATAGAGGAATAATAAAATCTCTATAGGAATACAAACACTTCTGTATAGAGGAATAATACCATCTCTATAGGAGTACAATATACACATATGAAATACATTCCGAAGTTACATATACATCAACAAAACCTTTGGTATCTTAGTACTATTTGGTGTCTAATTGCTAGGACGTTGTAGATGGGATAATGGACAACTTTGTCGTCACTGGAGAGGTAGAACCATATTTGATGATAATAACAAATAATAGGTTGTCATATATTTGAAAACAATGCTCAATCTAGTTGATGAAACATTATATACAATAGAGAAATGATCCCTTATCATGTGCTTACTCTCCTAAGGGTATTAGAGATATACCGTGAGAATCTTTCACACATTTCTAGCTACTGTGAAACTGAGGTAGATTGCATAAGGATACTTCAACTTGCTTACTTGGGAGAGAAATTTGATGCCTCAACTAATACTCGACTCAACCAGACTATGATTATGCACATGATGCAACTTGGTAGATCTGTCGAAGGGATAATACGAAAGAAAAAATGGTGAAATAAGATATGCACATGATAAGCTCATCAAATTGAATTTGATAGTACAAATGAAATGATCTTGCAAAAAAGTTCACTAGGTTCTCTTATGGCATCATCTTTCGACACTAGCTCGTGTCCCTTAGAAGGGGTCTCTGAATCCATCTACAATGTTCAAATTTAGTAAATTGTACAAATTCATTGTCAAAATTGTAATTTTCCATTGTCGGAGTGACACAACTAAAAATGACCAATTGTTATGTGGTAATTTTTAGTTTAGTTCTTATCTTGAGACCAAATTGGTCATTTATCTTGGTCATTTTTAGTTTAGTTCTTATCCCGTGACCAAATGGTCATTTATCTTGGGCATTTTTAGTTTAGTTCTTATCCCGTGACCAAATTGGTCATTTATCTTGGTCATTTTTAGTTAGCTCACTTGAAATTTCTCAATTTTGGTAATTTATCCCTTGAAAAAATTGTGGTGACCAAATTTTTTGGTCACCTGGTCACTTATCTCTCACTTTGTACTAGTGTAAAGGAGAAGTGTGAATGCCAAACTCAGCCAAGATCCCATGCAACCAAAATTCCTGGATGGCTGCATTCACAGCCTCTTTGTACTCTGCCTCTGCTAAAGAAAGTGTGAGTGTTTCTTGCTTCTTGTTTGACCAACAGATTGGTCCTGATCCCAACATGAATATGTACCCTGAAGTAGACTTCCTATCAATACTGTCTTCATCCCAGTCTGATTCAGTAAAACCAACCAGATATAGTGGAGCACCAACAGAATAATGTATACCAAACTCTCTTGTACCTTGCACATAGTGCAATATCCTCTTAGATGCTTTATAATGCAGCTCATGTGGCTCATGCATGTACCTATCCACAACACCAACAACATATGATATATCTAGTCTCGAATGTGTCAAATACAACAAGCTACCAATCGGTTGTCTGTAAAGAGTGCTATCAACCAAGGGTTTGGAACAACCTTCTTCCAATCTAATGCCAGATAGGAAGGGAAAGGATGTGGCTTTGCAATCAGCCATATGAAACTTTTTCAGTAAATCAGATGCATACCTTGACTGTGAAATCATGATTCCTGAAGCATTTTGAGTCACTTCAAGACCAATGAATTGTCTCAACGGTCCCAGATATGTCATAGCGAATGCTTTGTTCAAGGAATACTTGATGTGCTTCAAACTAGTAGCATATCCACCAGTGATGAGCAAGTCATCCACATACAAAACAATCAACAATAGACATCCTCCCTTCTGTTTCATGTACACATTGCAATCAAATTTGCATCTTTCAAACCTTAGTGATACTAAGAAGGAATACAGATGTTCATACCATGCCCTTGGGGCTTGCTTGATCCCATACAGTGATCTCCTCAGTTTGCATACCAAGGAAGGATCATCAGTGTACCCCTCAATATTTTTCATGTATATCTCTTCTTCCAAGTCACCATGCAAGACGGCACTCTTTACATCCATGTGATGTACCTCCCATGCATACAAAGATGCAATGGCCAAAAAAACCCTTACTAAATCCATTATTTCTACAGGAGTGAATGTATCATTATATTCCAAACCTTGGACTTGTCAGTACCCCTTTGCAACCAATCGATCCTTGTACTTGGTTGTAGATCCATCCGATGCAAGCTTAGTTTTGTAGATCCATTTGCACTGAACTAGTTTCCTCCCTGGGGGAAGAGGGACAAGATCCCATGTCTAATTGTTTCAAGATTAGTGCATGCAATATCTATACCTTCTAGATCTAACTCCCCTATCTCTAAATATTTTTCCCCTTCAGTCTACATATCAATATCCTCTTTTTCTATCTAATCATTTAGAATTTCTTCTGCACCTTTCTCCCCTGTTCATTGTTTCTTTCTTTCCCCTTCTCTTTATTTTTTTGCTTCTTCCTGAGTAATATCTAGATCTTTTTTTAGTGCCTCAAACCGATTAAATTTCTACGATTTTTTTTGGATTTCAGGCCTTGTTCCTCTTCTTGCATGTCACTTCCTACTGTTGATTTTGGTAAATTCCTCTGCATCCTTCTCTTCGCGGGAGGAATCGAAGAAACCACAGTATCCATAGTTATTAAAGGTGTGTTTAATGAGAAATCCCTAAATAGATTCCCGTGTTCATGGAACCTCCTACATCTGAATGTAACATTCTCATATTCTAGCGACTGCCTCCATTCCTCATCCTCCCATGAAAGGTTGACATCCTCTAGGAGCTCCTTGGACAGGTCCATGTAGACACATATTCTTGTGTAGGACATATAGTTCACCATTTTCGTTTGCTCCGAGGCTTTAACAAAGGAACCTATCAAATTTCCCACGTCCTCTAGGATCAACTCCCTCTAGTATTCTACCGACAAGGAGTACAACTGAATCCATATCGGTGCCACAGTTAAGTCCTCATTATTCGGGTGAAACCGCTCCTTCCGTGCGCGAAGGAATAACCTTGCTGAATTAAAAGAATACGGTCCCACATCCATGACCCTATTTGGGTCCTCCAAGTTAAAGAATATCACTGTAAAATAACCTTTCACTCCTAATTGCAGATCGTAGTGTCCTTTGGGATTCCTCGTCCCATTTATCCACCATATTAGAGCCTTTTCCACTGGCCATATTCCCAAAAAATTTCCTATCAGTGCATGATCCTTCACGTGTTGGATATGCGGTCTTAGACCTTCGGATTTGATCTACATAGAAGGTATTGTGGCTATTTTTGGCATGCATTGGTCAGGTTTCCTAGATTCCCTTCTATTTATCTCCTAGTGTTCTACCTCACTCCTTCCTTCTCTCATTCCCAGGGAGGTATCCATCTCCATGTTCATCTTCACTTCTTTCCCTTTCTTTGTTTGGGTGGGGTCTAGATCACCCCCCGTCGATTCCTCCGTTGTGCTTCCTTAGCGCCTCAGTCTTATGAACTCCCTATAACTTCATACTTTCCTACTATCCACCAAAGATACTAAACCCTAATACTTTCCTTCCCCCTCCTCATTCGTCATGCCTCCAAATCCTCTTTTAACGTTGCTAACATAGACAAATATTTATGAATGAAATTTTAAGATTGCATGGGATACCAAAAATTGTTATATCAAATAGAGACACTAAGTTTACATCAATTTTTTGGAAGGTTCTATTTAAAGGCATGGAAACCCAATTGATTTTTAGTAAAACACACCATCCACATATCGATGGTTAAATAGGAAGGACTAATCAAATGCTGTAGTATATGCTTCATATGTAAGTCATGGATAAGCCCTCCTAATGGGAATACTACTTACTTAGTGGAATTTTCATACAATAATGGGTATAAAACATCATCTAAGATGATCCCATTTGAAATAATATATGGTAGGAAGTGTAACACACTGGTAAGATAGGATAACCCTACATATTGAATTATATTGGGTCATGACATGCTTAAGGAGATGGAACAGATTGCCACTAAATTCAAATAAAACATGAGGGAAGCACAAAACCAAAATGAGAGTTATGTAGACCAGAAACAAAAACACAAGGAATTTCATATTGGATGCCATTTCTACTTGAAACTAAAACCAAAAGAATCACAACAAAGCTAGAAAAATGTACAAAATTAGCACCTCAATTTTGTGGACCGTTCCAAATATTAGAAAGGATAGGATGAGTAGCTTGTCATCTTTCTTTACCAGCTCAAATTAAAGTTCACAATTTGTTTCATGTTTCCTTGTTAAAGAGGTATCTTCATGATCCTACTCATGTAATTGATTTGAATGTGATTCAGGTGGAACCAAAGGAAGAGTTCTAGCCTAAACCTTTATGCATCTAGACAGGAAGGAAGTTCTACTTTGGAATTGAGCCATCATTCAAGTAAAATTGCAATGTATCGGTCAATACCTTTATAATATTACCTACACATGTTTTAGATTATGAATACAAATCCGCTCGAGGGGTCAATACCTGTAGTCTTAATACCCATGAAACATTCATGGAGCACATTGTGAAGAGGGGCGGTGTTAATATTACCAAGTCGCAACCCACGTCGATTTAACAATCCCAAAGTATCACCAACCGAAAAACCTCATGTTAATCACATTACAACACAACCATGGCTAGTCCAATGGAGGTGTCAGGTTAAGTGCTTAAAGCAAGTGTATCAACCCATCGTGGTACGATCATGGGTATAAACATACGTTAATGTGGTCATAGCGATGTCACAAATGTTATGGCTAGGAACAAATATAGTTGGAAATTATATTCATATTTACACACACACACACACACATATAACTGAGCAAAGTTATTTAAACGATTAAATGGTATTACAAGTTACCATATTAGGTCCAAGAGAGGTCATTGATCAAATGTAATGAATGAGGGATCCTTCTCATAAGTGACATGGTAATATTAAGAAAGGAATAAAACAAATTAAGTGGGATATCTATAAAGAGATGACAGCTTGTAATATACCGGCCAAGAATAGGCTAGAATATCAACTCAAAATACAAATTGTAATTAGAATTTTAGTAGTAAATTTTAACAATTTTTATGGCCTGCAAGGTGATAACTATGGATGTTGAATCTCAACTAAAGAATGATGGGAGTGAATTTAGGTTCTGTTTTTTATATGGGAAATGTGTAGCAGCAAGTTAGATCAGGACCAACTTCCAATTCCTATGCACAAAGCACTGGAGCCATTTACTTTTCAACAGACAGCCAAAGCTGATGTCTACTTGGATGCTTCTTGGGCTTTCTAGCATATGCAAAATAGACTTAGATGTAATGATTGGATGAAACCAAGGGTGTATGTCAATATTTATACTCTGTAATAAATGATGGATCATATTTCAGGGAAAATTGGGAGTCTCTAGATGAATTTTGGGAGCAAAAGGGTCAAGTGCGCTAAGCAAGATTGCTTAGCTAGTAATTTTCCAAACCCCCTCGAATTGACTAAGGTGTGTCCAAATTCTCAAAAAAATGTCTGGGGCGATTTAATGTTGTCTCAGGAACCTCATGCATCCATCATATCAGAAAATAAACTTGTACATAAAATCCACTACCCAAAATGGAAAAACTAGTCATTAATTGATGCATAAAGAGCTAGTCTTCCATTTTATTGTTCCAGATATCCTCTGAAACTTACAAATATCAGTTATGGAATAAAGGAGGGTTCTGATACAATATATTGGATAGAATCAGGTCAAAATAAGTGGTCTTGAATAGAGAATAAATATATTTTAACATTCAGACCTTCAGTGCATCTTCAATGCTAGAAATTCTTACATTATTGAGAAAATGGGCATGAGAAGAGGAGGAATAGATGTAATTATGCACTGGAACTGATATGAGGATGAGATCAAAGATATTAAATTTATATGGGATGCACACTAGACATTCTGATCTACACTGGTGTCCTCCACTTAAATGGAGCACCTCCTTCTGAAGAAATCTTTCAATACTCTCTCCAATGGCACTCTGACCGATGATCACTCTAGGTAAGCTTGAGAATATTCAATGCTGGACTGATATCGATTTGTATACCATCTTATTGAATGTATATGATGTTTTCACTGGAAATTCTGGGCTGCATTGAAATCCTCCATTGAAATGGAGCACCTCCTTCTGAAGAAATCTTCTAATACTCTCTCCAATAGCACTCTGACTGATGATCACACTCTGGAAGCTTTAGAATATTCAACTCTGGACTAATATGGATCTGTATATTAGTAATCCATAGCTCTGGATCTGACCAATGACTGATTGGAACACGAAATACCTTGGGGCTCATCTCCCAAGCAAGGGTTGAGGCACATATCTCAACTTTGAGTAGCAAGAGCTCTCAATGAAAAAAATAATTAACCAAAAGATGTGAATGGGAGTTGGAATCATTCTTAAATAGATGAGTTAACTTCATCCACAAGCCATCTAGCACATGTGTGAGAGAGGAAGGGCGCATTCCTTGAGAGAAATTGGCAATTACTTGCTTTGAAAACTTTCATGCTTTGTGTCCTTTCACTGAAATTGGCAAGTGCGCCCTACTTAGCCTTTCTGAATGTTTCCTTCTTTTCCAACTGTTTGCTTTTCTGCACTTCCTTTCTTTTAAACTTTCGTGATTTATGCTTTTTCCTTTTTTTCCTTGCTTTTGTCAGTTTCCATTTCCTTGTGGTGCCACCTTGCCTTAGCTAACTCCTTGATTTTTCTGAGCTTTCCTCTTGAGTAAGTGAGGTCCACTTTTGAACTTATGCGCCCTCTTAGCCATGCCATCATTAATTCTTTCCACAAAAATTAATTAATAATGGTGAGACATTTATTATCAAGGATAATAAAAAACTTAGAATGTTAAAAATAATTAATTACTATAGTACTTGTGCCCAAAATTTACCCCTATTAATTATTCCTTGTTAAATTATTTTTCCTAGACCCCCTAGGGATGGGAGGATCCAAGTCTTGACCAAGGTCACTAGGGAAGGGACATGACATAGCTAACCATCATAGTGAGAACCAAAATTAGACCAAATGATAAGACGAGAGAGTCAATGTAAGCCTTTACAGTAAGCCTTGAAGGAAGTCACAAGTTAAGTAAGTGACAAATGCACGGTTTAAACTCAAGATAGCAAAAATAACTGTCCCAAGAAAGTTTATTAAAAAACATTAGTCATGATTTTGAGGGATGTTACAAAATCCAACCCCTATAGTGCTTACCAGTTTATGCAGAAAGAGTCCAATTTGATGTATGTTGTTGGCGAGCCTCATGTAACAATAATTCATGTATTCTCAAGGATTTAGGAGTAGAAAAATTCAATGTGTAAAGTTTCCTATATTTCCCAACCTCTATGCTCACTTATAGGCATCCTTTTTCTCTCAAGTCTGCAATGAAAAATAGCATAAAAAAGTCCAAATATGAAAACCTTTTTAAGGCATAGATTTCAAATAAGAAATCTATTTGAAAACTAGATTCTAGTAGGAAGAGTTCAAATAAAAGAAGAATCTATTTCCAATTTGTTGCAGATTTTTTAGAATATTGATAATCCTATAGAAGATCCAAAATATAGAACCTTTATAAAATTTACTACAAAGCTTATGATGCTACAAAAATCCAAGTTCGAAGATCATAATTGCTACCAAAAATATAGAAATCTAATGATGAAGTTCATTTCCTCCGCTCAAATTCAAAATGCCAGATGAAAATGTGCTATAATGAGTAATTTTCTTTGATTTTTATTTAGCATTTAATTTATATAGTAAATAATTTACAAAGAAACTTTATTTTAATCTCCTTATATATATATAATACTACAAACCATTAATGTAATATTTCCATACTAATTCATTTTATCCAAAGACAAGTCACTCTAATCCATCCCCTACATAATATAAGTCTTTCCCTGACCTAACTAAATCATTACCACAATATACCCTATCCATTCATTATTACCCTTATATAAAGGCATGATTTTACAAATTCCATTAGTGAAATAAGTGGTGATTTTGACATGCGCATAACTGATCACTCCACCCCACTTATTTATATACTCTCTCATACCATTCACAGTTGTGATTGTTGCTACAAATTCAAATTAACATTCAAATTGTGTGTTTTAGAGAAACAATTTCTTTATTACATTATTGAATAAAGAGTCATGGAAAGATGAGGGCTGATTCATTATGATTCAGAATATCATGAATTATTAAAAGCATACCCATAATGCAAGGATATTTTCCAACATCAAGGATAGCTAAGCTTCTTTGAGAAATTTTTGGGGCACAATGATAAGGTGGTTGTGGTATTTGGTGAGATTTTTGGGGCACAATGACAAGGTGTTATTGGTATTTGATGAGAGATTCGATGGTGCCGGTGAAAACCAAGGATGGTTACATATTCTAGCATCAGAAGCCTCTATAGAAGCTACCATAAGACTTTCTCAAAGTGGAAAGCTATGTTTAAAAAAAAATTGTCATAGGTGTGGAAGTAGTTCATGCGTAGGGGAATGCAAAACCTTGATTGGAAAAATGAGCACCCCAAGAATGGATGGATTAGAAATTGGGGAATGTTTTATTTTTCATTCAAAATTACATCACATGCAAGGGAAGGTATAGCTATATTTATCTATATCATATTACATTGTTGTTGCATATAAAGGATAAATAGTTGGTCAATTTGTCATTTTATCTTTGGAATAATCTTAGAATGATGTCTACATATGTTCAAAGACACTCGATAAATAAGGAAAGAATTCAGTACAACCATGGATTGATAAAAATAATTGTAATGGTTGAGTTCAGGAATCATAATTTAACATGGGATGAATTCTTAGTGTAAAAAGGGTTCCAAGACAAACTGGTTACAGAGAATTTTGAAACTAATAGGGAAGTGTCCTCCTCACATGCGATTGGCGGTTTGAGTTCAACATGGGAGAAAATGGTTTCATTTTACTCTCCATTGCAAACCCAAGAGAATATGAATTCATGAGTAAGAAGAAAAAGGGTTTCATATTCGATATAAACCCTAATGGTAAAAAGAAGAATTATGAGAAGCATGATGGAGAAAGAATTAGAGATCACATAATACAATGAAGAGGTTCATGATATAGACCATAAATATGACAAGGTCCGAATAATAAATCTCGAAAGTACCCCTTGAAAGCCAATGATGAAATTCTCCAATATAAATTATTCACAATCCCCCTCGGTAGAAATGGAGCAACCTGAATTCAAAAAATTTGAGATGCCCTGTCTAAACTTTATAGAAGAAGAACGAGTGGAAAATGAAATTTCTATAGCACCTTCTTCTTCTTCCCTTTTTCGAAATTAGAAATTGAAGAAAAATAAAAGAATCAAGAAGTTGAAAGAAGAATTCAGATAGCTAGAAGTATTAGACATTCATATCAAGTTATAAAATGAAACACTAAGGACTCGTAGAAACAAATTGAGGGAAGAAAATGAAAAGTTGAAATTACAAAATAAGTTGTTTAGGAAGGAAAGTATAAAATGGTATATAAGAAAAAATAGATGATGAATTTTGAAATAGGAGACTCAAAATTAAGTAATACATTATGAAGGTTAAAGAATAGAGTAGGGAAACATAATCTAATATGGATATCTTGATGAATTTTGTAGAGGAAGAGTTCTCTCCCGGAAATATGGAAATCAAGTCCTTGAAGTCAGATGTTTCCAATGTAGCTCAGAATATCATTAATGGAATCTTGGACAATATATTGACCAACACACTTGCCATAGCCTCCTGGAAAGTCAATATCCAAAAATGGTGAGGAAAAGAAGAACTTAATGATTTAGGCATTATTTACAAGGAATAGTACAAGGTTGAAATTTAGAAGATGTATGAAAATTGGATGAATTAATATCCATATGAAGAGAGAAATGTAAATCCAAACTATGGGATTTGAAACAAAAATTGAAGGTTAAGGAGCATGAAGTTCAAAGTGCCTATGGGATTCTTACAAACATTTTCCTGTATATGTCCTTCTAAATTCTCTTCTATTTTCCTACAAGAGAAATGGACAAGGATAAGAGTTTCAAATTTAGAAGTAGGAGAACACTATGAATTCAATTATAACCACAACTTGTGGATATGTACTATATTTCCTCAAAAGATGAGAATACTTTGTTTTGTGAGTTGCATCAGTTTGATTTCTTCCTCCAAACAGAGACTAGATGGAATTATACCCCTACATTAGAGGAATTTTGAGGCCTCAAAATAAAAAATAAAAAGTACTATCAAAATCAAATTTTGAAGAACCAATAGGATTCAAGATGCTAATTCCAACCATAAGGGTAAATAGTTTTGTAGAGAAAGAGAAAAACTACCTTTTCTCTTATATTTGCATCTCATCTCTTTGTAGAATTGCTCAAAGTTCAAGTGCCAGCACTTGTTGGATGTGGAATTAAATTCAACATACAACAAGTACCCACTTGGCATACTTTTGAGATATTCTCGATAGGAAAAATACCGAGATACATAAAAAAAATGTATTCAATTGAAGGAAATACATTTTTTTTTAAGTATTTCAAGTTTTTTCCTATTAGGGGTGTCTCAAAAGTATGTTGAGTGGGTAATCATTGGGTGAAGAATTCAAATCCACATCCAATGAATTCTCACACTCGAAATTGAGTAAACCTACAAGGAGATAAGTTGAAAATACGAGAGACAAGTGTATTTCTTTTTCTTTCCTTGGAAAATGTATAACTTTTATTTTATTATTTTAACTATTATTTTATTATTTTGCTTAGGAGGCCCATTTTAGACCTCAAAATTCCTCTAATGCATTGGAATGAATTCGAGGAAAAATATTCTTGGGTTCCAATTGATAGGTGCTTGGGCTACTATGAAGTCTCGTATTTTTTACATGTATCCTATAATTGGAGCTACCTGTAATATCCCTAGATTATCCCTAATTTTTTTATTATGTAAATATGCTGATAAATTTTTGTAAGACATTCTATAACATCGGTTAGTACAACAATTTTTAATTAATTGTATTCCATTAATCAGAATTGAACCTTCTTACAAACCATGGATAGAACCAAGAAAAGAGAATCCAAGATTCCATTCGAGGGGAGTTTAACATAGGTAGATATAAATTATTAAATGAGAGAAAACTAATTAAATTTCAAATATTAAAAGGTTTGAAAAACATTATTAAATTATTATTAATCCAATATTAAGGTTAGGTATACTCCCTAGGTCCAAGGGAGTGAGACCCTAAAATCAGCTATTCTCCCCTCCTTAAGGAAATTGATGGAGGAGGAAGAGTTTATTTAAACTCATCAGATGAACAAGAAAAAGGTAAATCATATCCTTGAAAAAGAGAGACTAAAGAGGACTAAAAGAAAAGAGAAAATGGTAGATCTTCTAACTATGGGAAAGAGTAAATTCTAGAAAATATTTATTGAGTTCAAGTTCAGTCTAGTGGCCATAAAGTGACTGCATTGGTTGTAATAATCGTCAATAGTTGTTTTGTTGGAAATGACCATTTAAGTTTGGTAAAAGAAATAGTTATCAAACCAAATTTAGGCTTTGATTAGTTATACACTTTGACAGGTGCTCAAAGAGGTATCACGCTAGGGAAAATTTTAAGGATCCATAAGTTTTTTAAAAGTGTAGAAACCTTGTTGAATCTTACTAATTCTTAAATTTCCAACCGTAAAACATTTGGCAATATTTTTGAAAAAGTATTCAAATTCATAAGCATTTTATATATTTGCTGGACAATTTGGGCAATTTTTAGAGTAAACTATTTTATCCTATTGAATTTGGGAAAATCATTTTAGAAAAAAATGGAAAGGGTGAATCTCTTTTAAGGAAAAAAAAAACCTAAAATTAACCCAACATTGGGATATATTTTGCCCCTAAAATTTTCCTTATATTAGGCCGAGGTAAAAGAATTGACAAGTTCGGATACAAAACTTTGCACATTAAAAACTGCAAAAACCTAAGTGATTACCTCTAGTGGAATATTGGATTGGCTCAAGGGTGATCAAACAATCATAAAAGAAAGTGTTATTGTTGGTGAATGGTTAAGTGTCTCAATTATTTTCATGTGTTTGTTTGGAAGACTGGATAATATTATAGATATATACGTGACCTTTCCTTTAATTGAGTTTAAAATTGTTAATGTTTTATTCCTATGTTGTTACTCTTTTGTGAATAATAGAAACAAACTTACCTTAATTCCTTGATTTTTATGAATGAAAAAGAAAATACAATGTTACTAAGTTAAGATAGATAGTTGAATTTTATAATCATTAGAAGTTATGAGTTGCAAATAGATAGAGTTAGAAACAAAAAGAAAAATGGATAACTTAGATTCTATACGTTATACCCATTTGGTATTTTATTGTTGAGTAAAATGATTGGATTGAGGTATTATAATTTTTATGGAATAACCTTAGTTCTTTTATGGAATAACCTCATTTTATAGAGGATAACCGCAGCCTTTGACCAAAAAAACCGAGAAAAACTAAACCCTAATACAGAGAAAGGATTACTTTGATAGAGTTTATTGAAGAAACAATTCAAGAACTTGAAGAATTAAGTAATTAAGGAAAGATGTATAAATATATATTTATAGTTAAATTCTGATCTAAGTAGTCTTAATTGGACCTGTGCAAATAAAGAATAAGCGAGAGCTTATTATTCAGGAAAACAAACATTTAAGACTAAATTCACCCGTAGTCAAATGGAATTTTATCATATGCAAAACTAGGTTCATTCAAAATGTTTCGATAGAGAAGTTCTTCCCAAATTTAAATACCATCATTTATTGCTAATACATTCTCCAATATTCTTTCAAGGAAATTAGAAATAACTCCTTTATTAACAGAAAGCAACTATTCTTTGCTTGCTAAGTATTTGATTTACAATAAACATAGGAACTATACGAACGGTTTAAACATAATATTTAAACATTAATCTATCATGATTAATTTGAGGCAAAACATAAACTAACTATTAAACTACACAAGTAAAGAAAACAAGGTATCACCATATATCCCTTAGACGGGAATTCGGTTACAAGAGTCTTCATGGAAGAAAACTATCAATACATAGGTAAAAAGTAAAAAAGGTTTAAGTAAACAAGTATTCCTTTTATTATTTAGTGCAAAGAATAGTTACATGAAACAAATACATTTAGGGTTATCATACATCGGACTATATAGCTCATATATCACAAGAAAGGAAAGGGAATTGACAACCTCGGTCAAGTGTAAATCACCACTACAACCACAAATACTCCAAGAACTAAAGAGACTTATAGTAAATAAGAATAAATACTATATTCCAACTAAAATAATAAGGAAGGCCGAAAGACCATGTAAGGACATGAGAGTCTTTCCCTCATATTGCTTAATACAAACAACTACTCTTATAAATTATATCCCATGGGAAAACTTGCTTGAAAAAGGGACTAACAAACCCTATGGGAAAACCTTCATTCACAAATAAAAGATATCGCAAAGTACAAAAATCTAGTTCTGTAGATGAAACAGATTTTATGGATGGTTCCTCTAGTAGTGAGGAAACTACTATACATAGTCCAGAATCACAAAATTCATTTCATTTGAAAAGAAAAAAACAGAACGTTTGATTGAAATACAAGGGGAATTAATGGTAAAATGAAGATAGGGTAGGGGGAAATCTTGGATATTGGTATTGAATAAATATTTCTAATTGCATAATTATCTAAGTAATTTGAAAGAAAATATGGATATTTATAACTTAATCGGATAAGCTTCTCCTTAGTGGAAAGACTTGAAGACAACCAAATATATTAGCGAGAAGAAAATAAATTTGAATAAGTTCGAGAATCATTTCAAGAAGAAGTACCTATCCAAAAGGTATTATGATCAAAAGATTACAGAGTTTCACAAATTGAAATTGGGGCTGATGACTATGGAGGATTTTTCAAATAAGTCCATTGAAATGTTAAGGTTTGTACCCTATATCAAAGATGAGAAGGTCAAGATACAAAGTTTTTTAGTTGCCTACTATAGGGATGGAATTGAGTTTGACGAACTTAAGACCTTATATGAGGTTGTTAGAAAGGTGAAATAGTATTATGATCAGACAACTCCCACACGTGTGTATGGACATTGTGGACGTGTCCACGGTGGCCATGCAAGCCCGGGAGCCTTCGGACGAGAAATGGCCCCCTTGAGCAAGATTGGCATGGCCTTCATTGAGCAAAACCCTAGCTCCAGAGATGGCACATTGGCACCGTTTCCGAGACTTCGAGGCACGCTGTGGGGGGGGGGGTAGCTGAAACCCGGCGTGCCGGATCCATTGGAATCAACGGATTTGCGACCGGAGCCATGGTTTGGGAGCTGTGGGCATCTTGGTCCGACACCCCAGGGCCATTCGGGGACACTTTGAGGATTTGCTCCCAAGGCACGGATCCCAAACTAGTGAGCGGACTTGGGTTTCGTCAACTCCCACAGGTGTGTATGGCCATTGTGGACGTGTCCAGGGTGGCCACACATGCTTGGGAGCCTTCAGAGGAGAAATGCCCCCCTTGAGCAAGATTGGCATGGCCTTCACTGAGCAAAACACTAGCTCTAGAGATGGCACAATAGCGCAGTTTCCGGTGGTTGGCGGCACACTATGGGGGGGCGAGGTAGCTGAAACCCGGCGTCCCAGATCCACCGGAATCGACGGATTTGTGATCCGAGCCACAGTTTGGTTGTTGCGGGCATTTTGGTTGGACACCTCGAGGCCATTCAGGGACACTTTGAGGATTTGCTTCGGGGCCATAGAACCCAAAATGGCGAGCGGACTTGGATTCCGTCGGCTCCCACAAGTGCAAGTGGCCATTGTGGACGTGTCCACAGTGGCCACGCATGCCCGGGAGTCTTCGGATGAGAAATGACTTTCTTGAGTGAAATTGGATCACCTCTCTTTCACATTTGTGAAGACCTGTGATCACTAAGGTTACTAATATCTTGTTCTAACACTAAGGCCATTTCCCTAGGTAGAACGCATGGAGAGAGGAGTTAACATCTAACATGATTTTGGATGTCAACACTAGAGGATACCACCAATTGCAATGATATATAGAATAAGGAGTTATTCCTTCTCATACCATCAATATCACACTCTTTTATTTGTAATTAGCTTCATGGAGGAATTAACTATGGTTCATGAAAACAACCCTAGGAGGACATATGAAGACTAGGGAGGACAACTTGGCTTGAGCTTGATCCTTCTGAGACTATAGGGTTACATCCCTTAGAGGTTTATGATTAGGGTTTTGAGATGAAACAATATGTGCATTTTCTAAATAAGAAGAAGAGAAGCAGATGTATTGCATTGGACGACTTGTTTTAGTGATTCATGCATGTTATATCTCCTTGGTTCGGCTAGGGCTTTCACTATTTTCCCTAGCTAGTGTTTTGGATATCTAGTGAATTGTACTAGCCTTGCAATAAGGCTCTCATGCATGTTCTTGAATTGTAATTTATAGTTATATATGTATTGCTAATTTATCACAACTAAAAGAGAATTTTGTTGAGTGATTTGACATCATCATTGAATAAGTTAAGGGTTGTTTTACTATTGCTATAATTGTTGTAAGAGTGAGTTTTCATATTTGGTTTATGCGTGATAAGTTTTCAATGCAACTAAATCTAATATAAGAACTAGGATATTTTTGTAGGCTCCATGCAAATTCACTAAAGCACAAAAGTGATTGTGACTAGGTGAAAATCCACTCTTTAAGGTTTCAGAGGCTTTGAATTTATGTGTTTCCTCCTACCATATTTAAGTATATAAAAGATTTTCTAAGGGCATGCTAAAATATTCTAACATATACATTCATTGTGGGTAAGCTAGATGGACCACATTTCTTGCAAAGCCAAGGATTGATTTACACTAGATGTGTGTGATATCCATCAACAGAGAGTAGAGTTGATATTTTTTGTGTGCCCATGGTTGAGGGTCTAAGAGTATGTGAGATAATTGGGAGCCCCAAGTAGAAGGCCTCACAAAGGGAAATTCCAAGTAATTTTGAGAAAGTGACAAATTAGGTCAAAAGTTGAGCATCTTGTTCTAACACTAAGGTCATTTCCCTAATAGAAGACATGCAGAGTGGAGCTTATGGCTAACATGATTTTGGGTGCTATCAATAGCATTGTCTTTCCATGTATTGGTGTAATGTGACATGGCTACTGTTTGTAAACCCTAAGAAAGAGAATCATGCTAGTGGCGAGAGCTTGATTGACATAAGCTTGTTATTGAATCCAACGAGGACTTCTTATCTATCATGGAGATTATAGGGTTAATGAGTAAACCCTAGGAGTTAGATTTTATGAATCACGAAGATATAATTAGTGGAGAAGATAAGGGAAAGATAGACATGTTGGATGTTCTTGTAGAGATTTCTCTTATGTGATGCTAGAGTACTTGTGTGATGTGACATGTCTAGGGTTTGCATGAGATATCTCATATTAACATGTCCATGTGCTCTTGCATGTACCCCAACGTTCCAAGAAAAAGAAATATTTATATTTATATAATCACAAGCCATTGACGTCATTGAAATATGAGATCATGGTAGTGGAAGAAGTTGCAGATGTGTTAGAGGCCTAAATATTGAAATAATTAAATCCCAACATAAAGCATCTCATTATTATCACCAACCAAATGCATATTAGGGTTTGATGCTAGAGTATAAGACCTAGGGTTTGAGGATTGAAATACCAAGATGGACATGTAGACTTGGATTCTATAAGTTGAGTTCTCTAGTGGTGTACTTGTGTGACGTGACATGGGTAGGGTTTCTAAACCCTAATAAAGATAATAATGCTAGTGGGTAGACATTGATTAACATAAGCTTGTTGTTGAAGCCAATGAGAGATTCCTAGAGATTAGTGTTAGATTAGTGTTTCTAGGGCTAGTTTAGGTTTCTAGAACTAGATAAAGTTTCTAGTATTCTAGCTTAGTTTTCTAGTGTTAAATTAGTGTTTCTAGGGCTAGTTTAGCTTTCTAGGATTTCTAGGGATAGATTAGGTTTGTAGGGTTATATCAGTGCTTCTAGGGCTAGACTAAGTTTCTAGGGATAGATTAGGTTTCTAAACATTAATGACAAATGGTGAAATGATGACATGGCAGATGGATGTATCTCTATGTATGTATGTATGTATGTATGTATGTATCTCTATGTATCTCTATGTATGTATGTATCTCTATGTATCTCTTTGTATGTATGTATGTATGTATTTTTATGTATGTATGTATGGAAAAAACATGTATGTATGTATGTATCAACAAAAAATGCATGTACCAACAAAATAACATAAAACTACACATACCTCGATGTAGAACATAACATTCTTTGATGCAATTCTTTCTCTTATGTAAAGTTGGCTGGCCTCATTCAATAAATCCATTTGGATCCTCTATGTTGCTAATTGTCTCCATCAATCTCTCGTGATTTGAATGAGGCAGGTAGTAGCGTACCTTGGTTGAGCTCTTGCTTGACATTGTCTGTAGATGGATGTTTGTGCCAATGATCAAGTTTGTGAAGTGATACACCATTGAACCTAGTCTGTAATCCATGAATACATGCCCACTAGTCTTTCTTGACTTCCCATCTAGTGTAAAATATTCCCCCTTAACCACCATCGACCCAATAGGAAATTCAATGCCTTCATCGTCGATTAATGATCCGTAGAGGGTTTGCTTACCATGGATCATTCCAACCAATAATCTGTGCTCCATTTATTGTCTTTCGAGGCAACAACTATGTATATGTGTCCTGGTTGTACAAGATCTGAGATATGGTCATAGTCTGTCGAAATCGCTGACTGACCCTCCTCTAACTAGGTTGTTTCATTAACTGCACGTTGGTCTACTGCAAGTGACACACGATCCCATCCATCAACCCATTCCATGCATGCACATTCATCCCATTTGCCACTACTGCAAGGGTTGCAAAAGAAAGCAAGCTTTCGCGTCCATATTTCAATAAGGGGTTGTTTGAGCTTCGAACTGAATGAAATCCACGTGTTCCTTATACTATGCTGCAACTATAGGAATGTGATCGAACTATGTCAACCACTCGCCAAAAATTTCTTACCACACGTCCTGCCACTGATGATGTTTGTTGATCTCTTGCTCGGTCTGACATTATTACAAAGCACCATTGAACTATGGATTCTGCATCTCGGATATGAGGTTCTGTGTTAAACCTCGTCTCTTCCCTTCGTAGTGCAGTCTTGATGCATTCACCGGCCCCATCATGCTCACATTTGTCGTGCTCGATCTCAAAATAGTTCCAGATATGCGGCACATTATAATTCTTATGAAAAATACTCGAGCATTTTTTACCTGGACCGCACAACCATCCAACCATATCCAATGATGATCCATCTGTATATCTCTCTCCTTCAACTAATCATAGAAAATTCGAAAACAATGTTGCACATAATGCAGATCATGGGTTCTATCATCACTTATGTAAAATTTTGTCTCCTTCAGTATTATCCTCTTGTCATTGCTTCTCTCTGGCCCATGCCTATACATAATATGTACCATGATGCTGACTTGGTCTGAATGGTAGTATTGACTCTAGATTTCCTTTTGTGGCTGAAGGGTGTAATTTTTCTGCAAAATCCACAATTGACACTTTGGTTCCAACATGAAATGTGTCCCTGCATTTTCTGTACTGCTCATCTTGCCATTGCGCTACATGCACATGTTAAACATACTGCTCTGTTTTCTTGTAGAACTCCGTCAAGAAGTCACATACCAATACCTGTTACCATGAAAACAAGGGAAATATTACAATGTGGCCTTTGGAAAAATGTATACATCATAAATTGAACGTGTAATATGAAAAATATGCAATATTCATTTTTACCTGTGACTTCACTAATGCAATCTTTTTACTTTCCCTGGAATTGTCTAATTGATAGGTTACGTACTTGAAGCTCTGCATCTCCACGCCCATCCTGCATAATTCGTGCTCCTTGCTTTCATGAATTCAACGGTTCAAAAGAGAAAACCCACTTCATCTAGAACATGTCCCATATAGACACGATTTTTCATAATATTTTTGTCCTTCGGGTCTTGGACACATGATGTTGTGGATAAAGTCTCTTGATGCATTTGGTGGTAGTATGGATTCATTGCAGCCCTGCACAATGTTAGTATGCAAATCACAAAATATGTGTTTATATGTGTCATAATAATATTCATATTCTACGTGGTATCTACAACAATAGGTGTTCCGATCAATTCATATACGAATGTACCATTGTTTTCATTTCTCAAAGGACCTTTGGCCCAAGTTCAATTGTGTGTGCTCATTCCTGAATCTCTCATAGAGTTCACTCTGTGTGGTGTCAAGGAAGTGTTTAACATGGGGTTCATGTTCAGTAGAACCTTTTCTCAGCTTTAGCGCGTCTCTTTTGTTTGATGAAGGTCTGGTATGATCATCCCAAAAAAATTGTACTAACTCCTTAACATCATCAATTAGCTTCCTATCTCCATGAGGCAACCTACCAACAAAAGCCCAACAATCGTTTCCACCCGGAGTGTCAATATTTTCTCTTATAACAGAGTACTTTTTTAAAGTTTTTCTATTTAATTTGAGTATGTGAGAAGTGTGTGATAGTAGGTGATGTTGCCTTGTGGACTTGCTTACAACTGATTCCGCTAAAACAAGACGAGCCGCACAAAGATCTTTTGTACGATACATCTTCCCAATAGCATTAAATGCAGATTGGAGATTTCTAACAATATGACTGCTAGCCTCTAAAATTTTAACTATCTTTATGCCCAAAATTCTCCTAACAACAACTAAACAATGTGACTTTAACAAACATAGCAATAATTGGCATTTACCTGCATCACCTTTGGATTCAAAATATTCCTTGTGAATTTTGTTGCATTGCCATTCGATAGTGCATTTTGGAAACTTACCTTCAAGGCCCGACATAGCACTTCCATCCACATGAATACGTCTAGGAGTTCTTCTTCTTGCATTGGACAGTCGGGGTAGGGAGGGTGGACATGAGACATGAATACCAGAGCTTGTCTGTTGTGGTGCTTCATTCACAGATTGGGCCATAATGGGAGTGTGGTCGACATGGTTTTGGTATTCTTATGGAGATTGCAAATTAAGCAAGGCTTGTATGTCCATCTCTACACATGCAGCATCTCCCAATATTCTTGTGTCATGAGGAACTTCAGCATGACTCGTTGATGGATTGCTGGTTGGAGATTGTGTTGATGTTGGAATTTGAGTTGGGTCCATTGGACGCGATCGCTTTACATGTGGTTCTAAACAAGAGGTTTTCATGTCAGCAATTGTGTTAGGATCAGTGGCAGGATCCAAGGCAATGACAAGACCATGTCTCACTCTTTCCATTCCCAACCTGGACTTTTCTCTTAAGTCATTGACCTTTTCAATGGGAAGATTCCTTCTATATTTTTTTGTTCTGTTGCATAAGTTTCCCATCTCCAAAAGTCTCTTTAAAAAAACTATCAGGCCTACCCCTGCAAAAGAAACAACAAATAAGATATTAGTTCCATTATACAATGAACTTGACACATTCCAACATAACTTACCACTTTACAAATTAACACATACAACTACAGACTATGTTGGTTTATTTGTGTTCGAATAAACATCATTATCTCTTACAATCCCAATCAATATAGATGATTGTTGGTCAAGTGTAGAGTGGAGAAACTAGTGTCTTTCCTAGCCATGAATTCATAAAAATTATGGTAGTAACACCCTACAATAGAGATAGATAGAGATGCCTTGGGAATAGTTTGATAGTTTTTCTACATCAAATAAAGTAAAGAGAATAAGTTTACTGATTACACAATGAGGAGGTTGCAAATTCCCCCAAGGAAGGAGAATTCAATGAGGTAGAGGCAAGTAGTCAAGCTCAAAAGCACAATATTAAAGAAACATTACGATAAACATAGCATGAAGATGAGAGCATGGACAAAATTTCATGAACTAATCAATATGGACCCTCTCCCATGATTGCTTCTTAGTATTTTATTCAAATTGAATAGGCTCAAGAGAGAACCTCATCATAGATGGGAATGTGGGGGGGAGGAATAGTTTGATAGTTTATTCTATAGGTTTTGTTATGGTGTACAATGTGTAAAAGATGGAGGTTTATTAAACCATTTATTTGTATTTTTTTCAAATTAAAAAGAGTTTATGCTAGAGATTCCTTGGGAATAGTTTGATAGTTTTTCTATATCAAATAAACATAGCATGAAGATGAGAGCATGGACAAAATTACATGAACTAATCAATATGGACCCTCTCCCATGATTGCTTCTTATGATTTTATTCAAATTGAAGAGGCTCAAGAGAGAACCTCATCATAGATGGGAATGTGTGGGGGAGGAATAGTTTGATAGTTTATGCTATAGGTTTTGCTATGGTGTACATTTTGTAAAAGATGGAGGTTTATTAAACCATTTATTTGTATTTTTTTCAAATGAAAAATATTTTATGCTAGAGATGCCTTGGGAATATTTTGATAGTTTTTCTACATCAAATAAACATAGCATGAAGATGAGAGCATGGAAAAAAAATTCATGAACTAATCAATATGGACCCTCTCTCATGATTGGTTCTTAGGATTTTATTCAAATTGAAGAGGCTCAAGAGAGAACCTCATCCATACCATCCTTGTGTGAAATCAAAAAATATTCATGGTAATAATTATTGGTTTACATTGCATACTTCATCTTGTTTAGTGTTCATATGAGTTTTTTTAGATGTGAACTTGGGAATTCTTCTTGTCAAATTCATTGTTGTCTATGCATGGATATTGTTGTAGGAATATGATAAAAACAAAAAGGCATGGGATAATCTCAAATCTTGTGAATGAAAAGAATTATTTACAATTCACCATACCTATGTAAATGATCTCCACTTGCAATGGAAACTGGTAGCTTAAATGTATCCACTATATTCCAAGACCACTGAAGATGTTTGTTAGATTCCAAGAGTGATTTTGTGTCCAATAGATCAATGAGTGTCCAAAATATCAATGAGTGTGAGCCAATAAGCAACCTGTAATAGCTTGAAACCCGCGAAAGAAAGAAATCTCATGTTTTTTGGTAGAATTCTCGGGAACAGAGAACTCTTTTTTTTAACTAGCAGCAGAGACGCGCACTCGTGTTTAAATGAGCACACGTGTGTTTGTATCACGTGCACGTCACTAGCGTGTACGTGCTAAAACACGCTCACGTGCCCCTACATAACATTTACACCATTCATTACCCAACGTTTACAGTATTAATGCCAAACCTTCCCCCACTTCGAAATTATTTGCATAAATTGAACTCGGTGATGAAATTTGAAGGGTGTGTCTTAATTTTTATTGGAAGGGAATTTGTTCTTGGAGTCCTTCAAAGATGAAGGGCAATTTAAATATTGTACTTCAATTGACAATTATAAATTAACTAAACCCTTCCCCTCAAAAAATGCAAAAAACAAATATTGCCCATCCAAATTTTTACAATCTTAAATAATTGAGCACTCCTTAATATCTACATGATAAAATGGTATATTTTCAATAAAACTGAATTTGAACACATTAATTTGACATATATGTAACATTAATTTTACAGTTCATTAAATTAACAATTGTTTTGTTGTATGTTTTTGAGTTAGACCACACTTCATTGGTACAGAAAACTACTTAGACTACGCAATAACCATATTGTGTCATCTGCATGATCTTATGCATAGTGCAAGACATTGTAACTAGATATAGTCTTAAAATAAAACTAGAACCATGAGAAAATTACTTATTGTTAACTATGTACAAAAACAAGCCACTAAGCAAAACGAGGCTATAATAAACCTACAACCAAAATATACATATAAAATCAACCAAAACATTAATTCAAACCAGAGAGAGGGAAATCATCCATGCTTGAGAGATGTAAGAATGATGGACATTAAGCGCCTAAGAAAAAATAATACATAGCTCAAAAAAACATTAAAAAAAATCCTCCATACCAAGCAAGTTAGCAACGCTAGCATCATAGGGGCATCGACATCAAATTTTGTTGTTCAATACTTGTCACGACAACATACAGGTATGGGATGGAGGGGAAATGGAATCAATCCTAAGTCAACTGGAGCCTTGCGACTTGCTACATGTTTTTGTCTCGACAATATACCTTTTAAATTGAACCAGAATAACAAAAGAGGTTTGTTAATGGCTCAATTTGAAAAAATTCTAGATACATGAGTAATTAAGATCTCGAGGCTCTAAAATTCGATGTGTTTTTTACCAATCCACGATTCAGTGAATTCATAGTCATTGGCATGAAATTTAAGTTATTTAATGAAAGAATTAATGTATCTACCTCTATGTCGAAACTGTTTTCCATGCTGATGTAGGCCACTTCCCTCCTTGTTGTCTTACCAAAAGGCATGAGAATGAGTAATAAGACTTAAAATTATGGACTTCACCATCAAAGAAGCCTTACAATCACATTGGTAATGAGTGATAAGAAGATCACAACAATCCAACATGTCAAATCTCAGATGATAATGTCAATTAAAGACTTATATGGTAAATTTAATATAAGACTTACTTATAGTTGTCTCAGGATCTTACTCTTTGCTTATTGACACATTTGATAATTTATGGTTGTCTATGTGGCTTGACCCAATTGATATTATAAGGTGAGGATGTGCATGCATAATAATCCTTATTTATGACTATGCGATGAGGATTTAAATGGAAGAGGATGTAAGGACATGTTATTTTTATACGTGTTTTGGTGGCAAGTGTCGAAGAGAAATGTGGTGATAAACCACATATGTTTGGGAGGACGGAGGGAGATTACATGATCATGATCATGCCACCCATCAAATTGAAGACAATTCCTGATCCAAAAATTGTTTTTTTTTAATTTTATTAATAACCATTGTGGTACTTTGGTCCAAATGTTTTTTCTAACTCATTGTTTCTCCATATTGTGTGTCTACTGCCACCTCTCTATATCAGTGCATAAATCAACCTCTGCTTGGTTTGTGATTATAGTTGCATGCCATTATTTGTAGTTGCATGCTATTGAGTGTTTTTTAGAGTTTTCATGAGTCTGTGACATTCATGCAAAAATGAAGTCTTGTAGAGGATGACTCATAAAAGAGGCAATTTGAATTTCATTTTGACAAAAAACATATTTTGTAAAGATCAAATGCCATG